>CM075345.1:51608750-53079375 GCA_037693485.1 Kitagawia praeruptora | reverse complement strand
CAAAGAGTCATTTCTCTAAGGGAGAGAGATTTGAACAAAGTCACCTATGATGTGCTCTATGGAGTCCTAAAGACTCATGAACTTGAGTTGCTTCAGAAAAGGGCTATCCAAGCCAACCAAGGTAGAATGATAAACACATCATGTGCCTTGATTGTCAACAAATCTATTCTGGACCTAGAAGCATCTACAAGCCAGCTAAGGATAGAGGAGGTAGCAGATGATGAAGAAACTGAAGCTGGGGTGAGTGAACCTGTTGAGGAAAAGGAGGAAGAAGAAGAAGAGTTTTACACTCTGGAAGAACTTGATGGGATGGAAAATATTTCATATGCTTTCATGGCCAGAAAATTTCCAAACATCAGATTTAAAAGAAATCAACCCTTCAAACCCAAACCTCAAAACCATTCAGTCAACAAGAACAAGGCACCTGTGAAACCAAATAGAAATAAATTCAAAACCAGTTATGTGGATAGGTCATCTGTAAGGTGCTATAGATGCAATGACCTAGGGCATTTTGCCAGTGAATGCAAGAAGCCTAAAAAGAAGGATAGAGATTATCTTGAGCTCGAAGCTAAGTATGAGGCCCTTCTGAAAAAGCAGACACAAGGTAAGGCCTACATAGCTGAAGGGAAGTGTTGGGATGATTCTGAAAGTGATGGAGAGGAACAAGAATTCTGCAATTATGCCTTGATGGCCAACTCCAAGGATGACTCATCTCCATCTGATTCTCAGGTACCATCTCTCACTACTATAGACATGTCTGTTTCTGAGTATAAATGCATGATCGAACAACTATCTGTTGAAATGTTTAATATTCATACTAGTATGACTGCTGCTAATGAGGAGATTGCTAAACTGTCTACTAGAAATGAAATATTAACCAAAAAGAATGAGGAACTTGAGCTAACTGCTATGCAAGTAGAAAACCTTAAGAAAGAAGTTGAATATTTGCAGAACAAGGTTTTATGTGCTAGTCAAGTAGAGAAGGCTCTTAGGGATGAATTAGCTGAAAATGAATTCAAACTGAAAACTTTCAAGAAATCATCTGGTCTAGTGCAATCCTACTGTGAGAAAATTGAAGCTAAACCCAAAGCAGCTATTGGACTTGACTATGACTCTCTCAAACAGAGGAAATGCTATGCTGTTATTGAAGAGGACACAGCTGTTCATGAGAAAGTACCTCATATATTGAGAAAGACTGAAAATCCAATTTTTAAGGAATCAACATTTGAAATTGATGAGGATGCCTTACTCATCAAACAAATGTTGAATGATGAGGATGAGGCACAATCTAGTGAACAACAAGCATCCTCTAAGAGTGAGAGTGTCAAGTCAAAGACCAAGGAACCAGTAGTTGATAGGCCAAGACCTAAGAAGTTTGTTAAGTTTGTCTCAGCTGGGAAGAGTGAATCAGAAAAGAAAGTGACTAAGAAGAAACAGAACAGAAATGGCAAGTTAGGGATTAACAAGGATAACAACTATGCTTATATGCCTAATGCCCCTAGGAAAACTTGTCAGAACTGTTTCAGTACCAATCATTTAACTCATGCATGCAAGAAACCTATTGGTAGTGTGTCTAAACCTTTCTATGATTGCTCTGTGTCTCTAAGTCATAGAGATGCACCTTTTTGTGATAAATTTGACCGTATGCCATGCAATATGAATGTTATGACTAGTTGTTTTAATTTAAGAAGGCAATTCATTGATGGTTGTATCAGTCACAATTCTCACACACACTACACAAGGTCAAAGTCTTCAAGTCCTCCTAAAGCTAGGAAGGTACCTCTGTCACCTAAGTCTGAAACTTCAGGTTCTAAGACTTCCAACAGTGACAAGAAGACTAACACTAAGAAAGTTGATAAGCATGTTGTTTATGATAAAACTGTCTCTAAGTCACATGGACCCAAACTTGTTTGGGTACCAAAGGAAAAGTAATACCTTTATGTTTGCAGGGCAAAGAAAGTGAAAAGAAGGTCATGTTGATTTTGGACAGTGGATGCTCAAATCATATGACTGGTGATATGGCCCTGCTATCACAGTATGAGGAAAAGGCTGGCCCAATGGTTGCTTTTGGAGATGACAGCATGGGTAACACATTGGGATATGGCAAGCTGAAAGTTGGTAATGTCATCATTGAAGATGTAGCACTAGTCAAGGGGCTCAAGCATAATCTGCTAAGTGTTGGTCAGTTTACTGATAGAGGATTCAAAGTGAATTTTGACAAAGATGAATGTTTGATCACCCACAAAAAGACTGGTGATTTTGCTCTATCTGGAGTGAGGAAGGGAAGCCTGTTTGTAGCCAATATGGACTCTGCAAACAAGGACAAAATTTGTTGCTTTTACTCAAAAGCATCAAATGAAGATTGTTGGCTGTGTCACAAGAAACTATCACACCTGAACTTCAAGGCCATTAATTCTCTAGTCAAAAGAGAGTTAGTGAGAGGCATGCCCACACTTGAATTCTGCCAAGAAGGAGTGTGTGAGGCTTGTCAAAAAGGAAAAATGAAAAGATCAAGCCACAAGTCAAAGACAGTGACATCAATAACCAAGCCATTACAAATCATTCATATGGATTTGTTTGGGCCTGTCAACATTATGTCACTTTGAAGAAAGAAGTATGCCCTGGTAATGGTTGATGATTTTTCAAGGTATACATGGGTGGAATTTCTGGCATCAAAAGATGAGGCTCCAAAAGTAATTATTGAGCATATAAAGAAAGTTGACAAGGAAGCAAAGGCAAACAATGCAAGTGTGATTGCACTGAAAAGTGATAATGGAACAGAGTTCAGAAATGCCATACTCGAAGCATTCTGTAAAGAGAATGGTATTTCTCAACAATTCTCAGCTCCAAGGACTCCACAACAAAATGGAGTTGTTGAGAGAAAGAATAGAACTCTAATTGAGGCTGCTAGAACAATGTTACTTGATGCAAAAATGCCTACATGTTTTTGGGCTGAGGCTGTGAGTACTGCATGCTACATTCAGAACAGAACCCTCATCAACAAAAACACTGGAAAGACACCTTACAACTTGATGACTGGAAAGAAGCCTACTCTAAAGTATGTTCATACTTTTGGAAGCAAATGCTTTGTACTAAAGGATAACTCTGAATATGTTGGAAAATTTGATGCAAAAGCATTTGAAGGAATTTTTCTTGGCTATTCTATGGAAAGAATTGCATACAAGGTTTATGTCATCAGTCAAAAGAAAGTTATGGAAAGCACATATGTAACATTTGATGATAACAAACTACCTGGACTAGAAGAAGCCAATGATGAAGACAAAGATCCATTGAGGTTTGATAATCTAGATGATTCTGATGAAGAGATTGAAACTGGAGTTGAAACTCAAGTTCAACAAACTCAAGTGAATAATGATACAAGAGAAGAATTTGTGCCAATCGATAGTGGAGAAACAAGCATCCAAGACACACCTGTGAGTAATGGCAACTTCACAGGGGGAGGAAATGAGGATGACCATGATGTGGATGATGAAGCAACATCAAGAATGAGAAATCAGGCTGAACACTCGAGGAAATGGGATAGATCACACACTGCAGAGCAAATCATTGGAGATCCTAATGCAGGAGTAAGGACTAGGAGAGCAACTCAAAATGAGTGCCTCTATGGATGTTTTCTATCACAAGTTGAGCCTAAGAAACTTGATGATGCACTGTTGGATCCAGATTGGATTATTGCTTTGCAAGAAGAGTTGAATCAATTTGAAAGGAACAAAGTATGGGAACTTGTGCCTGCACCAAAGAATAGAACCATTGTTGGAACAAAATGGGTTCTGAAGAATAAGATGGATGAAGATGGTGTAATAATAAGAAACAAAGCAAGGCTGGTTGCAAAAGGATACTCTCAATAGGAAGGCATTGATTATGATGAGACATTTGCCCCTGTTCCTAGATTGGAAGCCATCAGAATATTCTTGGCATTTGCTGCTCATTCAAACTTTAAAGTTTATCAAATGGATGTCAAGAGTGCATTTCTAAATGGAGAGTTGGAAGAAGAGGTTTATGTGCAACAACCACCTGGCTTTGAGGATCCACATTTCCCAGAATTTGTCTACAGATTGCTTAAGGCACTGTATGGACTTAAGCAAGCTCCAAGAGCATGGTATGATACTTTATCACAATTTCTTCTTGAAAATCAATTCACTAGAGGCACATTGGACAAGACACTGTTTTACAAGAAGCATGGTGATGATATTATCCTAGTCCAAATTTATGTGGATGATATCATTTTTGGGTCTACAAATGAGAAGCTATGTGAGAAATTTTCCAAACTCATGCAGAGCAGATATGAGATGAGTATGATGGGAGAGTTGACATTCTTTCTTGGGTTGCAAGTCAGTCAAAGGAAGGATGATATCTTTATCAGTCAGACCAAATACATCAAGGATCTATTGAAGAAGTTTGACTTGGAAGACTGCTCACCTGCAAAGACACCCATGGCCACTGCAACAAAGTTGGATGAAGATGCTAAAGGCAAGAAAGTAGATATCTCAGTCTACAGAGGCATGGTTGGTTCTCTACTCTACCTCACTGCAAGTAGGCCAGACATCATGTTTGCTACATGTCTATGTGCTAGATTTCAATCAAATCCAAAGGAATCACATTTGATTGCAATAAAAAGGATCTTTAGATATCTGAAGGGCACTCCAAACTTGGGCTTATGGTATCCTAAGGACACAGGGTTCAATCTGGTTGGTTATTCTGATGCTGATTATGCTGGATGCAGAGTGGATAGGAAAAGCACCTCAAGAAGCTGCCAGTTTCTTGGACAAAGGTTAGTTTCTTGGTATAGCAAGAAGCAACAATCTGTGTCAACTTCTACAGCTGAGGCTGAATACATAGCTGCTGGAAGTTGCTGTGCTCAAGTGCTTTGGATTAGAAATCAACTTAGAGATTATGGACTTGTGTTGGAAAGAATTCCAATCATGTGTGACAACACAAGTGCAATCTCTATAGTTTCCAATCCTGTCAATCATTCTAGAACAAAGCACATTGACATCAGATATCATTTCATAAGAGAACATGCAACTAATGGAACCATTGAGTTGCATTATGTCTCTACAGATAAACAACTAGCTGATATATTCACTAAGCCATTAGATGAAGCCACCTTCACAAGGTTGGTAAGTGAGATTGGAATGCTGAATTCTTCAGATTCTGGCTAAGTGAATACAGCATCTAGATTGTTGCAACAGTAAACACTTACTTTATCTAAATTCTCAATATTTTTGGAGTAAGTGTTGGCTGAAATATGATTTATAAATATTTCAAATCTGTTGCATATGTTGAAAATCATATTTTTATTAACTTAAAATTTCTATGAAATTTTGAGAAAATCACTATTTAATTTGCTAGGATATTCTTCAATGAATATGTCTGGTAAATTTTAAAAGATAGTGAAAATCAAATTTTTATGAGTGATGGGTATAGTTCGATAAGTCAGACTTCTCGAATGATTCACTATTCGACATCTCTAACAAGTCTCATTAGAGTAGAGTCTTTCTGAGATATCGAATAGAGGTATTCTTGACTTCTCGAATATAGTAACTGAGTTCTCGAACACTATATTTGAGTTCTCGAATCATTTGAAAAGGCTGAATTCTCGCTGAATTTTAACCGATTTTGGACTCTTGTCTAAAAGTTTAATTCACTCATAAAAACACATTTTATTTAATTTAGAATTATTTCTGAGTTAGATAACCGCCAGCTGTGAGTTTCTATCTGCTTGAGTTATTGATTAAGCCTTTCTTGACTTCTCGAATAGTTGTTTTCTACATCTCGAATGCCTGACTTGTCGATACAAAACTTTCATCTAATCGACAATTCAAGTACTTCATACTTATACAATTCCACATCTATTCGATTCATTTCATTCGATTTCTCAAGCACCTAAACTCCCAAAACCTCTGAAACCCTAACTACAATAAGCTAAATTTCTTCTTCAACCTTCAATTTTCTTTCTCTCTTCTACACAAATGGCAACAGTAAAGTTCAACACCAACTTCATCGCTCTCACTAGTGATGTTGAAGCACCCAATGCCAATTTCAAGTGCTTTGTGAAATGGATGGCTGAGTCATACATCAAGGATGCACTCTCTGCCAACCCAACTCTGTATCTAGATATCCTGGAACAGTTTTGGGGTATTGCTATTGTGGAGGTTGTAGCCCTGGAAAACGCAATCACCTCATACATCATCTACTGCAAGATTCAAGATAAGGACATCACTATCACTCCTGTAGACATGAATCAAGCACTGGGCCTACAACAAGAGTCATTTGACAGACTGGCCACAAATGCAGAGTTAGAGGAATTCTTTGAGTTCATCAACTACTCAGATGGGATCAATCTTGGAAAGCTAAACAGAAAGAATCTGAGAAAGGAGTGGAGCTATGTGTTTGCAACTCTTCTTCAAGTCTTCACTGCCAGGAAATCAAGCTTTGATCAAATCAGTGCACCTGTGCAGCAAATTGGCTATGCATTGGCCTATGGAAAGAAGATAGATGTTGGCCAAATCATCCTCCAAGAACTATATGGAAGACTTGGTAAGAACACAACCAAGAGAGGTACTGATATTTTCTTCCCTCGCTTTATTCAATCTGTACTTAATTTTAAGAATGCTTCATTGATTGAATTGCCTGGGATTGATAAAAATAGAATAGGCTATCCTAAGTCCATGACCAAACTCATTTTTGGTAATTTGGAGACTAGGAATGATGTGGATGTAAGACTAAACATAACTCCCCATATGGAGAGTTTGTTTAGAACTTATCCCCACAACATGCCAACATTTGATGCAAAATCTAAGTTAGCACAGCCCAAGCAAGTAGAACAAAATGCTAACCCAGGGCCTGCTAACCAACCCTCTCAACCAAACACTCTACCACACACTGAGCCAACTGCATCATCCTCTCAAAAGGGTGATGTTAGTAAAAAGAAGAGAAAGGAAGTAATGTCTGCACCACTGAATATATTATCTGAAGCAGCATTGGCTGTGGAACTAGGGCTAGAAAGTGAGGAACCTGAGTCACCCTTACAAAAGCCAAAGAAGAAGAAAACTAAGACCACCTCTTCAGTCACACAAATGGCTGAAGTTGTAAAATTAGGGGCACACAGCTCACTAGGTGTATCCTCTCAACAGGGTGCACCTATAGAATCAAGCATCCTCCCCAATGCACCTTCTTGTATTGAGTCAGCACATGGGAGTGATAAGGCTGGCACTACACTGAGTGGAGAGCACATCACACTTGAAACTCCCTCTATCTCTCAGGGGGAGTTGCCAAAATCTACTCTACAACACACTTCTCTTCCAGAATCTAACACTGAAATTTCTTTGGAACCTGCAACTCAGGCAACTGAGATGCAAGGCATTGATCATCAAGAATTCTTTTCTCTTGATGAGCCAATAATTTCAAGTGACTTAGTGCATGACACTTTGCTCACCACCCAGGACCCACATTTAGATGGTGAGGGAATGCATGCTGGGGCATATCCTAATGACACCATCACAATCACAGAGGCTTCACTAGTTTTTACTAGAGACTCTGTGCCTGTGTCAACTACTGGTGTAACTCATCCCACTCCTGTGGAGACACCAGTAGTAGAGTCAATCCATCCGGTTACAGAAGTTGCATCTGTAACTGAGGAGTCTAGCTTGCCTAGCTCTAGCTCTGACTTTATGTCACAATGGCTGAAGCCTGTGCAACATGACAGTGCTTCAGGATCAGGGTCTGTTCCACAAACATTGACGGTTGAAGCACTTCAAAGCTTAATTGTGGATCAGATTCCTGAGTTTGTAAAGATAGCTCAGAACCTTGTCACCTCCAATATCCCTAATCCAGACTATGAGGCCATCCTACTATGCCATGGGATGATGTGGAGATGCAGAAGGCCAAGATTATTGATGATGCTGAGAGAGATGGCAATGTAGATGCCTGGCTGCAAGGAAAGAATGATGTAACTCTCAGTGAAGCACTTCAATATCTTAGAGAGGAATACATCACTTCACTGGGCTCCAATGCAAAATCCCTGTCTCCTGGTGAAGTGTATGAAGCTGTCAATGATTCCTACAAGGGTTTCCTCAAGGCTGCACACTATCTTGGCAAGGGAGTCAAAACTGAAGTCAACAGGGTGTGTGACAAGACAGCCACTTCAGTAGCAGAAGTCAAGAGGGCCTTTGATGCTAAATTTCCTCAATTGGACAGTGTGGTCAAAGATCTCAAACACTGCAACACCACCTGCACAAAGATGGACAATGGCCTAGCCCTCCTCAAAGATACATTCACAGGCCTAGGAAGCAGATTTCAAAATCTATCTGACCAGACTACAGAGGCCAATGCCATGCTGAGGACAATGTTCAAGAAACTTTATGGAGATAGGCTAGTGACTGAAGTCCCTGTGCATGAACTGTCTAAGTATGAAGTGAAGAGGCTGCAGGATCAATCTTTGTCTGGTTTCAAGGCCAATGAGCTATTCACTAAGGTGAACACTCTTGAAAAGGAGGTGGCTACTCTCACTAAGTCAAATGCTCTCCTTACAGACAAGGTTGCCCTTCTCCATGATCAGTTGGACACTCAAGCAACCACCACAGCTAATGTCCTTCTGCATCAGCAATCCATGTTGGCTGCAATGATGAAGCACATGGGTCTCCCTCTACCTGAAGAATCTTTCAACCCACAGGTGATTTCTACAGCCTCTGTGCCTGACAACAAGCCTAAGGGGGAGAAGAGGTCTAAAAACTCAAATCCAAAGGGGGAGAAACCTAAGGTGAAGGGCATACAGATAAATGAGGGTGGTCATCACAGAGCACAATCTACAACCAATGTGCCAGGCAAAGGCAAATCCAAAGTTGATGAGCCTCCTACCTCACTGCCAGTTGTTACTCTACCAACTGTGCACATTACTACTCCTGGTGGTCAAAAGCAATCCATAACTACCACAGTGGTTGCAGGGAGTATGCCTTCTGACAAACTTCCATCCTCCATACCTGAGAGTGCCAAGCCTGTAGAAGTTAAAGTTGTTACTGAGGCCAAGCTACAAGAAGTTGCTAACTCAAATGTTTATCATGATAAAGCCTTCTTGAAGTTTCTGAAAGCCACAAGGGAACAGGTTGGTGACACTCAGTTCTATCTGAGGGAGTTGAAGAAACAGATTGACTACATCACTGTCATCCCCAAGAAAGTCAATAACCTATGGATCAAGGAGATAGTGATGATATCCAAATTAAAGATATGGCATCTAACATACAAGACTCTACAAGACCTAAAACACTCAGAGATAGATGCCATACTTGAGCTTATTGAGAAGAAGAATGAGAACAACAAAAGTCTGTTTGATGATTTGAGGAATGGCCAACCTTCAAGGCTACCAGAAGTGATCAAGAAGCCATGGACAATCATCTATCAGTCTGGCACCAGAATTGAAGACATCAAGCAATTGGTCATTCCTCATGATCTTACTTCTCGAAATCACAGACTGGTCATTGTTATCACTGATCAACTACAAAAGAAGGTTGGAGCCAGAAATGCTGAAGAAATTGAAGCTCTGCACATTCTCAGATCTTTTATAGCAACTGGTGAACCTCCAGAGAGTGCTCAACCTAGGAGAAATAAGGATGATGATTCTGAAGACAAAAGTGATGAGAGGAGAAGACATCACAGGAGAGATAAGGGTGATGAAGACAAGAAGAAGAAGGGTGACAAGGATAAGAAGAATGATGATGACCAAGGCAAAATCTATGAGAGGAAGACTGGAAAACAGCAAGCCATGAACATTACTAATGACACTCCTACCACTACACAAGGCTCAATGTCTAGGGTGGATGTCACTAGTAATGATTCATCAAAATCTACATCTCTGGCTTCTGCAATTGTTTTGGCACCTCAAGAAGTGAAGAGGATTCAAATCAAGAAACCAGGTGTATGCATCCATAAGCAAACTGCTAGTGGAGTACTACAATGGTCTTCTAGCAAGGGTCATAAGTTACTGCCTGGCAATCACGTAAATAAGATTAAAGTCAAACATGCTGCAAGAAGAGTGAAGCTATCCAAATCAAGAGCCCTAACAATCATTCCAGGATTGAAAATCCAACCACTAGATGAAGATTTTGATGAAGAGCAACTGCAATTTCTAAGTGCTCAAAAGATATGCTATGCTGCAATTGTGAATGACCACCTTGAAATCAAGTACACTGATGGGAGAGAAATGAAATTCAAACAAGGGGGTTGTCAAAATTGGGGTAAATTGTATGAGATAGAAAGAATCATTGCATTGCTGGACTCTAAAGACAAGGTGGAGAAAGTATGGAAGCTGGAATTGATTGACTTTGTGAAAATGAAGAGAGATTATGCTGAAAAGATGAGAAAGGGCTGCTATGAGAAGTGGTTAGAAAGGGAGAAAGAAATTGACAGACTGGAGATTGAAGCAGAAAAGCAAAGGGCAAAGGGATTGTGTAGAGTTCAGTTTGATCCCTATGTGGTGAAGTATAGGTGAAGAAATGGAGACAATGTCAATATAAGAATGAACCTACTCAGTCACTATCCTGCCAACATTCTGAAGCCAGTGCTTGAAGATTTCAAAAACTCTATCATGATTGAAGAATTGGATGCTATGGCAGAAATCATAAGAGCAATAGATGAGAATGCAAGAAAGGAGAAAGAAAGGAAACAGAAAGCATATGATGATCTACAAGCCAAAGCAATGGAGATGCAATCAAATGAAAATGGCTAGTACCTCATCATACTGTAAGAGTATTTATCTTGTAATTCCATTTATGTGTTCAATCAATATACATACCTGTACTTTTAAAGTCTTATCCTTATGTATGTTAGGCTTGTTATCATACATGAAATTGTGACTAAGGGTCTCACTCACAATTTGGGGGAGATTGTTAGTTACAGAGGCATGCCTGTACACATCTAATAACAAGCCTAATTGTTTGTAATGCTTTGCATTACTTACATGACCTCTTAACTGAGGGAACCTCTAGTTGTAGAGTTTCTGTTTGTATTGTACTTGTAGTAGGCATCAAATCCTAGTTGTGTAATTGTACTTATAGAGTCTAGAATAATGCTTGAAAGAAGTTCCAAGGTTCATGCCTCAAGCAAGGAGTTAAAGACTGTCAAATAATCACAGTTGGGATTTGAAGAAATGAAGAATTTGCCTAAGTACCAATTCGAGAAGTATATTTGTCTAGTCGAGAAGTCCAGCATTCGAGAAGTCAGGGATTCGATATCTCAAGACACTATTCGATATCTCTGAATACACTGTTCGATATCTCATTCGATATCTCAGGGATTCGATATGTCTACTACTCTATTCGAGAACTCAAGAAGTCAACAAGTCAAGATGGTATTCGAGTTCTCAAAGAGTCAACAAGTCAAAGTTCCATTCGATATCTCAAGGACTCAGAAAGCTATTCGATATCTCGAGGATTCGATAAGTCAAATGTTCTTTTCGACAACTCAAGGAATCCTGATGGAAAAGAGCTATTCGAGAAGTGGTTCGATATGTCAATACAACAGCGTTCGAGAACTCAGAGTTATCGATCAAGTCAATTCTAGTTCTCGAATCACTTACTTAGTCACTTCTCGAATACATTCTTGGAGACAAAATACTGAAGAAATTGTACAAGTCAGAAACCTGCAACAAGCCAATGCACTTTATGGACCACAATCTGTAACGTGCTCTGGAAAGCCTACAAGGAAGCTTGGAGAGATATAGAAGAGACAAGGAGCTAAAGAAGTGGATCTAAACAGGCTTTGCAAAGTCAAATCTGTAACCGTTTGGACACTTACTCAAAAAGGATAGACAGACTAGAAAGTAATTTGTTTAGCTACCTTATTTGTAGTAAGTAGGCTGTATCCATGTTCTATAAGGACACAGCCTCACTTCATAACTTAGTAACTTTGTGTAAGTCGAGTTTTTCATACAATGTAAGCTATATCTCTCTGAGAAAAACGAAGCTGAGAATACTATCATTTGTATTCACAGATTGTAGCAACCTTTATCTAATAATACATTAGATTAAAGTGATATTGTGTTCTGTGTTGTTCTTTATCCGCATATACATCTCTGCACACACAACACTTGTTTGCTACACAGACTCAAGGCACGAAAAGTTCAAGAATCCATTCACCCCCCCCTCTGTATTCTTTCTTTGTGTTCAATACTCAACAAGATTTTTGTACCAACTTTGAGAGAGCATTTGACCTAGCTATACTAATCCTTTTAATCTGAAAATTTGAGGATAGAAAGGTCTTATGTTAGAGATTAAAATGGAAAAAGTTTCGTGCGAAAATGTTAAGTTTTGGAATTATGAAAAATGTCGGAACATAGGGGTTTAATAAGGATTTCTTAAGAAATGAAATTGAGGAACTATTTTGGGATGAGATTTCGGACAAGTTAGGAACCCCATTCTGGATAAGTTAAAGAACGAAAGTTGTAGATCTAAGTGTGAACTATGTTCATACCAAATATGGTAATTATCAGACAGTTAATAATCATGAAGTTGAATAAGCCGTAGAGAGAAAGATTAACATAATTCCTTAATAAACATGTTTTCTTAAATATAATATATGCATCACATATAAAGCAAATTATGGATTGTGGTAACTAATTAGAGTTTATATGTATCTAGATTCTCAAAAAGGGGTTCAGTACCAAAACCAAGGTAGTGCACGTTAGAAGAGGAAGCAAGTTAAGGAAAACATTAATTTATGTTTACTTTACATTTCACTATGTGTTATATGTGAAAGGTGATAATTGCTATGCGGGTAGATTATCTGAAGTATGAAATATGTGAATACATGGTGATAAGGTTATGAATATGAATTTTGTTATTATGCGATAAATGTGGATTGCATAATAGTATATTATGCATGTAAGTAAATACATGGAAGGAAGTAAGACTTTGGATTTAGGTGGTATATTGTGCATATAGATTCACATAAATAAAGGCGTTGTGACTGTCAATTACTTTAGGGAATTATTGGCCTAACTAGCCGGGCACAAAGAAATATAGGGATCCCGGGAAAATAAAATCGACTATAAATAACAAGAGCCCTTGGGGCCGGGAAAATAATGTAAGTCCTCGAGACTATAAACATGGGATTCCGGGAAAAGCTAAAGTTAAATTGATCAGTCACAACAAAGAAGTAAACCAAGTAAAGGAAAGTCAAGTCACATGTATGGGTTGTATATATTCATTCTTAGTATGATTACTTGATGAGTTGATGCATTATATGATGACTAGTCAACTTATCCGCGCTTCGCGCGATTTATAAATTTTCATTTTAAAATATTGAAAATATATAAATTAGTTTTTATTATTTTTAAAAATTAAGTGGTCATTTAAGAATTTTCTAAAAAATTGGTTCAAAACAATTTACATTAATTATAAATTTGAAAATACTCTCATTATATATCTAAAATTTTGATAATCTTAAAAAATATCATAAACATAAAAAGTAGCAATTATAATACAAACATAGTTTTTACGATCAAAGTTATGAATATTAAATATAATAACAATTTTTAAAGCCGACGCCCCTCTCAAAACATACATGTTCAATAGTAGTGTAAAATTTTATCTAATTTATTTCGAAACGATATAATGAGCAACGGGTATATAACTTTTTTATTGATTTAATCTACCGATAAAATTGGATTTTTTTCAATTTAATCGATTTGATCATAACTCAAGTGTAAAAATAAAAATCTATTTGTATTACCTTTACAGGTGTTAAGCAAATATTAATATATTTTCATAATTTATTACGATTTTAATAATCACTAATAATAAAGATTGTTTGAGAAGTTAAAGATCGTCTATACTACAATTATCCAAAAAGAAATTGCCATGGTATTTGATAAGGAATAAAAAGGACGCAATGTAAACAATTTTAAGTCATAATTTAACCTAAAAATAAACTCAATTATATATGTAATTAATATTTAATATTGAAATAATATTTATAATGCTGAAATAAAGTTTTCTAAATTAATAAATAAATAAAATTAATATACATTTATTAGGTATTATTAATGCTAATTAATATGCTATTAAGAGCTATTTAATGCAAGAAAATGATTTTAATAAAAAAATTCAAAAATACGAAAATTTAGGAAAACTATCTTAAACGCTTCTAATAGCTTTCCGATCTCTTGACATTATAATATATATAGATTTGAAGAGCATGTATTGATATTTACTTGTTAAATGTGAATATCTGTTAAATGATAGAGATTATTGTTTCACTGAGCTTGCGACTCATAAAACTCGCCAAACATGTTTCACGGTTTCTATATAACGAAAGTTGTTTGATCTAGAGTTGAAGGTATCCTAGCAGGTTTTTGAGAGGATCGACTTGTAATTTCAGACTCTAGTTTTATCAGCAGCCTATTATTATCGATAGTTATGCCTAGTCTTTTGAGGACAATGTTGTGTAATATTTCGGATAATATTCGTATTGTATAATTATGACCAAGGTTTCAGTATTTTCGCTTTGTAATGAGAACTCTGGTTTGTAATATATTTTTTATTCGAGACATTTTATTTTAATTGGTCAGTAAGATTATATAATGTGATTATTCGATATTAAGTTATTAATTAAGGGGGAGGGCCCAACAATACTAGTTAATATAGAACTTAATTTTTATTAAGTAGAGCGTGCGGTTTTAGGGGCTATAAAGGTATTTTTTGGTGGGTGTGATCTGTTATCAACTGTCGAACTATTTTATACAACTAACCAAAGTGGAACTTTTGGTTAAATGTATAAAATTGTTCTTTTTTATTAAGTTTTGTGTGTATAATAATATTGCTTAGGTTTCTCGAAAAATGGTTCTTTGAAATAGCCTTTTTTGTATGTGGTTTTTGGTGATCTTCAGGTTTTTGGAATGGGAAGCAGTAAAAAGAAGACGGATGGAGGCAGAATGATGAGTTTGGTCATGGGGGCAATGAGAAGTCATTAGCAATATTTTAGCAGTTTTGTGATTATCGATGTATTGTTGGAGGGTGGGGCACTCTTTTTTTCCCATCGAGCTTTTTTCTATTGGATTTTGCTCTTGCGGGGTTTTTAACGAGGTCTACCTGTGTAAGGAGTCTTCTTCTCTGATATAGGGGTGATATTGTCTAAATTTTTGGAGAAATCTCTTTCTCATGGTAGTCGTAATTCTATGACCCATTGATTGGTTAAGCATACATTTCGGTTAGATGGTTAGCTTTTATGGATTAAAGAATGTCTTATTTTTTCCTTTCCTTCTCGGATTGTGTTTTCTTATCTTTAAATAAAATCTTTTTCATTTTACAAAAAAAAAACTGCTTTTAAAATTTACCGAATAATATTTTACTTGTTTTTTAGAAATAAGCTGTTTTTTTTTTGAAATAAAGATATTAATTCAATAATAAAAAGACATACGGCATCTACACCAATGATCGAGTCGAACAAACAGTAATTTGCAATCGCATGTTCTCATAAAGAGACAGTTAAGCGATATTTTGAAGATAAAGTATATACAAATACAAGTACCCACTTCGTGCATCATCGTTGGATTACTGGTACCTTCTTCATCATGCCCCGATGGAGCTATCGTTTGAGCTATCGACCAAAGTTGCAATCCCATACAAAACTTCATCACTAAATCAAGACCCCCACTCACAATTAAGAAGCGAATAACAAAATCAAAATCATAAAAGTCCATCAAAACCAAAGAAATCATGCAGATCTGAAATCCCGGATATTAAAACACACCAAACACGCAAAGAACACACCAAACTCTCACAAGGAGAGATAAACTAGACCCAAATAAATTGGGAAAACTCTCACCAAGAAGGGAGATTATTGAAAAATAAGAACAAAAACAAAGAAAATTAAAAGATTTGGGGCTTTCCACCGGTGAAAACCGATGGAAGCCCCGACGATTAGGCAAGAAAAAGAGGGGAAAAGTGAGGCGGCTGTGGAGAGAAAAAAGAGAGAGGGTAACGATTCTACTATATAACTTCTAATATTTCAGAAATAAGCTGTTATTGCTGTCAATAACAATAATACTAAATCGGGCATTAATTTGTTATAATTTTTAGAGTAAGTCACATGACTAGGTGTCTCACTCCAAAATTACACGAAACCAAGTTTTTCTTAATTTTTTGAAAAATTATAGTGTATATATACATTGTTCTATATAAATCGTAGAATGTCTATGTCAAAATTAAATAAGACGAATATTTACATAGATTTCGGTTTAATTAATTTACAAATGATATTATTGTATTGTGATTTATGATTTTTTATTCAATACCTACTGTTCAATAACTACAGTAGCGATTAAAATTGAATTGTAATTTTATTTTGGGTATTCACAAAAAATACTAGATTTAAAGTTTCTATTTGCAAAAATACCATCTTCTTTAATTCATTGCAATTTTACCAATCTAAGTTTCAAAATTGCAAAAATACTAGGTCCCCCTTTCCCTCCCACCTTTCCCTCCCACCTTTCCCTCCCTCCCTCATTCCTTACGTCACCTCATCCATTCCATTCGCCTGTGTACTTTTTTTTTTTTTAAGGTGGGTGCTATTTTGGTTGCAACTGAATGCAACCACATTCAACCACATCGACTTCAACACTTTTTTTTTAGTGGAGTGATATTTTGGTTGCAACCACATTCAACTTTTTTTTTTAAGGTGGGGTGATTTTGGTAGATTTGGGTTGCAAGGCCCCGCCAGGGGCAATATACAACCAAATGCAACCACATTCAACTTTTTTTTTAGGTGGGGTGATTTTGGTGGATTTGGGTTGCAAGGCCCCGCCAGGGGCAATATACAACCAAATGCAACCACATTCAACTTTTTTTTTTCTGGTGGGGTGATTTTGGTGGATGTGGGTTGCAAGGCCCCGCCAGGGGCAATATTCAACCAAATGCAACCACATTCAACTCTTTTTTTTTTTTTTTGAAAAATGGTGGGGTGATTTTGGTGGATTTGGGTTGCAAGGCCCCGCCAGGGGCAATATTCAACCAAATGCAACCATATTCAACTTTTTTTTTTGAAAAATGGTGGGGTGATTTTGGTGGATTTGGGTTGCAAGGCCCCGCAGGGGCATATTCAACTGAATGCAACTGAAAAATGAAAATTACATTCAGTTGGATGTAGTTGCATGTGGTTGCATTCAGTTGCTGATTTCAAGTTCCATTTTTCAGTTGTCATTTTTGGCCTCTTTTTTGAACTATATATATATATATATATATATTAGAAATTAGAGTTAAAAAAAGAGGCCGAAAATGACAACTGAAAAATGGAACTTGAAATCCAAAATTTAGTTGCATTTAGTTGAATGTGATTGCATTAAGTTGAATATGCCCCTGCGGGGCCATGCAACCCAAAATCATCCCACATTAAAAAAAAGTGTTGAAGTCTATTTAAGTCGATGTGGTTGAATGTGGTTGCATTCAGTTGCTGATTTCAAGTTCCATTTTTCAGTTGTCATTTTCGACCTCTTTTTTGAACTCTAATATATATATATATATATATATATATATATATATATAGGGTCTTGTTCTAATAGAAACTAAATTAGAATAGAAACTAGAAACTAAACATAAATTAAATATTTCAAGCTAATCTAATGACCAAATTAGGGGTACCCCAATACAAAAAGTTCATAATATTCTTGGCTCCATCCAGCAAAAAAAAAAAAAAAAATTACTGTTCACTGCTGACGTGGCAGTGACGTCAGCGTGAACAGTAATTTTTTTTTTTTTTTTTTTGGTGGATGGAGCCAATAATTTTAAACACTTTTTGTGAAGGTGCCCCTGGCGGGGCCATTAGAATGAATGAAATATAATTTATTTAGTGTTGGTTTCTAGTTTCTATTCTAAGATTGGTTTCTATTTGACCACTAGCCTATATATATAAATATGATTTTGCTCAAATGAGAACCTCAACTATGGTGAGATATAAGATCTAATACTAGCCACACATATTTATATCTAAATTAAATCTTAGCTCCACAATTAATATTTCAAATTGTATTTTTTTATTATTCATCATCATCTTCTTCCCTACTCCGGTCACCATCTCCGGCGACCAATTCCGGTCAACCCAGAAAATCACCACTGATAAATAGAAAATCACTACACTGCCGCCAGTTTCGACCACCACACTGCCGCCACCACTAACAAAAATCACCGACTATAAACAAAAATCACCACACTACCGCCACCTCCGACCACCACCACCAACAAAAATCAACGACTGCAAACAAAAATCACCACAACCAAAATTATCAGAAATCACCACCTCCGGCCACCGCCTCCATCCACCACCAATAAATCATCGATAACAATCCGAAAATCACCAAAATTTACACAAAAATCAACAGGGATTGTCTAAAATCACCACGGTAAAACAAATCCGAAAAAGAACACAATAATTGCCCAAGAAAGAAACAAGGCCCAAGCCTGTCTATACACACAACACCATACACAACTCTATGTACAATCAAGAGACCTGAAGTCTAATCTTACTCAACTAAACAATCCAACTAAAAACTAAAAATAAACTACATGCACCATTTCCCCAAATCGATCCATCTCAAGCTCTGCTACTAATTGATTTATAATTTCTAAACTTTAAAAATATAGCAGAAATGGTGCTGGTCAATTTACGTAGAGGCGACTTCATTTTGGTGGTAACTCTAACGGTGATTCAGATGGCGGTGAACGAAAACTCAGATTGGGGGCGGGGGGCGGGGGGCGACGGTGACGGGCGATGTCATCTGTTTGTGGAGTGTGTATAACTGTGTTTGTGTGTGCGAGTGTGTGTGGTTGTGATTAAAAGATATAGTAAAAAATAGAAGGCTGAGATTAGATCTCAGTTCTCATTTTAATTAGGAGTTCTCATTTGAGCAAAATCCTATATATATATATATATTAGAGTTCAAAAAAGAGGTCGAAAATGACAACTGAAAAATGGAACTTGAAATCAGAAATTTAGTTGCATTTAGTTGAATGTGGTTGCATTAAGTTGAATATGCCCCTGCGGGGCCATGCAACCCAAAATAGCACCCACCTTAAAAAAAAAAAGGACACATGCGGTGGAATGAGGGAGACACGTGAGGAAGGAGGGGGGAAGGATGGGGGAGGGAAAAGGGGACCAAGTATTTTTGCAATTTTGAAACTTAGGTTGGTAAAATTACAAATAACTATTCTTACCAAAAATAAATGTGCAAAAAATTACTTTTTCCTATATATTTATGAAAAAAGCCCTTTTATTTTATTATATTTACATTGTTCTAAAAATTCCCGACTTAACCGATTAATCATTTATAAGGTGCCTAGTCGATTATTCGATTTTTAAAATGCCCGATTAATCTTTGCGAATACTTCTTGATCGAAATTTTTATAATAAATTAATAGAATTACAATAGTATATTACTTAAATATGAATTATTTTATGTTTTATGATATGATAAATACATATTATGTTGAGTATTGAATACAGTAAAAGAATACAGAGGGGGGTGAATGGATTCTTGAACTTTTCTCGTTCGAGTCTATGTAGCAAGAGTATTTGTGTGTGCAAGATAGAAGGTGCGGATAAAGAATAACACAAGACACAATATCACTTTAATCTAATGTATTATTAGATAAAGGTTGCTACAATCTGTGAATACAAATGATAGTATTCTCAGCTTCGTTTTTCTCAGAGAGATACAGCTTGTAGTGTATGAAAAACTTGACTCACAAAGTTACTAAGTTAATGACTAAGGAAGTGAGGCTGTATCCTTATAGAACATGGATACAACCTACTTACACCAAATAAGGTAGCTAAACAAATTACTTTCTAGTCTGTCTATCCTTTTTGAGTAAGTGTCCAAACGGTTACAGATTTGACTTTGCAAAGCCTGTTCAGATCCACTTCTTTAGCCCCTTGTCTCTTCTATATCTCTCCAAGCTTCCTTGTAGGCTTTCCAAAGCACGTTACAGATTGTGGTCCATAAAGTGCATTGGCTTGTTGCTGGTTTCTGACTTGTACAATTTCTTCAGTATTTTGTCTCCAAGAATGTATTCGAGAAGTGACTAAGTAGTTGATTCGAGAACTAGAATTGACTTGATCGATAACTCTGAGTTCTCGAACACTGTTATATTGACATATCGAATTACTTCTCGAATAGCTCTTTTCTTCAGGATTCCTTGAGTTGTCGAATAGAACACTTGACTTGTCGAATCCTTGAGATATCGAATAGCTTTCTGAGTCCTTGAGATATCGAATGGAACTTTAACTTGTTGACTCCTTGAGAACTCGAACACTACTTTGACTTGTTGACTTCCTGAGTTCTCGAATAAAGTACATAGACATATCGAATCTCTGAGATATCGAATGAGATATCGAACAGTGTATTCAGAGATATCGAATAGTGTCTTGAGATATCGAATCCCTGACTTCTCGAATGCTGGACTTCTCGAATAGACAAATATACTTCTCAAATTAGTACTTAGGCAAATTCTTCATTTCTTCAAATCCCAACTGTGATTATTTGACAGTCTTTATCTTCTTGCTTGAGGCATGAACCTTGGAACTTCTTTCAAGCATTATTCTAGACTCTATAAGTACAGTTACACAACTAGGATTTGATGCCTACTACAAGTACAATACAAACAGAAACTCTACAACTAGAGGTTCCCTCAGTTAAGAGGTCATGTAAGTAATGCAAAGCATTACAAACAATTAGGCTTGTTATTAGATGTATACAGGCATGCCTCTGTAACTAACAATCTCCCCCAAATTGTGAGTGAGACCCTTAGTCACAATTTCATGTCTGATAACAAGCCTAACATACATAAAGATAAAACTTTAAAAGTACAGGTATGTAGATTGATTGAAGAAAGTTCACAGAAGTGTTCTTACAAGTTATGAAAAACTACTAGCCATACCCTTTTGGATTCATCTTTTGAGCTTTGGCTTGCAGATTCTCATTTTTCATTTTCTCCTCAGCTTCTTTGGCTTTCTTCTTTGCATTTTCCTCCATGGCAAGAATAATGTCTTCCATTGCAGTGAGTTCTTCAATTAGAGGGGAGCCTGATAAATCCTTAAGTACTTCATTCAGCTGTTTCTCAGAATAGGAACTGATGTAGTCCATTCTAATCTTTACATTTCTACCATATTTCTTGTACTCAATGATGTAAGGATTAAACTTGACTCTACACAGACCCATAGCTCTCAATTCATCAGCCTTAGTTTCCATTGCAGCAAACTCTTCCTCCCTTTTCTTTAGAAGCTCCTCACTGTTCTTTCTCATTTCTGCCTGGTGATCTCTCTTCATTTTGACAAAGTCAATTAACTCCAGCTTCCATACCCTTTCCACTCTGTCTTCAGAATCCAACATTGCAATTATTCTTTCTGTGTCATATAGCTTGCCCCAGTGCTGACATGTTCCTTGTTTGAATTTCTTCTGTCTTCCATCAGTATATTTTATTTCAAGAAAATCATCAACAATGGCAATATGATAGATTCTTTGAGCCCATATGAACTGCAGTTGCTCTTCATCATAGATTTCATCCAGAGGTGATAGGTTCAATCCTGGAATGATTGGCAGTGCCTTTGATTTCGATATCTTCACCCTTCTTGCAGCATGCTTAATTTTACTCCTCCTTGTATGATTGCTAGGCAGAAACTTATGACCCTTGTTGGTAGACCATAGTAGTATTCCATTAGCAGTTTGCTTTCTGAAACATACACATGGTTTCTTGATTTGAATCCCCTTCACTTTATGAGGTGCCAAAACAGTTGCATACGCCAGAGATGTAGATCTTGATGAATCATTACTAGTGACATCCACCCTAGACATTGAGCCTTGTGTTATGGTGGAAGTGTCATTAATAATGTTCATGGCTTGCTGTTTTCCACTCTTCTTTTCATATACCTTTCCTCCACCCTTGTCATCATCCTTCTTTCTGTTTTTATCATCCCTTTTCTTCTTGTCATTACTGCCCTTATATCTCCCTTGATCTCCACCCCTGCTTCCACTTTTATCATGATCATCCTTGTCTTGATTTGACTTTCCACCTTGAGCAATAGGCTTGATGTCTGATTGAGAGTTGATAAACTTCACCAGAATGTTAAGAGCCTCCTTTTCAGATTCAGATTTTCCATTTCTTGAATGTAGAACTCCAGCCAGAAACTTTATGGTGGACATGTTGTTTGCTTTTAGATGTTGGCCAAATCTGAAAGCAACAATGTCTTGATCCTTTTCATATAGAATACAATGAGGCTGAGGAACTACTTGAGGCAGTTGAGATTTCATGCACTTGGTGAGAATCTCTTTGAGCATATCATTGTCTAGTGAGTTATTCCTTTCTATCTTCTTGATGATTGTTCCAAGTTCAGAGCTAGATAGAATTTGAAAGGCTTCAATGTGGATGTGAAAGAGGTTCTTGGTAGTGTGAACTAAGACTTCTCTATCATTCGAAAGAATGATGGCATGGGGATTGGTTTGCACAATTTCTCTTCTCACTACAGTGACTAGAAACACATCTTGCACAAGAAGCTTGATGTAGTCAAAGTAATGGAAATTGGCTCTTTTCCTTAACTCTTGTAGATGCTTCAAAAAGGCTATGTCATGGTATAGTCTAGAGTTTGCAGTTTCTTGACATACCCTTTGAGTAAGCACATTTCTGAATTCTGAAGGTTCAGATTGAAGGGATTGTTTAGCAATGCCAGGGATGTCAAATTCATATTCTGACTTCCCTTCAGTTTCAGATGGCTTGGCAACTTCATCTACAACCACTTTCTTCAGCTTGTCATCCTTGGATTTAGATTTCTTAGACTGAGATGACTTAGCAGTTCTTGGTTGGCCACCCTCATTGGTTGTAATGCCTTTGGTTTGAGATTTCTCCCCCTTAGTCTGAGGCTCCCCCTTAGATTTTGAGTTCCTTGTTATCCTCTTCTCCCCCTTAGGCTTGTTGTCAGGCACAGAGGCTGTAGTAGGAGCCTTTGGAGTTGAAGATTCTTCAAGTAGAGGGATACCCATGTGCTTCATCATGGCAGACAACATAGATTGTTGATCCAGAAGAACATTAGCAGTGGTAGTGGCTTGAGTGTTCAATTGCTCAGTTAGATTTGTAACTTTGCCTGCCAGATGGGCATTGGATTCTTTGAGAGACACCACCTCCCTTTCAAGAGTATCAACCTTGGTGAACAGTGCAGTGGCCTTGAAACCAGTTAAGGATTGATCTTGCAGTCTTTTCACTTCAGACTTGGTCATTTCATGCACAGGGACTTCAGTGACCAGCTTGTCTCCATACTGATTTTTGAACAGTGTTATGAGCATGGCATTGGCCTCTATAGTCTGGTCAGATAGATTTTGAAATCTGTTTCCTAGGCCTGTGACTGTGTCTGTGAGGATGGCTAGGCCATTGTCCATCTTGGTGCAGGTGGTGTTGCAGTGTTTGAGATCTTTGACCACACTGTCTAGTTGAGGAAATTTAGCATCAAAGGCCCTCTTTACTTCTGCTACTGAAGTGGCTGTCTTGTCACGCACCCTGTTGACTTCAGTTTTGACTCCCTTGCCAAGATAGTGTGTAGCCTTGAGGAAACCCTTGTAGGAATCATTGACAGCTTCATACACTTCACTAGGAGACAGGGATTTTGCATTGGAGCCAAGTGAAGTGATGTATTCCTCTCTAAGATATTGAAGTGCTTCACTGAGAGTTACATCATACTTTCCTTGCAGCCAGGCATCTGCATTGTCATCTCTCTCAGCATCATCAATAATCTTGGCTTTCTGCATTTCCACATCATCCCTATGGCATAGTAGGATGGCCTCATAGTCTGGATTAGAGATGTTGGAGGTGACAAGGTTCTGAGCTATTTTTACAAACTCAGGAATCTGATCCACAATTAAGCTTTGAAGTGCTTCAACCGTCAATTTTTGTGGAACAGACCCTGATCCTGAAGCACTGTCATGTTGCACAGGCTTCAGCCATTGTGACATAAAGTCAGAGCTAGAGCTAGGTAAACTAGACTCCTCAGTTACAGATGCAACTTCTGTAACCGGATGGATTGACTCTACTACTGGTGTCTCCACAGAAGTGAGATGAGTTACACCAGCAGTTGACACAGGCACAGAGTCTCTAGTAAAAACTAGTGAAGCCTCTGTGTTTGTGATGGTGTCATTAGGATATGCCCCAGCATGCATTCCCTCACCATCTAAATGTGGGTCCTGGGTGGTGAGCAGAGTGTCATGCACTAAGTCACTTGAAATTATTGGCTCATCAAGAGAAAAGAATTCTTGATGATCAATGCCTTGCATCTCAGTTGCCTGAGTTGCAGGTTCCAAAGAAATTTCATTGTTAGATTCTGGAAGAGGAGTATCTTGTAGAGTAGATTTTGGCAACTCCCCCTGAGAGATAGAGGGAGTTTCAAGTGTGATGTGTTCTCCACTCAGTGTAGTGCCAGCCTTATCACTCCCATGTGCTGACTCAATACAAGAAGGTGCATTGGGGAGGATGCTTGATTCTATAGATGCACCCTATTGAGAGGACACATCTAGTGAGCTATTTGCCCCTGATTTTACAACTTCAGCCATTTGTGTGACTGAAGAGGTGGTCTTAGTTTTCTTCTTCTTTTTTGGCCTTAGTAAGGGTGACTCTGGTTCCTCACTTTCTAGACCTAGTTCAATAGCTAATGCTGCTTCAGATAGAATATTTAAAGGTGCAGACATTACTTCCTTTCTCTTCTTTTTACTAACATCACCCTTTTGAGAGGATGATGCAGTTGGCTCAGTGATTGGTAGAGTGTTTGGTTGAGAGGGTTGGTTAGCTAGCCTTGGGTTAGCATTTTGTTCTACTTGCTTGGGCTTAGCTAACTCAGACTTAGAGGCAAATGTTGGCATGTTGTGGGGGTAAGTTCTAAACAGACTCTCCATATAGGGAGTTATGTTAAGTCTTACATCCACATCATTCCTAGTCTCCAAATTACCAAAAATGAGTTTGGTCATGGATTTAGGATAGCCTATTCTATTTTTATCCATCCCATCTAATTCAATCAATTTATCATCTAAGAAATTAAGGACAGATTGAATAAAACGAGGGAAGAAAATTTCATTACCACTCTTGGCTGAATTCTTACCAAGTCTCCCATACAGCTCCTGCAGAATGATGAGACCAACGTCTATCTTCTTTCCATAAGCTAAGGCATAGCCTATTTGCTGTGCAGGAGTACTGATTTGGTCATAGCTAGATTTTCTTGCAGTGAAGACTTGAAGAAGTGTAGCAAACACATAACTCCATTCCTTCCTCAAATGCTTCCTGTTCAAGTGCCCAACACTGATTCTGTCTGCATATTTGATGAAATCAAAGAAGTCTTCTAATTCAGCATTTGTAGCAAGTGGGTCATACACCTCTCCTTTTGTACCCATCCCAAGTGCCTCATTCATATCTTCTGTGGTGATAGTGAGATTTTTGTCTTGAATCTTGCAGTAGATGATGTACGAGGATATTGCAGAGTTAAGAGCCACCACCTCCACTGTAGCAGACTGCCAAAACTGTTCTAGAATGTCGAGGTACAGAGTTGGGTTAACAGATAGAGCATTCTTAATGTACGATTCAGACATCCACTTCACAAAGCACTTGAAATTGGCGTTGGGTGCTTCAACATCACTAGTTAGAGCAATGAAATTGGTGTTGAACTTTACTGTTGCCATTTGTGTGAGAGAGAGAGAGAGAAGAAATCGAAGGTTGAAGAAGAAATTTAGCTTTTGCAGTTAGGGTTTCAGAGGTTTTGGGAGTTTGGATGCTTGAGAAATCGAATGAAATAAATCGAATAGATGTGAAGTTGTAAAAGTATGAAGTACTTGAATTGTCGATTAGATGTATGTTCTGTATCGATAAGTCAGGCATTCGAGTAGAAAACAACTATTCGAGAAGTCAAGAAAGGCTTATTCGATAACTCAAGCAGGTTGTAACTCACAGCTGGCAGTTATCTAACTTAGAAATAAATCTAAATTAGGTAAAATATGTTTTTATGAGTAATTCTGAATTCTGAATAAAAATCCAAAATCGGTTAAAATTCAGCGAGAAATCAGCCTTTTCAAATGATTCGAGAACTCAAATATAGTATTCGAGAACTCAGTCAATCGAGAACTAAAACACTATATTCGAGAAGTCAAGGAAACCTCTATTCGAGAACTCTAAAAGACTCTATTCGAGAACTCGAGAGTGCTCTAATGAGACTTGTTAGAGATGTCGAATAGTGAATCACTTGAGAAGTCTGACTTGTCGAATTATACTCATAGAAACTCAATTTTCACTATCTTTTTAAAATTTACCAGCCATATTCATTCACGAATATTCTAGCAAATTAAACAGTGATTTTCTCAAAATTTCATAGAAATTTCGAGTTAACAAGAGAATATGATTTTCCAAATATGCAGCAGATTTGAAATATTTATAAATCATATTTCAGCCAACACTTACTCCAAAAATATTAAGAATTTAGATAAAGTAAGTGTTTACTGCTGCAACAATCTAGATGTTGTATTCATTAGCCAGAATCTGAAGAATTCAGCATTCCAATCTCACTAACCAACCTTGTGAAGGTGGCTTCATCTAATGGCTTAGTGAATATATCAGCTAGTTGTTTGTCTGTAGAAACATAATGCAACTCAATGGTTCCATTAGTTGCATGTTCCCTTATGAAATGATATCTGATGTCAATGTGCTTTGTCCTAAAATGATTGACAGGATTGGCAACTATAGAGATTGCACTTGTGTTGTCACACATGATTGGAATTCTTTCCAACACAAGTCCATAGTCTCTCAGTTGATTTCTAATCCAAAGCACTTGAGCACAGCAACTTCCAGCAGCTATGTATTCAGCCTCAGCTGTAGAAGTTGACACAGATTGTTGTTTCTTGCTATACCAAGAGACTAACCTTTATCCAAGAAACTGGCAGCTACCTGAGGTGCTTTTCCTATCCACTCTGCATCCAGCATAATCAGCATCAGAATAACCAACCAGATTGAACCCTGTGTCCTTAGGATACCATAGTCCCAAGTTTGGAGTGCCCTTCAGATATCTAAAGATCTTTTTTATAGCAACCAAATGTGATTCTTTTGGATTTGATTGAAACCTTGCACACAAGCATGTAGCAAACATGATGTCTGGCCTACTTGCAGTGAGATAGAGTAGAGAACCAACCATGCCTCTGTAGACTGAGATATCTACCTTCTTGCCTTTCGCATCTTCATCCAATTTAGTGGCAGTGGCCATGGGTGTCTTTGCAGGTGAGCAATCTTCTAAGTCAAACTTCTTCAACAAATCTTTGATATACTTGGTCTGACTGATAAAGATACCATCCTTCCTTTGACTGACTTGCAACCCAAGAAAGAATGTCAACTCCCCCATCATACTCATCTCATATCTGCTCTGCATGAGTTTAGAAAATTTCTCACACAGCTTCTCATTTGTAGAACCAAAAATGATATCATCCACATAGATCTGAACTAAGATAAGATCATCACCATGCTTCTTGTAAAACAATGTCTTGTCCAGTGTGCCTCTAGTGAATTGATTCTCAAGAAGAAATTGTGATAAAGTATCATACCATGCTCTTGGAGCCTGCTTAAGTCCATACAATGCCTTAAGCAATCTGTAGACAAATTCTGGGAAGTGTGGATCCTCAAAACCAGGTGGTTGTTGCATATAAACTTCTTCCTCCAACTCTCCATTCAGAAATGCACTTTTGACATCCATTTGATATACTTTAAAGTTTGAATGAGCAGCAAATGCCAAGAATATTCTGATGGCTTCCAATCTAGCAACAGGAGCAAATGTCTCATCATAATCAATGCATTCCTGTTGAGAGTATCCTTTTGCAACCAACCTTGCTTTGTTCCTTATAATTACACCATCTTCATCCATCTTATTCTTTAGAACCCATTTTGTTCCAACAATGGTTCTGTTCTTTGGTGCAGGCACAAGTTCCCATACTTTGTTTCTTTCAAATTGATTCAGCTCCTCTTGCATAGCAATAATCCAATCTGGATCCAACAGTGCATCATCAAGTTTCTTAGGCTCAACTTGTGATAGAAAACAGCCATAGAGGCACTCATTCTGAGTTGCTCTCCTAGTCCTTACTCCTGCATTAGGATCTCCAATGATTTGCTCTGCAGTGTGTGATCTATCCCATTTCCTTGAGTGCTCAGCCTGATTTCTCATTCTTGATGTTGCTTCATCATCCACATCATGGTCATTCTCATTTCCTCCCCCTGTGAGGTTGCCACTACTCACAGGTGTGTCTTGGATGCTTGTTCCTTCACTATTGATTGGCACAAATTCTTCTCTTGTATCATCATTCACTTGAGTTTGTTGAACTCGAGTTTCAACTTCAGTTTCAGTCTCTTCATCAGAATCATCTAGATTATCAAACTTCAATGGATCTTTATCTTCATCATTGGCTTCTTCTAGTCCAGGTAGTTTGCTGTCATCAAATGTCACATCTGTGCTTTCCATAACTTTCTTTTGACTGATGACATAAACCTTGTATGCAATTCTTTCCATAGAGTAGCCAAGAAAAATTCCTTCAAATGCTTTTGCATCAAATTTTCCAACATATTCAGAATTATCCTTCAATACAAAGCATTTGCTTCCAAAAGTATGAACATACTTTAGAGTAGGCTTCTTTCCAGTCATCAAGTTATAAGGTGTTTTTCCAGTGTTTTTGTTGATGAGGGTTCTGTTCTGGATATAGCATGCAGTGCTTATAGCCTCAGCCCAAAAACATATAGGCATTTTTGCATCAAGTAACATTGTTCTAGCAGCCTCAATTAGAGTTCTATTCTTTCTCTCAACAACTCCATTTTGTTGTGGAGTCCTTGGAGCTGAGAATTGCTGAAAAATACCATTCTCTTTACAGAATGCTTCAAGTATGGCATTTCTGAACTCTGTTCCATTATCACTTCTTAGTGCAATCACACTTGCATTGTTGGCCTTTGCTTCCTTGTCAACTTTCTTTATATGCTCAATGATTACTTGTGGAGTCTCATCTTTTGATGCCAGAAATTCCACCCATGTATACCTTGTAAAATCATCAACCATCACCAAGGCATACTTCTTTCTTCCTAGTGACATAATGTTGACAGGCCCAAACAAATCCATATGAATGAGTTGTAGGGGCTTGGTTATTGATGTCACTATCTTTGTCTTGTGGCTTGATCTTTTCATCTTTCCTTTTTGACAAGCCTCACACACTCCTTCTTGACAGAATTCAAGTGTGGGCATGCCTCTCACTAGCTCTCTTTTGACTAGAGAATTAATGGCTTTGAAGTTCAGGTGTGATAGTTTCTTGTGCCACAGCCAACAATCTTCATTTGATGCTTTTGAGTAAAAGCAACAAATTTTGTCCTTGTTTGCAGAATCCATATTGGCTACAAACAGGCTTCCCTTCCTTACTCCAGATAGAGCAAAATCACCAGTCTTCTTGTGGGTGATCAAACATTCATCTTTGTCAAAATCCACCTTGAATCCCCTATCAGTAAACTGACCAACACTTAGCAGATTATGCTTGAGCCCCTTGACTAGTGCTACATCTTCAATGATGACATTACCAACTTTCAACTTGCCATATCCCAATGTGTTACCCATGCTGTCATCTCCAAAAGCAACCATTGGGCCAGCCTTTTCCTCATATTGTGATAGCAGGGCCATATCACCAGTCATATGATTTGAGCATCCACTGTCCAAAATCCACATGACCTTCTTTTTACTTTCTTTGCCCTGCAAACACAAAGGTATTACTTTTCCTTTGGTACCCAAACAAGTTTGGGTCCATGTGACTTAGAAACAGTTTTATCATAAACAACATGCTTGTCAAATTTCTTGGCATTAGTCTTCTTGTCACTGTTAGAAGTCTTGGAACCTGAGGTTTCAGACTTAGGTGACAGAGGTACCTTCCTAGCTTTAGGAGGACTTGAAGACTTTGACCTGGTGTAGTGTGTGTGAGAATTGTGACTGATACAACCATCAATGAATTGCCTTCTTAGATTGAAACAACTAGTCATTACATTCATATTGCATGGCATACAGTCAAATTTATCACAAAATGGTGCATCTCTATGTCTTAGAGGCACAGAACAATCATAGAAAGGTTTGGACACACTACCAACAGGTTTCTTGCATGCATGAGTTAAATGATTGGTACTGAAATAGTTCTGACAAGTTTTCCTAGGGGCATTAGGCATATAAGCATAGTTGTTATCCTTGTTAATCCCTAACTTGCCATTTCTGTTCTGTTTCTTCTTAGTCACTTTCTTTTCTGATTCACTCTTCCCAGCTGAAACAAACTTAACAAACTTCTTAGGTCTTGGCCTATCAACTACTGGCTCCTTGTCTTTTGACTTGACACTCTCACTCTTGGATGATGCTTGTTGTTCATTTGATTGTGCCTCATCCTCATCATTCAACATTTGTTTGATGAGTAAGGCATCCTCATCAATTTCAAATGTTGGTTCCTTAAAAATTGGATTTTCAGTCTTTTTCAAAATGTGAGGCACTTCCTCATGAACAACTGTGTCATCTTCAATGACAGCATAGCCTTTTCTCTGTTTAAGAGTGTCATAATCAAGTCCAATAGCAGGCTTGGGTTTTGCTTCAATTTTCTCACAGTAGGATTTCACTAGACCAGATGATTTCTTGAAAGTTTTTAGTTTGAATTCATTTTCAGCTAATTCAACCCTAAGAGCCTTTTCAACCTGACTAGCACACAAAACCTTAATCTGCAGATATTCAACTTCTTTCTTAAGGTTTTCTATTTGCATAGCAGTTAGCTCAAGTTCCTCATTCTTTTTGGTTAACATTTTATTTCTAGTAGACAGTTTAGCAATCTCTTCATTAGCAGCAGTCATACTAGTATGAATGTTAAACATTTCAACAGATAGTTGTTCAATCATGAATTTATACTCTGAAACAGACATGTCTATAGTAGTGAGAGATGGTACCTGAGGGTCTGATGGAGATGTGTCATCCTTGGAATTGGCCATTAAGGCATAATTGCAGAATTCTTGCTCCTCTCCATCACTGTCGGAATCATCCCAACACTTCCCTTCAGCTATGTAGGCCTTACCTTGTGTCTGCTTTTTCAGAAGGGCCTCATACTTAGCTTCAAGCTCAAGATAATCTCTATCCTTCTTTTTAGGCTTCTTGCATTCACTGGCAAAATGCCCTAGGTCATTGCATCTATAGCACCTTACAGATGACCTATCCACATGGCTGGATTTAAACTTATTCTTGTTTGGTTTCACAGGTGCCTTGCTTTTGTTGAATGAATGGTTTTGTGTTTTGGGTTTGAAGGGTTGATTCCTTTTGAATCTGATGTCTGGAAATTTTCTGGCCCTGAAAGCATATGAAGTGTTTTCCATCCCATCTAGTTCTTCAAGAGTGTAAAACTCTTCTTCCTCATTCTCCTCAACAGGTTCACTTACCTCAGGTTCAGTTTCTTCCTCTTCCACTACCTCCTCTATCCTTAATTGGTTTGTGGATGCTTCTAGGTCTTGAATAGATTTGTTGACAATCAAGGCACATGATGTGTTTACCATTCTGTCTTGATTGGCTTGGATAGCCCTTTTCTGAAGCAACTCAAGCTCATGAGTTTTTAAGACTCCATAGAGCACATCATATGTAACTTTGTTCAAATCTCTTTCTCTTAGAGAAATGACCCTTTGCTCTAGATGGTTTGGTGAGGATAGCAGAAATTTCATGTTTAACTCCTTGGTACTGTAAACCTTGCCATTCATCTGCAACTCAGTAACTAGCTTGTGAAATCTCTCAAACATCTCAGTAATGCTTTCCTTGGGCTGTGCCATGAAAGCCTCATACTGTGTAACCAGTATCTGTTTCTTCTTTTCCTTAACCTCATCAGTTCCTTCACACAACACCTCAATGTGATCCCACATTTCTTTGGCAGATGTACATGATGCAATGTTTGCAAACATTGACATGTCCATGGAATCAATGATAAGCAACATGAGGTGGCTGTCAAGAGCAACCTTCTCCCTTTCTGATTCTATCCATTTTGATGGATCCTTGGCCTCATAAGATCTTGGGATAGTTGTGGTTCCAACAGTCTTCTCTGGTATCTCTTGTTGTGGAACAAAAGGACCATTCTTAAGAATCTCAGGATACAAAGGATGAGAGGCTTTGATGAACAACATCATCTTTATCTTCCAGAGGTTGAAGTTATCTTTGTCAAACTTAGGGACTTTCACTGTTCCTGTAGTCTTTGGTGTATTCGAACTCATGATCGTTTTTCTGTTTTTGAATAAACAGCCCGCTCTGATACCACTTGTTGAGTATTGAATACAGTAAAAGAATACAGGGGGGTGAATGGATTCTTGAACTTTTCTCGTTCGAGTCTATGTAGCAAGAGTGTTTGTGTGTGCAAGATAGAAGGTGCGGATAAAGAATAACAGAAGACACAATATCACTTTAATCTAATGTATTATTAGATAAAGGTTGCTACAATCTGTGAATACAAATGATAGTATTCTCAGCTTCGTTTTTCTCAGAGAGATACAGCTTGTAGTGTATGAAAAACTTGACTCACAAAGTTACTAAGTTAATGACTAAGGAAGTGAGGCTGTATCCTTATAGAACATGGATACAACCTACTTACACCAAATAAGGTAGCTAAACAAATTACTTTCTAGTCTGTCTATCCTTTTTGAGTAAGTGTCCAAACGGTTACAGATTTGACTTTGCAAAGCCTGTTCAGATCCACTTCTTTAGCCCCTTGTCTCTTCTATATCTCTCCAAGCTTCCTTGTAGGCTTTCCAAAGCACGTTACAGATTGTGGTCCATAAAGTGCATTGGCTTGTTGCTGGTTTCTCACTTGTACAATTTCTTCAGTATTTTGTCTCCAAGAATGTATTCGAGAAGTGACTAAGTAGTTGATTCGAGAACTAGAATTGACTTGATCGATAACTCTGAGTTCTCGAACACTGTTATATTGACATATCAAATTACTTCTCGAATAGCTCTTTTCTTCAGGATTCCTTGAGTTGTCGAATAGAACACTTGACTTGTCGAATCCTTGAGATATCGAATAGCTTTCTGAGTCCTTGAGATATCGAATGGAACTTTGACTTGTTGACTCCTTTAGAACTCGAACACTACTTTGACTTGTTGACTTCCTGAGTTCTCGAATAGAATACATAGACATATCGAATCTCTGAGATATCGAATGAGATATCGAACAGTGTATTCAGAGATATCGAATAGTGTCTTGAGATATCGAATCCCTGACTTCTCGAATGCTGGACTTCTCGAATAGACAAATATACTTCTCAAATTGGTACTTAGGCAAATTCTTCATTTCTTCAAATCCCAATTGTGATTATTTGACAGTCTTTATCTTCTTGCTTGAGGCATGAACCTTGGAACTTCTTTCAAGCATTACTCTAGACTCTATAAGTACAGTTACACAACTAGGATTTGATGCCTACTACAAGTACAATACAAACAGAAACTCTACAACTAGAGGTTCCCTCAGTTAAGAGGTCATGTAAGTAATGCAAAGCATTACAAACAATTAGGCTTGTTATTAGATGTATACAGGCATGCCTCTGTAACTAACATATTACTTAATAAATAACTAATAGAATCATAATAATATACTAAATAATATTATAATATTAAATTATATCCAATTTTTACTTCAATTAATCCCAATTTAACGATTAATCCTTACAAAATCCTCTTATCGATCTTATCCGACCCGATTTTTGTAACACTAATTTAAGTTGTTTATCATATTTTTATTTTCGGAAAATGCACAATTTCGAACTGAACTAATTCAAAGTTTTTTTTTTATGTGGAGCTGAGCTAAATGAGTCATATTCGAACCGAGTGGATGAAAACTTAACCCAAGTTCATTTATATATTGAATATGTTTAAAACAAATTTGTTAACTTCAAATGAACTCAGCCGGGATGGGACAAATTCCCAATCGACTATGCAATCAAGTTAAAAAACAAATAAACGAGTTAAACAAATACTAACAGTTTTACTTTCAGATCGCTTTACATACTGAATACAAATATTCTTGAAGCTAAAAGTGAATTTGATGGTCTCCGAGTAATCCAGCCTATACCAAGTTTCGATATCTTTCGAAAAATAGTGACATCACAATTGATCTTCACACAATTAAATTGGATGTAATCCAGTGTTCAGATATTTCAGTTGCACTAACTGAAAATCGGAGGTATAGATGCCCCTATAGTACTAACAATTTTTTGTTGTGAAAGGTGATCTCTTGCGATTTTCACCATCGTTCTATTCCACACCATTTCGATTTGAGTATTCCAGATCTCGCAATACATCATATTAATCGTTCTTAATGAAACAACCAATACAAAAAAAACTAAAAACATACTAAATTCTCACAAGGAGCTACGGTTAACAACCCAAAAAATTGGGTACAGAAAACACATATCACCTAAGGATGTGAATAATATTGAAAGAAAAATAAGATGCAAGCAAGAAAGAGGACTGCTGGTTGATGGAGAAGCCACCGTTGAAAGGGAAAGGACGAAGGCGACTAACTATATAATAAGGGAGAGAAGGGCAGTTTTTTTTAGGTTTGTGGTTGATCACACCAGAGTCATAAATTTGTCAAAAAAAATATAAAATATATTGAATAGGTTTTCTTGTTTAAACTCACATGTTTCGTAAAAGTTTAATTAGCAAGTTGGTCACTAAAACGGATCTAAAGTATTAAATTAGTCATGAAATTGAAAATGATTTAAAACATATCATTAAAGTCATCTACGAGCATATTTTGTTAAATAACTTACTTTTCCTTAATGAAAAATACTAATATTAAAGCAATTTCTTGAATTTTATTTTCAAAAATGAATTTGTTATTCTACCATATAAGTATTTAATGAATATTTATTTATTGAATAAATAAATACTTTATTAAATGAATAAATATTCATTAAATGAATATTTTATTTAACAAAATATTGAATAGGTTTTCTTGTTTAAACTCAAATGTTTCGTAAAAGTTTAATTATCAAGTTGGTCACTAAAATAGCTCTAAAGTATTAAATTAGTCATCAAATTTAAAATGGTTTTAAACATATCATTAAAGTCATCTACGAGCATATTTTGTTAAATAACTTACTTTTCCTTAGTGAAAAATACTAATATTAAAATTAATTTCTTGGATTTTATTTTCAAAAAAGAATATGTTATTTAGATTGCAAACCATAAAATCTAAGAAATCAACATTGATATTAGTATTTCCCGTACAGAAAAAGTAAGTTATTAAATAAAGTATAATCATAGTTAATTTTAATGGCATGTTTGAGACTATTTTTAATTTAATGATCAATTTGATACTTTAGATCCATTTTAATGAGCAACTTAATAATTAACCAGTTTAATAGATGAACTAAACTGAGTTCAATTAAATGAGAACTCGAGTTCTATTTTTGAGCGACTCTATTCAATTACAATTCTAGAATAGGATTGTAAATGAGTTGATACGTTTATCTAGAATTTAATGTTTAATTCAAAAAAATATCCACTTAAAATTGTTTTTATTTAGGGCTTTTTTCAAAACTACCCATGTTGTTGCAACAATTTTTTTCAAAAATACGACTTGCAACCTTTGCAACCTTTTTTTTGGGCAACCTTTACCTACGTTTTAAGCTCATTTGCAATCTTTTTCACCTGCGGTGCCAGTTTTGCAACCTTTGCAACCAAAAAACCATATTTTTGTAAATAGTTTCAAAAAGTTAGGTAGTTTTGTAAATATCCCTTTTATTTATCATTACTATATAGAAGAATCATAGAAAATCGTCTCCAACAACAACGATGGAGGAGACATAACAATGTTGTAGCTATTTAGCGAACAAGGTAGTCTTGCCATCTTATGGGCCACCTTATTAGCAAACAAGATAGAAATCATGTAAGTAAGTGGGAGGGGAGCAAGCATGAAGCATATCCATATATTATTAGGTGACATTTATGTTAACATAAGTATCTAATCTGTGAAAATTAAAACCTAATATACATCTACATGCACGTAAACAAAGAACATTGAAGAAATATTGAATTTTATTTTACAATAGTAGTTTTTACTTTGAGTAATAAGAAAATTAAAGTAAGAATTAAGAAGAGAAAAGAAAAATCAATACATATCAGCCATGAAGTTGAGGTTGAAGTTGAAGAAGCCACGGAAACTTGATCCCTATCTTTCAGCTTTGTCTTTGGTCAGTCTATTAGATCATATCAGAAGCCTTTCTTTTCAAGGTTTAGCCTTCCTCCTTTCCTTTTTTGTTGTTTCCATTTTGAAAACTAATTCTCAGGCTTGGCTTAAAATTAATATTGTATTTACTAATTTATTCATGTAGGAAAAAGGTAAAGATAAATAATGATGGGCGTGGGCTCATTTCAGACCGAATCCGTTCCCATCCCCGAACATTGATTATTATGTTTCCTGATCTCCAATCCGAACCGGGAACAAGGATCTTTGCAAATAATTGGAAATTTTAACTTCTTTTACAAATAAAATTTTTATATCTTATGTTATACTTTCTTATAAATTAATCTGATAAATCATGATATTATTATAAAATTTTAATTTGATATGATTTTTAAAAATATATAATTTAAATTAACATTTATTTACAATAAAAGATTAAAGATAAAATTTTAATTATTGTAATTTATTTATATTCTACTATGAAAGTTTTGAATTAGAGAAATAGATTGACAAATTTCTACCGTAACAATACATATAAATAATATTTATTCATTTCTGACAAAAAAAATTAATATTTATTCATAACAGTGCTATCCAAACTTAAGTTGGAGTGAAAAGAGAGGCATTATGATCTCTTCTTTATAGATTACATTGTTTTTTGCTGGTTTATCTGTTTGCTTAGCTTTCTTATCCTGGTGCATTCGATTGGTATTTGCTACAAAGCAATTTATTGCTCTATGGAATACTGGATGTTCTGCTTCAAAGCAATTGTTGCTCTATGGAATGAAATTATTTGCTACTTTCGTGAAGAAGATCTCATAAGTGACAGGAATGTTTTTCCAATTTTACTCTCAAATAACCTTTTCAATAACCTATTTTGAAACTAAGGTTGACATGTTTCTTTAATTTCGGGGAGATGTACATCATGTTAGTCCCTTATTCTTCTAATATATGCTCAAACTTCATCCAGTGGCCTCTATTTTTAATTGCCAACATGGTACTGCAAGGTTTTTCTTTACTATACCTCATTTATGATTTACTTTCCTATGGTTGAAAATTTATTGCTTTTAGATACCAATCGCAATAGACATGGTGGTTCATTCTGAATCCACAAACGCTGAGCTATGGAGGGATATATGTGCGGATCGATGAATTTATGTGGTGTGCTATCATAGAGTGTTATGTGTTCTTTAAGCTTGTCCTACATGTATTGTTAACCGGAGATATTGACATACGATATTCCACTAAATTTACGACACGGGTTGATGGAAATCATTATTAGAAGAGTTGATGATATAATTTCTAAAAACACTTTCCTGGAACAATTTAGAATGGCCCATTTACCCCCTCTTCCAGAAATTTGTGCAGTTAGTACAAATTAATAGCACGATTTACTAGTTTCTTTTGATATGTTGTAAATTTTATTTAATTTTAAATTATGTTTTTGTATAATTATTATTTTCAATAATCTTTTCAACTTTCATTTAATATAATTTAATTAATAATATGCATGGTTTACATGTATAATATATCTTATACCTTGAAAATAATATTATGATCAACCACCAATATTACGATCAATTTTTCCAACAACAACAACAATACCTTGAAAATGGACAAAACAATCAACTCTATTAACAAGGACATTTGCAGCCAATGGTGACATACTATTTACTGTCTTCTCAATCCACAATTGACAAAAAAGTCCGCACTTTTGAATTGGTGGTTTGCATCACGACAATGATGAAAATTATCTCTACACTTTGTTGTCTCATGTAGCTTAGGTACATTTTCTTTTCCTTAAAATTTTTATTTTACCGTTGGAAATGTATGTAAAAGTTTTTCTTATTCAATAATAGATAAAGATCTCATTTTTATGTTATGTTATGCATAATTAGGGTGATTCGAATGGTAGAAATTGATTACTCCCTAGGTTATGGCTTTTTGGAGTTGGACTCACATGCACATGGTGATTCATATTTATGAACATACAATTGACATCCAATTTAAGGAACTCCATTTTTCTAAATAAGAATTGGGTTTCTTTTGGTATTGGAATAAATAGATTTGTTGAAGTTGAAGTCGACGTGTCATATATCTTTTCAGATGATTTAGCACCGGATTTTTCAAATGATTTATTAAATCAGACATTCGCAAGATACCTATTCAATTTAATTGGATACATGCTAGGGATAAGTGTGCTATTCACTTCTTTGATTTATTTGGAAACAAAAACAATTATTAGTTTTCAGATATTACTTTATATCACAATCTTTGCAATTTTGTACCAATTAGTCTGTGAATGGAAGCTAAATTGTATTATGTATGATTTATGACGAGTTTTTCACTTTGTCTTTTAATACTCAATGCAAACTAATTACGTTTTATTGAGCAAACACATAAGAACGTGCAAATACCCTCCAACAGTGGCTATCATATATTATTATAATAAATTCATATATTAATTATTTGATTTAATATAAAATTTTAATTTATTTTATTTTTTTTTATTTTTTTTTAAAATTTATATATGTTCCATACTTAATTTCATGACATGAATAAATATCATTAATTTAACGTTATTTTTAAATTTATTGTTAAATATTTTAAGAATTAAATTTATTAATTTAACGTTATTAAAAATTATTTGGTGTAACCTAAAATCGTAGAAGAAAGAATCGTACAAAGAAGTGTGTGCGGGTTATGATTCTAATCGGGATATATTGAAAACGTTTATAATTCTACAAAACATGTGATTTTTTATTTTTAATAAATTATATATAATTTAACTGAATTTGGAATTTTTAACAGTTTTTTTAATTTTTTAAAAAAATATTTTTGTGCCTTATTGATAAATTTTGTTGTTTATAATAAATCAATTCATATTTTTAATATAATTTTTTTAACTTGTTATTTTTAGGATGGTGTTAACAATTATTTTGGAAATCGTTACCCAACCAACCAACTAACTAAATATACCTTGTTTTACTTAGAATAGTATATACTATAGATTAATAAAATTTGTTGTTTATAATAAATAAATTGATATTTTTAATATAATTTTTTAGCTTATTATTTTTAGAAATGTGTTAACAATTTTTTTGGAAAGCACTAACCAACCAAATTTGTTGTAAATTTGTTAATAAATATGTGATTTTAAAATTATTTAAATTGATTTTGAAAATATTTGATTTCCAAGTAATTGAAAGAGTCTAAAAAAGTTGGGTGTGGGTGAAGAATTATAAATCAAATATAACTAAAAATGCATGTAATTGAATATTAATTGAAGTGTAATTAAAAGAGTTTGTTATTAAGTAAAATATGTCATTTATTTTTTGCAAAATAAAAATTTATATGTATTTTAATTTATATTTTCAATTTTGGAAGATGTTAACAAACTTGTTGGGAAAGTGTTACCGACCGACCAACCAACCAATTATACCTTGTTTCGTTTTCTTTTAAAATAATGGTGTAATACAATTTTTAAATCTTTAATTTTCAAATTTAAATAGTTATTCAGCTCACAACCATGGTTTTTTTACATAAATTTTAAAATTCATATCCTTGTTTTGCTTAGAATAGTATATAGTATAGATATTTTTTTTTTTGAAAGGCAGTTATTTCATTAAAATAAGTCATAAGACCGAGAGGGGTACAATTCCACTGAAACATCAAACTGTAAATAAATACAGTTTAATGTACTAAATTGCTACTACCACTATGATACAAACCACTAAATAACTCTCCACCAATCTGAGTAGTTGTGACCCGACAAAGCAATATTCCACTTTAATTCAAAAACTGCAGCCTCAATACAATTCCATTTATCAAGGAGCAAGTAATGGCTCTGCAAACACACCACAAATATTATTTTCCCACTTGATGGAGCCCAGGTGCAACACTCCTTGGTACCCCCTAAAACCAGCAACGCCTGAAATCCAAAACTGCAGCCACAAAAAACCACAATAATCCACTTTAAACCACCCTAACCAGTTGTTGTACTGACGGGAAATCCCACCCCCTGACCAGACCTCTACTACGACTTGGACCACTTTAGACTTGAAACAAAACGTCCGATGACGCCTTCACGGAGGCAACAATGACACAACAATTTAAACAGAGCTGGCCCCATTCCTGCACCACTATACCAAAAGGATCAATCAATATACCAAAAACCATTAAGAGGCTCAGCCAAATCACCCCTCCATATAAAACGCAGCAACATTTATACCCAAGTCACCACCCATTGGACCCTTAAAATCCGACCCGATAGAAAAACCACTAAAACCACTTTAGAGGGGAAGGAGAAGAATCAGATCTGGAAGAAAAGGACCAGGTCGGGTTAGCGATGATTTAGGCCTGTTGAACTGTTGAAAGTCATCGCCGGAATGACGGTGCTGCGACCACAAACCGCCCGTCTGCAAGTCGAAACTGAGGCAAACCCCTACCAGTACCACTGAATAAAAAACCCCGAAAATCAAATTGAGAATACAATCGACCTCCACCACTTAGCACCATATCACCCCCGCCCCGAAAAAAAACAACCCCACGTCCTAGACAAAACGACCGTCTAGAGCGTCCACTATTCGCCACCGCAACGGCAAAGGTTGTAGTTGTTACTGCGCAGAGAAACCGAGAGGGGAGCCATCGACACTGTAGTAAAACCAACCCCAACACTGCAATACACAAATACGACACTATTCCAAAGAAAAAACTAAGCCTTTGAACAGAAAAAGTAAACTATACTAATAACATCCCTAGATCTGAAAAACTACACCGCAAACAAGAGACAACCGGTCTCGAAACTAGGATAAAGCCAAAGGAGGACCTCGTTAAAAACCCCGCAAGATTAAAACCCTTTGGGAGAAAAGATCAAGGGGGAAAAAAGAGTGTCCTCCAAACTTTAATCCGAGAGGAAAATTCGAATTAAAGCCGCAAAATGAAGAGAAGAGAACCGGAACTCCGAAAATAGGGGAGGTTATAGATCTAGGTATTAAAAGGGCTATAGATAAATATATTAAGACCTCCGGCCGGTGGAGAAGCCACCGCCGGAGGAGGAGAAGTCGATGAGTTTTGTAACAGGAGAGAGTTTTTAGAAAGACACTCCGGGATACCTATCAGAATTATTAGTCTAGTATAGATATATTGATAAATTTTGTTGTTTATAATAAATAAATTGATATTTTTAATTTTAATATAAATTTTTTTACTTATTATTTTTGGAAAGGTGTTAACAATTTTTTTGGAAGTTTTTAACCAACCAAATTTGTTAATAAATATGTGATATTAAAATTATTAAAATTGATTTTGAAAATATTCAATTTCAAGTAATTGAAACTTGAAAGAGTCTAAAAATGGGTGTAAGTGAAGAATTTTAAATCAAATATAACTAAAAGAACATGTAATTGAATATTAATTGGAGTGTAATTAAAAAAGTTTGTTATTAAGTAAAATATGTGATTTATTTTTTGTAAAATAAAATTTTATAGGTATTTTAATTTACATTTTCAATTTTGGAAGGTGCTAACAAACTTTTGAGAAGGTGTTAATCGATCGACCGACCAACCAACAAATTATACCCTTTTCGCTTATATAGTTATTCAGCTCATAACCATGTTTTTTTATATAAATTTTAAAATTCATATCCTGATTTTGCTTAGAATAGTATATAGTATAAATATATTTATAAATTTTGTTGTTTATAATAAATAAACTGATATTTTTAATATAATTTTTTTAACTTATTATTTTTAGAAATGTGTTAACAATTTTCTTGGAAAGTGTTAACCAACCAAATTTGTTGTAAATTTGTTAATAAATACGTCATATTAAAATTATTTATATTGAATTTGAAAATATTTGATTTCCAAGTAATTGAAAGAGTCTAAAAATGGGTATGGGTGAAGAATTTTAAATCAAATATAACTAAAAGAGCATGTAATTGAATATTAAATGGAGTGTCATTAAAAAAGTTTGTTATTTAGTAAAATATGTGGTTTATTTTTTGTAAAATAAAATTTTATATGTATTTTAATTTACATTTTCGATTTTGGAAGGTGCTAGCAAACTTTTGGGATGGCGTTAACCGACCAACCAATTATACCATGTTTCGTTAATAATAGTACAGTATAGATTAAAATTATTTAAATTGATTTTGAAAATATTTGATTTCTGTAATAGCCCGACTTTTCGGACTATTAATTCTAAATCAAAAATTGAACTAAAATATAATTTATTAATCCAAAAGTCAATTACAAACGTACTTATTACAAAAGCGCAGCTAACGATGACGATCTACTCCGAACCTAAGATCTTGAACTCCAATGCTATCCACTCGATCTTACATCGAACCTGAAAATTGTAAGTAATGAGCTATACAGCCCAGCAAGTAACCAATCGATCCAACCAGTAGAGCCAAGTAACACATATATATAATACAAGATATTATAATATTCAATACAATACGATGTAATAACGATATATGAAACAATCACTTACGATACACTTATTCTCATTCGATATGATACAACACCACATAACAACAATAACTTGAAATTCACAATTTATACCACGACCACTACAACCCGGTGATAACGGTCCTAAATTTTCAGAAAACTGCCACTACAACCCGGTGACTCGGTCCTTATTCTTATTCTTATTTTCGCAAACCATGGCATAAATCAGAGTCTCAAGACTATTGCTTACATGTAACACATATCAAATAATACATATCACATCAAAATATATCATCACTTAGCCAATGATTTGATAAATAAATTGTTAGTGTATACTTAAAATATTTATTTTAAGTATATACATTTATTTCTGGCCCAGTTTTATTGAGAATCATTTAAATGTTTACATGTTGTCTAATATTATATATTGTGGACAATCTAGTATCAAATGGGATACAGAATATTAGATTGTTAAATACGGTTTATATAATATAACAAGGTTCACAGCACAGGTGGTGTTGGACAATCCACTGGTATGGCTGTAGTATTATTTAGATTAGTTTATATTGACTAATAAATAATACTGATATACTTTGTGCATATTGAACAGGATCAAATTTAGAATTGTTCCCTTATACTGATTAAGAAGGAGAACTAAGATTCTATGTTATTATTAATGCTTAGGTTCTTAATCTGGATATAGTAATTGACACGTGTATATTATTTACATGCTTTGATTTATATATGAAATAATTCTTTTGAATTATATCATTATATTTTGGGTGATGGAATTATATACATGGTGAATATTATTTATAGAAGGAATCCATGTCCTGATAATATTCGGGTTAATGATGTCCCCTTGAAAGCTCAAAAAGATTTAATTATGTGAAACCCTGCAGGTGGAATTTATTCCGGCATAATTAAATAAAGGTTGAGTGGATAATCAAGAATAAAAGATATTAATTAAATAAATTATCAGTAATTTATTTAATTAATGGGCATGCGCTATTTTAAACATGGGGAATTTAATAAGCAAATAATATTGGAACCCAATTAAATAATTAAGTTGCGGTATTAGGAAAGGTAGTGCAAATATTAATTCTTTAGTGGATTGAATTAATATTTAATTACATTGGGCTAGGCCCAAGATGTAATTAGAAGGCCCAACCTAATTATCCATGATCCCTATTGTAGCCCTGTATATATTCTTATTCTCCTCTTGCTAGGGTGGGTTAAGAAAAATATTGTAGCCACCTAGGAGCAAGAAGAGAGGTTAACTTCGCTCAAGGGAATTTGGGAATACGATAGAAGAGCGTGGAATCAACCGTTAACAAGGTGACTTTTGTATTCGTACTCGTTAATTTATTGTATCAAAAATCGCAGGGCCACGATCTGATTGTCCCAACAATTGGCATCAAGAGCTAGGTTCTATGGTTCTGCGATTTTTGATACGATGTACATGTCGTAATTATATATGCATGTATATAGTGGTAGGCTTGATTATTCTATTTTGCAGGTTGTGTTATCCACTATTATGGCCTTGTATTTTAATTATGTGCTTGGATCCCACGTGGTTTAATCATGGTTATTTTTGTTTTGGTTTCCACGTGGTTTATCGTGGCTGTAAACACGAGGGTTGATCGTGTTAGAATAGATTTTACAAAATTAGTTTTGTATTAGATCTATTTTTTATGTAATTGTTTGATGGATTTTGTATAAATCCGGGTATTTTGTAATAATTACGTTCGATCAAAAATCGAAACGGAGATCAAAATTATTCCGCTGCGAATCTGATGGGGCTGCTGTTGAACACTGTTGTTCGCTGCTGGAAAAAAAGGCGTGAACAAACAGAAGGCTTGTTTGTATTTTTTTTTTGTCTCTCTTTTTCCGCGCGTGGCTAGTAACGAAAGAAAAAAAAACAGGGCAGGCAAGCTTGGTTCGAACTTCGAAGTGTCCAGCAAATTGATTCTTGGGGCCATAATAGTGGATTTAATTATTGTTCTAATTTTGCTATTTAATTTTTTAATTATTGCTTTAATTAATTATTATGTGTGTTGTTAATTATGTGTGTAATTTTTAATTGCATGTTAACATAATTAGGACGACATGGACATAGTTTTTTTTATTTATTGCTTTAATTAAATGTTATATGTTGTTAAATTATATGTGTATTTTGAATGCATGTTAGACATAATTATAATGACATAGGCCCCATTTAATTTTTAAAATTCCTCAATTTTAATAAAAATTCTAAGTGGGTGAGGGAATTAATTAGGAATTAAATCCCACGGTCTCCATTATTGTTTGTATGTAAATTTAACACTAAGACGAATATAAATTATATACAGTCCACCCTAACGTGGCATATGATTTATAGTGTCAGGTAGTGTTATGGATATTACTAGGACAAACTTCTTAAATTAAATTACGAATATTGAAAGGTATACATGCCACCCATCGTGACGTACCAAGTTTCATAGAACTCGATTAATTAGAAGGGTACCAATGATTGAATATAGATTTTTGATATTGAGAGAAAGGATGATTCTGTCTAGAAAGGGGTCTTAAGTGACGCCTCTTGACAATGCTCCCCCCGATCTGGGAATTATCCTATTATCGATTATTGATTTGAAATATTTAATGGTGGCATCCGGTCTTATTAATTTAAGATTTAATAATGGTATACACTTAGCTATGAAAAATAATATATAGTCCACCCTAACGTGGCGTATTATTTAGTAATAGGACCAAAGTAATATTTAAACGAATTTAAGTGGTATATCTGTAATAACCCGGATTTTTCAAGAAATGAATTTATTATTATTTCAATAATAATAATAATGTTTTCCTAAAATGAGGAGGAATTTTTTTTTATTATTATTCAATTATCTAATTATTTTCGGTTAAGTGGAGCCTGGTGCTCCTATTTAAAATTTTATTGACTGAGTAGATACCCCGAGTCAATAGTTTATTTGTGCAAAGATTTAATTTTGGAATGTGAAATTATTTAGTAAAGATTTTATTATAAATTACTAAATAATTTAGAGATTTTAAAATCCTTAGAAAATGTTTATTTTAATTATTTGAGGATTTGTAGAAATTACTTGATTAATATATAAAATCAAGAATTTGAGATTTTACTAAAACAATAGTGTTTGTAGTATTTTTATAAAGCCCTGTAAATTGTGAATTATGAATCACAATTATTATTTTTATGATTTGTTTTTATAAATTATTAATATTTGTAAAATGCATATAAATTTAGAAAATGTAGATTTAATTCTAATTCTTTCTCCAAAAGTCTTTAAAAATATTCTAGTATTTAATTATGCTAGAAATTTAATTTTTACAAATTAGATTTATTTACTCCAAATATTATTTATAGTGTGTTATAATTAGTTGTAAGTGTTTTAAATGTTATTGGGCCTAAGCCCATTAGGGTAAAACACAGCTCATACACAAAATACACACGCAGCCACACATATACACACACAGAAATAGAAATGGGGAGAGAGAAAAAGAAAAGGGGGAAGAAGAAATTAGGGATGGGAGATTTAATTGAAGGGGTTTTTGAATTAAATGGGTATGTATATGTATATTAAATCGCGTGTATAGGTGTGTGTAGCAAAGGGGTGGAGATCTGGTGTCAAGTGAGGGCAGGAGGAGGGGCGGCGCGGACCGCAGGCGCGGCGGCGACGTTGGCCGGCTCCGGCAAGTCACGGGGTCGCGTGGTGAGGGCCTGGTCGCGCGAGAACTGGAGAGAGAGAGAGAGAGAGAGAGGAGGAAGAGAGGTTTTGGGGGAGATTAATTCCGGTGGAATGAATTTCAGGCGGATCGAATCAAAAGCGAAATGGTATAATTTTCTTGTATTTTGAATTACGTATTTAATTATCGTATATTAATTAGTTAATTGCTATGAGCTAATTAGTTGTAAAATTGATGTAGTTTAATTGTTATGATTTTAATTAGCTAATTGTGGTAATTAGTTAGTTTAAATTGCGAGGTTAATTATGGTGGTTTAATTAGTTTAAATGGAAAGCTTAACGTGGTAATGGGTATAATTAGACTAAAATTGTAAGATTATGATTATTGGTTGAATTTCCGATATTTAATTCGGAAGGTATGTTTGTAATTATAATTGTTGAGTTTAATTATGAGTCCGATTAAAGGTTCGGGTTAGTGATTGTTAATTGTTAAATTGCTAATTGTTAATTGTTAGTGAGTAATTATTAATTGTCGGATAATATATTTGGGTTAGTTGTCAAGTAATTGTTAAGTGCTAATTGCTAATTGTTAGTTTCCAATTGAAATTGTTAATTGCTAAGTGCTAATTGTTATCGCCATATAATGTAGTCATAAGAGTTGGATGACTTGTAAATGTCTATGTGCTAGATGGTATGAATCAAGTTATAGTATATGTTGATAGTATAAGTGCCAACTACGTGGTGTTGGCTTAAATGTGGATAAACTTAGTTTACTTTTCCTTATGTGCTAGTTGCCGCATGTCTGGGCGGGTACTTTTCCTTATGTGCTAGTTGCCGCATGTCTGAGCGGGTACTTTTCTTACTTGTTTACTTTGCTGCAAGTTGAGGCAGCTTTTATTTTATCAAAAGCAGGGTTATAAATTGTTTTGTTTGGCATGGAGGGGCTGAGCCCATAGTCCGATAAACGAATACTACATGCCGAAATTTTCTAAAAATCCCCTGCATTTTAATTTATTTAACTTATTTGATTTCAAGGGTTTAAAGGTTTGATTTGGGTGTTAACTGTTTATGTGTATATGTGTTAAGTGAATTAATTCGAGGGTAATTGTTGTCTCGAGGATTTATGTGCTAAGTGATTTAATTCAAGGATTTATGTGCTTCGAGGATTAATTGTGTTTTGAGGATTAGCTATTAATCAAGTTTTGTCGTAGAAGGTCAATGGTATTATAAATGTATAGGTTAAGTGAAGTTGACTAAGTGGTGGTATAGGGTTATGATATGTTGGTACTAGGAAATGTTCACTTTATATAAGGGGACTTTTCCATTTCATTTTCTTTACTATAATATGTTATGTGCATTAAGTGGTATTAGAGTAGTCAACTATAGGGAGGACATCCATAGTTTGATTTTATGTGACTTAGTAGTAATTCCGAGTGGTGTCTACTCGAGATACGAGGGGGGACTGACACGTACTCATAACTATTTCAGTACCATTAGGGCATAATCGAGTTGGAATGACGTGCATCAAAAAGGGAAGATCGAGGCGCCGTTTAAAGAAAGGTAAGCTACCTCCAGGGAATTGCTTGGACGAAGTGCGAAAGGTTTATTCGCGGTTTCTGCTTTCTGCTAAGGACCAGAGGCAAGTTTATTTACACATACTCTATCGTTCAGAGTATACCTATTTTGAATTATATAAAATGTGCGGAAAAAGGTTTTCAATCCCTAATTGCGAGTTTTTAATCTTGTGCTCCTCCTTCCAAATCATTTTATTCTTGACTTTGCTAGCGATATTAAATTCTTCTCGTGCAATAATCAAAACCCATGACTTATAATACTGTCGATGGGCGGTGACATTCTTATGGTTCTACATCTCGATTTATATGTTGTATATTTATAAACTTTTGTAATATGGAAGTGGACTATATGTTATGAGGTATATATTTATGGCACGGGTCATTTTCCAGAAATTGATAGAGAGATTTTCCAGAAATTGATAAAGAGGTCGAACTTATGTAAAAAAAGTTTTCACTTCTTACTAAAAAACATAAGTAGCACAATGGTTTGGAGGAATATTTATATAGAGGAGGTTGTTGGTTCAATTCCCCACAAACACAATAATAACTTAATTTTTATCTTCAAAATAAGGGGGTGGCAATTAATGTAATTTTGTAAAATACAAGGGTAAAATAGTAAATTCACAGGGGGTTTATTGGCTCAAAATACCCCTAAAAAAACCCCTTGTTCTTCTATTATATATAGAAGATGATGTATCGGAATAAGAAAGGCTCAAAGGGTATGGCATGTATTGAGTTTTAGAACTCAGCCGCGTGTTGGGGCTATTTTGTATTGTATGTTTTCGAAAACCCGGGCAAAGCTTTTAAAAAGAATTTCGCAATAATTAACCTAAAGGCAACATCACCAATAAACCAGTGTTTATTTAATTAATAGATGCTCCTGAAAGCATTTACTAATTAAATAAACCTCATTCGCCTAATTAAATTTATTTAATTAGATGAATATCATTTTCAAAACGCTTTCTTAAAATCACTTTGTCCCGGAGAAATAATAAAACAATTTAATGGAGTGATTCTATCTAGTATATTATTTATCGGAGATAGTTTATTTTCAATACGGATTAAAGATATTCCAATGGTTATAAATTGGTTACTTTCAGCTTAAAACAGCTAGATTGATATCGATATATGTTATTTGAATGCTTATTTAATTCGATGAATATTAATTATAATATTCATTAAGAAACAAAAAAAAAGGAAGAGAAGAATGATTTTCATGCTTATTAAATATTTCTTATTGACCGAGAGTCATTAGTAGTTATTTGATAAAGTGGCTAAAGTTTGGAGACTGCTGGAGAGATTGTGTCTTGATTTTGATTAGAAACATTCCAAGAGTTGTATTTGGGTGTTTTGAGGTTATTAAATATTCCAGTATTAATAGTAAATATTATTTGAATATTACTTAATAAATGATTATTAATTTGAGTATTCTTTTAAAAAAAGGATTATTGAATATTTATTATTTGTTACATAGTAGTCAAATATTTATTAAATACCCTAAGTGTTTTGAAGGTTATAAAACACTATTTAAAGGTTGTCTAAGGACTTTCATAGTCATTTAAAATATTATATTTTGAATCTATCTAGGTAAGCTACTTTTCAAGAACGTATATATATATGGAGTTACCCTGTTGTGGTTACAAGCTTTATGCGTACCATTTTCCATGTGTGATCACAAAACCCTGTATCGAGATTGATATCGGTACAAGTGTATATCTATACTTGAACTCTTTTGAACTCAAAACATTTTCGAAAACCCCCGGTCAGGTTTTACTCTCTTGCTCGTTTTTCAAGAAATTATCGGTCGATTGAAGTCGAACTTCAACTACTCAAGTTTTCTATCAAAAAGATTTTGACAAGAAAAGAAAAAGGGGACTCTGGCAGGTGTGGGAATCGTTGACGAACGATTCCCGGGATGTGTAAGCGGCCGTGAGCCAGGCGGCCCATCAATTATTATTCCAGCCCAGGTGTTGCCGAAGGATGATTACGGATGTAGTTTTCATCGAGGGTGATTATGGATGTAGTTTTCACCCGGGGATAGTTACGGATGTAGTTTCTATCCTTCTACCGGTAGAGAAGACCCGCGGATTATTGGACTTGGTTGTGGCGACTGATCATCGTCAATCCTTGTCAGGTTTTTATGTTTTCTTTAAGTCCCATCCTCCACTTTGGAAAAATACTCAAACACTGCTTCTTAGGCCTGAGTGCCAAGTAGCCGATAGTGTTGTTTTCAATTTTGAAAGATGATGAATTCATGCAGTATCTAGAACTGCAAGATTATTCTAACAATAATGGCATGTGCTTGTGCACTTTTGCAATTATTCAAAAGATGAAAGATGGTTCATCGGTTATTGATGTTAAGTCCCAAATGTTTGCTTCAAGAGCTTTGATTCTCTTCCTATCAGTTATTTCTGAGTTTAACTTATCAAGTGGTAACGAACTTATATCCTGTACAGAATCTTGAACTGTAAGGTGTCTTGATGATAATGATATACTCATGTGTATATACTTACAAACTTGAGGAGTATTAAAAAGGGAACTTTATAATGGTTTGGTTTATGAAGGGTGGTAATAACTATCTTAGCAGCATATTGAACTGCATATTTTGAAAAGCTCCCTAAGAAGTTATCAATACTATGAGGTATGGTATGTGGATAAGGTATGAGGATTACTATTGTTGACATGAACTTACTTTATTTATCTGATGTTACCCGAAATGTCATATATCCCCTACAGAGGTTTCATTGTTGTAAATATTTTGAAATTGATATTAAGTATCGTTATATTTCAAAAACTCCATGTGTATATTGATATATATTGTTGTGCTCTATTAATACTTGCTGGGCAATTCTTTCGCTCATACTTGCTTGTTTTAAATATTAACCTTTCAGAGGAAGGTAGATGATTGAGGCTTATCTGCATGGCTCAGGAGAAGCAGGCAGTGTGCCCTTGTGAAGATGATATGATCCAGAATATAGATAGCTGGAATAAGTTATATGTAAGTACATTGATGTGTAATATATATTACTTTGTGCTGAGTAGTACTAGTTGCTGGTGTACTTCCCAACGAAGCTATACTAGTAGTATAAGATTTTTTAAGACATAGTGCGATGTAATAGAATGGATTTAATAAAGATGTAAAGAATGTAGTTCTTGTTTCTAGCCCTACGACCTAAAAGATGCTTGGTGGTTGGGGTCGCAGAGTTATATTTCAGTTTTAATGATTACAGATGGTTTAATGTTGTTAAACAGGTAATTTGATGTTAAGGATTTCCGCGTGACGACCAAATCCCTGACCCCGGATTTGGGGCGTTACAGAAATGGTATCAGAGCTTAGGCTATAGTAAACTAGAAACGAGAGTGAGTAGGAGTGTGTATAGTTATGTGAGAACGTCAGAACTCATGTAGAGTTCCTGTTGGACTATTGGATATAGTACCAATGATTAAGATAAGATTTTGAGGAATATGTTGAGGTAGACTTCACTTCTTGTGGTGATGGGTGTCTGCTAAAGAACTCTTAGAGACAAGTGTTGGTCGGCAGGGGCATAAATCGCCCGAGGCCTAAGATTAAGATAATTTTAGGGGTTCATGGATGAAGTTATGTATTCCCCGAATGATAGGAAATTTCAATATGATGATGAAGGATGGAAAGCTGGCATCCAGTATTATGACAATGATGAGTTGAGATAGCATCCGTACTGTTAAAATTCCAAAAAAGGGAAGCAAAACAAGATCACTATGAAAGGTTATCAGTCGAAGTTGCGGGTATTTAAATCTTCTCGAGTTTAAGAGAGCTTGAGGTAATATTATGAATGGATTGGTGGATAGACACCGATTGTCTCAAAATTATAGAAGTAAAAAGGGTGAAGATGAGATTGATCAATAAAGGTGAAATGTTTTAAGAATCAAGACGGACTGAGAAAGTCTGAGAAAGACTAGTACGAAGGTTGTTATGCCAAAAAGGGATAAGCTTAAGTTGCACACGGAATTGTCATGAGGACAGGAACATGTGGTATAAATACGGTTATAATGGTGACTGGATCTAAGTATGTATTTCCAGCAATGTTCCAGAATATCGCCCATTCGACACGTGGAATTCGTCGTTGCTAGGGGCGACACCGGTATCGAAGTCTTCTCAAAGAATAGAACGCTTGCGTGAGATGCTTGCGCCGAGTCGAATAGAACTCCTTAATATCGTAAAATGCCGATGGTTGAATCTCTAGCGACTATTACGAGTCGACGATGACGTCGGTTATCGAGCACCTTAGGGTGTGCGTGGAAAAGAAGAGCGCTACAATCGAACAATTATCCGTCAGAGGAGCCGACATGAAAGGCATCCGTGGAGACCTTGGCATTACCCTCCCCAATTATGAATCATTTTGATTACTTCCCCAGTCTGAATTATTTGATATCTCCCCATTTGGAACTTATGTTTATTATCTCCCCAATGTGAATTATTTGACACATCCCCGTGCATAAATTATTCGGATTACCTCCCTAATCTATGACCTATCTTGACATCTCTCCAAGAGAGAATTTTGATAAAGAATATACTCCCTCTTCGAAGTTGTTTTATAATACTCATGTTAAACCATATTGGTTTCAATTTTGCTAGAAGCTGTCATTATACCTACTTTCAGATTTATGAGGCCCTATTGATTGATGATATTTAAATTCCCACTTTTCTTCAAATATTGGATAATCCTATGGTGCTATAGCACCACTTGCTTGTTGTATACCAGTATCTTTCTGGTTATCCTTTTCCTTGGAAATTGCACCTTGGAATCTGATCAATTTTAATCCAGGGTGTCCACTTGAGAATTATTTGTCGAAAGACGATAATTATTATCTTCACTTCGAATTGCTTTCATACTTCTCAGCTTCCACTGAGACGAACAACCCTATACTTATAGGGGACACAAGGGCTATCTGAAAGTGAAAGTGTCCTAAACCAATCATGTATGATGAGTTAGGAAGAACTTTTATGTAATCTACTTAATTTCATTTATATTAATAAAAGACTTGTTTGTTTTATTACGGGCTTTTTCTATTTAAAGTGTTTTAAATTAGATGTTCCATAGTTTAGGGTAAAGCTTCTAGAATTATAATGAGATTATAATAATGAGATCTAGAAGATGATAACTCTAAACTTAAATTGTTCCTGGTCGTAGGATAACTAAATTGGTAGTTAGTTAATCCGTAAAGATCGGTACATACTATGCTTGCTTCTATATGTAGGATGCCTGTTCTCATAGGCATTTGTGTGGTGACACTATAGCTAGTATGTAGGTGCTTATTAGAGAATAAGTTCACTGAACATGACTCGAATAGTTGAACAACTAATGGAGTTCACTCACGTGTCAGTAGTTGTTCATATAGTGATGGTTGTACAAGTGTCCTTAGACTTGAGGTAATCATATTAATCTTGTGTACATTGAACTATGCTTTGGTTTAGTTCTTAGTCTCAAGAGACATTAATTAGGGCTCTTCTGGGCATAGGAATTTGTACACGAAGATAGTGATTGATCAATAGAGGATCTGCCCCTTCCAGTGAAGGAAGAGAATGTCCTATGTTATTCCACTTATGCTAGTTCAGGAATCTCTGGCCAGAGTGAATGAAATTAGAAAGAAGTTTCTAATTTGCATTAAAAAGGAACTATGCATAATAAATAGGAAAATCATATGATTAAATTAAATAGGCTTGACACAAGATCCATGCCTTGTATTTAATCGGGACATTGTAGGGCAGAAGGAATTAATTGTACGAGAACCATTCACTGACTAGGTTCTAGATATTCTAAGCAGTGAATTCATATTATCCGGATAGTCGCGATATGCTGAGAAGTATCCCTCACGATGTAGAATAAATATGATTAATTATTTAATTAATTATATTTAATGAATTAGAAGAATTCATATAAATAATAATAAAATAGTTTTATTGTTATTTATTTCTACTACCGGCTTAATGTTGAACCTACAGGGTCACACAATAAAAGAGACTGATTTATTGATGGAGGAATTAATTAATAATGGCTATTAATTATTTATTTATGAAATAAATAATTTATTAGCAATTTTATAATTGATTAAATAAGATTTAATTGATTATAAATTAATTAAGAAGAGTTCTTAATATTATTAATTAAGGATTTAATTTAAGAAATTAAATCAAGAGAGAAAATTATTTTCTAAAGAGTTTAGAAAAAGAATTAATGATTAAAAGAGTTTTAATTATTAATTAATTGATTAATTAGATTAATTAATTAATAGGGTTAATATTTATGGGAAAAATATCAGTTGTGATTTGCCTATAAATATAATGTGATAGACCCTATTAGTCTGGACACTTTTTACGTAAGTTTAACCGAGGCAAACCCTATTTTTCTCTCAACCCTTTTTCTCCTTCAACGAGATCTGTTTCTTGGTGGATACTTGTGGAGTGCTTCACATATTGAGGAGCAACTGCTAGGAGGTTATTTACATCATCTATCATCAGTTTTAAAGGTTAGATTACGAATCTCATCTTTTATCCATGAATCGTATGTATATATATGCGATATATATGATTAAATTTGTGTTTTACGCTTCCGTATATGCATAAAAACCCTTCAATGGTATCAGAGCAGTAGGTTGTATGCATCTAGATTCGTGGAAAAATTTCAGAATTTTATGATGTCGTATGAATTTATTATGGATTTTACAAGTTTATTTTGATTTAATTATGAATTAATTCGAAATAAATTTTTCTGTGATTTTTTATTGCTGATCTGGGTTCTATAATAGTTGTAGATCGTCTGCATATTTTATTCATAATTTTCTGATGTATAGATAATTTATTATGAATTTTTGAAAGTTGTTTTAATTAAATTCGTATTAATAAAATTACATCTGATGAATTATGTGTGTAATTATTTGATTGGTTGCACAGAATTTAATGGTCTGAATGATTGACTGATGTTATGACATCGTACTGATTGTTATGAATTCGTACTGCTGTTGAATAAAGATAACAATATTGTGTACCGATACTGTGCTGTCGGCGGCTGAGTCAAAAGAAAGGAGGACCGCGCGAGTGAGAACAGCGCGTGAAGGTCACACGCCAGCTACCCACGCGCCGCGCGTGTTTGACACGCGCCTGCCTGTCGGTCTGTCATCACGCGTCGTCAGAGTGACGTCAGCAAGGGCTGGAGGGCAGTAACGCATCTGTTGAATGCGTGACAGCCTTGTAACGCGTCGGTCGATTGCGTTACAGACCTTTAACGCCTCTGTTGAATGCGCTACAAGTCAGTCCTGTGGCCTTTTTCTTCTTTTACCTTTTCTGGGAGCTTGGAGACTCCATTTCGGTCGTGCAATATATCGTTGGATTCGTTTTTTCGAGATGGATCTAATGGTATGGTAAAATAATTTTATAAAAATAATTTTAAATTATTTAATTGCTCCGAAAGTGTATTAAAGCATGTTAATTAATTGTTTAATTGTTTTAAATGCTTTTAATGCAATCCATGATACATAGAAATGTATATAATTGTGTTATATGATATAACATGTCTACCTTATGTTCATTTATGTTTATATATGTGATATATGCCTATGTTTACCATGCGATGATAGATTTAGGTGGACTTAAATCAACATAAGGCGTAGTTTAGACGATTTAGGATTTGTGAAATTGTTTCACAAGTTTAATATTAATATTATGAATACAATCATGAGATTCTTGTGTTTGTGAAACATGTAATTAAATATGAATTTTCAATATTGAGAGAAAGGATGATTCTGTCAAAAGCGGATTTCGATCTGTAAGAAAGGGGTATTAAGTGACGCCTCTTGACAATGCTCCCCCCGATCTGGGAATCATCCAATTATCGATTATTGATTTGAAATATTTAATTTAAAAGGAAGAATCTCTTTATAATATGATTATGATTGTAACATAATATAATCCCTCTAAAATTGAATAATATCAAGTAGTAATTGGCCAATGACACAACGGGCTTGTGTCGGTCATAGCCTTCCAACATGGTAGAAAGTATCTATTATTTTGAATCATTGTCGTTTCGTGCTACAGCCGAGGGCTTTGATTTCGAAGTAAGAAATACTTGCTATTACATAGAGATGTGTACAATAAATTGGAATCTAATGGTCGTTACGTGCTACAGCCGTGGGCTATTGGAATTCTAATTTAATTGTACAAGATGTTGGGTTTGACTTGACTTAGAATATTGAGTGAGTCGTGCCACAGCCGATACTCAATAATTCAAGAGGCTAAAGGATTTTAAGGAATAACATGAGATGTAATTGACAAGAGTTGTTTGCCTATGGAACATTGCATTGCGTTTCGTGCCACAGCCGAGGTGATGTAATGGAAAGTAGGATCCTTATTCTCACTGGCATTATGAATGCTAGTTATACATATAGAGGGTTGTATAACTTAGATAGAATAGTGGGAGCCACCAAGGAATAAAGACCCGATTCATTTGGTGTAATTAATAATGAAATTATTTATATGCTTATGTTGTTATGTGTTTACATTTCAGATACTATATATATCATGTCTTCTGCACTATCACTCCGTAGCATTCTTGATGCTAACAAGTTGACTGGTCCAAACTTTGCTGATTGGCTTCGAAACTTGAGAATTGTTCTCAAGTCAGAGAAGTAGGATTATGTGCTTGACTCACCATTGCCTAAGACCCCTACTGATGATGCACCATGTGATGAGCATCATGTCTATCGTACTTGGATGGATGAGGCAAATGTTGCCCAATGTGTAATGTTGGCATCTATGAACCCTGAGCTTCAGAGGCAACATGAGAAAATGGATGCTTACACTATACTAGTACATCTACAAGAGTTGTATGATGTAGAGGGGAGGACAGCTCGATATGAGATATCAAAAGAGTTGTTCCGTTGTAAGATGGCAGAAGGGACATCTGTGAATGACCATGTGCTCAAGATGATCAATTTGATTGAACGTTTGGGGCAACTTGGTTTTGTCATGGATGGGGAGCTATGCCAAGACTTGGTCTTGCAATCGCTTCCAGATTCGTTCTCGCAGTTTGTTGTGAACTTCCACATGAATAAGATGAATGTTAGCTTGGCTGAACTTCATAACATGTTGAAAACTGCTGAGTCGAATTTTCCTTCGAAGAAGAGTTCTGTTCTTCTTATTGGAGAAGGCTCTACTTCCAAGAAAAGGAAGAGGACCTTTCCCAAGAAGAAGAAGGGTGGTGAGAAGCCTAATCCTGGAAAGGCTAAAGAAGACCCCAAAAGCAAAGCTGTTTGCTTCCACTGTAACAAGGTGGGTCACTGGAAGAGGAACTGCAAGTCTTACCTTGCAGAGGTGAAAAAGAAGAAGGCTAGTGAGACTACCGCTTCTGTTTCAGGTATGTTTATGATCGAAGTGAATTTGTCACTAAGTCAAAATTCTACTTGGGTATTAGATACCGCCTGTGGTTCTCATATTTGCAATTCATTGCAGGGACTAAGGGGAAGTAGGACTCTTGATGAAGATGAAGTGATTCTACGAATGGGCAATGGAGCAAGAGTTGCAGCCATAGCTGTAGGATCATTTAGTTTACATATGCCTACGGGCAAGACTATTATTTTGAATAAATGTTATTACGTTCCCTCAATTGTGAGGAATATTGTTTCTATTCCTATGTTGGATTTGGATGGTTTTTCATTTATTATTAAGAATAATGAATGTTCTATTCTTAGAGATAATGTTCTTTATGGTTGTGGTACTTTAAATAATGGTTTATATGTATGTGACTTAGATAATAATTTACTTGCAATTGAACAAACTAATAAAAGAAAAAGAGATGATGAAAATCCAACTTATTTATGGCACTGTAGGCTAGGTCATATTAGTGAGAAAAGATTACGTTCATTGCATAAGGATGGGTTACTTGAACCTTTTGATTTTGAATCATATCCGGTATGCGAATCTTGTCTCATGGGTAAGATGACCAAATCTCCATTTACTGGACATGGAGAGAGAGCTGCAGAAATGTTAGGGTTGGTACACACAGATGTATGTGGACCAATGTCAACACAAGCCATGGGAGGATTTTCATACTTCATTACTTTCACGGATGATCAATCCAGATTTGGACATGTGTATTTAATGAAATACAAGTCCGAAGCTTTTGAAAAGTTCAAAGAGTATAGAAATGAAGTAGAAAAACAAACCAAAAAGAGTATTAAAGTTCTTCGATCAGATCGAGGAGGTGAATACTTAAGTGGAGAGTTTTTGAATTATCTCAAAGATAATGGTATACTGTCTCAATGGACACCTCCAGCAACTCCACAATTGAATGGAGTGTCTGAAAGGAGGAACCGAACTTTGTTGGACATGGTTCGGTCCATGATGAGCTATACCGATCTTCCAGTATACCTTTGGGGTTATGCCTTACAAACTTCAGCATATTTACTAAACAAGGTACCTTCCAAATCAGTTCCTACAACTCCATATGAGATATGGAAAGGAAAGAAACCAAGTCTTAAACATGTTAAGATTTGGGGATGTCCAGCTTATGTCAAAAAGCTTGAACCTGAAAAGCTGGAATCTAGATCCGTAAAATGTAGTTTTGTGGGATATCCTAAAGAAACTTTTGGGTATTACTTCTACACCGATCAAAGGGTGTTTGTTGCTAGACATGCGACCTTTTTGGAAAAACAGTTTATCCTTGAAGGGAACAGTGGGAGCAAAATTGAACTTGATGAAGTTCAAGAAGCACAAACTACTACGGTTCACGAGGAAGTACCTGTTCAGAAAGAACAACCTTCTGTAGAACAGCCTGTGCGTAGGTCAAATAGAGTGTCTCGCCAACCTGAGAGGTATTATGGCCTTGTCATTGAGAATGACAATGAGTTGACGCTCGTTGATGATGAAGATCCTTTGACCTACAACGAGGCTATGAGTTGTGAAGACTCAGAGAAATGGCAGAGTGCCATGAAATCCGAAATGGAATCAATGTATACCAACCAAGTGTGGACTTTGGTTGAGGCACCTAAAGGTGTAAAGCCTATTGAGTGTAAGTGGGTATATAAAAGAAAGATTGGAGCAGATGGCCAGGTGGAGACCTATAAGGCCAGGCTTGTGGCAAAAAGATTTAAACAAAGACAAGGGATTGACTTTGATGAAACTTTTTCGCCTGTAGCCTTGCTCAAATCCATTCGGATTTTGCTTGCTATTGCGGCTTACTATGACTACGAGATCTGGCAAATGGACGTAAAGACGGCCTTCCTCAATGGGAAACTTGAAGAGGATGTGTATATGACACAACCAGAGGGTTTCGTTTCTAAAGGAAAGGAACATCTAGTTTGTAAACTACAAAGATCCATTTATGGATTGAGGCAAGCTTCTCGTACATGGAACTTCCGTTTTGATGAGATAATCAAAGAGTTTGATTTTATCAAAAACATGGATGAACCATGCATCTACAAGAAGGCTAGTGGGAGCGCGGTGGCATTTCTTATTTTGTATGTGGATGACATACTTCTTATAGGAAATGATATACCGTTGCTACAATCAGTCAAAGTGTGGCTATCAAAGAACTTCACCATGAAGGACTTGGGAGAGGCTTCTTACATTCTTGGAATGAAGATCTATAGAGATAGATCGAAGAGAATGTTAGGCCTGACCCAAAGTACATACATCGAAAAATTGCTAAAGAGGTTTAGCATGGAAAATTCCAAAAGAGGTCTCATTCCGATGAGCCATGGAATTTCTCTTTCCAAGAAAATGTCTCCAAAGACATATGAGGAGAGAGAGCGTATGAGTAAGATTCCTTATGCTTCTGCAATAGGATCTATCATGTACGCGATGTTATGTACTCGGCCTGATGTTGCTCACTCACTTAGTGTGACAAGCAGATTTCAGTCCAATCCTGGTGAAGAACACTGGAAAGCAGTGAAGAACATTCTTAAGTACTTGAGAAGGACTATGGATATTTTTCTTGTTTATGGTGGGTCTGAGTTGAAAATAGAGGGTTATACCGACTCTAGTTTTCAATCAGAAAGTGATGATAGTAAATCCATGTCAGGGTATGTATTTACTCTGAATGGTGGAGCTGTAAGTTGGAAGAGTTCCAAACAGCCCACAACGGCTGACTCCACAGCGGAAGCAGAGTATATAGCTGCAAGTGAGGCTGCAAAAGAAGCTGTTTGGATGAAGAAATTTGTTTCTGAGTTAGGAGTAGTTCCTAGCATAGAGGAGCCCATAGTGTTGTACTGTGACAACAATGCGGCAATAGCACAAGCTAAGGAACCAAGATCTCACAAGAGTTCCAAGCATGTCCTGCGGCGCTTTCATCTAATTAGGGAGATTGTTGAAAGAGGAGATGTAAAAGTCGAAAGAGTCGACACACATAACAACATAGCAGACCCGTTAACAAAGCCTCTTTCTCAAAATCACTTTGATCGTCATAAAGAGAAGATGGGTATTAGATACCAGAGTGATTGGCTTTAGTACAAGTGGGAGATTGAAAGTGAAAGTGTCCTAAACCAATCATGTATGATGAGTTAGGAAGAACTTTTATGTAATCTACTTAATTTCATTTATATTAATAAAAGACTTGTTTGTTTTATTACGGGCTTTTTCTATTTAAAGTGTTTTAAATTAGATGTTCCATAGTTTAGGGTAAAGCTTCTAGAATTATAATGAGATTATAATAATGAGATCTAGAAGATGATAACTCTAAACTTAAATTGTTCCTGGTCGTAGGATAACTAAATTGGTAGTTAGTTAATCCGTAAAGATCGGTACATACTATGCTTGCTTCTATATGTAGGATGCCTGTTCTCATAGGCATTTGTGTGGTGACACTATAGCTAGTATGTAGGTGCTTATTAGAGAATAAGTTCACTGAACATGACTCGAATAGTTGAACAACTAATGGAGTTCACTCACGTGTCAGTAGTTGTTCATATAGTGATGGTTGTACAAGTGTCCTTAGACTTGAGGTAATCATATTAATCTTGTGTACATTGAACTATGCTTTGGTTTAGTTCTTAGTCTCAAGAGACATTAATTAGGGCTCTTCTGGGCATAGGAATTTGTACACGAAGATAGTGATTGATCAATAGAGGATCTGCCCCTTCCAGTGAAGGAAGAGAATGTCCTATGTTATTCCACTTATGCTAGTTCAGGAATCTCTGGCCAGAGTGAATGAAATTAGAAAGAAGTTTCTAATTTGCATTAAAAAGGAACTATGCATAATAAATAGGAAAATCATATGATTAAATTAAATAGGCTTGACACAAGATCCATGCCTTGTATTTAATCGGGACATTGTAGGGCAGAAGGAATTAATTGTACGAGAACCATTCACTGACTAGGTTCTAGATATTCTAAGCAGTGAATTCATATTATCCGGATAGTCGCGATATGCTGAGAAGTATCCCTCACGATGTAGAATAAATATGATTAATTATTTAATTAATTATATTTAATGAATTAGAAGAATTCATATAAATAATAATAAAATAGTTTTATTGTTATTTATTTCTACTACCGGCTTAATGTTGAACCTACAGGGTCACACAATAAAAGAGACTGATTTATTGATGGAGGAATTAATTAATAATGGCTATTAATTATTTATTTATGAAATAAATAATTTATTAGCAATTTTATAATTGATTAAATAAGATTTAATTGATTATAAATTAATTAAGAAGAGTTCTTAATATTATTAATTAAGGATTTAATTTAAGAAATTAAATCAAGAGAGAAAATTATTTTCTAAAGAGTTTAGAAAAAGAATTAATGATTAAAAGAGTTTTAATTATTAATTAATTGATTAATTAGATTAATTAATTAATAGGGTTAATATTTATGGGAAAAATATCAGTTGTGATTTGCCTATAAATATAATGTGATAGACCCTATTAGTCTGGACACTTTTTACGTAAGTTTAACCGAGGCAAACCCTATTTTTCTCTCAACCCTTTTTCTCCTTCAACGAGATCTGTTTCTTGGTGGATACTTGTGGAGTGCTTCACATATTGAGGAGCAACTGCTAGGAGGTTATTTACATCATCTATCATCAGTTTTAAAGGTTAGATTACGAATCTCATCTTTTATCCATGAATCGTATGTATATATATGCGATATATATGATTAAATTTGTGTTTTACGCTTCCGTATATGCATAAAAACCCTTCACTATCTGTCTGTGTGATAGAAGTCTGACGGGACGCCGTCACTTGTGAGTTGTGAAATACAAGAAGGCTAACTACCTTTAGTAATGTCTTAACTGAGACACGCAGCGTGAGTTCTTATGATCATATTGATCTCTCAGTAAATTCTCTCATTTCAAATAAGGTTGACTTTAACACTCATAACCTTATGATCACCAGTGTGTGACAATTACCTTGATATGACAGCTATCTTTTCAAAGTTTCATAATTCTTATTACCTCTAATGAATTTCAAGGGGATGCCAACCAGGTCGGCCAAGTCATAAATTTGCTGATCAAAACTGGATTCGAACGGAATCGCCAAGAGTAAGAGCGAATCCCAACACGAATAGAATATCAGTGAGGTATAGCTAGAATTGGTTCGTTCTCTCTCTCAAGAGTGTTATGTGGATAGAATCAGTGAACTCTCTCTCAAGGATAGTATGATAATGGAAAGTTGGTCAAGATATATGTATGAAAGGAATAATGGTGGGTTATAAGACTCCAGCGATAATTGTGTCAGATAGAGAATCGAGGTTTGAATTGAGATATTGGAGAAGTTGTTTACGAAGAGACACTATCTCCTGTTTTGCAGAATAAGTGTTGATGATAAAAGAGTTAAGGAATCCCAGTAGTGGCCTTAGCTGATTCCGTGGACGGAATCCTTTTAAGGAGGGTAGACTGTAATAACCCGGATTTTTCAAGAAATGAATTTATTATTATTTCAATAATAATAATGTTTTCCTAAAATGAGGAGGAATTTTTTTTTATTATTATTCAATTATCTAATTATTTTCGGTTAAGTGGAGCCTGGTGCTCCTATTTAAAATTTTATTGACTGAGTAGATACCCCGAGTCAATAGTTTATTTGTGCAAAGATTTAATTTTGGAATGTGAAATTATTTAGTAAAGATTTTATTATAAATTACTAAATAATTTAGAGATTTTAAAATCCTTAGAAAATGTTTATTTTAATTATTTGAGGATTTGTAGAAATTACTTGATTAATATATAAAATCAAGAATTTGAGATTTTACTAAAACAATAGTGTTTGTAGTTTTTTTATAAAGCCCTGTAAATTGTGAATTATGAATCACAATTATTATTTTTATGATTTGTTTTTATAAATTATTAATATTTGTAAAATGCATATAAATTTAGAAAATGTAGATTTAATTCTAATTCTTTCTCCAAAAGTCTTTAAAAATATTCTAGTATTTAATTATGCTAGAAATTTAATTTTTACAAATTAGATTTATTTACTCCAAATATTATTTATAGTGTGTTATAATTAGTTGTAAGTGTTTTAAATGTTATTGGGCCTAAGCCCATTAGGGTAAAACACAGCTCATACACAAAATACACACGCAGCCACACATATACACACACAGAAATAGAAATGGGGAGAGAGAAAAAGAAAAGGGGGAAGAAGAAATTAGGGATGGGAGATTTAATTGAAGGGGTTTTTGAATTAAATGGGTATGTATATGTATATTAAATCGCGTGTATAGGTGTGTGTAGCAAAGGGGTGGAGATCTGGTGTCAAGTGAGGGCAGGAGGAGGGGCGGCGCGGACCGCAGGCGCGGCGGCGACGTTGGCCGGCTCCGGCAAGTCACGGGGTCGCGTGGTGAGGGCCTGGTCGCGCGAGAACTGGAGAGAGAGAGAGAGAGAGAGAGGAGGAAGAGAGGTTTTGGGGGAGATTAATTCCGGTGGAATGAATTTCAGGCGGATCGAATCAAAAGCGAAATGGTATAATTTTCTTGTATTTTGAATTACGTATTTAATTATCGTATATTAATTAGTTAATTGCTATGAGCTAATTAGTTGTAAAATTGATGTAGTTTAATTGTTATGATTTTAATTAGCTAATTGTGGTAATTAGTTAGTTTAAATTGCGAGGTTAATTATGGTGGTTTAATTAGTTTAAATGGAAAGCTTAACGTGGTAATGGGTATAATTAGACTAAAATTGTAAGATTATGATTATTGGTTGAATTTCCGATATTTAATTCGGAAGGTATGTTTGTAATTATAATTGTTGAGTTTAATTATGAGTCCGATTAAAGGTTCGGGTTAGTGATTGTTAATTGTTAAATTGCTAATTGTTAATTGTTAGTGAGTAATTATTAATTGTCGGATAATATATTTGGGTTAGTTGTCAAGTAATTGTTAAGTGCTAATTGCTAATTGTTAGTTTCCAATTGAAATTGTTAATTGCTAAGTGCTAATTGTTATCGCCATATAATGTAGTCATAAGAGTTGGATGACTTGTAAATGTCTATGTGCTAGATGGTATGAATCAAGTTATAGTATATGTTGATAGTATAAGTGCCAACTACGTGGTGTTGGCTTAAATGTGGATAAACTTAGTTTACTTTTCCTTATGTGCTAGTTGCCGCATGTCTGGGCGGGTACTTTTCCTTATGTGCTAGTTGCCGCATGTCTGAGCGGGTACTTTTCTTACTTGTTTACTTTGCTGCAAGTTGAGGCAGCTTTTATTTTATCAAAAGCAGGGTTATAAATTGTTTTGTTTGGCATGGAGGGGCTGAGCCCATAGTCCGATAAACGAATACTACATGCCGAAATTTTCTAAAAATCCCCTGCATTTTAATTTATTTAACTTATTTGATTTCAAGGGTTTAAAGGTATGATTTGGGTGTTAACTGTTTATGTGTATATGTGTTAAGTGAATTAATTCGAGGGTAATTGTTGTCTCGAGGATTTATGTGCTAAGTGATTTAATTCAAGGATTTATGTGCTTCGAGGATTAATTGTGTTTTGAGGATTAGCTATTAATCAAGTTTTGTCGTAGAAGGTCAATGGTATTATAAATGTATAGGTTAAGTGAAGTTGACTAAGTGGTGGTATAGGGTTATGATATGTTGGTACTAGGAAATGTTCACTTTATATAAGGGGACTTTTCCATTTCATTTTCTTTACTATAATATGTTATGTGCATTAAGTGGTATTAGAGTAGTCAACTATAGGGAGGACATCCATAGTTTGATTTTATGTGACTTAGTAGTAATTCCGAGTGGTGTCTACTCGAGATACGAGGGGGGACTGACACGTACTCATAACTATTTCAGTACCATTAGGGCATAATCGAGTTGGAATGACGTGCATCAAAAAGGGAAGATCGAGGCGCCGTTTAAAGAAATGTAAGCTACCTCCAGGGAATTGCTTGGACGAAGTGCGAAAGGTTTATTCGCGGTTTCTGCTTTCTGCTAAGGACTAGAGGCAAGTTTATTTACACATACTCTATCGTTCAGAGTATACCTATTTTGAATTATATAAAATGTGCGGAAAAAGGTTTTCAATCCCTAATTGCGAGTTTTTAATCTTGTGCTCCTCCTTCCAAATCATTTTATTCTTGACTTTGCTAGCGATATTAAATTCTTCTCGTGCAATAATCAAAACCCATGACTTATAATACTGTCGATGGGCGGTGACATTCTTATGGTTCTACATCTCGATTTATATGTTGTATATTTATAAACTTTTGTAATATGGAAGTGGACTATATGTTATGAGGTATATATTTATGTATCGGAATAAGAAAGGCTCAAAGGGTATGGCATGTATTGAGTTTTAGAACTCAGCCGCGTGTTGGGGCTATTTTGTATTGTATGTTTTCGAAAACCCGGGCAAAGCTTTTAAAAAGAATTTCGCAATAATTAACCTAAAGGCAACATCACCAATAAACCAGTGTTTATTTAATTAATAGATGCTCCTGAAAGCATTTACTAATTAAATAAACCTCATTCGCCTAATTAAATTTATTTAATTAGATGAATATCATTTTCAAAACGCTTTCTTAAAATCACTTTGTCCCGGAGAAATAATAAAACAATTTAATGGAGTGATTCTATCTAGTATATTATTTATCGGAGATAGTTTATTTTCAATACGGATTAAAGATATTCCAATGGTTATAAATTGGTTACTTTCAGCTTAAAACAACTAGATTGATATCGATATATGTTATTTGAATGCTTATTTAATTCGATGAATATTAATTATAATATTCATTAAGAAACAAAAAAAAAGGAAGAGAAGAAGGATTTTCATGCTTATTAATTATTTCTTATTGACCGAGAGTCAGTAGTAGTTATTTGATAAAGTGGCTAAAGTTTGGAGACTGCTGGAGAGATTGTGTCTTGATTTTGATTAGAAACATTCCAAGAGTTGTATTTGGGTGTTTTGAGGTTATTAAATATTCCAGTATTAATAGTAAATATTATTTGAATATTACTTAATAAATGATTATTAATTTGAGTATTCTTTTAAAAAAAGGATTATTGAATATTTATTATTTGTTACATAGTAGTCAAATATTTATTAAATACCCTAAGTGTTTTGAAGGTTATAAAACACTATTTAAAGGTTGTCTAAGGACTTTCATAGTCATTTAAAATATTATATTTTGAATCTATCTAGGTAAGCTACTTTTCAAGAACGTATATATATATATGGAGTTACCCTGATGTGGTTACAAGCTTTATGCGTACCATTTTCCATGTGTGATCACAAAACCCTGTGTCGAGATTGATATCGGTACAAGTGTATATCTATACTTGAACTCTTTTGAACTCAAAACATTTTCGAAAACCCCCGGTCAGGTTTTACTCTCTTGCTCGTTTTTCAAGAAATTATCGGTCGACTGAAGTCGAACTTCAACTACTCAAGTTTTCTATCAAAAAGATTTTGACAAGAAAAGAAAAAGGGGACTCTGGCAGGTGTGGGAATCGTTGACGAACGATTCCCGGGATGTGTAAGCGGCCGTGAGCCAGGCGGCCCATCAATTATTATTCCGGCCCAGGTGTTGCCGAAGGATGATTACGGATGTAGTTTTCATCGAGGGTGATTACGGATGTAGTTTTCGCCCGGGGATAGTTACGGATGTAGTTTCTATCCTTCTACCGGTAGAGAAGACCCGCGGATTATTGGACTTGGTTGTGGCGACTGATCATCGTCAATCCTTGTCAGGTTTTTATGTTTTCTTTAAGTCCCATCCTCCACTTTGGAAAAATACTCAAACACTGCTTCTTAGGCCTGAGTGCCAAGTAGCCGATAGTGTTGTTTTCAATTTTGAAAGATGATGAATTCATGCAGTATCTAGAACTGCAAGATTATTCTAACAATAATGGCACGTGCTTGTGCACTTTTGCAATTATTCAAAAGATGAAAGATGGTTCATCGGTTATTGATGTTAAGTCCCAAATGTTTGCTTCAAGAGCTTTGATTCTCTTCCTATCAGTTATTTCTGAGTTTAACTTATCAAGTGGTAACGAACTTATATCCTGTACAGAATCTTGAACTGTAAGGTGTTTTGATGATAATGATATACTCATGTGTATATACTTACAAACTTGAGGAGTATTAAAAAGGGAACTTTATAATGGTTTGGTTTATGAAGGGTGGTAATAACTATCTTAGCAGCATATTGAACTGCATATTTTGAAAAGCTCCCTAAGAAGTTATCAATACTATGAGGTATGGTATGTGGATAAGGTATGAGGATTACTATTGTTGACATGAACTTACTTTATTTATCTGATGTTACCCGAAATGTCATATATCCCCTACAGAGGTTTCATTGTTGTAAATATTTCGAAATTGATATTAAGTATCGTTATATTTCAAAAACTCCATGTGTATATTGATATATATTGTTGTGCTCTATTAATACTTGCTGGGCAATTCTTTCGCTCATACTTGCTTGTTTTAAATATTAACCTTTCAGAGGAAGGTAGATGATTGAGGCTTATCTGCATGGCTCAGGAGAAGCAGGCAGTGTGCCCTTGTAAAGATGATATGATCCAGAACATAGATAGCTGGAATAAGTTATATGTAAGTACATTGATGTGTAATATATATTACTTTGTGCTGAGTAGTACTAGTTGCTTGTGTACTTCCCAACGAAGCTATACTAGTAGTATAAGATTTTTTAAGACATAGTACGATGTAATAGAATGGATGTAATAAAGATGTAAAGAATGTAGTTCTTGTTTCTAGCCCTATGACCTAAAAGATGCTTGGTGGTTGGGGTCGCAAAGTTATATTTCAGTTTTAATGATTACAGATGGTTTAATGTTGTTAAACAGGTAATTTGATGTTAAGGATTTCCGCGTGACGACCAAATCCCTGACCCCGGATTTGGGGCGTTACAATATATGTCACCCATCGTGGCGTACCAGATACTTATGGTGTTTAAATATTAGTGCATTAATTTTAATTAATTGTTAGAGGAAACCAATAGGTTTTAAGATTTGTGCAACTCTCTGATTATGTGTTACATGTATGATTCTCAGGATTAGATCATTATGGGCTTTAATCCACTATTCACCATACTTAAGGATAACAAACTTACTGGACCAAACTATATTGAATGGAAACGTAATTTGGACATAGTGTTGACTGCTGAGGAGTACAAATTTTGTACTTATGAACCCAAGCCAGATCAGCCTGTTGAAGATGCTCCTGAAAGTGAGAAGGAGTATTATAAGCGGTGGATTAAGGCTGATGAGATGTCGCGATGTTACATTCTGGCAGCAATGTCGGGTGTTTTGCAGCATCAGCATCAGGCTATGCCCACAGCTTCAGATATGCTCTTTAATCTCAAGGAACTTTTTGGGGAACAGAATATGGCTGCTAGGCAAGTAGCAATGAAGGCTTTAATGAACACTCAGATGGCTGAAGGAACACCTGTAAGGGATCATGTTCTCAGGATGATGTTTCATCTGAATGAGATGGAGATCCTTGGTGCTGATATTGATGGGGAAACCCAGATCGATATCATCCTTATGAGTCTGCCCAAAAGTTTTGAGCAGTTTCGCTTGAATTACACTATGAACAAAATGATGTATAGTCTCGCGGAACTTCTGACAGAACTTCAGGCAGCTGAAGGACTCTTTAAGCAGAATGTTCAAGTGAATGTGGCTGAGAAAGCTTCTTCCTCTAAGCCGAAAGGCAAGAAGAAGAAAAAGGTTCAGACACAGAAAGCTGGAAAGGTTGTTAATGCAGTGGGAGTTCAAGGTGGTGTGGAAAAGCCTAAGGGCAAGTGCTTCAGGTGCAAGCAGTCAGGTCACTGGAAACAGGATTGTCCTCTTCCTAAGAAGACAAACAATACTTGTATGTCTCTTTCTCTAGTTACAGAAACATATATAGCGGCTATATCTACGAGCACTTGGTGTGTAGATACAGGAGCCACTGACCATGTTTGTAACTCTATGCAGGGGTTCCAGCAAACCAGAATACTTAGAGATGGCGAGATATATGTGTTCATGGGAGATGCTACGAAAGTAGCAGTAGTTGCAGTTGGAATAATTACTTTAGCTTTCGGTGATGATAGGATTTTGGTTTTGAACAATTGTCTTTATGTACCTTCATTTAGAAGGAATTTGATTTCAGTTTCTAAACTTGCCATTGATGGTTATAATGTTTGTTTGGATCGTAATGTTTCTATTATGATGAATAAACGAGTTATATGTTCTGGTACATTGCAAGACAATTTATATATTATTAATCCTATCCAACCAATGCTGCAACAAAAGGAATCTAATAATATTCTTTCTAGCTCAAACAAAAGAAAGAAACCTTTCAAATTGAACCAAACATATCTTTGGCACTTAAGATTAGGTCATATTAACTTGAGGAGGATTCAAAGACTGGTAGTAGATGGGCCATTAGGCTTGTTGGCAGTGGAGCCATTTCCAGTTTGTGAATCTTGCTTGGAAGGTAAGATGACTAACAGGCCTTTTAAAGGAAAGGGGAATAGAGCCAAAGAAGTATTAGAATTGGTTCATACTGATTTATGTGGACCTATGAGTATTCAAGCAAGAGGAGGTTATGAGTATTTTGTCACTTTCATTGACGATTATTCTAGATATGGGTACATTTATTTGTTGCGCCGTAAGTCTGAGTGCTTTGAGAAATTCAAAGAGTACAAAGCAAGTGCGGAGAAACGACATCTTGGAAAATGTATCAAGTCACTACGATCAGATCGTGGTGGCGAATACTTGCTTGGAGAATTTAGGGATTATTTATCAGAAAATGGGATTACATCCCAGTTGTCTGCACCTGGAACACCTCAGCAGAATGGTGTAGCAGAGAGAAGGAATCGGACTCTTTTAGAGAGTGTTAGATCGATGATGAGTTATTCGGATTTACCCAAGTCGTTCTGGGGTTATGCCATAGAAACAGCGGCTTATCTTCTGAACTTGGTACCTTCTAAGTCGGTTCCCAAGACTCCAATAGAATTGTGGACTGGTAGCAAACCAAGTCTAAGACATATTCGAATTTGGGGTTGTCCAGCACATGTGCTGAACAAGAACGCGACCAAGCTAGAATCTCGTACAGAAGTAAGGCTATTTGTAGGCTATCCTATGGGGACGAAAGGTTATTCATTTTATAGTCCTATGAATCGAGATGTCATTGTTAGCACCAATGCTAGATTCTTAGAAGAAGACTATATTATGAATCATAAACCCATGAGTAGTATCGTTTTAGAAGAACTAGTGGGAGGGACAGATAATCCCCAAGTGCCAATAGTACAAGTAGAACAACCACAAGAAAATGCACAACTTGACACTAGTACCGCACCAGTGCCACGTCGTAGTGGGAGGGTTGTTCAACAACCAGAAAGATTCATGTTTTTGGGAGAGTCCTCGGACTTGGTCTCTGGTGAACATGATGAGGATCCCAGGACATACGAAGAGGCAATTCTAGATAAAGATGCAGATCTATGGCAAAAGGCAATGGAATCTGAGATGGAATCTATGTATTCCAATCAAGTTTGGGAGCTCGTGGAACCACCCAAAGGTGTAAAACCCGTTGGATATAGGTGGATCTACAAGAAGAAAAGAAGATCTGACAAAAAGGTGAAAGCCTGGAAAGCACGACTTGTTGCGAAAGGGTATACTCAGAAAGAAGGAATCGATTATGAGGAAACCTTTTCGCCAGTTGTTATGCTTAAGTCAATCCGGATTCTTTTATCTATAGCAGCTCATCTCGATTACGAGATTTGGCAAATGGATGTCAAGACAGCTTTCCTTAATGGAAGTCTTGAGGAAACCATCTATATGCAACAACCAAAAGGATTCATTAAAGAAGGCCAAGAGCATCTGGTTTGTAAGCTTAAGAGGTCTATTTATGGACTTAAACAAGCTTCTAGGGACTGGAATATTCGTTTTGATCAGGCAGTCCAGTCATATGGATTTGATCAAAGTGCAAGCGAGTCATGCGTGTATAAGAGAAGTGAGGGTAATGCAGTGGTTTTTCTAGTACTATATGTAGATGACATTTTACTCATTGGAAACAATGTTAAGATGTTGTCATCAGTAAAGGCATGGTTGTTCAAACAATTTGAAATGAAGGACTTAGGTGAAGCGGCATACATTCTTGGGATCAAAGTAATAAGGGATCGCAAGAAAACGATGTTGGCTTTATCTCAAGAGCCCTACATTGATGAAGTATTAGCTCGTTTTAACATGCAGAACTCTAAGAAAGGTTTTCTACCTTTTAAACATGGAGTTGCTCTATCCAAGGAGCAGTGTCCTTCGACACCTAAGGATATAGAGAGCATGAAAGCAGTTCCTTATGCCTCGGCATGTGGAAGCTTAATGTATGCTATGTTATGTACGAGGCCTGACATCTGCTTTGCTGTAGGCATGGTTAGTAGATATCAGTCGAACCCAGGTCAGGAACATTGGAGTGCAGTAAAAACTATACTCAAGTACCTGAGAAGGACTAAAGAGTATATGTTAATTTACAAGGCCTCGGATCTATTTCCTTTGGGATATACTGATTCAGATTTTCAATCAGATAGGGATAAGAGGAAATCAACCTCGGGATATGTTTTTACTTTGGGAGGTGGAGCTGTTATATGGAGGAGTGTAAATCAGAAATGCATTGCAGACTCTACTATGGAAGCCGAGTACGTGGCAGCCTCTGAGGCTGCAAAGGAGGCTGTATGGTTCAGGAACTTCCTTTTGGACTTAGATGTGGTACCTAATTTGCCTAGGAGTCTGACAGTGTATTGTGACAACACTGGTGCTGTGGCAAATTCAAAAGAACCACGAGACCACAAAGCAGCTAAACATATTGAACGTAAGTATCATCTCATACGAGGAATCGTAAAGCGAGGAGACATAGTTGTGGCTCACATATCATCAGAAGACAACCGGGCAGATCCTTTCACAAAGAGCTTGCCAGCCAAGGTTTTTGACAGGCATGTGGAAGCGATAGGAGTCAGATGGATGGGCACATAGTTTTCAATGTAATAGTGGATTAAATAAACACTGATATACTCATTGAAATATTTTGAGTATAAGTGGGAGATTGTTATTGTATACTGAAAATATTTATTTTAAGTATATACATTTATTTCTGGCCCAGTTTTATTGAGAATCATTTAAATGTTTACATGTTGTCTAATATTATATATTGTGGACAATCTAGTATCAAATGGGATACAGAATATTAGATTGTTAAATACGGTTTATATAATATAACAAGGTTCACAGCACAGGTGGTGTTGGACAATCCACTGGTATGGCTGTAGTATTATTTAGATTAGTTTATATTGACTAATAAATAATACTGATATACTTTGTGTATATTGAACAGGATCAAATTTAGAATTGTTCCCTTATACTGATTAAGAAGGAGAACTAAGATTCTATGTTATTATTAATGCTTACGTTCTTAATCTGGATATAGTAATTGACACGTGTATATTATTTACATGCTTTGATTTATATATGAAATAATTCTTTTGAATTATATCATTATATTTTGGGTGATGGAATTATATACATGGTGAATATTATTTATAGAAGGAATCCATGTCCTGATAATATTCGGGTTAATGATGTCCCCTTGAAAGCTCAAAAAGATTTAATTATGTGAAACCCTGCAGGTGGAATTTATTCCGGCATAATTAAATAAAGGTTGAGTGGATAATCAAGGATAAAAGATATTAATTAAATAAATTATCAGTAATTTATTTAATTAATGGGCATTCGCTATTTTAAACATGGGGAATTTAATAAGCAAATAATATTGGAACCCAATTAAATAATTAAGTTGCGGTATTAGGAAAGGTAGTGCAAATATTAATTCTTTAGTGGATTGAATTAATATTTAATTACATTGGGCTAGGCCCAAGATGTAATTAGAAGGCCCAACCTAATTATCCATGATCCCTATTGTAGCCCTATATATATTCTTATTCTCCTCTTGCTATGGTGGGTTAAGAAAAATATTGTAGCCACCTAGGAGCAAGAAGAGAGGTTAACTTGAGAAGACGAAGGCCACACTTCGCTCAAGGGAATTTGGGAATACGATAGAAGAGCGTGGAATCAACCGTTAACAAGGTGACTTTTGTATTCGTACTCGTTAATTTATTGTATCAAAAATCGCAGGGCCACGATCTGATTGTATCAACGAATTCTGACTTACAATGAATTTTCTACGAATTTTACAAGACTACTGAATTATGTGTGAAAAAGACCAACGAATTTTATTAACAAAGATGAGGAAGGAAAATATGATTTATTTATAATGTCTTACAACCCTATTTCCAAACCTACTAGTAATTCGTAATCAAATATGATCCATGTTTTAAGCCCATTATTCAAATCCAATTTTAAATCCTATTTATATCTAATTTTAATCCTTTTTATTCTATTATTCTTTTATTATTATTATTATTCTAAAAATTACGGGATATTACAATTTCCAAGTAATTGAAAGAGTCTAAAAATGGGTGTAGGTGAAGAATTTTAAATTAAATATAACTAAAATAGCATGTAATTGAATATTAATTGGAGTATAATTAAAAAAGTTTGTTATTAAGTAAAGTATGTGGTTTATTTTTTGTAAAATAAAATTTTATATGTATTTTAATTTACATTTTCAAATTTGGAAGGTGCTAACAAACTTTTGGGAAGGTGTTAACCGAACGATCAACCAACCAATTATACCCTGTTTCGCTTATCATAGTATAGTATAGTGTAGATAGATAGTATAAATAAGGTGTACTTAAACCCAATTTTAAGCATTGTTTATAAAAGAGGTTCGAAAATTCGTGAATAAATTTGATTATAATCTTATAAATACATTCGTTAATATAATTCGTGAATAGATTCGTGAGTAAGATTTGTGAAGGTGAATCTTTGAAATTGGATCTGACAAATTTTTTGTTAACTCATTATCTTGATATTGAAACTTAAATTTATCTATTTACTTAATAATTTTTAGAGTAAAGTGCAATTTGTGTACCTGAAATTTGGCATTGACACCACTTGCACTACCGAACTTTAAAATCGAGCATATGCAATACTGAACTCACAATTTACTTACACGTTATGTACTGCCGTCAAATTGAGTCTAACTCCGTTAGAAACACTGGGGTAAAAATGTATTTTACTCATCAAACAATTCAAATAAAAATAAAAATAAAAATCAAGAACACATTCTTCCACCTCCAGAATCCGGCGAGCTCGATTCCGGCTGCAACACCATAGAACACAGCACAACACACGATTCTACAAGCTAAACGAATTCCCAACATCTGGACAACAATAACCCAACAAAACACACTCAAAATTCGATCAAAACGAACCAAAGAAATAGATTTTCCGGCGAGCTTAACATCCCTTCCGACCAAAATTCGTTTTCGTTCATATTAAAACCAAATCGTGTGTTCTATATCACAAATCAAAGCTTATGCAACCCCCAATCTTTCCCCTAACACCACAAACATGAACAAGCAACACATACTATGAACGATTTATTTGAAAAAATTGGTCAAAACTTACAATTCGTATATCTCATAATCGAAAACAATTGAAGCAAATAAACACATAAAGCAACTCCCTAGGATCATATGAAGTTATTCAAGCAATCAAATCAACTGAACAATCACTAAAATCGAAAACCCCAATTTTTGAATAAGAACCCTAAAATCTACAATTTTATACAAAAATTCATAACAAATCATAAAGTTACCCTCCACAACGATTGATTGCAGATTATGAAACTAGATGTCGAGGGCAACATTTTGAGCACTTGCACGTCGAAATCGGATTTCGCTAACCTCTTCAAATTTGTGTTTGATCTTGATGAACAAGAGAGAGAAATTCTAATTTCTTATTAATTAAAATGATTTTTACGCCATAGCAAAGAAATGGATAGGAAAGTACAATTTTACCCCTTTCAAACTAACAAAGTTAGTGCCAGACTGACGGCAGTACACAAAGAATAAGTAAATTGTGAGTTCAGTATTGCATATGCTCGATTTTAAAGTTCGGTAGTGTAAGTGGTGTCAAGGCCAAACTTCAGGTACACAAAGCACACTTTACTCTAATATTATTTTTTTTGCATAAATGAAACGATTTCATTTAAAAGATAAAAATACACAATCCGGATGGGACAAGAGACATACTTTCTTCCACAAAAGCTTATCATCTATCCGAAAGGTATGCTTAACCAATCAACTTTAGGTTTTGTTTTTTGTGTTCATAAAGAAAACACATGAGTAATTTTTATTTTTTTTGATTTTGTAGGCTATCGTGGATACGAGCTCGTGATTGATATTTATGAATTATTAATTTGTTTTTGACATTGGAAATAATGTTCATAGTAACTTGTCAAATGAGTTAACAAAATAGACTTAATCTCAATAGTATCTGATCTGGAAAAAAAATACGATCCCTCGTTAGGTGATGGACAATCATATTTATGAATTGTTGATGACTAGTAGTAATTGATAAGGCATATTTTTAAATTGTTTATAGACATGTTTGTGAATAATACTATTTTTAATAAGATAATTAGCAAAAACAATTATTCAATAGAAGCTCAAATTCAATTTAAAAATATTTAAATAAATTAGAATATTAATGATTATTAACTCAGATTCATTTACAATCCTAAAATTTTTAAAACATATATGTGATGTTTTAATTAATTTTCAGTATCGATTTATATATGGAGCCTATTTCGTATAAAGTGTGAAGACCCTATCTACCCACAAATTATAAACGGGGAACCAAAATATCCACGATCATCTCAAACGACCCTAATTACCCATAGGATACGCTACTACCAGTACCGTTTTTTGGGTCACGCTACTTGTGACGGAGTATCAGCAATATACGCTATTTCTGTTAATGGGTGAAGCGTGTAACACGCTGCTGTTATTGGCGTATCACAGCAACACGATGCATAAAAAACACACGCTACTCCCACTGGTGTGTCCGCCATTCTTCATCAATCTTCCAAACACGCGATTCTATCTGTTTTCTCAAGCGATTTTCGAGTCGACTCCGGCCAAAATCCGTTCGTTCCATTCGTCTCTTTTCTGTAACTTTCCGTTTATGATACATATATATCATTCGAAACGTCTTTCGACGATCTACAACCTTATAACCTTCTCAATCCATTACTTATGCCGGATTTAAAAGCCCCAAATTGAACCTTTATTTTCGTCAAATAAGAAAAAGCTCTTGCAGGACCGATTGAAAGATACATGCGGGGGGAGAGAGATACAGGACGAGAGAGAGAAAGGATGGAAGAAGGGAGATGGAGAAACGATGGTGATGGTGGTGGTGCGAATAGAGAGACGAGCGGAGAGAGACGATAACGAGAGGGATGACAGAGAGAAACAGAGAGAGTGACGAGAGGGGGGAGAGAGAGACTTGGGACGCGTGGCTAGATAATGCGTGTGTACATTTAAAATTTTTAATTTAAAATTAATTTTAGTTCAAAAAATTTTAGTAGTCTTAAGGTAATTTTTTTCAACTTATTTTTTTTATCATATCAAATTTTATATAGGGTTAAGTATCAAAGTGGTCACTGAAGTGGAAGCCAAATAGCAATTTGTTCACCGATCTTTACGGGGTATCATTTGAGTCATTAAAGTCATAATAAATATCAAACAAATACCTGTATATATGTACTCGGGAAGTAAAAGTAATTTTTCATTGAGTTCTACCCATTTTTCTTAAATGCTACTATAATCAAATGAAAGATTATGAATTCCAGTATTTTTGATAATATATTCAGAATTTAAAAAATTTATTTACTATTTATTTTTAATTAAAACAAGGAAAATGACAATAAAATTAAAAATAAATAGTAAATGAATTTTTAAAAATCTAAATATATTATCAGAAATACTAGAATTATTAACCTTTCGTTTGGTTATGGAAGCATTCAAGAAAAATGTGTAGAACTCAATGAAAAATTATTTTTGCTTTTCGAGTACATTTTAAAGATATCCATTTGATATTTATTATGACTTTAATGATTCAAATGATACCCCGTAAAGATCGGTGAACGAATTGATATATGGCTTCCACTTCAGTGACCACTTTGATACTTAACCCATTTTATATATTTAAGTCACCATTTAACTCGTATTATATCTTTTTTTACGTATATTTGTATTTTATACTTTTATATTATGTTCAGAAAATATAAATTATTATTTTTTGAATCAATTTTTTTAAATAAATTTATTTCAAGGAAAATTAGCTAAACAATTAGGGTGAAATCCCCAAATACCCACATTTTCAAACCAAACAACCAAAATACCCACCGGCAAAAACCTCCGCCCTTTTTACCCACGGACCACGCATGTCTCACATGCGTGGTCTTCAGAAAATGGGAGTCAGCTATCACATGCGTATTCGAGATACGCATGTTCATGATGCGCGGCTACAGATACGCATCTGAGAGATGCGCAACTGCAGTTATACATGGCCACGGTTCGTGAACCGCCGGTTCCGGTTCGTGAAAATCTTGAACCGGAACCTGAACCTTAACATGATATAAACCACCGGTTCCGGTTCAGACGGTTCAGGTTCCGGTTTTGACCCGGTTCAAGACCCGGTTCCGGTTCAGGTTCGAACCTTATAAATAAAAAAATAAATTTTATAAGAAATATTGTTAAATTAATTTATTTTTTTATTAAAAAAAGTAAATATATATTACTAGCTCGATCCACTAAAACAGAGGGTGAAAAAACTGACACACAAGTTAGGTGGGCTAAATCCAGTATCCACAATTATCAAGTAATAAAATAAAGTAGCAATATGAGTAAACATCTCTTTCTCTCTCTTAAACTTTTCCTCTCCTCTCTCTCTCTTAAACTACTCCGCCGGCGCCTGTCAATTATTAAGTCCGGTAGAGTTGAAGGTTAGCTCACCTTCAGCTAGCTTAATGAGAGTCGACTTCCGCCTCCCCTTTTCTCCGATCTAACCTCCTCTTTCTCCATTTCAACCTTTTTCCTCCTCACAAATCCACTTCCATCCTCCATTCTCTATGTTATTCACCTCCCTTCCGTCTTTTTTTGTTTAATAATCGAGTTTTAGTTGAAAATTCATTCGAGTTTCTTCTCCGTTTTTCTCAGATCTTCTCCGGTTTAGAGCTTGAAATTTCAATTAAAATTCATTCCTAGAGTCAAAATCTCATTCTTAACATCATATCAACATTTGGTGTTATTCCGAGATCTTTGATTTTTCGAATTTATTTGTCTGTTTGAGTTATTAGTTGTTTGTTTGATTGTCTCGCTTTATGCGATGTGTAGGTTGTGTTGAATTTGAAGTTTACGGTGTTTTTTTTGGTAGATTTGGATATCTCGTATCAACTCTTTCGGCAAGTCTATAGCTGGTATCCGGCAGGTAGATAGCTGGGGTGTACTTGAAGTGGTAGTGAAAAATCGCATGTGCTCACCTCTCACAAAAATATGTTCATAACATCTTCTGAACATTGCACTATCCATGGAATTAATGTGAGGGTCAATTGTGAAGCTACTGTTTTCAGGGGTGATGCAGGCTGGATTGCTCGAGAAACCTTTATCTTCATTTTTATTTTTCAATAATTTGTATTTAGATAGTGAAGCAATCCGGAAACAAGACGGCTAATTTTTAGCTCGTTTATTTGTTTTTCAACCTGATTGCATGATCAGTTGGGGGTTAGTCCCGATTGAGTCGCCTTTAAAGTTTTTATGAAATCACTTTAAATTTGGCAAAAAAAATAAAATAAATAAAGTAGCAAAAGCACCATCTCATAAAAAAACACCTTCTTTCACTTACATTTATGTCTTGATAGTAGTTGATATTGTACTTTTTTTTATTAATAGGCATAGGCCGTAGGGTAGACAGCTAGTGGCATGATGGGACTATCTTGAATACTAAATGATGACTTGTATTATATATTAAAGTAGACTACTAAAGAGGGGTTCAAGATACATAGCCGCCCCCCGCCTAGCCGGTCATTACCGGTTTGAACCGGCGGTTTGAACCGACGGTTTGAATCGGCGGTTTACCGATTTTTTATGACATAAACCTGAACCTGAACCTTTAAAATAAATAAACCGCCGGTTCCGGGCCGGTTCCGGTCCGGGCCGGTTTTGACCCGGTCCGGTTCCGGTCCGATTAGCCGGTTCCGGTCCGGTTTGGCCATGTATAACTGCAGTACTGTTCATCGTCTTCACTGAAGACGAGAGAGAGACGACGGGAAGGCGATTTTTTCCGAAAATCCAGCCAGCCTTCGTTGAGGCCTTTCCAGCAATTTTTCAGTAGCATACCATACACCAAAATGTTCACCTTTTTCTCCTCTACAAGGCTGTACCAATCGATTATCGTTTGTTTCGCCGGAGTGGAAAGTCCCAAAACCAAGCTCCTTTTTCCGATAACATTTTCCGATTGGTTCGTACATGCCCCTGCGGGGCCAGAAATCACCAAATCAAGATGGCAAAATGGAGAGGGATGTCTGGGCAATCTTTTTATGTGCTCAGATGTTGTGGTGGCAACCGGAGGTGTGCGAACGAAGGAGACGACCAGAGAGGCGATCGAGAGAGGGAGAGAGACGCCGACTGTGTCTTTGAACAAATGATGTGGGATGACGTCATTGCGCATCTGGGGAATGCGTTACCCCAGATGCGCATCTCCAGAATGCGTATTCCGGTGTACGCATGGCCAGCATGCGTACCCTGTGGGTAAAAAAGCGGAGTCTCCCGCATATGGGTATTTTGGGCAAGTGAAACACAAAAGTGGTGTATTTTGGACATTTTTTCAAACAATTACACCTAATTTAAAATTAAAATTGCCACTTTTAATTTAAAATAAATAAATTATATTTTATATTATAAATAACATTTTTTAAGCTAACGCAAACCGACTCCAAAACAACAATGTTACTGGTACAGGAGTAAATTCAAAACAAAACAACACGAACAAGAGTCTGCTGTCTTTGATTCTACTACTACAGTAGTTTAAGAATATCATTAACCAAATAAATAAACAAATATTTGGAGTTTTGTCCGAAACTCAACTCACACCCTCTCCTCTCCTCTGTTGCTCTGAAAAAAGGGATTCTAGAGAGAGAAACAGAAGATGGTGTTTTAGAAAGATGTAAAGCAAAGAAATCAACCCATTCACATACCACCCACACAACTCAACAACATATGTATCTATAGTGTATCTCTCACTTCTCCTTACGTTTGTTTGTTGTAGGGTTTCTATATAATTCCAAAATTAAAAAAACAAAAAACCCCCCTATCCCTACTGTTTATCAAAAGCAGCTGCTCCTAGCCTCCTATACATACACATATACTTACATATTGTCCCTTTATTTTTAACTTGTTTTAAGTAGATTGAAGATGAAGAATGTATGTTACTGTTTCAATTTTGAATGTCGGTTCTCATTTCTAACTTGATTTTCAACGATCTGTTTCGTAAATTGAATGCAAGTGTTAGGGTTTGTTGTTTGATTAATGTTGTTTTTAGCTTGTGATTGTGTGCTTGAACTTGAAATGAAGTTGTTAATTGTGATGATATTTGAAGAATCAGATCTAATTTGATTTTTGATTAAGTTGTTATTTATGGTAAATGGTGATGTTTAGGTGTATATGTGTGTTGCAATTGACTTGAGTTTCGTTACACAAGATCTGCATTTTGTTCGTTTAGCTTAGTGCTGGTTGTGTTGGCTCGAGATGATTGTGTAATTTTGCTTGCAGTGAATAATTTTAGGTGGATTGAGGTTGGAGGCTTGGTTAGGTACATTGTACGTAAGATCTGAGGATATAAGGTTCGTGGATTGCTTTGCTGAAATTTTACTTTGCTGAAGAGGTGTAAAGGATTTTCGTTGTTTATATGATATACATTTGTTGAGAGGAGAAAGATGAAATCAGACACGCCTATTGATTATGCTGTGTTCCAGCTGTCGCCTAAGCGTTCAAGGTGAAGATAATTTATGTTTGTATTGTTGAATTATTTTATTGTGCTGATTGTGCTTAATTTGGTTATGGTTGCTTTTGGCAGATGTGAATTGTTTGTTTCTCGTGATGGGAACATTGAGAAGCTTGCTTCAGGGTTGTTGAAGCCATTTGTGGCACAATTAAAGATTGCAGAGGAACAAGTTGCTTTGGCAGCTAAGTCGATCAAACTCGAGACTGAGAAATATAGAGATGGAGAGAGGTGGTTCACTAAGGGTACACTTGAAAGGTGATGGTGATGCAGCTTTTGAATTTTGTTAGACTTGTGTGTGAGCTTTTGGTATAAATAATTATTCTTTTCTTTCTAGGTTTGTGCGATTTGTTAGCACACCCGAAGTCTTGGAAATGGTTAATACCTTTGATGCAGAGATGTCTCAACTGGAAGCAGCCCGAGTCATCTATTCACAGGTAGAAGCTTATCTGTATTCACAGGCACTTGTTGCAAAATATAGGGATTGTATTAGTGAAAGTTACTTATTAGGTTGTTTTGCATTAATTTTCAGGGAGTGGAAGATCATACTTCTAGTACATCAGGTATTTATTCTTCCATTACATGTGAAATCATATTTACTTAGGCACCATTGAATTAGCATGGCACCTGGATTACATAGGATTATAGTTTCAAGGAAGCTCCATAATCTACAATAACATTTGGAATTTATCTGCATGATACTTCATATATGTTTAGAATGGAAAAGCACGTTTGATTTACGTTTTTTTTGAGTGGATTCATAATTATTTAGAATATATTCAGTTCCAGATAATTCATGCATTCTTTAATGTTTATTCCGGTGGTTTGAAATACATACTACTTCTGTAGTATTAGAATAGTTCTTTTGCTAATTCTGTGTCCACCCATTGCATATAAAGAAGTCCTTGGGTCATATGGTACCTTTTAACATTTATCATGAAATATGTGACTTGCTACAAAAATAAAGCCAATGGGGTTGGGCAACTAAACACAGTAGTGTTATCTTAACTATATATAATGTGTTAATATTTGATTGTAACAATTTTTTTTTGACATGATGGCATCCACACTATTTCAGGAGGAGATGGAAGCGGTGCTACAACAGCAGCAGATGCAACAAAGTACTACTTCTATATCTTATCCTGCGCCAATTGCTTTATCTGTTTTTTTTTATATGATTAAACTACTATTATGGAATAAGCTAGTTTAAGAATTTGTGCTGATTTGAAATAGTGGAAATTCCTGATGGTTGACTATTACGTTTCTAATAAACTTAACTTTATGAGAACAGAATGTATATTAAATGCTACATGACCATCATGTGTGCTTGGGTGATGTATTTAGGTCATTTTTACACTCCCAATTTTGTTTGAGGTGCTTATATATATATATATATATATATATATATATGATGATACTTTGATGCACATTTCATTTATTAGATAATATTTTGGCATACTACGGGGTGTTCTAGTACATGTTGTAAGGCATACAAATAGGTCACATTGTGCTCTTATTCTCTTCCGCTCTTATTGGTGCACGTTCACACATACCCACATTTGCCTAATCAAGCTTCATATTAATTTAATATCTTACACAGGAAAAAACTTCTGAGAGCCATTGATGTGCGACTTGCTGCAGTTAAGCAGGACATAGCTACAACCTGTGCTCGTGCTGCTGCTGCTGGTTTTAATCATGACAGTGTGTCAGAACTCCGGATATTTTCAGACCACTTTGGTGCCTATCGCCTTAAGTAAGTTCCTGAAACTTCATCTTCGTATGAGTAATCCAAGTATCCAACCCCCAAACATCTGTGGTTTGTTTTACTTGTTTACCTCACAGTGATGCTTAGTACCACAAAGATTTATAGAGGAGAAGAATATGTATGTGAATTGTTTTTTATTATTTGTTCAGTAATGCTTGCAACAAATTCTTATCTCTGTGTGAGAGACGGCCTGACTTGATGAACTCATGGAATTCTGGAGTTGATGACAGAACAGTACGATCTTCATATGGATCTGACATGTCCATTGACTATGAAGCCACAATAGAACAACTCCAGGAAGAACATGAACCAACATTTCAGCAATCCTGTGAGCAATCAAAGCTCTCCTCATGGCAGCAGCTCAACTGTTCTTCTCCAACAGCCCCTTTAAGACGTTCTAGAGAGTGCAGCACTGAGAGAGATGACACAAGTAGTGCGCTAGAGAAGAAAGAAGAGAGTGGGGGTTCTGAGGTTGAGCCACTAAGAAATCAGCCTGGTCCACCTGCAAGGCGGCTCAGTGTGCAGGATCGGATTAGCTTGTTTGAGAACAAACAGAAGGAGACCTCTTCTGGTAGTGGTGGGAAGCCTGTTGTTGCAAAGTCTGCTGAGCTTCGGAGACTGTCCTCTGATATTTCTTCTGGTTCTGCAGCAGCTGAGAAGGCCGTATTGAGGAGATGGAGCGGTGTTAGTGATATGAGCATCAGTGTTGACTTAACTGATGAAAAGAAGGAAGTTGACAACACCTCATCTATAGCCACAACTACTCAGCCCAAACCTGATGACAGGAAGAACTTGAATAGTTCTGCCATTTTAGAAAAGCCTGAATTCAGGAGTATTCCTGGCATTGTCTGCGAAGCCAGGTCAGAAGATCAAACGGTTGTTTCTGTTAAAGAGGAGGGAAAATCCCGAAAGGCTTTTGTAAATCCCATAATACCTGTGGCAGCTTCTTCTGGCAGGGCAGGGGATTCATGCGAGTCCGAGAGTTCGGATCTTATCCTTGGGACTGTGAAAATTCAAGAAAAGAATTTGTCAAGCTCATCTTCTAGTCAGGCTGGGGTTAAGTATCAACCAACTTCAGAAAGCCAATCAAGATCTTTCTCTTTTGATAAGCCGGACCGGTTTGGTTTTAAGAATCATGGGAGGTCTAGGAGTTCCATAGAGCAAGGTGGGGCTGTAGACCAAGCAACTTCAGAGATGCAGATTGCTAATCTGAAAGAAGGCGGTACCCCTCTGATGAAACCTGTGACCTTTGCGAGCAAGAGTGGCATCACTTTAAGTGCCAAGGAATCATATCAACCATCAGGAGATCACAATCTGGATGGAGATGAAGATCTTGGATCAGTGGAGCAATCAGCTCCACGCTCACGATTAAGGGCCCCTATGAAGACCGCAATGGACTCTCGGCAATCAGATGGTGGATCGAAAATTCGAGATGCTTTTTCAGCTCAATATCGAGGTTCCCTGGGTGCTCCATTAGGTTCTCAAGTCAGCATGGAGTCAATAAAAGAAACTGGGGAGATGAAGAAGCAAGCATTGGCCTCATCTGAGAAGCATTATGCCAGTCCTATACTCAAAATTGAAGATTCTGGGATTTCAAAAAACATGAACCAGAAGCAAGACCCTGCACGTGAACATACCCGGAAGTCTCAGAAAAGTACTAGCAGTTCTATATATGGAAACAATAATACACTTTTCTCTGGTATGATGGTTTCTAAAGATCAAGATGATATTTTCTCAACTCCAGAGACACCTGCTGAACAACTTCAGAGGATAAGGCAGACCAAAGGTAATCAGGAACTCAATGACGAGCTGAAGATTAAAGCAAATGAGCTTGAAAAGCTCTTTGCAGAACATAAACTTCGAGCTCCTGGAGATCAGTCAAATTCTACACGAAGGAGCAAGCATAATGACATACAGATTGAACAGGCATCATCAAGCTTGCCAGACAGAAAGCAAGTTGCAGATACTACTCCACAAATATTGGACAATAATATGACCATCTCTTCGGGTAGTTTAAGCAACGTGGTAAATCTTGATGATGGTTTGCAAGTTGATACCGCTGATAACAAGGATTATGTGGACAATGTGAAATATAATGTCTCGGATTTCGGCTTAATGGATGAATCAAGAGGGAAATGTTATGATACGTATATGCAGAAAAGAGATACAAAACTAAGGGAAGAATGGGGTTCTAGAAGAACAGAGAAGGAAGCAAAACTGAAAGAAATGCAGGATATTTTTGAATGCAGCAGAAGAGAGATGAGGGACAAATTGTCAGGGCCAACAGATAGAAATGATTCAGCATATAGTGCCCGTCGTCGTGCCGAAAGACTTCGATCATTTAAGAATCAGTCAAGTTTGAAGATTGAGCAGGTATTTGGAATTTAGCTTTCATCTCAATGGTGAAACTGGATGTTTGTTTTCTTTTAGAGTTTACTAATTGTTGAGCTTATCTTTTTGCAAGCAGCCAGACTTTTTGCAAAGTGAAGATGAAGATCCGATTGAGCTCGCAGAACATAAATCTTTTGGTCAAGATAGCTCTATCAATGATGCGTCTGTAGGGAATGGTGCTTCTAGGAGTACCCAAAATAAGAGGCTTTTGCCTAATAGAAATTTCTCATCATCCACACCTCGAAACTCGGCAGTAGCAGCTTCAAGGTCAGCTTCCAAAGCTTCCAGTTCTAGTTTAGCAAGGAGAAGAATGCAATCTGAAAATCCTTTTGTGCAATCAGTTCCCAACTTTTCTGACTTCAGAAAAGAAAACACCAAGCCGTATTCAGCCAGTAGCAAAACTGGTCGCTCACAATTGAGAAACTACACCCGCAGCAGAAGCACCATTGAAGAGATACCAAATGTCAAGGAAGAAAAAGCAAGGCGGTCACAGTCCGTGAAGAAGACTACTACGAGCCCTGCTGAATTTAAGGGCATGTCTGCTTCTAACACAGATGCTGCTGTTTTGTCACCAAGAAAATTTGACACTGGGCAGACAGAACAGAGTCGTTATGACAAATATGCACAACGTATAGAGCCAAAGCCTTTTCTTCAGAACAAATTTAGTGTAGGACGTGGTGCTGGCGATACGAAGCTGAAGGCTTCGATGATGTTCAAGTCTATGGATAATGATGAAGAATCTGATGAGTTGGCCTTTGATCCGGAGGATTCAGAAGCTATAGTGAAAGACGATGACGAGGAAGCAAGCTTAAATAGGACAACTGAAGATAATCTCGGTATGGATCACAGAGAACCAAGTGTAGGTCGAGAATCCGCCAAGATGGATACTTCTGGTTCCGAAGATGGGGATGCGTTGCAGTCATCATCTCAAGTAGACAAATCCTTATTCCCTTCCTCCACACATTCTACCATGCATGCTGTTGGGGCTGTGCAGGAATCTCCTGGTGAAAGTCCTATGTCATGGAATTCTCGTGTACAGCATCAATTCTCTTATCCTCACGATGGCTCTGATATCGATGCCTCCGTTGACTCCCCAATGGGAAGCCCCGCATCATGGAATTTGCATGCATTAAATCAAACAGAAGCTGATGCAGCTCGAATGCGGAAAAAATGGGGAAGTGCTCAGAAACCGATGATTGGAGCGAATTTATCAAGCACTCAATCGCGGAAGGATGTGAGTAAAGGATTTAAGCGGTTACTGAAATTTGGCAGGAAAAGTCGGGGCACAGAGACCTTGGTTGATTGGATTTCTGCTACAACTTCTGAGGGAGATGATGATACAGAAGATGGACGAGATCTTGCTAATCGGTCATCAGAAGATCTAAGAAAGTCCAGAATGGGGTTCTCACAGGATCATGCTTCAGAAGAATGCTTTCATGAAAGTGATTTCTATAGTGAGCAAGGTGATATTATCTTTTATAGTTTTAATGTACAGATTTATTCATCATCTGACACATTGGTTCTGTCAAATGATGATCTTTATATTTTCTGCTCTAGAAGACCAAAGAGAAAAAAGTAAAAAAGTAAAATGAAGAACACTTTACAATAGGTACTTATTGTTGTCACTTATAAGTGGAAAATTACCTAATCCAAACCCCCCCAGATATTTACAATCAGCCTCCCTCACTGTAAATGGAAGTATTGATAAATTAATCAATCGGATTGCATTTGTTATGTCGCCAAGTCTTATTTGTCAGAGAACATGTTATTCTTAAGAAAATTGCAACTGTAAAGGAAAAGTAGTTGGCCTAATAATTTACACATGCAAAGAGATGACGGGACTTATTTTTAACAATTTACCACTTATTAGTAATACCTGTTTCTAAGCACTGATGGAAGAAAGTGTTTGTCAGCTGATATATTGAAACTGCTTATATTATTTCATATGTGAGTAAAATAAGGCCTAGGCGTGTGCCTAGGCTTCTGATTAATTATAAAGAGCTCTCTCAATTTATGGAAAAAGCAGTTTGTCTCATCATCAAATTAATGGCAGGAAAGAAATTTAGGAATGTGCAGTGGTCTGTGGTCGGGTGTTTTGGATGAAATATCTGATGCAACTTAAGGGCTTGTATTTTTTTTGTTGCTAATTAAGGGCGTGTTTTTTTTGTTTGTAGAAAGGTGTAAAATTTCTTAATATGAGTTGCCTTTATTTCTATAGAGGAATGTGTGAAGTTTAGTTTAATTAATTGACACGTAGTTCTTTTTTGCAGCCTTGAGAAGTTCAATCCCAGCTCCTCCAGCCAACTTCAGAATGAGGGAGGATCATCTATCTGGAAGCTCCATGAAAGGTCATCTCTAAACTTGGTGATAATTTATATATATGTATTTTGCTTTGCTGTGCTTCCTTACGACTTAACTAATGAAAAAGATGCATTCTTGTTTGTCTTTGAAAGTAAGTAAACGTTACAGACCATATGAATATGACTATGTTGACTTGTTGAGCTAGGCAATATTCACTCGTGATATTCTGGCATCATCATACCTGAACATTGTATAGTTGTCTAGGAGTTAGAGCATTTATCATCAACATTACCCAATAAAAAAGCTTGATTTTCTCACGCCTCCTTGACATGGAAACTGAACATTGTACTGAAATTTGTCTATAATTTGCAGCCCCCCGTTCGTCGTTCTTTTCTTTGTCGTCATTTCGAAGCAAGGGCGAGTCGAAACTTAGATAACAACTGAAGATGTTACCCGATGTTAGTGATCATACTGTGAAATGGTGTAAAGGATGATACCTGTATAACCAAATGCTGCTGAGGTATGAACAGCTCGGTTATCTGGTGTCAACAGTAGTAATATGTATATTAGGTGGATATGGGAAGCTCCCACATAATCGGGCCAATTATCTCTGAAGGTGATTGAATGTTATCTTGTACATTTGTATTGAGCAAAATATTACCAACTAGCGGAGCTGTTGTGATTTTGGTAGGAAAGAGCATATCCCTTCCCCCTTCCCCCTTCCCTCTGCACTAAATTTGTATGTTGTACATTTGATATTTTGACACTCTTAAATCATATGTTCAGATATTAAAGAGAGCTATGTAACTAAGAGGTTTGATGGCTTGTTTTGGTTTCTGTCGCCTTTACATTTTCTTTTGGTTGCACATGCATCATAACTTCCCCTGTATGAACTGATGGTATTACGTACGATAGATACAATATGCATTTTAGGGCATACGGTTATATAAATGCATATTGTATGACAGTTTTTTTTGTTGGGTATGTATACTGTGAGTTTCATTGTTTTCAGCCCTTCATCGACTATTGTGTTCCCTATTTCACCAGTGCTAAAGAATCCTGATCAGTAAACCGAGAGATTCCATTGCAGCATATGCTAACATTTTAGTCATGGATGTCTCTAATGTATTTCTATTGGTTAGTGAAAAGCATTTATCACTGACAATGGCAAAACATGCATGCCGGAATGATTTCGACCTATTTTTTCGCTGCACTGAATTGCTTTGGCGATCTTCCTAAAACCATTATTTTGGTTTCAGTTGAATACAATGCTGTATTTTTACAGAGTCAAATACTTCTTGATGGCTCATCTGGTCTCTTACACTTGGAGAAGCATAAAGAGATAATTGAGTCAAGGCAGCAGCAGAAAAAAATGGCAAATCCCTGCTTAATTAGTACTAGTACTTTGAACTTGGATATTATAATATCAGGCAGTTTCTTTCTTAAAGGTCAATCGACATAAGGTAAAAACAATAGAATTATAAGAGAACCCCAATGAAACTGTACATGTTTATTTGTATAGCTTGACCTTAAAAACTAGACGAATGTAGCATGCAGGGTGAGTCTAGCCTCAATCAACCTTGTATAAAAAAATTCGTATAAATAACTCAGCGAACCATAAAAATGCCCGTTATCTTCGTCACTCTTAATATTTGCCGGCTAAATATCATAGATTAATCATGTTTTGCCGTCCCTTAGGACCAATGCATTTGGCTTTGTCGTATAATCTAATAGTAAACTGCATTGAATCACACGATCTCTGACCGAACAACAGATATAACCTTGCTAACTGGAAGTAAGATGATACGAAGTACAAGTTAGATTTAAATTAGAATATATATTAACTGTCAACAGATTTGAGCTTATGAAAATGCTCCAAATTTATCTGAACTTTGTGTCGATGCATATCGTAACCAGGCGGATGAAGCGAGGTTCTGTTGTTCCTTAACATTATTCTTGTCTTTTATTGTTCATCTCTTATATTATTTTCCTTCTTTACTTTCATCTTCAATCTTGAAGCTATGGCTGAATCTTCTTATGAGATGGATTATTCGTCTCGCCATCGACCACGCCACACCACACCTGTTAGATCTCACATTCCATCTTCAGCAATGAGTTCTTTTTCCAGCTCTTACAATTTTTCACACCTTTCTACTAGACGAAGATCCCGCCACGTGGTTCCAACAACTCCTTTTGCCTCTGACAATGACACCTCATGGCAAGGTGAGCTTTCGTGGCAGTTTGAGTCCACGGGGTGGCGTGATGGTCGTAATCTTGGTGCAGCACTCAGCCCGTGGACTGCTTCTCCTACAAGTCAGAGCAGTCGAATATTCCAGCAATCAGCTAATGAGTATTACCTTTCGAGGACTTCTAATGCTTTTCAAAACTTCAGTAATTCAAACTATGAGCATTCTGGCTATGGTACAGTGCCATCCGGAAGGTTTGAGCTCCAGAGCTATATAGCTAGAGATCCTGGAATTGGCTCATCATTTGTTGGAATGACTTCTACTTCAAGTTCTAGCAATGAACGAAAAAAGTCCCACAGATCTTCAGGCATGCCAGTTATTGAGGGCAGACCTCGAAAAGTTGGTTCTCAAGCTGAAAAGGATGATCTGAGTCTGATTAGTTTTGATGCTATAAAAGATGTAGAGCGACAGATAGATCTTGATCCAAACAGCCACTTGGATGAGCATCAACGATGGCTTTCTGTTTCACATGCTTACACAGCTGATCATGATGTGGGTCATGGTGGCCATGGTCATCGTGATCATCATCAAGAGTCATTGCACAACCATGGTGGCCAAAGAAATGGCAGCCATGGAATATCACATGGTCATGGGAGACATAATCATATTAGCAGTGGACCATACGATGTTTCGAAAAGCTTTGATCATGACTATAGAAACCATGGTCATAATATTCATGATAATAACAAGCACTCGATTAGTCATGGTTATGGGCCTGGTGGTGACCATGGCTTCGACGATAATGATAGGAAATCTGCATATGAAGTTGAAGACGATGATGAGGATGAGGATGATGTTAGTGCACCACGTTCAGTTGGGCTTTTTAGTTTATTCCGATTTTCAACAAATTTTGATGTCCTACTTGTGATATTTGGGTGTGTTGGAGCTTTCATTAATGGAGGATCTCTTCCTTGGTACTCTCTGCTTTTTGGGGAATTTGTAAATAAAATCGCAAAAGACAGTAAAAACAACAATGTTCACTTGATGGATGATGTACAAAGGGTATGACTTTATGACATAAGCCGTATGGTTTCCTAATTAAGGCAATATTTAATTATGTATATCTTCATTCTACATATAAAAACACTTTCCCCTAAGTATATATAATGTGGTGATGATGATAGCTTTAATTTTGATTGGATATGAAACTTTCAGATATGTCTTCTTATGATGGGATTAGCAGCAGTTGTGGTTGTTGGAGCATACATGGGTAACTTGCAGAAGTTTTACTTTCTAAATTTAAGCTGCCTCCTTTCACAAAATTTTTGTTTTTTAGTTATTGAAATTTATTTTTTATTGGCAGAAATCACGTGTTGGAGATTGGCAGGGGAGCGGTCTGCTCATCGCATAAGAACTGAGTATCTAAGAGCAGTTTTAAGGCAAGATATTGCTTTCTTTGACACCGGAATAAATACAGGTGATATCATGCATGGAATCTCAAGTGATGTTGCGCAGATACAAGAAGTGATGGGGGAGAAGGTGTCCATTCTTTAAGATCCTCTTGTTTGTTTTACAGTGTGGATATATCATTCCAATTGTTATACTGACAATGTTAATTTAATTCTGTCATCATCTTGAGTTATCGATACTTATATACTTACAAACTTGAATGCAGATGGCACATTTCATTCATCACGTATTCACATTCTTTTGTGGTTATGCTGTTGGTTTTATCAAATCATGGAAGGTTTCGCTGGCTGTTCTTGCAGTCACGCCGTTAACTATGTTTTGTGGCATTGCCTATAAGGCTGTTTATGTTGGTCTAACATCAAAAGAAGTGGTAAAAGAAGAGCCAATAGTATCAATTTTGCATGCATATATGTTTAAGGACAGCCAATAGTTTAAGCAGTTGCGTTTCACCTAATAAATTTTGTCTTGTCTGTTATATTCTCCGTAGGCCACTTATCGCGGTGCTGGTACCGTTGCAGAGCAAGCCATAAGTTCGATTAGAACAGTCTTTTCATTCGTAGCAGAAGACAAATTAAGTGCAAAATATGCTGAATTATTGGAAAACTCCGTTCCATTTGGGAAAAAGATTGGATTTGCCAAGGGTATAGGAATGGGAGTTATATACTTGGTTACTTACGCAACATGGGCACTAGCTTTCTGGTACGGTTCAATCTTGGTTGCAAAGAAAGAGATCACGGGAGGTGCAGCCATAGCTTGCTTTTTTGGCGTCAATGTAGGAGGAAGGTATTGCATGTCTCAAAATTCTCTACACACACAAAATCATGCAGTAAGTTAAATTTTGGAGAACTGATGAATGTTGTTGAGAATAGTTTGATGCAAAAACTTGTGCACTGATTGCAGATATGTGACGTTGCATTTACTGAATCTGCATGCTCATCAATTGAAGAGAAATGTTTACCATTTTATCTTAGAAAAATTTAAATTTTGTGAATAGACACAACAGTAGTTTGACTGATGTATGTCTTTTGTTTAGGGGATTGGCATTATCATTGTCATATTTTGCTCAATTTGCTCAAGGAACTGTAGCAGCTAGTCGAGTATTTGAAGTAATAGATAGAGTTCCAGAAATTGATCCGTACAGTCCTGAGGGGAGGAGGCTCTCAAGTACACGAGGAAAAATTGAGTTTAGAGGTGTTAGTTTTGTGTATCCATCGCGTCCAAATATTCTTATTCTTCGCAATCTCAACTTGGTGATTCCTCCTTCAAGAACTTTAGCACTAGTTGGTGCTAGTGGAGGTGGAAAGTCCACTGTTTTTGCTCTTATTGAGAGGTTTTATGATCCGACTCAGGGTATTATCACTGATTCTATGCCCAACTATAAATGCAATAAATAAAGATTTTGATGGGAGAGCCAGCCATATATAATGTGACCCTTTCAAATTTCAAAAATTCAATTTCAGGTTTAATCAGCTTAGATGGTCATGATATTAAGACATTGCAAGTCCACTGGCTAAGAAGTCAAATTGGGATGGTGGGTCAAGAACCAGTTCTATTTGCTACAACTATACTAGAAAATGTGATGATGGGAAGAGAGAATGCCACAAAAAAAGAGGCTACTAAAGCTTGTATTGCTGCCAATGCCCACAACTTCATATCCGGACTTCCTGATGGCTATGATACTCAGGTATGATTCTTTTAGATCACAATTTCCCTTATCAGCATATACAACATATTAATACATAATACTGTAAGGCCTAAATTTCATCGTCAGGTTGGAGATCGGGGAACCCAACTGTCTGGAGGACAAAAACAGAGGATTGCACTGGCTCGGGCAATGATTAAGGATCCTAGAATCCTTCTTCTTGATGAGGCCACCAGTGCCCTTGACGCGGAGTCTGAGTCTCTGGTGCAACAGGCTATTGACAAGATTTCGATTGGCAGAACGACCATCGTTATTGCTCATAGGCTAGCGACAGTAAGAAATGCCCAAACAATTGTTGTTATGGATCAGGGTTCTATTGTTGAGATTGGGGATCATCGTCAGCTAATGGAAAAAGAAGGAGCCTACTTTAATCTCACTAAACTTGCTTCTGATGCATTATCCGAATCTGTATCGAAAAGCACCAATGCTCACGTTGGTACAGATTTCTCTATGCATGAAAAATCAGTACAAGATGCATCAAGATCGAAGCAAGTCTATGAAATTTCTAGGTCACAATATATGAAATCTACACAAGAAGGAAGCAGAGTAGAGGCAGATGAGCAGAAAGAAGGGAAGTCAAAGGACTACAGACTTTCAGAGGTATGGAGCCTGCAGAGACCAGAGTTTAGCATCTTGCTGGTGGGATTAATATTTGGTATGTTTGCTGGTGCAATCCTCTCCGTCTTCCCATATATTCTAGGCCAAGCACTTCAAGTTTATTTTGATGATGATGAAGAGAAGTTAAAAAAGGACGTTAAGTACCTCTGTTTGACACTGGTCGGGCTTGGAATTGGATGCATCATCTCCATGACAGGCCAACAAGGTTTCTGCGGTTGGGCTGGTACAAAACTTACACAGAGAGTTAGGAACTTACTGTTCCAATCTATACTAAATCAAGAACCTGGTTGGTTTGATTTTGATGAGAACTCCACTGGAATACTCGTTTCAAGGCTGTCGATTGACTGTATCAGTTTTCGCTCAGTTCTTGGTGATCGGTTTTCAGTATTTTTGATGGCCGTCAGTTCAGCTGCAGTTGGTCTTAGTGTTTCATTCGCCATTGAATGGAGATTGGCTATTATGGCAGCTCTTGTCACTCCATTTACACTTGGAGCTAGTTACTTCAGCTTGATCATTAATGTTGGTCCCAAAATGGACAACGGTTCTTATGCCAAAGCCAGCAATATAGCTTCAGGTGCAGTCTCTAATATAAGGACAGTTGCAACATTTTCAACACAACAACAGATAGTGCAGTCCTTTGATCGAGCTTTATCCGAACCACAAAAAAAATCAGTTAAAAGGTCACAAATACTTGGAGTAGCCTTGGGGTTTTCACAAGGTGCGATGTATGCAGCTTACACTCTAACCCTCTGGTTTGGTGCTTATTTAGTAAACAAAGATCTTGCCAATTTTGGAGAAGTATATAAAATCTTCCTAATACTTGTTCTTAGCTCATTTTCTGTTGGGCAACTGGCTGGACTTGCTCCAGACACTTCCATGGCCTCAACTGCGATTCCTGCTGTAACCAGTATCATCAACCGCATGCCATTGATACGTAATGATCGCAGAAAAGTTAAGAAGATTGAAACCTCGAAGCCATTTGATGTTGAATTCAAGATGGTTACATTTGCATATCCATCAAGACCTGATGTAATTGTGTTGAGAAACTTCAACCTTAAAGTCAAAGGTGGAAGCATGGTGGCCCTGGTAGGAAGCAGTGGATCTGGAAAATCAACCGTTATATGGATGGTACAGAGGTTTTATGATCCACTTCAAGGAAAAGTATTGATGGGAGGGTCGGATACGAGAGAACTTAATTTGAAGTGGTTGAGAAAGCAAACAGCTTTGGTGGGTCAAGAGCCTGCATTGTTTGCTGGAACCATCCGCGATAATATTGCATTCGGAAACCCTAATGCTTCATGGGCCGAGATCGAAGAAGCTGCAAAAGAAGCTTACATTCACAAGTTCATCTGTGGCCTCCCTCAAAGTTATGAAACTGAGGTATGTTCACATTAGCTATTAACTTCAGATTTCTTTTCTTCTTTTAATACACGACAAATTCATCTTAGTTTACGGCCTAAATAATACTATACCTACTGCATTAGGTTGGTGAGAGTGGTGTACAGCTTTCGGGTGGTCAAAAACAAAGGCTTGCTATAGCAAGGGCAATATTAAAGAAATCAAAGGTGCTACTACTAGATGAGGCTAGCAGCGCCTTGGACTTGGAATCAGAGAAGCATGTCCAAGAAGCGCTAAAGAAGGTTTCCGAGAGAGCTACTACCATTGTGGTTGCTCACCGCCTTACTACCATCAGAAAGGCTGATGCCATTGCTGTTGTTAAAGAAGGTTCAGTGACAGAATTTGGAAGCCATGACAAACTCATGGCTTCTCATCTGAATGGTATATATGCTAGCCTTGTTCGTGCGGAAACAGAAGCAAATGTATTTGCATGACATATATGTAATCTTAACTTAGAAATTCAGCATTTAACATCTGCTTTCCGAATTCAGTCATGTATGGAATTTCTTGATGAGGGGTCCGATTTTGTTACAAGGACATGAATCTTCAGTCATATAAATACAACTTTCGACTCAAGTAAACAGTACAAACAAACTTTTATACTTTGCAATCAAAGTTGACTCATCTTGAGTATTAGTAATCCTAATAGAAAGTGATATGGGCTAAAAGTAAGCCCTAAAGACACATTTAATGTGGCATTAATTAGACCCGAAATGGTCCAAACGTGGGGTCCACCAGGTGGGCCCAAACCCTATTTACAATATTAATTTCGTAATTAATATTAGGGATAATAAACAGCTCAGCAATAAGTGTCAGATAAGAACATTATCTCTACAAGGAGTAGCCTCCAAGGCATACACTCATACAAGGAAACAGGCTCCTACAAGGAAGGGGTCTAGATCCTTCCTCAAGGATGACTTGTCCACCAAGTCACCTAACCCTACTACGATTTTAGGGCTTCTCAGCCTATATAAAGGGTCTGACCCCTCATCCTAGAACTACGTTTTTCTTGGCTTGATTCTCTTCATACAGAGATACGTAGGCATTCTGTGAGGACCGTTTAAGTCTCGAACGCAGAAGCAGCCATTAAAGCACGAAGCTCACGCACCCTAGCATTAAATACAGCAAACCCTAGCCGCAATCTAATAACCTAGTTTTTATTCCACAACATTTGGCGCCGTCTGTGGGAAAACAACATCAACCATGATGAACACACGAAGAATGACATCAGTTGCAACTGAGGCCATACCTCTCAACTCTGCTCCACCAGCCACCGAGCAGGTGCCCTCGGCATCAGAAGCAATCACCGAACAGGTTCCCCCAGCATGAGGGGCGATTGTCCAATAGGCTCCCCCAGCATCAGCTATCATCGTCCAATCCCAAGTTTCTCAACAACTAGGGGCGATCCCTCATACTGAGAGTACGTTACCTCTGATCAATCAGGCAGGACAAGGAACCAACCCTCTCCAGATGGTGGTCTCCCCTCCCTTTGATCCGAACAATCCATCACCAGGGGTATAGATCCACACTACGGATCTCCCCTTGAATACTAACCCAGGTATGGTCTTCCTAATTACCCCCCGGATACTCGAGGTGTTGGACCAAGCGGCCATGTCTTGCAGATACATGAGCTGTATCACCCTCCTTACATTAGAGGCTTGGGCCCTGATCAAGGATATTATGAATACTCTGGTCTTTATACTGATGATTCTTCATCTGAGGATGATGATCGTGATGAAGCCCCGAGGAGGTACCGAGCAAGCCGAGAACCCCATAGGCGTTCTCAAAGAATCCATGATGGACCCTCAATCACTGCCCTAGAACGAATCCAAGCCTTTGAGGCTGAGATTCAAAGGCTGAAAAAAGACATCGTAGGAGAGCAGCAAAGGCAAGGACGCCCACGGACAAGGGAGAGTATCCCTGTGGTGAATTTGGATGAAACCCCGAAGAGGGATATGAGGACATAGGTCCCTCTAACTGAAGCACCAAGGATGGCAGCCTCTAGGCCAAGGGCTGCAAACTTGGTGTTGCTCGGAAAACCTAACAATCCTATACCCCCGTTTACTGAGGAGGTGATGAGAGCTCACATCTCTAGGAAGTTTAAGATGCCTACTATAAAGGCTTATGATGGAACGGGTGATCCTGCAAATCATGTTAGGACGTTCTCGAACACACTGCTGCTGCAGCCTGCAAGTGATGCCCTGAAGTGTAGGGCGTTCCCTCAAACCCTATCGGGTATGGCTCAAAGGTGGTACAGCAGATTGCATACGAACTCTATTGGCTCTGCTGGACTTCCTGTCACCACCGAAGCTGGTGCTCATGGAAGCCAACCACCACCTACTGGTACTCAAAGGGAAAATATCCCTATCGCCACCACTCAAGGACCCGAGATCCCAATCTCTGTTGAAGGGACGAATCCCCTACAAATGGTTGTTCATGGAACTACTCAACCACCACCTGTAACCCATCCACTAATCTTGAACACCCCATCGGGTCTTCAACTTCACACCACTGATCTTCCCCAATATGCGAGTCAAACTCTAGGGATGCCATCTCAACCCATAGGGGGCACCTATCATGAGCCATACATTCCCCCTTATATTCGAGGTTTGGAACCCACGAATCAACCGCGCCGTACCCCCCTGATCCAAGATTATTCTGGACCTTATACCGATGACTCATCCTCTGAGGAGGATAGCCCTGATCGAGCCCCTAGAAGGAGGCGTGGAAGCAAGGAGCCTGTAGGCCGTGCTCGGAAAACTACTGGAGGACGTCCCCTTACTGCTATGGAGAGAATCCAAAAGCATGAGGCTAAGATCCAGAAGTTGAAGGATATCTTGGCAAGAGAGCAACAGAGGCAAGGTAATTGCCCACCAACCGGAGCTGGAGGTGCTGAAATTCCGTTTGTGGATCTGGAAGAGCCCTCTAGAGATAGAACAAGACGTTCAAGGGTCGAAACCCCAAGGGGTGATCCCTATAAACTGACACAGTTGGGAAATCCCGACGATCCTACCCCACCGTTTACCGATGAGGTTATGAATGCCCATATTTCAAGAAGGTTTAAGATGCCCACCATCAAATCCTATGATGGAACAATGGGAACAACACGAACTCAAAAAAGAGAAAGACAGATCAAGAATATGACGTCAGGGACAAATATCCCCGTACAAAGGATTCTGAATCTCCCCTTAAAAAGGGAGGCCTTGAACCGAAGTTTTCTGAATATGCAAGGTTGAATACCTCAAGGAGTCAGATACTAATGGAGATTGAGAACGACCGTGAAGTCCGATGGCCGAAGCCAATGAGGACTGATCTGGAAAAACGAAATAAGAATCAGTTCTGCCGATTCCATAAAGAAGTCGGTCATGATACAGATGACTGCCGACAACTTAAGGATGAGATTGAGTTCTTGATTCGGAGAGGAAAACTCAGTAAATTCACCAAGGATGGGACTCAAGTAAGTCAGAGGGGAAACTATGAAAGGAAGGAATACGATAGACAATACAATGATTAAGGTTGTAACCCTAAGCCCCGAGGGCCAACTGTGAACATGATATTTGGAGGACCAACTGCTGCTGGGCCTTCCAGAAATTCAAGGAAATCTTATGCCCGAGAGGTAATGACTGTGGTCGGAGAGGTACCAAAGCGTGCCAAGACAGATGTGTCCATAAGTTTCGATGATTCTGATTTGGAGGGAGTGAAATTTCCCCACGATGACCCTTTGGTCATCATACCTGTGATAGGAAATTATGAAGTTAAAAGAGTTATAGTTGACAATGGGGCGTTAGTGGATATTCTTTTCCATGACGCTTTCATCAAGATGGGTTACTCGGACACCCAGTTAACACCATCGGATATGTCCATCTATGGTTTCAATGGAGTGGAATCAAAGGTAGAAGGCGCGATACAACTTCCCATGACAATGGGACAAGACCCGAAATCAACTACCCAGATGTTGAATTTCATAGTCATCAAGGCAAGTTCGACCTAAAACGCAATCCTGGGAAGGATGGGACTCCTTGCATTTAAGGCTGTAGCCTCTTCCTAACACCTGAAAATCAAATTCCCAACAAGAAACGGTCAAATTCCCAACAAGAAACGGGATTGGAGAAGAATGGGGTGACCAAAGAATGGCTAGAAGCTGTTACATAGCCGCTGGGGGGCAAGTACTCCCAATTGAAGACATGGATGTCCGGGACGATGAGGGGAATAGGGGAAAACCAGCTGAGGATCTGATCCCCATCCCCTTGATCCCAGAAGAACCAGATAAGGTCACTTATGTCGGAGCTCTATTGACCGAGTCTTTGAAGGGCAAGTTGACTGCCTTTCTTCAATAAAATAGCGACGTCTTCGCTTGGACAGCGGCGGACATACCAGGGATTGATCCCCAGTTGATAACTCACAAGTTGAATGTGGATCCTAATAGGAAGACCATAAAACAAAAGAAGAGGAACTTCGCTCCTGAAAGGCAAGAGGCCATCAAGCAAGAAGTAGATAAGCTCCTGGAAGTGGGCTTCATCAAAGAAATTCAGTTCCCAGAGTGGTTGGCCAACCCGGTGATGGTCAAAAAAGCCAATGGGAAGTGGTGGATGTGTGTCGATTTCACAGACTTGAATGACGCATGTCCTAAGGATTGTTTTCCCTTACCAAGGATCGATGCCCTGATTGACGCTACGGCTGGGCACGAGATGTTAAGCTTCATGGATGCCTTCAGTGGCTATAACCAGATAAAGATGCACAAGGATGACACCAACAAGGAGCCACTTACCAAAGGCTAGTGAACAAAATTTTTGAACACCTCATTGGCAAGACCATGGAGGTCTACGTGGATGACATGTTAGTCAAGAGCCTCGATAAGGCAGATTATATAAAACACCTTCATGAGGCATTTGAAGTACTGAGGCACCACCAGATGATGTTAAATCCAACTAAGTGTGCCTTCGGAGTAGGCTCGGGAAAATTCTTAGGCCTGATGGTTTCCAAGAGAGGAATTGAGGCCAATCCCGATAAGATCAAAGCAATCCTAGACATGGAACCACCACGGACTGTCAAGGACGTCCAGAAATTGACAGGAAGAGTGGCGGCATTGGGAAGATTCATCTCCAAGTCAGGGGAGAAGTGCTTACCTTTCTTCAAAGCACTTAAGAACGTGAAAAATTTCGAATGGACGGCTGAAAGCCAAGAAGCCTTTGAGGCCCTGAAAAAGTACATGGCCGGAGCGCCACTGTTGGCCAAGCCAAAACCAAATGAAGTTCTTTATCTATGCTTGGCCGTCTCCAACATTGCACTAGGAGCCGTCCTGGTAAAGGAAGAATTGAAGGTTCAAAAACCCATATACTATGTAAGCAAGATCCTGCATGGAGCCGAGATAAACTACTCTACTATCGAGAAGTTTGCTTTAGCCTTGATAATGGTCTCGAGGAAGCTACGACCCTACTTTCAAGCTCACAAGATTGAGGTCCTGACTGATCAGCCTCTAAGAAACATCTTGCATAGTCCTAAAGTGAGCGGAAGATTGATCAAATGGGCTATTGAGCTAGGAGAATTCGATATCAAGTATAAGCCTAGGACGGCCATAAAAGCTCAGGCACTCGCTGACTTCATGGTTGAATGTACCATTGACAACCAAGAAGTCGGGGGGCATGAAGAGATAGTGGAAGAGAAGAAAGTTGAAGGAGACTTGATGTCCAAAGAATACTGGGTGCTCTATTTTGATGGGGCATCAAAAACAAAAACAAGTGGAGCTGGTCTAGTTTTGCGAAGTCCAGATGATGAAGAGATAGTGGAAGAGAAGAAAGATGAAGGAGACTTGATGTCCAAAGAATACTGGGTGCTCTATTTTGATGGGGCATCAAAAACAAAAACAAGTGGAGCTGGTCTAGTTCTGCGAAGTCCAGATGGGTTCCTAGTCGAATATGCTCTAAAGCTAGACTTTCCAACGACTAATAATGAAGCTGAGTATGAGGCTCTGATAGCCGGTTTGGCCTTAGCAAGGAAATTAAGGGTCAAGCACCTCAAAGTGTATGGAGACTCGAGACTTGTAGTTGCACAAGTGAATGGTGAGTTTGAAGCTCGTGAGGAAACTATGGCAGAATATCTAAGGATAGCCAAGGGTGTTATGACTCAATTCGAGGAATGATACATGGAACACATCCCGAGGGAGGAGAACATTAAGGCAGATGCCCTCTTTAAGTTCGCTTCCTCGGAGATAGAGAACTATGTTGGAAGTGTTTACTTTCAGGTCTTGAAGACCCCTACTATCAATGTGAAGTTGGTGACACCGATCGATGTGCAAAGCTGTGGGATGGATCCTATCAAGGCTCACTTGGAAACGGGATGGCTCTCTGAAGATGTCATGGAAGCACGTAAACTCTCGGTAAGAGCTCTAAGACATACCCTGATTGAGGGTTTGCTATACAAGAGATCGTTTGTGATCCCGTACTTGAAGTGCTTGAGGCCCAGGAGGCCAGAGAAACACTCGAAGAAGTGCACGAGGGGATGTGTGGGCAACACCTGGGGGGCAGAGCCCTTGCTAATAAAATACGTCCCCTTGCTCATACCAACGACTATTTAAGGGATGAACCCTCTAACAACATGAATTCAAGGAACTGAAACCTACTAAATTGGAGTCCAAAGAATGGATTCAAACCCTAAAGGGATGTATCCCCAATTTAGAGGGGTGACTTTGCTTACAATCGCAAACACCCTAACATGATTACGAATCTCTATAATGATGTTACCATCACCAACAGGACAAAACCCAAGTTATGGGCTCCTACCCCTATGAGGGCTGAGGGCATGAATTGCCATGTGTTTAAATGCTCATCATAAAAAATTCACTTGCAAGGATGATTATCCTCAACCTCGAAGGTCCGAAATAATAAATCTTAGCTCATGAAGCACGTTTGATACATCAATAGGCATGACAGCCCTTAAGGCCTAGGGTGGCCTCTATCAATGATTCAACATATATTTTTAAGAAGATTGATGAAATTAGCTCGTGAAGCTCATATTCAATCATTGAAACAAGATCTGGAAAGATTATAGACTCGAAAGTCCCAAAGAGAAAGAATCCCCTCTGTTATTAACTCGAATTATACTCCCGGAAGGACGAGGGTTGATACCCAAAAATTGAACCTAATGGCTTGGTGCGTTTAAGAGATCGTGATGATCCAACGAAAGTTTACAAAGAAATTCAAGATACCCCATGATCACGATCGATAATAGGGTGGTGATCGACTAAATCATATACGGATTTTCCAACACATCCTTGTTACAAGCAGTCACGGATGCTAACAAATGTAGCCACGTAAGGCGTTTCCCCAAATTTTGGGGGGCATGACACAATGTTGGTATAATCGCTTACCTCCAAACTCCGCCGGGTCTCTCAAAGACTTGAGTAAGGTGTTAATCACCCAATTTGTCAATACAAGTGGTCAGGTAACCACCAGAGATATTGACATCCATTAACTCACTAATCCTATTTGCCATTTAGGGAATGGATATACTTGGGCGATTTCCAATAGCCAGTGCGTAAAGAAAGTTCTTGATAGCAGCAATCGACTGCTTCACCATGTGGATTGAGGCTAAACCTTCAGCCAAGATAACCACCAAACAAGTAATGCACTTCTGGAAAAGTGTAATATGCAGATGTGAAATTCCACGAATCCTGGTTACGGACAATGGAACTCAGTTTAACAAAGATGAGTTCAAGAAGTATTGTGAAGAGAATGATATCCAATCGCGTTTCACTTCTGTTACCCATCCTCAAGCAGATGGGCAAGCTGAGGTTGCAAATTGAATTATCCGAAATGGACTAAAGGGTTGAAACCCCATGAACCTAAGACATTCAGTCCAAACCCCATCATTCGATATGCTCAATGTAAGGCTTGAAGCCGAAATAAGATCCCAAGTCTCGAAAAAGACCAGTATAATTTCTATGAAATCTTAGTGCATTATCATGGATGTTGGGAAGCATGATCAGCCATTTTAATCCCAGAAGTTCTTCAAGTCTTCAAGAAATCATCAAGGGATGAAGATCGAACCCAGAAAATCTTCAATAAATGAAGATTGGGCCCAGAAAACTCTAAGCTCAAAGCGAGGCAATGAATTTAGGCCAGGTTAGGCCTAGTTCAATCAAGGCACATGCTGGCTAGGCCCAAACCCCAAACGGGTCATGTCCAACAGAATAAACTCCCGAAAGGAGCACTCAAAATTTTAAAGTCGAATTAGTGCTAATTCCAAGTCGCAGAGGTAAAGTCGAAATTATACCACAAAAGAGGTTTGAATGCTTCGATCTCACGGCGAAATGAGATCGTGAAAGGCCTGATAAGGTCCAGACAAAAATGAATGGCGAAAGTTGATAACAAAGGCACGAAAGCCTAACAAACTTTTAGTTGGACTTGAGTAACAAGGCCTGTTAAGGCCCAAGTCAAAATCAATTAGGACTTCAAGATGAAGAGCCCAAATATGCGATTGGGTTCACGAGGAAAGGCCCCAAACTCTGATGAGTCTAAGGCCCGAAACAGAGGAAAGGCCCAAAAAAAAAAAAAAAAAAAACCAAAGGTCCCAAACGAAGTTGTCTGAGGTCGAGACCAACGACCTCGTTTTGCAGCATGTTTTCGAACTCGTTCAAATGACCAAGAAGTCGATTAAAACCCTGGGTTGAGGTCGTAAATATGATAAGATAAGCTCGTGCGAATCTGCTCGAAAAAGAACTAGCAATCTCAAGTCATGTGAGCGACCTTACTCCCATTTGAGGTCGTTAACGACCTAAGAGATGAGGTCGTGGTTATATTGATTCCAAGTCGAAGCATCGAGCTCGTACTTGAACTAAAAGTGAATACGAAAATGTGCGACCTAAGTGTAAACTAAAGCCCAGAATGAAGTCGTCGAGCACGACCAATGTCTCATTTGAGGTCGTTAGATCATGAAGTGAGGTCGTACGTTTGAAATCGTAGCTGAACTACGAATAGGGCTCGTAACGTGCGACCTGGGCATAGAAAAAGCTTACGCTGAGCTCGTTGCATCCTAGTCGAAAATGAACTAGAGAGAATAGAAATTTCTCGCGACCTCACTCCCAATTTGAGGTCGTTTCAACACCATCTGAGCTCGTCCATTCGAGGTCGGAAAAACACTGAAAATCCTGAAAAGAAGCCACGACTTGGCCCCCGTTTGAGTTCGTTTTTGAGCTCGAAAATGAACTAATTTCTGCTCGAAATTTCCAAGTCGAAAATGACTTAGAAAGTAAGAAAAATGGTTGCAACCTTGAGGCAGTTTGAGCTCGAATTTGAGCTCGGGTTTGCAAAATTTCGAGCCGAAACGATAATTTCTGAATAGTACTAGTCTTCAGCTCGACCCCAGCCAGGGGCTCTGCCCCTTGGACCCCGCCAGGGGCTGTCGCCCCTTGGACCCCGCCCGGGGGCTGCCGCCCCCGGACCCCCGCTAGCGCCGATTAGCACCGTTTAGTGCCGTTTAAGCACATATTAGTGCCGATTAGCACCGTTTAGCGCCGATTAGTGCCATTTTACGCCATTCAACGTTGTTTAAACACTATTTAAGCATTGTTCAAGGCTGATTAGCGTTACCTGGTGCCATTTAACACCGCTTAGTGTCATTCAACATCGTCGTAAATGCGTCGGTCGCTCCACGCTTTACATTAAGATGATAAGTTGAAAATACTCATGTAAGAGCAATAAACCCTGACCCAAGTCTCATGTAAGGCCGTTATAACTTCAAGGAAAACCTGATCAGTTTTCCTAGAAGTTGGGGGGCAAATGATATGGGCTAAAAGTAAGCCCTAAAGACACATTTAATGTGGCATTAATTAGACCCGAAATGGTCCAAACGTGGGGCCCACCAGGTGGGCCCAAACCCTATTTACAATATTAATTTCGTAATTAATATTAGGGATAATAAACAGCTCAGCAATAAGTGTCAGATAAGAACATTATCTCTACAAGGAGTAGCCTCCAAGGCATACACTCATACAAGGAAACAGGCTCCTACAAGGAAGGGGTCTAGATCCTTCCTCAAGGATGACTTGTCCACCAAGTCACCTAACTCTACTACGATTTTAGGGCTTCTCAGCCTATATAAAGGGTCTGACCCCTCATCCTAGAACTACGTTTTTCTTGGCTTGATTCTCTTCATACAGAGATACGTAGGCATTCTGTGAGGACCGTTTAAGTCTCGAACGCAGAAACAGCCATTAAAGCACGAAGTTCACGCACCCTAGCATTAAATACAGCAAACCCTAGCCGCAATCTAATAACCTAGTTTTTATTCCACAACAGAAAGCATTCTTGAAGCCACTTCTAAGTTCCTTTGCATTTGCATGAGGAGATAAGCTCCACTTTATAAGAATAATAAATTTTTTATATCTGCATAACACTCTGTAAATGAAAAAGGTTCTTTTAATTTCGAAGACAGGGTGCCATTGTCATCGCAATTAATTTTCTTCTTCTTAAAAAGGGATATGCAACCGAGAAGACACTTGTCACTTGTCAGAACCTGACTACATTAAAGATCTCTCTGCATGCGGATGCATTTAGGTAAGTATCATGCATGAACCATTGCTGCCTTGACTAGGGACAAGTCCCAGATTGAGTAATTTTTCCTATTGACAGAACCACTTTATTGCATTAGGTGTTATTGATATCGAACATTATCTTGAAATTCCTAGGATGGAATTGTGCTGCATTCCATGAATGAAGTTTTAGTTATGCTGGGAACTTTACAGTTCTTGTATATCTGCAAGGAAGTAACATAACGTCATAACATTCTGATGATAAACTTTTGAAAGATACATGCCAGTTCCTACTTTTCATGTTACAAATGCAGAGTTTACTAATGTTTGTACACTTCCTGGATGAACAACTTTCCAGGTGTTTCATATGCTTACTGATGATATTGTGATGATTCGGTTATTTAAAATTATAGGTAGTTGAACCAAAAGAACTAAATCAAGACTAGAACTTTTAAACTGCAAGAGACGGCATCTTTTTCACCTGGACTGTTACTTTAGCTTATTCGAATTCTTAATTCTGCCATTAAAATTTAGTGAAAATAATTATAAAACTAATTTTCATGGTGTATATGGCTCCATTCGCCTACAATTTATAAGCATTGTCCCATCTTTATCTGGATCAGATTTATGGTCAAAGCAGGGAATTTTCATCCAAGTCCCGAATTCTTCTCATTCCACTTGTATATTTATAGCAAAGGAACGCGATGAGCTTTTCATGAATAATAAACTGCAGCTTGGTCAATTCTTCTATCTTGACAATTGGAGGCTGGACCTGGAATCTTGTGTGAACTCTAGTTGGCGTGAGGGTTGTATAGGGACTGAAGAAACTAATATGTGTTTAACTGATGAAACTAGAACAATGTAACAGAAAGTTCTTGTATTGATATAATGTTGCTTGCATATTACATACGGAAATAACTAATTTATACAAAAAAGATGAACAAGAAAGTCTATGCTATTAGTTACAACGTTGTACAAAGTCTACGTAGCCGAAAGTGAGTTGCAGAAAGTCTTTGTAGCACAAAAACTAATGTAGTAGCTGAGCACAAAGTCTAATGTATTAGCTGTATTTTAACACCCCCTCAAACTTAAGATGGTTGAAAAACCAACTTGAGTTTGCAATCACGAAATGAACCAGGAGGAAGAGATTTCGTGAAAATATATGCAACATTATCTGCACTAGAGATAGCATGAAGACGAATCGTTCTTTGTGCAACCTGTTGACGGGTGAAATGACAATCAATCTCTATATGTTTAGTGCGTTCATGAAAGACATTATTGTGAGCAATGTCCCTGGCACTTTTGCTATCACAGTAGATAATAATGGCTGGAGAATGAGTTACAGTCATTTCTTCAAGTAACCATCGAAGCCAAATTAATTCCTGCGTGGTGTCAGCTAGAGCTCGATATTCTGACTCAGCACTGGATTTTGAGGCAAGGGATTGTTTCTTACTTCGCCAAGAGATAAGAGAGTCACCCAGAAAGAAGCAAAATCCTGTAGTGGAACATCTGGTAGTGGGATCACCACCCCAATCAGCATCAGAATATGCATGTAACTCAAGTGATGAGTTGTATGCATAATGTAATCCATGAAAGATGGTGCCTTTGACATAACGAAGTATGTGAAGGACAGCTGTATAGTGAGGAGTGCGAGGAGCTGCCATAAATTGACTAACAATATGAACATCATGAGCAATGTCAGGACGAGTGACAGTAAGATAAATTAGACTTCCTACCAACTGACGATATAATGTAGGGTTGGCAAACAGATCACCATCTTTAGAGTTAAGTTTGACCTCGTATTCCAAAGGTGTAGATGTAATCTTACTGTCGCTGATTCCAGATTTCAACAAAAGATCAGATGCGTACTTAACTTGAGAAAAAGTATATCCAGTAGGAATAGAAGAAACCTCAAGACCCAAGAAGTAGCTTAATGAACCAAGATCTTTCATTTCAAATTGCTGACTGACAAACTGTTTTAGATCAAAAATACCTGCAGTATCATCTCCAGTGATAATCATATCGTCAACATAGAGGAGGAGAAGAACAATTCCTCGTTCGTCGAATGAAGAGAGCATGATCATATGGACTAGAAGAAAATCCTAACTCACTAATGACTTTGCTAAATTTCTCGAACTAAGCTCGAGGTGCTTGTTTTAGACCATAAAGTGCCTTGTTAAGTTTGAGCACTTGACCAGGAGAGAGATCAAAACCGGGAGGAGGTTTGAGATAAACTTCTTCATCTAAGTCACCATTAAGAAAAGCATTTTTGACATCCATTTGCCACATATCCCACTATTTTGATGCTCCAACAGCGAGTAAACTTCGAACCGATGTAAGACGAGCAACTGGTGCAAAAGTCTCCTCATAATCAATGCCATACTCCTGGGTAAAGCCTCTAACAACTAGATGAGCTTTATATCTCTCAATAAGCCATCAGCATTTGTCTTTATTTTATAGATCCATCTACAACCCACAGTTGTTTTACCAGGAGGCAAGGTAACCACATCCTAAGTGTGATTTTTGTTTAATGCCTGAAGTTCTTCTGCCATAGCTTCCTGCCAAAAAGGGTTAATACTTGCCTCTCTATATGTTTGAGGCTCGTGCAATGATTCTATAGCATAATATACATGATAATCAGTAAGACGAACATAAGGTTTTCTTACCCGAGTATATCGATGAGCATGCTCATCTGAAGAGGATGGTAAAGTGGAAGGCTCGATACTGGAATCCTCAAACTGACCTGTTGTCGAAGGGACAGTAGTAGTTGGGGATGGTTGTATGAGCTCAACTGGAAAATCTGTAGGAACTGTGTTAGAAGATGTCGACGAGTCTACATAGTCATCACTGTGATGTAGATCAACAAAAGGATCTGTAAAGTGAGAGATGCTAGAAGAAGTGTCAATTTTAAACTCTAACATAGATGAGAACATTTTGTGTTCCCAAAATGTCACATTAGGAGAGACTCGAAGTCTTTGAGAGATAGGATCCTAACAACGGTATCCCTTTTGACCACTGCCATACCCAATAAAGCAACAAAGACGGGCACGAGGTTCTAGTTTTGTTCTTTTATGTGGAGAAAGAAGAACAAAACATGCTGAACCGTAAACTTTAAGGGTATCATATGAAGGTGGTTCTTCATGCAATTTTTCATAAGGAGACACATTATCTGTGACTGGAGAATGAATCATGTTTATTGTATGAACAGTAGTTAATGCAGCTTCCCCCCAAAAGAATTCCGGACAAGAAGAAGAAATGAGAAGAGCTCGTACTGTATCAAGAATGTGTCTGTGTTTGCGTTCGGCACGACCATTTTGTTGTGATGTGTAAGGACAAGAACTTTGTGCAAGTGTACCATAAGGTGCCAAAAATTTTGTAAGTTTTGATTCTTTGTATTCTTTTGCATTGTCGGCACGAAAGAGTTTGATTTTCTTTCTGAATTGAGTATCAATCATAGTGGCAAAGTTTTTATATGTTTCTCCTAATTCAGATCGATTTTTCAAAATATATATCCAAGTGTATCGAGAGAAATCATCAACAAATATCACATAGTACCTAGACCCCCCCATGGTTGGAGTTGGAGAGGGACCCCAAATATCAGAGTGTATAAGATCAAAAGTAGCTGATGATTTTTCATAATGAATAAGAAATGGAAGTACATGTTGTTTTGCCAGTTTACATGACACACAATCAATAGTGTCTGCATTTACGCTACCTAGATGACCACTAGAAACTAGAGTACGTAAACGAGAAGGTGAAGGATGGCCTAACCAAGAATGCCAGATACTAGTTGTAGATAAAACAGAGCCAACTAGATTAGTGGATGGTGATATTGGTGTAGGAAAATGAAGGGAAGTGAGCTCAAATAACCTTCCGCATCTACGTCCTGTCCCAAGAGTTTGTCCTGTCTGAGGATCCTGTACATGACAACCAGAAGAGGTAAAAACAATGTCAAAACCGAGATCACATAATTGGCCAATGGACACAAGATTAAGTGAAAGTTTAGGAACAAAGTATGTGTTAGGAAGAGAAAGATCTTCTGTAGATACTGTTCTAGTATGTGCCACTTTCATTGTGGAACCATCAGCAGTTTGAATATTTGGAAGGCATAAACTCTGTGTTTTCGTGGTAAATATGGATGGATCATTTGTCATGTGATTGCAACATGCGAAATCGAAATACCAAGAAGTACCTGAAGTGACAGAGAATGCAGTGGAGGGGGAACTAGCTTTAAGTAAAACCTGGCGGAACAAGGTTTCAAGTTCGCTTGCAGATGTATTTTCTTATGTAGATTCAGAAGTTGCAGCAGCAGAAGATTGAGTGAACTTGTTTGGACGGAAGGATGATTTTTTTCTTGCAAAATTGGATTGAGTAATGACCCTTTTGATGGCAGTGTTGGCATATATGATTGCGAAGAGCTATGCAATCCTTAGTTACATGTCCACTTTGACAACAAAACCTACAAAATGGCTTGTCAGAAGTAGGTATCGAAGGTACCGCTAGTACAGTATCAGTCATGGGGGTAGCTTTGCCAATGCCGAGTCGAGTTTCCTAAAAAATAAGTTCAGTTAAAGCACTCTCCAAAGAGGGCAGTGGAACACGATGAAGAAGAGCAGCTCTAACTGGTTCATAGTCCTGAGTGAGAGCCATTAGAAACTGGATGAGCCGTTGTTGGTCACGATATGTGTGATAAAGAGTAGCACCCTCTGTGTCTTTCCACTTTGGTTCAGACAAAGTCAACTGATCCCAAAGTGCTTGTATTTGAGATAGAAAATCAGCTACAGATTGACCAGGTGCTTGTTTTTCTTTGCTCAGAGAACTCATGATATGATATTGATGAGCAAGATCAGATGTAGTGTACCGAGATGCAAATAAGTCCCAAATTTACTTTGTAGTCTCAAAATTCCCGAACTGAAGATTTATCTTAGAAACTGAAGTGTTTCTAAAAAATGTGATAGCCTGATGATTTTTGACATCCCACTCTTCAATGCGATCTTTAAACTTTGACTCAACTTCATCCTTCTCTTTTGTTGGAATTGTAATATCACCACTTACATATCGCCAGATTCTTTTACCCTTAAGAAAACTACGCATAGCTTAAGACCAAGCCAAATAGTTGGAGCCATTCAAAATTGTTTGAATTGGCGAACTACTTTCTTTTTCCATGCTAGATATTGGGTTCAAAGAATAAAAGATATAAACTTTTGGGGTCAATTTGTAAGAATCTGAAACATCAGCAGATGAGCGGCAGGGGTTGAGTCACCACCGGCAGTGGTGGTGGTGTGCAGATGAGTGGCAGCAGACACGCAACGGCGGCGTGGTCGTCGGAGCTTCAGATCTGAAATATAGTACCACTTTTCGACTCGGAATGAGAAGTTGAGTAGTTTTCCCTGAAGCAACGTGGTTGGGGATGATGTGCAGCGACTGGATGTTTCGTCGAAATAAAAGGTGGGTCGCCGGAATAAATGGCGAAGGCAGCGGAAATAAGGAGCTTACAGTTTACAGGGCACCGATAGAGAAAAGTAGATGATTTGATTTACTCAATGACTGGACTATACACAAAGTGCTTGCGTAAATGTCTCAAAGAGCTGGTAAGTCAATTTGCAAATCACCCTTTGTACATGGTGACTGAAAATACTAACGATAGTGGAAGAACAGAGGAAAGAGCCTATAGCTCGGATACCATGAAGAAACTAATATGTGTTTAACTGATGAAGCTAGAACAATGTAAGTGAAAGCTCTTGTATTGATATAATGTTGCTTGCATATTACATACAGACTAGATGATAGCCCGTGCGAAGCACGAGTCGAAATAATCTATTAAAATTGATAATTTTTTATTAAATTTTATAGGAAATATTTTATTTATCATTAAAAAATACTATAAAAATGATAAAAGTACAAAAGAAAATTACGATATTAATGGAACTCAGTAGTTTATAAAAAAAGAATTGTAATTACATCAAAATTCCAATATTTCTAGGAGACACAAATCTAGAAGTAAGTATCATTAAAACGTGATTTCACTTACAAATAAGATATTAGATGATAAGGACCCGAGAAAATTTAATTAAATTGATCATTAATTTATTATAAAAAATTACATTTTTTTACAAAGAATTTGTTTATTAATAATGGTCATTTTATATATTATTATTTAAGTTTATTTAAGAAAATCGAGAAAAAAAACTAAATGATTCCGATATATACGCTAAAATGTACATGATTATGATAAATACGTTATTTGTGAACTGAATAGAGTTATAATAAAATTACAATTATAATAGTATTAACAATTTATTATTTTAATAAAAAATAATATAGAATCCTTGGAGAAATAGGAATCTTATGGGTGGAACCAATTTTTGGTACCGAAGTACCATTAAAAATGTATTTCGTTTGTTATAGATAAGTATGTCATCGTAGATTAACATTTGTATTCGTAGTCTTTTTTTATTAAGTTATAATAAAAAAAATTATAATTGTAATATAATTTATTTATTTATTTTATAAAATAACATAGAATTCTAGAGAAAATAGGAGTCTTGGGGTGAAACCAAAATATGGTACGAACCAAATTTGGTATAAAATAGTACATTAAAAAGGGGTTTTGTTATTAATACACGTTATAGATATAAATTTATTTATTATTTATTTAAGATTATATTTTAAACAATCAAGAAAACATAACATACATGGTTCTGGTTCTAATATATACGTTATTTGTACAATTCAGTAATATTATAGTAAAAGAATTATAATTATAACAAAATTCCAAACAATTGTTTTAGAAAATAATATGAATTTTAGGGGAGTAGGAATCTGTGATGAAATAAGGGTGAAACCAAATTTGTTACGAAAATATCATTAAACAAAAATTTATTAATAAAGGTTATAGATTCGTTAGTGTTTTATCAAATGTTATACGATCTGGCTACGTATTCGTTGGTGTTTTACCCTTTATTTGTTGGTGATTTTTGATCGTTGGTTTTTTCAAGTTAAAAAAATTATAAACAAAAGAATTATAATCATCATAAGAACTCTATTTTTAACTCTTTTTAAAGGAACATAGTATTCTAGGGAAAATATGATTTTTTCAAAAAAATTACAAATAGAAGAATTATAATTATAGTAGGATAAAAATTACAAAAAGAATTATAATTATAACAGGATTTCTATTTTTATTCTATTTTTTTAAAAACAACAACATAGAATTCTAGGGAAAATAGGATTTTAGGGGTGAAACCAAAATATAGTGCGAACCAAAAACGGGTGAAACCAAAATATAGTGCGAACCAAATTTTAGGTACCTTTAAAAGAGGATTTCGCTTATTAATAAAGGTTATAGAAGTAACTAATTTCTACAAGAAAGATGAACAAGAAAGTTTATGCTATTAGTTACAAAGTTGTACAAAGTCTATGTAGCCGAAAGTGAGTTGCAGAAAGTCTTTGTAGCACAAAGTTTAATGTAGTAGCTGAGCACAAAGTCTAATGTAGTAGCTGTATTTTAACAAGGACGACTTCCATTTGTGGGGAATCCAAAAGATTTGATGCAAATTCAAGATTCGTCTCAGGAATGTAATCTAGTTGATCAAAAGTGAGTGATTTAGCTGAAAAACAAAGAGGAGACTTGAACAAAGCGAATGATATCAAAAGAAGAAAACAACTTTGGCGTGAAGGTATATATGCAAGGTTCCTTGACATCAAGCAGCAAAACAAGTAGAACTGACTAAAGGTCGGGTTGCATAAGTCAAAGAAGTGAGAGTGATGGTGCATCCAAGAATTTTGGGTCCTTAAAAGTCAATGTGTTTAACCACTGATATGAAACAGGATACTTTACCTCTCTAAATTATTATATACATACATGTCTTTTTTTCCCATACTAATCTTTGATGATATATCAGCAGTTGCCTAAGGAGATAACCACCATGTTTATCTCACTAAATACTTTTCCCTTTACCAGTTCAATGAACAGAAAAATGTCACAGCATAAAACTCATGTCCTAGCATGTAAGCCAGGTAGTCACAAATGCAGCAAAAGGGCAGGCGGAAAATAGGCTATAAATATGTTGAAGTCACCAAACCAGATGGCTTGAACAATGTTGAAAACTTAGGATGAAATACTCCTCAGTGAGACACAATCTTGGTTTGTAAAATGTTTTAAAGGAGCACTTGATGCTGGATAAGTTGACAACAAAAAGAATGAAGAAGACAGCATTGGGCATAAATTGAAACCAAATAACTACATTCCTGTCTCATAGCACGCCTTAAAAAACTACAAACAGGTGGCAAATATATTAAGAACTATAATCTGACTGTAGACAAATATTGGTTGCTGGAGACTATTAATTAGTTGAAGCAAAAATTCTATTCGTCTCGCCTTTTACATGAGGATACAATTGCGTAAGCATAGGAAATTCATCCCGGGGATGATTAATTCAACCAAAACATATGTTTCCCTATATTTCACATACCAGTGTGGCGATGTCTAGAAGTAATTATGTAATTAAAACTGGTGTGGAGAACAGTCACCATAACTTATGCTTGACGCTGTATATTTGTGATCTTGCATTCTGTACTATAAAATCACAGGATCACAAGCGGCCCTCTTTATATTTGTTCTGGCAAGTATTTAAGATGAACTAATTTTGGCACTTGTAAAGATACAACTTCAAAACACAAACTAGTATAGAATAGATATAAAATGTACCTTGGTTAGCTTAATCTGAGCGCTGATGATTGCTATAATGATGATGACTTCCGTTAATCTGGGATAGGTCTCAAGCAGGAGAGCAAGAGCACATGCTACATTCTCAGTTCATCCTGAAGCCATCTAGCATGTGCCCTGCTTCTCCAGCATGAATCACCTCTCCCATTGTGCTGCTGCATGGTTTCATCATCTTCATGGAATGCAGCAGTTTACGCGAACTTAAATCTTGTGCAATTTTTTCTGGTTGGCCTGGTGGTTGATCTTTTCGACACATAACTAAGGTGTGCTCTGTATGGGAGCTGAAGTTTGGCGGCCAAACCCGGGGGGGGGGGGGGGGGTGCTTAAACTCTAAAATATACAAAGGCGGGGATAATATAGAAGGAACGTGTTTGGACCAAAACATGCGCAAGAACGCCTCAGTCAAATAATTCCAGCGTAAATGTATGTAAGTTGTACCAAATGGCACCCTACAGTATAAGCATGAGCAATGAAGGCAGCCTAACCAATAGTAAGTTGGATTGAGGAGAGATGAATAAACTAAGTACAATGATGAGATTAAGCGGCCACCTAACACCATTATAAAATCTCATAGTTGTTGTAATACTAATTTCCTGCACGCTTGTGACTCGTGTTTATAGTTTATACCAGTCATTTCAGATTTCACATTTTGTTGCTACTCTATTAACAAACCAGTCTAACAATGACAATATTTTTGTTTCGTCTTTTGGTATCTTTGTATTGTCTTTATCGAGCTGAATCAGGTTGAGAATTTATCTTCGTCAAAAAAAAAAAAGGGTTGAGAATTTATCGATTTGCAATTTTTCAAAAATATCAAGTTCAAAATTTGTGTTCAAATATGACTTGTGCATAAACCTAATCTGAGTTCTAAATTTTGGTTATCGAGTTCGCTATTTATTTTTTTACTAGATGATAACCCGTGCGAACGAGATAAATTATTAAAATTGATCATTTTTTTATTAAATTTTTATAAGAATTATTTTTTTAATCATTAAAAGATACTTCAAAAAATGATAAAAGTACAAAAGAAAACTACAATATTTATGCAACTCAGTAGTTTATAATAAAAAAATGGTTATTACATTAGAATTCCAATAATTCTAGGAAACACGAATCTAGAAGGAAATACTATTAAAACGGGATTTCACTTACTAATATGATATTAGATGATAAGGGCCTGAGAAAATTTAATTAAATTGATCATTAATTTGTTATAAAAAGTTACGTTATTAAAAGAATTTTTTTATTAGTAAAGGTCATTTTATATATTATTTATTTAATTTTATTTAGGAAAATCGAGGAAAAAACTAAATGATTCCGATATATACGTTAAAATGTACATGATTATGATAAATATGTTATTTGTGAACTGAATAGAGTTATAACAAAAAATTAAAATTATAGTAATATTAACAGTTTTATTATTTTATTAAAAAATAATATAGAATCCTAGGAGAAATAGGAATCTTAGGGGTGTAACCAAATTTTGGTACCGAAGTACCACTAAAAATGTATTTCGATTGTTATAGATAAGCATATCACCGTAGATCAGCATATGTATTCCTAATCTTTTTTATAGTCTTGGGGTGAAACCAAAATATGGTGCGAACCAAATTTGGTACAAAGTAGTACATTAAAAAGGGGTTTTGTTTTTAATAAAGATTATAGATATAGATTTTATTTATTATTTATTTCAGATTATATTTTAAACAATATTCAAGAAAACATAATATACCTGGTTCTGGTTCTAATAGATACGTTATTTGTAAAATTCAGTAAGATTATACTATAAGAATTATAATTGTAACAAAATTCCAAACAATATTTTTAGAAAATAATATGAATTTTAGGGGAGTAGGAATTTGTGATGAAACCAAAATAAGGGTGGAACCAAATTTGTTACGAAAGTACCATTAAATAGGGATGTATTAATAAAGGTTATAGATTCGTTAGTGTTTTATTAATAGTTATACGATAATGCTACGTATTCGTTGGTGTTTTACAAAAATTTATATAAGTAACCCTAGATTGTATATTGTATTCGTTGGTGTTTTACCCTCTATTTGTTAGATTTTTCAAGTAAAAAAAATTATAAACAAAAGAATTATAATTATCATAAGAATTCTATTTTTAATTCTTTTTAAAGCAACATAGTATTCTAGGAGAACTATGATTTTATTAAAAAAATTACAAATAAAAGAATTATAATTATAATAGTATTTCTATTTTAATTCTATTTGTTAAAAAAACAACATAGAATTTTAAGGAAAATAGGATTTTAGGGGTGAAACCAAAATATAGTGCGAACCAAAAAAGGGTGAAACCAAAATATAGTGCGAACCAAATTTTAGGTACCACTAAAAGAGGGTTTCGCTTATTAATAAAGGTTATAGATGCCTTGTGTTCCCATACAGATATAGCACACAAATATACAAAATTAAGTTCTACAATTTTATAATAAAAAATTAGGTACAAAAAATTAGGTACCAAACATGACATGGTTGATGTGGTAGTATGGATTTTTTTGATTGGTTTGTTGGTGTGAATACAATGGCCCATTAATTATTACAACGAATCAGAATTTGACACATGTATTTGGAGAAAATTTTGAGAACTAATTTTGGTATCCCTAGCATTATTCAAAAATTATTTCAAAAATAGTACCATGTTAATACCAATTACCCTTCGTAAACAATTTATTAGTGTCACGTTTCTTATCATTACAAGTTTTTTATTGGGTTTTATATCAAACTACCCACTAATCTCAAAAAAAAAAATCAAGTAGCTACCCCATCTCCATGACGACTCATTTAAACCACTAAAATGATAAAATATATCATTCCGTTAAATTTATTTCAAAAAATTGACAATTGACATTAAAAATGCGATGACGTGCTCGGGCACATAAGAGATATTTGAAGATTTGATTAATCAGGTAGAACATAATCGCTAATTTTCTTTATATATCATACTTGTATTTATACTAGTATATAGGGTTCATCCTAAAATTTTATAATTTTCTTTCATTTGCATATAATTCTCACTTTTACGTGAATGTAATGCATATGTTTTGTCATAACAACTTATTTACTTTTTACTTTTTTGAATCAAAAGCATGTTATTTAATTTTTTTAATTTTTTTTCCTTTTTCTAGGTAGTCTGTCCAATTAGTATATTAACTATCCAATCAATGCTCAGTTAAAACCCATTTTTTATTCGATTTTGGCTCATCACCATATTTACGAAAACAAATATTCATTTTTAAAGGTAAAGTAACAAAATAATATTTAAAAAAGAAAGAAAGGGAAAATGAAATGAAGAAGAATGAATGAGTACCAAAAAAGGGTGCGTAAACAGAAAATTGTGAATAACCATTAAAATTCAAAACCCTAATAAATCTCATCCTCTACAATTGTGTTCATCTCTCAGCCCAGATCGTTGAATTCCATTTAAATTACTAGGTACGTCAACCATACATATGCATTTTTGTATCTATATGTGCTTTTAGTGCCTCTTTGTGCTTTCTCATCTGTGATTGTTTTAAGATCAATTTTGTTTGTATGTTTATCATTTTAATTCTAATTGAATTATATATTTTGCATAGAGCTTGAAATAATGAATTGATTGCGTAATTTTATCACGCGTTCTTCGAATTATATGTTGTGCATTATCTACAATCACGATGTCGATGTAACCTATTAACTTAGATTTTTGTGCATTGGTTTATCTATTGATGTGTTTATTGTTGTGTCTATGAAATTTACTGTTATTCGTATTAAAAACACGTTAAACTGAAGACATAAAAGTTGATCGTAATTAGTAGGATACGAATGTAATTATTGAGAAATTGTGCTGCATTCTGAAGCAAGATGGATATAAGAGTGCCTTATGAGAGGGTGATACTGATATTTTAATTTTACAGTTTTACTATACTAGGGTGTACTTAAACTTGTGTGGTACGATGAGTTCAATTTAGCTGTAGCATCAGTAGATTATCACATTGGAACGATGCAATGAACAAAAGAAAGGGAGAAACAACGAAGAACCAAGACATGAAAGAACCTATATTTTTTTAGATATATTGTATGCTAGTATTCGAATACTACATAGCCAATTCTGTCGTTTAAATGTTTGTTGTATTTTTAGTTACTATAAATCTGTAATGCCATTGATTGCATTAAAGTTTATGATTCTCCAACTAAATTATATAGCTGAGCGCTTTAAAGGATGGTAAAGCTGACGATGATTGCTCGTGTCACTGATGGTCTCCCACTGGTGGAGGGTTTGGATGATGGACGTGAAGTTCAAAATATTGATATCTACAAACAACAAGTCAAGGCGTTGTTTAAGAACCTCTCAAGAGGTCACAATGAAGCTTCAAGGATGTCTGTTGAAACTGGCCCCTATATGTTCCAGTATCCTTTTGCATTCTTCACATGGATTCCTTTCGCATTACTTCTGCAATGCCACTTTTCCAATCTTTATTCACATAGGTCATGTTTGTGTTAGGGGATTATATTCCCGGGATAAGTATCCATGCATTATAATCCGAAATTGTCCCCAAGGATTATAATCCTTAAAAAAATCCAATCCTATATCTGTTTAGAAGGACTGAGTATACAATTGGAAATTAATCCTTTAAATTTATATTTTATGTTTGTTTTGACGGATAATGTAACTATTTTCCTTTAAATTTCTAATCCTATGTTTGTTTTACATGAGATTATGGTGAGGGGATTACAATCCTTTAAAAAATGACTTGTTATAGAGGATTAAATAACACCTCCTCTAACCAAGTGTGAGAGGGGATTATAATCCTATCTCTTACTCCAACAAAACAAACATGGGTTTACTATTTTAAAGGAATGTAATCCTTGAACTAATCCTAAATAAGTTTAAAAAAACAAACATTGAATTAAAAAATTTAAAGGATTATAATCATATCCTGTACTTAATCCCATGATATATTCAAGAATTACAGTAAATTTTGGCAGTCAGTTATACTTATAAAAACTATCTTCCCCTACTTTTCTGGTGCTTTATGGATAAAATTTTTAAGGTTGAGCTTACTTGGTCGTTATATAGAAATGTACATCCTGCTTTGTTTGGTATTAGAAGAATATTATTTAAAGAATTAAAGGTAAGCTCTGGTACTGAAATCAGTAATAGTAGTGCATGTAACCTTGTTTTCTTAGTACTTGTGAGTCTGCAGAGTGCAGACTATTTATTTATAATGTTCATGACAACATGTGTCTCTTCTTCACATATTTTAGTTTCCTCAAATTTTACTGATTGTTATGTTACAGCCTCTGCATCTTTTTGTTCTCCAGCTTGTTATGGATTTGTTTTTAAATATAATGCTGTATAAAAAATGTCTCTGTTTATGTACACATGTAAATGTAATTTATGTGTTAATGTAGTTCAGTCTACATTTGAGCGTAATCATTTTTTGTTTTACCGTGCACTTCTCTAGCTGTGATATGTGCAATTTTTTCCTTAACCTGGGTGCTCAGTTATATAATTGAAGGGCGTGTCTGTTACTTGACAATGTGTGATCGTGCTTATCCAAAGAAACTTGCCTTTCAATACCTGGAAGATCTTGCTAATGAATTTGAGCGTGTCAATGGGAGTCAAATTGAAACTGCTGCAAGACCCTATGCTTTCATAAAATTTGGTAGATCTAGCATCTCTTTGATTTTCTTTACATAATAAATAGTCATTTTCGTAGAATTGCAGGCTCTGATAATTATTTTACTTGTTTATGCTGATAGATACGTTCATTCAGAAAACGAAGAAACTGTACCAGGACACAAGAACTCAGCGGAACATTTCGAAGCTTAATGATGAACTCTATGAAGTTCACCAAATAATGACTCGAAATGTACAGGAAGTTCTTGGTGTAGGTGAAAAGTTAGATCGTAAGTTCATTTCCGATTTATCTACTCATCTTCAAATCTTTCACTTCAGAAATTCCACTGTACTTGTAAGAGGAGTATTCGTTTTTGTTTAAAACAGGGAACCAATTAATTTGTCAAATATAATCTTTTCAAGGATATTTTTGGGATATAGGTGTTCTTAAGTCCTATTCTTATTTTAAACATTTGTCCATGTATAGTGGTCTCTCATTTTGAGATGGAAGGGGTCAGGGGTGTGTGTAGAAATTTAGCTTGTGATGTATCGGGCATTTATATTTCTATACCTTTTCTTTATATCCCCTACCTTTTATATTTGTTCCGTAATAATTTACTGATTTCTTCTTATTTTTGGAGTTTAATATCTTTGTTGATCTCGTTAAATGTTACAGAGGTTAGTCAAATGTCCAGCCGATTGACATCAGAGTCTCGCATATATGCTGATAAAGCAAAAGATTTGAATCGACAGGTTAGTTTTCTCAGATCTTATGTATATCGTTGGGTGCTGATATTTTCACACCCTTGGTTGGTTTGTGCACACTCTACATGCATTAAAGTGTTTTACATTTTGTATTGTAGTACATATTGAAGTGTTCATTCCACTTTACCATGATTTAGTTATTCAAGACACTTATGTAGATGATAGAAATCTAGGCAAGTTGATTGGGGAATGGGGCTTTCAAGGTTGTAGAAAAGTATGTGACAATTAGTATTTAGTTTTCACCTTTTTAGATTGAGTTAAAATGAATGAGTAATCAGGCTTAGACTTCTAGAAGTATCTGGATTTTGAGCAGTCCTACCAAATTTCTATTAGACTTGTGGCTGTGAATCAAGTATTCATTAAAATGAAAGACTTGACCATCAGACAAAATTAGTGATAGTTTGTTCTATTACCTTGAGCTAAGTTGCCTGGTAAATGATGGCTTTCATCTAATCTTGACCAAGTACGAGTCCCCAAGTTACATATAGGATTATAGGAATATTGAAAACATACTGCTTTGCATGTCCAAGGCAAGTTTAGGAAGTTTATGTATATTGAATGTTCTTTTCTTAAAATTAAATAATTAAATACTGATATCATCGTTTCCATTAAGCAATGTTTTGACACCCCTGGCCTGCATCTGAATTTGAACCCTCATCATCTTGTTACCAAGAAAGAGACATTTTACTAGGTTACAGTGCTAAGGACTAAAGATTGACATCATCAAACAATTGGCAGCATGAAACTTTACCCATTCTGCACCAATAAAATAAAGTTGTTAATTAGAGTATATACCATATATAAATACTTTTTCTATCTGGAAAGTGAATTTTTACTTTTACATTTATTCCTGTAGAAGAGAGTATCCCCTTAATATTAAGGAAACAAATTTCTAAGCCATTTCCATTTTTTGATTTTTAACACTCCTTAGTACGCAACCGAGGTCTATCTTTCACTCTATCTTACAAATCATTTTGTTCCTATAAATATGACCTATGATTATTTTCCTGCTTGGGATGATGGCATGCCATATGCTTATAAAACATAGATATCAACTCCAGGTTTTTCGTTATCTGTAAATGAGTGAACGCTTATATTGTACGAAGGAAAAGCTTTCCCCCAAAGGTTTCTGTAGTATTTTTATTCTAGCTTTAGTTGGACATATATGAGTGAATTCAATGAAATGGTATAATATATCCAATTCTGAGATATACTAAAATCAAAGTGAATAATTAATTGTTATGATGTTGGAGAACCCGTTTTTTGAAGTTCCATTTTGTGATGTACAGTGAATATGTTCGTTTGCAGCTTCTCTAGATAATTGATTTTAAATTTCTGTCTTCATGACAAAATTGTATCATTTATTGTTGCCTGATCCTCTAATGTAGGCTTTGATCCGGAAATGGGCTCCTGTTGCAATTGTCTTGGGAATAGTCTTCCTCCTATTCTGGGTGAGGAACAAGATTTGGTGATCTGCCATATTTCTGCACTGCTAGAATCATCACCCTGCTTTTTATCATGTACGCTAGATGATCTGTTTACAATCTTTAGATGCCAGAGATTTTGTATTGGTATATGAAAGCTTTATTCATCTGTTCAAGGTATTCAGTTGAAATACACCTTTGGAGGACCGGGGGCCAATTAATACTTAACGATCTTTTTGGTTGTACCATATGCGGAAAAACTATTATCAGTATACAATACTAGTGAATTACATATGTGTTTGTATCTGTTTGTTCCTATAGAAGATACACTTTACAATTGTCAGTCCAGTACACTGATCTATTGTCATTACCTTCTCATTTTGATTCAGTGGATTAAGGTATGTTTCAGTCTTGTTTAGCAAAGGCACGCCTACATCAATGTAGGAATAAGGGGTATCATTTGGGATTTTGGGGACAGTAGAGTTAGGCTTGGCAATCTGACACGTGAACACGACACGAAACGACACGAAAAATACGGGTTTGGGTTTTGATTTTTAATACACGAAACACGAAAGTACACGAACACGAAATTACACGAAAGATTTAGTGTCGGATATGAGTTTTCATTTTGGGTACACGAAAGTACACGAAATAAAGATGTTTATAATTTACTAGTTATAGATTTTATGTATATATTAATATTATTTTTATAGAGATATATATTTTACACAAAAATATACATATTTACAAGTTTTTATACAGTTGTATTTAAATTTATATATGAAAATGTAAAATATTTTATTTATATTTCATATGAATATAATATTTACTAATAAATTTTAATTAAATTTTATTTTTAATTTTATATTTTATATAATATACATGAAACACGACACGAAAGTACACGAATTCATTTCGGGCGGATACGATTTCACATTCAAGTACACGAATTCATTTCGGGTGGATACGGATTTCGCCTTCAAATACACGAAAATACACGAAACGAAACTATATTACCACATCTAAGTAGAGTAGGCAATTTTTTTAGTACTCCCTTGTCCCGATGCTTTTTCAAGTATTTATTATTTAAAATTTGTATAATGAAGGTATTTACATAAATAATTTTTTATTTTCTTTTTTAAATAAAAATCTAATAATCAAATTTTAATTGGGTGATGGCCCAAAATAATCAAAAATAAATATTGTTTACCCAAAATACTGAGCTCCAAATATTTGGCCCTAAATACCGACGGGTCACGGTGTTTCGTGTTCCGTATTAGCTTAATACGGAACACCGTCCACCGTATTAGCGCAGAAACGGAGTCTGGTGTGCCGTATTATGTTGATACACGGAGTCTGGTGTGCACCATTAGTTTGATACGGAGGCTCGTGTTCAGTATCAGTGCTTGATACGGAGTCTTGTGTTCGGTATCACAACCTATCACGCCAGATCGTATTAACTGAAGAATGGTTTCTACACCCATCACCTCTAAACACACACACTATACTCGCTGTTTGCAAGGGGAAAAACAGAGGAAACTAGCACTCAAATTGTGTACACCCGTAGCCTTTACACTACCTCCCAGTCACCCCATACCATCCCTCTCCTGTCCTCTCTGTTCTTCTCAGCCTTAACACACCCACCTCAAGAAACGTACACACACGGCTAGTATACATACACACACTCTTGCTGCAAAGATACACACACAGTAGCAGTAGTAGCACAGCAAGCGTAGCATAAAAACAGGGGAAGAAGGATTTTTTTTAGCTTTGCAATTCATTTGCCATCCACCAGGCACACACCCAGACTCTATACACACATACTACGCACCCACACAAACCCAACTCGTTACAAGAGAAAAACAGGGAAGAAGATGGGTTAATACCAGTGAACAACGAACAAGAATTGAAGTGAGGTTGTATAGGAGAGAGTGTATACTTACGCCAGACACGAGTATAATTATATAATTATCGAAATCACAGCAACTGCCCCTGCGGGGCCAGAAAATAAAAGAAAGATAGGAAGAGATACAAACGGGAGAGTGGAGGAAGGGAGACGAGAGAGACGGAGAGAGGGGACGAGAGGATTGAGAGAGGAGAGAGTCGAGAGAGACAGTAAACAATACTATGGTCATGCTACACGCAGTAGCGTGTTATGTGGATAATACGGAACACGAGGTTTCGTATCAGGTCAGTAAATAAGGCCACGTTCCTGCTTTTCAGTATTTTGGGCAAAATATCTCCAAAAATGGTTATTTTGGTAATTATCCCATTTTAATTTAGAAAAAGAAAATTCAGATAATTATTTGTAAACTATTATTTCTTGTAAATCTTAAAACAGATGTAATAAGTCAAGTAATTAATTTGGGAGAGGATTGAAACTTTAGCAGGTTAGATGATTGAAATCATGAATCATCATTGAAGTAATGAATCAGACAAGGTGGTTTTGCTTGTTTTGATGTGTTAACACCATCATGTATGGATATACAGCTGACTTCGGGTTTTGGTTGAAAATAACGTTTTTAACATTCGGGAAAATTGGTTAAAAAAATATCAATGAGATGAATGTTTAGCTGTTTGCTTTTGTTGAATAAAATTCCTAATTTTTTCTGAAAAAGTTAATTCTTTTTTGTAACTTATAAAATCTCAAATATACACTAAATATTTGTATAATTTTTTTTTTATCAAAATATGAAAATTTTACGTGAAAATAAGTCTACAAAGATTTATTTGGACAATGGCCAAGAATGACATTTCTGAACAAATTTAGAGTCAGTTGAATTTCGGTGGCTATACTTACCACCGGTTTACAAAAAAGTGGCTGTACTTTATATTTTACAAATCGGTGGCTATACTTTCATTTTAAACGGCATTTTGGTGGCTACGGTTAACCATACTAACAGAGTTGACGGCGATACGGACCTAGTTGTAGTAAGATAAAATTATCGAGGGTAGGAATGGTATTTCACCACTATACACACATATACGATATGTCGATCTCATTCCCTCCAATTCACTCTGATCATCATTTACACTGTGCTCCCGAGTTAGATTAACGAGAGAAGAGGAGAGAAATTTTCAAAATTTTCTTTCCAAATCGTGCTCCCAAGTTTTTTTAGGAGAGAAAGGAAGAGATCCGGAAAGAATTTTTTAACAACTTTCTCTCCATAATCTTCTTTCCAAAAGTGGGATGATTTGGAGAGAAGCTCTAATTTAATCTTTTAAAAAATTTCCTCCACATCTTTTTTTCCAAAACTTTCTCTTCTTTCCACAAACTCGGGAACACACGAGAGATTATTATTTTTATTTCTCTTCTTTCACCTTCTCTTCTCTTCTTTTCTCTTCTTTGCCAAAAAATCTCTGGAGCACAGTATTAGGGGATTAGCTAGGGTTTCTTCGCACCTCTTTTCTATCTCATTCAAGCAGCTGTAATTATGGACTGGTTTATGAGAAAACGAGAAGATATGCATATTTATGGTCAAAGAGAGTGCCCTAATTACACAGGTATGTGTATTCATATTTGTATGTATAATCTAATTCGTAAATATGCATGTGGTACTGTAAAAATTGGGGCTTTCATGTTTTTATATATGGGTTTGCTATTTACAGATTATATATGTCATGGGTTGTCTTTTTTCTATATTTATTGCCTCCATTGTCGGTGATTTGAGTTAGTTTCACCATTCTGTGCTTGTTTAGATGTATGTTAAATTCTTGTTTAGATATCCTGTATGTAGATGTCCTGTATATGAATTAAGTTTTTTTTTTTGTGCTAAATCGTTTGTGAATTAAGTTGTGTTACATTTTCGTGTTTGTTGCAGATCCTGATTATTTTACAATTAAAATGTATCATAGTGGTGAATGGGATGAACATATGAGTAGCTATAAGTTTGGTAAAATAGATTACTTTGACTGTTGCAATGTTGATAGAATTAGTTTGATTGAAATACATGCTATGCACGGAGAATGTGGAGAAGTGCAGGGAGGAGGGTGTTTAAGTGCAGGGAGGAGAATGTGCTACAAAGGTAATATTTATGCATTTTATATGTTCAGTCTTAATTTCTGAATATGTTAGGTGTATTGATAATTGGTAAAAATGCAGAAAAATGATGATAAAGTTAAGGAAGGAGAAAATCTTGTTGAGACTGGTGGGGAAAATAATGAGATTGTTGGTGGCATTAATGGAACTAGTGACAAGCAAGTTGAAGTAAACCCAGGTGCTTCACAACCTACTGATAATTTGCAAGAAAGTCAAGAGTTACCAGCAAGGCCCCCAATTGCAAGGTCCACAACTGTTAAGCCTTCAAATGCAAGGCATTCATCTGCAGGCCCAACAGCCTCTAAACAAGTTCAGGGTGGAGTTTTTAACAGACCTTTCATAAGACCAGGGATGGCAAAACAGGCTTCTAATTCCTTGGGCCCAGAACCTAGATACTTCTTACATAAGGGCCGAAAAGTGACCACTAGACATGAGCTTCAGAGGGCAGCAAATGTGACAAAAAAGCAGAAGTAGTTGGGTTTTTATGAACCATCTTTTGTTTCAAAACTATGAAAAATAGTGGGTACTTTATTTTATGACGTTTGTAAAACATTAGAAACCATATTTGGTCTTGCAGAAGTCATGTAACCTGCTTAACTATTGCGATCTTTAATGTTTAAATTCGTGCACTTTGTTATCATTACAAATTGCAATCTTATTTGAGTTCTTAAAAAAATTACAACTAGTTGTATTGTTCTTCTAATTGTACAATGATGTTTATTTATTTGTACAGAACAAATAATTGTCAAAAATTCCATATTCCATCTATTCTGTCAACTCTGTTAGTATGGTTAACGGTAGCCACCAAAATGCCGTTTAAAATGAAAGTATAGCCACCGATTTGTAAAATATAAAGTACAGCCACTTTTTTGTAAACCGGTGGTAAGTATAGCCACCGAAATGCAACTGGTTCACAAATTTAACAAAATCATTTTTTGAGAAAAGTTGAGCAAAAATAGCCGATGGATTACGCATTCACCAAAAGGGTATCCATTCTAACAAAGTATATGCACCATAGCCCTTAGGCTATAGTTAGCATTTTCCAAAAAAAAAATATGAATACACCGTCATAGAATGTGTATCTTTTGTAAAATGGGATATGTAACATCCCGTATTTTTATTATAATATTTTTGGGTATATTATTTTATATTAAGGATTAGAAACTATGTCGAAAAATATAGCGCTTGTTCTCTTCCATGGTTCAAGCATTCACGAACAATTTAACGTTTGCGGTAGAGCATCTACAACCCAACTCTATTTAGCAGCTCTCGTCATTACTGAACACGACTAAAGATCACACGTATAGATGATTTTAGTTGATCACGCATAGGAATCAAAGGAACACGAAACGAATAATATTATTAACTAACGATCCATCACACGGTCTACCCATACTCACAGGTCAAGCCTAAAGGCAAGTCTAAATGCTCAAACTCTATCTTACAACTACCCAAACCTCACAAATCGAGCCTAAAGGCAAGTCTACAGAATCTATAAACACTAACTCTGATACCAACTTTAATATACTCAAAAATATTATAATAAAAATACGGGATGTTATAGGATACCTCATTGATGATTGCGTAACCAATCGGTTAAAGTTGGCCAATTTTTAATAAATGGTTATTTTTTGTTAACTTGTTAAGAAAATGGATTATTTTTACCATATTTTTTGACTTATTTTAAATCAGTACCAAATATGCCGTATATTTTCCCGACTTATTTACTCAATGTCGGCGTTTTAGACTGGAATCGTACTTGACCGCCAAAATAAGTTATTTAGGTTTTTGCATTTTTATATCTTTATGAGGTAAAATAATCAAATGAGGAAAAAAATTTAGACCAAGCATCACTATTTATTCATATTTTATGTTGATGTTGGTCGTTGGTCGAAAACTTGGTTTTTGATTTATTGCTTGGCTGCTATGTCTATAGAATTCATTTCCATTATTTCATATTTCATTATATCCTATATATAATTGAGGTAAGGAGATTTACATGGTAGGATATATATATCAATTTAAAAATATTATTAGTACTTAAATTTTTAAATAATATTAGATAAAAATTAAAAGTATTATTAAATTGTAAACCTTGTATCAAAACTTATGAACAAAATATATAGACATAATTTTGGAACTATTCATAAGAATAACTATCATCAATTTAATGAAATTTGTAAATATTGTTTGTAAGACTTTCAAAAAAAATAAGAAAAATAAAAATTTAACTTAAAAGTTTATTAATAATATTTATAAAACATCTCGTGCAATGCACGGTATAAAGTTAATGTTAATAAATAATGTTTAAAAGTTCTAACATACCTTCTCCGTCTCTTTACATGATGTTTGACTTTTTACATATATTTTAAAATACTTTGATCGAATACTTAAAATAATAATTTTTAAATTTTTTTCTTAAAAAAAATATGTAAATAATAACTTCATTCAAAAAATAAAAATTTAAAGGATAATAATTTTAAGTACCAAGTCAAATCCCTTTAAAATATATGCAAAAAATTGAACATCATATAAAAAGAAATGGAGGAAATAATACATTCATCTACAAATATTTGATCTTTTAAATTTTACAGAATCAACTAAGTACTCGGTCCGTGTACTCGTTTACAAGTATAATTCAATCCGAATCATATTGATTCTAATCAAAATTCAATTTTTACATAACTTGATCAATATTCGATCAAATTTTGAGTACTTAGATTTAGAACTGATTTTGAATTATTCAATTTTTCATTATTACATTTAATGTATTACAAAATTCTTGTATTTAATCATCATATTTTTTTTTAGTTATATCGATAAAAATTATCAAGTAATCTATTACAATTTTTCATATGTTCAAAATCAAGTTCTATAAAAATATAATATATTGTGGAGATTGCATTAGAAGAAAATGTAATTCTTTATTAAAACTCTCTATAAAATACAGTAGCATATCAGAGTGTCTATACTTCACCCTAAAGTAGAGGGAAAAATCACCAACCGTGAATTGATTTCAATCAAATATTTTATTATATAATCATAGATACAAGAAGGATGGGAGTATAAAAATTCTGTAAGTTATATATAGTACATATGAACATGATTAGTACAGGTTACAAATTAAAAACCTGGATCAAAATAACTACATCACGAATAAAAGAAATCCGATTGAAAAAGAAAAATTGACGCATTGTTAAGATTAAACGTAATTTGTATAAATCAAATAGATATAAATTTAGACATTATAATAGTTCAACTGAACTAAATAAAATATGTTGTACCTCAGCTATATATGTGTTAAACCTAGATAATATATGTTAATCCCTTTTTGTTTGAATTGTTTTAATTTATTTACAAAACTGTCATATTTTTCATAGGTAATATAAAACATAGAGAAAACATTAATTTATTTTAGTAAATGTTGGTAAATAACTATATAAGTACATTAAAATTGAGGAAAAAAAATCCCGAGGTTATCTTAGAAAATTACTTGAGATTAGAATTTCTTTTTAGTATAAAAAACTTGTGGCAATTTATAAATATGTAAATTATTATGAAATTAAAATAATAATCATGTGTATTTATATGGGAGAATCTTTAAAATCTCAAGTAACTTCCTGAGTTGATGAACATGATATTCATTAAAATATAAATATGTTAAAAATAAGATTCATATATACAAATATGTCAAATAGTAGTAATATGAATAATAAAATATCACAATAAAAATATAATCGTATTCAATAGGCTAGAGTTATGAGAGATAGGGATGGGAACGGGTCGGGTTCGGCTCGGGTTTTGCAAAATCCAAATCCAAATCCAAATATTTTCGGGTTTCGGGTTTCGGATCGTATCGGGTTTCGGATCCAAAATTCAATATCCAAATCCAAATCCGTCGGATTTCGGATCGGATCGGGTTTTTTTCGGGTATTCAAAATTAAAAATAGTGTAAATAAGTTGTTTAACAAAAAAATAAAAAAAATTGTGTAAGTAAGTTAAAAAATACCGCTACATCCATGACAATTTATTTTCTCGATCTTTCCATATCTTATGTCTCAAAGATATGTGTATGTATAATATGTATTTATAATATACATTTATATATATATATATAAAATAGTGTATGTATAATATGTATTTATAATATACATTTATATATAATATATAATATATAAAATATAAAATATAATAAATAAAAGTCGGGTATTTTTCGGGTTTCGGGTTCGGATCGGGTTTTGGATCGGGTTCCGGGTTTCGGATCGGGTTTCGGATCGAGTTTCATGAAATCCATATCCATATCCAAAATCTTTCGGGTTTAAAATTTAAATCCATATCCATATCCAAATCCAAAATATCGGGTTCGGATCGGATAAAAAATCGGATTTCGAATCGGGTATCCGTCGGATCGGATTTTTTTCCCATCCCTAATGAGAGACAATAAAAAATGCAAGGCAAATATATACAAGTATAGTTATTTTAGAGAGAATCCTATTTAGTTCAACCTTGTACATTTTTGGAGAAAGAACTATTCTTTCTAACATAGAACTAAATACATATTTCTAAAACTAACAAAAATATTGCTTCACAAGTCAAAAATTTAAATTCTTTAAATACTAAATTACTAACTACATATGACCTTCACAAAAAGTATGACACTATTAATTGTTAAAATAAATAATTTTACTATTTTAGTTCGTGCAAATAGTTTCCTGAAACATGATTCCGTGACAAATATCATTTCGAGCATTTATTTTTTTAAAAATTCTTTATTCAAAAATGAATTTTGAAAGAATATTTTGTTAGATTATTTTTTATAATCTAATAATAATTTGTGGGCTTACAAATTAAAGACAATTATATTTAATGTTTATTCTATTTGGACTAATTAAGTGATCTAAAATAAAGTGTCCAATAACATCTTATTCGGTATGGGCTTTGTAATGTGTAATACCCAATAGTAATCTGGTTAGAGTTAATGGGGTCTAATTAGAGTACTATATAAAGAACATAATAGGGTTTTGGTCCCCAAGGCTAATCCAACCTCTACTCCTCTATTCCCATCAGTTAGAGAGAGATACGGCTAGAGGCGAATCAAGTCTGTGGAAGATCAAGTCCCATAATCCGTATTCATATCTATCGTCATGGAATCAGGTACGCTTCCGTACTACAATTTTATCGTGTAACCTTGATAATATCGCATAAGATGATTCTGGTTATTTATTTAGATCTAACAATTGGTATCCGAGCCTATCTTATGTTGAGTTATTAGGGTTGATCATATATATTATATGATTGTTTTTTTTTTCTGTATCGATTAATATCTTGATATGATTTTTTTTTAATCAAGATGAAGGTAACGATTTTATGCAGTCAGTCGAACCATGTCATGTATTGATTTTATATATGCATCAGTCGAACCATGTCATGTGTTGATTTTATGCATGTACCACTTGTCTTGATATGTGCTTGTGATTGTTTCGCATACGGCATATGTTTTGATCATGTTTTTTTCGTAACATGATATGCATGTTCAGTTTGTCCAGACATATTTTCTTTAATTTAAAAGACATGTTTTGTTTTGGCAAATTATAGGCATATGACTGGTTTTTTTTTTTTAAGTCGAATACTTACTATGCGATGCCATGTTAATAGGTTATGTTTTTATTCGATTAACATGTGTGAATGACTGATTCGTTTTGTAACACATATGTGTCTGTTATATGTGTCTGTTAATGCTAATTTAGTGGCTATTGTATCGAAGAAATTCAATTTTTATTTGGATACAATGTTTTTTTTTAGTTGGAAAATATCATGTGTTTTTAGATATTTTTACAATTAACGGATTTGGGCACTTTTTTTTTTTTGAAAAATAATGATTATTTATTTTTTGTCCTTTTATTTCGTGAATAAATGAGTTGAAGCAAAATATTGCCAAAGTGATATTTATGTGTAGATTTGTTTATTTTTGAAATACTAGGATGTGTATGTTTATTATTTATGCGTTATAATAATCGGCCCAAAGGAAGGTTATTTAATGGCCAAATAATAAATGTACGTGCGGAAATAAATATGTAATAATTATAAATTTTTCATGTGAGTAATAAACCGGCCCAAAGGAAGGTTATTGCTTGACCGAATTTATTATTAATATTTGATTTCTGCGTGGAGAGTACCACTTGCAAGTTAATATTTCTGTCCAAAGACTAAATATTAATGTTGTGCTAGGTATCTTGTTTGAATGGGCCCACACACACTATAGTATTTAAATTCATGTATTTTTTTGTGTGCTATTATGTATGCATATGACATGAATTTCCATTATGCGAGCTTATATTTTTTTTGTTCCAAATTGCTAGTTAATGCATCTGCTGCTAATATAACTGCCAACATGAACTCCATTCCCGTGCTTAACGGCACAAACTTTAAGAGCTGGAAAGAGAACGTTCTATTAGTTCTTGGCTGCATGGATTTAGACTATGCTATAAGGAAAGAACAACCTGCTTCTCTTACGGATGAAAGTTCTAATACTGATAAATTGAACTTTGAGAAGTGGGAGCGTTCGAATCGCTTAAGTCTAATGATGATAAAGCGCAGCATTCCTGAAGCATTCAGGGGCGGTATGTCTGATGACTCCGATGAGGTATCTGTTAAGGATTTCCTTGATGAGCTTGAAAAGCGTTTTGCGAAAAACGAAAAGGCTGAGACAAGTAAGCTTTTGGCTGATCTTGTTCAGATGAGGTATAAAGCTCAAGGAAATATTCGTGAGTACATTATGGAGATGTCTAACATCGCTTCAAAACTTAAGGCACTAAAGCTTGACTTGTCTGATGACTTGCTTGTGCATTTGGTACTCATCTCTCTTCCTGCACAATACGGTCAATTTATAGTGAGTTATAATACTCAGAAGGATAAGTGGACTCTGAATGAGCTCATTTCACATTGTGTGCAAGAGGAAGATAGATTGAAGCGTGAAAAGACTGAAAGTGCTCATGTTACAACTACCTCAAAGGCTAATCACCGAAAGAGGACTAAAGATAATGAGACTGCAGTGGGAAAATCACAGCTTAAGAAACAAAAGACTCAGGATCAAGCTGTAACTTGTTTCTTTTGTAAGGAATCTGGGCATGTGAAGAAGGAATGTCCCAAATACGCTGCATGGCGTATAAAGAAAGGGTTGCATTTGGAGCCGGAAACCAAGTGATGCTGAAAGATTCATCTATGTGGGTGATGGCAATGCAGTTCCAGTTGAAGCTATTGGCACTTTTAGATTGTCTTTTGAGACTGGTCATTTTGTTGAATTAAGAGAGACTTAAGTAGTATCGTCATTTAGACGGAATTTGGTTTTCTATTTCTGTTTTGGACAAATACGGTTACTCTTGTTCATTTGGAGATAATAAATTTAGTCTATTTCTTAATTCTTCTTTGGTTGCGACTGGTTCTTTGATTGATAATTTATATTTGCTAAATACAATTGCTTCACATAATGAAACCCTGCAAGTAACATCAAGAGGTACAAAACGAAGATTATCAAGAGAGAATTCTGCAATGTTATGGCATAAGCGCTTAGGACATATCTCTAAAGGGAGACTAGAGAGACTTGTGTCACATGGAATACTTGAATCTCTTGATTATTCAGACCTTAATGTATGCATTGAGTGTATTAAGGGCAAACAGACAAACATAAGGAAATTAAGTGCAAATAGGAGTACTAGTGTCTTACAGTTGATACATACTGATATAATGTGGTCCATTCCCTACAGCTTCTTGGAATGGTCAACAGTATTTTATCACTTTTATAGACAACTATTCTCGATATGGGTACTTATTTTTTAATTCATGAAAAGTCACAATTTTTGGACATGTTTAAAGTCTTCAAAGCCGAAGTTGAAAATCAGCTTTGTGAGAAGATTAAAGCTGTCAGATCTGATCGTGGTGGTGAGTACTATGGTCGGTATGACGGATCCGGTGAACAACGTCACTTAAGACTGCAGCCTACATACTAAATAGAGTACCTAACAAAGCAATAGCTAAAACCCCTTATGAATTGTGGTCAATCAATTATTTTTTGTGGGGTTGTCCAGCTGAGGCAAGGCTTTACAAGCCGCATGAAAATAAACTGGACTCAAGAATTGTTAGTTGCTATTTTGTTGGGTATCCTGAAAAAATAAAGGTTTTCAGGTTTTATGATCCTTTGGTAAAGTTTTTTTTCGAAACGGGAAATGCTAGATTTCTTGAGGATGTTGAGTTTGAGGGGGAAGATAAAAGTCAGGGATGTTGTCTTTGAGGAAGAATCAGTTTCTTTGCCTCATGTAGTTCAAGATAACAATGTGGATATACCTGTACAGTTTCCTACTCAAAATCAAGATGATGATCAAGAAGAGCAAACTCAACAAGCTCAAGATGAAGTGCCACTTAGTAGATCCTCTAGTAGAGACAATATTGGCACTTGTGGATATATCACACATTCAGTGGGAGTAAAGTATTCCTGTTGCTAAAGGAGATAAGTTTAGTCTCAAACAGTGCCCTAAGAATGATCTTGAAGGAAAAGAGATGCAGAACATTCCCTATACTTCGGCTATTGGGAGTCTTATGTATGGTTAGTACCCTGCCGGTTTTGGCATTCATTATGGGTATGTTAAGCAGATATTCAAGTAACCCTGGAATGGATCATTGGATTGTAATTAAATGGGTTATAAGGTACTTGCAAAGAACAAAAATATTACATGCTCGTTTAACAGAAATCGGAAAATTTGGAGATCATTATGTATTCTGATTCTGATTATGTTGGTTGTGTAGATACAAGAAAATCTACTTCTGGTTAAGTTTTTTTTGTTATGTCTAAACAGATAGACATTAAATATCAAGTCATTGTAGAGAGAATGCAATATCAATTAGTGTCTATTGAGTATATAAGAAAAAATTCTATGCTAGCAGACCCACTTACTTACTAAAGTTTTTGACACCATAAAGTTTTTTTTTGGGCATACTGCTCATATGGGTGTTGTCTCATTGGAGGATATTCAGTTTTAGTGGGAGTTTTTTTTGTTTTGTTCTTGTATTCGGTACTCAGTTTTGATATTGACACTATGGTGATACATTATGTATTTTTGAGTTTCTGCAGAATAAAGTTATTTATTTTATTCTCTCTATTGCTCAATATGAGCTGTCTCTTTCAATTGTGGTTTTGACATAAAGTTTGAAAGAATAAAGATTGATCTCACTAAGGTATTAAGGACCAATTGGAAATAGGCATGATTGAGATCACATTGCATGTAATTTCCAGTTACACATCCATACTTGATCTATGTCATTGAATATATTTATGTGGTGATCATTGAGGATCCAGTTACGACAATGTGACGAAGGTCGCTTTGGTTCCATGTTTATATATGAGATGGACCAGATTGATTAAGGAAGATGTTTTCTAAAGAATAAACAGTTTTGTGCGCACTTATGGTTATTGAATGTAATTGTTGTTTGGAACAATTTGTAGCCCAAGTGGTGAAGGAATTTACGGACGAGCGGAAGCGTGGTATAACAATTATTCCGTAAAAACCATGTATCGTGCATATAGAAAAACATATAAAAATGAAATAGCGGAGGGATCGTAACCATACCTGGAAAAATCGAAGCTTTATAATCTATGGTTTTGATGGTTGCTAGCAGTTGCTCCTCAGAGTGTGAAGCACTCTACCGGTATCCACCAAGATTAATTCTTCGACGAAGCCTTTTTTTATAAAACTAAGCTTTTATAAAAATGAAGGTTTTGATCTTTTTGAGAGAGAGAGAGAGAGAGATGAAGGTGGAGGCTACTAGGGTTTTCACAAAACCACAAGTCATTCTAAAACACCTCTCATCTCATTCTTTATATAGGGCTCATGTAGGTTTAGTATAATTAATATATCATGTATATATTAATATATATAAATCCCACAAATTGTTTAAATAATAATTAAACTATTTTAATCATTATTAAAAACAACTTGCTCTCTCAAAATACCTTCATCAATAAATTAATCTTTTTATGGTGTGACCCTGTAGGTTCAATATTAAGCCGGTAGTAGAAATAAATAATAATAAACTTTTTATTTATTATTTATATGAATTCTAAAATTCATTAAATATAATTAATGATTAATTATATTTATTCTACATCGTGAGTGATGCTTCTCAACATATCGCGACTATCCGGATAATATGAATTCACTGCTTAGAATACCAAGAACCTGTCAGTGCTAGTTACCGTACAATCAATTCCTTCTACCCTACAATATCCCGATTAAATACAAGGCATGGATCGCGTGTCAAGCCTATCAAATTTAATCATATGATTTCTTATTCATAATGCAAAGTTCATATTAATGCAAATTAGAAACTCATTTCTAATTTCATACACTCTGGCCAGAGATTCCGGAACTAGCATCATAAGAATAGCATAGGATATTCTCTTCCTTACTAGAAGGGGTAGATCCTTTATTGACCGTTAACTATCTCCATACACAAATCCCTATGCCCAGAATAGACCTAATGGATGTCCTTGAGACTAAGGACTAAACCAAAGCATAGTTCATTATATACAAGATTACTCTAACGATCTCAAGTCTAAGGACACTTGTACAACTATCACTCAGTGAACAACTATCGACACGTGAGTAAACTCCATTAGTTGTTCAACTTATCGAGTCATGTTCAGTGAACTTATTCCTTAATAAGCACCTACATACTAGCTATAGTGTCGCCACACAAATGCCTATGAGAACAGACATCCTCCTAAAAGGAGCAAGCATAGTATGTACCAATCTTTGCGGATTCACTAACTTCCGATTAGTTATCCTATGATCGGGAACTGTTTAAGTCTAGAGTTATCATCTTCTAGATCTCACTATTATAATCTCATTATAATTCTAGAAGCTTTACTTTAAACCATGGAATATCTTATTTAAAACACTTTAAATAGATAAAGCCCGTAATAAAAAACAAATAAGTCTTTTATTAGTATTAATGAAATCAAATAAGAATACATGAAAGTTCTTCCTAACTCATCATACATGATTGGATTTAGGACAAACACTTTCAATCTCCCACTTGTACTAAAGCCAATCATTCTAGTATATAATACTCATTCACTCATTATGACGATCGAAGTGAATCTTAGATTGCGGCTTAGTGAGTGGGTCTGCTATGTTGTTATGTGTGTCAACTCTCTCAATGTTGACATCTCTACTTTCAATGATCTCCCTATCAAAAGAAAGCGCCACAAAACAGTTTTGTAGCGTCACTTGCATCTATAAACTCTGCTTCCGCTGTTGAGTCAGCCGTTGTAGGCTGTTTGGAACTCTTCCAATTAATCGCTCCACCCTTCAAGGTAAACACGTACCCTAACATGGATTTGCTATCATCACTTTCTGATTGAAAACTAGAGTTGGTATAACCCTTCTATTTTTCAACTCAGATCCACTAAAACCAAGAAAAATATCCTTAGTCCTTCGCAAGTACTTAAGGATGTTCTTCACTTCTTTCCAGTGGTCTTCACCTGGATCCGACTGATATCTGCTCGTCAAATTAATTGAATGAGCAATATCATGCCTAGTACATAACATCGCGTACATGATAGATCCTATTATCGAAGCATAAGGAATCTTACTCATACGCTCTCTTTCCTCACGTGTCTCATGAGACATCTTCTCGGAAAGGGATACTCCATGGCTCATCGATATGAGACCTCTCTTGGAGTTTTTCATGCTAAACCTTTTAAGCACTTTCTCGATGTATGTACCTTGGGTAAGACCTATAATTCTTCTCGATATATCTCTATAGATCTTCATATCGAGAATCTAGGATGTCTTTCCCAAGTCCTTCATAGTGAAGTTCTTTGATAGCCACACTTTGACTGATTGCAGCTTCGGTATGTCATTTCCTATAAGAAGTATGTCATCCACATACAACACAAGAAATGTTACCGCGCTCCCACTAACCTTCTTGTAAACACATGGTTCATCTATGTTTTTGATAAAATCAAACTCTTTGATTGTCTCATCAAAATGGATGTTCCATCTACGAGAAGCTTGCTTCAATCCATATATGGATCGCAAGCAAAATCCGAATTGATTTGAGTAGGGCTACATGCAAAAAGTTTCATCAAAGTCAATCCCTTGCCTTTGTCTGAATCATTTTGCCATGAGCCTAGCCTTGTAGGTCTCCACATAGCCATCTACTCCAATCTTTTTCTTGTATACCCTTTAGCACCCAATAGGCTTCACATCCTCTGGTGCTTCAACCAAGGTCCATACTTGGTTGGCATACATAGAATCCATTTCGGATTTCATGGCACTCTGCCATTTCTCTGAGTCAATACTATGCCACATAAGGTTGTTTAGTTTGAACAAGTGTTTCCTCTTGAACCGTAGTAGTTTGTGTTTCATGAACTTCTTTAAGTTCAATTTTGCTCCCACTGTTCCCTTCAAGGATAAACTATTTTTCTAAGAAGGCAGCATGTCTGGAGACAAACACCCTATGATCGGTGTAAAAGTGATACCCTAAAATCTCTTTAGGATATCCCACAAACCTATATTTTACGGATCGAGATTCCAGCTTATCATGGTCAACTTTCTTGACATAAGTTGGACATCCCCAAATCTTAACGTGTTTAAGACTCGATTTCCTTTCTTTCCATATCTCATATGGAATTTGAGGAACAGATTTGGAAAACACCTTATTCAGTAAATATGTTGAGGTTTCCAATTCATAACCCTAAAGTGATACTGGAAGATCTGCATAGCTCATCGTGGATCGAACCATGTCTAACAAAGTTCAATTTCTCCTTTCAGATACTCCACTCAACTATGGAGTGTCCGGATGAGTCCACTGGGAGACTATACTATTTTCTTTGAGATAATCTAGAAACACATCACTCAAGTATTCATCTCCTCGATCTGATCGAAGAGCTCTAATACCTTGTTTGGTTTATTTCTCTACTTCATAACTGTATTCTTTGAACTTTTCAAAGGCTTCAGATTTGTATTTCATCAAATACATATATCTAAATCTAGATCAATTATCTATGAAAGTCACGAAGTATTAAAATCCTGCCATGGCTTGCGTAGACATTTGTCCACATACATCTATGTGTACCAATACCAGCAACTCTCTAACGCTCTCTCCATGTCCACTAAATGGAGATTTGGTCATTTTACCCAATAGACAAGACATGCATGTAGGATATGATTCAAAATCAAAGGGTTCCAGTAACCTTCCCTTATGCAATGTTCGAAGTCTATTTTCACTAATATGACCAAGTCTGTAGTGCCATAAGTAGGTAGGATTTTCATCATCCCTTTTTTTTTCTTTTATTATTATGTTCAATATAAAGTAAAACATATTCTATGTCACATACATACAGACCGTTATTTAAAGTTCCACTACCATAAAGAACATTATCTCTGAGGATTGGATGTTTAATATTCTGAATAATAAACGAAAATCCATCCAAGTCTAACATTGGAATAGAAATAATATTCCTCACATTCGAGGGAATAAAATAACAATTATTTAAAATAATAGTCTTGCCCGTAGGCATATGTAAATCAAATGACCTTACAGCTACGGCAGCAACTCTTGCTCCATTACCCATAGAATCACCTCCTCTTCCCAAGAGCCCTACTTCTCCTTAGTCCTCGTAACGAATTGCAAATGTGAGAACCACAAGTAGTATCTAATACCTAAGTAGAAGTTGATTTAGTGACATGTTTACTTCAATCATAAACATATCTGAATTAGAAGCGGTAGTCTCACTAGCCTTCTTCACCTTCAGTTCTGCAAGGTAAACCTTACAGTTCCTCTTCCAGTGCCTCACCTTGTTACAGTGAAAACAAACAGCATATCCCAGCTTCTTAGCCCTTGAGAACTTTTCTCAAGCTTCGAAGCCAGTCAGCATAGTTGGGATCAGTCAATATGTGAGCATCTAGTATGCTACGGAGTGATTGTGCAGAAGACCTAGTGTATATATCTATATATATTAAGTCTGCAAATGATATACACATAACAACACTTAGCAAATATTCAATTTCATTATTAAAACACTATATGAATCGGGTCTTTATTCATAAGTGGCTCCCACTAGTTTATCTAATTTATACAACCCCCTAAGTGAATAAATAAGCATTCAAAATGCTAGTGGGAATAGGGATCCTACATTCCATCACACAACCCCGGCTGTGGCACGAAACGCCATGTGATGTTCAGTAGGCAGACAACTCTTGTCAATTACATCTCATGTTATTCCCTAATAAAACTTTAGCCTCTTGAATAATTGAGTCACGGCTGTGGCACGACAAACTCAATATTCTAAGTCAAGTCTAACCCAACATTCTGTACAATTGAATCAGTCTCCAATAGCCCACGGCTGTGGCACGTAACGACCATTAGATTCTAATTCATTGTACACATCTCTATGTAATAGACAAGTATTTCTTATTTCGAAATCAAAGCCCTCGGCTGTGGCACGAAACGACAGTGATTCAAAAATGAGAACTACTTTCTACCATGTTGGAAGGCTATGACCGACACAAGCCCGTTGTGTCATTGGCCAATTACTACTTGATATTTATAAAAGAGGTTTTTATTATAAGGTCACGAAACATTTTCGTATAAACCTATAAGTCTAACGTGTTTTAAGTTTAATAGATAATCTAAATCTATAACAAAAACATGAAAAATCTCAATATTATTAGTCAAGTCAAATCCAACATTTTGTACAATTAAATTAGATTCCAATAGCCCACGGCTGTAGCACGTAACGACCACTAAAATCAAATTTTGTACACATCTAATGTAACAGACAAGTATTTTCATGTTGATCGGTAACAAAGTCCTCGGCTGTAGCACGAAACGACAATGCACCGAAAACAAGAAATACTTTCTGTCATGTTGGAAGACCATAACCGACACAAAACTTTTTGTGTCTATGGCGGATTACAACTTGACATATATAATACATAGATCTCATCTTCTCTGTTATTAACCAATAATTAAAACTCTTTTAATTATTAATTCTATTTCTAAACTCTTTAGAAAATTAATCTCTCCCTTAATTTAATTTCTTAAATTAAATCAATAATTAATAATATTAAGATCACATCTTAATTATTTTATAATCAATTAAATCTTATTTAATCAATTAATAAAATTGCTAACTAATTATTCATTTCATAAATAAATAATTATCAGCCATTATTAATTAACTAATATTATTTAACAATCATAATCATATTATAAAGAGATTCTTTTCTTCAATTAAATATTTCAAATCAATAATCGATAATCAGATGATTCCCAGATCGGGGGGAGCATTGTCAAGAGGCCTCACTTAATACCCCTTTCTTACAGATCGAAATCCGTTTTTGACAGAATCATCCTTTCTCTCAATATTGAAAATTCATATTTAATTACGTGTTTCATAAACACAAGAATCTCATGATTGTATTCATAATATAAATATTAAGGCAAGAAACGATTCCTATTCTAGATTTTCTAGAGCACGCCTTATATTGATTTAAGTTCACCTAGATCTATCATCGCATGGTAAACTTAGGTATATATCTCATATATAAACATAAATAAATAAGTAAGCATGCAAGCAATATCATGTCACACATTGATATAATGATGTATGGATTTATTATAGCATTTAAAAGCAATTTAAAACAATTAAAATATGCTTTAAAACACTTCCAGTAATATAAATATTTCAAAAATATTATATAAAAAATATTTGACCACTCCATTAGATCCGTCTCGGAAATACGAATCCAACGATATATTGCACGCCCAAAACGGAGTTACGAAACTCCCAAAAAATCAAATTTAATGTGGACAGAAGGGATGTAACGCATTACAAGAATGCGTTACTACAATTAAATACTCTTTAATCGTGTAACGCATGACGCTCATGCGCGACAGATACTGTCACGCATTCCTCAAATGCGCGACACACTGTTCCCCGCGACTGTGCCCCACGCGCGCGATAACAGAGCAGTTTTTTTTTTTTTTTTTATTGATTATCAGAGGCGACCGTTGCACATTCTGTGTGTTTGTTGCCGTTACTGTGTGAGCACTCAAAACAAAAAAACTGCCGAATTATGACTATCATAACTACTGTAATAACCTTTTATTATTATCTTTAAAATTTTGATATTAATAAATTAATTAACAATTAATTAATAAATTAATATAAAAATATAAAGACATGATTTCTGAAAATCAACAGTAGCTTAAAATTATCAAATCAGCCAGGGTCCCTTTGCAAATTTTAATTTCATAATATTCACATGCATGATTATTTTATGAATTTTAATTAAAACAATTTTAAAAAATTCATAACAAATAATCTACACATCACAAAATTATGAAAAAAATATCTAGATGATCCATAACACTTATAGAACCCAGATCAATGGTCAAAATCTCATGCAAATATTATTTTGAATTAATTCATAATTAAATCCAAATAAACTTGCAAAAATCATAATAAATCCATACATGCATAAAAAAATCTGAAATTTTTTTATATGAATCTCTATATGCAGAACCTGGCTCTGATGCCATTGAAGGAATTTACGGACGAGCGGAAGCGTGGTATAACAATTATTCCGTAAAAACCATGTATCGTGCATATAGAAAAACATATAAAAATGAAATAGCGGAGGGATCGTAACCATACCTGGAAAAATCGAAGCTTTATAATCTATGGTTTTGATGGTTGCTAGCAGTTGCTCCTCAGAGTGTGAAGCACTCTACCGGTATCCACCAAGATTAATTCTTCGACGAAGCCTTTTTTTATAAAACTAAGCTTTTATAAAAATGAAGGTTTTGATCTTTTTGAGAGAGAGAGAGAGAGAGATGAAGGTGGAGGCTACTAGGGTTTTCACAAAACCACAAGTCATTCTAAAACACCTCTCATCTCATTCTTTATATAGGGCTCATGTAGGTTTAGTATAATTAATATATCATGTATATATTAATATATATAAATCCCACAAATTGTTTAAATAATAATTAAACTATTTTAATCATTATTAAAAACAACTTGCTCTCTCAAAATACCTTCATCAATAAATTAATCTTTTTATGGTGTGACCCTGTAGGTTCAATATTAAGCCGGTAGTAGAAATAAATAATAATAAACTTTTTATTTATTATTTATATGAATTCTAAAATTCATTAAATATAATTAATGATTAATTATATTTATTCTACATCGTGAGTGATGCTTCTCAACATATCGCGACTATCCGGATAATATGAATTCACTGCTTAGAATACCAAGAACCTGTCAGTGCTAGTTACCGTACAATCAATTCCTTCTACCCTACAATATCCCGATTAAATACAAGGCATGGATCGCGTGTCAAGCCTATCAAATTTAATCATATGATTTCTTATTCATAATGCAAAGTTCATATTAATGCAAATTAGAAACTCATTTCTAATTTCATACACTCTGGCCAGAGATTCCGGAACTAGCATCATAAGAATAGCATAGGATATTCTCTTCCTTACTAGAAGGGGTAGATCCTTTATTGACCGTTAACTATCTCCATACACAAATCCCTATGCCCAGAATAGACCTAATGGATGTCCTTGAGACTAAGGACTAAACCAAAGCATAGTTCATTATATACAAGATTACTCTAACGATCTCAAGTCTAAGGACACTTGTACAACTATCACTCAGTGAACAACTATCGACACGTGAGTAAACTCCATTAGTTGTTCAACTTATCGAGTCATGTTCAGTGAACTTATTCCTTAATAAGCACCTACATACTAGCTATAGTGTCGCCACACAAATGCCTATGAGAACAGACATCCTCCTAAAAGGAGCAAGCATAGTATGTACCAATCTTTGCGGATTCACTAACTTCCGATTAGTTATCCTATGATCGGGAACTGTTTAAGTCTAGAGTTATCATCTTCTAGATCTCACTATTATAATCTCATTATAATTCTAGAAGCTTTACTTTAAACCATGGAATATCTTATTTAAAACACTTTAAATAGATAAAGCCCGTAATAAAAAACAAATAAGTCTTTTATTAGTATTAATGAAATCAAATAAGAATACATGAAAGTTCTTCCTAACTCATCATACATGATTGGATTTAGGACAAACACTTTCAAGTGGGAGATTGTTAGATTATTTTTTATAATCTAATAATAATTTGTGGGCTTACAAATTAAAGACAATTATATTTAATGTTTATTCTATTTGGACTAATTAAGTGATCTAAAATAAAGTGTCCAATAACATCTTATTCGGTATGGGCTTTGTAATGTGTAATACCCAATAGTAATCTGGTTAGAGTTAATGAGGTCTAATTAGAGTACTATATAAAGAACATAATAGGGTTTTGGTCCCCAAGGCTATTCCAACCTCTACTCCTCTATTCCCATCAGTTAGAGAGAGATACGGCTAGAGGCGAATCAAGTCTGTGGAAGATCAAGTCCCATAATCCGTATTCATATCTATCGTCATGGAATCAGGTACGCTTCCGTACTACAGTTTTATCGTGTAACCTTGATAATATCGCATAAGATGATTCTGGTTATTTATTTAGATCTAACATATTTTTCCAAAAAATGATTTATGGGAAAATATTTCTCAACAATTTATTATTGTAAAAAGAATTAATTTTGGAAAAAAGTTTTAATTCCTCGAAGAAATATTCCACCCTTAGAACTTATTTTATGATCCTAAATACAAACAACCATAGGAACATCTAGAAAACATTTTACAAAATTTCGTACCAATTTTGCCCTAGACAAAATAATAATTTGGGGTCCCTTTAAAAAGGTTCCTCTTACCGTAATTAAGAGCATGGTTGTAATTTGAGCCAAACTTTTTTCACGAGTCGAGCCCGGCTCGTTTAATTTTATGAGCTGAGCCGACTCGTTTAGATAAACAAGCCTATTTAAACCAGTGGGGGTGAACTAGCTCGTATAAAATTATATTTAAACGAGCCTAATCTTGTGTCCAAAATCGGCTCATTAAATTTCATTAGCTGAGCCAAACCAGGTCGTTTAGCTAAATGAGCCCGGACTTGTGTTCGAACTCGGCTCATTAAAAAACTCGAGCCTAGAATTTTGAGAATTAAAAATTGTTTGGATATTGGGGAAAGAAATCAGAGAAGATGAAGAATTTAATTTTGATACAGGGGGTAAAGAGTGTGCCACTGTTGGAGTGAAAAAATTTATTCTAGCTTCTACATTTTTATTGCATCAATTTTTTTCAGTATTATCATTATAAAACCTAAAAAAATGGGCCCTCTTTTAAATTTGGGCCCTTGGCCGTTGCCCCTCTAAACTACCCTCAGAACCGGGCCTGGTACCAACGCAGTAAATATTCAATTGGGATGAAATAAATGTTGCAAAACCCAAAAAAAAAACTTTGGGAAATTGTTTTTAAGAAAAAAATGGAGTTCGCGAGATAGATTATCATCACAAATTTAAATTCATTTTTTACGCTGTTTTGATGTAATTGTCTTTCTTTATCTAAATTATCTTTTTGGATCCTACTTTATATTCTTAAAAGGTTTATACTTTTTAAATTATGAAATAATGCCCAAACTACACCACTTTTGTCATCCACTAGCCCAAAATGCCGATATGCGCTGAGATCCGCCCTTTTTGTCCACGGGATATGCATCTTGGGCATGCGTGGCGTGGGATGCACATTCCTGGAATGCGTATCCTTGGTCACGCATCTCCCAGATGCGCAATGACGTCAGCTGACGTCATTATTGCAATTGCAGCTCCGGTCATCTCTCTTCCTCAAAATCGCCCTCTCCGTCGCCTCTTTCCGTTCTCCCACCTCCGGCTACCTCCACCATATCAAAGGACATCAAAACAAAGCCCAAACCGTCCTCTCCATTTTACCCCGTTCATTTGTTGATTTCCGGCCCCGCAGGGGCGTGCACGGACCAACCGGAAAACAGATCGGAGAAAGAATGTTCGATTTGGGGCTTTCAAATCCGGCAAACAAAATGAAAAACGAATGGTACAATGTTGTAGAGGGTGAAAAACCGAGCAATTTGGTGTATGGTATTGTAGTGAACGATTGTTGGAAAGGGATGAACCAACTCGTCGAAGTTTCGACCAAAATTCGTCTCCGACGGCGACTGGGACGAAGATGAACAGGACTAGAGATACGCATGTTGGACATGCGTATCTGAAGCCACGCATGTACAACATGCGTATCCCCGATTACATTTCACGAACATAGAAGTTAATTTAACAAAGTCCACGCCGTGGTAACATGCGTGGTCCAAGGCCACGCAATTTTGGAATGCGTATACCCTATACGCATGTCCAAAATGCATGACCCGTGGGTAAAAAGGGCGGACGCATCTGGATATAGGTATTTTGGGCATCTGAAATTAAATGGTGGATATTTTGGTTTTTCACCCTTAAATTATTGATCTCTACGAAAAAAATTAAATGTGTAATATATTTAAATTAGCTTTTTAGTATGCCTATAAATTCCTATAGTATTTATCAATTCTCTAAAAATTCACGAGATAACGAGAATAGAATCAAGGGACGATAGAAAATTAGTCTTACCATTTTAAATTAGTGCAATGTGGAAAAAAGATTGGTTCAAAATTTTGAGGAAAAAAACTAGAATGGCTTGCATCTTGACAAATGTAAATACCTTTAATTTACAAATGGTCACAAATTGATTAAAAAAACTTTTTTCTTGTAATTATTGACCATAATTTTTAATATATCGCTCATAGTTACAATATAAAAGTTTAGCCACATCAACAATCTTACATTACAATTTTAATAAAACAACACTGTCAACCTTCTTATTGATTCAGATTTCAACATACATAATTATGAAATCAATTCCTTTATGAGGTTTAGCATACATCATAGTAAACTGAATTGAAACACAAACCAACTAGAACATTATGAACCCGAACTAGTTAGGCAACACCATTATTGTGATTCTGTTGTGAGCTCTGCCCAGTCACAATCCTAGCTTTCTTGGGGACATATTTACGCATCCAAACATGTTTGCCGTTAATAGTAAATTTGGCCTTGTGAACACCGTTGAGGATCATATGAATTATGTCAGCACGAATTAACACAATGCGAGCAAACAAAGCTTGATCTTCCACACCCCTCACTTCCGGCATGTAAAATGATTCAATGCATTCTCCAAAATTTTTGGTAAAAAATTCACGAACTTCCCATTCTTCTACAGGATAGCCTTTTGAAAAAGTAACAAACATTGTCCGTTTATCTGCTGGCACCATACTGTTACCGAAGCTATTAGATAACATTGTTTGCTGCACAAGAAGTTGTTGTTGGCTCTCGACTATTCTTTGCGCCTCATTTCGCAAAATAGCTTGATCCATCAAATCATTAAAAGCCTGCATACAAACTGTATTTCGAACTTTTTCCACTCCAAGTTTTGCAAATGTTTGATTCTTTTGCAGAAAATGAAGAGAAAAGTTCTTCTGTATCACGCTCTGTGATAGAGGAATTTCACCAGCCTCTGACATGAGTAATAGAGACAGAGGATTATCAATAAATGCAAGGCATATGTTAGCCTCTTCTGCAAGATCATTGATTAGCATGATAGGAAATTCTAAGATTCTTTTTACTATGTTAAAGAATCCGACTCGTTCCAACCACAACCAGAGTGCCATAATTTGCATAGCTTCCACGGGGTCACGCAATAAGTCTGCCACAAGAATCAAATACAATCTCCGATCAATTGAATGAAATAGACGAAATTCTTCTTGAGAGATATGAACTTCCATCTGTGACTGCGAATCTGGGAGACCGGGGAAGCCTTCCATGGCAGTTATGTTAAAAACCTGCGAGAAAAAAAAATTAACGAGAACAAATTATATAGTATAAAGTAATCACAAATTATTACTAATTGCGCATGGAATTTGAAAAGAAAAAAATGAGTATAAAATATCCAATACCATTCAAAGTACTTTTAAGATATTATGCAATATTCAAAACAAAAAAAATTGTGTTGATTTAATCTGAACATAAATAGAAATTATAACAGATCACATACTAATTCAACACAAATATTTAACGAGTATGATATTATTCTTCAAAGAAAATTTGTTGTATAAAAGTACGCATAAAATTGTACTTTTTTATTATTGGTACAAATAACTACATATATTATAAATTGAAAAACCATTCGAAATACAACCTTTTCAAACTACAAACATGAACATTAAAAATTATTTGAATAAGAACACAACAAAAACAAACGATTAGTGAAGCAAAAATGATAAGGAATTGAAGATATCAGGAGAATGATATAAACACCAATTCTTGAATAATAAACAAAATAAAACATTCAAAAAATTGGTAAAAAAAACATGTGATATATGAATAGTACAATTTTGTATAATCAACAAAAACATGAAAATCAACTCTTTAACTATATATTAACATGAATAATTTCGAACAAAATTCATGAGAATTATACGATTATATATAAATATACACACAAATGATATGTTTGGCAAACAATCTAGCAAGGAGATGAAAGGAGTGGGTTCAAAAGAATTTACAGGTTTGCTAATTTAGGGTGAAAACTGTGAAGCTGGAAATTGCTTGTGTAGTTGTGTATGGTAAAACTCTGATGATAGCCTGCATTTATAGCACATTTTGGTGAATTTTTGCTATATTCTACTCATCAATGACTCCCTAAATTTATTACTTTTAATATGATAAAATAATATCTGATATTTATTTTCATTATCTTTTATTTTTTGCATTATCTTTGGTATCTTGAGAAAATCCATGAATATGTTCTACAGCTGTAACACATGAGCTGTTTAAAATTTAAAGTGGACAAAATCGCATGTGGAAAATATCAAATAATATCAATACATATATGTCTACTTAGTACTACTAACAAGTATTGTCTTATGCCCACACCTAACAAGAACAATATTTATTTTATTATTTAATTCTTATGCAGAAGTATTTATTTTTAATTTGCATGCAAATATTATCATTACACTTCCCACAATAGAATAAAAATTAACCACCCAAGCAGTTTTATGTTATTATTGATAACTATGGTGATTAGATATTATTTTTTTCACAAATATGATTAAATAGTTACACAAAAAATCTGTTGATTAAGAAACATTGAGTATGTAGCGTAAAATACTATCGACATCGGGTGGTATTGTACTAAGACTTTTAAAGACTTTTAATTATTTTAAAAGTCATGAGGTATTCAATTCTAACATTTAAAAAATCTTTTAAATTATGGTGTTATTCAATTAAGACTTTTAGGAAGTATGCAAAAGTAGGGTGGTATTGAATTTAGACGTTTATAGACTCTTTATAAGTATTGTGTTATTCAAAAAGTCAATGACTTGTAATGAGAATGACTTTTAACAAAAATTATAACTATATCCCTTGAAAAAAAAGTCATGACACATGAAAATCATCATGAATTTTACCAACTTCATGGAAGTTGTTAAAAGTAAATAAAATTCTTAAAAGTCATTAACCTCACTAAAGTCATTAAAAGTAGTAATACAATACCACCTTAGATTTCAATTATCTCATTATCATCTAGAGATAAAACGTACCTCATTTTAATAAAAGATTATATATAGCAATAATCTTAAAAAAACAAAGTGGGGTAGTGGGTGCGGTACTTGGCCCCCCGAAAATTCTTAATTTAGATGATATAAAACATGTATGTATGACGTAGATTTGTTAATCATATGTATGCATAGAATTGTTGATTCCATTCTTTCAATATCCAAGTTCGAATCCTCTAGACCTCAACTTTTTCATCGCATGATATTTAAACTAATAGTCTCATCCTTTAATTAAGGGATAAACATTCGGTTCGAATATTCAAAAATTACATAGATATATCTAAAATAATTTGGTTTGAATACCGAACCAAATTACATGGTTCAATATTTGGAAAGATGTTTTTATTAATTTGAATATTTGGTTTTTTTATTTAAATTTTTGAGTTATTTTTAAAGTCCAATATATCTGAATTATTGTATATGTTTTCAAAGATATTAAATTTTTGTATGCAAGTTTTACGAACATTTTGTAAATTTCATACACTAACTTATAACCCGTACTTTGCATGGGTTACTTTTAAATAATTTAATTTTTATAATTAAATTAAATATAATATAATGATATGTTGTTGATGTAATTTTAATTAACTTCATTTATATTTTTAGAATTAATATAATACATGTTAATTTTTACATGTTGTTGGTGGGATTCGAAACTTAGACCAATGTATATAATAACTTTTAATATTATATCTAACAGTCCTAAAAGATCTAACTGTTGTGGTTGATACGATAGCCAAAAAGGAGGTGTTAACCAAACTACACAATATGCCATGTTTTGTTTATTATAATTTAGCAAATATCTTAATTTTTTTCATTTAAATATTTTTTTAAAAGCAAAGGATGGACAGATAAATAGTCTATCAAAGATAGGCTCAGACTATATCTAGTCATTATAAATACATAGAATGTTTTAACGAAACGATTCCCCTTTTCTTCTGACAATCGAGAAACCTTGTTTTCAAAATATCACTTGAGCAAGCGGTGAACTACCACATTCTCAATATTTGCCACAATATCCAATTCATGCATAACCATAAATTATTTGCCAATTGGCCAAAGCCCCATGTCATTACACCAGAGTTCAAAACCTCTACCAAACAGACCCGCAAGAATCACTATACGGTCCAAATTCTCAGCACCGTATCGAGCCAAATAAGCAGCAAGGGCATTTGCACATAGTGCTAATGTCCATGAGAAAGTTACGATCTGCTTTTCTTTGAGTAAGTTGTTGGATTACATACATCTGTTGGTCCACCGCCCCAAATGTAGCTACAATCCTCGACTCTTAGTATCTCGTGGTTTGTCTATACCTCGATCACGAAATGATCCTCCAGAAAAGCTCTCATCAACTTCTTCATATCAACATAGCATAGTGTTTGTTAAGTCGCCTTTCCTAAATGCCTAAAGATCCAGCTATCATCCAGGCCTGAATTTAAAGGAGTCCAAACAACCCTATTGAACATGGTCTCATAATTCTTAGAGATCCCAAATTTTCTAAGTTCATTATAGATATGTATGTGTATCAGTAAGAATTAAACCGCAACAACAATCTCAAAACTCTCTTCTTGGAATTTACGGCTTGTTTCTTGTAAATTACAACATCTGCGTTTACATATTTTTTTCTTATGTTTAAGACGAGCCTGCCACTATCCTCACGATCTTGCCTCTATGATTCCTTATTACAACCCCTATCCTAGACACATTACCATTAGCTAATGGCTCATCAGTGAAGAAAGAGTGCACATCGATCTTATTGCACACTTCAGGAAGAAGCATCCACTGAACTCCAATACCTTGCATTTTCTTATTTATTTAAACACTAGGCTTGGACTTGTATGTGCTTTGCTTGTGTTGAGTATGAACACACGAAAAGAATACAGGGGGGGTGAATGGATTCTTGAACTTTTCTTGTTCTTGAATCTGTTTGGTGATTGTAGCAAGATATGTGTTGTGTGTGTGATGATCTAAACGTGCGGATAATAAACAACACAAGACACAATATCACTTTAATCTAATATTTTATTAGATAAAGATTTGCTACAACCTGTGAATACAAATGTTATTATTCTCAGCTTCATTTTTCTCAGAGAGATGTACTCTTGAATGTGTATTAAAAACTTTATCAACTAAAGAAGTGAGGTTGTATTCTTATAGAACATGAATACAACCTACTTACTACAAATAAGGTTACAGGATAAATTACTTTCTTGTATGTCTATCCTTTTTAAGTAAGTGTCCAAACGGCTACAGATTTAACTCTGCAAAACTCTGTTTAGATCTACTTCTTTAGCTCTTTGTCTCTTGTACATCTCTCCAAGCTTCTTTGTAGGCTTTCCATAGCACGTTACAGATTGTGATCCATAAAGTGTTTTGGCTTGTTGCAGGTTTCTGGCTTGTACAATTTCTCCAGTATTTTGTCTCCAAGAATGTATTCGAGAAATGGCTAAGTGATTGATTTGAGAACTAGGATTAGATAACTCTGAGTTCTCGAATACTGTATAATTGGCATATCGAATCACTTCTCGAATAGCTCTTTTCTCCAGGGATCCTTGAGTTGTCGAATAGAACACTTGACTTGTCGAATCCATGAGATGTCGAATAGCTTTCTGAGTCCTTGAGATATCGAATGAACCTTGACTTGTTGACTTCTAGAGAACTTGAATGATGCCTTTGACTTGTTGACTTTCCGAGTTCTCGAATAGAGTAGTAGACATATCAAATCTCTGAGATATCGAACAGTTCATTCAGAGATATCGAATAGTGTCTTTTAAGATATCGAATCCCTGACTTCTCGAAGGCTAGACTTCTCGAATATAACAAACATACTTCTCGAATTGGTACTTAGGCAAATTCTTCATTTCTTCAAATCTCAACTATGATTATTTGATAGTCTTGTTCTTCAAGCTTGAGGCATGAACCTTGGAACTTCTTTCAAGCATTATTCTCTGACTTTTAGTACAATTACACAGATAGTACTAGTACAGAAAGGTCTTTTAGCATCGCACTTTTGGCGTCGGTCATATGGAGAACCGTGGCCTATACATACTTTAGGCATCGGGTGCTAGCTTAACCGACGCTTAAAGTCATTTGTTTTTGACCTTTTGCGTCGGTTTAATAATTTAACCGACGCCTAAAACCTTTATATGCGTCAGGCTTCTAAATGCCGACGCCTAAAAATACTAATAGTGTCGGTCATGAAAGAACCAACGCCTAAAACTGACCCTTTAGCATCGGTCTTTTCTCAACCGACGCCTAAAATCTACCCTTTAGCATCGGACATAAAATAACCGACGCCTAAAACCGATCCTTTAGCATCGGTCTTCTAAATGCCGACGCTATAAACGTATTTTAAGCATCGGTTCTTGTAATGCCGACACTATTGGATCTAGTTAAAAAATAGAAAAAACAAATAATTATTAAAACAAAAACCTATGTCTGTGAAGAAAAATAAACATATACTCGGCGTTAACTTAAAGTGAATCTTCAACTTAAACCTATACTCACCCTCAAACCTTAACTCGTCGCGACCTAAACCTTTTCGCAAACTGATGAACATAAACTCCGACTTCAACTTAAACTGAATCTTCGACTTCAACTTCAACTGTCGATTTCTCTTCATTGTTCGATTACACTCCATTGTTCGATTGGGATTTGCTGCTGGGTTTTTTAATTGTTTGATTTGCTGATTTTTATATATCCCGATTTTTGTACTCAATCGGGATTTGCTGATTGTATGATTTGAAGATTTAAAACTTCTGCTGATTGTTCGATTGGTACTCTCTCTCTCTCTCTCTCCATCTCTCCCTCTCTCTCCCTCTCGCCCCCCTGTTGTACAGGGTAGTTGGGTTTTCTAGAACTTGCCCCCAACCTGTTTGATGATATGTGTCAACCATTTGTCAAGTACTGTTCTATCATCTTTTAAGTATTTTTAAGTCCATATTTATCTATATGTAAACCAATAATTGTCTACTTTATATCATTATTTAAGATTTATACATTCGTGTGTGTACGTGTGTGTATTAGATGCTCCTTCGTTAATATATTTCTTCTACTTCTTGTATTAGAAATTGTGGAGGTAATATATATCTGAAATAAATACTACTCTATTGTCTTGTGATGATGTATGACAGGGGATTTGCAGAACTTGTTTCTAAAGAAAGCATTGCCTACTAAAGTCCGGTAAATTCAATACATCCTTTAAAGTAGTGTTCTTTGAGGTTAATTCATCACTTGTCAGGAACTAGTTTAGGGGGATCATGCCGCCTGGATGTATGGTTCACACATTCAGATTACAACATAATATAGTGAAGAATCCAAGAAATTAGACAAAGGAGATGTTTTGTTTTTTTTTTCAATTGCCCAAATGAAGGAACTGAGACATTTGGGAAGATGTAGATATAGAATCAGGGAGTTTGGGGTAAGCTCAGTTTACTAGATGGAATCTAAGAGAAATTAGAGAGAAGAATTCAGAATCCAGAGGCTTAGAGAGAGAAACATATGTATAGGGCAACTGAGAAATAAGATAAAATGAAGCTTGAGAGGAAACCTAAAGTGATTCACAAGGATTTTGGTCAATTTTAATTAAATGCATATTTGATTAACAATCAACCTACCAAAATACAATTACAAGATCCCACACTCTTAGTAAAAAAGTTTTAGTCTGTTATGTTTTCAGTTTACAGTCTAGCTATACGCCATTCATGTGAATATTTAAACTACTATCTATACTGTTATAACAGCAAGCGTGTATAGAGTTATATAACTGAGTCCTTGATTTTCTCTTTCATTTTAAACAGAGTATGTAGTATTTCTGCATCTATGATACACAACAAGTTCTTGTTATTTATTTCAGAGCGTATATTATGATGATTGGTATGTTGAATTGTCCTATGGACCATGGTGGATCACTTACACTGTTGGCTTTGATACAGTTTTAATATTTCTTTTACCAATCAAAGTTGCATTACATTTTATTTTAAATTTCTGTATTTGGTTTGCGAGTGTTCTATTTTCCATCTTGTAGGTGGAATTGCAGTCCTCATTTTCTTGGCTTTCCGCCTCATGAACTGTTGTCAACATATAAGATAACAGACCTGAAGCTCAATACAGAGGAACCGGATCAGAGACAATGTACTAGATTTAACTGAGAAGGTAATCATCTAGCAGGTTAAATTTCATAGTTTGATGATGGTACAGAACTGTCGTCGCACTAGATTTTGTGAAAGTCGAAAAGAAAGACTTTCACAAATGTGCTCAGATATGTTTTCCCACTATATTTTGTAGTGGTTCACAATGAAGCGCCAGCATGCTCTAATCATACTGATAGTCTGTATTATACGTTGTTCAGAGATTTTTGCAAGGTGCTTCTCATTCTTAGCATCTCTATGTTTTTTTTCTTATAAAGTTCTATTTATGTGAAGTTTTTTGTGTATCATTTTCTGATCACCTGTATATGCATTTACCTAGTAAATTACCTATATTAGAGTGGCCAGCACGACAGAAGATTGCCTTGGGAACTGCTCGAGGATTGCGATATCTGCATGAAGAATGCAGAGTTGGATGCATTGTACACACTGAAATGTGGCCCAATAACATTCTTGTTACCCATAATTTTGAACCACTGGTATGGAACATCTTACATTTTACTTGGTGGCAAATTTTTACTTGATAAAAAATTGGATGTGGTACCCCTGCAATTTTTTGTGCTTAATAAATTTTTTGGATTGATTAGTGGAACTCTAATTGATTGATTTATCTCCAAGGTAGAGAATAATATAGCTTGATAGTTTAACTACTGATCAAAAATTCGGGATAACCATTCAGAAGCTGATGATGATCAACTGAATTTATGTTATGTGGACCTGGGTACAAGTGTCTGACACAGGTGTGGTTCCGAATGCTGGATTCTTAGATATGAAAAACATATGGGATTCTGGGTATGGATCTATAACTGGACACGGGTGCGGGGACTCTGCCTGCAAGTGTAACGCTAGAATTTTATATTCTTAGTTCTTTTTTTCTTTTTATAAAATAATGTCTATTACAAACAAATGTGGGCTTAATTATGTATGAATATTTACGAAATTAAATTAAAAGGATAATTTTAAATACAATTTGTCTAGAGGCCTTCAGATTGCATTTGGACTCAGCTTCAAGATGGTGAAGTGTCTGGGTTCAATATTAGATCCGACTCAGATTCTGTACCTATACAATGTCATGTCACGCGTGACACGAGTATGATGGCAGAACTGAAGAGTCTAGGTAACATTGAACTGATCAGGAGATAATTAGATATTACTTCTTTATCAATATGTAGAGATGATTAGTTATGTTACTTGGCAGACAATATATTTAGGATACTTATTGGGTGTTTTAGATGATTACTAGGATTCTCGGTCGGTGTTTTAGAGAACAATTATGTTTGTTTTCTTATCATCACAATATACAAGGAGATGTAAAGTTTGGTTGATCTTCAGAAATAAGCTGTGCATTTCGAAGGCTTGAGCTTTTACACATCTTTCCTATTAACATGAACCTCCCTCTTTATCCATTCTTCTGTTGTCATGAAAGGTGTCAAGGACCTAAACCACGACTTCGAATTCCAGGACCTTTCCCCTACCTGCATATAATAAGTCCCTTAACCTGCTAATAATTTATCGTCCTTCCCCACAGCAGGTGAAGGACAATCGTTTCAGACTTTCAGATAGAAGCCATCTAGATTAACCAAACCATCCCTAAAAATTAAATTAAAAAAAAAAATCAACGGTGAACCAGACTTGAAACAGTTTCTCGTTTTGGCCCGATTGCCCGGTTCTTTTCTTTCATTACTTGGAATTCTGGACAGTGAGGCATTGGATCGCAGACTGTATGACATTTAAAGTTTGACCCCCCTCCCTCTTCTTCCCCATTCAGAAGAACATTGAAAAGTAGTATTAAGAAAAAGATCATTAAGCACCAACTTGTTTTCTGGGACATATCAGCCTCCATTTCTATTTTGTTGGCCAGACTCTTAGCATTTAGCAAACTGCTCTCTAGCCTGTATCTACTGTCGCAAAGCCCAAGGTGTTAACCATATTAGCCTTGTCACTCTTCACAAGTCTCTTTCAAGCCTTCTTTTTTGTTGAACTTCAGTTTAGTGCCGCATTTTAACAAACTTTAGGTCCAGTCCCTTCTCATTCTTAGCATTTCTATGTTTTTTTTTCTTATTGAATTAAAGTTCTATTTATGTGAAGTTTTTTGTGTATCATTTTCTGATCACCTGTATATGCATTTACCTAGTAAATTACCTATATTAGAGTGGCCAGCACGACAGAAGATTGCCTTGGGAACTGCTCGAGGATTGCGATATCTGCATGAAGAATGCAGAGTTGGATGCATTGTACACACTGAAATGTGGCCCAATAACATTCTTGTTACCCATAATTTTGAACCACTGGTATGGAACATCTTACATTTTACTTGGTGGCAAATTTTTACTTGATAAAAAATTGGATGTGGTACCCCTGCAATTTTTTGTGCTTAATAAATTTTTTGGATTGATTAGTGGAACTCTAATTGATTGATTTATCTCCAAGGTAGAGAATAATATAGCTTGATAGTTTAACTACTGATCAAAAATTCGGGATAACCATTCAGAAGCTGATGATGATCAACTGAATTTATGTTATGTGGACCTGGGTACAAGTGTCTGACACAGGTGTGGTTCCGAATGCTGGATTCTTAGATATGAAAAACATATGGGATTCTGGGTATGGATCTATAACTGGACACGGGTGCGAGGACTCTGGGCAAAGCGGAAAAATCATACATACCGTCCGAATAAGCATTTGACACCGCGAGAGGAAGCACAGATGGTAAGCTACGAGAGTTTGCTTGCTTTATCACCTTGTTAAGATACCACGACATTCGGGGTACAGAGATTTACAAGCCAAACTCTTATTGATTTGTACACTATTGGCAAGTCTAAATTATTAACTTATCAGGATTAGTACTTTAGCGATTATTAATTTTTCGAGCTTCTATATACACGTGCATGGTGTTTAATTTATATCTAAATTATTTTTGTGTAAATTTTCTGCCATGGCATTATCATTCTTTAGTGAAGTGAAGCCATCTTGTTTATGTATGTCTGTAGATAAACTTTCTTATTTAGGGGTTTTAGAGGCTGTAATGTGTTTGCTGCTGCTGGTGATTTTAGGGGAGGGGAGAGATTCAATTATGATGATAGCACTGGTGCTTTTTTATGTATGTATATTTCATGTAAATATGTATTATACTGGGATTGTAGGAAATATGTCAGTTTGTTCATGGACTGCATATGTAGCATACCTGTCTGTTAATATGACTACATTTTGTATATGACACTTTCAACTGTGCTAATTTTTTTTTGTCTGGAATTGAGAGGAAGATCATATATGGTAGTGTTTTTCCCAGTTGTACATATGATTAATTTTTCTCTCTACAAAATTTTGATGCTTTTTGTTTGATGTGATAATTGCAGCTGAAATCCTCTGTTTTGTTTCAGTGGCAGATGATGACAATGGATATTTGCTACAACCAGTTGTGCAGGTGGAAGATGGTGCTAATGAGGGTAGTGATATGGATGCTAATGAAGACGAAGTGTTGAATTGGAGGAAGAAGTTGAAGATGAAGAAGATGCTGAATTGGAGGAAGAAGTTGTAGAATTTAGAGTAGTTTGATATATTGTTTATTAATAATATTTCATTCGTGTCTAAGTATCATGTATAGATTGATTTTATATATAATTTGGTGTTCTGGCATGGGCTAATTGTTTCTGAAATTGTAATGTTTCATAACAGAATTGCAATTTTTTTTTTTTTTAAAAAAAATTGACTTTTAGCGTTGGTTGTTTGAATGACCGATGCTTATAACCAGATTTTAAGCGTCGGTTGTTTAAATGACCGACGCCTATAACAGATTTTAAGCGTCGGTTGTTTAAATGACCGATGCTTATAACATACTTTAAGCGTCGGTTGTTGACAGGACCGACGCCTATAACCTATCTTTATGTGTCGGTTATTTAATTGACTGTCGCCAATAATAAGACCATATGCGTCGGTTTTTTAGTTAACCGATGCTATTAACAACTTTTAGGCGTCGGTTGTTTAAATAACCGACGCTATTAGTACATTATATGCGTCGCCCATTTAACCGACGCTATAGGCCTATACCTATAGTGTCGCCTTCATATACTACGCCCAATAACCGATGCCTAATGCCTATTTTGACCGACGCTAAAAGCCTATTTTGTAGTAGAAGTACTAAACAAATAGAAACTCTACAACTAGAGGTTCCCTCAGTTAAGAGGTCATGTAAGTCATGCAAAGCATTACAAACAATTAGGCTTGTTATTAGATGTATACAGGCATGCCTCTGTGACTAAGAGCTTGAACAAGATAAATTTAATCATATTAAGTTAACAAATTTTATAAAATCATACATTGTATGCTATAGTTGATTTTTGTACATAAAGTTTTATAACATCCAAGCCCAAAACTAAATGCATGACAGACCCAACAACCCACCACAGGTTAGTCCAAAAGTGCTAGCAAATTGGTACACATTAAGTTGACTTGGTACTCCCTCCGTCCCCTTTTAGTTGTCACAATTGGAAAAAAATTGTCCCTAAATAGTTCTCTCACTCTTATTCAATACATTGTTATACCAATTTTTCCTTATCAACCCCTCCATTCCTAATTCCAATATTTGACTTTACAACTAATCTCACCATTTAATATAAAAATTAGGGAAAATACATGAAAATAATTTATAACATTAAATTTTTCTTAATATGTGTATTTCATCCAAATGTGACAACTAAAAAGGGACGTAGGGAGTATCTATAGGGATATTCAATTATTTCGTCCTTAAATTATATGTTGTTTTTGGTTGGGACCTTAAACTATAAAAAAAATATCATGATACCTAAACTTTTACAATTTTTGATTCGAATCCTTCCGTCCAAATTTGACTAATGATCTTTAGTCAGTGTTGACGTGGCAATTTTGGAAAAATTGAAATTTTACGGAATGAAGTGAAAATTTGACATGTTAATCTACGAGTGATTACAAGAACACGGATGGTAAAACTTTTCAATTTCGAGTTCACTAACATATGGAAATCTGCAGATTTTAGTAATTTTTTTTTGTGTTCTTGAAATTAAAGTGTAGATTTCTATATGTTATTGAATTCGAAATCGAAAACTTCCACCACCCATGTTCTTATAATCACTCGTAGATTAACACGTCAAATTTTCATTTCAATCCTTGAAATTTTAGTTTTTCCAACATTGCCACGTTAGCACTGACTAACGTCCGTTAGTCAAATTTGGACGGAAGGATACGAATCAGAAATTGTATAGGTATCATGAATTTTTTTATAGTTCAGGGACCTAAACCAAATACAGCATATAGTTTAAGGACAAAATAATCGATTATCCCTAGAGGTCTCAAACATTCTTACCCTAATCGATGCAAAATGTTTGCAATATTAATTCCATCCAGACTTTATTTAGAGTAAACTTCAAAGTGGTGGCCAGATTTTACACTCATTTTCAAAAAAGTGGCCAAATTTTCAATTTTGCAAGATAGTGGCCAGACTTGCCTTTTTCCTTTCAAAAGGGTGGCTACAGAAGATTTTCAGCTTTTTGTCAGTGGTAAAATGGGAAAAAAATGCTAGAGTTCCCAAAAATTGTGCACAAAAATTCTCAAAAATTAATATGTGTCACCATATGCTTGGTTATATTCGTAATAATAATAATGCCCCCATGTATGCACATCAATTCACAAAAAAGTCCACAAATATGAGTTGTCAAGATTTAATTAGTCAATTTATGTGCATGCATGGAGGGGGCATTATTATTATTATTACGAATATAACCAATCATATGGTGACACATATTAATTTGGGGATTTTTTGGATAATTTTTGGGATTTTTAGCATTATTTTTTTCTTAAAATAACATATTTTCCCATTTTACCCCTGCCAAATAAGCTGAAAATCATCTTCAACCACTTTTTTGAAAGGAAAAATGCAAATCTGGCCATCATTTTGCAAAATTGAAAATCTGGCCACTTTTTTGAAAATGAGTGTAAAATCTGGCCACTTTTTTGCAATTAACTCCTTTATTTATCAAAAGCTATTACTTCACTTAGGTGCATTTAATATATTTATCTAATATTATAATTATGTTGCTATAATTTTACATATTTTTTTATCAAGATTTGAATATTTGTATCTTAAAGTTTTAATAATCTTTTAAAAAATTATAGTATTTGTGATAAAATTTTGGTTAATATGATTTATTTTTTTTATAATTTTGATCCATAAATTTGAGAGAATGGGAAAATCTTCGATGGCAATTGTGGTAAAATGTTTTAAGTAAAAAATAAATGAGAACATATACATACAAAAAATTATTTAGGACTAATTAGTAATTAGAAAAATAAAAAGTTGAGTATTAGATATCTTATATCACAAAATATCTTAGAGATATTGTATATTCGAAAGAAAAAAATTGTATTGATTTAATCAAAGCATAAAATGAAATTCTGACAAAAAAGTATGAAATGATATTTTCGTAGATCGCATGCTAACAACACGATTACGTACGAATACAATACATACTACGAAATTAATTGAATTCATTTTTTCAATTTATGAATATTAATGTTAAACAAAAAAAATTCTTATGGTGTAAACTATGTATTTATATTAACATCACATAAAACTTATATAAATATGACAAATGTTTAGTATATACCACTTCAATATTGGACTCGTGAGAGTATTGCACTAGAACAATGTTTTTTTGATTTATATAAAGATTTTTAAAATTATAATACAATAAATTTGAAAATTGTAGTACAATAAATTTGATTTATGTAACAAGTTCATTTCGGTGCATACATATGGTCTGAGAAGTCAAACATTTAAGTGAATTTAGCAACAAAAAAGGGGGTTTATACTGAACACAACTCATATAACTATAATTATTGGACATAAACATTTTGAGTTATAAAGTGAAGAAAATCATATGTAGTAAACGCTAAATACGATTAATAATCCTTAGAGCAAGTCCAACAATGTCCTAACCCATTGCTTAAATATAATATAAAAAATAATGTCCTAGTAACTTAGGACATGAGTAGCTAATTTCATCTCCAACAATATGCCTTACATTTAATATTTTACTATTAAAATCACCTTTCATCATTAAAATACAATATATAATAGAGAGAGAAAGAATGTGTTTGTAATATTTTATTATAAAATATGAGTTAGGACAACCTTAGAGAAGACTTAAAAATAAGGATTTGAGAGAATGTCATAGTGATTTAAGGCATCACTAGGACATTGTTGGAACATTTCTTTTTCTCAATTGCCCTAAATTTTAACTTAAGACATCATTTAGGGCATCTCTTGGACTTGCTCTTATGAGTTAAGTTCTATGTAGACCAATTTTTTTAGTAGAGACCAGAGACCTTATATTAATCAAAATATTGCAAAAACCTATTCATTGAAAATCATGTTCTATAAAAATCACTACTGCATTTATTTCATTAAAAATCTTGAAAATCATATATGTTTTACATGCAAATTTCATTGAAAATCTTGAAAATCATGTATATTCTACAAACAAAATATTGCAGAACGTATTGTTCTTCAAAACATGTTCTGCTAGCAAATCATATATGAGTTTTAAGATTTTGAATAAAATAATAATGTTCATTGAACATTCTTTGCAATTATATATGTTTTGCAATATTTTGAGTGCATAATGTATATGGTCTTCACGGTCTCCACTCAAATGTTGGTCTCCATAGAACTTAACCCTAATACTTAATTCCAATTTATTTTTAGTAATAAGACGTAATGTCATGCTCCACATGATAATATCATCTTTTAGCCTGTTTGGCACAACTTTTATTAGTGACTTATGGACTTATTTTCGGATAAAAATTTTATATTTTGATAATTTTTTTTATACAAGTATTTAATGTATGTTTGAGATTCAATAAGTTGCAAAAATAAGTTAAAAAATAAGTTAGGAAAGTTAGGAATCTCTAACTTTGTCTTAAAATAAGTTGACTTATTCTGGAAAAAAGTTCTCCCAAACACCCCCTTTGTGTATGATAGCTTGTTTTTAAAACATATTTCAGTAATTTTATGCTATATTTGACTCGTTAATAACTTAATAAATATTATATATTTTACACTTAAATTAATTAAATCATTGTTTTTAAATTAATAAATATTTAAACATTAAAGATAAAGAATCATAGTAAAATTTGATTTAATTTGTTTGTTTATTTTCAAAAATATAAATATAAGGATGCAATTTACGTTTCCACTACCTTTGTGTTGTGGAATAAAAATTAGGTTTTGTGTGTATTTAATGCTAGGGTTGGTGAGCTTCAAGCTTTAATGATTGTTTCCGTGTTTCGAGACTGATCGGTCCTCATAGAGTGTCTACGTATCTCGTTATTGAGAATCAAGCAAAGACGTAGTTCTGAGAATGAGGGGTCAGACCCTTTTTATAGGTTGAGAAGCCTTAGAATCGTAGTAGGGTTAGGAGACTTGATGGACAAGCCACCTCCTTGAGGAAGGTTCTAGACTCCTTCCTTGTAGGAGTCAGTTTCCATGTTGAGTTAGGTGCCTTGGAGGCTAAGTCAGGCAGGAGTAATATCCTTATTTGACTCTTATTTGCTGAGCTGTTTATTACCCTTAATATTAATTACGAAATTAATATTAAAATTAAGGGTTTGGGCCCCACTAATGGGCCCTACGTTTGGACCATGCCGGGTCTAATTAATGCAACATTAAATGTGTCTATGGGGCTTACTTTTAGCCCATATCATTTGTCCCCCAACTTCTAGGAAAACTGATCAGGTTTTCATAGAAGTTATAGTTGTCTTTTTCGAGACTCGGGATCCTTTTTATCCCTTACCTGGGACTACTTAATTTTCCTACCCTTATATGGGGATTTTAGTTTACACTAGTGTTTCACGGGTATCGTCTTGATGTAGAGCGTGGAGCGACCGACGTATTTACGACGATGCTTAAACAATGCTAATCAGCACTAATCAGCCTTCAACGACGATTAAACGATGTTAAGCGACGCTGAACGATGCTAAACGGTGCTAAACGGCACTAAACGGTGCTAATGGCACTAACGGTGCTATCGGCACTAACGGTACTAAATGGCACTAACGGCACTAAACGATGCTAAACGACGCTAAATGACGATCGGCTGACATTTTTTTGAAAAAGTTGAATCATCATTGTCATGTTTGAATCATCACTAATGTGTTTCAATGTTCTGAACAACTTTATTGAGGTTTAAAGCCAATCAGTGGTGTTCTGAACATCAAAGTGATTTTTCGAGGTTGATAGACCATCAACATCCACTTTAAGTCGGCTGAGGCCCTCAAAAATTGAGGTGGTCGACCAAAGGTGGTCCAAGATTATAGAAAATTCAATTAGCTTCACTTGTACTGTAAGATCGTCCAAATCTGATATCCGGGACTCAAGATATGACCCAAACAGCGTTGAAGGGTCGGATTGAGTTCCCGGTCGGCCTAAGGGCTTCAAAATGCCTCAGTCGGCCAACCATCACTCGTCCAAGGCTCTCCAAGAATGTATAAAATTCAAAGAGATTTGCGTGGACTGTAAGATCATCCAAATCTGATATCCGGAACTCAAGATATGACCCAAACAGCGTTGAAGGGTCGAATTGAGTTCCCGGTCGGCCTAAGGACTTCAAAATGTCTCAATCGGCCGACCATCACTCGTCCAAGGCTCTCCAAGACTGTAGAAATTCAGAGAGCTTCGCATGAACTATAAGATCGTCCAAATCTGATATCCAGAGCTCAAGATATGGCCCAAACAACATTGAAGGGTCAGATTGAGTTCCCGGTCGGCCTAAGGGCTTCAAAATGCCTCAGTCGGCCAACTATCACTCGGCCAAGGGTCTCTAAGATTGTAGAAAACACAGTGAGCTTTGCGTGGACTGTAAGATCATCCAAATCTAATATCCGAAGCTCAAGATATGGCCCAAACTGCGTTGAAGGGTAGGGGGCATGATGTCGGTCATCAACGTGACATATCGATCATCAAGGTGAAGTTTCGAACATCAACTTCAGTATTCTAACATGGATTTCAGTATTCGAACATGAATTTCAATCTCCAAACACGACCTTAGTGGCATCAAATGGCGCGAAACGGCACTCAACGACTTCGATTTCAGCTTTAGCTTCAGCTTCATTCTCACATTTCAAACATCAAGGTGAGGCTACGAACATCAACCTCAAGACTTGATCATCAACCTCAGGACTCGATCATCAACCTTAGTCGGCTGATGGCCTCCTCGGGAGGTCAGTCGGCCGGTGGTCGATTGGCCAGAGGTCAGTCTGCCGGAGTCCTCCTCGGGAGCTCGGTCGGCTAGCTCTCGGTCGGCTGAAGGTCAATCATCAACCTCAAGACTCGATCATCAACCTCCGTCGGCTGGAGCGAGAGCTCGATCGGCTGGAGCCTTCTATGGGAGCTCGGTCGGCCGGCTCTCGATCCTTGAACTTCAACGTCAGTATTCGAACATCGATATTTGGACCTCAACGTCAGTATTCGAACGTCGATATTTAGACCTCAATGTCAGTATTCGAATGTCGAATGTCATTATTTAAAGTCGATCACCAAGTCATTCATAACTTTTGTTTAAGGCTCAACTTCTGGTCTTGCTTAGTTTTCATATTAGAAACGACGTCGGGACCAACTTTCGACTCGACATCGAAACGAATACTAGTCAGCTGAAGCTTCCCGGGTGCCCCGGTCTTCCGGTCCCCGGTCGGCTGGAGTCTTCTGGGTGCCCCGGTCTTCCTATCCTCGGTCTTCCATCTTGAATACCAGCCTTTCATATTGGTAATAGAACATCAATGTCAACACTTGAACATCACTTCAACCTTTGGATCTTGATTGGAAGTTCATAACCCCCTCAAGTTTGGCCTTCATAGCTAATCTTGACCTTCATGGCTAATCTTGGCCTTCATGGCTAATATCTCGTGTTCCTCATCCCAGGATTTGAGGTTGATGTTCACATGTTCAACGTTGGTGTTCTGGATCAAAGACCCAGGATCCCAAGTTGATTTTTCAATTTCCAATTTGAGGTATCAACCTTTCTAATTAACTTTTCTAATAAGTATTCTTAATCAACTACCAAAACATCTATCAGGTTGGGGGTGTCCTGGACCACCAATACGAGGTCTCTGGTCAATAGGAGGTGTTTGTTATGCCTTAAATGGTTTCGTGAACCTTAAATTCAAACGACTTGTTTCTTAGTCATCGTGATCTTCCGGGCATTAACTTATTTGCTGAATCCTTGGTTTTAAGGTTATTATCAACCCTTGATTCTAGGCTTCCAACCTTCTTCTTATGCTCAAAGAACCTTGCTTAGGTTTTAATTTGACTGACGTCTCTTAATTCAAGGCCTCGAATTCGAACGACAAGCTCGATTGGAGGTAGACAGCCTTGCTGGCCATTAAGGCTTAAATCTTGTGTTGAGATTTGAAGTTCAAGGTTTCAATACTTAGTCTTGGGATGTATTCTCCATAAGAATCAATCCTCAGTCTTGGCCATCAAGGCTTAAATATTGTGTTGAGCTAATCCTCTTGATTTTGTTTTTGACGCTCCGTCAAAATGGAGCACCCAATATTCTTTCAAGGTCATGTTTTCATCTTCTTTCTTGCTTTCTAGTTTTTTACCCTCTCGGGTTAATACCTCTTGCCCCCCAACTTCTTGGTTGTTAACGATATATTCAACCACGAAGTCAGTTAATGCCTGAGCCTTGATTGCCGTCTGAGGCTTGTATGTGATGTCAAAATCTCCTAACTCAATTGCCCACTTGATTATCCTTTTACTGGCTTTCGGGCTATGCAATATGTTTGTTCAATGGATGGTCCGTCAGGACTTCAACGGTTGTCTTGGTTCCATCTTTGTTTCTTGTTTTTCTTGATTCCAGGTTAAGGATCCAGGATTAATTCCTCGATTTAGGTTTCAAATAAGACAATTATGTGGGCCTCTTGCCTTTTAAACTCCTGAGACAAGAGTTTGCTTGAACCTCTTGATCCTTGTTTAAGGTTCTCTATTGGTCTTCTACCTTAGATTCTCCATCCAAGTCTTTTTGAAAATACTGAAGAGTTGCTAGTCCTTAGCCTCCACAGCCTTGCATGGCTTTGATTGCCACATGTAGCTTTATTAACTTGTCTTTTATCCCGGGTCATTCAAGGACTTTAAACACTTATTTGGTTATAATGTAACCTAGCTCTTGACCCTTCAGGGTTTTTATTTATGCATTTGTTTATTTCCATTCGTGTATTCTTTTATTTTCGGTACTTGGTCGTCTTTGACTTACACACATCAGGTGCATGGTACATAAATAAAATCACACAATCAATGAATGGAAAACAAACTTGCATTAATAACTTGAAATGGGTTCAACCCTTACATAGAGTACTACTATCCTACTCGGAGCAACATGCTCTGCAATGGCTTCAATGAACCTTATTTCTACTTCTACTAGATAGATATGAAGCTAAATCCTACTAGGATAACTTGAGCCCATCGGGGCTTTGCAAGACTAGGCCTGCACTACTTGATTTTGTTTTTGATGCTCCATCAAAATAGAGCGCCCACCACTCCTTCTGGTCTCCTCATTCTTATTCTGAGGTTCACTTCCTGCTTGGGGTACTATTTCCTGCCCCCCCGACTTCTTGGTTGCCAATGGTACATTCAACCACAAAGTCAGTTAACGCCTTAGCCTGAATGGTTATCCGAGGCTTCTGTGTGATGTCCTCTGCTAGCCTTTCTTCGTGTTCCTTACCACTGCGGACATTCATGTCTTCAATCGGAAGGACCTGCCCCCCGACTCCATCAGGCCTTAACGAGGCTACATAACAGCTTCGTGCCATCTTTTGATCACCTTTATGTTCTCCAACAATTCCTGGTTGGGAACTTGATCTTCATATGATAAGTTGAAGCAACAGCCTTGAATGCATGAAGTCCAATCCTTCCGAGGATAGCATTGTACGTTGAAACCACCTTGATTACCAGGAAGTTTAACATCTGAATGGCCTCCTTGGGCTCCTGTATGTCCAATAGTTACAGGCAACTGAATAGTTCCTTCAACTTTGGATTCTACTCCATTAAATCCATATATAGGCATGTTATTGGGGGTCAACTGAGAATCATTGTACCCCATCTTCACAAATGCATCATGAAACAGAATGTCAACGGAAGCTCCATTGTCTATCAAGACTCGAATCACCTCTGAGTTTCCAATCACAGAAGTTATGACCAACGGGTCGTCATGGGGGAACTTCACCCCTTCCAAGTCCGAGTCATCAAAACCAACCATTACTTTAGTTTTTGCACGCTTTGGTGCCTCTCCAACAAAATTCATCACCTCTCGGGCATAAGCCTACCGAGAGTTCCTAGTTGTCCCGGCCGCAGTCGGGCCTCCTGAGACCATGTTAATTACTGGCCCTCGGGGCTGTGGATTGCGGTCTTGATCATCATCCCTTCTATTATAATCTCTTAGTTTATTACCACGATCTTCACCCTTAGTAAAGTGGCTCAGTTTCCCTCTACGGATCAAAAACTCGATCTCATCTTTGAGTTGCTTGCAATCATCAGTGTCATGCCCCACATCTCAATGGAATCTGCAATACTGATTCTTGTTTCTCTTTGCGGGATCACCCCTAAGTGGCTTCGGCCATAGGAAATCCTTATCCTTCTCAATGTCCAACAAGATTCAACTCCTAGGAGTATTCAAACTTGCATACTCAGTGAACCTTGGTCCTTGGTTCTTCTTAGGGGTAGAGTCGGAGTCCTCGCTAGTTCGGGGATACTTGTCCCTAGCATCATACTCCTGGTCATCATACTCCTGGTCTTACTTTCGCTTCTTGAAGTCGTTGTTACCTCCTCCTCCACCTACTGTGGCTTCTTTCTTCATGTTATCCTCAGCTTTAATATGCTTGTCAGCCCTTCGTTGGAGTTCAGCCATATTCTCAGGAGGATGCTTTGCTAATGAGCTTTTAAAGAAGAGGTCAGTGGTTCCGTGCTCCAAGGCCACCATGGCTACCTTATTTCCTAAGTCAGTAATATTTAGTGTCTCCTTAGTAAATCTCTTGAGGTAATCCCTCATATTTTTGTTTTTTTCCTTCTACCACATACATAAGAGATGCGGAGCTTTTCTCATGAACTCTTCCGCTAATGAATTGGCTGACAAAAGCGGCACTCAACTCCTTAAAAGAGCCAATAGAATTTGCAGGCAACCGATTATACCATCTTTGAGCCATGCCCGACAGGGTTTGAGGAAACGCCCCATACTTTAGAGCATCACTTGTAGGCTGCAACAGCAGTACGTTTGAGAACGTCGTGACGTGATTTGCGGGATTACCCGTTCCATCATAAGCTGTTCACACAAAATCACGCAAGTGTACGCGGTCACAAGTAATATATAAGGTTAAGTCCAAATTCATTCCCACAGAGACTGATTTAGGTTCAATACAAATTTACGCACCTATGCAACAATATCTGATTATTATTCACTGCTAAGACAATATCAAATATGGGTTTTGATTAACTAAATTAACTAAGAAGCAAATTAACAAAACTAAGAATTACTTAACTAATGAAAATTAAAATCAAATTACTTATGAGAATTAAAACATGGGATCCTAACTTCATTAAATACTTCGCTTAAAGTTGATGCCTTTAATCAAAGTATGTGATGGTTATGATAACTGATCGGATAACACGAAACAAGTATAGGCTACCTGTCAGTATACGTGGTCACAAGTAATAAGTATTCGTGGTCACAAGTAATATATGAATAAGTCAAGTTCGTTCCCACAGAGATCTGGTTATGGTTTTAATTCAGTAGATGTACCTATGCAACAATGTATGATTATTATTCACTACTATGACAAATAACAAATTGGGGTTTTTTTATTATCTATATTATACTAATGCAAAATATTAAACTAAGAATTAAATTAACTAATGAGAATTGAAATCGAATTACTTATATGAGAATAAACATAGGATCCTAACTTCATTAAATACTTCACTTATAGTTGATGCCTTTAATCAATGCACGTGATGGTTTTGATATCTGATCAGACAACACGAAACAAGTAAATGCTACTTCTCAGTATACGAATACCAAACTAAGCATACATCCACAAAAGAGATAGAAGATGAATAGACACCAATCATGCTTAGACCATATATCTCTATAAGATTTGAAAACATAACGGTTGAAGAACAAGTTGTCTATTAAGATCACATAGGGCATCATAATATCACTATTTACGCCACAAATCATGATGTTAAAACATCAACATATCCTATGCTAGCATGACAAGTTCTAAATCTCAAGATCCACTCTCGTTTCGCAAGAGATTAACAAATTATATGTTAGCTATGCATCTAAATACATGAAACACAACCATACAAGGATATCAAGAATTCACCACACGTAATCTTTAAAGCAATCAAACTACTAAGCTACATAGATAACTCCGTTAGAATCCCATGACATCGATTAGCTCATAATTGAACCGTTCATCGTCATGGGATTTGATGAATACATGATAATAAACAAGATAATAAACAAATCTATAATCCAAGGTCTACAAAAGATGAAGTAGTTCTAGATCTGTGCTTGTCACCGAGCGTTGAATCCTTCTCTACTATTCTCCCTTGCAATCTAAGCTATAATACAATAATAAAAACGATGCGAATTGCAATGCTAAGATGTGTTTAAATAGGCTCTAGATTTCTTGCCCAGCAAGAAATTACCTTCTATTACAATTAGAATTCGATTAAGGTACTAAAAACTGCCCAAAAATACAATTAGAACTTGAAAAGGGCAAAACAGTAATTTCCCTGCTCCCATCAGTCTCCTTGCCACGCTTCCTGCGCCACGCGCAGCCTGCGTGTGGAGGACCTGTTCCATGTTGTAGAAAATCTCCCAAGCTTCGCGTGGATAGTAAGATCGCTGAAAATGGACTTCTAGAACTCCAGATATGGCCAAAACAGTGTAGACTGCGCAACCGTCCCGGAAAATCCGAATTTTAATAAATTTAACCTCCAAAAACGATAGAAGCATCAACCATAATCGACATTCTTGTAAATCTGCACAACTAAGAAAAACACATCAAAACTACAACAAACTTGAGTCCAAGACAATAAATTTAAGCCGATATGGAACGCTCTAAGTGGATATAAAATCCACTTATCATACCCCCAAACTTAAACTGATGCTTGTCCTCAAGCATAAACAATTACAACTAACTAACTAGTACCACTTCCGTAGGTGATCATGGTTGCATTTGGCATATGCAACAAGCCCTTTAAACCCCTAGGCAGCCCTAGTGGACGAGTAAGGTCTCGTGAGGGCCTATAGCGAATGTACCCACAAAATCCAATGCAATGCAATGCATGAATGCAACTATTATGAAAATACAAATAATATAACACTAATATCCTACCATACCTTCAAATCCTCTCATGCCATATCAACTTAAGAATCAAAGTAATAACGCAATGTCTTGGTGTCGAAAGTGCAAGTATTCACATAGTCTACTCAATGAACATGCATAAGTTATCAAAAGCCCATGTCAAATGTAAGAATAAGTTAGTAAACATGCTAAGCCTACAAGAGTAAATATTTTAGACAAAACTCGGGATCTCATACGCAAAAACAAGTAAACACTCACAATCCACTCACAAAAGAATACTCTCTCAAGAACAAGGGTAAGTGTATCACTCAATTCCAACAAAATCATAAGCATGCTTGACATTTTTTATCAATCTAACTCTTAACACAACATACATCAATGACAATAATACAATTAGAACTTGAAAAGGGCAAAACAGAAATTTCCCTGCTCCCACGGGTAGAGTTCTCTTAGCATGGGGAGTCGTCCCTATATGTTGAGAAACTTGAGGTTGAGCGATTTTCCCCGTTGATGGGGGTATATACCCTTGTTCAGGTGAAGCAGAGGTGACGGTGGTCGCCTCGGTTGTGACTGGTGTCCTTCGTGTTTGAACCATGGTTGATGTTGTCTTCCCACAGACGGCGCCAAATGTTATGGAATAAAAACTATGGTTTGTGTGTATTTAATGCTAGGGTTGGTGAGGTTCGAGCTTTAATGGCTGTTTCCATGTTTCGAGACTGATCGGTCCTCACAGAGTGCCTACGTATCTCGTTATTGAGAATCATGCCAAGACGTAGTTATGAGAATGAGGGGTTAGACCCTTTTTATAGGCTGAGAAGCCTTAGAATCGTAGTAGGGTTAGGTGACTTGATGGACAAGCCACCTCCTTGAGGAAGGTTCTAGACTCTTTCCTTGTAGGAGTCAGTTTCTATGTTAAGTTAGGTGCCTTGGAGGCTAAGTCAGGCAGGAGTAATATCTTTATTTGACTCTTATTTGCTAAGATGTTTATTACCCTTAATATTAATTATGAAATTAATATTGAAATTAAGGGTTTGGTCCCCACTAATGGGCCATACGTTTGGACCATGCTGGATCTAATTAATGCAACATTAAATGTGTCTTTAGGGCTTACTTTTAGCCCATATCACTTTGGTATCTTGAGATAATTCGTGTGCATGTTATATAGTTGTAACACATGAATGATTTGAATTATTGGACTAAACCACATACAGAAAACATCCAATAATATTGACATACAAATTAATTAGAAATATGAAGTAACGTCTTACTTTACACCCAAATTAGTAATATGAAGTAATGTCTTACTTTACACCTAAATTAGTAATATGAATTAACGTCTTACTTTACACTTAAGGAGGATGATAAACTATCTTCTTATTTAATTTGTTTGTTTGTAGTCATTTGTTATTATTTGTTACCAGTTCTCCTAAACCTAAAGGTGTTAGGAGTTGATCTTACTAGGATCAAATATTTATCTTAACATCCCCCTCACTTGAATGTCCATTATTTTGGTCAAAGAGTAGATCGCTAGATTTTTCGTGTCTTTTTGGCCATAGCATTCGGTCGGTCCGATTTTTAATACTAGGTGGGGATCTCGTCCTTTTTTGGTCCCACCATAGCACACAATTTCAATAAATGAGAATATTGTTCGAACCTGAGATCTCCCACATCCAGAGCTCTGATGCCATGTTAAGTTAACAGTTCTCCTAAAAGTTCAAGATGTTAGGAGTAGGGTTTACCACGATCATATATTTATCTTAACATTATTTTATATGCAAGTACAAGCATTATCGTTTAAGCTTCCCACCTTAGCATAAACATTAAGGGGCCAAGCAGGTGTACGCATTGCGAGTATCTATGATGTTGATTGTTGACAGAGGAATTTGGTAACAACAAAATTCGAGGTACTTCGCCGGAAACAAGATCTACAGCGGTGATTCTTTGCCGAAAAGAGTGGTGGTGTGTGGTGGCTGTTTGTAATTGGTGGCTGAGATTGAGAGGGTTAGTGGCGGCTATTCAGAGCTCTCGACTTCCAACCCCTCAATCGGCCTACGTACCCCGGTATTTATAGGGGATCAAGCCATACGTAGTTCTTGGAGAACAAGAAACCCAAATGGGCTTGGATAACGGACCAGCTTCCGGAATGTCCTACTATGAGGCCTAACCACAAAAGGCCCAAGGCTCATCCAAGATCTCAAGACTTCACGGATAAGGAAACTTCCCCCGTCGAGGACTAGTCCTATCCGCTACCAGCTATTTCTTGATTTCAAGGATGCAGGTATAGCCGTGGTTTACCTCAAATGCAGAACGCATCCCTGTCCCCCGAATGAGAAGCACCCACCAGATAGCAGGACAGGTGATCCAGAGCTTTTGGGTGCAAAGTGCAGGATTACTCCAAAGTTCCCCAATGAGGGCGCGCCCATTGGCTACAGGAACAGAGCTCCCAAAGCACACACCAGAAAGTCCCCATCTTTCCACCTTAGGGCGCACGGATGCCTCCCTTAGCGTCTAAGAAGGGTCCTTATATCCAGGCAAACCCTTGGAGGCCTTCTGCGACGGACATCCCCCTCTTGAGATACGACAGGAGGGAATTCTTCAATAATTGAACACGAAATCGACATTATTACCATCTTGAAATTCCAGAATAACCCAGGGCGCGGCCTAAACACCAAGGGCGCGCCCTAACTTCTAGAAAACCCTAATTTGTTCTCTGAAATCCCCAATTGAATTTTTTATTGACCCGAATCCATCTTGAAAATACCCGAACCGAATTTTGGCTATAACAACTACCCCCCAATTTCATACGAAATCAAAGATGATGTATGAAATTTCCACTGAAAAGCCCAAAATTTTTTTCACAAATCTTCATCAGGGCGCGCCTTGGAAGAGGGCGCGTCCTCAGAATTCCAACCGATTTAACAGCTGTCATCCACTATCTTTCCAAACCCCTATAAATACCCCCTTCTCACTTACTTTACTCTTTTTCTTTCTCTCTCTACAGAAAACCCTACTCCGGCGATTTCCTTTTTTCCGAGCAAAAATCCGGCTAAACGCTGCGTTCTTCCTCAATTCTTTTCCACAAATCTCGTTCTTCAACTCACAAGGTACATTTTTACGCTTTTATTTCATGATTTCTCCGTATAAATTGCTTGATTTGGTGATTCAACTGTTCATGTTCCGCTGTGTTCTTCATTTCTATCACATATATATATTTGTGTGTATGCACGTTTGATCTTCATTTGCTGTTATTATCTTCTTCAAAATATGTTTCTGATAAAAGTTAACCCATTTTCAGGGCGCGCCTTTGACACAGGGCGCGTCCTGGATTCTTTCAATACCACAATGTGACTTTTAAAGTTTGGTTCTTTATAAAATCTCTTGGGCGTGTCTTACACTTAGGACGTGCCCTAATGTCTTCTGAGCAATTTTGAACGTCCAAATGTCAAGTCACATAATTAGTTTAATTTGTAGTATAAACTTTTCCTTCATTTTTCTTCCCTGGGGCGCGCCCTTAGTGCTCTTATTTTTATTTTGCAGCTGGAGGGCGCGTCTCCGCCTTTTCACCCATTTAGGGAATTCAACGAAAGTTTAGGAATTCATTCTCCATTGCCACCCCCCTTATCTCCTGAACCTTATAGGAGCCCTTTTTCGTTTATTTCTCCTGAAGACAAGGCGCGCCTTATTAAAGATTTCAACGAAGGCAGAATGAATTTCTCTGATGAAGACTCCTTTAATGGTATTCCCCTTAATACTCAAATACCTGAAAGAATTCCAACTCCAATACCTGAAAAAAAACCCAAATCCCATATACACGGACCCTTCTGACTATGATTTCACTCCAGACTCTAATTCTTCCAGTGATACGCATCCTTCTGACACTTATTCTTCAGAGGACGCGCCCTCGGCATCATCCATTTCACCCATGGCTGATTCCGAACCAACATCTCCACCACCTTCTCCTGTCCCATTTGAACACTGGGAAGTCCTTGAAGAAGAAATTGATATCGATTGGGGAAGGTATAATGATCTACCCGAAAAAGAGAAAAATGTACTCAGAAAGAAGCGGGGCAAACTTGCCTGTGTAAACATGTCTTCCATTGCTACAAGTGATGAAGTAGGATGGGCCATGCAATATTATGGTCAAGAAGGAATTTGGGCCATCCCACATGCTCATCACCGTCCTCACATCTTCAATTATGGCAGAAATTTTAAAATTCCAAGGATGGTCTTAACCCCAAAGCTGGTGGCTCTTGGTGTGGGCGCGCCCTTACATCCCTACCTTCAACAAATACTCAGATGGTATGACATAGCACCTATTCAACTCTCCCCCAACAGCTACAAACTGGTGTTAGCTTTATTCATCCTTTATCACGACCTTGAGTTAGGAACCCCCTCTATGCCTGAAGTTAGCTATTTCTTCAGCCTTCGACAATCCAGCATTGGCTATTATTACCTTGTCATCAATAAACCTCACAACAACAAGGGTTTTTCTGAAGGAAGAATCAGTCATCTAAAATTCTGGAAGGAACCATTTTACTATGTCTGGGACGTTCCTCGAGTCCGAATACAATTCAACACGAACCCTAGTAAGTGAGGGCGCGCCTTGTACTTTTCTTATCTTTTTAATTTTCAACTATTTATTGATTCCTTTTAATTCCAACAGATAAGAGAACACAGAAAACACTTGAAGGCGCGGCCTCAGTCCGGGCAAAAGCTGTTCTAAAAGTTGCCTCTGAAAAATTTAATCTCCAATCCTTAATTACAGAGGAAAACTTAAAGAGAGTTGGAATTTTATCTGATAAAGTTGGTCACATTTGCAAATTTAAAAAATTTAAGAAGGGAATTCCTGTTCCCACACTCTCATCTAGTGATAGTGAGCATTCTGATTCTGATGAAGGTAATAGTTATTGCGTAGATCAGGGCGCGCCTTAACTATTTCTTTTTCATTTCTTATGTTTTGTTTTATACTTTGCTTTCTTTACACAGGGCGCGGCCTAACCTTTCTTCTCTTTTATCTTGTACAGGTATGGCCCCTAGGATTCCTCGAGGATTTGGCGCTGCCAAAAAGAAGAATGATAAAGAAAAGAAACATGACCAAGCAGATACCTCTGACTCCAGGGCGCGCCCTGTGCAAGAAAAGAATTCCAGCGACATAGTCACTCCATCCACAGAATCTTTGAAAAGGAATGCTGATATCTAAGAACCCATCACTAACAGGGGCAAGAAGCCAAGATATGAGGGCGCACCCTCATATGTTGAAACTTTAATTGGCCCTGCTGTTGCCTCTCTTGTTGAAGAAAAGGAGGTTGACATTTGGCAAAATATGAATGCGGATGAGGAATCTCAGTCCATGATTCGGGCATCTGCTCAACTTCTTATTCAATCTCTAGGGCGCGCCCAGAGGGTTCATAAGGAAAAACTCCACCTCAACAGACTTGAAGCTGAGAATAGGAAGTATTCGAAGATGATTGTCGAAAATGATAATAAATGGAAGAAAGATCTAGATGCCAAGAATGACAGAATTGCTGATTTGAAGCATGAACTGGATGAATCCATTGAACATCGCACTCTTCTGAATACCAAAAATGATGAATTAGAAAAAGAGGTGGAGGAATTTCGAGCTCAGCAAGGTTCCCTAGAAATTGAAAAGGCCAATTTAAAAGAACAGAGAGAGGCCATTGAAGATGAAAACTTTGAAAAGGGTTTCAACTTCTATCTTATTGGCTTTCTAGCCAACGATCCTGACTATACTTGGGAGAAATTTGGACCTGCTGCTGCGGAGGACATAGCAAAGTTCAAGGTTGACAGAGCCTTAGACATTAAGGCAAAAAGAGTAGAGTTAGGGTTAGAGGAAGCTTCTGAGGGCGCGCCCTCTACTGACAATGTTCAACCCTCTCCTGTTGCTATTCCTACTCAAAGCTCTCCTCCTACAAATGTAGCTCAGGATGCACTTCTGTTGCCCAGTAAATAACAATTGTAGAAGGGGGTTGAATACAATTGTATAAGATTTTCGACTAAAAACAAATAACACAAGTATGAATCAATAACAGCTTTATTAACTCTGATATAAAACTGTTACAAAACTCTCTTAAGAAATTCTTATGTTCTTAAGAGCTGCTAGGTTACAATATAACTCGTGTAAGCGATTACAAAATGTAAAACCTAAACTGTGTTTATATAATGTACACAGTTGCACTATCAATTACAAGATATTCTAAATCAATTACATATATCTCTGAATGCATATCTTGTAAGATAGCTGCCTTCCTACAAATTAGGAACCGACATATCAATCTTCCTTGATCTCTGGTCTGATGAGAATCTTCATCAAATACTGACCAGCTTCTAATCCTGATAGTCCAATACTGACGGTGCATTCCTGATGTCGTCAGCATCAGTATCTGATCAGTAATGCCCAGATCCTGATCATCTCTTGAATCAATATCTAACAATCTCCCCCAATTTGTTCTTTATAAAACAAAGCACAAATTCCTTGATTCAAGATGTCAAAAACTCAAAACAAAATACCTTCTAAAAATCATCAGGAACAGTTTCAGAAATTCTTTGATAGAACAGATTCAGTCTCAAGAATTCAGATAACAATTCTTCTTCCTTGCTTTCAAGAATTTGAATCAGTTTCTTCTTCAGATTTTTGAGCTCTTCATCTTCCTCATTAATCTGATAAATAGCTGCCCTGATGTTCTTAATTGAGTTTCTCGGAAGATCTAAGTCACCTAGCAACACATAAGCAATTTCCTTTCCATCCGGATTTAGAGACAGTTGTTCCATGCCTAGATACACTTCTTTAACAGCTGTACCTTTCTTCATTTCAACCTCTCTATTTCTTAAATTTAAGTACATAGGAATATAATTTCCATCATACCTTGTTCCTCCATCCATGAATCTCTGTCTAATCTTCCAGTAAATCATGACACACCAATTTTGATAAACTTCTCTTTCACGAACATTTATTCTTTTACTTCTGAGAAGATACAGAACATATTTCAGTTCTTTTGCAGATTTACACAACAATTCATGAATAGGAATCTTCTTCACACTTCCATCTTTCATGAAGTACACCAGCTTCTCTATTTTCTTTGCATCAGCATGACAGTCAGCAATAATAGCAACAGCTTCAAGTTTCCAAAGATGATCTACAGTTAACTCATCCCCAATCTTGTCAACTAGAGCATATTGATCAGTTTGTGCAATGAAAATAACCAGTGCATGACTATATCCAATTCCTCCTCTTGTGCCAGGTTCCCATCCTTTCAAGCCAGATTGCATACTCACCCATTTTGGTGGATTTTCAGCAATAAAGGTAGTAGACTCTGTTTTAACAATCAGAAATTCATTGATCAAAGAAGACTCTTTTATCAATCCAGCTGATATGAATACAACTGGTTTCCTATAATCAACCTTATCCACCTCCTTCTTCTTACTCTTCTTCTTCTCATTAGTTGGATAATCCTGCTGATGTTCAGGAACAGATCTACCTCTATCATACCATAACTTCCTGTCTGATCTATGAACATTTCTTAAATAATCTCTGGTTGTTATCTTTTCTGCTTTTGTAGCTTTAGCACTGATTTCACTTTCTCTTTCAAATCTTCTGAAGTTTTCTTGTTCATACTCCAATGTATCTTCAAAAACTTCCACATTGTGAAATTCAACCACAACCTTAATAATCATAATCTTAAGTTCTTTTAAGATTTCAGAATCAGAAACAACGACTGACTTCTCATTAAATGCAGTAGATTGAGCAGCTGCCTTACTCTTCCTTTTCAAAGGCAATATCTCTTCTACAAATTCTTCAGGAGCATTGAATCTGTTGTCTGGAGTTGATGCAAGAGATAGTGGAGTTTTCTTCTTTTCACTTTCAGAAACATCTTTCAGTTTGATTCCACTAGATCTTGTTTGCCTTGAACTAGTTCCCCGATTTCTGTATCTTCCTCCTCTGCCTCTTCCTCTTCTTGCAGCAAGAGCCTTATTCTGCTTTGCAAGCTCTTCAAGGATCCTGTTCTGTTCTTCTAAGAATTCATCAGTAGTCATGTTTGGATTTTCTTCAGTAGATAAGACAAGTGCTTTCTCAGCATGATACTGTTGAACTCTTTTGTCTTTATGAAATAATTTAAGAACACGACCATCCCCAGTGTCAAGTTCATGAAACAGATTAGCAGCATCTTCATCCTGTTCCACATACACATCATCTTCAGGAATGGTTGACAGAGTTTGACTAGGTGTCACTGTCTTCTTTCCAGATTCAGAAACATGAGTTGACTGCTTAGTTTGAGTATTCGTTCTCTTTGTCACTAAAGCAGCATCAGAGGTTTCAACTTTATGATGTGACTTAGCACCACCATCATTTCCAGAATTATCATCCTTTTGTACAACTGGATCAGGTGAACATTTTGTTTTGACTATCTTCTCCCCCTTTTTGACATCAGTATCGTCCTGAATGAAGAACGACAATATAAGCTTGAGGGTTTCATCGATAGTATTAACTTTAGATTCCAAGACATTCATTCTAGAATCCAATCTCCTGTCAAGAGCTTTAATATCATCTGCGAGAAGGCGTGCTTGAGAAGCAGTAGCAGATATGGAAACAGATGTTTGAATACCCGCTTGAAATTTTTCTGTTGCAGCCTTCATTGAATCAATCTCACTCCTCAATCCCTTTGCGAGAAGAGCATTGGTTTTGAGAAGAGCCTTAAGTTCAGGTGTCGGCATCCGCGTAGCAATATGACCAGAATGAAACAGAGCAGTTTGAAAATTCATCTCAGCAGTAGGTTTATTCCATTCTGTATCCCATTCATGTCCCCTTGCAGCTCGAGTATCAGAAGGAAGAAGTGAACTATACTCCCCTCTGAATTCTTCTTGAGTCATTGACTGCATGTATCTACTTGAAGACCCATAAGTAGATTTGAGACTTACTTTTATAGCCGCCTGCATTTGCCTTGTTTCAAGATCAGCATGATCATCATCATCATCATCATCTGAGCCACCACCAGCCTCAGGAAGATTATGTTCAACATCATCATCAGGAAGCATAATACCTTTCAGTTTCAAAACACCAGTAAATACAGCTGGTGAATCCTGATGACCTGCAGACAAATTAGTAACATGTCCTAAATCTCTCTTTTCTTTTAAAGTGATCTCATCACTTCTCACAATGTTACCTAAGTTGCTTTCAATAGCAACTTCTACCTCACTAGAAGTTAATAACTTCTCACTCTTTTCTACCTCTCCTTTTGCCAGTTCAGGAGATTGCCTCTTATCACTCTTCTTTTTCTCTAAATGTTCACTCTCAATCTCACAAGAAAGGTTCTGGCTCATTAATTGTGAAGAAATAAGAGGTGGCTGAGAAGAGTTGTCTGAAGTCATACAAATAGAGGTATCCCTGTTATCAGGTCTATCTGTAATCATACTATCAGTAGTAAATGAAGTAGATAAAGAGATGTTACCTGATGAAGTAGTTAACGAATCCATTGGCCGTGCTGAAATGGGCTCAATAAGCAATGGAATAAGTGAATCAGTAGTACTTTCATCAGGATTGACCACTGCAACTATAGCATGACTTGCATCAGTATTTGCTACTGATGGTTCTTGTGTAGTCTGAGGTTTTGAAGCTTCTTCAACACTTTGAGTCAAAGGTTCTTGTGTACTTCCCTCAAATGCAGTGTCAGCAATCACTCTGTCACATTCAGCAATGTGCAAATCATGAGCAGCTTTTTCTGCCAGACTTCTAGCAAGTTCAATTTCAATTTCAGAAGCTCCTTGAGCATTGTCAGGAAACTCCCCTGCTGATGTGAGTGTGCCAGCATCTTCAGTTTGAGAAGATGGTTCTTGTGGGGCAGGAATATTCTTGTCTGCACCTTCCCTTTGAGAAGATGGTTCTTGTGGGACTATTCCTTCAAAAATGTCTGCACCTACACTTTGAGTAGGTGGTTCTTGTGTGACTGGATCTGCAATAGCTTCTGAACTCCTTTGAAGTTCAGGTTCTTGTGGGCTGGATCCTTTCAGAGATGACACTGTAGTCCTCTGTTTCTTATGTCTGTGAAAAACATTTGCTTCAGCAGTTTTTACTTCAAGAGGTGAAGGTTTAACACCCAGCTGAGCAGCAATAGCATTTACTTCATCAACGGACATCTCAATAATTCTTCTCTTTGGAGATGCAGATGCTGGAGAATCAGAAATCTCAACAGTCTTCACAGGTGAATTATTTGGAGTAGAGATGTCAGGATTAGCAGTAGCGTCAGGAACTGATGATCCATCCTGATTAACAACATCAGGATTGCCTTCCATATCATTAGTAAGATTCAGAAATTCTGTATGATCAACAAATTTGCCTTTTCTGATTAATCTTCTTCTTTTCTTTGGCTTTTCAGAGATAGCCACTTCCCTTGTATCAGCAACATCAATCTCCTTCTTTTTCAACAAGACTGATATAGGCATTGTATCATCATCAGAATCAGAAATAGCTCCTTGAACAACTTTCCTTTTCACTCCTGCTCCTTTATCCAAACCAGATGTTTCAACAACTCTTTGTCCACCCCCTTGTGACTTCATTTGAGAATGAGTTGGAGTGGAGAAATCCTTTGACCCTGATTGCCTCTCAGACACATCAGATCTAGCTGATTTCTTTGATTTTACAACTGATGCCTTTTGTGAGACACCAGAGGTGGTTAACTGTTTAGGTAAGTGTTTGGGTTGTGTGCTTGTGTCAGGAATAGGATGTGTAAGGTCCTGTTCCATAGCACCAGTTGCTGGGCCATATTGAATAGGCATTCTCTTTCTTAAAAGAGACCATACTTCATCAGGAATGTATGGAGATCCCACAAACTTATTTGCCTTATCAGAATTGATTAGACTCTTTATATTGTTATCTGAGATTTTACATATCGGCAAAATTGTATCATTCTCAAAAACAGCATGAGGACATAAGTGAGAAAATATTAATTGAAAAAATCTAAGAAAGCAAACATAACCACATTTATCTGCCTTTCTTTCACTTAATGCCTTCAGTATAAAAGAACCATAATCAAATGAGAGATCATGAATTAGAGAGTACCCAATTTTGGCTGAACCTGTGGGTAAGGCATCAAAGTTTGATACTTTATTCAAGAAACATCTGCTGATAGTGTCAAAGAAGAAATTCCATTCCTTCTTGAGCTTTGTCCTGTAGAGCTCTCCAAACTTCTTTGGTGTTCCATTGTAACCCAAGCTTACAACATACTCAAGAAGTTTTGCATCAGTAACTTTGAACACAGGGTTACCAATTGTTGATGGTAAATGTAGGGCTGCATTGACAATCTCAGGTGTCACATAGTATGTAACATTGTCATATTCAAAGCTCATCTGAGGATTTTCTGATGGATGACTTTTCCCAAAAACACTTGTGTTCCACACCTGCATAACAGACTTAAAAGATATCTTGGCAGGTTGTGTTAGTGCATAATTGATTGGGCTTGAGGCCAAAAAGTCCTGAATAATGTGGAAATCACTCGGCAAGTCCTGATGATCTAGAACTGCAGTGAAGTTATTAGTATTAAACGTAACTCCATTGATTACCACCTTGCTGTTCATGAATAAGTTCTCCATCGCAATTTCAAACACAAAAGATGTGTTAATTTTGAAATTAGGGTTTGATAGTGTAAAGACAAGGAGAGACGATGCTTTACTGATAGTTTGAGAAAACTAAATCAATTAGTAAACTTAATTGATTTTGGACAATACTTGTAACTTCTCAAAAACAGGTGTCAGTAAATCATTCGTTTAGGCTAAAGTAATGGACCAAATTACGTGAGAGAGTGGTGAGGATTACACGCGTCGTGACTTACATATTTAACTGTGTGTAAGCATCGAGTGTGCACACGCGCTACATATTATTCGGAAAATAAAATTGTGACCAAAATAAAACATGGTAATTTTGTTTTAAATAAAGAAATTTAAAACATCACAATTGAATAATACCTGGTACTTGCACCAGTAATATGAATCGTTTCATATTCTCGTTCCACCCTCCTCTATTTAATCTTAGAGACTTGTCCACTTATTTCTTTAACGCTTCATTCTCTCCTGTTAAGAAAAACCTTTCTCATCAAAAGTTTTAGCAATGTCGAACCTTACCATCATTGAGAAAAACCTCCATCTCTTAGATAAAAGAGATATATTTAGTTATACTCGTGAAGAGTTTGATGCTTTCGACTGGGAAAGACAACTGGAGACTCTCTGGTTGCAGATGGATGCAGGTCTTGAAGAAATCGAGAAGGAAAAACCTGCAAAAGTGATCGACATTGATGCTGCCCTCCAAACAGCATTCGCATGGCTTTTATCTAAGGCATCCTCATCCAACTCCATCAACCATTGTTAATGAATATGTCAGCAAAAATAACCTTATCCCTTTCAACTTCCACCCAAACAAAGTGGCAAAGATGGGATCTGGGATGGCTATTAACAATGGAGTGGATTGGTCTCTTATTTCCTGTTGAATAGATTAGTAGATAGAGAACACAAAAAGATGTAATCTTTGAATGTAAACTCTTTCTTATTATCAATGAAAAAATCTTGTTTTTATGTTCTATTCAGTGTTTTTCCTGATTTAACATGTTATCTGAAAATAAATATGAGGACTAATTAAAGTGATCACATTATCAGGAATTCAATAACATTAAACATAGCTTCAATCAGGAAATTGAGATAAAATGAAGACAGTTAGATTCTGACAAAATACTGATTATCGAATCGTTGCATCAGGATTCGACGTTGACCACTGTCAGGATTGACTTTCCATCAGTATTTGCAAGTTGTCAGTATCTGATGACCTCTTTTTCTCAGGAACTGCCATAGTTTACCATTCCAAGTTCATTCACCAACTTTGTAAAAGTAGCCTCAGGTAGTGGCTTGGTGAATATATCAGCTAACTGTTGATCAGTATGAACAAAATGAAGTTCAATTGTTCCTTCCAGTACTTGTTCTCTTATGAAGTGATACCTGATGCTGATGTGCTTTGTAAGAGAGTGTTGAACTGGATTTCCTGTCATAGCAATAGCACTTTGGTTATCACAATAAATAGGTATTTTTGTAAATGACAAACCATAGTCCATTAGCTGATTTCTCATCCACATGATCTGAGCACAACAGCTTCCAGCAGCAATGTACTCAGCTTCTGCAGTTGATGTGGAGATAGACTTTTGCTTCTTACTGAACCAAGAAACTAGTCTTCCTCCAAGAAACTGACAACTGCCTGAAGTACTTTTCCTGTCTATTTTGCATCCAGCAAAATCAGCATCTGAATAGCCACACAAACTAAAGTCTGATTCTCTGGCATACCAAAGGCCAAGAGAAGATGTGCCCTTTAGATATCTGAAAATCCTTTTTACTGCAATGAGATGCGGTTCTCTAGGATTTGCTTGAAATCTTGCACATAGACAGGTTGCATACATGATATCAGGTCTGCTAGCAGTTAGATATAAGAGTGAGCCAATCATCCCTCTATAGTTGGTTACGTCTACTTCAGTTCCTTGATCAGGATCAAGCTTTGTAGCTGTAGCTATAGGAGTGGAAGCTGTAGAGCTGTCTTGCATGTTAAACCTTTTTAGTAAATTCTTTGTGTATTTTGACTGATTGATAAAAATCCCTTCATCAGTCTGTTTAACTTGAAGACCTAAGAAATAGCTCATTTCACCCATCATGCTCATTTGATATCTCGACTGCATTAGCTTTGAAAACTTCTCACACAGCTTAGTATTAGTTGACCCAAAAATGATATCATCAACATATATTTGAACTAACAGCAAATCCTTACCATGATTCAAGTAAAATAAGGTTTTATCAATTGTACCTCTGTTGAATCCACTTTCCAGTAAGAATTGAGCTAAGGTTTCATACCAGGCTCTTGGAGCTTGCTTTAGTCCATAAAGTGCTTTATCCAGTCTATAGACATGATCTGGATGTTTGGGATCAATAAATCCAGGAGGTTGTTCAACATATACCTCCTCTTCCAGTTCTCCATTGAGAAAAGCACTTTTTACGTCCATCTGGAATACTTTGAATTTCTTGTGGGCTGCATATGCCAGAAAAATTCTGATGGCCTCCAGTCTTGCAACAGGAGCAAAAGTCTCATCATAATCTATTCCTTCCTGTTGAGAATACCCCTTTGCTACTAGTCTTGCTTTATTTCTCACAATTGTGCCATCTGAATCAGTCTTATTTCTGAATACCCACTTTGTACCTACAATAGACCTTCCTTTGGGTCTTGGTACAAGTTTCCAGACTTCATTTCTTTCAAACTCATTCAGTTCTTCTTGCATAGCAGTCACCCAATCAGCATCCTTAAGTGCATCTTCAACTTTCTTGGGCTCCTCCTTTGACAGAAAGTTATTATATAAACATTCATTTTGAGTTGCACTTCTTGTCTTAACACCTGCTTCAGGATTCCCAATGATTAAATCAGGAGTATGACTTTTTGTCCATTTCCTTGTCGATGGTAAGTCATTTCTTGAACTGGATGCTCCCCCTGGATTGGTGTTTTCTTCAAAAGAACTAGAGTTGCTAGAAGCTCCCCCTGAGATAGTGCTATCTTCTTCTGATGTACTATCTTGATTGTCACTTGAGTCTGTTTCTGATGAATCTCTACTTGATGTTTGAGTTGAATCATCACTAGTGATGTCTCGCTCTTGCTCCCCCTCAACATTTGCATTATTTGAGTCATCATCAGTAACAGGTGTTTGATCAGGAATTGATCGATCGTCAGGATCTGACAGAGTATCAGTATCTGCCGTGACTTCATCAGGATTGTTGGTAGCTTCATTTGCAAAAGTCAAACTGTCATGAGAGTCTTCTTGAATTCCTGTTAACTTTCTATCATCAAAAGATACATTAATAGACTCCATGACTGTCTTTGTTCTTAGATTATAGACTTTAAAGGCTCTTGTTGTTGGATAGCCAATAAAGATGGCCTCATCAGCTTTTGTCTCAAATTTTCCTAGCTGTTCTGGATGAGGTCTTAGAACAAAGCACTTGCAGCCAAACACATGTAGATGCTTCAAACTTGGCTTCTTTTCCTTAATCATCTGATAAGGAGTTACACCATGTCTGTTGATTAGTGTAATATTTTGAGTGTAACAAGCTGTGTTGATTGCTTCTGCCCAGAAATATGTAGGTAGATTAGCTTCTTCCAACATAGTTCTACCAGCTTCAATAAGAGTTCTGTTCTTTCTTTCAACTACTCCATTTTGCTGAGGAGTGCCAGGAGCAGAGAATTGTTGAACTATTCCTTTGTATTTGCAGAACTCTTCCATTGCTGAATTCTTGAATTCAGTCCCATTATCACTTCTCAGAATCTTGACTTTGTATTCCGTACCAGTTTCAATAAGTCTAACATGGTCCAGCAGTATTTCAGCAGTTTCATCTTTTCTGTGAAGAAAATAAACCCAGGTAAATCTAGTATATTCATCAACAATGACTAGAGTATACCTTTTCTTACTGATGGACATTATATTCACTGGTCCAAACAAGTCGAGGTGTAGCATGTGATATGGTTCATCAATTGAGGATTCAGATTTGCTCTTGAATGATGTCCTTCTCTGTTTAGCCTTCTGACAAGCATCACAGAGTCCATCAGGAGTATATAGAGCCTTTGGTAATCCTCTTACCAAGTCTTTCTTAACCAACTCATTTATATTATTGAAGTTGAGATGAGAAAGCTTCTTATGCCAATTCCAACTTTCATCTACAGATGCTTTACTGATGAGGCATGTAGATGGATTTTCAGTATTAGAGTGAATGTTGGCTTCATAAATGTTACCATGTCTTTGACCTGTTAATGCAATCTTTCCTGTAGATTTGCTGATTACTTCAAAATGAGTATCATTAAAGTTGACACGATAACCTCTGTCTGTGATCTGACTAACACTCAACAGATTGTGCTTTAGTCCTTTCACCAGAGCTACTTTTTCAATGATGACATTTCCAATTACAATGCTGCCATATCCCAAAGTTTGTCCAATGTTGCCATCCCCATAAGACACAGTTGGGCCAGCCTTTTCCTCAAATTCTGATAGCAAGGTTTTGTCTCCAGTCATGTGCACAGAACATCCACTATCCATGACTAACACATTTTTCTTTTTACCCTGCAATCAGAATCACAAAGAACTCAGTTAGAATTTTTAAGAACCCACACTTGTTGGGTTCTCTTTTCATGCAATTTAACATCTTTATCAGTAGAAGATTTTCTTGTAAAGACATTTTTATCAGAATTAACTCCATCAGAATTAGTCTTTCTCTTGACAGATGCATGATTAGAATTCAAGTTCTTTGCTTTTCCAAAATTTGCACTTTTATTGAACTTTGGCAAAGGCTCATAATAATTATAGTACAAATTATGGTATTCTTCACATGTATAGATAGAATGCCATTTACTGCCACAATGGAAACAAGGATTCTGTGGTTTATAGAATACTGATTTATTCCTAATGTCAGACTTAGGAACTACAGTTGGCTTCTTTTTACTCCTCCTGCAATCAATAGCAAGATGATTAGAATTACCACAGTTAAAACATACTTTTCTTGGTGCATTCGGAATATACTTATAATTATTCTCCTTGTTTATTCCAACTTTACCATTCCTGTTCCTTTTGACAGTTGGAACTCTCTTCCTATCTGTTACCTCACAGATTCTGTCCCTCAATTGCTTTTTGGACAAAAGACCTACATTTTTGTTTTTGACAGTTCTAGACTCAGAATGATGTGTAGAAGTAGACCCCTCTTCTGAAGTAGATTTGGGAATTTCTGGATACACATAATTAACTGGCTTTAGTTTGGTTTTGGTACTGTCTGTAACATATCTGTAGGTTTTTGGATTTGTTGAGTTATTAACTATAACTCTTCCAGGGTTAGATGAAACAACCTTTCCTTTGTCCTTTTTCTCATTTTCTGGTTTATACCCTAGACACTCTTTCCAGTTTTTATCAGAAATGATTTCATGAGTTTTTGTACCAGAATGTGTCCAGGTTCTGAGTTTTTCATTAGCATCTTTAAGTTGCCTCTCAAGTTCCTTACATTTAAACTCCATTTCAAGTTTCATGTGTTTAGCATTATCACATTCAGCTTGAACTTCATGCAAGAAAATTAACTCAGCTTCTAGATGATCATTTCTCTTAACAACCTCTGCCATTTCAGATTTTATTCTTGTATTTTCAAGAGATTGACTCCTAAAACTAATATGCAGAGATTTTAAGAAAGATCTTAGCTCAGAAACATTATTAGTATCAAAATCAAATAAAACTTCAGATACCTTGGTTTCACCAGCAGAAGTCTCATCAGTTTTAGCCATCAAAGCATAATTCACTTTCTCCTCTTCAGAGTCAGATGATGAGTCCATCCAATCCTTGCTTGAAGAAATGAGAGCTTTGGTTTTGGTCTTCTTGCACTCAGTTGCAAAATGACCCATCCCATCACAGTTATAGCATCTGATTTTTGACTTGTCAAACTTGCTGCTTTTGCCTTCTTTCTTCTTGTACCTGTCTTTGTCAGCATTGAAGGTTTTCTTCTGGAATTTCCCTTGCTTCCTAGCCTTTCTGAATTTCATCTTTTTGAAGCCCTTGACTATCATAGCAACCATTTCCATCATATCAGAATCAGTAGAGTCATCATCAGTATCAGGATCAGACTCAGTATCAGTATCTGATGATGAGTCATCAGGAATTGACTCTTCCACTCTACTCTTTCGGTTATAAACCTCCTCAGCTTTTCCCTTTGATTTTGATTCAACATTCAAAGCAACAGATTTTGCTTTGACATTTTTCTTGTTCTTCCTCTGTTGAACCTCAAGATCATGAGTTCTTAGCATTCCATAGACTTCATCAAGAGACAGCATCTTCAAATCATATTGATGCCTTATGATTGAAGCTTGAGTATCCCACTCTTCAGTTAAAGCTCTGAGAAACTTGGTATTCGAATCCTCTGGATCATACTCTTTGCCAACCAGTGATAGATTGTTCAGTAAAGTCAAGAATCTATCGTACATATCAGTAAGGCTTTCATCAGATTTAGCATCGAATTGCTCATACTCCTGAATTAACAGAGCCCTTCTGTTTCTTTTGATAGATTCAGTACCTTGACATTGAGTTTCCAAAGTATCCCAAATTTCCTTTGCAGTCTTGCATGCTATTACCCTGTTAGACATGACATTATCAAGACTGTTATGCAAAATATTCTTTACCTTTGCATCTTTGAGTACTTGAACCTTTTCTTCTGTCGTCCATTCATTCTTTGCCTTAATGACATAGTGTTCAGCAACAGTCTCTGTTCTTGCAACTAGTTTTGTTGGAAGAAATGGTCCAACATTGATCCTGTCAAGATAGTCAGGATCAGTTGCTTCTAGATACATCAACATTTTCACTTTCCTGGTTGGATACTCGGTCCTCTTGAGAATTGGAATTTTAATGCTTTCATACTTGCTTGTCGACATCTTAAGATCGTTACTGATTAAAATTAATCAGTTTAGCTCTGATACCAATTGTTACCCAGTAAATAACAATTGTAGAAGGGGGTTGAATACAATTGTATAAGATTTTCGACTAAAAACAAATAACACAAGTATGAATCAATAACAGCTTTATTAACTCTGATATAAAACTGTTACAAAACTCTCTTAAGAAATTCTTATGTTCTTAAGAGCTGCTAGGTTACAATATAACTCGTGTAAGCGATTACAAAATGTAAAACCTAAACTGTGTTTATATAATGTACACAGTTGCACTATCAATTACAAGATATTCTAAATCAATTACATATATCTCTGAATGCATATCTTGTAAGATAGCTGCCTTCCTACAAATTAGGAACCGACATATCAATCTTCCTTGATCTCTGGTCTGATGAGAATCTTCATCAAATACTGACCAGCTTCTAATCCTGATAGTCCAATACTGACGGTGCATTCCTGATGTCGTCAGCATCAGTATCTGATCAGTAATGCCCAGATCCTGATCATCTCTTGAATCAATATCTAACAACTTCCTTCACCCCCCAAGGTTATCTCTTCTTCTCCCCCTAAGGACGCGCCTTAGGATTTTAGTCTTTTAAACCTGTTTCGTATGTACTTAACTTTTAAGGTGCGGGTCCTTTGTAAAACCCTGCAATTTGTAACTCCTAACTTTTTAATGCCTTTTAAACTTTTGCTATGCTCATTATTTATCTTCATGCTTTTATTTGTTAAACTCTTCAAATTAGAGCGCGCCCCTTGATGCCTTTAACCTTAACCAAAACTAAAGATTCTTCAAACTCTTCAAATTTATTAAACACAAAGATTCTTCATTCATGTTGAGGGCGCGCCCTAAGGCACTACCCTTTTCAGGATTCTTTTAACTTGTCAATTCCTCTTTAGATTCTTCATTCATGTTGAGGGCGCGCCCTAAGAAATAGGCACGACCTCTTAACTTCAATCAAAATGTCTTCAAAATAGTTGAAATAATCTCATATATACTTTATTAAACTTCAAATAATCTCAGCAGAACAAGGGAAGGTATACATGTTCTACCCCCCGAGCTAAGGAGAATAAACTTCTAAATAATATGGAATAAAAACAGCAAGTCTCCACTAGAACTAAAGAAGGCGTATATGTACTACCCCCCTAGACTAGGAGAAAATTTATTTATACTAGTTTATAACTTAAATATAAGCCTTCATACAATAGGGGGTCAAAGCCACATCCTACTGATAATACTTTCTCAAATGCTCTGCATTCCATGCTCTTGGGATTATGTTGCCATCCAAGTCTTCTAGATGATAAGTTCCTTCCCAGATGATAGACTTGATCTTGTAAGGTCCTTCCCAGTTGGGACCAAAAACTCCATGTGCTGCTATTCTTGTATTAGGCATAACTTTCCGCAGAACTAAATCACCTACCTTAAAAGGTTGAATCTTCACCTTCTTGTTATAGTACCTTGCAGCCTTCTGCTGATAAGTTGCCAACCTCAACTGCGAGTTAGTCCTTGTCTCCTCCAGAAAATCGAGATTTATCCTTTGGTTCACCATATTCGATTCTTCCTCATAAAAATCTCTTCGGAATGACCCTGCTCCAATTTCCACTGGAACCATTGCCTCACACCCATAAGATAACATGAAAGGAGACTCTCCAGTTGTGGTTCTTGGAGTTGTGTTATACGACCATAAAACAATAGGAAGTTCCTCGGGCCAATTCCCTTTACTTTCTTCCAATTTGGTCTTCAAAGTGTGCTTGATTATCTTGTTGATAGCTTCAGTCTGCCCATTACTCTGAGGGTGATATACAGCTGCAAATTCTTTCTTGATTCCTAAATCTTCACATAGCTTTCGCAACTCTTTGCTATCAAACTGCTTTCCATTATCTGAAACAAGCTTGTAAGGAATCCCAAATCTGCACACAATAGAGTTGAACACAAAATCCTTGATTTTCTTCGCTGTTATCTTAGCCAAGGGCATTGCTTCCGCCCACTTGGTGAAATAATCTATAGCCACAACAGCGTACTTGACTCCTCCCTTAGACTTAGGGAGTTCTCCAATAAGATCAATTCCCCACATAGCAAATGGCCAAGGACTCATCATAGAAGTCAAGGTAGTCACAGGAATCGTTGAATAATTGGCAAACCTCTGGCATTTATCGCATGCCTTGACAAACTCATAAGCATCCTTCTTCACATTAGGCCAATAATAACCTTGCCTTAACACCTTCATTGCCAACGAACCACCCCCCGAGTGATTGCCACAAATTCCTTCATGTACCTCCCTTAGGATATAATTGCAGCCATCCCCATCTATGCACTTCAGAAGCGGTTGATTGAAACCTCTCTTGTACAGAATTCCATCATACTCCACAAACCTGGCAGCATGATATCGAAGACGCCTTGCTTCAATTTTATCTCTTGGGAGAATCCCCTTACGGAGATATTCTAGAATTGGAGTCATCCAGGTGACTGACGGAGTACTCTCCACTTCCATAACTTCCACCTCTGGAATACTCGGCACTTCTTGAATTTGTAGAGGAACTGTTCCTAACAACATAGCATCCTTCTGGGATCCTAACTTAGCCAAAACATCTGCAGAGCAATTTTCATCTCGAGGAATGCATTCCAACCTTACTTCACGAAACTTCTGCATTAATCGTTGTGCACACTTCATGTAGAGCTCTGTCCTTGGACCTCTACACTGAAAACCTCCTTTGATCTGCCTGACCACTAACTCTGAATCACTTGATACAACCAAATTTACTACTTTCATTTCCAAGGCCATTTTCAATCCATTAATCAAAGCTTCATATTCCGCATCATTATTTGTTGCCTCGAATTTGAAATGAATAGCACTCATTAGTCGATTTCCTTCAGGTGTCACTAGAATTACACCTGCACCAGCTCCTCCATTGTTTACAGCTCCATCAACGTGCAATCTCCACCAAGGTTGGGGAATCTTCTCAATAGGGCGCGCCCTCGTAGAAGGAATTCCAGGTTCCGCTAATACAATTGACTTTTCCTCGGTCTCTGAATCAAACTCCAAGATGAAATCCGCCAAAGCCTGACCTTTAACTGCTGTTCTTGGCGTATATTCCAAATCAAACTGCCCTAATTCGATCGCCCATTTCAACATTCTTCCTGAAGCTTCTGGTTTGTGAAGAATACTTCTCAATGGATAAGCAGTACGAACCTCAATCCTATGAGCTTGAAAGTAAGGACGAAGTTTCCTTGCCGCCAAGATTAAAGCGAAAACCAACTTTTCCATACTGGTGTATCGAGTCTCTGCATCATGCAAACGCTTGCTCACATAGTAAATCGGGGACTGATGATCAATCTCTTCTCTCACCAATACTGCACTAATGGAGTATTCTGATACTGCCAAGTATAATACCAAGGTCTCTCCCTCCACGGGCTTAGCTAAGAGCGGAGGATTCCCCAACTGTTCTTTAATTTTTTGAAAAGCATCTTCACACTCAGGAGTCCACACGAAATCTTTGGATGCTCCTTTGATTGCCTTGAAGAACTCTCTGCATCTATCCGAAGATTTTGACATAAAACGATTTAGCGCTGCAATTCTCCCAGCTAAACTCTGAACTTGCTTCACACTGGATGGAGATTTCATGTCAAGTAAAGCTTTAATCTTGGCTGGATTCGCCTCAATCCCACGATGATTAACTATGAATCCCAAGAATTTTCCGGATTCCACTCCAAACACACATTTTTTAGGATTCAACTTCATTCTGAACTTCCTCAATATTCCGAACATTTGCTCCAAATGCTTTACATGGTCCTCTGCCCTCAAGGATTTGACAAGCATGTCATCCACATATACCTCCATGGTTTTCCCTATCAGATCTTTAAACATCATGTTCACCAACCTCTGATAAGTAGCTCCAGCGTTGATCAAACCAAATGGCATTCCAATATAACAGTACAAACCCCTATCCGTGATGAAAGAGGTGTGTTCTTGATCAGGCTCGTACATGGGAATTTGATTGTAGCCCGAATAAGCATCCATGAAACTTAAAAGAGCGTGGCCAGCGGTAGCATCCACCAACTGATCAATTCGAGGGAGAGGAAAACTATCTTTAGGGCAAGCCTTGTTCAGATCCGTGAAATCCACACAAGTTCTCCACTTTCCATTAGGCTTCTTGACAAGAACAGGATTAGCCAGCCAATCGGGGTAATATGATTCTTTGATCAAACCAACATCTAGAAGTCTATCAACTTCCTCCTTTAATGCTATAGCTCTCTCTCCACTTACAGGTCGACGTTTCTGACGGATTCCTTTCTTGGTAGGATCTATATTCAAATGATGACACATAATCTTTGGATCGATTCCTACCATATCAGCATGACTCCAAGCAAATACATCCAGATTATTCAAAAGAAAATTAGTGAGCATTCCTCTCAACGTGGAATTCAACTGAGATCCGACTTTCAAAACCTTACTTGAATCCTTTTCATCCACCAAAATAGAAATAGTATCCTCTGCAGGACCAGTCTTTTCCACAGGTTGTGGGGTTCTCGGATCAAGATCAAAATCAAAACTTCGAGGATCCTCGATTGGTGCTGCATCCTTGGAGGGCGCGTCCTCTTTAAGAGGGAAGTCTTCCTCAACAAGGGTATGCACCAATCCTTCAAGTAACATTCGCCTCCCTTCAACCTGTTCACCTCTGATATTAACTGAAATTACCTCCTCTGAGTCTTCTTCAATTTCCTCCAGAATTCCATCCTGAAGATCATCCAACACTGGAATACTCTCCTCAAGGCGCGCCCTATAACAAGGCGTTTCTTCCTCTGGCTCTTGGACAAGATAATGGACTTTCACTTCTTCAAGATCAATACTCATAACTCCAGAACTATTTTCATTGAGGGCGCGCCCTCCATCCTGCTGTCTCCTGAACCCTTTAATTATCTTATGATAACAATCTCTCGAGTCATGCTGAGATCCTCGAATTGTTCCCACACCATTTGGCGTAGGAAACTTCATTGCAAGATGATAGATGGAGGTCACAACCTTCATTTCTTTCAACAAGGGACGTCCCACCAAAGCATTGTGTGATGATTCCACATTCAAAATCATGAAATCCATCATTTGTGTTACAGAAAGAGTCCCTTCCCCGAGAGTTACTGGTAATTTGATAGCTCCCATGACCTTTACAGATTCGCCCGAAAAACCATAGATCCATCCGTTATCCTGAATCATATCCTTATCTAGAAGTCCCAGCTTTTGATAAGTACTGTAATACAGAATATTCACCGAACTTCCATTATCAACAAAAACTCGATGTACATTCTTGGACCCAATCTGAATTGCCACCACCAAAGCATCATTATGAGGATGGTGTACCCATCTTGCCTCTTCTTCAGTGAAAGTGATATCAGCAAATTCCCCTTTGAACAATTTAGGCGACCTCAACTCCAGACTATTCACATTTGTAAGAGGTCGATATTTCGCTTCTCTAGTGTATCTCTCCATAGCATGATTGCTGTCACCTCCCAGGTGGTGTCCACCAAAGATAGTGTGAATACTTCCTTCCTTCACAAACTTCTTCTCTTCAGGCCTACCATCCACATGGGGGGCGCGCCCTCCATCTCTCTTATCAGGATTCTCCTTATGTTTTTTCACCTCTCTGACAATCCATTCTGTTAGATATCCTTCCTTGATTAGATCCTCAATCTCATCCTTCAATTGACGGCACTCATGAGTATTGTGCCCAGAAGATTCATGGAATTCACAATACTTCCTTTTATCTTTACTTTGCCAAGAAGAGAGAGGCTCTGGCTTTCTGAAGAATCCTTTATTTTTGTTCACTTCAAAAATATGTTCAATGGAGGCGGCTAGGGGTGTATAATTACCCGGCCTTTGATCATAAGTATAAGTATCTGGGGGACCCCAGTTTCTGCCAGATTCAGTTAAGTTCACACGATTGGCTCCTGTTGCTATCCGGCGAGTTGGACTAGGAGACCTATCCTTCCTCTTTCCGATCTTTACCTTAGAACTGTTTTGACTATCGGTCTTTCGATTATCTGCCAAAGATTGTTCCACAATCTTGAAAGATTCAGCTTGTGCAAACACATCAGCCAACGTCGGTGGATCTCGTCCTTGGAGATGTTTCCAGAAATCGGTTCCCACTGATAATCCAGCAATTAGAAAACTCTTGAGTGTTTCATCAGTTGCTCCTCTCACCAGAGTCGATTCCGAGTTAAACCTCTTGAAGTAAGATTGCAGACTTTCCCCTTCCCTCTGCTTGATATTAGCCAAAGTTGTGACGGGAGGAGCGTATTTCACTGCTGCCTGGAATTTAGTCAAAAACAAATTCCTCATTACCTGCCAAGATGTAATAACTCCCGGGCCAAGTTTCTGAAACCATTGCTGAGCACTCTCCCTGAAAGTTGCTGCCAACAATCGGCACCTAGCCAGCTCTGTCACTTGATAGACATCCATCTCGATATCAAAGCGTCCAAGGAATTCAACAGGATCTGCATTTCCATGAAAGCGCAAATCATTTGTCATAGATCTATACCCAGTAGGAAGTTGCGCCTCTCTTACTTCAGTTGAGAATGGAGAGGAAGTTTGTGCAGTAGCAGATATTCTTCCTCCATCCAAGTGTGCAAGGAGCTTTTTCAAATCATCCACATTGAAAGTTCCAACCCCGGGAACATTCTGAATATTTGGTTGTGCCACCGTTTGAGTACCCCCTGGAGGTGGAGGTGGAGGTGGAGCCGCTGTCTCCACGCCTCCTTGATTCCCTGCCTGCGACTGAACCACAACATCCTCTTGAGTTTGAGTGTGTGTTTGTTGACCCTCTGGATTTCCATGAGGTTGTGGATTCCCCTGAGAATTTCTCTGATATTGTTCTCCTGAGTGAGGGCGCGTTCTCGACCTAGACTCATCAGAAGTACTTGGAATTTGATGAATACGGGGAGATCTTCTACTTGAGGGCGCGCCCTGATGATGGTGGCGCCCATCTCCTTGATTCCAATCCCTTCTTTTATCACCATTATCACGGTTTCCTCTTGCTCCAGAGTTGTGCTGAAAAGTTTGTTTAGATCCAAGGGGCCACGACCTGTTGTGAACAGGGGGCGCGCGCTGTGGATTACTATTGCGAGCAAGAGATCGTTCATGTCCAAGGGGCCTCGACCTGTTGTCAGGGGGCGCACGCTGTGGCTCATGACTCCGTGTAAGGGCTCGCTCATGTCCAAGGGGCCTCGACCTGTTGTCAGGGGGCGCACGCTGTGGATCATGGGGCCGTGATTCCAAGTATTGGCTTTTCTTCTGTTGCTCAAGGAGTACCATCCTTAAATCATCGTCATTAAGCCTTATTCCAAGGCGCTCCTTCAAGCTTGCAAAATCTCTTTTCTCCTTAGCAATCTGTTCTTCATCCTGCTGAATCTCACCAGGAGTGCGCCCTGACCGATGAGGGTGAGGGCGCGCCCTAGCTTCAGGATTCGACCACCTGCGCTCAGAATTATCTTCGCTAGGATGTTCAATAATAGGATCAGAGTATTCTAACCTTCGAGGAGTAATTAGCTGAAATCTCTTCTCTTGCACTTCACTGTCTCTACGAGAGCTTTCCTCGACTTGAAGGGCTTTCCCTGTTCGATGATGATTTCGTGGGATACTCCGAGATTTTCTCCTTGACTCCTGATTTTCCTCCACAGAACACAATCTTGCCCCGAAATTATTTAGGGCATCACCCATACGATACAATTGTTCCATCAATGCCGCGTTACTGATAAGAACGGGCGGCTGGCCACCACCGGTGGCTGGAGTTCCATGGTGGTGTGAGGGAACATGGATTTCCTCTGGAACGTAAGTTTCGTGATGAGCTTGGTTACCTCCCAAACTATCTTCAGAATCGTAATAATCCTCTTCGTGAGAACCTCCGCGTTGATTGTGAGACATCTTTTCCTCCTAAGATGAAGATCTTAATTTCCCCTCCTTCTAGCGCCAATTTGTTGACGGAGGAATTTGGTAACAACAAAATTCGAGGTACTTCGCCGGAAACAAGATCTACAGCGGTGATTCTTTGCCGAAAAGAGTGGTGGTGTGTGGTGGCTGTTTGTAATTGGTGGCTGAGATTGAGAGGGTTAGTGGCGGCTATTCAGAGCTCTCGACTTCCAACCCCTCAATCGGCCTACGTACCCCGGTATTTATAGGGGATCAAGCCATACGTAGTTCTTGGAGAACAAGAAACCCAAATGGGCTTGGATAACGGACCAGCTTCCGGAATGTCCTACTATGAGGCCTAACCACAAAAGGCCCAAGGCTCATCCAAGATCTCAAGACTTCACGGATAAGGAAACTTCCCCCGTCGAGGACTAGTCCTATCCGCTACCAGCTATTTCTTGATTTCAAGGATGTAGGTATAGCCGTGGTTTACCTCAAATGCAGAACGCATCCCTGTCCCCCGAATGAGAAGCACCCACCAGATAGCAGGACAGGTGATCCAGAGCTTTTGGGTGCAAAGTGCAGGATTACTCCAAAGTTCCCCAATGAGGGCGCGCCCATTGGCTACAGGAACAGAGCTCCCAAAGCACACACCAGAAAGTCCCCATCTTTCCACCTTAGGGCGCACGGATGCCTCCCTTAGCGTCTAAGAAGGGTCCTTATATCCAGACAAACCCTTGGAGGCCTTCTGCGACGGACATCCCCCTCCTGAGATACGACAGGAGGGAATTCTTCAATAATTGAACACGAAATCGACATTATTACCATCTTGAAATTCCAGAATAACCCAGGGTGCGGCCTAAACACCCAGGGCGCGCCCTAACTTCTAGAAAACCCTAATTTGTTCTCTGAAATCCCCAATTGAATTTTTTATTGACCCGAATCCATCTTGAAAATACCCGAACCGAATTTTGGCTATAACATTGATCAAGAATTTTATATACAAATATGAACAAATAGTTTTCCAATTTCAAAATACCGTATCTATCAATTAAGACGAGACGAAGCAACATGTATAAGAAAACAGTAACTATATTTAAAAAGTTAAAAGTTACAAAAATATTTTTAAAAAATGTTCCAAATAATGTGGCAATGAAGAGATGGTAAAATGAAAAATTTTCTTGGTGCGATTCATGTGAATGAAGGAGGTCTATTTTATTTATTATTTTTACAATCAATTATTATTAAAATGTGCGACATTTCAGAAATTGTTTGGAAAAAAATAGATTATCTAGCATTTTTCAATTATAATAACTTACCTACACATAGATAGTGGCAAACCTAAAAATAATTTCGATTGGGTTCCTTCTATAAATACATCGTCCAATCAGTAGCAAAACTAAGAATATTTCCGAGTAGATTCCTTGTATAAATTTATCGCTCTTGATTCACTCGGAAATCGGCACTTTACTAGTAGCAGATCACATTAATGAACAGAGGATAGAGAGTCGAAGAGGGTGTTTTATTTTATTTTTATTGACTGCTACAATGGAACAATTAGTATATGGGAGTTTCTTTTATGTTTTAGGCTACTATATGTTGGGTTTCTAAAAATATTAGTGGCTTCCTCTTTCCTTTTGGAAAGCACTGGTGAGATCCTTTTGAAACTTTTAGAGTATGGTTTTATATCAAAGTGGCCACTCGATCCGTCAAAAACTATCACTTAACCCACTGTACTCATCGGGGTCTCATTTAAACAACTAAACTAAGAAAATATATCATTTGTCCCCCTTGCATTCACAAAAATAATACAATTTATGGTGGTCTAAGTGATATACAAGGGGGCAAATGATATATTTTCTTAGTTTAGTGGTTTAAATGAGACCCCGATGAGTACGGTGGGTTAAGTGATAGTTTTTGACGAACCGAGTGGCCACTTTGATATAAAACCCTTTTAGAGTATCTTCAATGCTAAAATGATTGGCAAAAATGATATATAATATTGATTATGTATTATTTTTTAAACCTGTAAGGTATTGTGCTCCAATGGAGTTTGCTAAAGGATTGACTATATTTTAAAAATGGTATGTTAATATTATTTAAAGTTATTATAAATGGAATTATTATTTTAATATGGTAAAAAATGATGTGGAGTTTCGTTACAGGTCCCAACAGGTTCGGCAAATATAACCAATATAAAGAGCTTGGCCAAATTTTTTCAAACCTGATCCCCGTCCCCGCCCCTATCCCCGAATTCAAACCTGATCCCCGTCCCCGGCCCGATCCCCATCAGGGATTATTTTTTATTACCCGTCCCCTGCCCAAACGGGTAACGGGGATCCTCGCGGGGAATCGGGTAATTTCATTTTTTTTAAAAAAAATAATATTTTAAATAATTTTAAACACTAACTATAGTTTGAAATAATTTTTCTTGTGATATATATCGAAATTAGCAACTATAACTAGATAAAATGTTAAGTTACAACATATTTTCATCACCATTAATCTCATAATAAGTATATCTTCATATTCACATGCACGTATATTACCTCTTAAAATTCTTTTTTGAAATCTAAATATTACAAAGCAGTAGCTCATATGCACTAAATTAAGATAAAAAAAATATTAGTTAAATAAACAATTATAAATAACATGGAAATGGAGTTATTTAACTACTAGAAAGACAAACATATAAGATTAAAATATCATTTTGTTTTCAGTACAAAGTATTGGAAATTCATATATATTAATATATGATTAATAATATATATAACTATATATATTATAATGTGGTAAAATCGAGTCAGGGATTGAGAATCGGGTCGGGTGGAGAAAATTGGGGCGGGGGTCGGGCCGGGAAGACATAGAATTCCGGTCCCGGCCCGATCCCCGATTTTTTTTGAAAATTGTCCCCGCTCCCCGATCCGTACCAGAAAAATCCCCAATTCCCCGCCCCATTCGGTGTGAGGATTGGATCGGGCGGGCCGGGATGAATGCCCATCCTAATGAAAACTAAGTATAAAGAACAGCGAAAGATTCCTCTGCATGTTCTAAATTGACAACAATGAGAAGTTACGGGTTTCACTTAGTTTCTATAAATGTGAATGTAGGAAGTTATTTACAATTAACTATAGACCCATTTTACCCATTATATATTCCCCCGTGTTGTAATACACGGAATTTTAACTTACCCATTTCCTTCGATTTTGACATCAACGCCTATTTGCACTTTATTAGTTCACCATTTTTTTACCAATATCCAATTCGACAAAAACTTATCAAATTCACTTTGGAATCAATATTCGAAAATGTATTTTTACGAAGAATGGATTTCCAGAGTCATAGTTCTGCATTTGAGTCAAAAATAATTTGATCTAATTTAATTTTATCGCAATGTGTGAAACTTTTCTGCTTGAAATTGGGTACATTTTTTTAAGTTTAATAGCGACCAATACACTACATTAAAGGTTATTATTATTTATATAAACTAATAAAAATAGTTACTTACTTTTATATATACTAATGAATACCGAGATTTGAAAACATTACTTAATTAGATTATATTTCATTTTAAAATTATTTTAGACAAATCATAATAAATAAATTCTAAACTGTTAGAAAAAGTTAAATTTATTTATTAGTCTTTTTCTATATATATATATATATATATATATAATTTTTAAATAACAATAAAATAACAATTAACATTATATACCCTGCATTTTTTAATATTATTTAAGATGATGATGATCATAACAAAAAATAATAATAAAAATAATGGGTTTTAAAAAATTATAATAGTAAAATATTATTATTATTATTTTTGAAATAAAAATAAATAACTAATAATAATAATATAATAATAATAATAATAATAATAATAATAATAATAATAATAATAATAATAATAATAATAATAAATCATCGGAAAAATGTTGAACAAGTAAAAGTGTTGTATTTAACTGCAAACAATTGAATATTACACTACATGCGCAATTAAATTCGAAAGATTATCGTTGAAAATGTGTCACAACGTAGTTTTATTTTCGACCGATTTCAATGAAATGCTAGAGGCAAAATAAAATCCTAATGTGACTTGTTATGCCCAGAAATAAACTCGCTGGTTTTTTGGGCCTCGCCTTCGGATCTCGCCCATGGGCTTATTATGGGGATCTCGCCCCTTAAAACAGCTAGGCCCAGTACTCTGGTAACTCGCCACATGGTGATGGAATTATAGGAATTGAAAGTGGTGGACTAGACTGGGTCCTTAAACTAATCCACTTACTAATAAGGTCTCGCCCATAGGGGAAGATCTCGCCCTATTTTAGAGATGTCGCCCACTTTCAGTTCTCTGGACTGCCCTATAAACTATTTAATCTCCGTGGCCTAAGATGGGCGTTGACTCCGATATTCTCGGGTCAATAGCTTAATCACTACGCTCCGAAAAAGTAGTTGGGCTTTTGGGTTCATTCTGATACTGTCAAAGGCGGTGGACTTGATCCAGTGGGCTCCTTAAATATGGAAACCTAGCCCATTACGATTACTTGTTCTCCAAGAACTACGTTTGGCTTAATTCCTATAAATAGGATACGTAGGCACATTGTATGGTACGATGCAAACCCTAGCACAAAAGAGAGAATTCAATATTCGATCTTAATTGCTACACATCTCATCATACAATCTCAGCCATCCCCAAATCACCAACCCTAACCCTAAACATCCTACGCCGCTTACCGTCATCAACCACCACTATTATTCCAGCAACCCTCCCCGAATTTGTTTTCACCAAATTCCTCCGTTAACAAGTGGCGCTAGAAGGAGGGCTTTTTGACATCTTAGGAGGAAGGATGTCGCAGTCAAACCGAGAGCGTGTTGATAATCGACGTATGGAAGAGGTTAGGGCCAGAGAAAATCTGCCTCCGCTGCCACCAAGGAACTTTGTCGCAAGGAACTCTGTGATAAGGAATCCCGATCGTTCAGGGGGTTCGCACCGAAGGTCGGTAATGCCTGGGATGCCTGATAAACGGCCGATTCCGCGGATAGGAGGAGATCCTCCCGTTCTGATGAGTAATACAAAGCTTTTTGACCAAATCACTTACATGGGCAATACGATTACTCGAATGGGGGCAAGAATGGATGCAATGGAAAGGGAGAAGCAATTTTTCGAAGAATCTCGTCTGAATCATGACGGACGACGCCCAAACAATGGCTGGGGAGCAAGCTATCAGACACCAGTCGGAGATCGACGCGTTGGTAGAGAATCTGACATGAACCACCAGCGTAACCTGCACAGGGAGATTCCTTTTGAAGGAGATGTTCGAGTCATTGGGGAGACTGGAGGAAATCAAAGGTTCCGGGCTGTCACTCCCAGAGCTTTAACTTTTGGTGATCTGTATGTTGAACTCCCTCTCGATAGAGAGGACCCCCGACAGTCAAGTCAAGCGGAAGGGGTTCGAGTTGGTAGTCAGAGGATCTTGGAGCAAGAAAGGCACCGCTCTTATCATGAGAATGAAGTTTTGGGGGGATCAGACCCTGCGGCGCTCACGATGGTTCGAGCTAGGAACCATAATCCCTAAATGAGAACCCAGAATCATTACAGCATGGGGTATGGGGAGAGGAGATCCTGTGCCAATCTCTTCAATCAAGTAGAAGGGAACCAAAGGGGACTCATAGAATCTAACTTGGAGAGAGATCTGATGGCCTCTCGCGGATATAATTTTTCTCGTCCAGAGAATTCTACTATTGGAGATCGATATCGATTTGAGGAGTTAATAAATCAGCAGCGACGCGAGGAAGCGCCCCATAGAATTCCCGGGTTTGAAGATCTTGATCTTGATGCTCTATGCAGGTTGTTGGCACAATCAGAGGGACAAGCAGGGGCTATGTTTGAACCGGCCCCGTCACCCTTCTCGTTGGCAGTACAGGAAGCACCCCTTCCCCCGTCTTTTAGGGGAGTGGGAGATCTAAGGTTCACGGGGAGCTCTGACCCGACTGAGTACATTGCGAGGTTCAATACAGAAATGGAGCTTTACCAGGTAGAGGACTTGACAAAGTGTAGGCTGTTGGCCTCAACCCTATGGGGGAATGCATATCAGTGGTTTCAAAAGTTGGGACCGGGTTCTATCACCTCTTGGGATCAAATGCGGAGAATGTTTTTAATTCAGTTTCAATCTTCTATCGTCTATGCTCCCCCTGTCACGACCCTGGCTAATATAAAGCAGAGAGAAGGGGAGACTCTTCAATCCTATTTCAGACGGTTCAATGCGGAGGTCCCCACTGTCCGAGGAGCTTCCGATGAGACCATCAAGAACTTTCTCATAGCTGGGGTAAGAGTGAATTCGGATTTTTGGAAAGAGCTTCAACGAAAAGAACCCTCGACCCTTGCAGATCTTTATGCACAAGCTGAACCCTTTAAGAGGGAGGAGGAAGCCTTAAAAAGGAGTGATAATCCTAAAACTAGTCGTAGGAGCAAACGCAAGGATAGATCTCCAAGACCAAAGGGATGGGAAGAGGAATGGCAGAGTTGATGTCAATATTGTTGATACTTGGAAGTCAGACCGATCAAGGTCACCTAGCCCAATGCCACGGTACCCTCCACCGCCTCTTTATTCTCTGAAAGATCAGGGTCATCCCCAGACCAGTATCCTCACGCCTCTGGTGGCGTCTATTGGACACATTTATGAGGTGACAAAGAATGAGGGATTATATAAGACACCCCTCCCACTTTCGAAGAATGCCCAAAGGGATAAAAAGAGATATTGTGCCTATCATGAATCTCATGGCCATGACACTCATCAATGTCGGCAATTGAGGGAGGAAATTGAATTACTGATTAGAAATGGGAAGTTGACTGAATGGGTCAGAAAAATTAAGGGGGACGTTCCTCCTAGGGAGGAAACTAAGAAGGAGGGTCCTGAAGGTAGAGATAAACCGGATCATCAGGAGAAGACAACATTCGTGAAAGAGGCGAGTATTCATACTATTTTTGGCGGGCCTCATATTGGTGGAAACGGAAGAAATGCTATGGAGAGATATGTCCGAGAAGCAAGGGACCTCCCTCTGACGAATGTAAATCACTTATCAGAAAGACCTCCTAAGCTGTTCAAGGGGGAGGATACACAGATAATTTTTTCGAAAGAAGATGCTAAATGGGTTCATCACCCACACAGCGACGCCTTGGTGGTGAATGTGAGGATCGGTGCAAGGAGTGTTCATCGGGTGTTTATTGACAATGGGAGTTCAATAAATATTCTTTACTACGGGACTTATAAGAAGATGGGACTTCTTGATAAGGAAATGACTCATGGAACGACCCACATATACGGCTTTACAGGAGATTCAGTTCGGGTCAAGGGTATTGTGAAGTTGTCGCTCACCTTAGGGGAAGATCCTTACTCAGCTACTCAGGTGTTCGAGTTTCTAGTAGTTGATCAACCTACGTGCTACAATGCATTGCTTGGGAGACCGGTCTTGAAAGAAATGAGGGTGGTGACATCAATATATCATCTAGCAATGAAGTTTCCTACTCCAGCGGGGATTGGATGTGTGAAGGGATGTCAATACGATTCCAGGGATTGTTACAACAAGATGATGAAGCCTTCCTCAAAAGGTAAACAACGAGAGGAGATGCTGGACTTCAAAGAGGAAAGCGCTCAGGAAACCATGAAATCATTTGAACCTAAGGCAATTACCAATATGGCTTACACAGTGGAGTTCCCCGGAGATGATGACTTGGCTAGTTATGAAGCGTTAGTCAGGCGAAGTACCCCGCTCTTTCTATTGGAAGCACCACCCACCCTCGGGGAGACTGTGGAAGTTACAATGGAAGACATTGCAGGAAATTCATAAGGCGAGATTGCATTAGGGGAAGGAATCACGACTGACAGTACAAGGTATAGGGTGCTTATGATTGAGGCTCCCCCTCCAATTGATCAAAATCAGTTTCAGGAAGGGATTGTCGAAGACGTCACTGATGAAGATGAGGAGCAAAGAAGTCTTAGGGCCAAAAAGGGTAAATTTATGATGGATTGTGGAGATGTGCCAATGGTCGAATTTCCAGAAGGATCAACGGTAGGTAAGGACCTTTAGCAGTCTAAGGGCGAGGTTATCTCCATACGAGAGGAAAGCGAGTCCAGTGGGACCAAGGAAGTTGAGTTTGACTTGGATCCCTGGTTGCCTGAGCCTAGGATGAATATGGGACCGGCAGAAGATACAGTGCCAATTCTTGTGGATCAGAGAGACTCGACTAAAGTGTTGCAGATTGGGGCTAGATTAGAGCCAAGCTTGAGGTCAAGGCTTGTTACCTTTTTGAAAGATAATCTGGATGTATTCGCTTGGAGCCATGCGGATATGGTGGGGATTGATCCTGAAGTGATGTGTCATCATCTCAACATAGATCCGTCCAGGAAGGGAGTTCGACAAAAGAGACGAGCAGTCAGTGGTGAACGAGCAACTGCTTTGAAAGAGGAGGTCGATCAATTGCTGTATGTCGAGTTAGTTAGGGAGTCTTTTTATTAGGATTGGCTTGCAAATCCTGTTTTGGTGAAGAAATCCAATGGGAAGTGGAGAGTTTGTGTCGATTTTACCGACTTGAACAAAGCTTGCAAAAAGGATAGCTTTCCTCTACCTAGGATCGACCAGTTGGTGGACGCCACTGCAGGGCATGCTCTTCTCAGTTTCATGGATGCCTATTCAGGATATAACCAGATATTGATGTTTGAGCTAGATCAGGAGAACACCTTTTTCATCACTGACAGGGGGCTATATTGTTATATTGGAATGCCCTCTGGGTTACTCAACGCCAGAGCGACTTATCAGAGACTAGTCAATATGATGTTTAAGGAGCAGATTGGGAAGACCATGGAAGTCTACGTTGATGACATGTTGGTGAAGTCCAAGGAAGCAGAAGACCACATTCAACACTTGGATGAGATGTTTCAGATTCTCAGAAAGTTCCGTATGAAACTTAATCCTCAAAAGTGTGTGTTCGGGGTAGAGCCCGAAAAGTTCTTGGGTTTAATGGTAAATCACAGGGGGATAGAGGCGAATCCCACAAAGATACAAGCCCTTCTCGATATGAAATCTCCACGGACGATAAAAGAGGTGCAAAGCCTAACTGGGAGAGTTACCTCTTTAAACCGCTTCGTGTCCAAGTCATCTGATATATGTAAGGAATTTTTCAAAGCAATCAAGGGGGTTGGGAAGAAGTTTGAATGGACACCAGACTGCGAAGACGTTTTTCAGGCATTGAAGGATCATTTGGGATCTCCCCCACTTCTATCTAAGCCACACGAGGGAGAAATTCTTATTTTGTATCTTGTAGTTTCGGAGTATTCAGTTAGTGGTGTCCTTGTGCGAGAGGAGGGTGACATCCAGTACCCTGTGTATTACGTTAGTAAAAGGTTGTTGGAGGCAGAGACAAGGTATTCGAATATGGAGAAGTTAGTGTATGCCTTGATTTTGGCTTCTAGGAAGTTGCGACCTTATTTTCAGGCACATAGGGTAGAGGTCCGAACAGCGTATCCTTTGAGACAGGTATTGCATAAACCTGAGACTTCTGGATGAATGATGAAATGGGCTGTGGAATTAGGGCAATTTGATGTGGAGTATAAATCGAGAAGTGCTATAAAGGGTCAGGCTCTTGCTGATTTCATTTTGGAATTCCTTCTGACACAAGAGGGCGATGCCTTGGCTGTGATACCTTGCCCTCCGCTTGAGTTGATTCAGGAAAGATATACTTCGGTACCTTGGTGGACTTTATATGTGGATGGTGCATCAAATAATGAAGGTGCATGTGCGGGAATTGTTTTGGTCAGTCCGGAGGGACATCATCTCAGAAGTGCGATTCATTTTTCTTTTCATGCTACAAATAATGATGCTGAGTATGAGGCTTTGATTTCGGGATTGAAGCTCACCCTCGAGATGAAGGTTGAAAATATAAACATCATGAGTGATTTGATGCTAGTCGTTTATCAGGTTAATGGGGGGTTTCAGGCTAGGGGACCTTGAACGAATTATACATGAAGTGTACGCAAAGGTTGATGGGCTTGTTTCGGGAAGCAAGATTGGAGCAACTTCCTAGAAACAGTAATGAGGAGGCCGACGCTTTGGCTAGGTTGGGGTCACAAAAGGAAGCTACGCTTTTAGGGGTTATTCCCTTGGAATTCCAGAAGCAACCTAGTGTTTCGGAGGCGGAATTAATGCAGGTTGATGTTCCTATGCAGGATACTTGGATGACCCCAATCTGGACATATTTAAAGGAAGGAATTCTACCAGATGATAAAATCGAGGCTAGAAGACTTAGATATAAAGCAGCTCGTTATGTGGATTTTAGAGGTTCTCTTTACAGACGAGGTTTTAATCAGCCACTATTGAAGTGCATAGATGGTGAGGAATGCAATTATGTTTTACGAGAGGTTCATGAGGGAATTTGTGAAAATCACTCGGGGGGTGGTTCACTTGCGCAAAAAATATTACGTCAAGTATATTCCTGGCCTACTCTTCGGGAGGATTCAATGGTTTTTGCTAAATCCTGCGATAAATGTCAGAGGTATGCCAACTACGTGAACAGTCCTGCGGCTCCTCTCACTTCTTTGACTAGTCCTTGGCCCTTCGCTATGTGGGGGATTGATTTGATAGGCGAGCTCCCTAAGGGGAAGGGAGGGGTGAAGTATGCTGTCGTGGCAGTGGATTATTTTACTAAGTGGGCAGAGGCAGAGCCTCTGGCTTCAATTACAGCGAAAAAGTTGGTGGACTTTGTGTATCGTTCCATCATTTATCGCTTTGGGATACCGTACAAGTTGATATCAGACAATGGGAAGCAATTTGACAGTAAAGAAATGAGGTAGCTGTGTGATAATATGGGAATTAAGAAAAGTTTCTCTGCCGTTAGTCATCCTCAGACAAATGGCCAAACGGAGGCAGTGAACAAGATAATCAAGCATACGCTTAAAGCAAAGTTAGACGATAGTAAGGGGAGCTGGCCGGAAGAGTTGCCTAATGTCTTATGGAGTTATAACACAACACCTAGGTCAACCACGGAAGAAACCCCTTTCTCTTTGACATGTGGATGTGAGGCCATGGTGCCAGTGGAGTTGGGGGCATGATCTTTCAGAAGAGATAATTATCAGCCGGAAGTGAATGAGGTCAACCATCGTCTCTACTTGGATTTGGTAGAGGAATTCAGATCAACTTCTCAAGCTAGGTTGGTGTCTTACCAACAGAGGGTGGCAAGGTTTTACAATTCAAAAGTTAGGGCGAGACCTTTAAAGGTGGGCGATTAAGTTCTCCGACGAGTGATGCCTAACACAAAAATCCAGAATCATGGAGTATTTGGCGATAATTGGGAAGGTCCTTATAGGGTGAGAGCAGTCTTATGGGAAGGAACTTATTATTTGGCTGATATGGAGGGGAAGCATATTCCACGTGCTTGGAACATGGAACACTTGAAGAAATATTATCAGTAATGTATTTCCTACTTTTGTTATACTTTCCTTTAATTAATATTTTCATGAAAGTCTAGGGGGGTAGTGCATGTACTCCTCCTTAGCTAGGATTCGTATATTTTTGAATAAAACATGCTTCTTTGATAAATTTTTGTGTAAATTCTATGATAGATGACCTCCTCTAAGGAGGATCTTTGTGGGATGTATAAAAAGATGATCTCCTTTTAGGAGAGTATGAATAAAAATAAAGTGAACTTCGGAAAATCCACCTCCTGTGAGGAGGGTATTTCTGGAATGGAGAATGACCTCCTTTGAGGAGGGTATCTCGAATTATCAAAGTCCTTGCAAAAACCGTACTTCCGGGGGGGATGTCCGTACTTCCGGCGCCTAATCAAGGCACGAGCTTCGGAAAATCCACCTCCTGTGAGGAGGGATATTTCTGGAATGGGGAACGACCTCCTTTGAGGAGGGTATCCCAAATTGTTAAATCCTTGCAAAAACCGTACTTCCGGGGGGGGATGTCCGTACTTCCGGCGCCTCATCAGGGTTCGAGTTTCGGAAAATCCACCTCTTGTGAGGAGGGTATTTCTGAACTTAATAATGATCTCCTCTGATGAGAGTATCATAAAATTATTAAATTCTGAGGAAAATGACTCCCTTAGAGGGAGATACCCTCGAGAAGACATGGTAGTTGTTACCTTTGAAGTGAGATATTTATTAAGGTTCATGAATTAGATTCTAATTAAAGTCCATGAATTAAGTTGAAGAAAGGCGAGATTCCCAGGAAGGGGCGAGATTTTAACAGAGAGGCGAGATATATTAAAGTTGTTGAGTACTAGTGGAATGCAAGATAAAATAAGCAGATACTTAAGGAAGACATAATTATGCAGAATAAATTGAACCAAGTCAATACAAGGGCGACGTCTTTAAATGGAGGACGCGCACTCCAATTAGTTGGGAAAAAGTCAGATGGATTGAAGAAAAATTACAAAGGGCGAGGCCATTACAGGAGGGCCCGCACTCCTATTTTGTTTGCAATAATAGAAAGTTCATGTAGTCAATTAACGGTAGTTTGAGTGGGCGAGACCGCTGTAGTATTCTTGTCATGAGAAGTCTCCTTCTTTCTTACCTCCTCGTCCTCTGCAGCTTTAAGCTCTGACTCTATCTTCTTGCGAAGATCATCCTTGATAGCTTTTATTAGTTCAGCATTGTCTGCTTGGAATTTTAACATGTAGACTTTATCAACACAAAGTAAATTATTACATTACAAAACAAAACTAGCTATGCACCATTGTTGTGGTTCTGTTGGTTGCTCTGCCTCGGTCATGGTTCTCTTGGGAACAAATTTACGCATCCAAACAAGTTTTCTATTAATCATAAACTTAGCCTTAGGATCATCATTGAGGATCATATGAATCAAGTTAGCCCGAAAGAATATGATTCGAGCAAATAAAGCTTGATCTTCTATATTTCTCACTTCACTACACCATAAACAGCCTACGGTAACACCAAAAAAATGTTACAACAGGTCCATTATATGTTAGCTTAGGCCCAAAAATAGCTAAGGTAACATCTTTTCGATGATAGCTCTCAGCATGTTGCCTTAGGGGTCTAAGCTAACATCTTTGATCCCTAACGTAACATGCAGTTTTATGTTACCTCAGCTTGCTATGGTAACAAAACTGAGGTCTACGCTAACTTAAAATCTATGTTACCTTAGAGGTCTAAATTTTTTTAAAAAATAGTGGGACCCACGTGGGGACCACACGGGACCCACGTGGGGACCACACGGGACCCACGTGGGGACCACTGTGGGACCCACGTGGGGACCACTGTGGGACCCACTGTGAGCCCACTTTTGTTGGCAACATTGTATGCCCTAGTGTAACATCTTTTATGTTAGCTTAGCTTTTATGTAGCAACATTTCCATTAGCTAAGGTAACATCTTTCCAGAAAAAAATGAACAAAACAGCACACAAATATTATACAATCCCAAATTAAACCTGCTGTTCATTCCAAATCCAACAACACATTACAAAATTCATAATCCAAAACAAGTACATCCACCAGCCACTACATACTCAAACATAATCCACCAACTGATAGTCTAATATTACTACTAAAGTCTCCAACTCAAACATCATAATTCACCATCATAAAATTAACCAACTACTAGAAATATTGTAGACTAGTTCACGACGATCATAGGTACTAATAGTAGTAGCAGAATACTATAAAGTGAAAACATAGAGATGTCACAGTGCCATACTAGAAGCTACTACCGCCAGTCATAGGCGTACCATCATCGTCACTAGAAACAGTCGCACACAAATCCTCAAGATTAACTGTGATGTTTGGGTTGGCTTCAGCTAGTTTTTTAAGAACCACAGTGAGATTCTGTTGCACCTTCTTGTTCACCTGCTCATCAACTTCTGCTTGGACTTGTTTCACCTTCTCCTCAACTTCATCAGCTAGGCTTTGCCTTATCTTGTTTGTCAGCTCTTGCACGTACGTGTCTGTTGGAGCATTAGAACTGGAACCTACGACTGATGGCTTTGCACATCTCCCTAAGAGCCAAGTTGGACCATGTGATTTTCCATCTGAAAATAGTTCATGACCAACAGCATCTCCAGCATTGAGTTTTTTGCTAATCGTTTCCTACCAAATAAAGCCACATGAATATATGAATACTGATAAGTGGATTTATATCCACTTGGAACATTCTAAATCGGCTTAAATTGATTGTCTTGGGCTCAAGTTTCTTGTAGTTTTGATGTGTTTTGTTTAGTTATGCAGATTTACAAGGATGTTGATTATGGTGGATGTTTTTGTCGTTTTTGGAGATTTAATTTATTAAAATTCGGATTTATTGGGCTGCACGCGTGAGATTCACTGTTTGGGCCATATCTTGAGTTCTATAAGTCTGTTTTCAGCCCGTAAGCAGTCCACGCGAAGATAACGAGATTCTCTATCATTCTAAGGTGGTCCAGAAGCCCAATTACGTCTGGAACGGCTCTGGAAAACAGAAGAAAAGTCAGCTACGAATTTCCCTTAAAAAACAGAATCAGTTTAGGAAACGTATCTTGCAGAAATTCTATTATAATTCTGTTTTGGTATTTTCTTGCTGGGCAAGATGTCTAGAGCCTATATAAACACATCCAACCCTTGTAAATTGTATGAGGAAGATCATCATCATTAGGAGTAGAATTATTACATATCAATTACTTAGATTTATTTGTATCTTTTCATACTTTGTTTTTATCATGGTTTCACTTGATCCCATGATGACGAGAGGTTCGATTATGAACTAATCGTTGTCATGGGATTCTAACGGAGTTATTTATGGAGCTTTAGTATCTTGATGCTTTACAGATCTGTGTGTGATGTATATCTGATATCCTCGTATGGTTGTGTTTTCATGTATTTAGATGCGTAGCTAACATCTAATTTGTTAATCTCTTGTGAAGCGAGAGTGGATCTTGAGATTTAGAACTTGCCATGCTAGCATAGGATAGGTTGATGTTTTAACATCATGATTTGTGGCATGATTAGAGATAATATGCTACCCTATGTGATCTAAGTGGATAACTTGTGCTTCAACCGTTATGTTTTCAAATTCTATAGAGATATAGGGTCTAAGCATAATTGGTGTCTATTCATCTTCTATCTCTTTTGTGGATGTATGTTTAGTTTGGTATACGTATACTGAGAGGTAGCGTTTACTTGTTTCGTGTTATCCGATCAGATATCATAACCATTGCATATAGTGATTAAAGGCGTCAGATCTAAGCGAAGTATTTAATGAAGTAAGGATTCCATGGTTTTTCTTGCAGACGTAATTAGATTTTAATTCTTGTTAGTTAGTTAATTCTTAGTTTTGTTAATTTGTGTCTTAGTTAATTTAGTTTAATAAACCCAAAATTGTTATTGTCTTAGCAGTGCATAATAACCATACATTGTTGCATAGGCATATTTACTGAATAGAACCATAACTTGATCCCTGTGGGAACGAATTTGGACTTAACCTTATATATTACTTGTGACCACGTACGCTTGCGTGATTTTGCATAACAAGTTTTTGGCGCCGCTGCCGGGGATCATCGGTGTTTTATTTTTGGTTTATGTGCTTGTCAATAGTGGTCGTTAGCGTTCACTGACTCGGATTTCTTTTTCTCATCTATTCTTGTAGTTAGTTGGTGTTTCAGGTACTTGTCAGAGAGCATTGACGTTGAAGATGGATTTTCTAAATTACTATGGAGTTCAGCAGGTGGCTAGTGTTTGTGAGCTATGTGCGGGCGCACATGAGACGTATCAGTGCTGGAGCAACCAAGGTGGTATTCAACAGCCTCAACCATGTGAGCAGTGTTTGGGTGTTCATGATCCCTCACAATATTGTTACTACGGAGGAGTTGATCCATATGTCAGTTATGAAGAACAACCATATTTTCAATACTATCCTCAACAGTACCAGCAAGATGTTCCAGATATGTCATATTACTATGGAAGTGAAGAGTTTCAACATCAGCAACCTACTCCTACTTTTCAGTCAGATGATGATTTGAAGGAGATTAGGAAGGAGATTAGGATACTTGCAGAGAATAATGAGAAGCTTATCAAATCTATGGGGACATTAGCTGCTCAAGTTTTGAGAGTCTTGGAACAAGAGAATCAACAATTCATACCAGAAGCAATTCCAGAAAATAACGATGACTTGGAGCAAGGTACTGCATGCTTAATTGAAGAAGACAAATTCCAAGAGGAGGAGAGTGTTCATAAGCCATGTGAGGAATTTGATCAAGCTAGTGAGGTGGATGATTTGGAAAGGGCACTATTTGAGACAGACACTGATGAGCTACGCAAATTTCAAGAATTGTTTTGTGTGAACCTAGAAGACACTGTTGGGCTACAGAAATTTCAAGAATTGGTATGTGCGAACCAAGAGGTTGATGATCATGAGAAAGATGCAGGTCTTCTACTTGTCTCAGAATTTAAAGATGGAGGTAGCGCATTAGAGACAATGGAGGAAGTTCTCGTTGAGGAACCAAAGGTTTCAGCAATTTACATTTACCCTCCTCCATTATATTCAAGTGAAGCCCGCGAAGGTGTGTTGTTCTACAAATTGTCAGATTTTGGGTCAACAGATGAAGGCATTGTAATAGGACAGAGTTGTTATACGAATAGGCCAAGAAAGGAAAAGGAGCAAAAAGTGTGCCGCCGAGATGATGATGAAGTATTGCGAAGAGAGGACCAGGCAAACTATTATCATCCTTAATGGAAACTTGGAAGTAACGTCAAGCTATTGACGTTAAAGAAGCGCTTCGTGGGAGGCAACCCATGCATTAGTGTAGGAAAAAAAAAAAAAAATTGAGTGTTATTCAAAAAAAAAAAAAAAAAAATCAGAAAAATCAGAAAAATCGAATTTTTTGGTGTGTCACGCAGGAGCAACCTGCGTTACAGGGCAAATTGCGCCCCTGTTGCGCAACTTGCGCCTGCGCAACTGGAAGGAAGGCAGCTTGCGCCCCTGTGGCGCTAGTTGCGTATGCGTTACTGGAAGTAGGGCAAACTGCCCCCCACGCTGGCAGCCTGCGCGTGTTCCAGAGATGAGTAAAAGTTTGTCAGCTTGTGTTTTTGTGTTGTGCGCGGTTTGTTGTTGTCTTGTATAAAAAAAAAAAAAATCTTTCACCCCTATTTATCTATTTATACCCCCATTCTTCCTAATTCTTTTCCTATTTCAATTTCAAAAACCCCCCATCTTTTCTCCAAAATTCTAAACCAATTTCTTTTCTAATTCTAATTTCTTATTATTATTATTATTATTATTGTTATTATTTATTATTATTATTATTATAGTTATTATTTATTATTATTTTCTTTATTATTATTTTCTTTATTATTATTTTCTTTATTATTATTATTATTATTATTTATTATTATTATTATTATTATTATTATTTTATATACACACCTATACATACAAATCCAATTCCTCTTCTATTTTATTTAAATCTCTAAAAATTCAATTCTAAAGAGGAATTAATTGCAAGTTCACCTCTTTGATTCGTATTGGGTAAATCTTTTTCTCTAATCTTATTTTTATTACGAATTTGTGTTCTTGTCAATTGTGGGTTTTGTAGTATTCAGGCAAGGTGACCAGTCTATGGAGCTCGTGCGCAATATCCTCCACCAGATTCATCCGAGGAGGGTGACTGCTTCGATATTCAGGTATGTTTTCTGCTATCCCTTGTATTTACTTCCATTCAATGCGGACATTGAATATTTTAAGTTTGGGGGTAATTTGGGGGATTAGTAGTTATATATATTGTTGTATTTTGTGTTCATATAGGATATCATGTTTGCATAGTAGTGATAATTCATGCATGATTGTTATGTTCGTATTATCTACGTGTGTTCATATAGGACATTTTGTTTTATTTTCGTATACCATGTGAGTTTTCATTTAGTTGCATTTTCATGGCATGCATATTTCATGATCCCTTAGGACGAGCTGATTCTGATTGATAGGTGGATGTTGATTTGGGTGTGATGATGATGAGTTGAGGGCTGATTTATAGTTTCTATGAAATTGACTTGCATGTTACGGGAACAAAATTTATTACACAGTCTCATTGGGGTGCTTTTGGGCTAGGTTAAGGTCATGCCTGTGGGATGTTTTGAGATTTAATCACTTGTTTATATTTAGAATTTTCGTTATTCCCTTTATAGCGTAGGAACATTAAAGTCTAAGTTTGGGGGAAACCAGGAATTTTCATGCTAGTTGTTCATAATGGCTAGGCGTCAAATGGCTAGTAGCCGGCTCATATTTATATGAGTAGTCTAGGGTTGGAAATGAGAAAGGCTCATTCCAGATTGCAGAGAAAAAAAAAAAAAGAGAAAAAAAAAAGAGTCAATAAGTTATTTGTTCATATGCAAAATTAACCAGAGTGAGCTCTTTAATACTCGAGTAATTAAGTCTGAGGGGACTTAGTCCTAGTAACCTAAAGCCCTTGTGGTTTGGGATTGCTGACCTAACACTCGCTACATGGGTATTATTGTATAAGCCTTTTGGGGTCTCATTCATTGCACGGTTAAATAAGCATGCATATTGTATATTCTATTATGTGTCATAGTAATAAAGCATGAGTTTCTGTCTACCTTGGATAAGGGTGGAGGTGTTCCTAGGTTATGGAGTGTCTACAGTCTATTCTGATTATAAACCTGTGATTGTCTTGACGAAAAGCATGTATGATTTTTGACCTAGTTTTGGGAGTATTTCTGATGAGCATCGCACACACGCACGTTTCTGTTCATGTATTTGTTAGTATACGGGGATTTAGTCGAGCTCTGCTTGGATTTGTTACATTCATTGAGATATTTGCTTGTTAGTTGGTTTTGGTGAGTTTGAAGGGGATCTTGCATTTTCATAGTAGTTGCATTCATGCATTGCATTACATTAGGTTAAATGGATTTTGTGGGTACATTCGCTATAGGCCCTCACGAGACCTTACTCGTCCACTAGGGCTGCCTAGGGGTTTAAAGGGCTTGTTGCATATGCCAAATGCAACCGTGATCACCTACGGAAGTGGTACTAGTTAGCTAGTTGTAATTGTTTATGCTTGAGGACAAGCATCGGTTTAAGTTTGGGGGTGTGATAAGTGGATTTATATCCACTTGGAACATTCTAAATCGGCTTAAATTGATTGTCTTGGGCTCAAGTTTCTTGTAGTTTTGATGTGTTTTGTTTAGTTATGCAGATTTACAAGGATGTTGATTATGGTGGATGTTTTTGTCGTTTTTGGAGATTTAATTTATTAAAATTCGGATTTATTGGGCTGCACGCGTGAGATTCACTGTTTGGGCCATATCTTGAGTTCTATAAGTCTGTTTTCAGCCCGTAAGCAGTCCACGCGAAGATAACGAGATTCTCTATCATTCTAAGGTGGTCCAGAAGCCCAATTAAGTCTGGAACGGCTCTGGAAAACAGAAGAAAAGTCAGCTACGAATTTCCCTTAAAAAACAGAATCAGTTTAGGAAACGTATCTTGCAGAAATTCTATTATAATTCTGTTTTGGTATTTTCTTGCTGGGCAAGATGTCTAGAGCCTATATAAACACATCCAACCCTTGTAAATTGTATGAGGAAGATCATCATCATTAGGAGTAGAATTATTACATATCAATTACTTAGATTTATTTGTATCTTTTCATACTTTGTTTTTATCATGGTTTCACTTGATCCCATGATGACGAGAGGTTCGATTATGAACTAATCGTTGTCATGGGATTCTAACGGAGTTATTTATGGAGCTTTAGTATCTTGATGCTTTACAGATCTGTGTGTGATGTATATCTGATATCCTCGTATGGTTGTGTTTTCATGTATTTAGATGCGTAGCTAACATCTAATTTGTTAATCTCTTGTGAAGCGAGAGTGGATCTTGAGATTTAGAACTTGCCATGCTAGCATAGGATAGGTTGATGTTTTAACATCATGATTTGTGGCATGATTAGAGATAATATGCTACCCTATGTGATCTAAGTGGATAACTTGTGCTTCAACCGTTATGTTTTCAAATTCTATAGAGATATAGGGTCTAAGCATAATTGGTGTCTATTCATCTTCTATCTCTTTTGTGGATGTATGTTTAGTTTGGTATACGTATACTGAGAGGTAGCGTTTACTTGTTTCGTGTTATCCGATCAGATATCATAACCATTGCATATAGTGATTAAAGGCGTCAGATCTAAGCGAAGTATTTAATGAAGTTAGGATTCCATGGTTTTTCTTGCAGACGTAATTAGATTTTAATTCTTGTTAGTTAGTTAATTCTTAGTTTTGTTAATTTGTGTCTTAGTTAATTTAGTTTAATAAACCCAAAATTGTTATTGTCTTAGCAGTGCATAATAACCATACATTGTTGCATAGGCATATTTACTGAATAGAACCATAACTTGATCCCTGTGGGAACGAATTTGGACTTAACCTTATATATTACTTGTGACCACGTACGCTTGCGTGATTTTGCATAACAAATACATAAAAGTCAGATGTTCATCAACTACATTTAATTGATTATGAAATAAAAAACTTACAATTTTGGTATTCATTATTTTAGGATCAGTCTTGTATGTGCGTCCTTCATAACGTTTCCGAGTTACTTCAAAAATCTTTGCGTCACATGGTGCAGCCTGATCCGGTGCCTTCTTTTTCTATCAAAAAAGAAGGTACAAGACATGTTACATGTTACAGATTCAACATATGTCTAAAACATAATAAACATTAGAATGTAAGCTTTGAAAAAAATTGTGTACTGGCTACAAACATCTAACTTTATTACTGCATTTTTTTACTAATTTGTTTTCTAAATTATATTAACACATTTATTCTAGCATGTACTACAACTATAATTTAACCCTACTTAATTGCCATGCTAAAATATATATAAATGAACAATATCTTTGTAAGGTAAAATGGGAAATGTTCGACAATCAGGCAATTAGAAGAATTGGAGTTCTCATATAGGTTCAAACATAAAATTTAGTAGTTTTATCTGTGAAATTCAATAAGTCAATTTCTTTTTGAAAATCAACTAGCTAGAACATAAAATGAATTATTCTTAATTAATCACAGGAGACCAACCAAGAATTGATCAGCTTTAAGTACTTCCTCACTGAGTCCCTGATTTCACACCATACATGAAAGACAATAAATTAATTAATCACATACCAACTTGTTTCGAGCTTGTGCGAAACTTTTTGGGTCTTTAGTGTGAGTGTCGACATATAATTGACGACTAGCTAAATTTTTCTTGGCTCTCTCCTACAAAACATATGAGAAATAGCAGTTTATATAAATATAAGATGATCTTTGGTGCTTAAAGATTCAAGTGTATATACCTGAACACTCTTGTCATTCCAGTACTCCAAGAGCAATTTGAACCTCTCGACTGGAATTTCATCTGGCCTATTTTCTAGCCTTTGTTCATCATTTTCATAGGCTGTATAATGTGCCGCCTTAATTCAACTCTTATACCCCTTCCAAAGTGCATGAATTATCTGCTCCACCCACTTTTCCAATTCCTCGGGAATAATATAGCGAGCCTTGAAAAGAATCAATTAATCAATGATAATAAATAAATCATTTTTCAGTGTATTGCATGTGTCACTATAATTAATTAAAACAGAACCGTGAAGGTAAATTATTGCTCATAAATTACCTTGCAATAATTCCACATAGTCTTCTTCAAGTTCTCAGGAACGTGACGCCAAGTTACATAAGTAAGTGACACACATCGCTTTGCAACTGTTCCCAGAAAGTTACTTAGCTCAGATAATACTTTGTCATTATCCGCAATGGGTTGGCAAAATTCATTCATCCCAATGACAATTCTCTTGTCCAAGCTTCTCGTATGAACATTATCCATCCTCGTTTTTCCTCTCAGCCTTTTAGGAACTTCAACTGCAATTGATCAATGTTAATTGAGAAAGTAATCCCTCTGTATACTTCTTGATCACCCTAATAGTAATATATACAGAGCAGATAATTCAAATTCATAAAAAAACATAAGCAAGATATGATAACCTTCTTCATCACCGCCTTCTTCAATATCTTCTTCATTTTCAGGCAAATTTCTTTCCTCGACAGTCCTCTTACTTCCAATTGTAGCTACCGCTTGAATACTTTTTTCCTTTGCAACTTGTTCCTCTTGACATTTTCGCATAATGATAAAAGCAGCCATTGAACCGTTGCCATCGTCTGGTTGGGGTAACTGTGGTAACTCAATGTTAGGAACTGCAGATTCAGCAGGTTGTACAGGTTGACATGTCTCTTCCTTTTTGCTTGCCTCCTCAGTTGCAGGCTTTTTCGATGCAGCATTGGCTCGGGATCGTGTTGTTGCTCCACGTCCCATAAGAAGCTTTTTGTTATCCGCTTTCTTTGCTTTCTGAAAAATGCATTTGATTAGATACCATATACTGACTTCCATTTATCTGTACGATAAGATACAAAAAGAAAGAATCTGTATACCTTCGGTGGAGTAACCGATACATCACCTTCACTACCATCCTCTTTTCCTGGATCATAATCGTCATCACCTCCGTTACACTTCTTTTCATTTCCTTTTCCTTTTCCTTTTTCTTTCTGTATGGAATTGTTAAATCCAGCTGACAGTGTAGGCAAATTGAGAGACTCGGCAATTAAAGGTTGCATATAAACATCGATGCTATTTTTAGGAGAATCTGGACCCGATATAAGTGTTGAGAGAATGAGATTTTCTGGCTTCATACACAACCAAGGTGGAAGGTTGTAATTTACCAAAACAATTGGCCAAGTACTATGAATTGTATTCATCGTACGAAAAGGATTGAAGCCATCAGATGCTAAACCTAGCCTGATGTTTCTACTCTCTGAAGAGAATTGAGGAAATTTCGCATCCATTGTCTTCCAAGCTAACGCATCAGCGGGATGTCTAAGCTTTCCATCCATTGTACGTCCAACTGCATGCCATACCATAAGTTCTGCATAGTCTTTGCACATAAACAATCGTTGCAGCCTTGGTTTTAGAGGGAAATATCGCATCACATTTGCTGGGACCTTGTGAATCACCTTCTCCAAATTATTGTCACCGCTGCCTTTCTTTTCCCTTACAGCCCACCTTGAAAGACCGCAAGTTTTGCAAGAGTCTTCTTTTTCATTTTCACCCCAATACAGCATGCAACTGTTTGGACATGCGTGTATTTTTTTATAATCTAGCCCTAAATCTTTAATTACATTCTTTGCTGCATTAGAAGACAGGGGTACGTTCGCCTCTAGAAATGCATCTCTGATTAACTCTAGTATATCCCCAAATCCCGATTCCGTAATTCCATGAACACACTTAAAGGAATAAAGCCGGACAATGAAACTTAATCGTGAAAAATTTTTACAGCCTGGATATAAGGGCTGCTTTCCTTCTTCATAAATTTTTTTACCATCGACATTTGGTCCATTAGTACGATGCAACATCTCATCTAGATTATCTCCGAAATCTAAATTATCCTCACACTCCATATCTTCATCACTATCGTAATTTGGGCGGGAAATCTGTGAAATTTCTACAATCCAGTTGGCATACAGTGGATAAGGACCAATGCAAACGAGATGATCGTAGATAATTTCTTGACGATGCCACTTGTTGTTTTTACAATTCTTGCAAGGGCATGTCATTTCATCACCTACTGCAAAATTTGGGAATGCATTTTCGAGAAATGCCTTTATCCCACTCCTATATCCTTGACTATACTTCAGAAGATTGATCCAAATAATTTCCTCGTCATCCATCACTACAATTTATAAACATGAGGCTTTTATAATGAAAGACTTATATTTGTGTGTATCAAGACAATTAGTTTGCATTGCTAAACCCTTTTAATAATCTTAACCTAAGGCTCAATAAATTTTTAATCTATAATATTAAATTTGTTTATTTTAACAAATACTAGGCATGGACCTGTAGTGTTAGTTTTACAGGTCTGCAATCATTTAAAACGGCAGCCAAATAATTATATTTTCTTAGAGCTAATTTAGTGTTTATAATTTATTGAATAGTACATATAGTTATAATTTATTGTTATATTTTTGTGGAAATAGGGGTTATTTTCTATAATCATATTATCTTAACCTTTTTACTCAATAGTACATGTAGTTATAATTTAATTTTATATTTATGTGGAATTAGGGATTTTGCTGACCTAAACATCAAAGGGGTACTAAGCAGCCTAGTCCTTATAGGTAAACTACTGAAGACAGGGGTAAAAAAATGTGCAAGGACAAACAACATTACACACGAAATGTGCAAGGCTTCCCGATAAGAAACGACAAATGAACAAAAAATGTCACACAACGTCATAAACACAAGAACAGGGGTCAAATTTATGGATTACTAATATACATCTATAATTAACAAGTACACAAAGCCCAAACGGGAGAAGCCCAGCCAGTAAAAAAAACATCTACTAATAAAACATCTGTAACAGTACTAAAATTATAAGCATTTTAACAAAGATGCATACAAACAAACAGATGCATACATACAAATAATCGAAGGAGATAAAAGAGAGAAAGGAGAGAAACATACAAACAGATTATCGAAAACAAATCATAAACATGCAAACATATGCATACAAACAATTGAAAACTAACACAACACAACAGATACATACAAACAGATGCATACATACAAATAATCGAAGGAGATAAAGGAGAGAAAAGGGGTAATACTTACGAATCTAGCCCAAAATCCACTTAATCGAAGCCCCAAATCACTTAATCGAAGCCCCAAATCGACAACCCAAACTGGAAAAGGCCTGAAATTGAAAGTAAACAACAATTAGTTGAAGTTTAAGTGCGAAACATGAATCAATTAAACATATGGGTATATTCAATTCAAGAAACCGAAAAAGCCCCAATTGAAAGAAACCCTAAATTGAAGAAGCCCTAATTTGAAACCTCAAACCGAGAGCTATATTCAATTAAGCAGCATAATTTGAAGATTTAAGTAGCATAATTTCAGAGAAGATTTAGGGAAGAGAGGTTTACGGGAGAGAGAGCGAGAGGGTGAGAGAGCGCGAGAGTGTGAGAATGAGAGAGAATGCCTTCTTTTTTGTTTAAGTGTAAACTTTACACTAACATTTCAGACAGCGGGATAAAATGCCGCTCAAACAATATTTCATTTGGGCCGCTCAAATATTTCATGGGTCGCTCAAACATTTCACTGACCGCTCAAACACTACTGTAAATATTTTACTTTTACTTTTTACCAGAAACATTTACTTTTATGTTTTTTTTCATTTTTTTTATTTTGCTTTTATAATATGCATTTCATATTTAATAAATAAATAGAACCTAAAAAATAATAACAATTAAATACCTTGATATTCGAAAAAAAACCTCATTCAATTTGTAAACTCTTACTTTTAAAAAAATCAAATATTATAAAGGTAAATGTGATTTTTAAATAATTAAATACTTTTTTGGTTAAAAAATTCAGAATTGAGTTTTTTAATGATCTAAGGTAACATATCATGTATGTTACTAACATCAAACACTTTAAAGCTAAGGTAACATCACGTTTGAGGCTGAGGTAACATAAAAAACAAAATGTTCTGTTAGGTCCAAAGTAACATGCTAAGGTAACATATTCTAGCAACATCGATGAAAAAAATGTAATGATAGGCCATATATGGTGTAGTGCTTGCTGCATTTAAAAAGATTCAATACAGTCTCCAAAAATTTGGGCAAAAAAATCAAGAATTTTCCATTCTGCCACTGGATATCCTTTCGAAAATTTAACAAACGTTGTTCGTTCATCTTCTGGCACCACATTGTTACCAAATCTATTGGGCAATATTGTTTGTTGCATAAGAAGTTGTTGCTTGATCTTGGCTATGCTCTAAGCCTCACTTTGCAAAGTAGCATGTTGCATTAAATCATTAAAAGCCTGTATACAAACAGTATTACAGGCTTTTTTCACTCCAAGCTTCGCAAGTGTTCGATTGTTATGCAAATACTGCAGAGAAAAGTCCTCTTGTATGACACTTTGTGTGAGAGAAATTTCACTTGTGTGAGTAATAGTGATAGAGGATTTTCAATGAATGTGAGGCATATGTTAACCTCTTCTGCAAGATCATTGATTAGTAGAGTTGACAACTCCAAGATCCTTTTTACTATGTTAAAGAATTTAACTCTTTCCGACCACAATCATAGGGCCTTTGTGACCTGTAGAAGGTTTCGAACATTACATACAATCTACGATCAATAAAATGAAATAAACCGAAATATGCTTGAGAGATCTTTGGACTTCTTTCCGCATATTGGGAAGATTGGGAAAACCTTCTTCCACGGTAGATGTAGTAAAAATCTGCAAGTTAAAAACTAAATGAGAACAAAATCTTAGATGCGAAACATATTAGTACTAATCGCACAAAATATTTGAAAAGAAAATGAAATATCATCTACATGCCCCTGATGGTAGCTTTTATTATATATTCAAAACAAAAAAAAATTGTGATATTTTTAATCAAAATATGAAACAAATTATAATAGATCACGTGCTTATTACGTACGTACATATACGAATATCAATCTAGTTAGTATTAATATTTGAACGTTATTAGTAGTATTAATATTCGAATATTATTGTTGTTAGTATGTTTTTAAAAGTGTTACTAAGTATAGTTTTAATATTTATATTAAATAATTAATAAATAATAATAAAATATATAATTTTTAATATTAATACACTGAATTATGACATCTGAATTTAATTTTTGAGTAAAAATTATGAAAAATATTCGATTAATTATCTTATTAGTCATTCTGAGTAATCTCATTATTTCCAATTACTCATATTTCCAAATTCTAATTATTCATTCCGAGTATTCTTCTAATTTTCGAAAAAAAAAAAAACCAGTTTCTGATTTTTAGGACCTTAAAAATAAGTAATAAAGTGCTTTTTATTTTGGGCATTACGAATTTACGATAGTCAATAGTAAAGTGTCACCTTTGTAGGAGGTCAAGGGTTCAATCCCTGGGGGTGTGTGAGTTTAGATTGTATTAGTTTCCTTTCTTTGTATTTGTATTTGTATTTGTATTTGGCCGGGGTCCTTCGGAAATAGCCTCCCTATTGTATAGGGGCATGGTCTGCGTACATTTACCCTCCTCATACACCACTTTGAGTGGTATTATAACTGAGTAAGCTAAGTTTTAATAGTAAAGTGTATGTAATAAACTTCTCCTCCTAAATAATACAGGATGAGGTAGGTACAAAAATCCAGTTATCCAAAATGGCGGTTGTCGTCCGTTGCTCCTCCATTCTTCCCCGTCCTAATTCCGGCACTTATTCCTTGAGAACCGACCAGCTTCCGGCCAAAACCCATTTCTCCGGTAAACAAATGCTCATCTTTTCTCACTCGTATTTCTTCATTCCAAGTTGCAAGAATTCTTATGTATGAAATAAATTAAGTTACTTTAGCTTGTAAGTACAGGTTACTTGTACTCATATTGCTTTTGCTGTTACATATTCAAGATCTTTGTTTTTTTGCTATTTTATTTTAATATTTTGAATACTAAAAAGTAAAAAGAAAGTGAGTATAGGCTTAAAATGTATTCACATTAGATAATCTTATAGAAACAAGACTGATCTGGATTTTTCTCGCAAAGCTGATTTGTAGTGTGTAGTTGTGGCATTGAAACTAGTATTCGATAATTGTGTTTATACTTTGGTTGAACCATTAAAGTAGAAAGCTTGGTGAATTTGGCTACGCAGACTCGCAGTCATTAGCATTGAGCACTGAATGAACTACAGGGATCATCTAGACGTGTACTCTAGTTACCCTGAAACTCCTTGTACTATTGTGTTGTATGTTAGTACCATAGGAGATTAGCAGTATGCTTCTTGAATTGATTAGCAAATAGCATATCTAAAGAAATAACTATTTTCACTATATTAAGAGTTCGATAAGAAGGTGAATGTTGTCATGGTATGTTTGGATACTAGGATTTTATTTCACATGATGGGTTTGGTCCAAATGACATGCTTTGATTTTTATAAGAATCTGGTTTTGGTTCAATTCCCCGGCATTTAGAAATAAACCCAACTTGGAATCTTTGAAAGAATATTTCGAAATCCACTTCATTTAAAAACCACCATTTGATATGAATTCCATGTTTCCAAACACAGTCTCAAGAAATTTGACATAGTAAGGTGATGACTTGAGTTTGTGAAAAACTAGACTTTGAAGTATACACCTAACACCATAAAAAAACTAAAACTAAAAATGGAGATGCAATAACATAGAGGGATAGGTTTTATCTAGGAACAAATGTTTTGTCAGACATTTGCATCGCTAGATCACGTACTATCTATTAGTTTTATGTCCATGACAAGGGTTCCGAAAAATCTATGATTTGGGGTATGAGAAAAAATGGTTGATACATCAAAACATGAAAGCTTATCTATTCCAGTTCATGGTACCCTACTTTTACTTTGCAACGAATAATTGCTGCAACTTGGGTAGATTTTGTGCAAGTTATGTAACTATCTTTATGTGTTAAAACATGCCTCTTATATGTGCACATTTTTAAATATCAGGCGAGGTGGTTTCTCTTCTGTTAAAAATCAGAAAGGTTATACTTCCTTCTGTAAGTAAATCTGATGGACCATTAGACTCTCATAAAGCAGGTTGCAAACCTATGAATCTGCAGCAAGATTATATTGAACAGTACTCCCTTAAACCAACTTGTTTGGTTGGTTGTAAGCAGAATCATGCTGGCACTGTTATTGAACACTTTTCCCCACATCAGGTACGATGGTGAGTCATCCCACAACAATTGTGGGATTTTCTCATGTTCTCTATTGGGTTTCAGTTGTATGACTTTTCTTCTCATGAGAAGTAAATTGATACTAAAATACTAGAAGTAAAGGAGTTCCTCATAGTTTAAATAAAGCTCATAAAATTTCTTGGATTAGTGAAGATTTTCATTTCATACAGAAACTCTAGCTTAAAAAAATATCAAAAAATACAATAAAATATTCAAACGAATTTCCCTTCGGCAGCATCCACTAATTCGTTTATATCGCTACGGCTATAAACACTTTCTATTAGATTTGTTGCTAAAATATCGGTATTAAACCCGAAACTCCCGGCGGATGGCCAGTGGTGATGTAGGACAACTTGTAAAATCAAATGAAAAGAGGGATTATATGAAGATGATTACAATACAAAGATTTACTCAATGAATTATACAAGACCTCAAGGATAATTTCAATATTATTCCAAAGGAAAAGATGTATATTCGAAGGTCCTTCCAATGTTTGATATCAATCACTATAAATAGTGAACTAAAGGGCTAACAACCACCCCAACAATTATTAAAGCACAATACAATTATTAAAGCACACTTATTAAAAGCACAATTATTAAAGCACACTACAATAATTAAAGCTTAATATTAATAAATAGAATTAACTATTTATTAATAAAATAAAAGATTCCTTTTATTTTTATTTTGTCCCTCATCATTCTCCCCTTGTTAGAGAAAACTTGACCACGAGTTTTGTAAAATGCAAGATCACGGGCAAGCCGGCGAAATGGTTCTTCACTCCCGTTCCCCATCATGCTCCCCTTGTTTGAGAACACTCTGCCACGAGTTTTGTAGAAAGCAAGGACAATGCAAGTCGGAGATGGGACCACGATAAAAGTTCTGCACCTTTTGAGGAATGGCTGAGGGGCAAAGAACTTCGAAAACTGATCGACAAGTGAAGGAGGCTCGAGCACGTACTTAGGAATAATGAAATCTATATGCTCAACCTCGATAATATCATTAATGATATTATCACCAGTGATCATCACAAAGTTATGTGATGATCCTCTTAATCCGGGTAACACAGTAGTTGAATCATCTGATATGATCCCTTCTAGGCCCTCGATATTATCACTAGTGATCATCACCAAGTCATGTGATGATCCTTTTAGATCGGGCGACACATCATCTAATATGATCCCTTTTAGGCCCTCGATACTATCACTAGTGATCATCACCAAGTCATGTGATGATCCTTTTAGCTCGGGCGACACAATGGTTGAATCATCTGATATGATTCCTTCTAGGCCATCATCCTCCCTCTTTCTCCCTTTCTTAGAAAAAACTCGACCACGAGTTTTGTATAAATCAAGTTGTGGCTCGATTTCTTCTTTTTGATCCTCACAAATGATTTGGAAGTAGTCAAGTTGTGGCTTGGTTTCTTCTTCTTCTTGATCTGTACGAATGACTTCTTTATTCTCAACTTCTTTGAGCTTTTTAATTGGATCTTCCGTATATGTATCTTCAAGATGCTCAATTTCCGTTGAAATTTCATCCTTCTTCGCATTTTCCAATTCCGCAAGACGTAGAAGTTGAGATATAATAGTGTCACCAATCCTCTTTATTTCCTCATTTGCACGTTTGTGACTCTCTTTTCTCAATTCAATTTTGTACTTCTTTTCCAACCTCTTAAGTTCATCACGTGCTCTATCAATTTCTCTCAATGTAAGCTCATATTCAAGTAATTTCCATTCATGATGACGAACATAAATTTCATACTGTAAAAGATCACAATCTTCCTCATAACAAAGAATATTATATACTACGTCGTCAATTGCAGATTTTATGCATTTAGACATGATTTAAAACACATATTAACAACTGAAACCGCAAAACATAGTTGGTAGGGGCTGAACTGTCAGAGTCCAGAAGTTGTGGCAAATTCTGTAAGTACATGGACTGAACAGTGGCACATCTGAAGTACAGGGGCTGAACAGTAATTTTCTGAAACTGTGAGGAATGATATGCAGTTTCTGGAAGTACAGTGGATGAATTGTAATTTTTCAGAAACTTCAAGGCTGTTTAGTAGATTTTAGAAACTGCAGGGGCAGAAATGTGATTTCTGTAAAGTTGTAAAGTTCAAGGACTGGATTGTATGTTTCTGCAAGTGGGGGGGATTGGATTGTAATTTCAGAAACTTTAAGGTACCTAACTGCAGTTTATGGATTAAAACATTAGGTGGGGAGTTGGACAAAAGAAATAAAGTAGTATATTGAATTATTACTTTAATTAAATTAATTGAAGTTTGACTCAAATAATGGAGGTGAGGTGGGGTTTAACAAATGGATGTGTATATAGTTTTAAGTTAAAATGGGTTGGGGTAGGTGCCACAATATGTTTATACATATGTATATTGTACGTATATATGGAAAAGAAAGGCTTATGAGTTACCCCTTTTGATTCAACACCATAGCAAAACACGGATGAGCAGTGGATGAGGGGAAGCAGTAAACAGTTCTGATGGATGAACAGTGTTTTCTGGCCGTGAACAGTAGCTTCCAGGTAGTGAACAGTACTTTTCCAACAGTGAATAGTGATATTGATGATGAATAGTACTTCAGAAATTTTGGAAATTAGGGCAGAAGATGGGTTCTAGTGGGTGGTGGTGGTGTGTTGGTTTTATGGTGATTAAACGATGGTGGGCAGCGGCTGCGAACAGTAAACGGTGGTGGTGAACAGTAACAATGCTGATGATCAGTAACTTAACTCCGGTGAACAGTAGCAGGAAAACCAAGATTTCAGCTCTGATGCCAATTTGATGTAGGACAACTTGTAAAATCAAATGAAAAGAGGGATTATATGAAGATGATAACAATACAAAGATTTACTCAATGAATTATACAAGACCTCAAGGATAATTTCAATATTATTCCAAAGGAAAAGATGTATATTCGAAGGTCCTTCCAATGTTTGATATCAATCACTATAAATAGTGAACTAAAGGGCTAACAACCACCCCAACAATTATTAAAGCACAATACAATTATTAAAGCACACTTATTAAAAGCACAATTATTAAAGCACAATACAATAATTAAAGCTTAATATTAATAAATAGAATTAACTATTTATTAATAAAATAAAAGATTCCTTTTATTTTTATTTTGTCCCTCATCAAGTGGCCTAAAGAAACGAAAGAATCCGACCCTTACTGCCCAACCTGAGAGCGAACAGCTAAGGCATTCCACTTATTGATTATTGAACAGGGTTCTATGGTCGGTCCGTGACCCCTGGATGCCGAAGGCGTCCTTGGGGTGATCTAGGCCTGCCTGCCATCCACACCAGGATAAATAAAGTTTTCTGAAAAAGCCCTAAAAATTATGAGCCATATTGAACCCTTTTTCTTATAATATTATTAAGATAATGAGTACTGACATAGTGACATGAGAATGGTCCTTGTTTGTATTTCTGGTGGTCTGAATCTTGATGTCGGTATTTTTTTAATATATTTTTCCCTTTTAAGTATATATTATTTTTTATTAATTTCATGAATATCAAGTGTCTGTCATAGTGTCATATCAATTGGTATAATTATATGTTCGATATGCATCTGTGGGATATTAATTATGGATTTTGACAATTTCACTATAAGTGGTAACAAAGTGTCCCAGTTATGTAACTTTGTTCACATTTCAATCTATTTTGATAATTGAAAACTATTATAGTCTTAATTTGACATTGCTACTTCGTTGCTTTGCCAGACACAGCCCTCCTCGTTGGCACTTTTTATTGTCAATGCCTTGATGTTCTTTACTCCACTTCAAGCCCTGGCTGAAACATGTGAAAGTGATAGATCTGTCCTTGAGATGCCAGTACTGCTATCTGTAGCACTTGTAGGAGCCACTGTTGGAGGTATTGCACCACTAGATTATGCTGATTTCTTTTTCCACAGTTTTTTTGCTTGTTGAATATTGACTAAAGATACTACACCCAAATGTGAGATATTGTTTTTATTCAGTTCTACTGTTCACCCGTAAACACCTATTCCAACAATTGTCTAATAGCAAAATCTTCTCTCCTTTTTTCTATAAAACAGGCTTTACATACCATGTTCCATAATTGTTTTTTTAAAATTAAAATAAACAATAAAATTTGTAGGGAGTGCTGGTCATAATGGTGTTCACAAGAGTTGCAAGTAAATACATAAGACATTTTCTTTGTTGCACATGACCTGTAGTTCAAGATTTGTTGTTCGAATTGTCGAATAAATATATTATTGATCTTGTTTTCGTGTCAATTAATTTTTCCTCTTTTTACTTATGAAAAGAGTCATCAGGTAGTATATTTATGTATAATTTTTTTTCCTCAAGGTCTCATTCGTATCAGACTTAGTTCGATTCTTTAGTAACATTGTCAATGGTTAAGTTAGTGGTTCGCATGTCTCAGGCTTACTTGCAAGACAGAGAAAGGGAGAACTGAATCGCCTTAATGAACAGCTTCGCCAGATAAATGCAGCTTTAAGAAGGCAAGCTAAAATTGAGTCTTATGCACCTGCTCTTAGTTATGCTCCAGTTGGTGCAAGGATAGCGGAGAGCGAAGTTATCATTGATCCAAGGAAGCATGACTTGATTTCTCACCTGAAAAATGGAAAGAATTATTTAAGAAACCAAGATCCGGAGAAGGCATTTGTGGAGTTTAAGACAGCCCTTGAACTTGCTCAGAATCTCAAGGATCCAACAGAGGAGAAAAAGGCTGCTAGAGGCTTAGGTTTGTCCATCTCAGTTTTTTTTTTCTAAAAAAATCATTCTTCAGTTCATTGTAGTTTAAAGACGGAAAGGTAGAGTAAGAATTGCATGATTTGATGAATGATATTAACTTGATGATCTGTTCGGATCTCTTGAAAGTAAGCAAGGGAAAAGAAATAAATATATTTGATCAGTACAAGGGGAAGAGACTCTTACTGGAGGCGAGTCCCAAACTCTTTTAATACAAAGAATTTTGTAACAAGTTCCGGTGTATGCATCAAGATTTAATTCCGACGACTCAATCTAAATTGAAATGTTCTACAAATGTTGCATTTTGTGCTGACTGTTGTACTGTATCCTTATCATCTTGGCATGTATAAATGTACAGAAGTTTAAATTCAAACGCGGACCTCTGATTTTCTTATTTTCTTTTGTTTTTATTTTAGGAGCATCACTGCAAAGGCAAGGAAAATACAGAGAGGCCATTAAATACCACTCTATGGTTCTAACAATTTCGGAAAAAGAAAAAGAAGATTCTGGAAACACGGAAGCTTATGGAGCAATAGCTGATTGTTATACTGAACTTGGTGACTTAGAGCGAGCTGGTTCATACTATGATCAATATATTGCAAGGTTAGAGACTGATTGACATGTACTTTCTCGGAGGAATGTCTTTTTGGTTTTGAGTGGTTAGTGGGAATTTTTGTAGATGTAACAGTTTGACACCTTGAGAATGATCTTTTCCAGATCAGTTTGTGACTGTGTTACAAATTGAAGAGGCAACTAAAGCAGCAAATCCTCAATCGCTTGTTGTACCTTAATCATTATCAGAGATGATTACCTGAAACTTAGGTTCTCTTAGAATCTGTTGGACTTGCTCTAATGCAGCACACAGATCTCCAGAATTCTTACGGGGTGTAAAACTGACACCTAGTTTCGAAGATTGGGACTAAATTCTTAAGTTTGTCATGACATGTCGGTAGATACATTCAACAAAACGTTCTTGAAAGGGCGAGAAATTGGTATCCTCGGGATTTTTAAAACCTATTTGCGATCATAATTGTATGAAACTGGAACCATTAACTTAAATATGAATTGCAGACAACTTGTGTCCATGAGAAGGAACTGCCCATATCTTGTAATACAGAAGAGGGGCCTTAAGATGCATCCTGTGTCCCCTCTCCCGGTCACCTACATCAAAATGAGTGATCCAAGAGTTATAACCTCAAGTACCCACATACACGATATCAAATGCTCTTTCTCTCTTCTTTTACCAAATATTATGAATCTGAATTCTCATTTTTCTCCTATAATTGGTCGATTTTCATAGATTAAATTTTTATTTTTTTTAAAATAAGTGATTCACTGGAAACATAGTAGTAGAGCGTGTCTGGGTATCCGATATAATCCATTATAATAACACGAAATTGTTCAAAGGTAAACAAATCATTCTTCGAAAACGTTTGACTAGCAATTCATCCATTACAAATCAACCAAATCTTTCAACGATACCAAACAAATCTGAGCATGTATTACTAATTGTATTGCTAAAGCTACAAGAAATATAAAAAAAATCGGTAACATCATCAGTACATGAATGTATATCAAATAAAAATCTCTTGCCACAACGCACAGCAAGATACCGTAACAATCAAGTCCAGTCCTATTATCAATCCAGCATTGACTACAAGTTGAGATCAAACAGTAACTCCTTTGGAGATGGCTTGTGTAATTGATATGGCCCTCTTGCACTAGCCCTGTCTTTTCTTTTTGATAAGAACCTATGAAGTGATGCTCTTCTTGCAATAGGCAGATCCAACCCAATTGGTTGTGGTTGCTGCTTACTTTCATTTTGCAATCGAACAGAACCAGAAATCGAACTAATGTTCGAGCTAAAGGGCATTGAGTTTGCATTCTTTTCGACGAGTTTGCTCGTGTTAGAGGGTATAACGAATCCAGTGCTGGCATTAGATGGCGCAACAGACTTGCTTGCTAATTGCATCAGTTCTTTGGCTTTCACAGCAGAGAAATCATCAAATACCAAAACTTGTCCCGCGTAGATAATTGTCATTTGGCCTTTTTTAAGCTCTGTTTCGGTTTTTTCCCTGAACCAATCATTAGCAAAAACTTCATTAGGATTACTGAGTAGTACACATAACAACCTAATGTAAAATTATACTAATAACATGTGCCAATCTAAATTTCCTTTTAAAACCATTATCCAAGTTGAATATTGTCCCGCTCAAACGAAAACTCTTAATGATCATCTACTCTTCGATCTAAAATTTGGTTTTCGAGTTTAAAGCATGTAAATTACTAATAATATAGTAGATATTAAACTCGGTTTCTAACACCTTAAGGTTTTTAGAAACTTCGCAACTTAGCAATCACGACTCGAAAAATCTTGAACAAGAAAAGTAGGAAAATATAACAAACCTGGAGCTGGTGATTCTAATGGCATCTTGCATAGTAGCATACTGAGGAAAAAGATTCATGGGCTTGACATTATTTTGTGCCGATACATCTCCATTGATCCCAATATTAAGATCTCGAAGACTACCCTTTTCTTTAACATAATGGCTGAGGATATTGACAGTCTGAGCAAACTTAGACTTTTCCGGCGAAATTCTCGACATGTTGACGGCCAAATTAATACTCTGTTCTTGTCTCTTAATTTTGTACAAGTGATTCCAACAATAAGTGGGAAAGAACAGGGAATACAAGTGGTATATATAAATAAAAATATAATAACGTGTATAAAATGTGTAAATATAAAATATGGATAGGAAGCACAAGAATTTAGCATGTGTTTTAAAAGCTGTGTGTTTCGGTGGTGGGTCTCACCGACATGCTTTCTTTTTTGACAATTTGTACTAGTCGCCTCCTTGTTACTCTTTTTCTTAACAACGTTTCATAACACGTGTTAATTCCGCGACATAGACAAACTTATCATTGAGTGGAGGTTCATCATGAATTTCAGAACTCAAATCCACCCAATTCACGCATTTGAAAGTTTCCTTAAATCCACCCAATTCACGCATTTGAAAATTATGACCACTAGATTCTTACTTTCAAATCGATTCAAATAATCGAATGCAACTGTTTACATATATTTATTAATACTATTTTTATATTGTCTCTTTTCCATTTTTGTTGTCCACTATTCCCATTTTCTTTTGTCCCAAAAAAATTGTCCACGTTTAATAATTATGGTAAGTTAGTTGATAAGTTTAATTTCATTAATACTCCTAAAGTATTTAGTAATTTCTTAAAGTTAAATTATTAAAAAAGGACAATTTTGTAAATTCAATAAAATTTTAGAAAGTTATCAATATATTTAATTTGATTGAATAAAAAGTGAATTTTGATTGATAGAAGAAAAAATTGGAACGGAGAGAGTAATTTAATTTAAATATTCAAGTGTTTACTAATACTGTCAATTCAATCCTATTTTTACTTACTTCTCATCTAATAATTAAGAAAGAATGCCCAAAATATCCACTTTTGGGGTACCTACTATCCAAAATACCCACGCGCGCAAAGTACTGTCCAAAATACCCACGGGTCACGCCGTATGGAACGACGCAACCCAGGAAAACTGTTCACTGGCTCTCTCCCTTATCTCCTTCGTCTCTCACCTCTCTCTCCCATATCTCTCCAATCTCTCCATCTTTCTCCGCCTCCCTCCGGCCTCCTCCAGCACTTCTGAACACAGTAAAACAATTGGGAGACCCTGCTCTCCATTTTTCCATAATCGATTTAATGAATCTGGTCTCGCAGGGACTTGTACAAGCTCATCGGAGAATTGAGGAGAGAGGTGGAGATCGATTTAGGCGTTTTTTATCAGACGAAACAAACGGTTTAAAATTGGTACAAGCATGTAGATCTTCGAGAGACGAATTGATTGGTGTATAGCACTTGATGGGGAAACCACGGGAAGTGGGTGAACTTTGAACGGAAAAACTGACCAAAACCTCACCAAAAATCGCCATTAGCGTCGCCCAGAGCTCGTGTCTGTGGAAGTGGGCATGCGCCGTTGTGAAATGCGTATCATGGGATACGCTTGTTGCAGAGGCGTAACAAGTCTTGTTTTCGCTAAACCCTACGGCGCCTATTGAAGATTCGTGTTTGGAGTAGGCGTAGCTGCTGGAGATTCGCCTGTGGAATAGGCGTATCGACTAATACGCTTCACGCAATAGCATATCTGATGGGCATTTTGGGCGCTGTTTACAAATCTGGACATTTTGGACAAGAAATAATAAAAATTGGGTATTTAGGGCACTCACCCAATAATTAGTGCTTCATTTTCTTTTTCTTTTAAATAAATAATTTTTTTCTTTTTTAAATATAAAATGTGTTATTTTTCTCATTACAACAAACAATGATAACATCTAGAATTATTTATTTTAATTTAATGAAAACATATAATTTTTTAAAATATTTCAGTTTAAACTAAAACCGAGCTGAACCAATCCATTGAGAATCGATTCTATTTGAATCGGTTTATATATTATTCGGTTTGGGTTTGGTTTAAAAATTTCGATTTAATTCGATTTAGACCTTTAAAATAGTCCAAATCGTACCGTGCTCAACCTTAATTTGAAGTTGGATTTATTACGAGTTCTCCAATTTCGAAATGAATAATAATCGAGCTCCATAACTAAAAAAAACTAGAAATGATAAAGATAAGGGAAATGCTATGTTTCCCAAATTTTTGTCCCTAATTTTTTCTCCAAATGACATGGCATGGTGAATAAATGGTAACTTTTCTAATAATAATAATGACCCTGCGTGTATACATATGCACCCACAAATTAAAACTCGCCACTTGTCATGCCACGTCATTTGGTAAGGGTGCTGATTTATGCACACCCCAAAGTTATTCATGCACACCCTTATCTATCATTTTACTAAAATATCCTTTATCTCTTATTTTATTTAATATAGTAATGATCATCTTATCTACCTCTATTTGCTTAAAAAAGATGGTAAAAAGATAACCGTGCTAGGGTGACTTATTTTATTTTTGTAGACATGCTTTTATTTTTGTTATTACTAGTTTATAACCCTTCGCACGGTTTCCTTTTATAGCTAGGTTATAAAATTTATTTAACATTATAATTATGTTTTTATATAATAGTTATTTTTAATAATTTTTTAATTTTAATTTAATATAAATTTATATAAAGATATGCATGGTTTAAAATTTATATTGTAAAATTCTAAATTAAAAATGTCGTTAACTGGTTCGAACTTTGAATTTTTAGTAAAGTAATTTAATCATATAATATGTCTTATTATTAGATCTAAGATTCTTATTTATTACTAAAAATAATGATTTGAATATATGGTGTGATATTTTTGGGTGTATATTAGTGATCGCAAGATTAGTTTTAAATTAAAAAATAATGTGTTTTAATTTAAAAAAATTGCTACTAAAAATAATGACGGAAAGAAGTAGTGTGATATTTTCGATATGTATTAATTATTGTAATATTAGTTTATTAATTATTGTAATATTATAAATTAAAATGTAAAGTGTTTTAATTAGAATTAAAATCTTTTGAGAAAATGGGTAATTGAGTTGTTGGAGCAGAGCAGAAGATCCAATTAAAATTTCAATGTGGGTGAACGAATTTTAAACGGAATATAATTACGTTAATATTAGTAATTAGCTTTTTGAGTTGTTTTTGTAATATAATAATTTTATTTTTTATTTTAATAATTAGGATAACCAAAACTTTCAAAACTTTCAATGTTTCGGCTTTAATATAATAGTATAGATTATTATTATTATTATTATTATTATTATTATTATTATTATTATTATAAATATGAGTTTTAAATTAGAAAAATAATAATGATAATTATAAAAAATATGATATAAATTTATTAAAATTTGTCAACTTTCTTATCTTGAAATAAAATAAAGGAAAAAAATAATTAGTAAATGTGATTAGAAGTGAGTAAATTGTAACTTGAAGGAACTACTCATTATTTTACTTTGATAATAATAAAACATATCTAAAATTATTTTTCTTTTTCGTATTTTTCTATTGGTTATTTTTTGAGTTGGATGTTCATATTTATAGTAAGTCATGGATATAATTGAGCTAATAAAATTAAGACAAGTAATAAAATTTTAATAATAATAATTTAATTTGAAAATTCATAAAACATTTTATTAGGAAAAAAAATTATGCATAATCGTAAAATTTGGGTAAGATTATGCCATAAAAAATACAAAATTAACATGTGAAGATAAAAGTTATTTTAGTCTAAAACAAATCTAGGGTGTGCATAAATAAATTTAAGGTGTGCATAAATCACTACCCTTTGGTAAAATATTTGGGGAATTTTTTGGAAACCTAGCACTACTCAAAGAATAAACAATTGTTAACTGAATTATACAATCGCGATCAATTTTATGAAAATTTTAAGCTATTAAAAGATATCAAAGTATAGCATATGGAATATAATTATTGTGTATATATTTATTTAATTTTTTGAGATTCGAACTGTCAATAAAAATAATGTAAACTATATATTGCATGTGAGCTATTGATATTCCTTGTGCGCGAATATTTCTATAAAGATGTACCTGTACATGTACATTGTGTTATAGTAGTTGCCCACGTGAAACTCGATCAGTAGTAGTTTTCACTAAACCGTGTGTTTCATTTCGTGTTTCTTAATTAAGCAGCAGTTAGTTTTCTAATTTAGGAGGATTTGATGGGAGCAGTTTGATGATATGGTTAATTATGTTAAGTGCAAGAAGCGTAGATTACTTGTACGGTTTTGTTTTTGTTTCCACCGTATCTTCCTAAAACAGCGCGTACCTGATTTCGCAATCCTTACACATCAAATGATTCACATCTGTAGAACACTGTCTTCCAGTATCACTTTCTCATACATTAAAGATTATTGCCAACAAATGACAGCTTTTGGGTGTATATTCGTTGAAAACCCTTTTGTTAGAAGAATTATGAGAACTCATGTCATACTGATATCATAAATATAATTTTTTAAAAAAAATATTTTTTAAAAAAAATCCGAAAAAAAATCTGAGAAAAAAATTCTAATAAAATTTGAGATTCATCATCAGAATCAAGATTTATAATTGATGGTTCTTTACGGAAAAAGCCATCGAAATATGATGATTGTGAATAATTAAGGGTTGAAATTACTTAGTGATTGTTATCAGAGCTCTCGCTTGCAATCCCTTACAATGTATTTGCGTACCTCTATTTATAGAGGATCAAATCCTGCGTAATTTTTGGCGAACAAAAAACTTAGATGGGCTAGTTATCTCATTCTGAAGCCCAGAAGAAGATTCTCGAGCCACCTTTCCGAATTAGACTTCGACTCGCTTTAAGAATGCCCAACGATGAGGTCTAATCACAAAGGCTCAACTACAATTTAGAGAATTCACGGATACGGCATCGACCCAACTTAGGAGTAGACACTAACCACTACTAGCTTTTTCCTTGACCAAATTAATTGCAGGTATAGCAATGATTTAAACCAAATGTTAGGGCATGATCTTATCCCCCGATGAGGATAACCCACCAGACTACATGATAAGTGATCTCAAGCTTACAAGTGTAAAGTGTAGGACTATCTCCAAAATTCACCAATGAGGACAATCCATTTAATACAGGAACAAGACTTCTAAAGCACACATTAAGTTTACCCATTGCTCCCCTATGAAGATAACCCATAAGAATATAGAGTTGAGGGTCTCATTAGTAGAAAAATGGCCTTTTACGTCGGTTAAATAGGTCTTATACGTCGGTTAAATGGCGACGTATGGGTTGGAGACGTATAAGGTCAGAGTCTTTTACGTCGGTTAAAAAGGCGACGTATATTGTATCCTTTTACGTCGGTTCTTCTAAACAACCGACGTATATTGTATCCTTTTACGTCGGTTCTTCTAAACAACCGACGTATATTGTTATCCTTTTACGTCGGTTCTTCTAAACAACCGACGTATATTGTTATCTTTTTACGTCGGTTCTTCAAAACAACCGACGTATAAGGTCCAAAATATTAAAAAAAAAATTGTTTTTCTGTACAACCCAAAAAATTAATTAAAAACCATAATTCCCGAAATCAACCAATAATTTTACATCCATAATTTTACAACCGAACAACATCCATAAAATTAATTAAAAACCATAATTCCCACCATATTTTTACACATCCGTCCAGCTACAACAATAACAATTTAACAACATATTGACAAATACATTTTGCATCTTGTTTTTACATATTCTGTAAAAACAAAATACTGACTGAAGTATGAATGAAGAGGCAAATTCTGGTCTGGCAATTCTTTCTTCTACGACTATCTCATTTTTAATACCATCCTTGGGAATTCCAAGCTACACATTTCTATCTGCTATGCTACTAGAAGCAGAGCTCTCGCTCACCTGCAATCCAAAAAAAACTTTACATCACAGGACAGTTTCCAGTAGTATAATTTGACAAGGTGTCATGTTGAAGCTGTAATGTAAATGACAAACCTCAGCTGCTTTTTTTAGTTTTCCAGCGTAAGCTTCGTCATTCTTAAATACTAATGATGCCGCTGAGAATGCTGCAACAATTTCCCCTGCTAAATCTGAAGCAGTACTATCACAAACCGATACATGCCTTTCGTATCTCATGTCTTCTGGTCTTTGCCAACAGTTTATATCATTCTCAACCTTAGAATTATTACTAGCACTCCCAACCTAAGAAAGGAAAAACATACGAAATTATCAGTAATAGATGATACCAGATCACAAAGGGGGTCCTCTTTTCATTTTAGTTCAGCATACCTGTGAATAAATTTTAGTTGGAGTAGAAGTACTTGAATTTCGAGGAACAAAGGCCTTGAGCAAATAGTCACTTCCCCATTTTATGATGTCTTTTATATGTTCAAGTTCAGCTATATCATTATACTTCTCATGATACTCGATCACAGTCCAGCTCAATAAAGTTGTAGTGTAAGCTGTTGACAAGCTAAATTTGATATTGTTCCCTGAATCGTAAAATCCACCTACAAGATCAACGTTCGTAGTGCTACTATTGCCATCATGTAAACCAGAATCTCCACGGAATTGTACCAAATTGTTTTTCGTAAGAACTCCAGCTGAAAAAGAAAGTTCTAACTAATTAGGAACCATAAATGTTGTGTTTCACATGCATCGAAAAGCATGGTATTTTGTATATTACACTTTTGAGCATCAAAGAAGACAAGTGCTTGATTTACAGCAAGTGTAAGATTCTTGACGGAGCCACGGTGATGGTGCTTGTGCAATGGAACAAAATGCAACAAGAAGAAGCAAAGTGCAATAACAAGAAAAATAGAAGCTGTAACGTAAACGCAACATCTCAAGTGTGTCTTATTAGTGATCCAAATATGCTAAAGAGCGGCAGTGTCAAAGGAGTGATCCAAATCACTTATCATTACCCATATTGTTAGGTCTGTTAGTATTATGATAAGTATGTATTTAGATTGTACCAGAAACATATATAAGGTTTATCCTATCTCCTGTACAGTTGGTACTTGTTGTATATATATATAAGTACACACTAAATGTAATCAATCAACTTAAACTCTATTAGACAACAAGTCAACAATAAAACATACCTGGTCCTTCTGTGATAATCTCTGTCATAATCTGTTAACTCAATTGCATCCAATATTGCATCAAAGAAACAAGGGTCACTTTCCCTCCTCCTTTGACTATTTATGTTCTCCTCGGCTTCAAACGACACCGAAATACATTTCAATTCTACAAAAAAACACAAACAAAATTTCTAAAATGTAAAGAAACAGACCGACCCTAAATAGCAAACTTAACAAATTTAGCAATTGACATTTTATATTCATTACCATGCCCACCTAACTCCTCCAAAAGACTGACCACCCTATTCTTCACTAAAAGACATCTGGAGAGGAAATATTACAATCACTAGCGGTAATAAATATATGCATGTACAAGAAATAGAAAAAACAATAATCAAACCTTCTTTGTTTGTACTCGTCCATCCTAGTGATGACCAGCAAAAATTTGGTGATTCCATGTTCCATAACCATGTCAGCACACTCCTTTAATTGTATATCTTTCAATGTCTTCGGTATATCATCTCCAGCTACAGATACAAACTAATATTGCATGCAAAAAAGAAGTTCATATACAAACTAATATTGCATGCAAAAATGTTCATCTATAAAAAACAATCGATACATAACTAAGTTAGGGAAAAAAATCTTACCAAGACACCTATGTGAGCTTGCAATGCTCTACTCATCATGTTGTGCACATAGGAATGATGACTATGCAATTGAGGAAAGTTAGAACTGCAATTTAGTGATCCTTTGACATACGTTCGAGGGAATATGGCTCGAAGTCTAGCACTATCTGAATATGGCTCGAAGCTTGCCTCAGCAATCAAGTAGCATATGTGTGCAGCAGTTATCTGAACCATAATTTTTTTCAGTAACAAAACAGTAGATATCAGGACTATTAACATCTATGGAACAAGAAAAAAATGTTTTAACAGAATGATGTGCAAAAGTGACGAATGTACATCATTTCTTTCTTTCCACAAGCTATCTCCAAGATGAATAAGCACAAATTCATCATCTTTTGTTCTATTTGCAATCATCATAGCCAGATTCTCCTTCCACGTATCAAGCATAGTGCTGGAACCAATCTGATATTATAATAAAGCAAAAGTTGAGCATATACGAAGTAGTTTACCGGAGGCAAAATAGGTGATTCAGAAAAGCATGTGCAAATTTTGACAGTTGAGCAGTTTTTCCCTGGTAACAGAACTTGTGAATGAAATCAGAGAATATTATCATATTTCTGCGCAAGTGGTTTAGGAATGTGCCAACATTTAATCAATACTTCAAGCACCTAGTAGGGCTTTGAGAAAGTAGAGTTGACATGGAACTAATTAATTTGAGAAGCATTCCATCAAGGTTGGGACTATCATACATGGGCGGGTTGTTGAGACATATTTAAAGCACTGGAATTAGCACCACCACCAGCACTTTCTGCAATGAACACCTCAGCCGGTTGACCAGCTATTAACAAGCACAATGTTCGCAAAGGTGACCCTGCTACCAATTGACGAAGTGCCAGTTGCTTCACAGTGTCAGCATAGAACTGTGTGCAGACAAAACAACCACCATCAAAAGAAAAGGATGTACATTAGTACCAGAGGTAACATGGAATTAAAATTGTTACATGAATAGGATGACCGTGGGTTAGAACAAGAATAAACACAAAAAAAGTAGAACAGAGTCAACAGACCTGATTGCCTAGCTGAGCAGCGAGAACAAGTGCAGGTCCCCACAACTGGTTCTCCTGTGCACATTGTAGCGCTTCTTGCTTTCTACCAGAAACCAGAAGAGTTTGAACCTCAGCTGCAGTTGCCTGGGAGGATATTATGCACAATTAGGAGTTAATATTTTTTCCAATAAACAGAGAACCAGTATCCCCATTTACACATACCCTCATTTGTTCTTTAGAAGGCAACTTCTGCAAACAGGGGGTAGGAGCACCATACATGTTGATTTGTGAACTGTTGCTATGCGAAGAGGCAAACAGTCTGGCAACTGCGATGTCGGGACCATCACTTTCCTAACAGAAGGAACAAGATTTAAAAATTTGATCCTGTCTCAACATTAATAAAATCATTCTTTGACAAGAATTTATGATGTAATCATGTAAAAGAAATCTAACCCTAAACAATTTATGTTGTGCACATAGGAATGATGACTCTGCAATTGAGGAAAGTTAGAACTGCAATTTAGTGATCCTTTGACCTTCACTTGTGTGCATACTATATTTTGCACAAAAGGATCTATTGCGGATGCTGTGGCATGCTAATTCCAGCATACTTTGGGACACCCATTTAACCCACTACTAAATCCTGGAAAGTATCCCACGAAGTATATAAGATTTTGTGCAGTTGTTTAATTATATATTTGATTTCAGTTGTTTAATTTTTTGGTAAAGTCGCTCAGTTCAAACAGCTAGGTCCTAAATAAAAACCAATTCCCTGTCTTTAAAAGAAATGCGTCTAACTAAGGTCTGATTAGCGGAATGCAAATAAATTTATAACATCCATTAAGCAGAAAATCAAAATTCAAACATCATACAGATTTAGTCCATTACAGTGTAAAAGACAACCGAGTACAATCTAAATTCTAAAATAATAAACAAATTCAACTCAAAGCATTTATATTTCATATAGCTTTACAAATCTGAGTATTACAGTTTCAAAATCAGGGTCTTTACACTAACACCAAACCTAGAGGTCAGCATACATCTTACCCTCGACCAAGCTCTAAGTAACCAAAACACACTTCTGTTGTGTTTAGTTCAGTTCAATTCAATCAAGAAACACAGACAATGCAACCCATTTAAACAAATCCCAAGATTCCAAACACACTCATCAAACTCAAGACATGTATCAAAGTGCTTAAACAATACTAAAGCATAGATTTTTATTAAAAAGAAAGAAAATGAGAGGGAGCAGGAGCGGGGGAGAACAGGAGGAGAGAGAGAGAGAGAGTAAGCGAGAGAAGGAGAGGGAGAGAGAGAGAGAGATTAAGAGAAAGAGGGAGAGAGAGAGACCTTCGAAGCAACAGTCGGGGGAAGTAATAGCGGTGGGAAAAACTTAATTAGATGACCTTCACAGTAAATTAGATGGCCAGACCCCCAATTAGAAGTAAATTAGAATTAAATTGTTGAAGTAAATAATGGGTGATGTTGTTGAAGCCGGTGGTGTTGATTCACTAGGTGGTGTTGTTGATTAGGTATATGCAATTAGGTCTGGTGGTCTGGTGTGTGAGTTTAATTTGGGGAAACTGAAGTAGAGAGACTTATACCGAGGTATATGATGTACGTAAAATATAATTTTATAAAATACATCTTATACGTCGGTTTTTATCTAGTGTTATATACGTCTGTTCTTTCCTGGAGCCGACGTATAAGATCCACTTTATACATCGTCTTATACAAAGCCGACGTATAAAGTATACATCTTATACATCGCCTAAACAAAGCCGACGTAAAAAGTTAATCTTATACGTCGCCTTACATAAAGGCGACATATATAAGTTTTTTATACGTCGCCTTTAGGTAGAACCGATGTATAAGGGTACTGAGAAACACAAATATACGTCGCCTTTAGGCGGAACCAACGTATAAAGGTAGAATATACGTCGCCTTTAAGCGGAACCGATGTATAATAGGTGACGTAAAAGATCAGTTTTGTACTAGTGGATCTTCAATCACCCAAGCAAATCCTCGGAGATCTTCAGTTCTCGGACATACTCGTCCTAAGAGGAATAGGCTCCTCCAAGTAGGTCTTCACATAATAATAATATTTTCAAATAATTTTTTTTAAATTGTGTTTTTCCAAAAAATAGCACTTGGGATGCATCATAAGGAACAGACTCACTCAAGGAATGTTCCCTTCACTCAAGTTGCGTCCTAAGTGTCAGGCTCACTTAGAGGGCGTCTACTTCACTTAGGGCGTGCCCTCTTCTTCTTTTAGACAAGCCTAAATAGGATAATGCAATTTAGAGTGAGGTCTTTTAGGATAAGTATTACATGATGGGATCTTCAAGACAAGTTCAAAAATGATTTTTCTTCAAAGTAACGTAGAGGATCTTGTTGACCAGATCTAACATAATTTGATCCAATGATAAAAAATTCATGCGAAATTTTGGGTATAACAAAAGTAAATTCAATATCTCAAATATTTTTTTTCAATACTTTTATTTAATTTTGATTATGGATGAATACAACATACATCTGTGACTTTCTTTTGAAACTTAAGGATATCAAAATATTTGTATTTTTCAAATGTGAACATACAAAATATGGTGTATAAATGTTAGGGTCTTGTAAATTAACTTTAATTAAAATTCTGTAAACTCTAAGTATGTGTTTGGCATTGTTGTTGTAGACAATAATAATAGTTTTTCTTGAAAAGTAGTTGAAAAACTGTTTGGTAAAATATAAAAATTATTTTTGAAAAGTGCTTTTGGTTGAAAAGCGATTTTTAGAAAAAGCAGGTCCCCATGCCTTTTAGAGAAAGCTGCTTTTCAACTTTTTGGGAAGCAATTGCTGATTTTACCATCAAATCTCACCGAGAACATAATTTTTTTTAATATTTTTACATTAAAAATTGCACGTATCAAAAATATTACCAAATAACCGTCAATTTTTACAACAGTACTTTTTTCCAACATTTTTTGTAACATCACATAAATTTTTAATAAAATCTTGTTTAATATATACTTTTTTTTAAGGTAAGCAGATTTCATTAGCAAAATAAGGGAAAAATCGCAAGTCCGATGAACAAATATGATCTACCTCTTAAGAGTATCTCCAATGCAAGAAATCCTTAACAAAAATATCCTAGGTAACAAATAATATACATAATTTGTATAAATTATATAATTTCAACCATACAAAACCCTTAGGTAAAATTATGTAAATTGATTCTGCAAAATGATGATTATGTAAAATTTGATGATTATGTAGAGAGGTGTACTTCAACGGATTATGTAAAATGGTTGGTCATAATTTAAAATACTAAAGATTATGTGTATAATTTAGAGTTTTTGTAAAATATTTAGATAATGGACAAATATAGCCAATTAGAAAGAAATGTGTAACACCCGAGTCCCACATCGAGGAGATTTGGGACTTTAGTTCAATATATAACCAAAAGCAATACTACTAAGTGTACCAACAAATCATGATCTTTTGAGGGCCTGTGGTGGGCTTGTGGACTACCCAAGTTGGCTACATTTGGGCCAGTTTACTTTGGCTTATTTCGGATTCGGAATCGGGACTTGACCCGATTTTCGAAAAAGGCTCGGGATTTGACCCGAGTTGTCACATATGGTATCAGAGCCGACTCTCGAAAGCTTGATTCTTCAAGTTGCCGGAGGTTGGGACACGAAGGTTGGTGGTATTATCCCACAATGGACAGAGATCCGGAGGTGGGGACACGAAGCCAGTTGGTATTATCCCACAATGGCTAGGGAGGAACGAACTTGGACCTATGGGATATCCGTTTTGCCTGACGAGGACGTCAGGAGTTTAAGTGGGGGAGTTGTAACACCCCAGTCCCACATCGAGAAGATTTGGGACTTCTGTTCAGTTTATAAGGCAAAGTACTACTATTAAGTGCACCAACAAATCATGATTTTTTGGCGGCCTGTGGTGGGCTTGTGGACTACCCAAGTTAATTGGCTGCATTTGGGCCAATTTACTTTGGTTTTTTTTTGGATTCGGAATCGGGACTTGACCCTGCATTTGGGGCAATTTACTTTGGCTTTTTTTGGATTCGGAATCGGGACTTGACCCTATTTTCGAAATAAACACGGGATTTGACGCGGGTTGTCACAGGCTAAATATTTACCTGAGATATGATTGGAGACAAAAAAAAATATACCTATTATGTAAACCGTTAAGCTGGGAAGGCATGCAGTGGAAATTCTTTTATATTTATCAAACCTATCAAAAATCATAACAAAATTGTATATATAAATTTAATTATAGTAATCAATTTTATTAAAACACAATGCCTTACATATTAGATAAATATTAGTTAATCATAATTTATATTATTTTATACAATTATTTAAACTAATTTTATTTTAAATGGTCTAACAAAAATTCTAAAACACTTTCGATGAAAAGGAAGTAAAGTTAAACTTCAATAATAAATGAATATGTTCGGGACTGAAAATTTTTATTCATTAATAGAGATTATTCATTTATCAAGATTAAAAATACACTATCTCTATTATATTGGAATCGGAAAAAATTATTTATTTGATGAGATTATTCGTTTATCAAATATTAATTTATCGATGTTCTACTGTAGTTTTATTGTGCTTGTAGTAGTAGTTTGGAGGCCGGCTGCGGATCGTATAAAAAAGATGGGTCCTGGTCCATGACAAATAATTGTCAGGGACCCTGTTTAATAATCAGTTTCCCAGCCGTTGGATGTTTGATCCAACGGCTGGGATTCCATAAAAATATTTTTTATGATTCGCGGATATTTTCCGTGGAACGTAAAAAGGTTTATCCGCAAAAAATTTCCGCGTAACGTAAAAACATCTATCCGCGGAAAATATCCGCGAATCATAAAAATATTTTTATTGAATCTCAGCTGTTAGATCAAGAATCTTATTAAACAGGAGGTCCCTTATAATCATTTGTCGGGGACTAGGATCCAAAGAAAAATATAGGTTGCGCTGAAAAGATCGTCGACTACAAACGTATCTTCGAATCTTTAATAGTCAAAAATGTTGACTGACCGTTTAAAGAATTAAAACACAAATTAGTGCACCAGCGTTCTTTGACTACTCCCTCTATCCCAGTCAATTCTTTATATGGGGGCTGGGCACAGAGACCAAGAATAGTGGGTGTAATATTGTTAAAATAAATGAAATAGTGAGTGTAATAGTGATTTTATTGTTAAAATAAGTGAAGTAGTGGGTGTAATAGTGTAAAGTGTCGAAAAAGTGAAGTGAAGTAGTGGATGTAGTAATGTATTTTATTGTTAAAAGTTACTATTTTTGATAATGTAAAAAATTGGTGGGCTGTCCCAAAAAGGAAATTGTAAAGAAATGAATGCAATATGAAATGTTAAAACAAAAAATATGTTAAGCAAACAAGTCAATGGTCTTCTTCCAATGATAACTAATTTCACTTGGCGAAGTCAAAATTACTTGCACAATTTAAGTACATAAAAAACGTTTTAGGTTTTTTTTTTTACAGGAAAAAACGTTTTAGCTTTAGACAAGAGCATTGTTAGGTATTTTAAATTACAGTTTATAGTCCATGTAAAATATGAATTATTTTAATTTTTTTATAATTTATTTATAATATAATAAAGATTTTGAATCTTACACTTTGTATTGAATAATTTTTAATATAAAATATAAATTAATATATTATTTGTGTAAATCAAAACTTAGATCTCTATATACAGGGATGGACCGATCGAGATCGTGGGGTTCCTGGCCCACCCTAAGATTCTAAGATTAATCTACATATATATATATATATATATGGGTTGGACTCCATAAAGAACACTTTAAATAAAGAACAACAAAGAACACCTCATATCTAATAGATCCATTGCCCCTGGCGGGGCCACCCAATACAAAAAGTTCTTATTTTTTTAGGCTCTATCCATCCAACAAAAAAAAAAAAATGAAAATTTTACTGTTCATCGATGACGTCATCAGTGACGTCATCATGAACAGTAAAATTTTCAAATTTTTTTTTTTTTTGCTGGATGGATAGAGCCTAAAAAAATAAGAACTTTTTGTATTGGGTGCCCCTGGCGGGGCCAATGGATCTATTGGAATAAATGATTTTATAGTGTTCTTTATTGTTCTTTATATAATAAGAATGTTCTTTATGGAGCAAAGGCCTATATATATATTCTGCTATTCAACTTTGAACTGGTTCCAGCATAGTTGGTCAAGTACCATATATTCTTCTGCCCGCATGGCTTTAGTTCAAAATCCCTGCACCACATTCTTTTTGCATGATTTTACTACTCATCTTTCTTTGATATTTGCATGTATTTTTTTTTTGGACAAATATTGTTGATTTTTCTTTGAAAACTGAAAGAAAAATAATAGATCCTCGGTTTTATTATATTTTTTCACTAATTTATAAATGTTAATCAATCATTTTTAGTTTGTAATAATATTTATTTATTATTAATTTATAAAAAAATTCTGTTAAGGGGAGTAAATTTTTCGAACCCCCTCACTATTTGCTCTAGATCCGTCACTGTCTGTATATATAACTTTTAGTATTGTTATTAACAATCATAATCTATTTAAGTTGAAATTTAACGGTTGTGAACATGGTTCTAAAAATCCCCGATTTAGCCGATTAATCCCCGATTAATCCTCTGTACGGTAATCAACCGATTCGATTTTTAAAATCCGATTAATCCTGTGAATTTAATTAAAATGATATGTTTAATTGTAAATTAGACTAATATATTAAATATTATTATAATATCCGATTAATACTCCGATTAATCCTTCCGATTAATCCCCGATTACCCGATTAATCTTAAATCGGTACCTCAACCGATTTATACCGATTACCGATTTTTACAACCATGGTTGTGAATGATAAATAATAAAAATGATAATTAAAGTTAACCAAATTACAAATTATATCACTTCACTTAATATAATATTAATAAGAGAAAAAAGCCCCTGAGGTTACCTCATGAGAATTACCTGAGGTTACAATGTAAATATATTGTGGCATTTTTGTAAATATTGAAATTTTTCTTAAAAAATCTTGTAATTACAAATATACCCTCGTGCATTAATATGGACAATCTTAGTTACCACAGGTGATTTTCCTGAGGTACCCTCAGGAACTTGAAACCCTATTAATAATATAAATTTGCTGACATTGGTGCGAAACCCACTCCGTAGTTGTTTACTTGTCATGATATTTTCATTTTTGTTTCCAAATATATACCTTGATTTAGTGCGAATTAATTTAGTTAAATGTATTTTTTTTCCTTATCGTGACTTTAGTTCTCGCTCATTCAAGATTCATCAAAAAAAGTAAGTAAAATGTATTCTTCGTGTTCTAACTTACTTATGCCTTAAACTTAAGATGAACAAACTATTACAAAATGGAGTTTTTAGAGCATAATTATTGTATGTTCTTGATGTTAATTACGGTTTTTAACGATTGGAAATTGTTCTTTGCTATGAGGACTTAAATTTTCATATATAGGTCTAAGTAATTTTCTTAGTGAAACCCATAAAGAAATGGAGTTGAAGTTAGTAGCTTGAAAGAGCTTATAAAAAGAGAATGTGTATTTGTCCCAAATTGAAATAAATAAAGTGGGTTGTTGGATTTATATAGAATCACACACATGGGTAGTGTACAACTACTAAGGTGTATGATGGTGCATGGTGTTACTGTGTGCTCCACACACACACGCGCGCCGCCTCCCGCCACGCCACGTCACGACTCGACTCGGCTCGGTCGAAGGGCGAATGTCTCGGCGTCTCGCGTACGCGAGGCGACCTGAGCGAGGGATTTTATTTATGTGTTTATTTAATATTTTAATTAGAATATATATATATATATATATATATATATATTAATTGGATCAGTACTTGGAATAAATCATGTGGAACTGGTCAGACATCTAATACTGATGGGCAATTCCTGATGAAATCCTGAAGGTAATACCAGATCCTGATGCTTGATCAAATACTGATGGACCTCAAGTCCTGACGATACCAGATCATGATGATCAAATACTGATGAATGGACATCAGTTCCTGATGTTGAGTACTGAACAGAATTTGATAATGTATATATTATATATATTCGTATAATTAAAATAAAACTGATATGTGTGGATAAAATATAACGTAACAGTTACGATTTATTAAATCAGCCGTTTTGATTTTATTAAATCAGCCGTTTCATTTTATTAAATGTAAATCGGCAGTTACAAAATTAATAGGGTGGCATCAGTTTCCCTTAGCCTCTCCTATAAATAGAGAGCTAGGCTGATGATTTTTATATAGATCACACCCTACATTCTCTTCTCTTCTCTACACTCTCTATTCTCCTCCTGCCAGAGTTTCTTTTACCTAAGGTTTTTCCGGCGACTGAGGTGCTAGTCGAAGTCGAGTTTTCTGATTGCTGTGATCATCTAACTCGGAGCTGTTTTATCCAGAAAGAATATCGCCATCATCCTAACATAGTGTAAGTAGGGGCGATTATCTCTTCAAGAGCAGTCAGGACTTCGAGCAAGGCCTGACGACTCAGCTGGTTCTTTTACTTGTTTGATATACTGATATAGCTATGGCTACTGGTATGTATTCTGTCTTTCCTTTGTTCTTTCAGTTACTGATATGCATGTTTTATACCTTCGTGTTTTGTTTCGTTAATTGTGTGCTTGGCCTTGACTCTTTAAATACGATATATAATAGCCTCTATGTTGCTGTAGTAGTTAATATTTCCAACATTCTTGAAGAGATAATTCGTTATATAGTATTTAGCATAATGGTTAACGAGAGTGAAATTCCTGCTAGTGGTAGTTCGGTTGCATCTACTGGGGTCATTGATTGGACCACTTACAGTTTTCCACAACCTTTTGAATTAACTGGCTTGCCGGAGAAATTCAATGGGGGCGTTGGCTTTTCTCGTTGGCAGAAAAGGATGAAGTTGTGGTTGACTGTAAAGGGTCTATGGCCTGTTGTGGAATATGAGAAGCCGGTTGTGGATCAAGAGAAGGCTGAATCAGTTAAGGGTTTTGCGAAGTGGGCTGAGAAGGATGGGGTGGCTAGGGCGGCCATTTTGGCTGCTCTCACGAACACATTGTTTGATGTGTACTCCTCCGATGCCTACACCGCAAAACTCTTATGGGAGAAGCTGGACCAGACACATAATACTGACTCATAAGGTCTGGAAAAGTATTCTGTGGCTAGGTTCCTTGATTTCAAGCTGGTGGACAATAAGTCCATGACTGAGCAAGTGCATGAATTCGAGATGATAGTGCATGCTTTGAAGGAGTCCGGAATGGACCTCCCCGAAAAGTTTAAGGTGATGAGTGTGATTGAAAAGCTCCCAAAGTCTTAGGAAGAGTTCTCTCTCTCCCTGAAAAGACAGAAAGGAGAGATCACCTGGACCAACCTTATGCTGGACATCTCGGTGCAAGAACAACACAAGTCCAAACAGGGACATGTGATGCCAACTGAGCACGGAAGCTCGAAGGTGAATGTAGCAACTGTAGGACAGAAAAGGAAGGCTGTCTCTAAGAAGAGTAATAGTAATAAACCTAAGAATGACAAGGATAAGGCCAAGAAACCAAAGGCAAACAAACCATGTTGGTCATGTGGGCAGGTTGGGCACTGGAGTAAGGACTGCCCTACAAAGAAAGCGAAGAAAGCCGAGGCGGTAGCTCAAGCAAATGTTGTGCTTGGAACCTCAAGTGGGCCTGTAGCGAACATGGTTGTTGGTGAGGCTTTGGCTTCTGAAACCAACGTGGACCGGTATGTTACCTACAACCCTGTACTATTTTCCACTAATCTGTCAAATGAATGGTTGATTGATACTGGAGCTAATGTGCATATTTGTGCTGACATTAGTTTATTTGTATCTTATCAACAGAGTCATAGCTTGACAGTGACGATGGGGAACGCAAGTGCCGCTCAAGTACATGGAGTAGGAAACGTGGACCTAAAGTTTCCTTCGGGTCGTATTCTATCCCTGATGAGAGTGCGTCATGTTCCCGACATGCGTAGAAATATAATAAGTGGCAGCTGTTTAGTAGCTAATGGTTTTGAAGTCTCTCTCAAATGTAATAAAGTAGTTCTTATTCATACTGGTACATTTTTTGGCAAGGGTTACTTGTCAAATGGTTTATTTGTAATAAATGTTGAGCCCGTTTTGGGTGCGTTGACTAATAATATTACTCCTTCTGTGAACTGTGTTGAATCTTCAACTTTATGACATGCTAGACTTGGTCACTTAAATTTTGGTGCTCTTAAAAATATGATGAACTTAGAGTTGATTCCAAAACACACTATAGAAAAGAATTCTAAATGTCAAGTATGTGTGTCTGCTAAACAAATAAGGAAACCTTTTCATAATATTGTTAGGGATTCAGACTTGTTAGATTTAGTACACACTGATATTTGTGAATTTGGTGGTGTGTTGACTAAGGACCAGTTTAGATACTTCATTACCTTTATAGATGATAGTAGTAGATACTGTTATGTTTATTTACTTAGACATAAGGATGAAGCACTTTATAAATTCATTATATATAAAACTGAAGTAGAAAAACAAACTAGTAAGGTACTTAAACGGTTGAGATCTGATAGAGGTGGTGAGTATACGAGTAACGCTTTTAATGAATTTTGTGCAATCAATGGTATAGTTCATGAAGTTACCCCACCTCATTGGGATGCTCTTGATAGAGTACTTAGATATCTGAAAGGCACAATGTACCTTAGTTTACACTATAGGAGATTTCCTGGTGTGCTTGAAGGGTACAGTGATGCAAGTTGGATAGCTAAGAAGTCTGGCTCCAATGGAGTGATTGGATACGTGTTCACCTTAGCAGGGGGAGCAATATCCTGGAAGTCGACCAAACAGACTATAGTAACTCGGTCTACATTTGAGGCTGAGTTGTGTGCGCTTGATGCCACGAGGACGGAGGCTGAATGGTTACACGGACTTATGTCCGCGATACCTGTAGTAAGCAGACCGCTTCCTGCATTTGCTATTCATTGTGATAGTAAAACAACTATTGACAAGATTAGCAGTAAAAAGTATAATGCTAAAACAAAGAGGCACATCCAAGTTAGACTAAAGTCTATTAGGGGTTTAGTGTCTGATAGGATTATTGCTGTAGAGTTCATAGGAACTCAGAATAATATAGCTGATCCTTTGACTAAAGGACTAGAACCTGCAGTGGTCCTTAAGTCGAGGTTGGGGATGGGGCTGTCAACCCATCATAGTTCATCATCAGTGGGAACCCAATACACATGAGAGGAGATCCCTTGAAGTGTGTTAAATGTGGTAATAACAAGCTGTAAGGATGAATTGGTAGTACCTTTGCTACATAGATGATACTGTTGTATCTGAGTCTATCCCCTGTAAACTTAGAAGGTACTGACACTGCTAGTAAGCAAGAGTTATTATAACTCTGAATGGGGTCAAGTCATTCGACGAGATGGTAGCAGTACATATCTGGAGATGCCCAGCTAAGCGAATGTAATTGTGTGGTCGCAATTAGAGGAAAGGGTTATTCCTTGAAGCATTCGACGAACAGGATCGAGACAAGACCATTAATGTCTCAAAGTCGTAGATTGGCACCATAGCCTTTGACTTGTCGTCGTCTATGGAACATGATTACACGAAACAGATTAAGATTCAAGGTGAAACATTCCATCTGAATCCGGTAGTCATCGAAGTAGGGGACTCAGGAGGGTTCTAACCCGGAAGGGTACCGACTCTGAAAAACAAGTCATGATGAAAAACCTGAAACATTTCTGTATGGATTTGTGGGGGATTGTTAGAAAATGGAGTTTTTAGAACATAATTATTTTATGTTCTTGATGTTAATTCCGGTTTTTAACGATTGGAAATTGTTCCTTGCTATGAGGACTTAAATTTTCAAATATGGGTCTAAGTAATTTTCTTAGTGAAACCCATAGAGAAATTGAGTTGAAGTTAGTAGCTTGAAAGAGCTTGTAAAAAGAGAATGTGTATTTGTCCCATATTGAAATAAATAAAGGGGGTTGTTGGCTTTATATAGAATCACACACATGGGTAGTGTACAACTACTAAGATGTATGATGGTGCATGGTGTTACTGTGTGCTCCACGCGCGCGCGCACACACACACGCGCCGCCGCCGCCCGCCACGCCACGTCACGACTCGACTCGGCTCGGTCGAAGGGCGAATGTCTCGGCGTCTCGCGTACGCGAGGCGACCTGGGCGAGGGATTTTATTTATGTGTTTAATTAATATTTTAATTAGAATAAATATATATTAATTGGATCAGTACTTGGAATAAATCATGTGTAACTGGTCAGACATCTAATACTGATGGGCAAGTCCTGATGAAATCCTGAAGGTACTACCAGATCCTGATGCTTGATCAAATACTGATGGACCTCAAGTCCTGACGGTACCAGATACTGATGAATGGACATCAGTTCCTGATGTTTCATTTTATTAAATGTAAATCGGCAGTTACAAAATTAATAGGGTGACATCAGTTTCGCTTAGCCTCTCATAGAGAGCTAGGCTGATGATTTTTATATAGATCACACCCTACATTCTCTTCTCTTCTCTACACTCTCTATTCTCCTCCTGCCAGAGTTTCTTTGTAACACCCTAGTCCCACATCGAGGAGATTTGGGACTTCTGTTCAGTTTATAAGGCAAAGTACTACTACTAATTGCACCAACAAATCATGATCTTTTGGGGGCCTGTGGTGGGCTTGTGGACTACCCAAGTTGGTTGCATTTGGGCCAATTTACTTTGGCTTATTTCGGATTCGGAATCGGGACTCGACCCGATTTTCGAAAAAGCCTCGGGATTTGACCCGGGTTGTTATAGATGGTATCAGAGCCGACTCTCGAAAGCTTGACTCGTCAAGTTGCCGGAGGTGGGGACACGAAGGCTGGTGGTATTATCCCACAATGGACAGAGGTCCGGAGGTGGGGACACGAAGCTAGCCGGTATTATCCCACAATGGCTAGAGAGGAACGATCCGGAACCTATGGGATATCCGTTCAGTCCTGACGGGGATGTCAAGAGTTTAAGTGGGGGAGTTTGTAACACCCTAGTCCCACATCGAGGAGATTTGAGACTTCTGTTCAGTTTATAAGGCAAAGTACTACTACTAATTGCACCAACAAATCATGATCTTTTGGGGGCCTGTGGTGGGCTTGTGGACTACCCAAGTTGGTTGCATTTGGGCCAGTTTACTTTGGCTTATTTCGGATTCGGAATCGGGACTCGACCCGATTTTCGAAAAAGCCTCGGGATTTGACCCGGGTTATCACATTCTTTTACCTAAGATTTTTCCGGCGACTGAGGTGCTAGTCGAAGTCGAGTCTAACTCGGAGCTATTTTATCCTGAAACATTATCAAAGTCATGATAATGGATCCCATAAAAACCCTCACCTTATTCATACCAAAAATGTGTAAATGATCTTCATACATATTCACATTAGTACTTTTTAGTCGGCAAAGTAGCTCTGCGCTCATACTACTCCATTTCTTACGCAAGAGTCATTCATTTTTTCGATACTGATTTATTATTTTTATTTTCTTTGAAAGATGATGATTTATTTTTAAAAAGTAAGTTATTTAAAATTGAATTTGTATATAATACAAATATTTGTTAATTACTGCTCTAATTTTTTTTAAATAATTAAATTTATATGCCTTACAATTAATATCCATTCTCAATAAATTTAGGAATGAGCGAGAATCGAATCCAAAATAAAAGACGATAAGAGATAAACTTTAAATTATACTGATATCGGTATGGCTACTGGTATGTCTTCTGTCTTTCCTTTGTTCTTTCAGTTACTGATATGCATGTTTTATACCTTCGTATTTTGTTTCGTTAATTGTGTGCTTGGCCTTAACTTGTTAAATACGATATATAACTGCATTTATGTTGCTGTAGTAGTTAATATTTCCAACACAAACACCGCCCTCCTCTTCTTCTATATATAATAAAATTAATTCTTTTTTATCTTTTCACGAATAAAAGTTAAAATATTAAAGCTTAATATTGAAATAATAATTTATGAAAATACAGGTGTGAAAAATCAAAAGATACGAGAGTAATTTGGGACGAGTGCAACATTTTTTGGTAGAGAGGAAGCTTTTGTAATTGTAGAGCTGGAGAGGTGATCGCTGATAGGGGAGAGCAATTCTTGGTTCGGATTGGTTTATGTGTAAAATCGAAATTGAAATCGAATGTCCTCGATTTTAAAAATCAATAACCAAAATTGCAATCGAATCATCGGTTCAGCTTTGGTTTTAAAATCGATTGAATTAAAAGTATTATAAATTAAAATAAACAAAGTGTAATTAAAAAATAATGTTACAATTTACATATACATAAATAATAGATAATTGCAGCATATATTTGCGATAAAAAAATCTGGTTGTTCTATTAGTGTTTTGAATCAAAATGGCGGAAGGGGGATCTAGGGTTTCTTCGCAAGCAAATCGGCAAGGAAACATCGCTGTGGGACGGCAAACTTCACAAGACTGCAGGGTTACCAATAAAGGAGGTACATATAGAGGTCAAAAGGGAGAGCTATATCCAGAAGAAGTCAGACAGGAGGATCGGAACGAGGTAATGAAATATTGGTTCCTCCTTGAAAAAGAATTACGCTCTGCTATTGTTAAGGGTAATTACAGATACTTAGAAGTTGCTAAGGCAAAAATCAACTACTTGAAAAATGTGATTTGTCCGGAACTACTAAAAGAAGGCGTGAAAGGAGAAGAAGAAGCTTTGTGTGATATACAGGCGTTCCTACTAAACAACGGATGGTGGGAAAAAGCAAGAAATTTAGATATTAACTCTCTAGGAATCAACCTAGGCAAATCAGTGGAAGTGCAGGAGAAAGAGGAGGAAAATCTAATTGCCTTTATTCGTGCAAACAGCGACTTTGTACACCCAAATGTTTTGAAAGAGCTTCATTTAAGGGACAATGAAAACATTAGAATGGCCCTAAATCAGATTCACTATGGATCTTTGAAGTTAAAAAGGGAGGTAAAAGAAAATAAGCACTTCAAAGAAAAGATGGAGGAAATAACCAAGGAGGAAGCTTCGCTGATAAAGAGTCAGAAGGGAGGGATGGAAGTGATTCTGGATTTTATAGTTCAGAATAGGAACTTTATCGAACCAAGTGTGCTGGAGGATGCAATGCTACAAAATGATAAAGCTATATCTTTAGCTTTAGGACAAATTCACCATAAAACATTGCCAGTAGATATGGAAGAGGGCGAACCTAAAAACAGATCCTTCAAGGAAGTGTTGTTAAAGGCTCCACAAAGAGCGAACACAAAAGACACAGCAGTAAGGGGAGCAACTACTTACAACCCAAAGGCGAGCAAAACTATTTTCTTCACAGGGATACGAGACACTGTAATGGCAAAGGAATTGTGGAAGCTCTTCAAAAGTGCAGGGAGAGTCAAAGATATCATACTTCCAAGGAAAAGAGACAAAAATGGCAATAGATATGGCTTCATCAGTACCTTTACAGAGGAGGACGCTCATAAGTTAATTAAGTCATTCGGAGGATATAAGTTTGAAGATAAGAAGCTTTATCTAAGTTTTGCGAAGACGGGCAATGCTAATCAACACAACTTGAAACATTCAAAATCTAGCTCTCCACTATCCTCTTCGAAAGACAAACAAAAGGGGGAGATGGAAGTCAAGATTTCTCGGCAAGAGTCAGAAAAGGCTAAGTCAGAGAAAGTACAATCAGAGAATCACCCAAAATCAATTGTCAATAGTGCGGCAGGTTCAACAGAAGAAAAGATAAATCGGAACTCTATAGAGCTAGCCCCTAATGCTTATTTTCTAAAGGAAATCAAAAGCTGTTTATGGGTAGTTTTCCTTCTTCTTGGAACTTTAAAAAATCTGTTATCCGCTTTCTGTTTTTGCTTCCTTGGCCTGCCTCTATTGCTTTTAATCCGTAGGTTTTTGAGTTCCGCAAGTAGAGAGGGTTGAATAATGCATCTATTTGTCAAGTCATCCCCTTGATTATCTTCAAGCATTGAAACAATCTTGGACATAGTTGATTGCTGCTCTGAATCATCTTCACTGTGTGAGTCCCGGACTGACCAGTTCCAATCAACTCCTGCCTCATTGATAGGAGATATGCTTCCTTGCTTCAATACAGGTGGAGGGGGAGTTGATGGGTTCACACAATAATCCTTGTCGATAGTGACATCATCACTCTCTATGTAACTAGAATTAACCCTTAATTGGTTATTGTCCACCGATTTTTTGCCTTTGCTGCATTCTTGATCATTCTTCATTGTGCATTCTAGAGAACCTCCGTCTTCTATGTCTGGGCCTATATTGTTATTTGCATGACCTTTTGTACTCTCATTCGTCTTTTCGGTGCTAAAATCGCCATAGTTTGGGTTCAGGGTTTGTGTGTCTATTCACAACAAATCATTGCATGCTGCAATATTTATGCCCCTCAAGGAATGCGAGAAAAGATTGATACATGGGCTGAATTGTCGGAGGTCACGCAAGGAATGAAGAATATCCCTACGGTCTTAATTGGAGATTTTAACTCCGTCATTCAAGCCTCAGAAAAACAGAACTGTATATTCAAAGCAAATGAAGCCAGAATTTTCACAAAATTCATTTCAACAAATGATCTTTTTGTGGTTCCGATGTTAAACTCCATTTTCACTTGGTTTGGTCCTGCCAATAAAAAGAGCAAACTAGACCGAGCTTTGATTAATGCAATGTGGGGCTCATCCTCTGACTGGACTTTAAAAGCTCTCAATAGAAAGATTTCAGATCACAAACCAATCTTTCTAAAAAGCTCACGCCAGAATTGGGGCCCGAAGCCTTTCAAGTTCTTCAATTGTTGGCTGGAAGACAAGGTGTTGAAGAAAAAGTTGGATTTCACTTGGTCAAATTCAAAGTCCAATAGTCTGCTGATAAAGTTCAGAGAAATCAGAATGTGCACAAAAGAGTGGAACAAATTGCAGTTTGGTAATATTAACGAAAAAATTGAAACTGTTGAGAAGGAGCAAGCGAGTGCAGACCACTTAAACTGGAATGACAATCAGAAATTAAAAATCAAGCTACAGCTGGATAACTTGTACAGGATTAAATCAAGTATGCTCTGCCAGGTAGCTAGAGTAAATTGGCAAATGAAGGGAGAAAAGAATACAAAATTCTTTCATAGAGCAATTACAAAAAGGAGAAGGTCGAACACAATATTGGGCTTACTCATTGGCAACCGATGGGTTTCAGATCCAGGGGAGATAAAAGAAGAAATTTTCAATCACTTCAGAAACTTCCTCTGCACCAATCAAAATAATAAGGTTTTTTCCCTGAAACATGGTCTTTTAAACTCACTAGCGATTCAAGAAAAGAAAGGCCTAATTGAAGACTTCTCTGTAGAAGAAATAGAATCTGCCTTAAAAGAATCTTGCTCTAATAAGGCTCCGGGTCCTGATGGCATCAATGCTAGTGTAATAAAATCAATGTGGGAAGTTATTAAGAAAGATGTCCTTGCTTTCTTCTGTAATTTTCATGCAAAAGCCCACATTCCTAGTGGATATAACTCCTCCTTCATAACTCTTATTCCAAAGGTGACTGAACCGAAAAACCCTTCTGATTTTAGACCGATCAGTTTAATGAACTCCATTGTGAAGCTTCTCTCAAAAGTTCTTGCAAGAAGACTGAAATCGGTAATGAACGTGTTGGTTTCAGAAACGCAGTCAGCTTTTATTCAGGGCAGACAAATATCTGACTGCATCCTTCTAGCAAGTGAGGCATTTGCTTGTCTTAAAGCAAAAAGGACTAAAGGGCTAATTCTAAAGATCGACTTTGAGAAGGCTTTCGATACGGTCAATTGGGACTTCATTTTTCAGTTACTGAGGTTCATGAATTTTGATCAAAAATGGATAGAATGGATCAAGGAAATATTTGAGTCAGCCAGAATCTCAGTCCTAGTCAATGGTGCTCCCTCTTCAGAATTCATTCCTAATAGAGGTCTTCGGCAAGGTGATCCTCTCTCACCTCTCCTTTTCAACCTAGTGGGAGAGGTTCTTGCAAGAATGCTTTCAGTGGCTTCCCAGAAAGGCATTTTTTCAGGTATAGTCCTCCCAAATTGTAATATAGAGCTCACCCACCTTCAATATGCGGATGACGTGATACTATTCATACGAAATGACTTAGAATCGATTAAAGGAGTGAAACGAGTTCTACAGTGTTTCCACCTCCTATCGGGCCTTAAAATTAATTTTCAGAAGAGTAGCATATATGGTTTCAATGAAGATGAAACGAATTTGATTGCATGGGCTAACTGTTTGGGTTGTAAAGTTGGTTCAGGCACCCTAGATTACCTGGGAGCACAAATTGGAGTTTCTCCGAAGTCTATCTCATTCTGGGATCCACTTACAGATAGGTTTCAAAATAAAATGCGTGGGTGGAGCTCCGACTCCATATCGATGGCGGGTCGATTAATATTATTAAAATCAGTGTTGGACAGCTTGCCAACATATTGGTTCTCTATGTTCTCAATCCCCACCTCGGTCATAAATAATCTGGAAAGATCGAGAAGGAGGTTCCTATGGGGTCAAGCTCCGGAGTCAAATAAGAAACTACACCTCCTGAACTGGCAGTCAGTATGTTCACAAAAAGAAAAGGGTGGACTTGGTCTGATGCACTTAAAATACAGGAATATTGCCATGCTTGGAAAATGGTGGTGGCGTTGTTACAATGAAAGAGGATCTTTCTGGAATAAGGTGATGGTTCAACGTTATGGCAAATTATTAAACCATAACCTGGGGGCTCTAAAAAATAGGAATGACCTATCTCCAATTGTTCGTAGTTTTGTGGATTTATCTCAGCAATCTCAAATATCACAACTAATCAATGAAGAGAGTTTTGTCTGGAAGGTACGTAATGGGGAAAAAGTATACTTTTGGGAGGATCATTGGAACACGGCAGGACCTATCATGAAGCAGTGTCCAAGACTTTATCGAATTTCTAAGCTTAAGTACTGCTCCATAAAATGGGTTTACCATTTGTGGTTTTCAGGGGAAGATGATCTCTCTATGTGGTCTAGAAGATTGTATAGTAGAGACAGTAGTGAAGTTAGTAGATTGGATCTTATTCTGAGGTCGGTTAATCTCTCGATGGGAAATGACTATCTACTATGGACACATGGAAAGAATGGCTATACTTCGAAGGAAAGCTGTAATCAGATGCTTTGCTTGCCAAACAGTAGCAGTGGGAATCATCAAAATTGGCAGCGAATTTGGTCTTTAAAGGTCCCTCCAAAAATCGCTCTTTTTCTTTGGAAAATTGAATGGGGCATTTTACCAACTAAAAGCTTCTTAAGTAAGAGAATGTGCAATATACAGCATGAATGTCCATGGTGTGGTACAGGGGAAGAATCAATTGATCATCTTTTCTGGGTTTGTGAAATTGCATCATGGGTCTGGGATTTTATAGGAACATGGTGGAGCTGTGCTACAGCTTTTTCAAAGATTCCCAACTTCTCACTTCAAAATCTTCTTAATATCTATAGTAGTACAAGAGTTAAAAAGATTTGGAGCCTGGTGGTAGCAGCAGCCCTGTGGTCTATATGGTTGGCGCGCAATGAGATAGCTTTTGATAAAGGCAGAATTAAAAGACTGTCATTGGAGTCGTTGATACTAGCAAGGGTTAATAAGTGGGGTAAGGCTTCGATGATAATGGACTTCGGAGATGACTCGCTGTGGAGAGTTAATCCTTTAGGTGCAATTGCTTTGCATCTTTTTAAAGTCAACAAGGAATTCTGGGATCATAAATTTACCTCTTTTGATCTAGTGTGCGGAGTTGATGGAGCCTGGGATCTTAATTCGAACGGGTCATTCAGCGGAGGCATGGGAGGCTTTATTAAAAACAAGTCAACATCAGCCATATATACCTTTTCTGGACCGGCGAATGCAACAAATAGTGTTCAAGCCGAAACGGAAGCAATTTTGCATGTGTTAAGTGTCATCTCAAAAATGAATATCTCAAAGGTAAGGATGGTAATCTGCTCCGACTCAACGGAAGCTATTAATGTGACATCAAAGGGCTTGGAGACTCACCTATCTAATCAAATCTCTTCGCTTGAAGTAAAGTCTCTACTGGCCTCTTGTGTTTACCTTCAGTTTGTCCCAAGAGAACTAAATGAGGATGCAGACTCATTGGCAAAGGATGGGCTGAAAAGGGGCTTTTTAGCCTCTTACTGGAACCCAGAAATTCAAGGCCTGTAGTTTTACCTGCTAAAAGTCTCAGTTCCAAGGCCATGGAGAGTCTTGATAATGAGGAAGGTTTAAGGTTTCAAGACATTGAAGATCACCAGGACAACCTCCCTCCTGATCTTTGTAGTCCTTTGTGTCATGGCCAAGGTTCATTTTCAGATGCTGTAGCTCTAAGCATGAGATTACGGACCTTGATGCAGGAACTTTTAAGGGTATTTATGCTAAAGATATCATCGAAAGTGCCATCATAAGGAACATCATTTCGCTTCTCCAGAGGGGTAAAGGCTAAAAGGTTCAGTTGAATGATAAACAACCACTCTCGCCTTAATTTCGCAAAGGAGAACCAGCACACAACAGCAGTGATTTCGATTCAGCCTGCATTAGCTTCTCAGCTTTCAGTTTTAAATAGTCTAAGATTCAATTTTTGGTATCATGTTTCACTCTTTAGTTTGCCGCAGGGCCCTGTTCTAGCAGTGCTTTGTTCCAGGCCTTCCAGTTGTACCACATCTTTCTACTTATTAATAAAATCTCTGATTATCAAAAAAATATATTTGCGATAAAAATGAGCAGATCATGGACTTATTGTTAAAACACGGGAGAAAGAGAATGCATTTAAGAAAACGAGGATTATGAAGTATATATGATTATATGTTGGGACCGTTTGGTAAATCTTATTTTTCAAAAATAAGTTATTTAATTTGAAAAAAAGTTAGGAAATATGTACTTTTTTCTGAAATAAGTAACTTATTTTTGAATATTTCAGAAAAATAACGAATATTAAACTCCCCATACATATTTTTCTCTAAAAGGAATTATGTAAATATAAATTTTTTTTCAAAATAAGTAAATTATAAATTACGGTTATGATTTGCCAAACATGCTCGTTGATTGATGAAGGCAGTAGTAGTCTGTAAAGTGTAAACAAGTAACACAAAAATTGGAACATCATGCAGTGATTAGCCAGTTCCGGGCAACTACTTAGATCCGGAATGGTTGAGGCGCAGATCATTAACTAAGGTCCAAAGTAATTTTTACTTTCATTACTTATATTTATGAAATATATTAATTTATACAAATTATATATACATAATTTTTTTTAATAATCGATTCGATTCGGTTGTAATCTAAAACCGGAATCAGAACCATAAAAATGGTTCGGTTTTTCGATTTTTGATTTCGGTTTGGTTTTGATTTTTAACAATTCGGTTTTTATTGATTTTTGCCAATTTCGGTTCGGTTTCGATTTTAATTCGATTTTCTGGCTCACCCTCAGTTACTGGGTTGTTAAGGGATTCAATTATGAAAATACATATGATAATTGATCAGTGGAAAACAATGTGAAAGACGTGAGAATTAAGAAATCCAGATGCAATGCAACTATTCAAAGTAAGCACGATAGTCACGGACTCACGGGGCATATTCATATTATTCTATAGCAGGTTTAGATGCACGGATGTTTTATAAAAAATAATTTTGAAAATGATTTTCCGTGTTTCTATAATTTCATTTCAGATTTTTTTACAATTTTTATGTCATATAAATAATTTAATATTTTTAATTATTTATAATTGATTTTGTTTATAATTATTTACATATAATCTTTATTTTGAAGAAATAATTTTGTTATTTTAAATATCTTGTGTACAAATTATTATAAGCATTTCTATTATACTAATTTTTACTTACTTTTTATTCAAAAATACATGTATGTATAAAAAATTATTTAATATTTTCATCCATCATACTTTTTTAACTTTTAATAGGAGTTTTAATTATTTTAATATGTAATTTTTCCCAATTTTTATACAATATTTTCCATGTTATATTTATATTTGTCATTATATTACATTCGTATAACTTTCATACCCTCCTAACAATCACGGCATAATATAAAATAATGACAATTTTAAATTAACTATTTGTCAGTACATAATTATAATTATTATAAATTTTTACTTGTATTATCATTTTAAACTACGCACATGTATAAAACCATTGCTAAATTACTTTTAAATAACAATTATAATAATTATTATGTAAGATATTTGATTTTTTTACACATAATTTTAGGTGTTTTGATTATAATTAAAATTATTATTTTTAAATTTTAATCTGAATAAATATTAAAATATTTTATTTTTATTCAAAAAAATAATTGAAAGATAACAATTTTTATTATGTAATCAAAGTACCTAAAATTACGTATATGAAAGTCAAATACATTATATAATGGATCAAAATGAATATATTATGAATAATGTAATTTTTAGCAAGTTAGTACATAAATTTTCGTATCGATTCCAACAATATTTTTATCTTATCTCCTAAATAATAAATTATTCACACTTCACATTGCATTAGGAAAAAATTTAAAATTCAACTATGTGCAAAAAAATTATTATTAATAAAAATCAATTAAGAGTTATATAATGACTTTTAAAATAGAAGAAAGAGAAGAGATTTTTAAAATTTACTGAGAATTTTTTTAAATTTTATTTCTTTTCATCATACTTTTCATATTTTACGGACTAATTTAATAACATGTTTAAAGAATCACTTGAGTATGCTCTTCGTACAAAAATAACGCAACAGCACAGCACTCCATCCTCTTGATAAAAATCTCCTGCAGAGCCTCTTTCTAAGAAGCTGCGCTGCTAAATTGCATTTGACTAATTATACGCCCACCTTTTAATTTGTAAGTTGCACAATGGTCAGTGAGGACTAATTATACGCCCACCTTTTAATTTTTATAAGTTGCATAATGGTACTGGTCAGGAAACTTTAAAATATGAAATATTTTTTTAATTGATATTTATTATTTTGAAATAAATGATATAATAATTAGGTAATGATAAATAAATTTCTTTTAAAATAGATTATATATTTAAAATTACTTCAAAATTTTAATTAATATTTTGATTAATTATTTCAATAAATCAGTGTGTCCGTTAGTCTCATTTAATTTACAGCAACGATTAGTTGATTATACTTGGTAATATGTTTAGTATGTACTCCTCTGTCCTATTCATTTCTTTACACTTTCTTTTATATAGTGATGGGTTTCACCACTTTACTCATTTTTTCTCCTTTTCTCCTCTTTCTTTATATTGTTCCTTGGTCTTCATGCCCAACCCAAAGGTAAACATTTGGGTGGGATGGAGGGAGTACAAATATTTGGTTAATAAATTTATTATATAACATACTAGTTGATTTAAGTCGCGAATCGCGGCGGCCTAATATTTTTAAAAAAAATATAAATTTAAGAAAGAAATTAAAAAAAATTCTATAAATAAATTAATGAATACAACATTGTACAAATTTTAATATATATAGACAACTAAATAAACTATATACTTATTTTTTATGTCGATTTTGTATCACGTTTTCTTAGTCGACAAACATTGTAATAAATATATATAAGCTGCGTTTCTCGACGGCCTTGTAATTTTTTTTTTTAAATTTTTCAAAATATAGACTATTTAAGAAAGAAATCAAAAAAAAAAATTTCTAAATAAATTAGTGAACATAATATTGTACAAATTTATAATATATATATATATATATACACACAACAAAATAAATTATATACTTATTTTTTACGTCAATTTTGTGTAACGTTTTATTAGACCGAAACCCGTTGAAATAAATACATATAGATAAAAAAGAAGTTTTGATTGAATTAATTAAAAGAATACGTTGGAATATTATGTTCAAGAAAAATGAGAAGATAATAACGACAAACTAACAATTAACAATAAATAAATATTGAAAGAATAATAAAAGTTCAAACTTTTTGTGCCAAGTTTTCCAAGTGTTTCTAAAATAGAGACATCTCCTAATTCTTGTTCAAATGTCGAAATCACAAACGAAAAAATACAAAAGCCAAAACACAGAACAACCAATAGTTACTAATAATCCATTATTATAACTAGAATCATAACAAATCAGAAATTTAAAAATAAGTAAAGAAAACAAATATTAAATTAGTAAATTCAAACTTTAAAAACAAAAAAAAATAATCTTAAAATTACAAAAAACCACCAATGGCGCACACTTATAGCCATGTACTTTGAGAATTAAATAAAATAAGAATGATTGAAAAACTTAAAAATGATTACAAACATGGTGATAAAATTTGATCGTTAAAATTTATTTTCTATTTCGAATATGTAAATTTGAATTCTTGTTCCCTACAAATTCAAAAACTTTTTCTATTTCGAAGAGGTTAATGTTAAAAAGGGAATATAAGGAAAACTATAATTATATTTACAATGATATTAATAAATATATTTATGATTATAAGGAAATTATTAATTTATAATATTATTAAGATCATATTTTTATACAGGATTTTTGTAAAAAATAATTATCTTATTATTTTATTAAAATTGATCATTTTTTAAATCGATTAAAATTAGGATTGAAAAAAATTATTAACTTAAATAAATTATTTATTTATCTAATACTCCCTCCGTCCCTTAATTTTCTTCTCCTTTGGGGAAAAACAAGGGTTTTAAGAAAAAAGGATTTTTAAAGAGTAGTGGGTGAAATAGTTGGTATTGAATATTGTTTTTAAGGGTTAGTGGGTAAAATAGTGGGTGTTGATGAGTGGATTTCGTAATCAACTTATGTGAGGTCTACAGGTAGTTGTATAGGCTAGCGATCAACTGTTCTATGAAAAGGTTTGGGTTGTGTTTGTGGGGGTTGAGCTGAGCTCGAGGGTATCTCCAATAATCTCCGGTGCCTTTAGAGAAAATCAGAGAACTTAATGCGTCTTACCCTGAGGTGCCTACGTACCCTTGTATATATAGGGATCAAGCTCACGTAGTTCTAATATGATTCTGTCTCTTACTGGAATAGCTGTATTCGGTCACCTAGTTCGTGTAGGACTCAGGTTCCTTTAGAGCCTTCCACGAACTAGTTGGCTAAGTAGAGTACAAACTCGAGTTCGTACCCTACTATAATTCTCTCATTGATCAGAGATAATTCTAGGATCATCTGCGCCCTAGAATTATACTCCAATATCAATTCGTTTATCTGTTCTAGATGGCTTCTAGAACTTTCTGTTGGGCAACTCGTAGGAACCTGGTGCTCAGGAGCCTGTTTCTCAGGAACCTCCTTATTTCGGGACATATCGCTTAGGGACCTCCCTTTAGGTGTCAGTACCTGCACAAATAACAAACTGGTTAGACTGGATAACTCTTCACATGCTTTTATCATCTCTATGGCTGTTGCTATGCTAACTCGAACTCTTCTGCTTGGAGGAACCTGGTCTTCTAGTGCTCAGCTCAGCTTCCTGAACATTGGGAACCTCTTGATACTCATACTTCCTTAGTCATTTCTTCTATCTGGTCTTCATAACTCGTAAGGGATCTATCTTTTGGCTTTCATGGATCGAATCCTATAACTTAATGGGCCTAAATCTAGCCCATGCAGATTTTGGGCACAACAAGTACCCCCCGGTTCCTTGAAATCATGTAATGTGAAAGGAACCTATTCTAATTCTACGATCAAAGGTTTAATGTTAAACTATCCTGGTAACTATATTTCGCTTCAATATTGTATATCCAAGCCTACATGAGCTAACTCGGTGTAGGAAACAGGACATAGAATATTTTCAGCTTGACATGATCTTGAGTAAGCTTCCTTTGTATTAAGGAACCTGTTACTTCGCTATTTCCTTCTTCTTGCTCCAGCTCTCGAAATTTTATGTTTGTGTTGTGCCCAAAATATCCATGGGCTAGATTTAGGCCCATTAGGCTTAAGGATCCAATCCGTATGAGTAATATGGGTTATGATTGAGGTCCCTTAAGTTAAATGGGGCTAAATAGCATGTGAAATGGATCTAAACAGGTTCAGGTTCCCGAAAGACAGCTTCCTGTAGATAGCTTCCTGTAGACAGCTTCCCGAGAAACAGGTTCCTGCAGACAGGTTCCTGAGAGACAGCTTCCTGTACGAGAACAGATTTATTCCAGCAGAATTCTAGTATGATTAAGCCTCCTATTCTTTAGGAGCAAGTCATGAACATCAACTCCTTATTGGAATGTATTCCTTGGGCGCAGATGATCCTTGAATACATCTAATAGGACGAGAACTTGTAAACATACTCCTAGTCGGACTAGAACTTGAGTTCTATTCGACTTAGGTCGCCTATTCGTGGCTGAAATCTGGAGAAAAGGAGTTCCCCACGAATTAGGAACCTAGTTTATTGCCGCCTAACCAGACTTCTAGTCTAAAAAGAACTACGTGAACTTGATCCCTATATAAGCAAGGGTACGTAGGCACCTTGAGAACATGTTTTTACAAGCCTCGCAATACACCTACGAGATTCTTGAGAACACTTGACACAAGCCTCAAAGGAACTCGCGAGATTCTTGTAAACGCTCTCGAGCTCAGTTCAACCCCTACAAAAAACCTCCATTCTCCATAGATTAGTTGATCGTTAGCTTTTACAACTCACCATAAACCTCTCAAAAGTTGTTACGAAATCCACTCATCAACATTGGCGCTAGAAGGAGGGGAGAGTTATCATCTTAAGAGTGGAAAGATGGCAGGCAGTTCTGATAGCGAAGCAACACAATCTGTAGAGAAAGATCAAACCCCGAAAACGAAGAAGATTACTCCTGCTGACGTCCTAGAGCATCTAAAGTCGATTGAAGAAAGGCTTACAACCCTCGAACAAATAACACCGAAGAAGAAGAAGAAGTCGAAGTTAGCAACAGGTAAGAAGGGTAAAAAAGCTAAGATTAATCCCAAGCAGTTAGGCGTCGATGAAGAAGAACGTGAAGAAAAGGCTGAGGAGGAGATCGAAGACCCAAAGAAAGATATTGAAGGTGAAGAAGATGGTGAAACGAAGGATAAACAACCTCCTGTTAAGGAACCTTCCATCGAAATAATTAAAGATGACTCAAGTTCAGTCGAGACCACGAACGATTCGTGTATAGCAGATTCACAGGAAGCCGATGATAAAGATAAGGAAGCAAAGGACGGTGGAGCTAGTGATTTGAATGCTGAAGACATCAAGAAGATTCTAGTGAAACTCAAGGAAGAAAAGCAGTCAATAACAGATGCGATGACCTCATCTCCATTCACCAAGAAGGTTAGAAAATCCCCGTTACCTAAATCCTATCGTATGTCAAACGAGTTTAAATTTGATGGCACTACGGATCCTGTGGAGTATCTGGGTCGTTTCAATACTGAGATGGATGTTTATCAAGTTAAGGAGCCAACAAGGTGTAGATTATTGGCTGCAACCCTTTATGGTGGAGCTCATCAATGGTTTAAGAGGTTACCATCAGATTCTATAAATTCCTGGGAGAATATGGGAAAACTCTTCGTTACTCAGTTTAGAGCTTCCGTCGCTTTTGCACCCCCAACCAATACCTTGGCCAATATCAAGCAGAGAGCAGATGAGACCTTGACAGAGTACCTTAAACGTTTTAATGCAGAGGTTCCCAGAGTTAAGAAAGCTCCTGACGAGGTCATTATGAGCTTCCTGATTGCTGGAGTTAGAGCTGGTTCAGACTTCTGGAAGGAGTTACAAGTACGTGAACCCGGTACACTAGTTGAGTTCTACAAACAAGCTGAATTATATAAATGTGTGGAAGAATCCTTGTTGAAGTTGAGAGAAACAGAAGATCTTGGAGACGAAGCTAGTCATAAAGGAATCAAGCGAGAGAGGTCTCCAAGCCCGCAAGCATATGTTATTGGGGATCGAGCTTCCTCCAAAAGAAGTAAAGCAAAATTGAAGACAAAGTGCGACAATTATACCTCTTTGGTCGCTCCAGTAGACCACATCTTCATGGTTTATGGGAAAGAAGGAATATTTGTGAAGCCTACACCTTTACCTGTAGGAGCAAGGAAAGATCTGAAGAAATATTGTGACTTCCATGAGGATAATTGCCATGATACTTCTGAATGCAGAGCACTGAAAGACCAAATTGAGGAATTGATTAAAGCCGGGAAGCTCGCGGAATGGATAGCTCGAGGTGACCAGTAGTTGAAAGTTTGAGAGCTTCCTTAAAGTATAGTTGAGAGACCTTTATTTATATATGTATTTCCTTCTTAGAACTAGGGGTAGTGCATGTATACCTTCCTAGCAAGTAAACCTATTTCTTTCTAGTAGTTTTCAACGAAATTATGAGTAGTTCTTTTCCTTGTATTACGTCATACATTTAGCTTGTAAAACAAGGAACATACCTCATTCAATTCAGTGATCTACGAGAAATACCTCACAAGTAATCTCTTTAAGTATCTCTTGTTTCTTACAATGAGTTAGCTCGCGTAAGCTTAGAGGAACTGTATTGGGATATTTGTATAGAGGTTCATTCTCAGCATGTTTCGTAAGAAGATAAAGAAGAAAGGAGAAGACATGTTAAAGCTACAAGCAAGAATGATGTGAAGAGGTTATAGTATTTATTCGAGCGTTAAAGAAAATTCGACATAGTTGAAGATTTTGATGAAGAGTATCTACAAGAATATGATATGAGCATCTTGAAGAAAACACACAGTACTCAACTTCATGGATGAATATTCAACGACTTACTAGAAATTATCGAAGAATTGTGAAGCTTCTTGGAGTTAGTTCTTCATCAAAGATAAGCTTCCCTGAAGAACTGGGGGGTAGTACAATTACAATTACTATAGCACATGGTACTTTGAAAGTTGAGGATTTCAAAGTTTTGAGAATTCAGGTCCAGGAACCTCACGATCAGTTCCAGGAAGCTCACGATTTGGTCTAGGAACCTCACGATCAGTTCCAGGAAGCTCACGATTTGGTCTAGGAACCTCACGATCAGTTCCAGGAAGCTCACGATTTGGTTTAGGAACCTCACGATCAGGTCAATGAGTTTTCAAATCTTAGCGGAGGTTTCCACTTCACATCTGATCAGTCAACAGAAAGATCCAGGTGATACCTCTCCTTTTATGCTCACATATTCGTAGAAAACCTCCCAGGTTCCTTGATATTTACCTGCACCTCGCAGGTTCCTTGATATTTACCTGTAGCTTACAGGTTCCATGTATTTACCTTTAGTTAACAGGTTTTATGTTACTCACCTGAAGCTCATAGGTAACAGCTTCCAGGTCTAGTTGCATTTATATGTGTCTAGTAGATTCCTTGTTATTTTCCTGTAACTGACATCTTGCAGATTCATTATTATATACCTGAAGTTTGTATGTAACAACTTCCAGGTTCATTGACATTTGTTAGAAGCCAATTGTTAGTTTATGATTAGCAGCTTCTTGCATGAGGTTCTCAGCCAGCTGATACCTGAATAGAAGAAAGTGTACTTACAGCAAGAGCTCCATACCTGTAGAGGATTAATCTAGTGCCCTTCTGGATTCTCTTTGTGCTCCATCTAAGGATTCACTTAGAGCCTAGAAGGACTTACTAGGTTCCCTGAGCATATCCATGTATTGACCTAGTGCCCTTATGGATTCTCTATGTGCCCGTATAGGTTCACTTAGAGCCCAAAAGGATTCACTTGGTGCTTCATGCATCCACGCGCATTTGTTTGGTATCTTAATGGATTCTCTTTGTACCCTTTTAGGGATTCATTTGGTGCCCGATTGGTTACGGTTTTTGTCCTAAGCAGAGGTTCACATAAACAACCAGTTGGATTCACCTTATGCCCTTACAAGGATTTGCATAGAGCCCAGAAAGGTTCACTTTGAAAGCCCTCTCAGCTACAGGCACTCGATAGCTAGAAAAGACTTGCAAGCATGAAAGATTCACATAGAAAAGCCCTATGAATCGTAGGCACAATTCAAAAGTCCCATAAGCATGTGGGCACCTAGTTAACGGTTTTGGGAACCTAATCATGGGTAACCTAACCTAGAGTTTGATTGTACTTGAAAAGCCTTGAAAGGGATTCACCTTGTGCCCGTACGGATTCATTTGGTGCCCCTAGCATTTGAAGGGATTCACCTTGTGCCCTTACGGATTCACTGGTGCCCCTAGAGTTTGAAATGATTCATCATGTGCCCTATAGATTCTCTTTGTGCCCTCTACAGGATTCACTTAGAGCCTATAAGGATTCACTTGGTGCCATAAAGGAATTCACTTAGTGCCCAACCGGATTCTCTTCGTGCTCTTGCCATGATTCACCTAGAGCCCGGATGGATTCACTTTGTGCTCCCTAAAGCCAAAGGATTCATTTGACGCCCAGTCGAATTCTTTAAGTACCCTTCTCAGGATTCACTTAAAGCTCAACTGGATTCGTCTTATGCCCTGTCAAGGATTCACTTAGAGCCCAATTGAATTCTCTAAGTGCCCTTCCCAGGATTCACCTAGAGCTCAATTGGATTCGCCTTGTGCCCTCATCAAAGCGATACAAAGATGAATACTCTCATTTTATAAAGCTTGAAGCAAGTACCATACTACTAACAGGTTTTTGATAAAGCAGCTTGCAGCATCCTTGATGATCATCAGAAGCTTCTAGTTAGTAGCTTCCAGCTTCCGGTTTTCAACCCACAGTTTATAGCTACAGCTTCCAGATTCAGTGATATTCAGCCGAAACAAGAAGTCTTCAGTTAATCGCTTCAACAAACTATAGGAGGTTTACGTGTCATGACGGCTCGGGGGGTAGCTCAATTCCCCTACGTTTGCACAGAGAAGAGCTTCCATCTTCCAGTTTCAGTAACGGAACCTCAATCCGAACCGGGACAATGAAACACAGATAAGTTTTACTTTCATGCCTTTATATCCTTAACTATCATGCACATTTTATGTCAACGAGATCTTATATTCTGTCATGCTTAGATGCATAAAGCTTTTAACGCACATATTGCATGATCTTTAGAAATGAAATTTATGTGAACTTGTACTTAGGATGTTGTCATGCCCTATAGGTTTGCAGTTTACGTAACATATATGCTTAATTTATGATCTCGAACGTGTTAGTTGAATCAGTCAAGTAGATAATTGATATGCCACTTGAGAAGATAGCAACATATATAACGTAAATAATCATTCATACATGCATACATGCATCACTTGTATGTGAGCTCTTCAGCTCGTATTACTAACCTTTTTTTTTAGTTTTCTTGGTGTTGTACCCAAAATCACCATGGGCTAGATTTAAGACCTATTAAGTCGTAGGTTCCAATCAACAAGTATTGTATGAGCCAGGAGACAGATTGTATCTAGTACTAAATATGAAGACTAGACATGAAGAAATGAGCATTAGACAAAGAGATTATTAAGAGTTGACAAGCATCAAGAGGTTCCTGAAGAACCAGAAGCTGAGTAGATTATAAGAAGACCATGTTCCTCCCCGAGAAGAGCCCAAGTCAGCCTAGCAGCAGCAATGAGGACAACAAGAAGTACATGGGAACTACAGAAAGACTCCTTAGACTAACACATTTGTTATATGTACAGGTACAGATTCCTGTAGAGAGGTTCCTGAGCACCAGGTTCCTGAGCATAAACAACAGAAAGATCTAGAAGCCAGCTAGAGAGAAGCAAACTCATTGTGGGAGAGTACTCCTAGGACGTAGCTGATCCTAGATTACCTCTAGTAGACAGATATTGGATAGTCAAACAAAAAGCAGCTTAGAAGATGAAGTAGCCTCTCGAGCAATCAAGTTATGATTTTCCAGGTTAACCTCGTGCCCTTTTAAGGATTCATTTAGTGCCCTATTGGATTCGTTTTGTGCCCTCAGCATAGGTTCACATAACGCCCAATTAGGTTCACTTTATGCCCTTATTTGGATTCACTTGATTCCCTTAACAATCTTGAGGTTCACTCAGTGCCCAATTAGATTCGCTTTGTGCCCTTGTTAAAGGATTCACTCAGCGCCTAATTGGATTCATTTTGTGCCCTTGTCATGATTCAAACAAGAAGACAAAGACCCGCATGGTTCCCTTAGAAGAAACATGGGAGCACTGAAGGGATTGGACCTTAAAATATCAAGCTATTTAGGTTCCTCTCGCATCCTATGACTTCGAGGAACCGGGGGGTACTTGTTGTGCCCAAAATATCCATGGGCTAGATTTAGGCCCATTAGGCTTAAGGATCCAATCCGTATGAGTAATATGGGTTATGATTGAGGTCCCTTAAGTTAAATGGGGCTAAATAGCATGTGAAATGGATCTAAACAGGTTCAGGTTCCCGAAAGACAGCTTCCTGTAGACAGCTTCCTGTAGACAGCTTCCCGAGAAACAGGTTCCTGCAGACAGGTTCCTGAGAGACAGCTTCCTGTACGAGAACAGATTTATTCCAGCAGAATTCTAGTATGATTAAGCCTCCTATTCTTTAGGAGCAAGTCATGAACATCAACTCCTTATTGGAATGTATTCCTTGGGCGCAGATGATCCTTGAATACATCTAATAGGACGAGAACTTGTAAACATACTCCTAGTCGGACTAGAACTTGAGTTCTATTCGACTTAGGTCGCCTATTCGTGGCTGAAATCTGGAGAAAAGGAGTTCCCCACGAATTAGGAACCTAGTTTATTGCCGCCTAACCAGACTTCTAGTCTAAAAAGAACTACGTGAACTTGATCCCTATATAAGCAAGGGTACGTAGGCACCTTGAGAACATGTTTTTACAAGACTCGCAATACACCTACGAGATTCTTGAGAACACATGACACAAGCCTCAAAGGAACTCGCGAGATTCTTGTAAACGCTCTCGAGCTCAGTTCAACCCCTACAAAAAACCTCCATTCTCCATAGATTAGTTGATCGTTAGCTTTTACAACTCACCATAAACCTCTCAAAAGTTGTTACGAAATCCACTCATCAACAGTTTGCATTCAACTTCTCAGGGAATCTAACTTGTCACTTAACTTCACGCCTCTTTAAATTTAATAATTTAAGAGGGGATAATGGGTGGTTGCAGGAGATAATTCAAAATTTGAATTAGACTTATCACTTACCAAGGCTGTAGTTAATGTGTAAGTTCCCAAGGTCCACACGCTTCTCACGCGTGTACCTCTTCATTTTACCATTCCAGTAATACGCTGACACGTGTACGGAGCTGTCTTGATTATAAACACACTCCTAACCCCAGGTTTAGTTTTTTACCTTTACCAAATATCTTCCAAAAACCCTTGGAGAGAAAACAAGAGGAGTTCAACAGTCATTTGCTTAATTCATCTTCTCCGTCGCCGTTCAACTCAAATCAAGGTATGGTTTCGACTTATTTCTTTCTATTCTCTCATATCCTTGTCTCGTTTTTCAATCATCTGTTTCCTTGGACTTTGCATGCCATCGTTTTCTTTGTATGTATTCGTCTGTATCTGTTCTTCTCACTTCATATTTCACACACACGAACGTTCACAACCTCTGGTTTATTAGTACCTTAACCATCGATTCATGGTTGCGTTGTCATGGTTTTATCATAATCTTTAGCTGTCTGTCTATTCATGTGTTCCTAATTTCGTTGGTGTCTGTCCTCTTCAAGGTCTTCTGTAATATGCCCTGTTAATAACTGCACCGTGTCTAAACACTTTAGAACCCTAATCTTTTTCCCAGGTTCCATAAAGACTTGACCCTTCTTCGTCTGTCTTTTTGCAGATGTCTTCTGAATCCACCCATTCTGACCACCAATCTTCAATTCAACCCTTAGTTGCTATGTCGATTGGTGAGAGAACTAGATCCAGGGTTGTAATACCCAATGTAAATGAGCCTGAGGACATACTCATTAAACCTGTAATATCTCCATTGTCTCAACCTCCTATCCCTACATTTATCGACTTAGGAGACGATTGGCCCTCTGATGATGAGGAGGTGTCAAAACCTGAACTTAAACTTGAATCTTTCTTGGAACCTGATTTTCAGAGTGAGGTGACTGTTGAAAGAGAGTTGTTCAAACAAGAAATTACACCTTTTTGTGAGAAAACTGATTCCATTATGACCTCTGTTAAGTTAGAAAAACTTCTGGAGGAATGTCCCCGTCCAATCTGTAGTATTGTGATTCCTAGGCCTGGTGAAAGAGCTCACAGGTTTGATGTCAAAATCCCTGATCGTGGGATTCCTAATGCCGTCGTTTCTGCTGCTTTTTTGAGAGTAGGTTTTTCTATACCTCTTCATCCTTTTCTAAAGGAAGTATTAGAGTTTTATAACCTTGCACCCATGCAACTGACTCCCAATTCTTACCGTTTGGCCATCAGTACTTTTATTCTGTATTCCAGCAAATTCACAACTCCCCTGTCTGCCCCTGAGTTAGGTTATTTCTTTAGGCTGAAAGATACTGGGAGAAGCTCAGGTTGTTTTTATCTATCAGCATGGCCTTGTCATCAGGGTCAATGTATAAAAAATGTTAAACAGAACTTTGATTTGTGGCAAGAGCAATTTGTCTATTGTTTTGACTGCCCTGATGTTAAGTACGCTTTTAATCGCCGTCCAAATATTCCCAAACAAACCATTCTGACTGGAGTGTGTTTAGAGAGGGCAAAAGAGATCTTGAAACTATCAGCTTTCATTAGGGACTGCTTGATTCTGATGACCCCTGAAAATTTGACTTCCCTAGGTTTTATTCCTTCAAACACTGGTATGAGCTTCCTTATTGTTATGTCTTTCCTTCTTAATTGTATCTTTGTGAATACATCTCTTTACTCCATGCATGCCTCTCTAATTTTTAACTTATTGTCTTATGCAGATATGGCTCCCAAAGTTCCCTCTTTCGTCAAACGGACCAAGAATGTAGACGAGATCTTTAAAGCTGATGTTGAGACACAGGAGATTCCACTCACGGCAACACCAATCAGCCAAGTTCCTACCCCAGCCTCTGTCCAGACCCAACCATCTAGCTCCTCCAAGCGCAAGTTAGCTCAGACTACTCTTGACCTCTCTGGGAGTTCACAAACCAGGTCCATGAGGAAGAGCAAAGCTGTGAAAGTTGAATCAGCTATGGCACAGAATCAATTTAAAGAATTGATTGATACACATGTGCTTCCAGAAGCGATTGCCAGCTGGGCCAAGATGGATTCTACCGAGGCTATGCATGCCATGAGGTTCTCTGCTGCCCAAAATGCATTCTTTGCCCTACGATACTGTGATGATTTTGCCTTGAAGACATAGTATGACCTCCGATTGCAAGGAGAGATCTCGAAACTCAAAAAGGAGCTGGCTGCTAGAGAGGAGAGCGTGAATGTTGCTACTGCTGCGGTAAGGAGGGCTAAAGCTGTTGAAACCTCACTAAAGAATAGCAGGGATGAGCTTCAGGAACAGGTGAAGAGTTTGCAGGATGAGAAATTATCCATGCTAGAGAAAGTCAATGAACTAAAAGCTCAGGTTGATGCTTTAAATGCTGCAGCCGTTACTGTCAAATCATCTCTGCTTGTCCAGGAAAAAGCTAGGTATGATGAAGGTTATGACGAAGGCGTTCGTGACTACATGAGGTCCATGTGGGAGAAAATGCCCGAGCTAAACTGGTCTCTCCTAGGCGAGGACGTAGTGGGGATGATCAAAGATTTTGAAAATGAAGCTGCTGCTGCAACCTCTGTTCCTCCCGTGAAAACGGTTGAGAGGTCTCCAGGTGCCAACCTTGAGACTGCAGAGGTTCCTGCTCCCGAAGTGGTTCAGCCTATCCTTCCAACTCCTCCTGTTGCTACCAAGGGTTCCAATGAAGTTCCTCCTTCGTAATTTCAACAAGATTCTTAAAAACTTTTGATAACTTTTGATGAGGTCGCGGGCTCCTCGTAACGCCTCGCAAAATGTAATTTTAAATTTGGTTTCCATGGCCTTCGTGCCAATAACTTTTATGCTGGTTTTCTGGGTCTCTATACCCATAACTCACTTCATGGTTTATAATATTTGCTTTTGCTACACATCTCTTGTCCAGGGTAAGCTCATACATATTTCTTTGTTCGAATCTTAACTTACTACATACTTTTCTTCAAAACCTCATGAAATACTTCGCTGTTATGCACTAGAGAATAATTCAGCTTCCTTACTCATATGCTCAAGCTTACGTGGGCTAACCCATTGTAAGAAACAGAACACACGCATATTTCCACTAGAAAAATCTCAAAATAAATGCAACAAACTACAGCTGAGTTGTAAAACCTGGAACCTCTGTGTTTATACTTTGTATCGATAATCTAAACCGTAGCCTTCTTTAATAACTTCTTCTTTATCAAGACCAGGTTCCTCGAGTATTAATCCTGCAAAATAAACATAAAACAAAAAACAGTTAACGTTAGTAAAATCTTTCTCTTGTTTAATTCGGGTCATCTCTTGGAAAGGTTGCCTGCTTGGCTCCCAGTCCTATTCTCTAGGTCCCAACATGCCTCGAGACATGTTGGTTCCTTTTTGTGCCTCGAGGCGATTCTAGGAACCTGTGCGCCGTTCTAGGAGTCCACACAGATTCCTCTTCTTCATGTGTCAGGCTAGACATCTTATGAAGGTAAATGCTAAGGATTTTATCCCTTCTTCCCATGTGCCAAAGGCGGTTCCACATGAGGGAGAGCTTATTAGGCTTCTCTTTAAGGTGCCTTTTGTCAGGACTTTAGATGCCTTTTGTCAGGACTTTAGATGCCTTTTGTCAGGACTTTAGATGCCTTTTGTCAGGACTTTAGATCTCGTGCTCAAGGAACTTGAGGCTTTTGGCAACAATGTCGTGCTCAGTTAACTGAGGCTTTTCAATCACATTTGCTCAGGAAGCTACCTGAGGCTTTTCTCGTGCCCAGGAGGCTACCTGGGACTTTTCTCAATGCCCAGGAAGCTACCTGGGGCTTTTCTCAATGCCCAGGAAGCTACCTGGGGCTTTTCTCAATGACCAGGAAGCTACCTGGGGCTTTTCTCAATGCCCAGGAAGCTACCTGGGGCTTTTCTCAATGCCCAGGAAGCTACCTGGGGCTTTTCTTATCAATCATTCATAGTCCACATATTCTGTCAAATCGTATTCATACTTCGCACATACTGTCAATGCTACAGGAACCTGTCAGCTCAGGTAACCTGCAAAATACAACACCATGCTACAGGAACCTGTTAGTCTAGGTAACCTGTCTCAAAAATTTCAAATTGGCATATGAAATGTCAAATCATAGCATGCACAATACTGTCTAAGTAGGAATACTACCCCCCAGTTCTTTTGGGTAATTATTGTTACGTAAAAGAACTATTAAGGAGCTATAGCTGCAAAGAATGCACTCAAAATATTCAACGTAGAGCAATCTATCGCTCAATACTAAAAAAAATCGTCTTGCAAGTAGGGAGGTTCACATCAAGTACCCCCCGAGTACATGCATAATTAAATACTGAAAGCAAAATACTGGTCAGCTATAACTAATAAGCTGCCTTTATTCGTGGGCTGAAAGAGCCTTACTTTTCCTAAGAAAAAACACATAAAAAAGTTACTGATAATACTTCTTGAGATGTTCTGCATTCCAAGCTCTCGGAATGAGGTTCCCATCCATATCCATCAAGTGGTAGGTTCCTTCCCAAATTGCTGACTTTATCTGGTAAGGTCCCTCCCAATTTGCTCCAAAGGCTCCATGTGCCAGAACCCTGGTATTTGGCATGACTTTCCTCAGAACTAGGTCTCCAACTTTAAAAGGTCTTGCCTTCACCTTTTTGTTGTAATACCTTCGAACTCTCTGTTGATATGTTGCTAACTTCACTTGCGAATCTGCTCTCAACTCTTCGACCATGTCCAAATACAGTCTATGATTGACCTCATTGCTCTCGGGGTCAAAATACTTTCTTCTCAAGGAACCTGTTCCAACTTCCACAGGTACCATAGCTTCACAACCATAAGTGAGGGTAAAAGGAGACTCACCAGTTGTAGTTCTAGGCGTGGTGTTATACGACCACAAGACTCCAGGAAGCTCCTCTGGCCAACTTCCTTTCTTATCTTCAAGCCTCGTCTTCAAAGTGTGCTTGATAATCTTATTCACTGCTTCAGTCTGTCCATTACTCTGCGGATAATACACTGCTGAAAATGCTTTTTGGATTCCAAACTGCTCACATAACCCTCTAAGCTCTCTACTATCAAACTGCTTCCCATTGTCAGAAATCAGTTTCTGCGGAATGCCAAACCTGCATACAATGGCTCGAAACACAAATTCGGTCAGTTTTTTCGCTGTAATCTTAGCAAGTGGTTCTGCTTCTGCCCACTTTGTAAAGTAATCCACTGCAACCACTGCATATTTCACTCCTCCTTTCCCTTTCGGGAGTTCTCCGATGAGGTCTATCCCCCAAACAGCGAATGGCCAAGGGCTAACAATCGGTTTGATAGGTGCTACAGGACGATTATCAAAATTTGCAAACCTCTGACAATTACTGCATGCCTGCACGAATTTTATAGCATCTGCTTTGATGGTTGGCCAATAATATCCTTGTCGAAGGACCTTCATGGCTAAAGAATTACCCCCCGAGTGATTTCCACATACTCCTTCATGAATTTCCTCGAGGATATACTTGCATTGCTCTCCAGCTACACACTTGAGCAAAGGTTGATTGAATCCTCTTCTATACAGAATTCCATCATAGATTACATATTTGGCCGCATGATACCTCAGCTTCCTGGCATCATCTTGACTGGGAGGTAGCTCCCCTTTATCCAGGTAACGATGTATTGGGGTCATCCAGGAATCTTCAACTGGGAACTCGATATCCATCACTTCTTCTTTGAAAACACTAGGTTGCTCCTGAATCTGAAGTTGAATTACCCCCAATAATGTGGATTCTCTCTGAGATCCTAGCTTGGCCAATGCATCTGCCTTGGTATTCTTTCCTCGAGGTATTTGATCTAGCTTCACCTCTTTGAACCTTGCAATCAACTCCTGGGAGTACCTCAAATATAAGTCTGTTCTTGGCCCTCTCGCCTGAAAACCACCACGAATCTGCCAAACTACTAACATCGAATCACTAAACACTCTGATATTCTCCACTTTCATCTCCAAAGCCAACTTGAGGCCTGCAATCAATGCCTCATATTCTGCATCGTTGTTCGTGGCTCTAAAAGCAAAATGAATGGAGCTATAGAGTTGGTGTCCATCCGGACTAACTAGCTCTATGCCTGCTCCTGCTCCACTACTGTTAGCAGCTCCATCTACATACAGTGTCCACCAAGGTGCACAGTTGTCATTGTCTGCCTGTTTTTCTACCACCTCTTTTGGCCCCTCTTGGCCAGTAACCTCTACATGAGGTGGAAACTCGATTAAGAAATCTGCTAAAGCTTGAGCTTTGATTGCTGTCTTTGGCTTATATTCTATGTCGAACTGTCCTAGCTCCACAACCCACTTTAACATTCTTCCAGAAGTTTCTGGCCTATGCATCACTTGCTTAAGTGGATATGAGGTTCTTACCTCAATCTTGTGAGCTTGGAAATAAGGTCGCAGCTTCCTGGAAGCCAGAATCAATGCGAAAACCAGCTTCTCCATTCCTGTGTACCTCGTTTCTGCATCAAGTAATCTTTTGCTGACATAGTAGACTGGGCTCTGCTGTCCATTCTCTTCTCGAACCAGAACTGCACTAATGGAATACTCTGATACAGCCAAATAAAGTATCAATGTTTCTCCATCCACAGGTTTGGCTAACAATGGGGGGCTTCCCAAATGCTCCTTTAACTTTCCGAACGCTATCTCACATTCTGCGGTCCACTCGAATTTACTTCCTTTCTTTATAGCTTTAAAGAACTCCTGGCACTTATCAGTGGACTTCGAAATGAATCTATTCAAGGCTGCAACTCTTCCTGTAAGAGACTGAACCTCTCTCACAGTTCTCGGCGACCTCATATCAATCAAGGCTTTAATCTTGGCTGGGTTGGCTTCGATACCTCTGTGGTTTACCATGAAACCCAAAAACTTTCCTGATTCTACCCCAAACACACATTTTTGAGGGTTCAGCTTCATTCTGTACTTTCGCAAGATTCCAAACATTTCTTCTAAGTGCTTTACATGGTCAACAGCTTCCTTAGACTTAACTAGCATATCATCCACATATACTTCCATAGTATGGCCAATTTGGTCTTTAAACATCATATTTACTAATCGTTGGTATGTGGCTCCAGCATTAATCAATCCAAATGGCATGCATACATAGCAATAAAGACCTCTATCCGTAATAAAAGAAGTATGCTCTTGATCAGGTTCATACATAGGGATTTGATTGTAACCTGAATATGCATCCATGAAGCTGAGGAGGGCATGTCCAGCTGTTGCATCCACCAACTGATCAATCCGTGGCAGTGGGAAACTGTCCTTCGGGCATGCTTTGTTAAGATCTGTGAAGTCCACACAGGTTCTCCATTTTCCATTAGGTTTCTTTACCAAAACAGGATTTGCCAACCATACTGGGTAAAAAGATTCTTTAACCAATCCTGCATCCAATAATCTGTCGACCTCTTCTTTCAATGCCTGAGCTCTTTCTCCACTAACTGGTCTTCGCTTCTGTCTCACTCCTTTCTTTTCTGGATCAATATTCAACTTATGACACATGACCCTTGGATCTATCCCTTCCATATCTGCATGACACCATGCAAACACATCCAGGTTCTTGCCCAAAAAGGTAATGAGAGATTCCTTTAAGGCTGGATCGAGTTGAGCTCCAATTTTCAACACCTTTGTACCATCTTTGTCATTGATCTTCACATCCAAAGTTTCACCAGCTGGTCCAGCCTTAACCATGGTTTCTGGCATTCGCGGGTCTAAGTCTACCTCCATCTCTATGGTTGAGTCCTCTTGAGGTTCCTGAACTGTAGACGGTTCCAGAACTTCGTGCATGACATTCCTTCTCTTTGATGTTGGTTGACTTTCTTCATTGCTTCCATTATGTTTCAGTTTTCGGGATTTTTCTTCATCCAATCCTTCTACCATACACACGTCACCATCCTTGTCCGTAGGGGGTGCACTTTCTATCAGTAAGTAAGGGGTATCTGGTCCCCGAAAAACCGGAATCTCAGCATGAGGTTCCTCTTCCATGATCTCCTCAATTCTTATAGCTCTACAGGATGCTGACACAAAACCTTCCAAGGGCGGACTACGCAGGTCGAGCGTTATTTTGTCTGGGTTCTTTCCTGGAAAATCATCAGGAACCTCGTCCATAGGTTCAGGCAATTTAGCAGCCTTAGCAGCATGTTGCAAAGCTTTGGTGTAACACTCTCTAGACTCATACTGACATCCTCGAACTACACCGATTCCATTTGGTGTTGGGAACTTCATCGTTAGGTGGTAAATGGAGGTTACTACCCTTATCTCCTTCGAAATGGGTCTTCCCAGAATAGCATTGTAATTCATATTCTCTTCTATAACAATGAATTCTGCTAGCTGTGTAATGCAACATGGTTTATCACCTAAAGTTACTGGCAAACGAATCTTACCTTTGATAGGAACATGATTATTAGTGAATCCATATAAGGTATCGTTTGTTGGAGTTAAATCTTTATCCAGAAAATGCATCTTCTTGAAAGCTGAGTAAGATAGCAAGTTTACAGAGCTTCCATTATCAACTAGCACTCGATGAACCTCATAAGACCCAATTCCTGCCTCAACTACCAAAGCATCGGTATGGGGATGGTGCACCCAGGAAGCATCTTCTTCAGTGAAAGTGATATCTGCATCCTCTCCTTCAAACAGCCTTGGGGACCTCTGTGACAGATTGTAAATACTGGTTAAAGGACGTTCTTTAGCCTCACGGGTATACCTCTCCATGGCATTCCTGCTGCTTCCTCCAATGTGGGGACCTCCTATAATTGTGCGTATGCACCCAGCCTTAGGTGGTCCTTCCATCACAACAGGTTCCTGTGTCTGTGTCTTCTGAGTCTTCTCATCTCTATACTTTTTTCCTTCCTGAGCCACCCATTCACTCAATTGCCCTTGTCTGATTAGAGTTTCAATTAGATCTCTGAGGTGACGACAATCTGCAGTATTATGCCCATTATTATCATGGAAGTCACAGTATGGGCGCTCATTCTTATTCCCTGGGGGACCAGTTCTGAAAGGCTTCTTAAACCATGAGGACTTCTCATTCACTGCGTAAATATGATCGATCGGGGCTACCAAAGGGGTGAAAGTTTCATAGACAGGTCTCTCATGTTTAGTGTTGTTATAGGAAGCTGGTGGCGGTACCTAACTCATGACAGATTTAGTAGGATTCACAGCTTCAGGCTTTATCTGGGATGTGCGACTAACCACCTTTTTATTGTCACGACCATTGGGGCTTCTTTGTCTCGACCTCTTGCTTCCACTTTGCCTTACAAAATCTGGATCCTTCCTTAATTCAGCTAGAGATTCCTCCACCAGACGAAAGGGTTCTGCCTGGGCATAAAAATCTGCCAACGTCTCTGGTTCTTTTCCTTGAAGTGCTTTCCAAAAATCCGAGCCTCCTTTGACTCCAGCAATTAAGAAATTCTTTATAGTTTCCTCAGATGCTTTCCTAACTTTAGGAACCTCCGCATTAAACCTCTTGAAATATTCTGTCAACGTCTCACTAGGTCTTTGTTTGATATTGGCTAAGGTATTGGTTGGTGGTGCGAATGCAACAGATGCTCTAAATTGAGTGACAAAGAGCTTTCCCATACTCGCCCAAGAACCAATCGAATTTGCGGGTAACCTTTTGAACCATTGATGGGCTCCACCCTGTAGAGTTGCAGCCAGTAACCTGCATCTGGTGGCTTCCTTCACTTGATAGACATCCATCTCTGTGTCAAAACGACTAAGGTACTCAATGGGATCAGTAGTCCCATCGAATTTTAACTCATTCGAAGGCCTATAAGACCTAGGCAGAGCCGACTTTCGAACCTTTTTGGTGAAAGGAGAAGCTGTTATAGGATTCACAGCAAGATTCTTTTCGTCCTTGAGTTGAGCCAAAATTTTCTTGACATCTTCTGCTGTCACCTCCCCAGTAGCTTCCGCCTTTGTCTTCTTACTCGTTTCTTCCTCCTCTTGCGACTCTGCAGTGCTTGATTCTTCAGTATCCTCATCTGAATCCGTGCTTTCTTCTTCAATTATTTCGATAGGTGGGTCTTTATCTTTCTTCTTTTTCTGTGAGGAACCTCCAGTCTTGGTTTTCTTCTTTCCCTTGGACCCTGTACGGCCCTTGCTAACAGTTTTACTCTTCTCAGGATTCTCTAGCTCTTCATCACCATTATTTTGCTTCGGTTCTCCACCATCGTCTGGAACCTCCTCTCCATTCTCAGATTCTTCAAAATTCAACTGTTTCGGAGTAACCTTCGACTTCTTGCCTTTCTTTGCCTTCTTTTTCTTCTTTTTGCTTGAAGCCTGCTCCAAAGTCGACAAACGTTCTCCCACAGTCTTTAAGATTTCCATCATAGCTGCTTTAGTAACCTTCGGTGCTCTGGGAGGAGATGTGTTCCCCTCATGAATCTGTCGCTCAGAACGGGTTGCTTCGCTATCCGAGTTGCCTGACATCTTTTCCACTCTTAAGATATTAACTATCCCCTCCTTCTAGCGCCAATGTTGATGAGTGGATTTCGTAATCAACTTATGTGAGGTCTACAGGTAGTTGTATAGGCTAGCGATCAACTGTTCTATGAAAAGGTTTGGGTTGTGTTTGTGGGGGTTGAGCTGAGCTCGAGGGTATCTCCAATAATCTCCGGTGCCTTTAGAGAAAATCAGAGAACTTAATGCGTCTTACCCTGAGGTGCCTACGTACCCTTGTATATATAGGGATCAAGCTCACGTAGTTCTAATATGATTCTGTCTCTTACTGGAATAGCTGTATTCGGTCACCTAGTTCGTGTAGGACTCAGGTTCCTTTAGAGCCTTCCACGAACTAGTTGGCTAAGTAGAGTACAAACTCGAGTTCGTACCCTACTATAATTCTCTCATTGATCAGAGATAATTCTAGGATCATCTGCGCCCTAGAATTATACTCCAATATCAATTCGTTTATCTGTTCTAGATGGCTTCTAGAACTTTCTGTTGGGCAACTCGTAGGAACCTGGTGCTCAGGAACCTACATCTCAGGAGCCTGTTTCTCAGGAACCTCCTTATTTCGGGACATATCGCTTAGGGACCTCCCTTTAGGTGTCAGTACCTGCACAAATAACAAACTGGTTAGACTGGATAACTCTTCACATGCTTTTATCATCTCTATGGCTGTTGCTATGCTAACTCGAACTCTTCTGCTTGGAGGAACCTGGTCTTCTAGTGCTCAGCTCAGCTTCCTGAACATTGGGAACCTCTTGATACTCATAATTCCTTAGTCATTTCTTCTATCTGGTCTTCATAACTCGTAAGGGATCTATCTTTTGGCTTGCATGGATCGAATCCTACTCCCTCCTTTTCATTTCTTTACACTTTCTATTTTGGGCCGTCCATTCCATTTCTTTACATTACTAAAAATAGTAATTTTTAACAATAAAATACATTATTACATCCACTACTTCACTCCACTTTTTCAACACTTTACACTATTACACCCACTACTTCACTTATTTTAACAATAAAATCACTATTACACCCACTACTTCATTATTTTAACAATATTACACCCACTATCTTGATCTTCGTGCAAAAAGCAAATGATAACAATTCCAATGGACGGAGGGAGTATAACTTAATGGGCCTAAATCTAGCCCATGCAGATTTTGGGCACAACAGTGGGTACTTAATATTATTTTAAGGAGTAGTGGGTGGAGTAGTGTGTATTGAATATAGTTATTTTATGACCTAAAATAGAAATGGGAAGAGTTTTTTGAATGTCCCGATAAGAAAAATGAGAAGACTTTTAAGGGACAGAGGGAGTATTAACTTACCGAGATTTCACCCTGGACTCCTGGAGTCTTGAGTCGTGAATTTCGTGTGTGAGTTTAATGGTTGGGGAACACCCCGGCACCAGCTATCATTTTACAAGTGGCTTTCTGCGTGTTTACTTATTTGGTTTTTAATTATTACTATTGTTTTCTTTTGTGCTACTTTTGATTGTTAAGTAAGTAAAGCAATTTAACATTAATTCATGATCAAAGTCGTAATAATGGATCCCATAAAAACCCTCACCTTATTCATACCAAAAATGTGTAAATGATCTTCATACATATTCACATTAGTACTTACTCCCTCCGTCCCGACAGATTGTTTACGTTTGCTTTTTGCACGAAGATCAAGGATTATGATTAAAATAAGTAAAGTAGTGGGTGTAATAGTAATTTATTGTTAAAATAAGTGAAGTAGTGAGTGTAATAGTAATTTTATTGTTAAAATAAGTGAAGTAGTGGGTGTAATAGTGTAAAGTATTGTTAAAATAAGTGAAGTAGTGGGTGTAACAGTGTTAAAACTTACTCCCTCCGTCCCATAAATAATGTCTTAGTTTTTTTCAAGTTTCTGGCACGCATTTCGTCGCATATAAAAATCATAGTTGTAAGTATTATTTTTTTGAGTTTTTTGTTTTGTATAAAAGTTTGAACATCCTATTTTTATACAAAACAAAAAATTCGAAAAAATAATACTTACAACTATAATTTTTATATGCGTGGAAATGTGTGCTAGAAATTTGAAAAAAACTAAGACATTATTTATGGGACGGAGGGAGTACTATTTTAGGAAACGTAAAGAATTGGTTGGGACGTCCCAAGAAGGAAAGTGTAAACAATTGGTTGGGACAGAGGGAGTAATACTTTTTAGTCGGCAAAGTAGCTCTGCGCTCATACTACTCCATTTCTTACGCAAGAGTCATTCATTTTTTCGATACTGATTCATTATTTTTATTTTCTTTGAAAGATGATGATTTATTTTTAAAAAGTAAGTTATTTAAAATTGAATTTGTATATAATACAAATATTTGTTAGTTACTGCTCTAATTTTTTTTAAATAATTAAATTTATATGCCTTACAATTAATATCCATTTTCAAATCCAAAATCAAAGACGATAAAAGATAAAATTTAAATTATAAAATTATTCAATCTTACGCCGTTGTTGAACAATACCTTACGCAATGTTTATTATTATTATTATTTTATAATAAAAATGTACACATATATGTTAAGGTTGGTGCATCGTTCACTTATTCTTTCAAGTTTCAAGACTAGCATAAAAGCCCGTGCCCCGGTAGCTTAAATATTTATAAATCAAATTATGTTAATGTTCTTAGTTAAGTACGTGCAAGTTTATAATTTGAAATTTGATACGAGTAGTATTGATAGCAATCATAACATTTTTTTAAAATTTGTTGTGGATCATAGAATATGATTGTAGTATTCGGTGGGTGCTTTCAATTTAAGATGACTTTTCAGAACACTTACAATTCTAACCATTGGTTCTTCGAAAATGGTTCATCCCTTTAGCTAATTGAACCACTAACTTATAACTCGTGCGATGCACGAGTTTTTTTATATATAATAATTTTATTTTATGTTACGGATTTCTAATATATTTAATTAATATTTGGAAAATATAGTGTGATATTTTCGTCTATATATTAATAATTTTAAGATTAATTTTAAATAAAAAAGGTTACGTTTTTTAATTAGAAAGAAAATATTAATGATTGTAAGATATGGTACGATCGATATTTTTAGGTGTTTATTAATGGTTGAGAGATATGGTATGATTAATATTTTTAATTTAATATAATTTGATATATTCATGTTTAATGATTATACTTATGTTTTTTTTATTATAAACAATGTACATTAAATTTTAATATATTTTATTAGAAATTGAAAGATATGATATGATATTTTTGGATATATATTAATGATTGCAAGATTAATTTTAAATTAAAAAGTAACATGTTTTAATTAAAAAAGAAATATTAATAATTGAAAGATATTGTATGATACATATTTTTAGGTGTTTATTAATGGTCGAAAAAAGATCTCTATTTTGCTTATAATAATATAGTATAGATTTTTTAAGGTAAAATCTAAATATCCTTCAAACTATTCCATTCCGAAAGTGTAAGTTCTGGTCTTGATTTTAATAACAATCCTTTGAAACTCTGCCCATGTCTTGTTCTTTAAGTTCTTAAAATTCTTTTTCTAACTTTTCCCTCTCTTTTCTTCTAATCTCTTGATATTTAAAAATTCATTGTCTTTGTTTTTTTTTTCGACATCTATTTATCTTTCAAGATATCAGAAAATTCAATTATGAATCATTGACTTAACAGATCTACCTTGCGTAACAAACTTATCATTCTTTTGACCTATGCGCTTGAGAATTGATGAATTACGTCTCGATATATATTTTTCGTGCTTCCAATATCATGAGTTAAAATTGTTCATGTCTCATTTTCCTATACTTTGACATTGAATTCATCATTATACTTTGTCAAATGTTATATACAATTTATTCCAATATATTATTGTAAAATATCCTTATAATTCAACTATATATTTTATGTAAGTATTTAGCCAATAATTGATAACTCATAATTTCATCTTATAAATAAACCACATATTCTATGTAATTATTTATAAATAATGGTTATGTTATACAATCTTATTTGTATATTATATATTTTGGATAATTTTCTTACTATTCATACTTTTATTAATATGTACTATTCATATATATTAGTTGTTTCTAGTTTCACTAATAATAGTTAATATAGTTTAATTCATATAAAATGTCATACTAAAAATAGTTACAAACAATTATGCGCTCCATTTATGATATTGTTTTTTTTATAATTAAACTTTTCATTAATAAGGCTGGAAACACTTCGACTCGAAAGTCCGAAGTCCAAGCTACCTTACAAGAAGAAAACAGAGAAGTACACTCCCCATGGGAGGCCAAAGAAACTGGAAAACTGCCAAAATACAACAAGAACATCAAAGGCAGATGATAAGACAAAAGACAACAAAAGACATCAAAAGAAGATCCAATCCAAGCATTGGAACGAGACTACTGGGGGTCCTCCCCTCCATTCACCGAAACCTGGTCTTGAATGTCCATCGCTCCCACCGAGTTATCTGCAATAGCGAACCCTTGAACCCTACCCTGTTCATCAACCGGAATGGGAGAGACTAGTAGTTGTGGGATTGGTGGCCCAAATCCCATATCAAGATCCATTTTCTCCTGAAGTCTGCCAAATGGCTCATGCACGAAGTGCATTGTTGTCCAGTTGTGCAAGCCCACTGCAGCCAGGTAATGTGCGCATCTGTTAGAGGTGTCTGATACATATTGTATGATGTTCTCCCACTCCGGGTTGCAACCAAGGAGATTCTTAATCTGCTCCACAATCCAAAGACAAGTCCGGTCACCTCTGCCATCCTTTCTGTTCACATCGAAGTAGGGGTGGAAGTTGTCTGTTTCGAGTAAAGCTATCTCACAGTTGCACAGCCTTGCCTGATTTAGGCCAAGATGACAAGCCCACAGTTGTGTAGCCAGTGGGGATAAGCCTCTCATGGTTCCAGTTAGAGCTTTGACCATTTGTCCTCGATGATTGCGTATGATGATTCCTACTCCATTGGAGTTGCCGTTGTGTTGGCGAGAAGTATGCATCACGTGGACGTTAATCTTGAACTGTCCTCTGAGAGGAGCCTTCCATGTGTAGTAAGCCATCTTGCACTGGAGTTTTGGAGATATGTGTAGTGTGAGGTGAGAATTGTGAATATGAGAATTGTGAATATGAGGAGGGGTTGTGTAGAATATAAAGAAAGAAAGTTGTTGTAGGTTATTGTAGGGGTATGGTGTAATATTTGGGAATTTCGTACTCATAAATTATATTATTTGACATTAAAAATATTATTATGTGCCTTAATTGATGAGTCATTACATGTTTGTGTGAATGTGAATATGTGTTATGTGTCTAATTGCTAGATGTGTTGACGTGAAATTTTATTAAAATTTTTGCATAGCTTTTAAATGTTAAAATATGATTTTTAAATGGCTTAAATATTTTTATAAAATTCTTGGAGTTAGTAAAAATCATGAAATTTCTTGTTTTATTATCTTTATGCATTTAAAGACTTTTTAAAAATAAAAGTTTAATTTATTTTCGCATTAAAATATTTTACAAAGATTTTCTCAATTATTTTCATTTTTAAAATATTAAAACTTGTAAAATTCAAATCTTTTTATAAAACGAATTTAAAAATGTTTTAAAAATATATTGAGGAAGAGAATTGCATATTTTAATTTTATGTATCAATAAATTATTTTTAGATCCAAAATATTTTTCAATTAGGATTTAATTGTTAAGTCTTTTATTTAATTAAAAGATGCATCATTAAAATACATTTTTAATTGTGTGTAGTGTGTGAGTGCTTGAACAAAACCACCCCACCCCCCTTTCTTTTTCATTTTAACCGAGACCCCCCCTGTTCATCTCTTTTCTCTCAAAACCCTCTCTGTATTCTCTCCATCTCCATTGTTATTCAAGCAAAGACCTCAAGGTAATTTCTTCATTAAACCCCAACACATTAGTTATAAAAATACTCCTCTCTTCATCCTCTACAACCCCATGTCTTTGAATTTCAATTTTCTTCACTTTGCAAATTAGGGTTTTCGAAAATCAAGCATCAAGAGGTAAGTTTTGTGGGTGTTTTCGATTGGGTGTTACTCCTTGGTAGAAACCCACGAATTTTGGGCTCTCCGGAGAACCTTAACCTTCGGCCATGATCAAAAAGAGGGCCAAGGGTTACATGCATGTGTTTATTTGATGATTTTGTATAATTACTAAGTGGTATATGGATGCATGTGAGTTTTTACAAGTTTTTAAGTTAAGTTTGATGATGGGTATGAGTTTAAATGAGTTTATATGATGTGGGTATGTGTGTATTGTTAATTGATGATTGTTAGTAGGTGTAAAATTAAAAGGGTTAGTGATTTTGATGATTATATGACATGAAATTTGATGGGTTAACTTTATAATTTGATTTTAGTATGAATTTGTTAGTTAGTGTTGATGGGTTGTTGAAATATTGAATTGAATCAAAGGTTGGGTGTAAGTATGTGTGTAAGTAATTGTTGGAGTTTTGGTGAGTGTTGGTGGTGAAGAGGGAGAGGCCGAGCGAGAGAGATTGATGGAGGGAGAGAGAGACAGAGAGAGAGAGAGGGAGAAGCCGAGAGAGAGGCCGAGAGGGGGAGAGAAGAGAGATTGTGAGGAGAGATTGTGTTCTTGAGTTGAAGTTGATTGTTAGTCATTTAATTACTTAATTTAATTGCTACATGACTTAATTGTTTTAATGATTAAATTGCTATGTGAAATTGATTGTTGAATTGCTTAACGAGTCGTCGTGGAGATAGTAGGATGACTTAGGATTGCTTGGTGATTGTAGTAGTCGATTGTTGATGGAGTTGTAGTCATTGGAGGTGTATTGTGTTGTCTTGTGATTGATTGAGACCGATTATATTCGGTATGGTTTGACGACTACACAAAGGAGATGCCGCCGAAATTTCTAAAAATATAATAAGCGATTTCCAAAAACCCTAAAGGCACATCTCCAATGTTAAGTCGTAGAATCATTATAGTACTATACCATACTACATTGTAGGTTAAGTGATTTACATGCTAAGTGACTGTTATGCTATAATTACGCAAGCGCACGTTGTCACAAGTAATATATGATTAAATCAAGTTCGTTCCCACAGAGATCTAGAATGGTGTTCAATTCAATTAATGTACCTATGCATCAATGTATGGTTTTGATTCACTGCTAAGAAAAATAATAAATTTAAGATTGATTATCTAAATTAAACTAAAGTGCAAATTATAAACTAAGAATTAAACAATTAACGAGAATTAAAATCGAATTACTTATATGAGAATAAACATGGAATCCTAGTTTCATCATCTACTTCACTTATAGTTGCAGCCTTTAATTAAAACATGCGATGGTTTTGATATCTGATCGAATAACATGAAAAGAGTAAAAGTTACCTCTCGGTATACTAGTACCAATCTACGCATACATCCACAAAAGAGATAGAAGATGAATAGGCACCTATTATGTTTAGACCCTATATCTCTATAGAATTTGAAAACATAAAGGTTGAAGCACAAGTTATCCACTTAGATCACATAGGGTAGCATAATATCTCTATTCATGCCACAAATCATGATGCTAAAACATCAACCTATCCTATGCTAGCATGGCAAGTTCTAAATCTCAAGATCCACTCTCGTTTGGCAAGAGATTAATAATTCAATTTAGATGTTAGCTACGCATCTAAAAGCATTAAGATTAACCATACGAGGATATCAAGAATTCACCACACATAAATCTTTAAGGCATGCAAACTACTAAGCTACATAGATAAATCCACTAGGATCCCACGATAACGATTAGTTCATAATCGAACCTTTCGTCACCATGGGATTTGACGAAAGCATGATATTAAACAAGATAAAGGAGATGAATAAATCAATAATAAAATAAGGTTTAGTGAACAAATCCGTGAAAGTAACAAGCATCCAAAAGATACACCTCCACAAAGGAATACAAGAAAACTATATCTAGATCTTCTTGTCGTCACAATCCTCGCCTTGGCTTATCTCTCTCGTGCTCTGAACGAAATTAGTGTGTAGATGATTGTGTAGGTGATGATTTTTCTGTGCCCCAAGGTGTGTATTTATAGCCCCAAGTGTCCTCTTGTCCAAGCAATTACCGTAATTAAAATAGGATAGAGTTCCGGTAATTTCCCATTCTTGATTTGAGATAGAATTGCAATTGCCATGTTTAACAATGAATTTAAACCCTTCTGGTCGTTCCAAATAATTCCCATAATGATTTGAAGTTGGTTTGGCATCACTTTCCCAGTTTAAATCAGATTCTGGAGAAATTCTGAAGTTCTTGGCGGCTACTGGCGCGCCCGCGCGACCCTCAGTACAAAAACCGCGCGCCCGCGCGCTCCTTACATATCAGAATTCTGCCCGCGCGCCCGCACGAATACACAGCACATTCTGGCGCGCCCGCGCGGAACATTGCTGCACAGCCTGAGTTCTTTTTCCACTTCTGATTTCTCGACCAATTTCAATGCCACTTTCGACACTTGTTCCTTTGAGTTCAAAACACACCTCATAGCTACTGGAGACTCCATCCTTTCACCTGATAATACATCCTACACAATTCTTGCAAAAACGGATTAAAACACACTAATACTTGGGATACAAAACACCAATTTAAGTCGAAATGGAACGATCCAAGTGGATATAAATCCACTTATCAGTGACTTACATGACGTATGTGTTTACATGTATATATGAATGTATGTGTATAACATGGTTATATCGATGGGGCGTTAGCACTGTTAGGATTGCTTTGTGATATGTAAACAAAAGAGGGGAAAATAAGATATTGTTTATTATTATTATTATAGGTCCGAGTAGGAGGCCTGGCAAGGAGCCGATTGAGGAGGACGCTATCTAGTGCAAATTCATGATTTAAGGCAAGTGTACTATCTTACCTTGTTGATACCATATATTGAATGCCATGAGATATCGAATTGCTAGGTTGTCACAAATTAGTACCTTATTCTTTCCGACCTTAATATTGTCGTATACCTTGTGATTGATTCATATTCTTTGAACTTGAACTTGACTTGTCTTGTTAATCGATGACCACATTGCTTGGAAACCCTTTCATATTTTCTTGAATTCTTGAACCAACTACTTAAATATCTTCTTGTACTTGAACTCGTTTCTATCTAAAAACAATTATTGATTCTTGATTAACCTTTCGTGATTAACTTTTCTTGATTAACCTTTCTTGACTTAATCAAAGTACACTAAACAGAATCTCAACTCCCAAAGATCCAGAATGATTGACTTTCTTCATTTGACCTTGTCATTTATTCGAAATTTGAGAATCCTATTCTTGTTGATTAACAACTTGATATAACATTGATAATCTTGTTTCTTTGAGATGAATTGAATTTGATAGTCATTGTTTAGCCTAAATGGAATTGGATGGAATGTTACTTTGACCGAGGCGCCGGTCCAAATCATGTTACTATTATAGGCCAATGTGTGCCTGGGATCCCCTTATATTTGATGAACACCGTATTAGATATGCGGATTCGGAGCTCTGACGTGGGCTGATCACCCAGCTTTGCTCGTAGCGTCTTATCAGATATTCCAATTCCTTTTCATTTAATTTTGATATTGATTCAGTTGATACAGTTCATTTGCAGATTTTTATATCTTGCTTTACAGTTGGATTATTTTGCCAGTCTTATATTGTTGTTTATGCACTTGCTGAGCAATTGGCTCAATGATATTATTTTCCTTAACCTTTCAGTGAAACTCGAAGATGGTAAGGACTCTTGAGACTATGCGTAAGAATTGTGGTGGTTCAGGTGTAGCCTATAGGAGGCAGTTCCAGGTAGAAGGGAGTGACGATCTGATGGATCTTATTTTGCTAGACTTTTGAACTTAGTCTGTAATAATCTTTTGAACTTAGAATAAATTGTGGTTGTAATAATAAATTGTTTTAAATTGGTAGTTTATATTGTTTCAAACTCTTACCTGTTGGCGATCTAGGCATGGGATTGGTAATGTCTAATTAATTAATATGCATGCTTTACCATTATCTAGTTAATTTTGATTAAGGGATTTGGGGCCGTCACAGGTTTGGTATCAGAGACACAGGTTTGAGTCACTGAACAATATAGGTTTAGGTAACAAGATAGATCACATTTTCAATAATCACTTAGGATTAAAATAGAAACTCACTTAGAATGTAAATAGTATGATATTTCTAAAAGAATAGGATTGATTGACCCCTATTATCGAGAGTGTTTAAGTAGAATGCTTCTAAGTTATATCTGACGGTTTATATATATATATATATATATATATATATATTATATTATATTATATTATTATTGGCAGCGACAGCGGGCACCAGGACCTTCAGCTCCACCTCCTGCCGAGATAGCAGATACTGTACCTTTGCCCGTCTATCAGGAGTTGCTTAGGGAGTGTGATCATCTTTATGGTGAGAATGCTCAGCTCCAGAGGAGGATTGATGCGTTGTACGATGATGATGATGGCATACTTGCGAACCATGATGGAACCTTTATCTCTAGGCTTCAGGTACTTACCCGGATGGCTAACGAGCGGCTTCGTGAGATGGTAGACGAGCTCCAGCGCGTGATCAACGAGTTGCAAGAGGACTAGTTTTATGCTTTGGGTTTTATGCGATGGCGTATAGTATAGCCATTTTATTATCAGACTTATGTTGTTAGACTTTATCGTACTTTTAGTTTCGGTTTTCGTACTTTATGTTGGTTGGTACTTTGAACTGTTGGATTTGGGTTATCGATGGATGTCATCGGTACCATTATCGTTATTATTATTATCGTTTCCTTTTTATCGTATTATTTGGGCGCCTGAGATTGTTTAAATTTTAGGTTGTACCATGTCATATTAGAACTGTTAGACCATATTGTGCCATGTTGCGGTTAGATGTATGCTTGTGGATAAATAGATGCTTGTTTAATATTCAGAAAGATGCCTCCAAGAAGGAGCAATACTAGAGCTAATCAAAATAGGGATCAAGATGATCAGAATAGAGATGATAATCAAGGCAATATGGATATGGCCCAGCTTTTGGGACTTTTGCAACAGCAGACAGCTACGTTGGCACAGCAGCAGCAGCTACTTCAGCAACAACATCAGCAATTGCAACAGCAACAAGGACAGCAACAACCAGCCCAACTTGTGGTAACTTTTAAATCTTTTCAGGCTGTGAAACCCCTAGATTTCCAAGGAACAAAAGATCCAGTTGAAGCCCAGATATGGCTTAAGGAAATGGAGAAGGCCTTCGCATTGGTGAAGGTTAGTGATGAGCAGAAGGTAGAATTTGCTAGTTATTTTCTTAAAGGTGAATCTAATTATTGGTGGGAGTTGGCTAAAGCATTGGAAGCAACAGAAGTGATTCAGTGGGATAGGTTTAAAAGGATTTTTCTGGAGAAGTATTTTCCTAGATATATGCAGAATCAGATGGAGTTAAAGTTCTTTAATCTTAAGCAGGAAAATATGAATGTTGATGAGTATGAGAAGAAGTTTACAGAGTTAGCAAGGTTTGTAGGAGATTATGTGGATACGGATGAGAAGAGAGCAAAGAGGTTTTAACAGGGATTGAAGCCATGGTTAAGGAGCAGAGTTGCAGCTTTTGAGATCAACTCGTATGCAGAAGTGGTTCAGAAGGCTATGATAATAGAAGGTGAGAGTGATCAGAATCAGAAGAAAAGGGGCAATTTAAAGAGGAATGTGGAAGCAATCGAAAGGAATCAGGATCAAGGAAAGTCAACAAATCAGATGGAGAGGAAGCCCGGATTTCAGAACCAGGGAAGAAATTTTAAAAGGAATGTGCCCAGAAACAGGAACTCAGAAACCCTTCCTCAGAACCCCAATCAACCAATATTTCCCCGACCCTCTATACCAGAGTGCAAGAATTGTTCTAAGAGACATACCGGAGCGTGTGTGAAAGCAGATATTGTTTGTTTCAAGTGTAATCAGAAAGGTCATTATGCTAACGAGTGCAGGAATTCGAAAGCGAGTGTGACTTGTTACAAGTGTGGGAAAGTAGGACATATGGCTAGGGAGTGAAGATCGCCTGTTCCAAACAACAACTTGATGAGATTGACTACCTCTACCCCAGTGAACCAAATGGCAACATCTCAGATTCCAACTCAGATTCTAAATCCACCTGTACTTCAGCAAGTTCCAGCCCTTCAAGCTCCAAGTTATCAAGCTTCAGCCTATCCAATTCATGCCCGGACCTTCAACATGAATATGAACGATGCAGTGAGAAGCTCGGATGTAGTGGCAGGTACGCTTTTCGTGAACGCCATTAGTGCAAAAGTGTTAATTGATTTGGGTGCTACTAGTTCGTTTGTTTCTAAAGATTTTGTGAATAAGTTGAAGTGTGATACTCGTATGTTAAGAGAAGCTTTGAATATTGTGTTAGCTAATCAGGATCAGATACCAGTAGATACAGTGTGTTCACCCTGTGCAGTAGAGATTTCAGGATATCTTTTTCCCGTCACCTTGATACCTTTTCAACTAGGAGATTTTGACATAATTTTAGGAATGGATTGGCTTGCCGAGTATGATGCGCATATCGATTGTAGGGGTAAGAGAGTTACGTTGAGATCTCCAGAAGGCGATAGAGTTATCTTTAAGGGGCATAAGCAGACTAGTACGTTTCTTACCATGATGCAAACCAAGAGATTGTTAAGGAAAGGATGTGAGGCTTATCTTGCTTATGTGATAGACAAGAGTCGAGAAGGAGTGAAATTAGAGGTTATTCCTATAGTTAATGAGTTTCCCGATGTTTTTCCCGAAGAACTACCCGGATTACCTCCAGATCGTCAGATCGAGTTCGTGATTGACTTAGCACCAGGAACAGAACCTATTTCCAAGGCTCCATATAGAATGGCACCGTCTGAACTGAAGGAACTCGCCAGTCAACTTCAGGATTTATTGAACAAAGGAGTTATAAGACCAAGTGTATCACCCTGGGGAGCGCCAGTATTGTTCGTGAAGAAGAAGGATGGGAGTATGAGACTTTGTATCGACTATCGAGAATTGAATAAGTTGACTATCAAGAATAGATACCCATTACCAAGGATCGATGATTTGTTTGACCAGTTGAAAGGAGCGACATGTTTTTCGAAGATAGATCTAAGATCAGGATATCACCAGCTGAAAATCAAACCAGAGGATATACCGAAGACTGCTTTTCGAACGAGGTATGGTCACTATGAATTTTTGGTTATGGCTTTTAGATTGACGAACTCACCAGCAGCATTTATGGATTTGATGAACCGAGTGTTTAAGAAGTTTTTGGATAAGTTTGTGATAGTCTTCATCGACGATATTTTGATATACTCTAAGTCAGACGCGGATCATGCAGTGCATTTGAGGATAGCATTGGAGACATTGAGAAAGGAGAAGTTGTATGCCAAGTTTTCCAAATGTGAGTTTTGGTTGAAGGAAGTCCAATTTTTAGGACATATTGTGAGTAAAGAAGGAATTCGAGTTGACCCAGCAAAGATTGAAGCAGTTGTGAATTGGGAAAGACCAAGGACACCAACAGAAGTAAGAAGTTTTATGGGACTAGCAGGATATTATCGCAGATTTGTTAAGGATTTTTCTAAGATTGCGGTACCATTGACTAAGTTGACACGGAAGAATGAAAAGTTTGAATGGACTGATAAGTGTGAAAAGAATTTTCAAGAGCTTAAGCAAAGATTGGTAACTGCTCCAGTGTTAGCATTACCGGACGATAAAGGAGAATTCGTAATCTATAGTGATGCTTCTCATAAAGGTTTAGGGTGTGTGTTGATGCAGCATGGAAAGGTGATTGCGTATGCTTCAAGGCAACTGAAACCTCATGAACAGAGATACCCTACCCATGACCTCGAGCTAGCAGCAATTGTGTTTGCATTGAAATTGTGGAGACATTATCTTTATGGTGAGAAGTGTGAGATATTCACGGATCATAAGAGTCTTAAGTATATTTTTACTCAGAAGGAACTCAACATGAGACAAAGAAGATGGTTAGAGTTGATAAAGGATTATGATTGTACCATTAGTTATCACCCGGGGAAAGCGAATGTCGTAGCTGATGCGCTAAGCAGGAAACAAAGATTGAATACGCTGACAATGACTCAAGAATTGTTTAGAGAGTTTGAGAAGTTAGAAATTGAAGTTTGTGCAACAGAGATACCAGCAGAGCAAGTCTATACCATGACATTTCAACCAGTATTATTGGACAAAATTCGGAAATGCCAAGAAGAAGTGATGAATCAAAGATTGAATGAGTTGACCGGAGAAGAAATTTGCACGCAGAAAGATAACCAAGGTATTTTAAGATTTTCCTCAAGGATATGGATTCCTGATGTGAAAGAGTTGAAAGAAGAATTGTTGTGTGATGCCCATAGTTCTAAGTTTTCATTACATCCTGGAAGCACGAAAATGTATCAAGATTTGAAGAAGAACTTTTGGTGGCCAGACATGAAAAGAGAAATTGCTGAGTGGGTAAGTCGTTGTTATACATGCCAAAGAGTGAAAGCAGAACATCAAAGACCAAGTGGATTGATTCAACCATTGGAGATACCTGAGTGGAAGTGGGAGCACATTGCAATGGATTTTGTAGTAGGTCTACCAAGATCGAAGGCTAATCATGATGCTATTTGGGTTATAGTTGATCGATTGACGAAATCAGCTCATTTCTTGCCGATTAACGAAAGATTTTTGCTAGATAAGTTGGTGCATTTGTATTTGAAGGAGATTGTGACCCGTCATGGAGTTCCAGTATCCATAGTATCTGACAGAGATCCACGTTTTAACTCAAGATTTTGGAGACAGTTTCAAGAACATCTCGGAACGCAACTCAGAATGAGTACTGCTTATCATCCTCAGACAGATGGTCAGAGTGAAAGAACGATTCAGACAATTGAAGACATGCTTAGAGTTTGTGCAATAGATTTTAAAGGCAATTGGGACGAGCATCTACCTTTGGTGGAATTTTCTTACAACAACAGCTATCATGCTAGTATTGGGATGCCTCCATATGAAGCTCTCTATGGAAGGAAGTGTAGATCTCCTGTGTGTTGGGAAGAAGTTGGTGAACGAAAGATAGTCGGACCAGAATTGATTCAGCAGACGAAAGAGACAGTGGAAATAATTCAGAAAAGATTGCGAGTTGCTCAAGACAGACAGAGAAAGTATGAAGATCCAGCAAGAAAGAAAGTAGATTTCGAAGTAGGTGATCCAGTGTTGTTAAAAGTTTCACCATGGAAAGGATTAACCAGATTTGGGAAGAAAGGAAAGTTGAGTCCAAGATTTGTAGGACCTTTTGAGATTTTGCGACGCGTGGGCAGAGTAGCTTATGAAATAGCTTTACCGCCTCAGATGCAGCATATTCATAATGTTTTTCATGTATCGATGCTTAAGAAGTTTCATCCTGACACTAAGTGTGTAATAGAGTATGAACCAGTAGAAATTCAGCCAGATTTGTATTATGTAGAGCGGCCGATCAGAATAGAAGATCGCCGAGAGAAAGTGCTTAGAAATAAATCAGTTGCGTTAGTTAAAGTTTTGTGGAGGAACCCTAAGGTTGAAGAGTCAACCTGGGAGTTAGAAAGTGATATGTTAGAGCAGTACCCTCATTTGTTTACATAGCTGATTCTGGGGACAGAATCCTTTTAAGGGGGGAAGGATGTAATATCTGGGAATTTCGTACTCATAAATTATATTATTTGGCATTAAAAATATTATTATGTTCCTTAATTGATGAGTCATTACATGTTTGTGTGAATGTGAATATGTGTTATGTGTCTAATTGCTAGATGTGTTGACGTGAAATTTTATTAAAATTTTTGCATAGCTTTTAAATGTTAAAATATGATTTTTAAATGGCTTAAATATTTTTATAAAATTCTTGGAGTTAGTAAAAATCATGAAATTTCTTGTTTTATTATTTTTATGCATTTAAAGACTTTTTAAAAATAAAAGTTTAATTTATTTTCGCATTAAAATATTTTACAAAGATTTTCTCAATTATTTTCATTTTTAAAATATTAAAACTTGTAAAATTCAAATCTTTTTATAAAACGATTTTAAAAATGTTTTAAAAATATATTGAGGAAGAGAATTGCATATTTTAATTTTATGTATCAATAAATTATTTTTAGATCCAAAATATTTTTCAATTAGGATTTAATTGTTAGGTCTTTTATTTAATTAAAAGATGCATCATTAAAATACATTTTTAATTGTGTGTAGTGTGTGAGTGCTTGAACAAAACCACCCCACCCCCCTTTCTTTTTCATTTTAATCGAGACCCCCCCTGTTCATCTCTTTTCTCTCAAAACCCTCTCTGTATTCTCTCCATCTCCATTGTTATTCAAGCAAAGACCTCAAGGTAATTTCTTCATTAAACCCCAACACATTAGTTATAAAAATACTCCTCTCTTCATCCTCTACAACCCCATGTCTTTGAATTTCAATTTTATTCACTTTGCAAATTAGGGTTTTCGAAAATCAAGCATCAAGAGGTAAGTTTTGTGGGTGTTTTCGATTGGGTGTTACTCCTTGGTAGAAACCCACGAATTTTGGGCTCTCTGGAGAACCCTAACCTTCGGCCATGATCAAAAAGAGGGCCAAGGGTTACATGCATGTGTTTATTTGATGATTTTGTATAATTACTAAGTGGTATATGGATGCATGTGAGTTTTTACAAGTTTTTAAGTTAAGTTTGATGATGGGTATGAGTTTAAATGAGTTTATATGATGTGGGTATGTGTGTATTGTTAATTGATGATTGTTAGTAGGTGTAAAATTAAAAGGGTTAGTGATTTTGATGATTATATGACATGAAATTTGATGGGTTAACTTTATAATTTGATTTTAGTATGAATTTGTTAGTTAGTGTTGATGGGTTGTTGAAATATTGAATTGAATCAAAGGTTGGGTGTAAGTATGTGTGTAAGTAATTGTTGGAGTTTTGGTGAGTGTTGGTGGTGAAGAGGGAGAGGCCGAGAGAGAGAGAGATTGATGGAGGGAGAGAGAGACCGAGAGAGAGAGAGGGAGAAGCCGAGAGAGAGGAGAGAAAGAGAGAGAGGCCGAGAGGGGGAGAGAAGAGAGATTGTGAGGAGAGATTGTGTTCTTGAGTTGAAGTTGATTGTTAGTCATTTAATTACTTAATTTAATTGCTACATGACTTAATTGTTTTAATGATTAAATTGCTATGTGAAATTGATTGTTGAATTGCTTAACGAGTCGTCGTGGAGATAGTAGGATGACTTAGAATTGCTTGGTGATTGTAGTAGTCGATTGTTGATGGAGTTGTAGTCATTGGAGGTGTATTGTGTTGTCTTGTGATTGATTGAGACCGATTATATTCGGTATGGTTTGACGACTATACAAAGGAGATGCCGCCGAAATTTCTAAAAATATAATAAGCGATTTCCAAAAACCCTAAAGGCACATCTCCAATGTTAAGTCGTAGAATCATTATAGTACTATACCATACTACATTGTAGGTTAAGTGATTTACATGCTAAGTGACTTACATGACGTATGTGTTTACATGTATATATGAATGTATGTGTATAACATGGTTATATCGATGGGGCGTTAGCACTGTTAGGATTGCTTTGTGATATGTAAACAAAAGAGGGGAAAATAAGATATTGTTTATTATTATTATTATAGGTCCGAGTAGGAGGCCTGGCAAGGAGCCGATTGAGGAGGACACTATCTAGTGCAAATTCGTGATTTAAGGCAAGTGTACTATCTTACCTTGTTGATACCATATATTGAATGCCATGAGATATCGAATTGCTAGGTTGTCACAAATTAGTACCTTATTCTTTCCGACCTTAATATTGTCGTATACCTTGTGATTGATTCATATTCTTTGAACTTGAACTTGACTTGTCTTGTTAATCGATGACCACATTGCTTGGAAACCCTTTCATATTTTCTTGAATTCTTGAACCAACTACTTAAATATCTTCTTGTACTTGAACTCGTTTCTATCTAAAAACAATTGTTGATTCTTGATTAACCTTTCGTGATTAACTTTTCTTGATTAACCTTTCTTGACTTAATCAAAGTACACTAAACAGAATCTCAACTCCCAAAGATCCAGAATGATTGACTTTCTTCATTTGACCTTGTCATTTATTCGAAATTTGAGAATCCTATTCTTGTTGATTAACAACTTGATATAACATTGATAATCTTGTTTCTTTGAGATGAATTGAATTTGATAGTCATTGTTTAACCTAAATGGAATTGGATGGAATGTTACTTTGACCGAGGCACCGGTCCAAATCATGTTACTATTATAGGCCAATGTGTGCCTGGGATCCCCTTATATTTGATGAACACCGTATTGGATATGCGGGTTCGGAGCTCTGACGTGGGCTGATCACCCAGCTTTGCTCGTAGCGTCTTATCAGATATTCCAATTCCTTTTCATTTAATTTTGATATTGATTCAGTTGATACAATTCATTTGCAGATTTTTATATCTTGCTTTACAGTTGGATTATTTTGCCAGTCTTATATTGTTGTTTATGCACTTGCTGAGCAATTGGCTCAATGATATTATTTTCCTTAATATTTCAGTGAAACTCGAAGATGGTAAGGACTCTTGAGACTGCGCGTAAGAATTGTGGTGGTTCAGGTGTAGCCTATAGGAGGCAGTTCCAGGTAGAAGGGAGTGACGATCTGATGGATCTTATTTTGCTAGACTTTTGAACTTAGTCTGTAATAATCTTTTGAACTTAGAATAAATTGTGGTTGTAATAATAAATTGTTTTAAATTGGTAGTTTATATTGTTTCAAACTCTTACCTGTTGGCGATCTAGGCGTGGGATTGGTAATGTCTAATTAATTAATATGCATGCTTTACCATTATCTAGTTAATTTTGATTAAGGGATTTGGGGCCGTCACATATGGTGTGTGTTGACAGTGTGATGAAAGAAGTGTTGTACTAGAACGGCTAAATCGAGGTCTATATTGTTTATAAAATGGAAAGTTGTACTGAGGTATGGTGGGGGAGACGGCAGTGAACTGTAGTAGGCATGGAAAAGTTGAAAAAGAGGAGTGGTGCAACTGTGTATGTTGCAGGAGACAGAAATCTTGATCCCAGTGTTAATCTTCCTCTATACGAGAGATATAAAAACCATGTTTACCACCCCCACAGGATCCTGGGCTTGGACCTACCTTGCTTGGCTAGATAGTCCGCACCAAAATTATGGGCTCGCTGTATGTGATCCAGTTGGATGTTATGTAACCCCTCTAGTTCCCACTGCTCTGCGAATTGTATACCACTACTATTACCTGCTAGGAACCTTTTAATGTTTGTCCAAAGGCCCATAGAATCTGTGAATATGACTACCTTTTTTTCTTTCTCGACATGACTATGCAACTTGCTCAAAAGAAAAATGAGTGCTCGAGTCTCTGCTTCTAAAGGAGATGTTGCCGCTGTTGGACCACTAAATATGAAGAATAGTTCATCCTTATTGTTTAGGATATATCCTCCTATCCCAGCCCCGTGAACCTCTTGGTACAAGCCGTCAATGAATCCTATGAGATCACAGTTCTTCTTAACCTCCTCAAGTAATTGTACTCTATGAGTTTTAATAGTGTTCGTTGGATTGTTCATCCAGGACTCCTTGCTGTTACCCTTTAGTATTCCTCCACTGGTGCACCATAGGAATGATCAGTGTATTATCAAAAATTGTACCTATTTGTCATTAGTGGCCACTTTGTTGAATAGTAGGTCATTACGACACAACCAAATGGTCCAAAGGGCTGCTGAGACTGTCGTTTGCCAGTGAGTTACATGTTGCGTCCCGTTTGCCGCGTTGAATATTTTCCATAGCCAATCGTTGTCATTTAGTTGAATGTTAATGACCATCCACCATTTGTCTATGAAATTCCAAGTAGATTGTGTCTTAGTGCAACTGTTAAATAAGTGTTGGACGTCTTCCTCTCCATTGTCACATGTACCACACGTTGTTGAAATTTGATTGTTTTGGATCCTATTGCGTAGGAAGATTTTCGTAGGGAGGATGTTGTTGCAGACTTTCCACATGAAAACCTTGATTTTGGGTGGGATTTTTAGTGACCAGATAAAAGACCATCTGTATTGAGAATTTGTGCCTGTCCTAAGGAGGTCGTACATGTATGCCGTTGTGTAGCATCTGTTTGTTGGCTTCCAAATGAGAGTGTCCTGTTTCTGATTGCTGTTGAAAGCTTGTAATATGTTGTAAATTTCATCAGCTTCCATGTGTTCATGCCCACGGAGCCTTCTAGTCCATAAACGATCCGGGCCAGTAGTGGTGCTGCTCCAAATATCGCAGATGTCTTTTATAAATGATATTGTTAACAAAAGTAAATAATTTATCACAAAAAAATAATTATAGGCCTACATCTATACTATACTATTAAACCGAAACATTAAAAGTTTCGTAGCCGGTCGGTACTCTGGTCAGGCTTGATTAAAATATTCTTAAGTAAAAAAATTAATAAATACTTGGATCGGACTTAATTAACATATTCTTAAACCCAAAATAAATCTATACAATACTTGAGAGAATATAAAAAGTTTGATACTTGGACTTATTAGGTCTAAGTTAGAATCCTATTTTAACCAGACTAATTATACTAAAAATCCATTCTAACTAAACATCTTGGACATATTGGGGCTAAAATTAAAATTCTATTTGAACATGACTAATTATTTTAATCGCAACATATATAGCTATTTTATTTAATTAAAACACAAATCTAAATCTAATATAATTAAAATAAAATATTACAACACAAGTAGTATGATAACCAATATTAAAAATCACCCGTGCAATGCACGCGTTCTAATCTAGTATGATTATAAAGAGAATCAATGCACACAAGTTATCATGCAAATAATATGTGAGGCTTAATTGAAACACTTGTTTTATCTTAAATAAATTGTAAAATAAAATATTGAATAAAATATAAATAAATAAATATTTATGTATGTAGTTGATGAATTTTAGTATTAACTCAAATGATCACATAGCTCAATCGGCTAGAAATTTAGTGAAACACTTGATCCATCTTAAATAAATAGTGAAATAGAACATAAAGAAAAAAACATTTATGTATGTAGTTAATGAATTTTCTTTTTATCTCAAATGCTCATGTAGCTCAAGTGGTTGGAGGGATGAATTTACCTATGTGAGTTCTTGGGTTCAAATCCTTGTACACATTATTTTTTCAAAGATTTTAGGTTAGGTTTGGAAGTAGGCTTGGAATGAATAAATTTGCTCAGGATAACCGAACGTGTTCTCCTATTATATATAGAAATGAAGGATGAATTTACCTATGTGAGGTCTTGGGTTCAAATCCTTGTACACATTATTTTTTCAAAGATTTTAGGTTAGGTTTGGAAGTAGGCTTGGAATGAATAAATTTGCTCAGGATAACCGAACGTGTTCTCCTATTATATATAGAAAGATTAGCCGTACGACTTGGACATGGATCGTGTTGGGTCGGCAACGGCGTAATTTTACAAGAAATCAAACTCCGACCCAATTCAATTAACTGAATCAAACTCTGACCCAATTCAATTAATTCAGTTTTATAAGAAATCGACCCATTAATTGAAAAAAGATTCTGTAACCCAACTCCAACCCAACTCAATTAGTTCGGTTTGGTTCGGGTTGGGTCGGGTTAAATTTGTTAATCGAAAAAACTTTGCAGAAAATCTCGCACATTGCAGAACATTCGGTATTTTGCGGAAAATGTTGCAGAAAGTGTTGCAGAATGTTGCATAAAGTGTTGCAGAAGTCAAAAAGTGTTGCAGAAAATTTATAGAGTGTAGAAATTTGTAAAAAATACGCAGAAAATATACAAAATATGCAAAAAATATGAAAAAAAATTCTACATTTAATGTAAACGGGTTGGGTTGGGTTGGATAAGGTTTGAAATTTGTTAAACCCTTACCCAATCCAATAAATTCAGGTTTTTTAAAAATTTACCCGTTTAATTCATGGTTTTGAATGGTTCAATTTGATCGATTAAAAAGAGGATCGATTTGGGTCGGTTTAATCGGTTTTCGAAACCCATGTGCAACCCTAGCCGTAGGTGTGAATCGATATAATAGTATACAAAACTCGTGGTATTATTATATGATGCCGAAACCGAACCGTTAGTGATTGGATTGTGAATAATAATATATTTATATTGTATGCTGAATAATGCAGTTGTACAGATGTTGTAACAAAAATAATTGACTACCATTCTTTCATTATAATATACTAGCTTATAGTCCGTGTAAAGCATGAGTTACTTTTAATTTTTTATAATTTAGTATAATAATATTATAAATATTAATTTTAATATGTTATGTGAAGAATTTGAACCTAACATCTTTGTATATAATAAATTTTAATATTAAATATAAATTACTATGTTGTTGCCTGGAATCGAACCTTAATCCTCTCTATATAACATTTTTTAGTATTGTTGTATCTAACTGTCATGGTCTATTTGAGTTGAAGATCTAACGGTTATGAATAGGGGATAACCAAAAATTAGGGGTTAACCAAACTATAAATTATACCCCATTTCGTTTAACATAGTATAGTACAGTATAGATTGGACTAATAACAGATTGAACACAAAATTATGTGATGCAGAAATAGTGGAATATAATTCTGTAACATTATAGTGGACAAGAATATACTCTTTTTACATTAATTTTAGTGGAATTTTAATATAAATAATAGCCTATGACTATCCTATATTGTATTGCATATAATATGGGGTTAACTGGCTATTTCATAACTGAACTCGTACTCAACTTGTAATTAGGTAATCGAATTAAAAAAATTTGCAATTGGATGAGTACACTAATATTTTATTGCGATTCAATCACTAAACACGAAATAACTTGCAGCGCCATTAACTCGCGATGTCTTTTAACGGTGCCCCGTTAACTGTTGCCACGTATGATGACATGTAATTATTGTTGGGAATTTTACACTAAACAATGCAACAATGAGGCAGTGATATATATATTAAAACAAGAATAGGCAATAACCAATTAACAAAACAAATCACGAAGGCATAAACAAGAACGTAATCAGTAACTGTAATTAACACGACAGGTAAGAACACTTATCTCTCACAGTAGATTTAGAAAAAACTGATCAGAGAGAGAAGAACAGCTGAGTCACCAAGCCCTTCGAGAAGAATTGGCTGTTCTTGAAGAGAATATTGCCCCACTTACGTTGTGATTGGGTTGCAGCAATATCACTTCCAGGATAAAACAACACCGATCAAAGGGTTCATAAATACTCCAGTGATCAACATCGACCAGCACCTCAGTTCGCCTGAGAATTATGTATTTTTCCTGTAAGTATCGAGAGAGACCAGAGAAAGAAGAAAACAGGTCGTGTTTCTATCCTTAGGACGTATCTCTTCTATCTTAACGTTTATTTTCTTCTGTATTGTATATAATACCAAAAATAAACGTAACTGATACTCCATAAAAGGAAAGTAAATATTCTGATTTAATTTCATTAACTGCATCAGGATTTATTTTCAGTTACATAAGCATCAGGATTTGGTAATCAGTAATATCAGGATTTGGTGTCCATCAGGATCAGGATTCAGTGCTTGTCAGGAACTGATATCCATCAGGATTTAGCCCATCAGTATCTGATGTCTGACCAAGTCCATCGGGATTTTACTCCAAGTACTGATCCAAATTTCCAGTACTGTTATAACAAATAAATCTGAAACCTGTTAAAATAAACCAATAATCAATTCTTCTTTCAACTGAATTTATTTATGGATTCCACTAAGAAAATGTCTTAGATCCAAACATGAAAGTTTAAGTCCTCATTACAAGGAACAACTTACACTTGTTAGTTTCCGGAAATTACATCAACAACATATTTTAAATATGTCTCAAACTTTCCATTTTCTAACAATTATTTGTATTTAAAATTAATTTACTTATTTTTCTTTTCTTTTTCTCTCCTCTTTCTTCTCTCTCTCTCTCTTCCCCTTCACCCACCAACCCAACTCGCGACTTCACCTACTTCTCCGCCATTCTTCTCCACTCCCGTACCTTCACCAACAACCCAACCCACCCTCACGCCCTCCACCCATCTTCACCTCCGCCCGCACCTTCTTCCCCGCCTGCAAATTACCACCTCACCATCTCTTTCAACACCAACCCCCCACAACAACACCCACACCACCGTCCCTCAATTCCGACGCCGTTAACCACCGCCACCTCACACTTCCGTTACCCCCACAACCGCCTTCTCCTTCATCCTCCCACCAACTGTTATGTTCTTCACCACAATCTACCGCCAACACAACACCACCATTCCGTTCTCCCCTTCTTTACCTCACACCCACTTCCGCCCAACTTCCTCCGCCTCCAAAAAACGCGGCTACTTCCTTCACCTCCCTACTTCCCTTTCCTTTATCTCCTTCTCTCAATCACCACCTTCCCAATCCCATTCTTCTCCGCCCCACCCACACATCCTCCGCCCACAACACACCTCTTCTGCCCCCCTTCAGTGACGGACCCAGAGCATAATGTGGAGGGGGTTCAAAAATTCTTAAAAAATTTGAATCGCGCGAAGCACGGATTTTTTTCCCACTAAATCATGCAAAAAATAGATTTTTTCAATAAATCATGCAAAAAATGGATATTTTCCACTAAATCATACAAAAATGGATATAAAAGAAGACAAATAAACCATCTAGGAGGGGCCAGGAACAAGTAAATGATAGGTGTTCACACAAAATCACGCAAGCGTACGCGGTCACAAGTAATATATAAGGTTAAGTCCAAATTCGTTCCTACAGAGACTGGTTTAGGTTCAATACAGTTTTATGCACCTATGCAACAATGTATGATTATTATTCACTGCTAAGACAATATCAAAGATGGGTTTTGATTATCTAAATTAACTAAGAAGCAAATTAACAAAACTAAGAATTACTTAACTAATGAGAATTAAAATCGAATTACTTAAGAGAATTAAAACATGGGATCCTAACTTCATTAAATACTTCGCTTAGGGTTGATGCCTTTAATCAAAGTATGTGATGGTTATAATATCTGATCAGAGAACACGAAACAGGTATAGGCTACCTCTCAGTATACGAATACCAAACTACTCATACATCCACAAAAGAGATAGAAGATGGGTAGACACCAATTATGTTTAGACCCTATATCTCTATAAGATTTGAAAACATAACGGTTTAAGCACAAGTTGTCCATTAAGATCACATAGGGCAGCATAAAATAGTTCAAATTACGCTATAAATCATGATGTTAAACATACATAATCCTATGCTAGCATGGCAAGTTCTAAATCTCAAGATCCACCCTCGCTTCACAAGAGATTAACAAACAACTTAGATGTTAGCTATGCATCCAAGAAGAATAAGCACAACCATACAAGGATATCAAGAATTCATCACACACAAATCTTTAAAGCAAACAAACTACTAAACTACATAGATAAATCCGTTAGAATCTCATGACAACGATTAGTTCATAATCGAACGGCTCGTCATCATGGACTCTAGAGATAACATGATAATAAACAAGATTTGGAAGAAAATAATAGTGCTAAAGTAATAGAGTTAAGAAAACAAATCCGAAAAATATCCAAGAGTATCGCCTAAAGAAGAAAACAAAAAGTAGATCTAGATCTCCTTTGCTTGTCACGAGCGTAGGAATCCTTCTCCTTGTCTGAATCTTCGTCTCTCGGCTCTCTCTCTCTCTGTGTGTTATGGTGAGTAGTTCTCTGTTCAAGGATGATAAAACGTGTTTATATAGGCTCCAGGAGTCTTTTCCAGCAAGAAATTACCAAAAATACCAATTAGAATCAAAGTAGGAGAATTTTCAGGATTATTTCCAGCAAGGACAAGCGCCCATGCGCCACAAACAGGCGCCCCTGCGCTGTCCAGGATTTCCCGGTCGCCCCTGCGCTAAAAACAGGCGCCCCTGCGCTGTGAGTTTCTGCCAAAATTCTGATTTTACTTTAGACTTCATGAAAATTTCCCAAGCTTCGCGTGGACTGTAAGATCGCTGAATTCGGACTTCTAGAACTCCAGATATGGCCAAAACAGTGTAGACTGCGCAACCTACCCGGAAATCCGAATTTTCCATAATTTACTCATTTCTCCTCCGTTTTCTTTTCCGATTCTTTTGCCACTTGTCAAGCTTTGCTTCTTGAACTCAAATCCACCATAAAATATGCGATTTGTATCTTCCAACCTTAAGTTAGTAATCCTGCACAATCTCACTAAAACGAATCAAAAACACGACATACTTGAGGTCAAGTCACCAATTTAAGCCGATTCGAAGCGTTACAAGTGGATATAAAATCCGCTTATCAATAGGACATATATAGATTTTTCAAAAAAAATTTAAAATTTCCCCAACCTAGGAGGGGCCAGGGACCCCCTGGACCACCCCCAAGTCCGTCCCTGCCCCCTTCACCAACAGTTCAATCCATCCCCTCCCTTTTCCCCTCAATTCGCCCCGCCTCTCTCACCACGCCAGCACCGTTCACCACTGTTCTTCAACCCTCTAGCCGCCGTCCTCTCCCAGCCCCCTTCATCTCCTTCTCTCGTCACCAACAACCCACCTCGCCACCTCTGCTCTTCTCCATCCCCACCTCCGTTCGCCCCCGTCCAGCCCTTTCATCACTCGACCGCCTTCAATTCTAGGGAAAAAAGAAGTTAGGCATTAATAATTTAATTTAATTTAATTTAAAATAAGAGAAAGAAAGGCATTAATATATTTTGTAATCTGAGTAAAATATTTTTATAATTTTTTTAACACATCAGCAGACAACGTGTAAATTTTTAACACATCAACGCATCATGTCAGATTTCCATCACGGGTGTTACATGGAGTTAACGGAGGTTGGTCAATTGCAAGTTTTAATTAATTTGATGAGTTGATTGTAAGTTTTTTGAGTTCGATTACCCAAATTCAAGTTGAGCACGAGTTTAGTTATGAAATAGCGAATTAACCCATATAATATGCAACATTTTGAAACCTACACCATTTGTTGTGGAATTAAAACTAGGTTGTTAAATTGTGGCTAGGGTTTGTATGTAATTAATACCAAGGTTCGTGAGCTTCGTACTTTAATGGCTGCTCTCGTGTTTGTGGCTGAATCTGCTTTCACAAGATGCCTATGTACCTTGATAAATATCAAGAATCAAGCCAAAAACGTAGTTATGAGAATGAGGGTGACAAGGCTGTCGCATGCCTATCAAATAATAATATCTAACAAATCCTTCTAACTATGTAGTAGGGTAAGTCAGAGTCGATCCCACAGAGACAAACGTGTCAATCACCAGTTGTTCTCAATTTCAATTCAGCCAAGCAAGTAACACAATAAAATATCAAAGATTATTAAACTAATTTTATACTAATGCAATTAATCAATTAACTAAAACTTCCAGAACTAAGTATCCCCACTAGCATGAATTAATGCAATCGTGAATTCCCTCCCCAATCAATCGTATAATACTCAACAGGAAAGGTGCGCCCTATAAATTACCAATAACCTCTCCCGAGTATTACTGGCTTCTCTAAAATACAATCAAGCCTATTCTCATGGTATCATGCAATTTAGAGACATTAATCACAGCACCCTAACTTCCTAACAATCCGTTCTACCTATTCTCATGGAGAAGTTCATGTCCTCATTGGATAAATCACAACCATCTAAATCCAACTCTCGTTGATAAATAGACAATGGTTCAAACAATAAACATAATCACGTCTGATTTGTAATTGCTAATTAAAACAACTCAATAAGCAAGAGCAATTAAACAATCAAATTGGGGGAATTGGGAAAATCACACATCAATCATAACTAGGGTTCTACTTAACCCTAGATTAATTATCTACTCATACATAATTAAACTAATAAAACAAGAGATATAATATGAACACATAATATTATAAAGAATAGAGAAAAACCTTCAATCTTCAAAGAAAAGTGAAAAGCTATCTCCAATCTCTCCCTGTATATGTCTATACGTACGTATGTATGTATACGTAACTATCTATCTATCTCCCTATAGCAATAATCATCTCTGATATTATATATGTCTCTAATAAAAAAGGTATTTTAATCCTTGAGGAAATTACAAGTACGTTTCCTAAACTGAATAGATTTTCAAGGAAAATTCATGGTTGACTTTTCTCCTGTAGTTCTTGGCCACTCCATTTGTAATATGACATCTGGACCATCTTAGAATGATAGATAATTTAATTATCTTTGCGTGGGCTGTTGAATCGCCCAATTCTGACTTCTAGAACTCGAGATATGACCAAAATAGTGAATTGCGCGCGTGCTGCCCGATAAATCCGAATTTCCTTCTAATAAATCTCCAATTAAGCTCTTTATTCTCAAATCCTTCCAAGTTTAGAATTTCCTTGCTTCCTACAATAAAACATTAAAATCTATTAAATAAAAATCCAATTAAATACAAAATATAATAAATATGAGGAATATAATCATATAAAATATATATAAATATACACTCTATCAAACATCCCCACACTTAGCATTTGCACGTCCTCGGGCAAATAAAGAAATAAAAACTATCCTAACTAACTAACAAACATCACTTTCGTAGATGACACGATTGCATTGAGCGTATGCAACAAGCCGTTAAACCCCTAGGCAGCCCTAGTAGGACGAGTTTTGTCTCGTGAGGGTTTATAGAAGATATACCCACAAAATCAAATATTTTCAATCACCAAGTCTTAAACATGCAACAATTCATAGTACTCCACATATGCAAACCTCAATCACACAACAATCTGAGAAGATCTGAAAGTACACCACTTGCACAAAACAATACAAGTATGCACACGTTGTCTTAACAGACAAAAATATCATGAAATAAACATCAAAGTCTCCTTCAATAAGTAAGCATGCCGTGGATAGAAAATCTCACATTGCTCTCAATTCACACAAGTGTATAGGTGTTAGCGTTTCACTCAAGTTCAATCAAAATAGACATGTGCTACCATATGCTTGGTTGTCCACCAAATCTCCACTACTTCGTATATGTGCATGCACAAATCAAAAGGTCTTCATTAAAGGTTGTAATGGGGCTTAGGTATGGGGTGGGATATCAAAGAAATAGGCTCACAAGTGGCTAAGCTTGATAAACTAATAGAGCATAATGTTCATTTTTAATTGTAGCACTCAACATGAATAGTAGATCATGTAAAAGATAATTAAACTTTCACAAGCATTAAACCCATAAGCACATCATTATGTACTTTCCACTTTCACATTGCAATAAGCAATGAACAATAACTATCATTCGATCTTCTTCAATTTTTTTTTTTTGAAGATCAAGCAACCACATTATATAATTCCCACCAAAATATCAAACCTTAACGAAGAAATCCCCACACTTGAACATTCACCCACCCTTAAGTTGAATCACAATGCTCTACTAGTAAATCAAGATAAGAATAAATAAGTAGGCTAAAAAATAATAGAGTGGTGATAATTGAAAGAAACAGATATAAGCTCAAGGGGGCTTACTAAGGATATAACTCATAAGGATAGTGTTTAGGTCAATGAGGTTAATCCTAGTGCCTTTATCATTTTCATGCACACACACAACATGTAGTCTCAACAAGGTATCAAAACAAGTTCTAGAGCAATGCTAATTGACGAACAACACACAACAAAGAAATTCGATTGATATAAAATGTATCAATCATTAATTAGGCTCAAAATCTCACAAGGTGAAAGCATGCTCGACTCACTAAATTTGACTAAGAAGCATCTCAAGTTTTTAAATTTTCGAAAGCACACACAAGGAATTATCAAGCAACAAATGATTTTTATTCTATGATACAACACTCAGAATTAATCATGCAAAATTAGTCTACAAAATGTGTACTTATCCTCGCTAACATGCTTTTGAGACAAGGTAATTATATACAAAGTTTTTTTTTTTTTTTGAATTTTTATCGTATATATTTTTTTTTTGGATTTTTTTGTACATTAAGAACGTATCCCCACACTTAAATGGTTCATTGTCCTCAATGAATAATTTAATAAAAGAAAGAAAAAATCTAACAATTCTAAGAATAAAATACAAAAAGAATAATAATAATAAAAAAAATTATACAAATAAAGGTTAGAAATACTCCCCTAGTAGTCATGAAGTGTCCTCGAAAAATAATAAGTGAAGAAATGCTAGCTCCATGTAATTGCTTTTGGGCCCAAAAATAGACTATGAATAAGAGCAGGTGCACATTTTTTCCAGGAGCCTGCTAGCCCAACTGGTTGCAAGTGGCACTTAAAGTCACAAGGAGCAGGTGGTCAGGGGTTCAAACCCAAGCTCCAACATTTCCTTCAAGTTTTTTTATAGCAACAAGCAGATGGATTGCCAACATGTTTGGACGGACTGGACAACAGCAAATGGGCCACAGCAGATGGGCTGGAAAGCAGGAGTTAGCACGGATAAGGTGGGCTCGAGAAGATGGGCCGCAGCAGCAGAAGCGCGTGCATCAGGCGCGTGAGATGAAAATCAGGATAAAATTGAAGCGCGCAGGAACAGGTAATAATGCACGGGCATCACATGAAGCGCACGCCCAACAACTATAGCCGCATCATTAATAAACGAGACAGAAGTAATCACACGCCCAACATAAAATTCACACGGCCATCATCAAATTTCTGTCTCTTTTTTTTTTTTCTTAATTCGTAGTCGCACGGGAGCTCACACAAATAGCACCTCCAACATGTAACTTCTGTTAATTTTTTTTTCTTTTTCAAAATTTTTTTCTCCAAAATTTAAATAAAACACCAAGTGTCTTAAATAAATTATTCTTGCAAGTTGCACATACCTGAAACACTTCATACAAACTCATCAAGGCACCTTGTGGGAGTATAAAAAAATTACAAAAAAATCTAATCTAAAAAAAAATGAAATTTTTTTTACTAACATTATAAAAGTCATGGGTTGCCTCCCAAGAAGCGCTTTTTTTTAAGGTCTTTAGCTCGACCTCCTTATCAATCACTAGATCATCAATTAGGTGAAAAAGCAAACAAATGTACATATCTCTTAATTCGAGTTAATCTAATGATGTGAGCACCAATTAAATTACCAAGAAGATATATAAATTGACATGTGAGGCTCATGTGATGCTCAAGAAATTTCGGCATGTGAAAGTATTTCGAAAAATCATCTCCAACATGGTTATAGTTACTTTTCACAAATTCCTCCCAAATTGGGTCAACAAAAGGCATACACATATTTTCAATTTTAACATCATTCAAGTCAAGTTTATCCAAATTCGGTTCTATCTCATCTACCACAATTGGAATCACAATATCCTTATTCAAATTTATATCTACCACAACCATACTATCACCCTCATCAAATAGCGTGCAAAAAGAGTCATCTAAGAAATCAATCTCGTTACTATCAAACGAGTTTTCACACGAGTTAATTTCTTGAGAAGCATATGGGTCAATAAGAGCAAGACTATCAAAATAACCATCTTCATCATCAAAATCATCAAAAATTAACTTACTGTTACTAACCTCGTTTTGCGACTCTTTGAACTCCTTACCACTCCACAAAGTTGCATCATCAAATTGACTCATTGGTATTTTCTCCGTTTGAGAGCGCCTTTCAACGAATTCAGTTACCTCTTGAGCTAGTTGAGCAATTGAGTTTTCAATCAACTTACCTTGAGTTTTCAACTCATTAAGACTTGTCTCAACCTCTTCATTCTTGCTCAGCTGTGCAACAACAACTCCTTCCAAAAGATTTTCCAAGCTGGATTTCTGTGGTGGCTGAGGTGGATTGTCTTGGTAGAAAAAATTATTGTAATCTTCCCAACCAGAAGTGTAAGTATCAGCATAAGGATTATATTGTGGTAGCTGGTGAGGGTGGTCATGGGTATTGTAATAAAAATTACCATCCCAAAATTGTGTTTGATTTGGGTAGTAAGGGATATTAAATTGGCAATTATTTTGAGTATGTCCCTGTATACCGCAAACATCACAAGTGGCAAACAAAGAAGAATTTCTTGACTCAATATCATCGATCTTTTGAGAAAATGCCCGCATAGTCTCAACCAATGCCTCCATGCTTTCTTCTTGCTCCTCTCTTTACTCGCTTAATTTCTTCTTGGTGGAAGTTGAAACTCAAATTTTGCAAGAAACAAGAAAATCCACAAACGAAGGATAAAACGGAACAAGAATAATAGCCGAAGCAACACAACTAAACAACTTGGCCAAACTAACTCAAAAATTAACTAATCTAACACTGCTTTGTCCCCGGCAGCGGCGCCAAAAATTTGACAAGGCTATCGCGTGCCTATCAAATAATAATATCTAACAAATCCTTCTAACTATGTAGTAGGGTAAGTCAGAGTCGATCCCACAGAGACAAACGTGTCAATCACCAGTTGTTCTCAATTTCAATTCAGCCAAGCAAGTAACATAATAAAATATCAAAGATTATTAAACTAATTTTATACTAATGCAATTAATCAATTAACTAAAACTTCCAGAACTAAGTATCCCCACTAGCATGAATTAATGCAATCGTGAATTCCCTCCCCAATCAATCGTATAATACTCAACAGGAAAGGTGCGCCCTATAAATTACCAATAACCTCTCTCGAGTATTACTGGCTTCTCTAAAATACAATCAAGCCTATTCTCATGGTATCATGCAATTTAGAGACATTAATCACAGCACCCTAACTTCCTAACAATCCGTTCTACCTATTCTCATGGAGAAGTTCATGTCCTCATTGGATAAATCACAACCATCTAAATCCAACTCTCGTTGATAAATAGACAATGGTTCAAACAATAAACATAATCACGTCTGATTTGTAATTGCTAATTAAAACAACTCAATAAGCAAGAGCAATTAAACAATCAAATTGGGGGAATTGGGAAAATCACACATCAATCATAACTAGGGTTCTACTTAACCCTAGATTAATTATCTACTCATACATAATTAAACTAATAAAACAAGAGATATAATATGAACACATAATATTATAAAGAATAGAGAAAAACCTTCAATCTTCAAAGAAAAGTGAAAAGCTATCTCCAATCTCTCCCTGTATATGTCTATACGTACGTATGTATGTATACGTAACTATCTATCTATCTCCCTATAGCAATAATCATCTCTGATATTATATATGTCTCTAATAAAAAAGGTATTTTAATCCTTGAGGAAATTACAAGTACGTTTCCTAAACTGAATAGATTTTCAAGGAAAATTCGTGGTTGACTTTTCTCCTATAGTTCTGGGCCGCTCCAGTTGTAATATGACATCTGGACCATCTTAGAATGATAGATAATTTAATTATCTTCGCGTGGGCTGTTGAATCGCCCAATTCTGACTTCTAGAACTCGAGATATGACCAAAATAGTGAATTGCGCGCGTGCTGCCCGATAAATCCGAATTTCCTTCTAATAAATCTCCAATTAAGCTCTTTATTCTCAAATCCTTCCAAGTTTAGAATTTCCTTGCTTCCTACAATAAAACATTAAAATCTATTAAATAAAAATCCAATTAAATGCAAAATATAATAAATATGAGGAATATAATCATATAAAATATATATAAATATACACTCTATCAGAGGGATCAGACCCTTTATATAGGCTGAGAAGCCCTAGAATCGTGGTAGAATTAGGTGACTTGTTGGGCAAGTCACCGCCTTGAGGAAGGTTCTAGACTCCTCCCTTGTAGGAATCAGTTTCCTTGTTGAAGTAGGTGCCTTGGAGGCTAAGTCAGGCAGGAGTAATATCCTTATTTGACTCTTATTGCTGAGCTGGTTATTACCCTTAATATTAATTACGAAATTAATGTTGTAAATAGGGTTTGAGCCCATTTAATGGGCCCCACGTTTTGACCATATTGGGCCTAATTAAAGCCACATTAAATATGTCTTTAGGGCTTATTTTTAACCCATATCATTTGCCCCCCAACTTCTAGGAAAACTGATCAGATTTTCCTTGAAGTTTTAACGGCCTTATTCGAGACTCGGGTCTGGGTTTATTGCTCATATGCAAGCATTTTTAAAAATATTGTCTTAATGTAAAGCGTGGAGCGACCGACGCATTTACAACGGCCATAAACGACACTAAACAGTGCTAAACAGCCTTAAACGACGTTTAAACAGTGTTAAACGACGTTAAACGGCATAAAACGGCACTAAATTGTGCTAAACGACGCTAAACGGCGCTAAACAGCCTTAAACGACGTTTAAACGGTGTTAAATGATGTTAAACGGCATAAAACGGCACTAAACTATGCTAAACGACGCTAAACGGTGCTAAACAGCCTTAAACGATGTTTAAACGGTGTTAAACGATGTTAAACGGCGTAAAACGGTACTAATCGGTGCTAATCAGCACTAATCTGTGCTAACAGGCACTAAACTGTGCTTAAACGACACTAATCTGTGCTAATCGGCACTAAACGGTGCTAATCGGCACTAATTTCAAACTCAGTTTTCACTTTCTTTGATTACCAAATCGGAAAAATAAAAACAAAATTTCGCAACCCCGACTCGAGCATCGCTACCAATCTGCCGAGTCAAAAACCCGTACCAACAGTCGACGTCGGTCGGCCAACGCATGCGCGGGAAGCCAGGAGGTCAGTCGGCCATTTTTATTTTTTTTTGGAACGGAGCCAAAAAACCCATACCGACGATCAACGTCGGTCGGCCGAAGGACCTTCGGGCAGCCAGTCGGCCAGGAGGGCGGTCGGTCGGTTCAAGAACCCGCATCGACGATCGGCGTCAGTCGGCTGATGCTCCAAAAAGAGGCGGGTCGGCCGGTTCGTTGGTCTGCCAAAATTTATTTTTTTTTTCGAACCCAAACCGATGGTCGATGTCGGTCGGCCGAGGCGTACACGGGAGGCTAGTCGGCCGGGAAGGAAGGCGATCGACCGGTGACTCAGTCGGCTGGAACAAGATCTCGCACCGACAGTTGGTGTTATTCGGCCAAAGCTCTCCCGGAGAGCCGGTCGGCCAATGACCCGGTCGGCCAAATTTTTTCAGTCGATTGAAGCAAAATCTCGATGCGATGATCGATGTCGGTCGGCCAAAGCCTTCCATTGGAGCCCGGTTGGCAGGTTCTCGGTCGGCTGGGCGAAACCTCGTGCTGACTATCAATGTCAGTCGGCCGGAATGCCCCCGGTGCCTCAATCAACCGTGTTTCGGTCGGCCGTCTTCAACATCAAATCTTGAAATCACGTACCGATGATCGCCATAAGTCGGCCGAAGCTCCCCCGGGAGGTCAGTCGGCCAGTGGTTGGTCGGCCGGAGGCCTCCTCGGGAGCTCGATCGGACGGCCCTCGAAGCTTGGTCGGCCTTTTCTCGGTCCTTGAACTTCAACGTCAATATTCGAACGTCGATATTTGGACCTCAATGTCAGTATTCGAACGTCGATATTTGGACCTCAACGTCAGTATTCGATTGTCGGATGTCATTATTTAAAGTCGATGACCAAACAGACATCCTTGACTTCAAATTGGCTTTCATAACTTTCGTGACCTTCTGGGCCTTAACTCGCTTGTTGAATTCTTGGTTTTAAACCTTGAATCCATTTATGGTTGTCGGTTATAACCAACCCTTCATTCTCATTCTAAGATGTGGATCTTGTGGTGAAGCTTTTTAGTTCTTGCCCCCCTTACTTCGTGTGGTGGAGGTCTTGCTTCTCGGTTGATCGTTCAAGAAGTTCATTTGCCACTCAGCACTTGACTTCAAGTCTGGTGTGCCTTGGCTAGTTGTCACTCCTCTATCTTGACTCTAGGATTCCAACCTTATTCTTATACTCATATAACCTTACTTAGGTTTCAACTTGACTAATGACTCTTGATTCGAGCCCTTAAACTCAAACGACAAACTCGATTGGAGGCAGACAGCCTTGTTGGCCATCAAGGCTTAATTTTTGTGTCGAGATTTGAGATTCAAGATTTTAAGTATGGAATGACAAAGGATCTCTTATCTCAACACTTTCTCACTAAAAGTTTTTGTGCCTTCAAGGCATTATCAGGGCGCCGACCAGTCTCAAGATGAGCTTTGATAGGGTCTATCCTTCAACTTCCTTCATCAATCGGTGTTACCAACTTAGAGTTGAGGGTCGGGGCCTTCAAGACCTAGAAGTAACCACTCCCTGCATAATTCTCTATCTCAGAAGAAGCGAATTTAGACATGGCATCGGCCATAACGTTCTCATTTCTTGGAATATGCTCCACATAGCACTCATCAAACTGAGTCGTAACAACTTTCAGAACTCGCAAAAACTGCTTCCTCGAGGCCGTTATCAATGCCAAAGCAAACTTCTCGATGGTTGAGTAATTCAACTCAGCTCCATGCAACACCTTGCTAACATAGTAAATGGGTTTCTGAACCTTTTTCTCTTCTCGAATGAGGACGGCGCTCAGCGCTTGTTCGGATACCGCCAGGTATAGATAAAGAGTCTCCCCGGGACTAGGTTTGGCCAACAACGGGGCTTCTGCCATGTACCTCCTCAATTGCTCAAAGGTCTCTTGGCTCTCAGTAGTCCACTCACAATTTTTCACTTTTTTCAATGCTTGAAAGAATGGCAAGCATTTGTCACCAGACTTGGAGATAAATCTCCCCAGGGCTGCAACTCGGCCGGTTAACTTCTGTACATCTCGTATAGAACGGGGTGGTTCCATATCCAAGATCGCTTTGATCTTATCAGGGTTGGCCTCTATGCCTCTCTTCGAAACCATTAATCCCAAAGATTTTCCTAATCCAACGCCAAAAGCACACTTGGTTGGGTTCAACATCATCTTGTGGTGCCTCAGCACTTCGAATGCCTCTCTGAGGTGCTTGATATGGTCTGCCTTGAATAGGCTCTTGACTAACATGTCTTGACTAACATGTCATCAACATAGACCTGCATGGTTTTCCCAATCAGAAGGGCGAATATCTTATTCACCAGTCATTGATAAGTAGCGCCTGCATTCTTTGGGATGTCATTCTTGTGCATCTTAATCTCATTATAGTTGCTGAACCCATCCATGAAGCTCAACATCTCATGTCCAGCTATGGCAACTATCAACATGTATATCATTGGCCGGGGGAAACAGTCCTTCGGGCATGCATCATTCAAATCAGTGAAGTCTATGCACATCCTTCACTTCCCATTTGCCTTCTTGACCATCACAGGCTCAGCCAACCATTCGGGGAACTGAATCTCTTCAATAAACCCAGCCTCTAAGAGCTTGTCAACTTCTTGCTTAATGACATCTTGCCTTTGAGGAGCAAAATTCCTCTTCTTCAATTTTATTGTCTTCCGTTCAGGATCGACATTCAACCGAAGGGTTATAAATTAGGGATCAATCCCTGGCATATCAGCCGTTGTCCAAGCAAATACATCATTGTTCTCTATTGGTCTTCATCCTTGGATCCTCAATCAAGGTACTTAAGACATATTGAAGAGTAGCTAGTCCTTAACATCTTCGGCCTTGCATGGCTTTGATTGTTGCGTGTGGCTTTTATCTGCTCGTCTTTTAACCTAGGTCCTTCTATAACCTAACTCTTGACCCTTCGGGGTCTTTATTTATGCATTTGCTTGTTCTCCATTCGTGTATTCTTTTATTTTCGGTACTTGGTCATCCTTAACTTGCACTCATCAGGTACTTGGCACATAAATAAAATCACACAATAAATGAATGGAAAACAAACTTGCATTAATAACTTGAAATGGGTTCAACCCTTACATAAAGTACTACCATCCTACTCGGAGCAACATGCTCTTCAATAGTTTTAATGAACCTTATTTCTACTTCTACTAGATAAATAAGAAGCTAAGTTCTACTAGGATAACTTGAGCCCATCGGGGCTTTACAAGACTAGGCCAGCACCAGATTTTGTTTTTGATGCTCCATCAAAATAGAGTACCCACCACTCCTTCTGGACTCCTCCTTATTATTCTGAGGTTCACTTCCTGCTTGGGGTATTACCTCCTGCCCCCCGACTTCTTGGTTGCCAATGGTACATTCAACCACGAAGTTAGTTAACGCCTTAGCCTCAATGGCTATCCGAGGCTTCTGTGCGATGTCCTCTGACGGCCTTTCTTGACGTTTCTTACTACTGCGGACATTCATGTCTTCAATCGGAAGGACCTGCCCCCCGACTCCATCAGGCCTTAACGAGGCTACATAACAGCTTCGTGCCATCTTTTGATCACCTTTATGTTCTCCAACACCATTCCTGGTCGGGAACTTGATCTTCATATGATAAGTTGAGGCGACAGCCTTGAATGCATGAAGTCCAGTCCTTCCGAGGATAGCATTGTACGTTGAAACCGCCTTGATTACCAGGAAGTTCAACATCTGAGTGGCCTCCTTGGGCTCCTATCCAATAGTTACAGGCAACTGAATAGTCCCTTCAACTTTGGATTCTACTCCATTAAATCCATATATAGGCATGTTATTGGGGGTCAACTGAGAATCACTGTACCCCATCTTCACAAATGCATCATGAAATAGAATGTCAACGGAAGCTCCATTGTCTATCAAGACTCGCTTCACCTTTGAGTTTCCAATCACAGAAGTTATGACCAACGGGTCGTCATGGGGGAACTTCACCCCTTCCAAGTCTGAGTCAGCAAAACCAACCACTACTTCAGTTTTTGCACACTTCGGGGCCTCTCCTACGATGTGCATCACTTCTCTAGTATAAGCCTTCCGAGAATTCCTTGTTGTACCGGCCGTAGTCGGGCCTCATGAGATCATGTTGATTACTGGCCCTCGGGGCTGTGGGTTGCGATCTTGATCGTCATCCCTCCTATCATACTCTCTTCTCTGATTACCACGGTCGTCACCCTTAGTGAAGTGGCTCAGTTTCCCTCTACGAATCAAAAACTCGATCTCATCTTTGAGTTGCTTGCAATCATCAGTGTCATGCCCCACATCTCTGTGGAATCTGCAATACTGATTCTTGTTTCTCTTTGCGAGATCACCCCTGAGTGGCTTTGGCCATCGAAAATCCTTATCCTTCTCAATGTCCAACAAGATTCAACTCCTAGGAGTATTCAACCTATCATACTCAGTGAACCTCGGTCTTTGGTTCTTCTTAGGGGCATAGTCGGAGTCCTCGCTAGTTCGGGGATACTTGTCCCTAGCATCATACTCCTGGTCATCATACTCATGGTCTTGCTTTCGCTTCTTGGAGTCGTCGTTACCCTTGCCATTACCTCCGACGGCTTCTTTCTTCATGCTATCCTCAGCTTTGATATACTTGTCAGCTCTTCGTTGAAGCTCGGCCATGTTTTCAGGAGGATGCTTTGCCAATGACCGTTTAAAGAATTCATCAGTAGTTCCATGTTCCAAGGCTACCATGGCCACCTTGTTTTCCAAGTCAGTGATGTTCAATGTCTCCTTAGTGAACCTCTTGAGGTAGTCTCTCAAGTTTTCATTCTTTCCTTGCACCACGTACATGAGAGATGCAGAACTTTTTTCATGATCTCTCCCGCTGATGAACTGGCTAACAAAAGCAGCACTTAACTCCTTAAAAGAGCCAATTGAGTTTACAGGCAACCGGCTATACCATCTTTGAGCCATGCCCGACAGGGTTTGAGGGAACGCCCTACACTTTAAGGCATCACTTGCAGGCTGCAACAGCAGTGCGTTCGAAAACGTCCTGACATGATTTGCGAGATCACCCGTTCCATCATAAGCCTTGATTGTCGGCATCTTAAACTTCCTAGAGATGTGAACATTCATCACCTCCTCGATAAATGGGGGTGTGGGATCATCAGGATCCCCAAGTGGCATCAGATCCTTGGGGTTGCTCCTGGGGGTTTCCATCCTTGTTGTTCTTCCAGTTGGGGCGTCAGCCCTTCTCTGCCTTCTTGAAGACCTCTCTAAGTCTATAATGGGAATCGGTCCTGAGGTTGGAGGAGGTTGAGTTAGATTCAACCTAGCTTGTTCTCTCACAATATCCTCCTTCAACCTTAAGATCTCGGCCTCATGAGCCTTGATTCTCTCAGCAGCTGTCAAAGGAGGTCCATCATGGATGGTTTGAGTATTCCTTTGAGGTTCTCTACTAACACGTCGCCTCCTCGTGGCTTCTTCTCGATCATCGTCATCAGATGACGAGTCATCGGTATAGGGTCCATAGTAGTCGTAATACTCTCGATCTCGGATCTGCAAGGCATGGCCACTAGGTCCAGGACCTTGAGTAATTGGAGGGTAATTAGGCAGACCATACATCGGGTTGGTATTCACGGGGAGATCTATAGTATGGATCTGTACCCCCGGTGGTAATGGGCGATTGGGATCAACTAAAGGAGAGACCAGCATCTGGAGAGAGCTGGTTTCTTAACATGGATGGATGACCATAGGTAACGTTCTCTCAGCATGGGGATTCGTCCCTGGGGGTTGAGAAGCCGGAGGCTGAGTGATCGCCCCTATGGTTGGGGGTATTTGCTCAGTAGCAGGCGGAGCAGAGCTTAGAGGCAAGGCCTCAGAAGAGGTCGGTGAAGTTCTTCGTGTTTGAACCATGGTTGATGTATTCTTCCCACAGACGGCGCCAAATGTTGTGGAATAAAAACTAGGTTGTTAAATTGCGGCTAGGGTTTGTATGTAATTAATACTAGGGTTTGTGAGCTTCGTGCTTTAATGGCTGCTCTCGTGTTCGTGGCTGAATCTGCCTTCACAAGATGCCTACGTACCTTGATGAATATCAAGAATCAAGCCAAAAACGTAGTTCTGAGAATGAGGGATCAGACCCTTTATATAGGCTGAAAAGCCCTAGAATCGTGGTAGAATTAGGTGACTTGGTGGGCAAGTCACCGCCTTGAGGAAGGTTTTAGACTCCTTCCTTGTAGGAATCAGTTTCCTTGTTGAAGTAGGTGTCTTGGAGGCTAAGTCAGGCAAGAGTAATATCCTTATTTGACTCTTATTGCTGAGCTGGTTATTACCCTTAATATTAATTACGAAATTAATATTATAAATAGGGTTTGGGCCCATTTAATGGGCCCCATATTTTGACCATATTGGGCCTAATTAAAGCCACATTAAATATGTCTTTAGGGCTTATTTTTAACCCATATCACCATTAATGTAAAATTTTATACCATTTGAAATTATCGGTGTAAATGAGACGAGACGAGACCAACTTTATAATGTTCATATATCGTTTGTTAAGAATTTATCGAATTTGAGCTCGAACTTGAATCGAGCCAAAAAATTTGTTTCAGCTCGGTTCGTTAAGAAAAATGTTGTTCGCAAACGTTTCACGAACAACTCATTAATATGTCTCATGAATTTGGTCACGAACTTTTACTTCGAACAACTCATTAACCTTATTTATGAGCTCGTTCATGAAATTGTACAAACGAATAAATCTTAAATATCTGAGAGACATATTCTTGTTAATATTTCACGAGAAACCTGTAATCTACTTAAAAGTTGACTCATTTTTTTGTAAATCGAAAAAATATTAGCATATATAATCATACAAAAATCATAATTTTTTTTTACATAAAATCTATAAAATATCATAGTTATACAAAAATATTAGTCTTCTTACATAGAAACTACACTCTTATATGTAAATGTTGACTTAGATTATACATTTACTATATTATCTCCTGATATTTTATAAATCCAAAGTACAAATTTATATAAAAAACAATGATTAATGTAATTGTTCTGCAAAATATCTTATTTTGGTATTTGAATTACATATTTGCATGTATATTAAGTTATTTTAGTTTTAAATTTTACACAATCATTAAGATATATTAATACCTTTTTATATATTTAAATAATATAAATAAATTTATACATCACTAATATTTAATATAAAATTTCGCACTTGAAATAATATAATATATAATTTAGAGTTAAATGCACTTTGCATCCCCTAGCTTTACTCCAATTTCAATAATGTATATGTAGTTTCATAAATTGCACTTTGCATCCCCCAACTTTAAATTATAGGTCGAATCACAATCCCTTATACGTTTTCTATCAAAAATAATATTGCTTTTAACGATTGTATTGACAAATGCGACATAAAATTGTGTAATGATTATATAATTTATATTTTAATAATTTTATATGTATCATATATCATAATAGTCATAACTTTATTTAATGGAAACATATTAGTTCAATTTTTTACAAATATATTATAATTGATTAATGGTCAAAAAATAATATTAAATTATAATTTAAGAAATTTTAAAGTGTAAAATTAGTTACATGTTTATAATCTATAGTTTATATCATCATTGCAATCATTTTATATCGCACTTGTTAATGTATTCGTTAAAAACAATATTATTTTTGATAGAAAACCCATAAGGGGTTGAGAATTGACTTATGATTTAAAGTTGGGGGATGCAAAATGCAATTTATAAAACTACATATACATAATTGAAATTGGAATAAAGCTGGGGGATGCAAAGTGCAATAAACTCTATAATTTAATAACATATTTTGACAAATATAAACTAGTTATACTAACATCAAGAGTGAGCTGTTATTATTGTTGTTGTTGCTGCTGTTGTTGTTGTTGTTATTATTATTATAGCTTATTGCACGGGTTCTTTTTTCAATATTTATAATTATATTATAATTATAATTTTATATGTTATTAATTTACATATCAAATTGTTGTTAAAAAATTGATATATATATAAAATTTTACACGTTCAATTTAATATTTTATTCTATCTTGAATTCTTAAAATTTGATTTGGACGATTTTACAGTCCACATGAAATTAACAAAATAAACTTTAATTTATTGATGGTTTAACGATTATTTTCCAATCAAATCAACGCAGAAACAATAGAAAGAAGAAATTGACGATACATTGAAAATTATATTCGATTTATGAATTCTACTTATAATTCGTTTTGATTATCAGAATACCCTTTTTATTATTTGAAGATAGTTCTATTAACAAACAAATACAATTTTATTAAAAAGTGTAAGAGGGATTTTGTCCAAAACTTTGATAATCGTTAGTCTAGTCCTCCGTACGACAAAATTAATAAGAATCGTTAAATCTTAAAATATATATATAGATGAAAACCTTTGGATCTAGTACAAAAAAATATTTTATATTTTAATAAGTTATAAATTAAAAAGTGTGATTATTGAAATACGAAAAATTGTACGTCAATGATTTAAATCATATATAATTAGGTTTTCTACATGAATGTCATTATTAATTTAGGACTTTTAAATTGAATATGAATAATGTAAAAATTCGTAATTATATTTTCCTTTAAGATTCTGAGTGTTTCCCTTTGAATAATAATAATTATTAATTACTCACTAAATTAAAGATAATTTTATTAGAGTCGCGTGAATTGTAAAATCATCCAAATCTGATTTTTAGATCTCAAGATAGAGTCCAAATTGTAAATTAGTTACTTTTGGTATTAGGCCTTTGTATATATTTGGTTATGTTGTTGTAAAGAATTTAAATTCATTTCTGTATGTAATAATTTTTAGTATTAAATATAAATTATTATGTTGTTGACGGGAATTGAAACTTAAATCTCTGTATATAACAACTTTTAGTATTGTTGTATCTAACAGTATCTAACATCTTTGAATAAGGGATTACCAAAAATGAAAATAAAAAAATAGGGTTATACCTGTTGTGGAACAAAAAGTAGGGTGTATTTATTGTGTATTTAATGCTAGGGTTTGTGGAAGCTTCGAGCTTTAATGGATGATCTTATGTTTCGTGACTTAAATCGGGTCCTCACAAGATGCCTACGTATCTTGCAATTATCAAGAATCAAGCCAAAAAACGTAGTTCTAGATGTGAAGGAGCATGTCCTTATATAGGTAATGAAAACCCTAGAATTAGGGTTAAATTAGGAGACTTGATGGGCAAGTCACAGCTTAGGCCCAATTCTAGAGCCTTCTAATAGATAAGAAAATAAGTATTGGAGATATGTGCCTTGGAGGCTACTCCTAATATGGTTTAGTTTCCTTTCTGGACTCAATTTCGAAGTCTTTTATTTGGCTGATTTATCAGCTACGAATTTGCCATTTAATTAGGGTTTTGGGCCTTATTAATGGGCTTCGTATTTGGACCAAACTAGGTTTAATTAATACATCATTACATACGTTTCTAGGGCTTACTTTCAGCCCATATCATTTGCCCCCCAACTTCTAGGAAAACTGATCAGGTTTTCATTGAAGTTAAAAGGTTTATGTACACTAGTGTTTCTCCAGTATCGTCTTGAATGCAAAGTGTGGAGCGACCTACACATTTACGACGATTGGCCTTATTCGAGACTGCATAACCATATTTATGTCTCATAGAAAATTATAAATAGTTTTCTTGCATTTTTCCCAAACTCGTGGGTATTTTTCATTATTTTTGACTAATTTTATCAAAAATATCGTGGGCATATCACCTTTGGAAATAATTTTGTAAATTATCTCGTATTTTTCTGGAATTCTTGGAATTTTATTTTCAATTTTTCTCAGAAAAATATTATTTTTAACCAATTTTTCCTTTTTCTGTTCGAGAAAATGAATTTATGATGCAACATTTTCGACCTGAAACAAGGTCACACAGCTTTCCCAGTTCGTAAGGCCCTCGACCTCAATCCACGAGGTGGATTGAGTTCGTTTAAGGGCAGCATATGGGGCAGCTCGCCGAACCTACAACCTCATCCTACGACGTGGATCGAGGTCGTGTAAGGGCACAACATGAAGCAGGTCGTTAACACTACGACCTCCTCTCACGAGGTTAACCCAGGTCGTGTAGAGACGCCAAATGAGGCAGGTCGTAAACACTACGACCTCACCACACGAGGTGGATCGAGTTCGTGTAAGGTCCTTAAACCAGCCTCGTCGCATGGCTCACGACTTCCTTACACGATGTGGTTTGATATCGTACAAGGGCTTAAAATAGAGTAGGTCGCAAACATTTCGACCTCATAATACGAGGTGAAACCAGTTCGTGCAAGGAACAATAATAGGCCTCCTCGCGGGCTTTTATGAACTCAACTTACGAACTGTCTTGAGTTCGTGTATGTTCTTTAAAATCGTTGGGTCGCGAGGTCTACGACCTCAGTTTTCGAGGTAGATTGAGGTCGTTTAAGGACCATAGTTTTGAGTGCTCGTTAACTTTACGAACCCAATCCACGAGGTGGATCGAGGTCGTGTAAGGGCCACTAGAAAGCCTGCTCGTTAACTTTACGAACCCAATCCACGAGGTGGATCGAGGTCGTGTAAGGGCCACTAGAAAGCCTGCTCGAATTGTTCCCAACCTCAACTCACGACCTCATTTGAGGTCGTGTAAGGTTCAATAGATAGCCTGATCGTGTCATCTACAACCTCTTCATACGACCTGGATTGAGATCACAGGTATGTTTTTGTTTTCCTTTTACTTTAATTTGCTAATTATTTATATAAATTTCTTGATCCTTCTAGAACCCTCTTTTAAATTCTGTAAGCTTCTATGAGCTTCTAGATCTTGGGCCTTAATTTGGGCCTTGGGCCTCAACTGGCTACAACCTGTTGCTTTGGCATTTTAACCGGCTAAATGACTGGTTGTATCTTGTATAAAAGAGTTGGAAATGAACTCATTTCTTACTTCACTCAAATATTTCACTAAAATTTCTCTCGAGAGCTCCTAGCTTAAGGCGATTTCCGGCAAGAGTTTTCCGGCGAAAGTTCTTCCTACCACGGTAGTTTTCTGGGCTTCCTTTGAAGATCATCCTTCGAAACCTTCATCCCAAGCATATCAATGGCAGATGACAGGGAAGCTAGAAGATTAAGCAAGATGAGTTCTTCATCACGAGGTACCTCTTTCCCTCCTATCCGTTCAAAATATACCTCTTTAATTGACATGATTAATCAAAGAGGAGATGAATATCCCTCTGTATCTGCATTAGATTCTTATAATCATCATTCGAAATTCTTTGATGCTGAAAAAATCAAAAAATTCAACAAACTCTTTAACATTCGTTCCCCTTTAAAATTAGTCCCAGCTGAACCAGGGGATCGTTCCTGTCATTGGAAACCCCACGCCCTTTGCATTTACAAAGATGCTATCATGGCTGGGCTTCATTTCCCTTTTCATAATTTTATTCCCACCTTGCTAGCTGATGTCCAAATAAATCCTTGTCAGCTAGTTCCAAATGCTTGGAGAGCCATTCTTTGCTTCATGGTTCTTTGCTTGAAAAACAATTTTCCATGATCTGTTCCCCTTTTTAGGAAAATTTTTCAATTTAAAAATAGTGCAATCACCTATCCTGGCTGGGTATACATCAGCCTTCGTGCTACGATCCCAAACATCTATGACCCCTCTTCGATTCCGGATAATAACCCTAAATGGAAAGAGGAGTTCATGTACCTTGTGTGGGAGGGGGGTGACTGGGGCACCCTCTTTCGTAGCTCCTTTGGGAAGGTAATTGATGGAAATCCAGACGATATCGAGCTGGATGATGCCGAAAAAGCTGTTTTCAACACCCTTATTGAAGACAAAGGGGAAACTCACTTCTTCACTCTTCTTGAGGAATATTCCCTCAAGTCTGTGGGTCTTTCTTCTGTTACTGATAAGGGTAAAACCTCATCATTCTTTCACTTAGCTTTTCATTTATTGTTGTATTTTATCGTGACTAATTTTGCCTTTGATTTTTCAGCTGCTAAAGCCATAAATGATCTTCTAGAGCATCTATCTGGTGAAACTTCCCGGATGAAGAGGAAACGAGCTGCTAAAGATCCCAGGGGACAGCTTACAGGGCCTACCTTTCTAAGGCCCCATGATGCTGTTGATGTAGATGATAGGAGTGGGGCTGCCTCTTCTGCCTAATCATCTGTTTTTCGGCCTGCTTGGGGCATCAGAAAACAAGACTCAGTGGTTGGAGATACCAAGCATTCGAAGGATTGGTCCTACCACTTATCACCCCTGCCGACTATCGTGACATTGTTGTTTCTCGTGACTTGGAGGGGGTTGAGTTGCTTGGAACTCAAGCTCTTGCTACTGTGAGTATTTTACTTCTCTTTTAGCTTAAATGTTTTACTTTCCGTTCCTTAACACTTAAATTGTGCTTTCAGGGTAACACCTACTTCCAGGCAGCCATGCATCATGCCAAGTCTTGGCGAACTCAAGCTGGGACCCATAAGAAAGATCTTGATCAGTCAAAGGTCCAAGTTGCAGGCTTAGAGGAGAAGTTGAAGGCAAAGGAGGAGGAACTTAAGAAAGCCTATGGCAGCATTGCTGAGCTTCGCCAAGGCAAGGAGGATATCATCGACGACTATATGGACTCCGAGGACTTCCAAAAGCTTATGACTAAGCATGATGACCTTGCCTATCCGGCCAATTACTTTAGTGGCTGGAAAGGGGGATTTAGATGCAGTTTCTGAGAGGCATCCTGGGTTATTCCAGATGGCGGATTTCCCTTGCCCCGAGGCTCCTTTAGAGTTGGTCAAGCTGTTAGAGTCCCAGAGGATTTCTCCTATGGAAGAGGACGAGGAGGATGGTGAGGGAGGTGATGCTACTGATAGGATCTTGGATCCTGAGCACTCCCCACTTCATGCTAATGCCGAGGAGTCTACTACTGCCACCAGTACTGATAGAGATTCTCCAGTTAGGAGTACTGCCAAGGCTGCTAAGGCTACTCCTAAGGCTCCTTGAGTTTATTTATTGTTGGCCCTGCGTGGCTTATCTTTTGATATTTTGCTTTCTTGACTTGTGAGTCATAACTCATAGCCTCCGGGCTTTATTTATTTGTTTTAAACATCCTTTGATTTTTCCTTTCACTTGGTTGCTTTGTCTTTCGTATTTTGGCTTACTTTAGCTAGCAATTTTACAAATATGCTTTTGATACATAACAGACATTGGAAATAATAACCAAGAGAGAAGAAAATCAAATTGCATTGAAACTTGAAATGGGTCTAGCCCTTACATAATACTCTACTTCCTACTCAGAGTTTAAGAACTCAAATATGGTTTCGTCGACCTTATTTCTACTTCCCTACTAAATATGAGCTATGCTCTTTATAGAATAATCAAACATAATAGATATTGAGATTTGACGCATGCCAAGTGCGAGACACCTCGTTCCCTTCCAGAGTTTCCAACTTGTATGATCCACGACCTAATGTTCCTTTGACACGATACGGACCTTCCCAGTTAGGTGCTAGTTTTCCCTTCTGTCCGACTCCGGATGCTTCAATCTTTCCGAGTACTAAGTCACCCTGATGGAAAAATCTTTCTTTCACCCTCAGGTTGTAGTAGAAAGAGGCCTTCTTCTGATGCTCAGCATTCCTAGCGTGGGCCTCATCCCTTACTTCATCAATAAAGTCAAGGGCTAACCTCATTCCTTCTTCATTAGTGTCAGGCTCAAAGGCCTCCACTCGGGGAGATGTATGCATGATTTCTACGGGGACAACGGCCTCAGCTCCGTAAGCTAACATGAATGGAGTTGCCCCAGTGTACCTTGCAAGTGGTCCGATATGCCTAAAGTATAGGCAACAATTCATCCACCCAAGTATTTCGGGAACGTTCCACCCTTTTCTTGAGTCCATCAAGGATGATCCGATTGGCAACCTCAGCTTGCCCATTAGCTTGAGGGTGGGCAACTGAAGTGAACCGAAGCTCGATTCCGTTCTCATCACAATAATCCTTAAATTCTTTGTTGTTGAATTGTAACCCATTGTCCATAACTAGGATCCGTGGTATTCCATACCTGCACATGACATTCTCCCAGAAGAACTGCATAACTTGCTTGGTTGTGATCTTAGCCAAAGGTTTGGCTTCAATCCACTTCGTGAAGTAATCAATAGCTACAATCAGGAACTTTCTTTGAGCTGTGGCCATTGGAAATGGCCCAAGTATATCCATCCCCCACATAGCAAAAGGAATGGGGGAACTGACGGACGTCAACATCTCTGGTGGCTGCCTAACCACTGGTGCATGTTTCTGGCACCGATCACATTTTTTCACATATTCCTTGGCATCAGCCATCATCTCAGGCCAATAAAATCCGAGTCTAACTATCTTGTGAGCTAGGGCCCTGCCCCCCAAGTGTTACCCATAGATTCCTTCATGGACTTCTTCTAGTGTTGACTTAGCTTCTTCGGGCCTTAGGCACTTCAGGTATGGAATCACAAAGGATTTCTTATAGAGGATCCCTTCAATCAGAGCATACCTCAACGCCCTTACTGACAATCTTCGTGCCTCCATGGCATTAGTCGGGAGCCAACCGATCTCAATATTCATCTTGATCGGGTCTATCCAACACTCCCTAGTTCCGATAGGTGCTACCAGCTTTGAATCAATAGTGGGGGCTCTCAGAACTTGGAAATAGACACTACCAGAATAATTCTCTATCTCGGAAGAGGCAAACTTAGATAAGGCATCAGCCTTGACGTTTTCCTCCCTTGAAATGTGCTCGACGTAACATTCATCGAACTGGGTCATTACAGCCTTGACAACCCTCAAGTACTTAATCATAGTCTCATCTTTCGCCTCAAACTCTCCATTGACTTGGGCCACAACTAGCCTCGAATCTCCACAAACTTTTAGATTTTTGACCCTTAATGCTCCTGCCAAACCGAGCCCGGCTATCAGAGCTTCATACTCTGCCTCATTATTGGTTGTTGGGAAGTCCAGCTTCAGGGCGTATTCAATGGTGAATCCATCTGGACTTTGTAGGACCAGGCCTGCACCACTTGTTTTTGTTTTTGATGCTCCATCAAAATAGAGCATCTAGAATTCCTTCTCTTCTATAACAGGTTCCTTGTCTTCCCTATTGCCTTCCTGAGGTATCTCCTGCCCCCGACTTCTTGGTTGTCAATGGTACATTCAACCACGAAGTCAGCAAGTGCCTGAGCTTTTATGGCCGTCATCGGCTTGTACTTGATATCAAATTCTCCCAACTCAATTGCCCACTTAATAAGCCTACCACTGGCTTTAGGGCTATGTAGGATGTTCCTCAGTGGCTGCCCTGTAAGGACTTCAATCTTGTGTGCCTGAAAGTAGGGACGTAGTTTCCTTGAGGCAGTCACCAATGCTAAGGCAAACTTTTCAATGGTAGAATAGTTCAACTCTGCTCCATGTAGTACTTTTGCTCACATAGTATATGGGTTTTTGAATTTTGTCTTCCTCTTTCACTAGCACCGCGCTCACAGCTTGAGCCGAAATGGCTAAGTATAGATAGAGGATTTCTCCCATACTTGGCTTGGCCAACAGCGGGGCTTCAGCCATATACTTCTTCACCTGATTAAAGGCCTCTTGACTTTCTTCTGTCCATTCGAAATTTTTTACTTTCTTCAAGGTTTTAAAGAACGGCAAACACTTATCTCCGGATTTGGAGACAAACCTCCCCAATGCAGCAATCCTTCCAGTCAGTTTCTGTACGTCCCTTATGGAACGAGGTGGTTCCATATCTAGGATAGCTTTGATCTTATCGGGATTGGCCTCAATTCCTCGTTTTGAGACCATAAGACCCAAGAACTTCCCTGACCCGACACCAAAGGCACATTTGGCTGGGTTCAACATCATCCTGTGGTGTCTCAACACTTCAAATGCCTCACGGAGGTGCTCAATGTGATCGGCTTTGCACGGGCTTTTCACCAGCATATCATCTACATAAACTTCCATAGTTTTTCCAATGAGATGAGAGAAAATCTTGTTTACCAACCTCTGATAGGTAGCTCTTGCGTTTTTCAATCCAAAGGCCATGACCAGGTAACAATACACACCAAAGTCAGTGATGAATGATACCTTAGGAACATCATCCTTATGCATCTTGATTTGGTTGTAGCCGCTAAAACCATCCATGAAGCTTAGCATCTCGTGCCCAGTCGTGGCATCTATCAACATATCAATCCTTGGTAAGGGAAAGCAGTCCTTTGGGCATGCATCGTTCAGATCAGTGAAGTCTATACACATCCTCCACTTTCCATTGGCTTTTTTGACCATTACAGGATTGGCCAACCATTCCGGGAATTGGATTTCTTCAATGAACCCTGCCTCTAGGAGCTTGTCAACCTCTTGTTTAATGTCTTCTTGTCTCTCAGGTGCAAAATTTCTCTTCTTTTGTTTCACCGCCTTCCTGTCTGGATCCACGTTCAGGTTGTGTGTTATCAGTTGGGGATCTATCCCTGGCATATCAGCTGCTGTCCATGCAAAGACATCGCTATTGTCCTACAAGAAGGTGATCAACTCACTTTTCAAGGGGTCTTTCAGAGTTGCCCCAATGTAAGTAACATTTTCAAGATCTTCTAACTCCAAAGGTATGGAAACCAAGTCTTCCGCCGGTTTTCCTCTCCGTTCTTCGTCCTCACGAAGATCCATATCCTCAATAGGAAGGACTTGCCCCCCGGTTCCATCTGGCCTTAGTGCAGCCACATAGCAACTCCTTGCCATCTTCTGGTCCCCTTTCTCTTCTCCAACACCATTTCTGGTTGGGAACTTAACCTTCAAGTGATAGGTAGAAGCAACTGCCTTAAAAGCATGAAGTCCCGTTCTTCCTAGGATAGCATTGTAGGTGGACGTGGCTTCAATAACCAAAAAATTTAACATCTGAGTGGCCTCCCGTGGCTCCTGCCCTATGGTCATGGGCAACTGAATGGTTCCTTCAACCTTAGACTCTACTCCGTTGAACCCATATATAGGCATGTTCGAGGGCGTCAACTGAGACTCGGTGTATCCCATCTTCAAAAAGGCATCATGGAACAGAATGTCCACTGAAGCTCCATTATCTATCAAGACTCTCTTCACTTGGGAGTTGCCGATCACTGGAGAGATTACCAATGGGTCATCATGGGGGAATTTCACCCCTTCAAGGTCCAAGTCATCGAATCCAATTGAGACCTCTGTCTTTGCACGCTTTGGTGCTTCTCCAACAATGTGCATCACTTCTCGTGCATACGCCTTTATGGAATTCCTACTTGTCCCGGCCGCTGTTGGGCCACCAAAAATCATGTTTATTACCGGCCCCCAGGGCTGTGGGTTGCGATTGCGATCATCATCCTTCCTATCATAATCTCGCCTCGGGTTTCCTTGATTCTCATCTTTGCAAAACTTATTCAACTTTCCTCTCCGGATTAGAAACTCGATCTCATCCTTTAATTGCCTACAATCGTCAGTGTCGTGCCCCACATCTTTGTGGAATCAGCAGTATTGATTCTTATTTCTTTTCTCAGGATCGGTCCTTAGTGGCTTCGGCCATCTCACATTTCTATCCTTCTCTATGTCCATCAGGATTTGGCTCATTGGTGCATTCAATCTTGAATATTCAGTAAATCTTTGTCCTGGATTCCCCCTTTTAGGAGCCGAATCTGAATCCTTGCTCGTACGTGGGTACTTGTCTTTGGCATCGTATTCCTGATCCGACTTCCTCTTCCTAAAATCATTGTTATTCCCTCCATTACCTGCTGTGGCCTCCTTCTTTATGCTATCTTCAACCTTGATATACTTATCAGCCCTTCGTTGGAGCTCAGCCATATTCTCGGGAGGATGCTTAGCCAATGACCTTTTAAAGTATAGGTCGGTGGTACCATGCTCCAAAGTTACCATTGCCACCTTATTCTCCAAATCAGTGATGTTCAAAGTTTCCTTAGTGAACCTCTTAAGGTAGTCTCTTAGATTTTCATTCTTTCCTTGAACCACATACATAAGAGATGTAGAGCTCTTCTCGTGCACTCTTCCACTGATAAACTGGCTAACAAAGGCAGCACTTAACTCTTTGAAAGAGGCAATTGAGTTTGCAGGCAGTCGGCTATACCATCTTTGAGCCATGCCCGATAAAGTTTGGGGGAACGCCCTACATTTTAAGGCGTCACTCGCAGGTTGCAGTAGTAGTGCATTCGAGAACGTCCTAACATGGTTTGCGGGATCACCCCGTTCCATCATAAGCCTTAATTGTTGGCATCTTAAACTTCTTTGAGATACGAGCATTCATCACCTCCTCAGTAAATGGGGGCGTGGGATCATCAGGATCCCCAAGTGGCATCAGATCCTTGGGGTTGCTTTTAGGGGTTTCAACCCTTGTTGTTTTCCCAGTTGGGGAGCCGACCCTTCTCTGCCATCTTGTAGACCCCTCTAGATTTATAAAGGGAATCGGTCCTGAGGTTGGAGGAGGCTGGGTTTGATTCAACCTAGCTTGTTCTCTGGAAATATCTTCCTTTATCCTTAAAATTTCGGCCTCATGAGCCTTGATTCTTTCAGCAGCTGTCAAGGGGGGTCCATCATGGATAGTTTGTGTTCTCCTTCTTCGTTCTCTGCTAGCACGTCGCCTTCTTGGGGCTTCATCATGATCATCATCAGTCGATGAATCGTCAGTATAGGGGCCAGAGTAGTCAAGAATCTCTCGATCTCTAATTTGCAAGGCATGACCACTGGGTCTAGGAGGGTAATTAGGTAGACCATACATCGGATTGGTATTCCTGGGGAGATCCGTAGTATGGATCTGTACTCCTGGTGGTGGGCGGTTAGGATTAACTAAAGGTGAAACCAGCGTCTGAAGGGAGCTGGTTCCCGGGTGGATGACCATAGGTAACGTCCCCTCGGCATGGGGATTCGTCCCTGGAGGTAAAGAAACCTGAGCTTGAGTAATCGCCCCCGCGGCTGGGGGTACCTGCTCAGTGATGATCGTCTCATAGGTGAGGGGCGGAGCAGAGCTAATTGGTAAAGCCTCGGTAGAGCTTGGTGCTGTTCTTCGTGTAGTTACCATGGTTGATGTCTCGCTTCCCACAGACGGCGCCAAATGTTGTGGAACAAAAAGTAGGGTGTATTTATTGTGTATTTAATGCTAGGGTTTGTGGAAGCTTCGAGCTTTAATGGCTGATCTTATGTTTCGTGACTTAAATCGGGTCCTCACAAGATGCCTACGTATCTTGCAATTATCAAGAATCAAGCCAAAAAACGTAGTTCTAGATGTGAAGGAGCAGGTCCTTATATAGGTAATGAAAACCCTAGAATTAGGGTTAAATTAGGAGACTTGATGGGCAAGTCACAGCTTAGGCCCAATTCTAGAGCCTTCTAATAGATAAGAAGATAAGTATTGGAGATATGTGCCTTGGAGGCTACTCCTAATATGGTTTAGTTTCCTTTCTGGACTCAATTTCGAAGTCTTTTATTTGGCTGATTTATCAGCTACGAATTTGCCATTTAATTAGGGTTTCGGGACTCATTAATGGGCTTCGTATTTGGACCAAACTAGGTTTAATTAATACATCATTAAATACGTTTCTAGGGCTTACTTTCAGCCCATATCAATACCCCTTTCGCTTTTTATAATATAGTATATGCTTGCTTGCATTTTGTTTCACTCGCACAGAGTAGTTATTAAATAATAAAGCTTTTTATAATAAAGCTTAGCTTGATGCAAGTAGTTATTAAATAATGTATTTAATAATGCATAAGAATTTATTATAATTTATAATAATTATAAAAATATTGTGTAGTTGCTAGAATTCGATTCCTTAACCTATGTTAATACTCCCTTATTATCCCATTTATTCATATTATATAATATAGAATATAATTATATTATATCCTATAATTATATTATTTAATATGAAAAAATGAAAATATTGTAAATTATCTAAAACATTTACAATTTTTATTTATTTTCAAAAATGTTACTATTGTTTTTAAAGATATTATCATTTTAAAACTTATTATCGTTTTTAAAATATTTTGAAAAGTTTTTGAATTTTTTTTAGTTTCCCAACTTACTCGTATATTTTGATTTTCGAAAATACTTTTTGGCTTTTGCGAGATCACTTTTATAATTCATGAGGTACATATTTTTGTTTTAACATTATATAAATTTTCATGTTTCGTTTTGGGGGTTTATATTTATCTTCTTTTTAATTGTAAATTGTTTTAATTTTCCCAACTTAGGTAGTATACCTGAAGTTAATATTTTAAATGTTAAATTTTATATGTAGTTAGTGAAATTAAAATTTTGTAATAATTGAATTAAACTAATATTATAAGTATTAGATTTTAATAAATTGTTGATAGATTTTAAATCCTGATTTTTTGGTACTTAAATTACTTACTATAAATCATGAATTAATTAGCTTTAAAACCTGAATTTTTAGTAATTAATTTACATATTATTAACTTCAAATTATGGTCATTGTTTTTAGTCTCCCAAACCTCAAATTATGGTCATCTATTATCTATTATATACAGTAAAACCTCTATAAATTAATACTCGATAAATTAATAATCTCGATAAAATTAATAATTTGTCGAGTTCCAACTTGGGACCAGTACAAAATTGGACCCTAATCGATAAAATAATAAGATAATAACTTTTTTGAAATTCCAGTGTATATATATTGGTCCCAACGAAACTATAAATTAATAATTACTAAAAGATTCCAAATTCTAAGATTGTCCGGTAAAAAATGAATCTATAGTCACTTATTTGTTGTTGAACTTCAAATCTATTTTGAGTTCATCTTTATATCTTCTCATTGCACTTAAGAGTTGGGGGATTGTCTTCTCGTATTTCAACAAAAAGTTGTGAAGAGTTGTTTCCGCTTGCAATGCTTCTTTCCGAGTGGCCGATTCCAAAGCTAGTGAATCATCCTCAAATTCAATTAATTTGTGAATGTACATTAATAGAATGTGTCTTGGAACTTGTTTTTGTAATTTATTTTTCATTTCTAACTAATATACATTGTAAATAGTACATTGGACTTGGAAATTTAAAGATCATACGTAAAACCTCTTTAAATTAATAAATTATTAATTTATCGATATAATAATATCTCGCTAAATTAATAAAATATCCCGGTCCCAACATTATTAATTTATAGAGGTTTTACTGTATCTAATACACCAACATGGGTTTCCCTGAGCAAATTTATTCATAGGCTCGGACCCTCCGAACCTCACTCCAAACTTAACTCTAAATATTTGTAAAAATATTGTTATTCAAGGGGTTCGAACCCATGACCTTCCAATACTAAATTCAACAACATAACCAATTGAGCTATGTGAGCATTTGAGCTTATATTAAAAATCATTATCTACATATATAAACACATATATACATACATACATAATTATTAATTATACTACACATACAAAAATAAATATACATGTATACGTACATACACACATACATACATACATACATACACACATACATATATACATACATACATACACTACATACATAATTATTAATTATACATACATAAACATAAATAATTATACATGCATATGTACATACACACATACATACATACATACATCCATACATACATACATAATTATTAATTATACATGCATAAGTACTATATACATACATACATACATACATACATTTATGTTGTAAAATCTATTAATATTTCATTATTTGTAATATATTAATTGTTGTATAATTAATATGCATATTTATATATACAAACACATGTATAAACATAAATACATACATATATAAATTTATGTTGATATATATATATAATAATATACTATAATATTATATACATACATACATGCATACATACTATATAACATACATACATACATACATACATACATGTATGCATGCATACATACATACATCCATACATTTATATTTTATAATCTATTAATATTTCATTATTTGTAATCTATTAATTGTTGTATAATTAATATGCATATTTATACATACATACACATGATGTACAAACATAAATACATACATATATAAATTTTTTTGGATATATAACAATGTACTATAATATTATATACATACACATACTACATATTTTTGTTTATATGTATTAATTTGTAGATAAATCTCAGTTGGCTTAACTCAGATAATGTATAATTATTAATTAGAATGTATATTTGTATATAATTATTAATTATACATGCATACGTACGTACATACATACATACATACATAACTATTAATTATACATGCATACGTACATGCATACATACATACATTCATACATACATAGTTACATACATACATGCATACATACATATATACATATATTACATACATACATACATACATACATATATGCATGCATAGTTATGTTGTATGTATATGTTAACTCGAATAACTTGTAGAAGGGGGGGTTGAATACAAGTTATATAATCGTGTCTGATTTTTGCTTGGTTATATGAACAAGAATAAATGAATGAATCAAACTGTTTGTATTAATAAGATCAAATACAAACTCTACCAAAGGTGTACAAATACCTTTAGCAGCTGCTGACAATACAAATTTCTCTCTGTTTGTACTCTCGTATACTTACGATTACAAACCTTACGAACTCACACACTTTTACAATGATATAGAGAGAATATTTATAATGCTTCCTATCAACTAATTACAGAAAGATAATCTATACATGACAATGTTCTGCCGTCCAGTTGATAGTTTCCATCAATAGAAAATTATTTCCTTCATAAAATCCTGTTTTATAGCACTTGCCAGTTTCTGTAGCATCCATAATGACATCATCAGTAACACGACTGATATCATGATTCCATCTTGCATCAGGATCTGACCATCCCATCAGTACTTGATCAGTACTTGACTTGACGTATCAGGATTCAATCTCAGTTCCTGACATGTAGTACTCGATGCACTGTTCATTCCTGACTAAACTTTACATATAACTGTCTAACACATATATCCTATACAAAGTGCTAAATCCTTTATAAATCAGGATATACAAGAAGTATAAGTAAAATTCTATTCTTAACATCACAACTCATGAATTATTCCTAACAATCTCCCCCTATTTATGCTTTAAGATCTGAAGCATAAATATTAGTTGTTGATGTCAAAACATATAACAATACAATCAGAATAGAATTTATGAATTCAAAAATCATAAAGTTAAGTACCTCCTTCTTCAGATATAGACATAGTATCCAGTACTTAGAAGAAAGAATTCAACTATTTGATGCTTCTTTCCCTTTACCACTTCCCTGATAAGATTCACCTCTGTCATCCTTAGTTCTTCTTTTATTTCTCCCAGTCTGTTTATCTCCTCCCCCAGTATGTTGCCTTTTAACTGTTTTTATCTCCCCCTTTTTGACATCAGCAACATTAATTCCAAGAGATTCAGTAACATAACAAATGAGATTCATCAGAACTGCTTGATTTTCCATAATAGTGACTTGGTTATCTTCAAGTGTTTGAAGTCTTGATTGAATTTCAACTTGAGATTTCTGAATGTCGTGTAGAACTTCATAATTGACTTCAATGTTAGAAGTGTTTGGAATATCTTCAGATTCAAGTCTTGTAGAAGAAGTTGCCTGTGTAGAATGATATTCAAGTAATAAAACTCGATTAGAGTTACAAACATCTTCATCTTTCTGATCTGAAGTTGCTTTATGATCATCTTGTCCTTCACCAGTATTCTGTGTACTAACATCTACAAAACCTGACTCCTCCTTAGATCAAATTGATCAGATACTGTTGATGTCTCAATTCTGGCTGATATTGGTAGTACAAACAAAGGAATACTAGGATCATTAGGAATGTCTTCTAGTACTGATGGTGTAGAAGTTTGTCTTAGCCTTTCACCTCTTCTGTTTATAATTCCTGCAAGCCTTTCTTTTTGCTTCTGAGCTTTAACTTCTGGCTTTGAGTTGTGCTTTGCTAAGTCATTCTTCTCATACATCTTGATAAAAGAATAAGTACCAGCATCCATACCAAGATTGTTAGACCAAGATTCAGGAAAAACCTGATCCCAGAAATCAAACGATGGTGGTTTCCTAATTTTCTCTCCCTCACTATGGAGTTGATCATCCATACCCTCATTCTCACTTTGACTATCTAAAGTCAACACTCTTTCTACCTCTCCTTTTGCCTGGTCAGGAGCCAGCCTCTCTGATTGTGGATCAATATCCATCTTTTCAAGTGTATCACTCAAATTTGGATAAGTGCTCTCATGACCTACAGAAAAATAGAGTTTAGAAGAAGTTTTTATACCTGAACTCACATGGAGAGCGGGTTCCTCATATGGCATGGGGCTTGAGGTTTTCTCCAAGGAGTGAGCTGCTATAGTCTCTAAACCCTTACAATCATCTTCTTTCCTTCCAGAGACTACAGGCTCCAGTATACCACTTTCAGGTTCTTTACTAGACTCTGATGTCTTCAGTAATACTTCATTAGACACCATAGTTAGTACATCATCGTCTTTAAGTGTTGTTTGCTGAGACTCACCCTCAAGATGGATAGACTCTGACTGAACAGTGTTTATTTGATCTTCAAGAAAATCATTCAAAGTTATTCCTCCTATATCATAGGGTTTCTCAATTGCAATTTCAGTCATCACAGAAGACCTTTCAACATCAGCTATCACAGCTCCTGAGTCATCCAACCTCTGACTAGATGGTTCTTGTGTTGCAGTGACTGTGATCTGATCTTTTCTACTATCCACCAGTGGTGCAATAGTATCTTCTGTTGACTGCATTCCTCTATCTACTTCCTCCAGTTGTTCACCTTGAGCTGAAGCATCTTCAATAATGACATCCTTGTCAAATAAATATGTATGTAGTGATTGAAGTGCAACATGCTTCGAGAGTCCAAATTTCTTGACTAATTGTCTTCTGACAGTTACATAGAAATACATCTTCATTAAGTCAAGTCTTTGATGTAGAAGTCCATATTCTTCTGGAAATAAAAGTTTTGGTACTCTTTCATTTAGAAAATCTAGAACAGGCCTGGATAACTTCAATTTGAGAGAAATTAGTCCCATAGCCAGTCTGTATGATAATGTAGTTTCCCATGAAGAATCAATATCCAGATCTCTATAGTCATTTGCTGACTTGATTGTTGCTTCATTTGTAGAGACCTGCATGATATTAGTTGGACTAGACTCTGTGTGTGTAGGTGATAAATGAATCTTTCTCCTTGTTCTCCTAGTATAGTGAGCAAAAGATTTATCCTGAGAAGACTCAAGAGGTGTAGACACAGAATTGATCTTGGGATGAGATCCTTTTTTAATAGACACAATCTTTTGAGTAACAGTATCCAGTAACTGTTTTCCCTTTTTAAGTACTACAGTCTTTTGAGAAACTGCAGCTGGCTGTGACTAGGTTCTTCATCTCTTTGTCCTAGCTTAGAAAGTCGAACTGCAGCCTTCAATTCTTCTCTCTCAGCAAGAGATATATTATCATCATCTTCACTAGAACTACTACTACTTGACACAACAAATCTTCTCTTCCTTACAACTGATGTCTTTTGAGAAACACCAGAGGTTGGTTTCTTTGAAACAATAGGTTGTGGATCAAAATTAGGTTCTTGAATTGTTTCAGAGACTATAATGTTTTGGGCTACTTGGGTAGACACAGGTGGGTTCTCCTCCAAATGAGATTCCTGAGCCATTTCACCACAAAAGAAAGAAGAATTGTAGAGAGTAGGAAGATGAGTTTTAAGAATTACCTGAACATGATGTGGATAATGAATTGCAGGTATTTCATCTAGATTGTTTTCATTGTCCTTTTTTGTAATGTCAGAGAAAATTCTCTTTTGTTGTACATAAGAAGAAACACAATGTTCTCTACCAAATCTAGCTTCAACATCAGGAATAAAATGGTTAATAAACATTTGCATAAATCTATGATAATAAACCATTTTCCTGTTTTGATCTCTTGACCCAAGTTTAATACTCATCTGATTTAAGATAATATGACCAATGTTAATTACTCTGTCATAAAGCAAACTGTAAGCAATATGTGAAGTAACAGAAGTAATTTGCTGAAAAGAACTACATTTACCAGTAAAACATTTAGTAATTTGATCAAAGAAGAAAGACCATTCCTTCCTAAGAAAAAACCTATTTAACTGGCTCATGTTGTCTAGAGATCCACTATAACCTAATGCAGACAACATAGTTCTAACATCATCATCAGATGGTACATTCTCATAATTCAAACTAACAGGTAAGTGAAGTACTGAATTAACAACAGATTCAGTAATATCAAAAGAATCTTGTCCTAAGTGTAGAACAATCTTACCTGATTGACTCTGAGTAGAATCAATTACCTCAGCATTCTCCCAAGCTTGTGTAACAGCTGCTTGATTAATCTGCGGAGATGCTGTCAATGCATAACTTAATGGTCCATACGCCAGAAAGTCCATGATTGGGTGAAAATCAGTTGACACTCCTTCCTTGTTGGTGATAGCTGCTACATGATTGTTCGTCATAAAATCAAAGTCACCAAACTTGAAGGCTACTGATTTAGGTAATCTTCTTTGAGCTGCCATTTTTGATCTGAAAAGAACTTGAAAAATTCTTAAAATGGATTAGTGATTTTGAAAACTCGTGAGTGTTTTTGCTTTAGAGAATGTGAAATTAGAGAAAGCAATTACACGATTAGAGTTTCAAAACAAATATATTTCACAAATCTTTAAGACCACTATCCCACGTCGACACGTAGATTGACAGGTGTCAGTCCCTGAAAAGTGCGGTTACCCACGATTTTTGGAAAATAAAATCCAAAATTGATTTTCATGAAATAAATCAGGGTATTATCAAGATAAAAATCAATACTGATCAGCTTCCTTTTCCTATTATGACCTCCCATCAAAATAATCACAAAATGGAATGTAATTTAAAAATAATAATTCTCAAATCCTGATGGTCACACTTGAAATCCTGATCAATATCATCCTGATTCCAGAGACTTAAATGAAGTTTCCACGTGGCATTTTTTTCTTTTATCTGAAAAAGAAATAAACAATTAATCTGAACAAAATCAATTGGTTAGATATATTCGACATTTCTTGAAAATACAAGAAATACAGTCACACACGATAATTATCGTCTGACTTCATTGATAGTTCCAAGTGACTGTTCAGCTTCTCACGCCTTTCTATAAAAGAAACAGACGCCTTATGCCATTCTCCATAAACCTTTCAATTTCTTTTCTTTTCAATAATGATTCTCAAACCAAAACTCTATTCGAACCCATTCTTTAGGTTTTTCACAGTCGATGAACATCCTGTTCTTGATCATCTCTTTGAAGAGACGACTTTTCTCATCGAACTAGTCATGGATGGAGTAGTTTTAGATAATATCCGGAGGTTTCTCCTAGAACATCAATGTTGGATACAATCTTCCCCTAACCTCCTCAAAACTTGAGGATGAAGAATTTGGCCGAGAGTCTGAGGTTGATCTTGATGGGGATGCTATACATTTAAGTTAGCTACTCTCATTCAAGTCGCCCAGACAAGGAATCCAAGAGCAGATAAGGCTGTTCAAATCCCCTGATGGATTTCTTGAGATGCTCTATGTCCTGTATCTCAGAATCCATATCATTAGACAAGTATAGGATTATCAGTAGAAGTTAGACAAAAAGATGTTGTATTTCATTTCCATGTATGTAATGATTTCAATTAATGAAAATACAATTTCTTATTATCTACTTGTCTTTTGTTTTTATTGACTGAATTGAATGATAATATAAACTATCAGTATGAATGAATTAAAACTTGCTTGCCTAGACTTAACACATCTCAGAATTAGATTGCTACACAAAGTAAATGTCAGGATCTGAAACAATTTTCACAATCCTGATACTGACACAATACTGATGACGTCAGCATCCTGATAACAATTCTAATCCTGATGATTATTAACAAGTCTATCATACTAAAATTTATCAAGGCAAAGTGTTATAGCTAAAGCATTTAACAATCAAATATAGATCCTGACAAAATATCAAGTCTATAAGCTAAAAACAACATACCTTGCTACTTTTGCAGATGTTAAAGATCTAGAAATTTAACATTCCTAACTCACTTACTAATCTACTGAATGTAGTCTCATCAAGTGATTTAGTTAGAATATCTGCAAGCTGTTTGTCAGTAGGAACAAAATGAAGTTCCACAGTACCATTCTCAATATGTTCTCTAATAAAATGATACCTGACATCAATGTGCTTAGTCCTTGAATGTTAAACTGGATTTTCTGCAATTTTGATAGCACTAGTATTATCACAAAACATAGGAATATTACTAAGTGTCATACCATAATCCATCAACTGATTTCTTATCCAAAGGAGCTGTGCACAACAACTGCCTGCTGCTATGTACTCAGCTTCTGCAGTTGAGGTTGAGACAGATTGTTGCTTCTTGCTTGCCCAAGAAATCAACCTGTTTCCCAAGAATTGACATGTACCTGTAGTGCTTTTCCTGTCTATCTTACACCCTGCATAATCAGAGTCTGAATAGCCAATTAGGAAGAAATCAGATTCTCTAGGATACCACAAACCAAGATTTGGAGTTCCTTTGAGATATCTAAAAATTCTCTTCACAACAATTAAATGAGATTCCTTATGATCACTTTTTAATCTAGCACATAAACAGGTAGAAAACATTATATCTGGTCTACTTGCAGTTAGATATAACAATGAGCCTATCATGCCTATATAACTAGTATTATCCACACTCTTTCCCTTAGGATCAGAGTCTAGTTTAGTGGCTGTTGCCATGGGTGTTTTTGCAACTGCACAGTCTTGAAAGTCAAACCTTCTTAAAAGATCTTTGATATACTTTGACTGATTAATGAAAATACCTGTCTCAGTCTGTTTGACCTGCAAGCCTAAGAAATAATTTAATTCACCCATCATGCTCATCTGATACTTAGACTGCATAAGCTTGCTAAACTTAGCACACAACTTTTCATTAGTAGAGCCAAATATGATATCATCAACATAAACTTGAACTAAAAGCAATTCACCTTTTATCTTTCTAAAGAATAGAGTTTTGTCAATTGTACCTCTTGTGAAGCCATTTTCAAGAAGAAATTTAGACAAAGTCTCATACCATGCTCTTGGTGCCTGCTTTAGTCCATAGAGTGCCTTATCAAGTTTGTAAACATGATTTAGAAACTTTGGATCAACAAATCCAGGTGGCTGTTCCACATATACTTCCTCATCAAGTTTGTCATTTAGAAAAGCACTCTTTACATCCATCTGGTATACCTTGAATTTTGAATGAGCTGCAAATGCAAGAAACATTTTGATTGCTTCCAATATTGCTACAGGTGCAAAGGTCTCATCATAATCAATGCCTTCTTCCTGAGAATAACCCTTGTCTACCAGTCTTGCTTTGTTTCTTACAATCATACCAGATTCATCTAGCTTGTTTCTGAAAACCCATTTTGCACCAACAATAGATCTATCTTTAGGTCTTGGTACCAGTTTCCAGACTTTGTTTCTCTCAAACTCATTTAACTCCTCCTGCATTGCAATTACCCAATCAGGATCCTATAAGGCTTCTTCAACCTTCTTAGGTTCATTCTTTGAGATAAAACAACTATACAAGCATTCATTTTGAATTGATCTTCTAGTTCGAACACCACTATTTGGATCACCAATAATCAAATCTTCAATATGATCCTTTGTCCATTTTCTAACAGGTGGTAGATTGACTCTACTAGTCTCCCCCCCTAAGTTAGTGGTATCTCTTGTAGAAGAATTCTCTCTGCCTTCAATAACTCCCCTTTGATCAATAGAATCAGTAGATTCCATATTGCTGCTAGTTACTGATCTTTCCTCAGTAGACTCTGAAAGATCAGTTCCTGATGGAGTAGACTCTCAATAGCTAGTCTGCTCCTGATGATCACTGTGTTCTCCTTGATTTATTTGCTCCCCCTCAACAGTAGCATTCATTTGAGAAGCAATAGAAATTCCTTCTGGAGAACCTTCATCATCACTGGAGAGTATCTCAGAATTCTTCAGATTTTCAAATTCCAATTTGTCATGGCTCTCATCAGTTTGCAGAATTCCAAATTTCTTATCATCAAATGCAACATGAATTGATTCCATAACAATGTGAGTTCTGAGATTATAAACTTTGAAGGCCTTAGATGCTGAATGTAGCATCCCAAAATCCGGGGTACAGATTTGGGGGCCACCAACCAAAATCGCTTCTCACTTCACATTCTTAACCTCCTCATACCATCTCTGAAACGTTCATATCGAAACTAATATAGTAGAATGTCCTAAATCCTACGCCAAAAATCTCGAGATAACGTCCCCCGGACTGATAGCTCCAGCTGCCCACTTAGCTTATGCCGCTTCGGGTTCGTTGTATTGCTAATAGCCCAATCCTTAAACGATTCAAACTTCTATTCGCGTGATATGCCGAAAGATCGATTAACATCGCAACGCTTGCCGAAGTATCCTAACGTGATCCTTATCCTAAATCGTTCTACCCGACATCTATCTTATACACGTACCCTAACCCTCCTAATCTGTTTCAGTGACCATAACCTGTAGCTCTGATACCAACTTGTAGCATCCCAAAATCCGGGGTACAGATTTGGGGGCCACCAACCAAAATCAACATTGCACATCTCTGAATATAAACAACATTTAATAATATAAACCCCTTAACCAAGATCGCATATAGGTTATGGTGTGAAACAAACTATCGAATTACTTTAATACAACTCAATCTCAGAATAAAATTATTATACAATTATGTGAATATTCAAAACCACTAACTACGTATCCAACCTTGGCAATTTGCAATCCACTGTCTGGCGAAATCTATAACTCGACTGCCTCTTCTCGCTGTCCGGAGATCAATACTCACTGTCCACTACTAGATTTACTTAACTCCACTATTAACTGAGGAAAACAAACAAAAGCAAGAGTGAGCCAACAACGCTCAGCAAGTGCATAAGGTGATAACAATTCAATATCAAAACAATCTTATAACAAAAGAATTTCAACTCATACTGTGAAAGAATCTATGATGATACTTTTAAATTGCCACGAGGGCCAATACTTCAACATTACTGAGGTGTAACAAGAACTAGAACGGATAAGAGTTTTGTTCAATCAGAATAAACATTGTAAACTTCAAAGAAACCAGGCTTTAACAATTCAATACTGATACTCGAAAACTCAAGATCAAATGATAACCATTCGATAAGAATACTTGGGAAATTCCTGGTCAAGCAATAAGAATCAAAGTCCAATTGGATACTCAATTTATAGATTAGAATTGGATTTTTCACTTCGATGCAACGAGTTAAAGTGGATGATCAGTCACACTAAAACCCCGGATATACTCTCTTGGTATATCCAAATACTCAACTGGATCCAAGGCCTCTTTTGGCCTAAAATATCATACTCATACTCTGACTGGCGTCCTCAGTCATGAAAACATTTTCATTTAATAAAAACTTCCAATTCTATCTTTAATACTCAGGCCAGGGGTCGGGACAATCGACTACCCTGTGTCAACCAATACCTGGAAAACTCACGTTCCAGGAATACAACTCGTAATTGAAAATTCAACAGGGGAGCATTTACTATCATCAAGTATCGACAAGTTCGACACAATACAGAGGAATAACCAACTAATCAAGATCTTTAATAAATACCGACAAGTTCGGTAGTAAGTGGGGAGGAGAATATACAGAACAATACTTTGAATTCATAGCGACAAGATAGATATAATTAATTGGAGACATGACATCATTAACTTGATTAAATAAAGATTCGAACTTGGGAAACAATAAAAGATATAAAGTGCAACAAGATTATCAACAAGTAAAATTCTAAGTTGGAGTAGGGACACAATTAAGCACTGCGAAATAATGAAATCTTTCAACACAGGTGAGGTTTGACTTCACGTAAATGAGTAGGACAACTTAAGCGGTTATTTTCAAAAAAAAAATAGTTTTAGGATAATCAATTTCAAATCATTTTGGGGAAAACATTTAAGAAGAAAGGGGTTCTCTGGTGAAATTATGCTAAAATCAGAAATTTCAGTAACAGGTATTTGTAGAGGTTTAAAACATGGATTCCCTCTATTTAGAGAGTCCCTTAAATATTTTTAAGAAAACAAAAGAAAGGCCTTCCACTAAGGAGGCGTTAACATCCCATGAATAGGGTAATTTGCAGAAAAAGTATTGGTAAGGTTCTTAAAAAAAATCTGCTGTCTGAGTTCTGGGTGGGGAAAATTAGTTATTTCTCGCTAACTGATGGAGTATTTCTTCTAAACATACTTAACATATCGATCTTATACAACAAGGAAATTGAATTGCATCACTTGAATGATAAGTGAAGAGCAAAACACTTGCCTCAATACACGAAGTTTCCACTTCCAACATCTCGATCCGTCACTTACTTCAAAATCATCTCGACTTCTTTACACATTAGCCTCTACCTCAACTATACTTCCACTTCTCCTGAAGACTCATCAATCTTCATATCAATACACTCGTCGACCTCGGTAAATATCTTCCTGCACGAAATTCCATTTACCCGTGCACTGCTCTTGGTCGTGTCTCTTACTCGTACCTATATAAAGGTAAAGGACTAGTTCAGTACGCTTATAACTTAACCGTCTAACTCTGTTCTACCCAACGCGTCCTACAACGCTTTCCAACTTAACACATACTGATCATATTCTGAAAACAGTACATTATAACCATATAAACCACGTAGACAATTAGCACGTAATATCAATTTACTATACGAATTACAAAATAATCTTGACAAAAATTGGACAACACCTCCTTTATATATGACCTAACCTGTCGGGATACAATCGACATCAATAATCAAAGCATCCTTTGCTCCAAAATAATATACAATATCTCCGATCCAACTAATTTACACTACCTTTTTCCTTCTGACAATCCACATACTTGACGCTTAATATATATACTCGCACATTACACAATCTAAATCACCATACACATATTTCACGTTAGTATTCAGAATTCCGCTAATAATATTAATGGCAATTATCATTATTAATTACAATGTACAAGTCACTACTCAAATATGAATTCAAAACCCAGCAATGTTTGCCCGAGAGATCAACAAAGTCTTTAGCACTTAAGTGTCCATTTACTTACCAAATTCGAACCATCCGTAAGGATATACATTTCAAGTCTTACATTCTATCATTACTAATTAAGCAATCAATTAACATTTCTTTTAAACACTGTATTCAACCGTTTATACTTTACATCCGAGACAAAACAGTCATTCTTCTCATCATATTCTTTTTTGTCTCTCTTTTTCTTATATTCACATTTTCGGCCCTTCGGCCTTACTCTCCACATACACTCAACTCATCCGTGCACACATACTTGGCACCATATTATGTCATTTTTATGCACACCACCAGATAGAATTTACTTACGGTAATAAATCAAACGCTCCAACCCGAACAGAAAACCAAGATAAAAACCATACAGAAAACACAGCAACAGCAGTACAACCAAATGCAATCCTAGATTAACAATTAACATTCAGAATCACATAAACCAGAAGCAAAACAGAAAGAGGAAATCATTCAGCACCATCACAACTCCTTACACTAATTCGGACCTCTATCAACACCACCATAACTCCACAATCAGTAAACAAAGCTTACACACACCAAAGCCACCGTAACCCAGTTCGGTTTGCAACATACATACCACAAGCACAATCACGCAGCTCAGACCCGCGCATACAAAACCACAGCAGTAGAACCTGCACACATCGTACAACCCACACATATAAAACACATTCGCCACCACACCTTCTTATACAACCCACCTGCCTCCTCCCTTACTGCCTTCACGCCCTCAACAACACAAAACCTCATTTCCCAGCCTCTTCTTTATTCTCCCTTTTCAACATTAAAACACACACACACACTGTTTACACACACCACTGTACACCCTATACCTACAACCACAGCCACGCACACCCACAGCTCGACCCTTACAGAACTCACATCAAGAACATACATCCACGATCGTTACACACAAACCCAACAATAATCGGTATCAAGAACAGGGGAGGCTTACCCAGCTGTCTCTACTTCTTTCCTTGACTTCACCATAACCATACCACATCTACATATGAAAATCCCCAATTTCCCCTTTTCCACTGTACGCGAAATCATAACGCACGCACGCGACACATATACCATTCTAACCAACCCCGGCACTAATACTAACTCACAATCGATTTACCAGACTCAAAATCAACATATTCAATGAAGAAGAGATGATTCTCAGCGGTGGTTTTATCGGAATCATAAAAACCCACACACCCACAATCGGTGGTACAAACACAATCACATAGCAAATACACGCACACACAGTTGAATTGAGACAAGAAGAGGTGGGGGAAAGGTTTCTCGAGAGAGAAAATGAGAGAGGTTAAAGGAGAGAGCTGAGAGAGATTTTATTTTATTTTTTATTTTTTTGAAGGGAGAGAGTTAAGAGAATTGCCACGAACAGCCCAGAAGCATCTGGAGAAAAGAAATGGACTGGATTTTGTGATTAACATCTGCTGGGCAAAAATCGAAACTTTAAAATGCTAAAATCTCTTTTTAAAAAAACATTTTTAAAGAGCTTTCAAAAATTGAAATTAAATGGAAGAATAATGAAAATAAAACTTTTCATTTTAAAAATGAATAGTATAAAATTAAGACCACACCCATATTTTTAAAATATTTTTAGGATAAAAAAATGAATTAAATAAGAATTTTATAAGTAACGATTCTTTAAATGCAATGAACCTCTTAAAAATCATTTTAAAATACTTAAACGCCCAAAATAATTCTTCCCATAATTTTAAAACTCAATAATATCATAAAGACAATATCAGAAAAGATTTCGTAATTTTTATTAACTCCGATGATTTTATAAAATTGCCAGAGGATCAAAAATGCATGATTTAAACATATTTAAATCCTCGAAATGCACATAAAACACACAGGCTTTCACAGCACACACAAATCATCACGTAAACACATAAACACTACTTCACATATATTCCTTCTTTACAGCAATATTCACATAATATAATTCATAATTTATATTAAATAATTAATTTTAAATTCGAAATTTTCTAAGTCGTTATATCCTTCCCCCCTTAATAGGATTTTGTCCTCAGAATCAATCCTAAGGACCCAAATAACATTTCTGATCTTCTCAACATCTTACTTTCAATTTCCAGGTTGTATCTTTCAACTCTAGGATTTCCTCCATACCAACTTATACCTTTATAAACTCATTCCATGAGCCTTCAAATTCCGAAATAACCTTAAACTTTGGTTTTCGGGTCTTGTTAACTCTAAACGTTTATAACACGTGAACGAATATCTTATTTCGAAGTCAACATGACCTTTCCATATAACGAACTATACCCCGCGTCAAAACTTATGTTATCACGCCAGTCCTTCGCAATAATGCAACCGCGTCATTTGCCTTGATTCACGACAACCTACCCTTGGCACCACTCCCACGCTTTTACTTATAATCACACGGTTTCAGATATAACTTCAAAAAGAAATCTCAGGAAATCCTTCAATCGTTTCCACTCCATTTTCTCGGACTATGTCGATCAAGAAGGGAATAAGAAATTTCTATCTGACTTTAGTCCCATTATTCTACCGAGTACCTAATCTGGAACTTAACATCATACCGTCCATTCTCAGTCGCATCCTTGCAATTGGATAACACAATCAACACATACGTTCTTAGATGTACATCAAGCATAATTCAATTAACAACTCGATTCTCACTCTTATAAAATATTCTTGTTTGCTAAATCTTTTGAAACATAGCCTCGATTATTTGCAGCTTTTGACAATATACTTGTCACATTGACGGTGACTTCACTCAATACAAGAACAAGATTGAATATCCAATTTATTACCAATACTCCCTAGGTCACAACTTCACTCGATACTAATCATGATACAATTCCTTAATAATTCCCAACCAGCTCCTGCTTTTGTTCACATGCATATTCAACTTTAAACGTTTACCACTCATTTACATATCCTAAAACGAAAGCTTACTCGGATAAAACTTTGGGAAAAATAATATCAAGAACTCCTCAATCATTCTTACTCCTCTTTCGCGTGTAATGTTACTCGAGAAGGGAATAATCGAAAAACTTCTATCTATCCTTCATCTCATTGTTTTACCATGTATCCATTCTGAACTTATGACCATTTTCCTTAGATCATATATATATACCTTATTCGCAGCACACTATTCTGCGTCTCCTGAATCAACTTTTGAATCACAGCTTTGAATACTTGACGAGTTTTCGAATTTTTAACTTTACCACGCTGCATCTTCAACATTTAACACCACTCACATTAACTACAAAATCATGATTTTCGAAATTCACATTAGAATCGTTGTGCCAAATTTTCTTCCTTTTCTTGGAAACTCTTAAAATCGCTCTCGATTGATTTGCTTACTTGTTAAGACCTCTATATCTGCTTCCAACCTCAAAACACCGCCTTTATCTTCCTCACAACTCAAGATCTCATTTTCGTGTCCTCGTAATTTGCTTGTACTTCGTTGTTATGAATTAAATCCAATCCTGGATCATATTTGGCTCTTTATACCGTCATCACAATCCACTTCTTGCTAACTTCCTCTATAATCGTGTTGAATGTCTAGATTCTTAATAATTATAGAAAACAGTCTTATCACTCTCATCATAAGTTCCACTAAAATCGATATGATACCATCTCTAGCAAAAATTCCTATCTTTCCAAGCTTATAACACATAGCTTAACTTTTGACTCTGTTACTTGTTAACAGACTACTCTTTCTGGTTACAGCCAATACTTTTCCACATTTATCTTAGTAAATTCTCTAGGGATTCTTCTCCCGAAATCTTATTTTCTAATCATGGGGTCTCGTCAACCTCTGCTAATCCTCATTCTTATAAACATCTATTGTGCCCACTCTTCTAACTCCAATTCCACATTCTTCCTTTAACTAATTTATATGTTTTCTATTTAATCACTTCTGGAAACTTTCTAGTTTCTCTGCCTTCCTCTTTATTGACATTTTATTCCATCTTGGTCAACTTTCCACCATCCTTGATAATCATGACTTTCTACACTGGCTTACATAAGTTATTTACCCCACATATTCACCTTAACCCTCGTTCAGTATTGGTTTTTCTTGTTAATTCTTACAAACCTTTCCGTTCTACTTCACTCTGCTTTACTCAAGTCAACCTTCCTTGATTGTAAAATCTTATATCCAACGATGGATTTGAACATTCAAAATCTTATGATATTTCATTTACTATCTCTGCCCTTCAGTAGGTGTCCAAAACAATCTTTCTTTGGCATTGAACATCTTATACCCATATCTCCATTACCATTTTATTTTCGCCATTTAACAACATTTACAATCATGGACTCTCATTTACTATTCTTTCTCCTTGATGCAGCTCTCATTAGCCTCAATTCTTGTTCATGATTCCTCGAACTAGTACTTATTCCAATTTGACATAACATATTTGTCTTAATCACCAAATTCTTAACCCGCATAACCAATTTCTCGTCTATGCAATTATAGTTCTATCTTTTAAGACGTCGTAATGCCCATCTTCGCATTTCTTCATCTTTAGGAATTTTTGAAAACATCAAATTTCTGACAAAGGGAGTCAATAAAATGAATGGGCGTCAATATGAATATAGACTGAGTTTGTTTTATAAAGGAATTTAACCGAGAGATCAGTATGATCTTTTGAACTATTATCAAGTTGTATTTGCCACTTGGTTAACCACCATAGTACATAAGGATGGCCAGTCTTTAGTACTTCCATGACAAACACAATCAGTGGCGTCCCACTGGACTCCTACCACAAAGATAAGATGTCCCTGAATCCCCATCTTCATAGGTTGTTCATCTCGGCTGGAATAGAGAAATTCAAGCATTCATGATAATGGAAAGGATTCAAGAGTTTCAAAAATCTTCATGTAAAATTTATTCATGTACTCTCTGAAAAATACAAATATTTCCGAAAGAACGAGATTGAAGTCGACTAAATCTGAATACGAAACTCATCATCAATTGAGGCATAAAAGACTTTTCAATAGATGCTTCAATGATCGATCAAACAAACGTTCAAGAAATTCCTAATTATTCATAATCTCACTCTTATCGACTAAGCACTGATATGCTTAGCTGCCAAACCGGCCCAACAATAATGAGTTGAATAATTAAGAAGATCTTAATTCATTCTCGATTTTGAACCGTCACTGCGCAACGAATGCCTCAGCAACGATACCAACCGGGAATTAATTTACGACAATTCAAAGAAAGAATAGGAAATTTCTTCAAATAATGACCTTGAACGAATCAATAATTAGGGGTGCACGGCTACGCTTAACTTCCTGTTCTTGCTAATAATCGCTTCTCACTTCACATTCTTAACCTCCTCATACCATCTCCGAAACGTTCATATCGAAACTAATATAGTAGAATGTCCTAAATCCTACGCCAAAAATCTCGAGATAACGTCCCCCGGACTGATAGCTCCAGCTGCCCACTTAGCTTATGCCGCTTCGGGTTCGCTGTATTGCTAATAGCCCAATCCTTAAACGATTCAAACTTCTATTCGCGTGATATGCCGAAAGATCGATTAACATCGCAACGCTTGCCGAAGTATCCTAACGTGATCCTTATCCTAAATCGTTCTACCCGACATCTATCTTATACACGTACCCTAACCCTCCTAATCTGTTTTAATGACCATAACCTGTAGCTCTGATACCAACTTGTAGCATCCCAAAATCCGGGGTACAGATTTGGGGGCCACCAACCAAAATCAACATTGCACATCTCTGAATATAAACAACATTTAATAATATAAACCCCTTAACCAAGATCGCATACACGTTATGGTGTGAAACAAACTATCGAATTACTTTAATACAACTCAATCTCAGAATAAAATTATTATACAATTCTGTGAATATTCAAAACCACTAACTACATATCCAACCTTGGCAATTTGCAATCCACTGTCTGGCGAAATCTATAACTCGACTGCCTCTTCTCGCTGTCCGGAGATCAATACTCACTGTCCACTACTAGATTTACTTAACTCCACTATTAACTGAGGAAAATAAACAAAAGCAAGAGTGAGCCAACAATGCTCAGCAAGTGCATAAGGTGATAACAATTCAATATCGAAACAATCTGATAACAAAAGAATTTCAACTCATACTGTGAAAGAATCTATGATGATACTTTTAAATTGCCACGAGGGCCAATACTTCACCATTACTGAGGTGTAACAAGAACTAGAACGGATAAGAGTTTTGTTCAATCAGAATAAACACTGTAAGCTTCAAAGAAACCAGGCTTTAACAATTCAATACTGATACTCGAAAACTCAAGATCAAATGATAACCATTCGATAAGAATACTTGGGAAATTCCTGGTCAAGCAATAAGAATCAAAGTCCAACTGGATACTCAATTTATAGATTAGAATTGGATTTTTCACTTCGACGCAATGAGTTAAAGTGGATGATCAGTCACACTAAAACCCCGGATATACTCTCTTGGTATATCCAAATACTCAACTGGATCCAAGGCCTCTTTTGGCCTAAAATATCATACTCATACTCTGACTGGCGTCCTCAGTCATGAAAACATTTTCATTTAATAAAAACTTCCAATTCTATCTTTAATACTTAGGCCAGGGGTCGGGACAATCGACTACCCTGTGTCAACCAATACCTGGAAAACTCACGTTCCAGGAATACAACTCGTAATTGAAAATTCAACAGGGGAGCATTTACTATCATCAAGTATCGACAAGTTCGAAACAATACAGAGGAATAACCAACTAATCAAGATCTTTAATAAATACCGACAAGTTCGGTAGTAAGTGGGGTGGAGAATATATAGAACAATACTTTGAATTCATAGCGACAAGATAGATATAATTAATTGGAGACATAACATCATTAACTTGATTAAATAAAGATTCGAACTTGGGCAACAATAAAAGATATAAAGTGCAACAAGATTATCAACAAGTAAAATTCTAAGTTGGAGTAGGGACACAATTAAGCACTGCAAAATAATGAAATCTTTCAACACATGTGAGGTTTGACTTCACGTAAATGAGTAGGACAACTTAAGCGGTTATTTTCAAAAAAAAAAAATTAGTTTTAGGATAATCAATTTCAAATCATTTTGGGGAAAACATTTAAGAAGAAAGGGGTTCTCTGGTGAAATTATGCTAAAATCAGAAATTTCAGTAACAGGTATTTGTAGAGGTTTAAAACATGGATTCCCTCTATTTAGAGAGTCCCTTAAATATTTTTAAGAAAACAAAAGAAAGGCCTTCCACTAAGGAGGCGTTAACATCCCATGAATAGGGTAATTTGCAGAAAAAGTATTGGTAAGGTTCTTAAAAAAAATCTGCTGTCTGAGTTCTGGGTGGGGAAAATTAGCTATTTCTCGCTAACTGCACTACGCCATAGATGGCCTATAGCAACCCCCAAACTGTGTTACCATAGACCCCATTTTGAAGTTACCATAGGCCAAAATAGGGCTATGGTAACACCTCAGCTATGTTAAGTTCTCAGCAGTAACTACAGGTATCTAAGGTAACATCAAAACACAGCCTAAGGTAACATAGCAAATGTGGTTACTAAAGACCTCTATAGCAACATCTTAAACACCCTACAGCAACATAGTTTGTGTGTTACAATAGATGATATAATTTTACACATTGACAACTGTGGGGCCCACATCTAGATGGGGTCTACAATCTATTGTAACACCCTCTTTTACCAATTGTAACACATTGAGTGTTACATAATTAAAATCATTTTTAACTAATTGTAATAACAAAAAAAATTATGGCATTTAAATATTCAAGAACCAAATTAATTATATTTCAATAACATCATCCAACCTCATTTCAATAACATCATCAAGTACAAAACCAACCAAATCATCCAAAAATATCTACAAACACTAGCTAATGAACAAAACTTAAAATGTACAAGTACTAGAGCTAATAACATGGTAAATTTCAAAAGACAATTGATTATATAGCCACAGCATTCGCATGTTCCTTGCTCTGGCATTTTTGTAGAAGTAGCAATACTGAAATCCTCACATGATTTAATGATATCCAGTACGGCTCTGAGTCTGCAACCCATCAGGAATAAAGAAGTTGAAAATCTACCTCTCTCTCGAGTTCCACAAGTGCCTTCTTTAATTTGACAAGTGTATCAGCATGCAAAGCTCTAAGGCCTCTTCTCCATTCTTCCTGTTAAAACATAATTGTTAAAGTCATCTAGTCTAGAATATAAGAAGGCAAAAGCCAAAGTTGTCTAACAGAACGAGCTTTGTAATGGGAAATTACAAAGATGCACTACGCTAAACTATAAAATTTTTATTTGGAAATTTTGAATTTCCTAGCATTTTAAGAAAGTGAAAGATATGTTTATTTTATTAGCTTACCAGAGTAAAATAACCATGTCTTTCAGCTTGCATTTTCCTGAAATTTAAGGTCCATTAGTATCAGAGTTTATAGTACTTCACATTAATTAAAAGGTTGTCAAACACCATAAGGGGATTTACCAAGCAAGCATCAACACCCGAACATCTGTGTGATTTACTTCTAAATCCGAACAGAGACCCTCTATCCCTTCAGGACTGCTCAGCAAGGCACAATAAAAACATTAGAAGACATGACAAGATACATTTCAGCGAAGAAAATAATCCCTGAAGGAGATAAATAAGTTTCATGCTGCATTATGTTCAAGTTACAAATTTGTAAGCAAATAGAAAAGAAAGAATAACAAATTAGATAACAAGATAATTTTAAGTTTAATATTGTAATATTATGCCCAGTGAGAGATAATACTGCAATAACTAACATATCAGGCTTTGATTACTTTATCGTGATCTAACAGTTTAAATTCCAAAAAAAATAAAATTGGTAGCAGTCCCTCAATAGTTCTTTTCAAGTATAATGACTGTAAGATAGTGAGTTATGGTCCACGCCTAACTTTTAAGCTATCTGTGTTCTTATAAAATTCTTAAATCTTTCTAGCAAAAGAAATTATATAAAATGGACAAGTAACAAACCTCGGTAGAACTCAGATTCTATCATCAAATGCTGGGATCAGGCTCTCAACAAAGTGCAAGGCATTAACGATATTAGCATCTGAATGTCCTGCATTTTTCCTCTCTTCTAAACTGATATAATCTGCATGAATATGCTAGCCAGCATCAACTGTGATAACATGTCGGGTGAAATTTGCACCAATAGCAAACACGTCTAATGACATTTATTATATACAAAAAATAAAGGCTGCTCCATCAGTCACGCTTTGCGGACTCGTCAAGCTTATCTGGAACATAAGGGATAAGCTGCACCTGTAGAAGATAATTTTTTACTTTATATTAGTGACTGTACACATCCAGGGGAAAAAAATCACCAGAAAATTGAAAACAAGTATACAAGGATCATCAAGTATACAGGTCTAACAGAGAATTTATCGGGTGATCAACCATTAAGCCACTTCTTAAGATTTAGGTGCCTTTGGATGGTGTATTCTTTATCAGACATTACACAATGTAACAAACCGATCTGTTTAGAAAATGAATTTAGTAGCAAACAGTAACATGTATCGTTTTGAGATAATCTACTTTTACCCCTTGATTGACATAATTTTTAAATGACAAGTGAAGTCATAACAAATAGCATATAAAACTGATCGGACATGTCTTCTAAAAACAAAGAACAGAAATATAAGAAAGTTGAAAACTTCTCTTCAATTAGTACACCAGATAAGAAAAAATTAGAAGACAAAACAGATGATCAAACATACCTTCTCGTATCAAGGGTTTACCTGGGCAACCATCGATTCCAACAGCCATATTGATTCCAAATTTCAATCAGTCAAAAATTTCAGGTTTCCAAATATCCATGTGTCATGTTTCAATGTGATAATACCTCTGCATCAAGGATGTCAAGATGGACAGCTGAAGGGTCGTTCTCCGGGCACCCATGCCAGCTAAATTTATTTCCCACCCTCAGGTGGCCTAGATCAAATTGTATGAAACTACATCCATAGAATAAACAAGTCTTACTAAGAATTGGATAAAAGAAATTAGTGTCAATGATTTATATCAAAGATACCATATATGGGTGCTAGATCAATTATGTCCAGACTAGAAATTAGAGAAGCAAATATATGTGTGACATAGGACCAACGCCGCAAAATAAAAAAAATCAGCCAAGAAACTCTAAAGCCGTAAAATCCAAGAAATTAAGTTTGTGGGAGGACAAGTTACCCATGTCAATAAATCCGATGATAACATTGACTTGATTCTTGGTGGAAAAGCCTAGAATTTTTATGTAATAGAAATAAGGTGAGGCTTACTAGCCATTTGATAAGCTTAGTCCTGTGTCAACTTGGCAGCAAAGCCTCTAAAACCATGAACATAATCAACGGATAAAAAAGAGAGATCCAAACCATAGTTATGGCGACGATTTAATTCAACCAAAACATAAGCAAGCATAGTTGAATCTACACATATGATTAAAAAACAATGAAAACGACGACTCCTGTAAATCATCATTCATCAATAAACAGTAAATACAATTCTTTCGAGCATCAAAACAAAAATGATTTATGCACCAGGATGACGATATACAATAAATCACAATCACTCAGAAGCTATTCAAATTTCTAAAAGAGATCTAGAGTTATCCCTCATACACTTGGATACTTGAAGATGAATATATAGAAACATGTTAGTGATTTTGACAATATGAAATCCTCTAGCGGAAAGCTTGATACTTACCAACCACTCCTTGTGACCTTGGAAGCTTTCTTGTTAGAGTCTCTTTACTGCAATAACCAGACCTGTCCCAGCAAGCAAACAGCTAAGCTAAGTACCTATATTAGTGTGAGACACGAATAAATCAATGCATCTAACTATGCAATTACACGAATAAACAGCAGACTGCATTGCTTGTGCTTCCTCATCAAAAATTCTCAAAACATGTGATGATTCCCCATTCTGTAACATAACTATGCAATTACATTGGAATCAAAATTTAAGAAGATGCAAAAAAACATTATACAATATAGATCTACAGCAAGAGAGAGCTACATACAGCCCTTCCCAACAACGCTGCCCTGTCTTGAGCTTCTTGCATCCGCCTTTGATGTCGTTGAAAGTATTTGTCCAGACTGTCTTTCAAGGAGTCCGCCTCTTCAGCCACTTGCTCCACTTTCCTATTTAAACAAACATACAACTAAACAAGTCAGTAAAAACAAATTCTATTAGGTAACTGAGTAACTCTATAAAAAACAGCGATAAATAGCCAGAAAGTACATCCACACTATTGTTCCAGTCAAAACTCTTCGATAGGCTTCTCAAACATAGATATGTGAACATATTCCTACACACGAGGATCACGAGTGCCACAGTTGTAAGATAAATAGTCCTATAAAGCATTTTAGTATCATGACATTTCCAACAGAATACTTAGGGTGATGAATCGATCTCACGAAACAAAAATGAAAACATACAAGTACTAATTTACGACATACACATAGCAAAATAAATTTACAAACAAACGCAAGGAATAAACATCGATGAAAACACAAATTACAAGCTAATTACGAACTTGGGTGATAAAGAAAATGTAAGATATAAAAATACCTTATACTCGGACTCCCAAATTAAAACCCTAATTGCAAAGCCCCAAATCGAACCGATTGAAGCCCCAAAATCACCCGACCCGTTTCAAGCCCTAAATCGAAATTAATCCTGAGAACAAAAAAAAGCCCCAAATTAGTGAATTGAAGCCCCAAATAAAACCCAATTAGTGAATTAAAGCCCCAATTGACAGATGCATGTGTAAATATTAATAGAGGATGTGAGAGAGGAGAGAAAAGAGAGAGAGGAGAGAGGCGAGAGAGAAATGAGAGTGTGGAACTGTGTGAGCATGGAGTGGGTGTGACCGGAGAGAGAAGAGACTAGAGAGCGGAGAGAGGAGAGACCAGAGAGGAGAGCGAAGAGTGTGTGTAATGAAAAAGAAAAGTGAACTTAGAGCGTATTTTTGTTTGAAATCGTGAAGTCTAAAATTTGGTTGGGCGGTATTTTTGCCACTCACCATATTTAGGCCAAACTTGCATTTTTTTCTTTTGCTAAATTCTTCTTTTACTTTTTTATTTTTTTATTTAGGAAAACAATATATTTTTTCATAAATATTCGATTTCTTTTGTCTTTTTGTTAAATGATTCGTTTACATAATTTGAAGTAACATAATTCAAATATTTTTAATCACATACGAAACTATTTTTACTTTAATTAATAATATATTAAAATATATAATATAAATAGAAAAAATTCATATTAAAATTTTGTTTAATAATATTTAATGAACATAAAAATAAAATTATTCATCTTAAAATGTTTTAACCTTTATAAAAATTTCTTTATTAAAATTTTAAAGAATTTAGTTAAAATTTAATAATGTTTGGATATTACATTATTTTAAAATCTTTTTATTTGAAATTTATAAACAAAATTTTAATATTTATGAAAAATCAATAATTTAATTATTTGATGGAATATTACGTTTTAAAATCATTATTTCAAAGATTTTATTAAAATTAATTATTTTTAAAGTCAAATAATTATTAAATCATTAATTTTAAATGAAATAAAAATTTTGTTAATGAATACTCTATGGTAACACACATCATGGGGTTATCCACTGTTAACACCTTTCATAACTAAAGTAACATACTTTTGTGTCTATGGTAACACCACAATCAAAAGGTTGCGATAGGTAAAAATTTTGATAGCTATGGTAACACCCATAGTGGTAACACCCATGCCAAAAGGTTGCGATAGGCCATCTATGGCGTAGTGCTGATGGAGTATTTCTTCTAAACATACTTAACATATCGATCTTATACAACAAGGAAATTGAATTGCATCACTTGAATGATAAGTGAAGAGCAAAACACTTGCCTCAATACACGAAGTTTCCACTTCCAACATCTCGATCCGTCACTTACTTCAAAATCATCTCGACTTCTTTACACATCAGCCTCTACCTCGGCTATACTTCCACTTCTCCTGAAGACTCATCAATCTTCATATCAATACACTCGTCGACCTCGGTAAATATCTTCCTGCATGAAATTCCATTTACCCGTGCACTGCTCTTGGTCGTGTCTCTTAATCGTACCTATATAAAGGTAAAGGACTACTTCAGTACGCTTATAACTTAACCGTCTAACTCTGTTCTACCCAACGCGTCCTACAACGCTTTACAACTTAACAAATACTGATCATATTCTGAAAACAGTACATTATAACCATATAAACCACGTAGACAATTAGCACGTAATATCAATTTACTATACAAATTACAAAATAATCTTGACAAAAATTGGACAACACCTCCTTTATAATATGACCTAACTTACCGGGATACAATCGACATCAATTAACCTTTCTTTTAAACACTGTATTCAACCGTTTATACTTTACATCCGAGACAAAACAGTCATTCTTCTCATCATATTCTTTTCTGTCTCTCTTTTTCTTATATTCACATTTTCGGCCCTTCGACCTTACTCTCCACATACACTCAACTCATCCGTGCACACATACTTGGCACCATACTATGTCATTTTTATGCACACCACCAGATAGAATTTACTTACGGTAATAAATCAAACGCTCCAACCCGAACAGAAAACCAAGATAAAAACCATACAGAAAACACAGCAACAGCAGTACAACCAAATGCAATCCTAGATTAACAATTAACATTCAGAATCACATAAACCAGAAGCAAAACAGAAAGAGGAAATCATTCAGCACCATCACAACTCCTTACACTAATTCGGACCTCTATCAACACCACCATAACTCCACAATCAGTAAACAAAGCTTACACACACCAAAGCCACCGTAACCCAGTTCGGTTTGCAACATACATACCACAAGCACAATCACGCAGCTCACACCCGTGTATACAAAACCACAGCAGTAGAACCTGCACACATCGTACAACCCACACATATAAAACACATTCGCCACCACACCTTCTTATACAACCCACCTGCCTCCTCCCTTATTGCCTTCACGCCCTCAACAACACAAAACCTCATTTCCCAGCCTCTTCTTTATTCTCCCTTTTCAACATTAAAACACACACACACTGTTTACACACACCACTGTACACCCTATACCTACAACCACAACCACGCACACCCACAGCTCGACCCTTATAGAACTCACATCAAGAACATACATCCACGATCGTTACACACAAACCCAACAATAATCGGTATCAAGAACAGGGGAGGCTTACCCAGCTGTCTCTACTTCTTTCCTTGACTTCACCATAACCATACCACATCTACATATGAAAATCCCCAATTTCCCCTTTTCCACTGTACGCGAAATCATAACGCACGCACGCGACACATATACCATTCTAACCAACCCCGGCACTAATACTAACTCACAATCGATTTACCAGACTCAAAATCAACATATTCAATGAAGAAGAGATGATTCTCAGCGGTGGTTTTACCGGAATCATAAAAACCCACACACCCACAATCGGTGGTACAAACACAATCACATAGCAAATACACGCACACACAGTTGAATTGAGACAAGAAGGAGGTGGGGGAAAGGTTTCTCGAGAGAGAAAATGAGAGAGGTTAAAGGAGAGAGCTGAGAGAGATTTTATTTTTATTTTTATTTTTTTGAAGGGAGAGAGTTAAGAGAATTGCCACGAACAGTCCAGAAGCATCTGGAGAAAAGAAATGGACTGGATTTTGTGATTAACATCTGCTGGGCAAAAATCGAAACTTTAAAATGCTAAAATCTCTTTTTAAAAAAACATTTTTAAAGAGCTTTCAAAAATTGAAATTAAATGGAAGAATAATGAAAATAAAACTTTTCATTTTAAAAATGAATAGTATAAAATTAAGACCACACCCATATTTTTAAAATATTTTTCGGATAAAAAAATGAATTAAATAAGAATTTTATAAGTAACGATTCTTTAAATGCAATGAACCTCTTAAAAATCATTTTAAAATACTTAAACGCCCAAAATAATTCTTCCCATAATTTTAAAACTCAATAATATCATAAAGACAATATCAGAAAAGATTTCGTAATTTTTATCAACTCCGATGATTTTATAAAATTGCCAGAGGATCAAAAATGCATGATTTAAACATATTTAAATCCTCGAAATGCACATAAAACACACAGGCTTTCACAGCACACACAAATCATCACGTAGACACATAAACACTACTTCACATATATTCCACCTTTACAGCAATATTCACATAATATAATTCATAATTTATATTAAATAATTAATTTTAAATTCGAAATTTTTTAAGTCGTTATACTGAATATCCTAGAAAGATTGCTTCATCCGATTTAGCTTCAAATTTTCCAAGTTGTTCTGGATGAACTTTTAGGACATAACATTTGCATCCAAAGATGTGAAAATATCTCACACTTGGTTTCTTTCCTTTGATCATCTCATAGGAAGTTTTTCCATGACTATTTACCAAGGTACAGTTTTGTGTGAAACATGCAATGTTAATAGCTTCTGCCCAAAAATAGGTTGGAGGTTTTGCATCTGCAAGCATGGTTCTTGCTGCCTCTATGAGAGTCCCGTTCTTTCTTTCCACTACACCATTCTGCTGAGGTGTACCAGGTGCAGAAAACTGTTGAGTGATTCCATTGTCTGTACAAAAATTCTCCATTATAGAATTCTTGAATTCTGTACCATTGTCACTCCTAAGTACTTTGGCTTTGTACTCAGAGTTATTCTGAATATTCTTGACAAGTTCAATGATTTGCTGAGGAGCTTCATCCTTCTTGTGTAGAAAGAACACCCATGTGAACCTTGTGAAATCATCCACTATTACTAAAGCAAATCTTTTCTTGCTGATAGACATAATGTTTACTGGACCAAACAGATCAAGATGTAGCATGTGAAATGGTTCAGTAATTGAATTTTCAGTCTTGCTCTTGAAAGTGGTTCTTCTTTGCTTTCCAAGCTGACATGCATCACAAAGTCCATCTTGCACATAATTTGCCTGAGGTAGGCCTCTCACCAGATTATGCTTAAAAGTTGATCAAGCTTCTTGAAGTTGAGATGCGAGAGTTTCTTGTGCCAATTCCAGCTTTCATTACTTGTTGTTTTTCTGTAGAGACATCTAATAATTCCTTTAGATGTATCACTTAAGCTGGCTTCATATATGTTACCATGTCTTTGACCAGTTAGAACAATGTCTCCATTCTGCATATTCAAGATTTTGCATCCTTCTCTGTCAAAGATTGATTTGTAACCTTTATCACCCAGTTGACTTATGCTTAAAAGAGTATGTTTCAAGGCTTCAACCAGTGCTACATTTTCTATGATGACATTTGTTAGGTCCGATAAGATTGTAGAAGGGGGGGTTGAATACAATCTATACCAATTTATCGAAATTTGTCCTTTAAATAAAATTTAGTTTAGACAAATTTGTGCGGAATAAATTGAAACAATTTTCAAGTTGAATATAACAATATATTAACTTGATGGGTGTTACAATTTCAGTACAGATTAATTATCAAGTTGATAAAAACTAATTAGAAAATTCGACATGAACTTTTCTAATTTAGTTAATAAAAATCAAGATAAGAACTAGGAAACTTAATTCGCTAGTAGTACAAGAATCACAAATAAATAAGTTCCACCGGATAAAATATTACAAAGGTGTTGAACTTGATTTTATAGAAATTAAAATGATCTTGTGTTCTTGGTTTCGGTTGAGAGCTTTTGAGAGAGAATTGCTTCAGGATGTGTTTTGATGATATGTTGAAGTGTATTGTTTTGTTGAGCCGCCTGATGCTTTAATATCTTCTCCCTCTTCTGTTTTGTTTTTGCACTTGTTTAGACTATCCAAAGACTATCAAATGCACTGCAGACTATCCAGTTGAGCTGCAGACTACCGGTGTGACTATCATTGATAAACTATTAAATGGCTTGTAGACTATCCATTTAATAATACAGACTATCAATTACTCTTGCAGACTGTCGGTATGACTATCAACTTAAAATACAGACTACCGGTGTGACTATCAACATAGTCTGTACATGAATTAAATAACCAATGACTCTTCCGGATTAATTCTTTATGTAATCAAATGAATACAGCTGCCATACGAAGACCAGTTGCAGGAAGGGGAAGTGTGAGACACGCGAGTGCTGTTCTTTTTAAATCCGGCGCGTGGAAGACACGCGCGTTCCAGGCGAGTGAAAGAACTTTACCGACAGCAGCACATGGCTTGATCAGACAACAACATTCACTTACGTGAACAATTTGTGAATTTTGTGTTCACACACAAAATTTCAACTTAGTCACCCAGCTTTTGATAATTTTGCACTTCTGTTGGGCCTTAAGTCCAATGGCTTTTCAACCGGCCCAGTTCATTTCTTTAGGATTCAGCCCATGCAAATTCATAACCCAAATCTCTTTTGTTTTAATTTAATTAATTACTTAATCAATTAATCATTTAAACAAATAATGATTAATTCATTAATTACTTAATTAAATCAATTTAGATTAATACATTAATTCAACGTTAATTAACATGATAATTAATTTAATAAATAAATTAATTCAAAATGAATTAATTTATTAATTAAATAAATTACATAAATATGTTAATTAAATAAGAATTAATATAAATCTATTGATAGCGCAAATTCATTTTCCTCGTAGCCAGTCCACTTGATAGTAAAATCATTGTGGTTAATGAATTTAGCACTTCTGTTACTTGCACAATGATTTTCCCTCATACCAGTCTTGATAGCTTGAACCACTGAAGTTAATGACGAACAACCATTGTTTAATGTTGACACTCGATGTACTGTCTGGTTCATGAGTGACTAACTGCAATGACTGTTCTTCATAAGTTGACTTTAAAATCTGGTTCCTTTTCTTTTCTCATCTCTCTCTTTAATTTTCTATACTGTCTCTGTCACCTTTGAATCTCTGTCACTTTAAATGAATCCACTTCTTAACGAATACTCCACTGAGGCTTGATCAGATGACTGAGCTTCTTTCAATGTAGTAATTCCCCAAGTCTGTAGATTGACCTTGACCTTTTTCTTCTGACAGATAATACAACCTGAGATTCCTTGTGACAGTCTATATACTATTTACTATTACAATCTTGTTCAAGTTGAGTTGTATCCTCGAAATACAAATAGGTTACATCATATGCCTTTCAATCTCCCCCTATTTGTTTGTTAGACAATAACAAGCAAATACCTAGAGGATAACTCAACTAACTCACTTAAACAAGAAAAAGATTAAGCATTTAGGAGCTTAGCAAATAGTACATTAAAAAAATTTCTCTGGTTTGAATTTAACAATTCCAGAATCCTCAGTTGATGAAATGATAGATGATTGTTCCTCTTGCACTGAACTGATAACTCATCTTCATTTCTGATTCTTCATATCTCTGCCTGATAATCCTTCACATCTTACATTGGTGATTATTAGCAGTTCTTGATTTACAATCACTTCCCTTTTCTGACACAGCTTTTCTCACTAAAGACAAACAACTGTTCCTAATAAATAGACAATGGTGAATCAATACCATTTCTATAACTTCTAGGAAATCTACTACTCCTCCAGTTAGCCTTTATACATAGTACATTGAAAGACTAATAGAATAGTATTGTGATGTAATCTTCTCCTTATATCTCCCCTTTCTTCTCAAATGAATCTCCCCTTACTTTTCCATCTAAGGCTCCCCCTTAGTGTAAATGCTCCCCCTTTCTAACCTACCCTCCTTTTTCTTGTACCCCTTTACTTCTCCCCCTTAGTTGAGGAATCCTCCAATCAACTAGTTGACAAAGTAGTTGTACCAATTATAGAGTTCTTTGTTAGAAAGGAAGTTTCATTTTCTTCCTCACTGTGAGTGTGTGAAAGTGTTTAGTGTACCTCACAAGTGTTTCACTCTTCTCTCCACTCATTTGTGTTGAGTGTCTCACATCTCTCTGTGTTTACACTCTTGCTCACTAGTGTATCACTCATATCACTCATAGCTCCAACATCCATTAGTGTACCTGCAAGGAAAAATCACCCTAGCCCCTTCAAGAGAGGTCAGTGGTGGTGCAATGGGAGTTCGCAAATCCCAAATCCTCGTTGGACTCGTCAGACGAATCTGAGTCATAATCTACAAGTTGCTAATTTTCCCTTTTTAGGGTTTTCAGATTTGAATTCTGAGAAGGTAAACAATGATCTAGAAATTTAGCATTGAGATCAAGATTTCCTTCTAATGTCTGTGAAGACACTTGGTTCATTAAAGAACCTTTAACTTATAATCCTAACCGTCAAATGGTTGGATTATAGGTTTCAGTCAATTCATCCTTAGTGTGTGCATTCTCACTTTGTGCATATGAAATATTTTGTTTAGTGTATAAGGTAGTGACTCTCCAACTGAATATCCCACACATCCTTATTTGCTGCATCAGGTGCAGTTACTCCCTGGTGACCTTTAGTCTGATAGGTTACTTCCTTTTAGGGGGTAATATAGAATGTGTTTAAGTTTGAGTGTAGTCTGGGATAAAAGTTGTTGGGTTTACAACCTCATGACTAATCATGTGAGAAAACAAAACTCCAATTAGATGACCCTGTATCACAGAATATGAGCAATAGAGATAGAATGATATACAGTTGTGATTTCAAAAGATTTACAATGTAAGCAATCACAGCTGTAGAAAGAAATTTTGAGTTAGGAAAGATATAGATCTTGAGCCGGTTTTACTAAACAAAAACATAAACAAAAATCCAATTAACAATGAATATTAATCAAATTAATGAATGTTAATGTTTAAACCAATACAAACAAAACTATTTTATCCTGTTTTAGATCCTGTATGTTAGATACCAACTGTTACCACTTGTTAACACTTGTTAGGTCTTGTCTTCCAATTGTTATAACCTGAAAATCAAACGTTAGTTCCTAAACAATTGAATTGACATATACCATATTGATACCAACAATGGTCTTATATAATAAAATCTGTCAACAACAACAACACAACAAAGAATTAGAATTAAAACTGCAGGTTATGTGTGTGTCAAACAGAAGAACAACAAAAGAACCAAATACAGTGACCTGTTTGTAAGTTTTGCAAGTATAGTGACTAAACTGAAAAACTATACAAACTATTTATATACACATGAAAAATAATATACAAAAAAAAGAAATAATATGCATAAAAATTAGATAAAATAAAAACTAAAAAGAAAAGAAAAATACGAAATTTTTTTTTATTTTTTTTATTTTTTTTATTTTTACTATTAAAAAAATAACTGTATTAATAATATTTACATAAAATTAGAAATAAAAGAAAATAATTTGTAAAAATATTTACAACAATATAACTACTTAAAAATAGCTAAATAGAAAATACTAAAAATACCATAGGTTATCCTTTTTACGAAATCAAACATTAATAACAAAAGGATAAACACTACAAACCAATTAATAAATTATTAACTATTTACATAACTATTTGTAGTAAATTAATAAATCTATATATTTTCTTAATAAAGTAACTTTCTTATAGAAAATCATTTAAAAAGAAAATATGACTTATTAAATCAACACAAATATTCAAAAGTAATTTTCAACAAAAATAGATTTCTCACTAATTTCAACTTGTAAAATTTGAGAAAAATATTTTTAGAGAAAATAAAAATATTCTAAAATTAAAAGAAGTAAGTAGGAATATATTAAGAAGATAATGACAATGATTTAAGAATTAACAAGCAAGATTTTAAGTTGATAAAATAATTACACAAGTGATTTTAATAACAAATATTTACAAAGATAATCACTTGAAAATTATTAAAGAGCAAACCTCAGATATTAACTAGTTTAATTACTAGGACTATTTAACATACCCAATTCACCAACAATTCTGGTGAATGTGGATTCATCAAGAGACTTAGTAAAAATATCTGCTGTTTGTTCTTCTGTGGGTACAAAATGTAACTCCACGGTACCATTCATGACATGCTCTCTAATGAAATGATACCTGATATCAATGTGCTTTATCCTCGTATGTTGCACAGGATTGTTGGAGATTGCTATGGCACTTGTATTGTCACACAAGATAGGAATTTTGTCAAGTACAAAGCCATAGTCCATTAGCTGATTCCTAATCCACAAAATCTGTGCACAACAGCTTCCAGCAGCTATGTATTCAGCTTCAGCTGTTGAGTTGGAAACTGTTTGCTGTTTCTTGCTGTACCAAGAAACCAACCTGCCACCTAGGAATTGACAACTCCCAGAGGTGCTTTTCCTATCTACAACACTTCCTGCATAATCTGAATCTGTATATCCAATAAGATTAAAACCAAAATCTTTAGGGTACCAGATGCCTAAGTTAGGCGTACCCTTAAGATATCTTAAGATTCGTTTAACAGCAATGAGATGAACATCTCTAGGATCCGATTGGAACCTTGCACACAAACATGTAGCATGCATAATATCTGGTCTACTTGCAGTAAGATAAAGTAATGAGCCTATCATACCTCTGTAGCTTGTGATATCTACCTTAGCAGAATTTTCACATGCTCCAAATTTGACAGCTGTAGATGATGGTGTTCTTGCTGAAGATGAGTCCTCCATTTGATATTTCTTGAGAAGCTCTTTGACATACTTGGATTGACAGATAAATATCCCATCTGTCCTTTGACTTACTTGCAATCCAAGAAAGAACTTCAGCTCACCCATCATGCTCATTTCAAACTTACCCTGCATTAACTTAGCAAATTTCTTGCAAAGAAGATCATTAGTAGACCCGAATATTATATCATCCACATAGATTTGAACTAATATTGTATCATTTTTATGATTCTTTGTGAAGAGAGTTTTGTCTATGACACCTCTAACAAAACCATTTTCAAGTAAAAATTCGGAGAGAGTGTCATACCATTTCCTTGGTGCTTGCTTAAGACCATAAATAGCCTTGAAGAGAAAGTAGACATAGTCCATGAATTCTGGATCTTCAAAGCCAGGGGGCTGTTCTACATATACCTCTTCATCTAGCTTACCATTCAGAAAGGCACTCTTGACATCCATTTGATAAACCTTAAAGTTTGAGAATGCTGCGAATGCCAAGAATATTCTGATAGCCTCAAGTCTTGCCACTGGAGCATAGGTTTCATCATAATCTATTCCTTCAGCTTGTGAATAACCCTTTGCTACCAGTCTTGCTTTATTTCTCGTCACTGTACCATCTTCATCTAGCTTGTTTCTGAATACCCACCTTGTGTCAACCACTTTCCTGTCTTTGGGTCTGGGTACCAGCTTCCATACTTCTTGTTTTTTGAATTGATTGAGTTCATCTTGCATAGCAATTACCCAATCAGGATCAGAAAGAGCTTCCTCAGTTTTCTTAGGTTCCATTTCAGATAGAAACCCTGAATAGTTACATTGATTTTGAGTAGCACTTCTAGTTTTGACTTTAACATCTGGATCACCAATAATCAACTCAAAAGGATGAGCTCTATTCCAAACTGTTTGTCTTGGAAGATTTAATCTTGATGATTCGCCTTGTTCTTCATTGTGATGTTGAGTATGACTAGTTGATCCTTCATTATCTCCCCCTGAGTTGTTGCCAGGTTGACTAGATGATTGTTCAGGAGTGTCAGGTGTATCTTCATTATTATCATTGTTTTCATCACCATTACCCTGATCATCATCATCACCATTTTCATTGTTGTCATTAGCATCAGCAAAAACATCAGGTGGATTATCATCATCTGAATCTGGATCTGTCATGTCATTGAAAGATAGCTTTTCAGATGGATCCTCAGTTTGGATACTAGGGAGTTTAGTGTCATCAAATGTTACATTGACACTTTCCATCATCTTCAGTTCATCAATCACATACACCCTGTATGCCCTCATTGAATAACCAATAAAAATTGCTTCAAATGCTTTGGTATCGAATTTACCACCTTGATCATCACCTTCTTTAAGCACAAAGCATTTTGCCCCAAATACATGAAAGTATTTGAGTGATGGTTTCTTATCAGCCATAATTTCATAGGGTGTCTTCATATGGTCTTTATTGATTAGAGTTCAATTCTGGGTATAGCACGCAGTGTTGACAGCTTCAGCCCAAAAGTACAATGGAAGCCTTGATTCACTTAACATAGTACGTGCAGCTTCAATCAAGGTTCTATTCTTTCTTTCCACTATCCCATTTTGCTGAGGAGTTCTTGGAGCTGAGTATTGTTTAGTTATACCCTTCTCAGTGCAGAAGTCATTTAGAACTGTATTCTTAAATTCAGTTCCATTGTCTGATCTTATAGCTCTCACTGGATACGTAGAATCTCGCTCAATTAATTTGATGTGATCAATCACCAGTTGTGGGGTCTCATCTTTAGAATTCAAAAATATGACCCATGTGTATTTTGAAAAATCATCAATGATCACTAGAGCATATCTTTTCTTTGATATTGACATCACATTAACTGGACCAAACAAATCCATATGAAGTAATTGTAATGGTTCAGTTATTGAAGATGTGTCAGTGCTCCTGTGAGTTGCCCTTTTTAGCTTGCCTTTTTGACATGCATCACACAGTCCTTCTTGAGTGAATTCCAGTGAAGGCAAACCTCTCACCAACTCTCTTTTAACTAGAGAATTCATTGTCTTGAAATTAAGATGAGAAAGTTTCTTGTGCCATAGCCAACTCTCGTCATTAGATGCTTTAGTGTAGAAGCATGTGATTTCTTCAGTGCTTCCTGAGTTCATATTGGCTACGTACAGATTGCCTTTTCTAACTCCTGTCAGTTGTGGCTTTTCATTTCTCTTGTGTGAAATTAGACAATTCTTCTTGTTGAAATAAACTTCATATCCTTTGTCACAGAATTGACTGACACTGAGCAAATTGTGCTCAAGTCCTTTCACAAAAGAGACTTCATCAATGATAACATTTCCAGCTTCAAGTCTGCCATATCCATCAGTTCTACCTTTGCTGTTATCTCCAAAGGTAACTACTGGGCTGGCCTTCTCCACCACATTTGTCAGCAGGGTTCTGTCACCAGTCATATGCCTTGAACATCCACTGTCCAAGATCCAGGTCACTCGCTCAACCTGCTCAACACCCTGCAATGACAAACGGATTAAACCTTCTTCGGAACCCAAATTTGATTGGGTCCAGAATACTTAAAGAATTGGCCTTTGTCAGGCAAAACAACATTTTTCACCTTAACACCAATTTTATCATTAGTCAACAAGCATTTTACCCTATAAACAGATTTTACAATCTTTTGTTTCATTTTGGGTATCCATGTTTGTTTACCAGCAATAACACTTGTTTCATTGACTGGACATTTGACCTTGTAAACAGCCTTAGTAAAACTTTGTTTAGGCTTAGGTACAAATATCTCTCTCCTAACATGAAGAGGACTAGCAGTCTTTGATCTAACATTTTTATTTCTGTTCATGTGTTGTCGAGGAGCAGTCTTATTAGCACATGCATGATTACCATTAAAGTAAGCAGACATCACATTAAAAGCACAAGACATACAATTGACAACACCACATGCTTTATGAGAAGTATCAATAACAGGCATGGTATTCATGTTAGACATGTTATCATTCTGCTCCAACTTGTTATCACCTAACTCAATTTTAGACGAACTGGGAACAAACTTCACTGGTTTCATAGAAACAACCTTATTAGATTTAACATTTTTGGTTGTAGGTGCCCTAACAGATTTTTCATTATCAATAACTATGCCATTAGCACTGTCCTCATTTTTCATTTCTTCTTGAATCACAATAGAATACATGTTTGGTGGTTCAGAAACAGATTCTTTAAACATGGGTTTTTCAACATTCTTGAGAACGTGTGGTATACCTCTTTCTTTAGCAGGAATAGGATTAGCAGAATGGTTGCTCAAAGAACCAACAGCTTCTTTGTAATCAAACCCTATTCCTACAGTTTGTTCTCTAGCTTGTTTGTTGAAGTGCTCTTTGGAAACTTTAACAGAATTATAACAAGCTCTAATCTGTGTTTCAAGTTCTCTAATCCTGATGTCTTGTTCAGTAATCCTATCAACTTGTTTTACCATGTATTCTCCTAATGACTTATCTCTGCGGTTAAGTCGAGCTATTTCTTCTATATTCTTATCTTGATTAGTATGCACCTTTTTTAATTCTAACACTTCATTTTCAAGTTTAGTGTTTACAAGACTTATTCTCTCGTATCCCTTTTGTGCATTACTCAAGGAATTACGTAAGCTACGAATTAACTCTTCATCAGTAAGAATTACCGGTGTGGTGTAATAAGTTGATGACTCAGCATTTGCCACCAGCGCAAAGTTTCCATATTCTTCATCTTCGTTGTCTGTGTCATCCCAGCTTTTACCGGCAGCTACATAAGCTCTTCCAATTTTCTTCTTTTCAGAAGCATAGTCCTTTTTCTGTGCTTGCTTGGGTTTTTGACACTCAGTAGCAAAGTGTCCCAACTCATTACAGTTGAAGCAACGGATCTTGCTTCTGTCAACTGTACCAGTTTTGTAACCTCCCCTGTTACTAGAGGATGAAGAACCTCCTCTCTAAAATTTGCTATTAGACTTAAACCTGAACTTTGGATTTCTCCTGAATCTGAAATTACTGAATTGCCTCACCATCATTGTCATGGATTCATCTTCCAATTGATCTAGCTCTTCCAGTGAATAGAATTCTCCACCATCCTGAGTGACTGGTGTCTGTCCATGTTCCACTTCAATTTGTTCCTTGTTGGAGCTGTTATGTTGAACAACTTTAGCTTCCACTTCCTTAGGAACCTCAACTACTAGAGCTGTAGAAGAACTTGCCACTCTGCCTTTGCCAGAAATCTCTTTCTGCTGTTCTTGTTCCAATTCATAGGTCTTCAGAACACCAAACAGCCTGTCAAGAGCAATCTTATTTAAATCTCTGGATTCTCTGATGGCAGTTTTTCTATGCTCCAGGTGAGTAGGCATAGTCAGTAAAAACTTCATGTTGATCTCCTTCTGGGTATATTGCTTGCCATGAACTTGCAAGTTGTTGATTATTTTGTTATACCTTTCGAACACTTCCTGAATGCCTTCGTTAGGGCCAGCTCTAAAGTGTTCATATTCAGAGGTCAAAATTTGAAGTCTTTTTTCCTTGACTTCATTAGTCCCTTCATTAATAGTCTCAATAGTTTCCCAGATGTGCTTAGCAGTTTTACAATTCATTACATGACTATACATTACAGCATCTAGGGAATCTAATAGAATGAGTCTCAAATTTTTATCCAGTCCAGCTTCCTCTTTATCTTCAGCAGTAAAGTTCTTAGGGTCCTTTGGATAGAATTTTGCAGGTGTTGTTACTACTCCATTTGTAAGGATTTCATCATCATGTTGCATAGGAGTTTTTGGTCCATTTTTCAAAACCCACAAATAATTTGGATTTGTAACATCAAGAAACAATTCCATTTTATTTTTCCACATGTCATAGTTATCTTTATTAAAGATAGGAATTTTAACAATGCCTTTGGAAGACATGATGAATTTTTAAGTGAGTTAAAAATTCGAGATAAATTTTTGATTGAATAAAAATAGGATCTTGATTTGTGTATCAATCAATAGGCTCTGATGCCAATTGTTAGGTCCGATAAGATTGTAGAAGGGGGGATTGAATACAATCTATACCAATTTATCGAAATTTGTCCTTTAAATAAAATTTAGTTTAGACAAATTTGTGCGGAATAAATTGAAACAATTTTCAAGTTGAATATAACAATATATTAACTTGATGGGTGTTACAATTTCAGTACAGATTAATTATCAAGTTGATAAAAACTAATTAGAAAATTCGACATGAACTTTTCTAATTTAGTTAATAAAAATCAAGATAAGAACTAGGAAACTTAATTCGCTAGTAGTACAAGAATCACAAATAAATAAGTTCCACCGGATAAAATATTACAAAGGTGTTGAACTTGATTTTATAGAAATTAAAATGATCTTGTGTTCTTGGTTTCGGTTGAGAGCTTTTGAGAGAGAATTGCTTCAGGATGTGTTTTGATGATATGTTGAAGTGTAGTGTTTTGTTGAGCCGCCTGATTCTTTAATATCTTCTGCCTCTTCTGTTTTGTTTTTGCACTTGTTTAGACTATCCAGAGACTATCAAATGCACTGCAGACTATCCAGTTGAGCTGCAGACTACCGGTGTGACTATCATTGATAGACTATTAAATGGCTTGTAGACTATCCATTTAATAGTACAGACTATCAATTACTCTTGTAGACTGTCGGTATGACTATCAACTTAAAATACACTACCGGTGTGACTATCAACATAGTCTGTACATGAATTAAATAACCAGTGACTCTTCCGGATTAATTCTTTTTGTAATCAAATGAATACAGCTGCCATACGAAGACCAGTTGCAGGAAGGGGAAGTGTGAGACACGCGAGTGCTGTTCTTTTTAAATCCGGCGCGTGGAAGACACGCGCGTTCCAGGCGAGTGAAAGAACTTTACCGACAGCAGCACATGGCTTGATCAGACAACAACATTCACTTACGTGAACAATTTGTGAATTTTGTGTTCACACACAAAATTTCAACTTAGTCACCCAGCTTTTGATAATTTTGCACTTCTGTTGGGCCTTAAGTCCAATGGCTTTTCAACCGGCCCAGTTCATTTCTTTAGGATTCAGCCCATGCAAATTCATAACCCAAATCTCTTTTGTTTTAATTTAATTAATTACTTAATCAATTAATCATTTAAACAAATAATGATTAATTCATTAATTACTTAATTAAATCAATTTAGATTAATACATTAATTCAACGTTAATTAACATGATAATTAATTTAATAAATAAATTAATTCAAAATGAATTAATTTATTAATTAAATAAATTACATAAATATGTTAATTAAATAAGAATTATTATAAATCTATTGATAGCGCAAATTCTTTTTCCTCGTAGACAGTCCACTTGATAGTAAAATCATTGTGGTTAATGAATTTAGCACTTCTGTTACTTGCACAATGATTTTCCCTCATACCAGTCTTGATAGCTTGAACCACTGAAGTTAATGACGAACAACCATTGTTTAATGTTGACACTCGATGTACTGTCTGGTTCATGAGTGACTAACTGCAATGACTGTTCTTCATAAGTTGACTTTAAAATCTGGTTCCTTTTCTTTTCTCATCTCTCTCTTTAATTTTCTGTACTGTCTCTGTCACCTTTGAATCTCTGTCACTTTAAATGAATCCACTTCTTAACGAATACTCCACTGAGGCTTGATCAGATGACTGAGCTTCTTTCAATGTAGTAATTCCCCAAGTCTGTAGATTGACCTTGACCTTTTTCTTCTGATAGATAATACAACCTGAGATTCCTTGTGACAGTCTATATACTATTTACTATTACAATCTTGTTCAAGTTGAGTTGTATCCTCGAAATACAAATAGGTTACATCATATGCCTTTCAACATTCCCCAAAACAATTGAGCCATATCCCAGAGTTTCTTCTTTGTTGCCATCTCCAAAAGATATTATTGGGCCAGCTTTCCTCTCAAACTTTGTAAGCAGGGACTTCTTTCCAGTCATATGTCCAGGGCATCCAGTGTCCAAGATAATTGAATGCTTCTTTCCTGTGCCCTTAACAGAGGATGGAGAAGTTTTCTTTGGAGATCCAGGTTTGTCTGAAACATTTGCCATCAGTGCAATGTTGTCATAATCCAATTCATCTTCAGAATCACTGGAATCAGCCCAATCCTTCTGTGTGACCATAAGTGCATTACCCTTTCCTGAATTCCTAGGCTTCTTACACTCACTAGCAAAGTGTCCAATCTCGCTGCAATTAAAGCACTTGATCTTGGCTTTATCAAGCTTGACAATTGTACTTTTGCCTTTGTCACCCTTCTTCTCCTCCTTCTTTTAAAAAGGTCCTTTGTTAAATCTTCTCCTGTTGAATCTTCCTTTCTTGAAAGCTTTAGCAAACATAGCAAAGAGTTCCTGCATCTCAGATTCAGAATCATTGTTGTCAGAGTCCATATTAGTAGTCTCCGACTCAGAACTTTCTTTGTTTTTCTTCTTCCTTGAATTCTTTACAGTAGTCTCTTCATGTTGTTCTTCTGGAAGCTTCTTTAATTCAGATTGAGCAGTAAGTGCAACAGTCTTCATCTTTCCTTCACTCCTGCTCTTCTTCTTCTGCTTGTCAAGTTCATAAGCTCTCAGTTTTCCATACACTGCCTCTAATGATATCTCATCCAGATCATTAGCTTCCTCAATCGCAGATATCTTCTCATTGTAGAAATCAGGCAAAGCTTTCATGAACTTTGTATTCATATCCTCCAAGTCATAATATTTACCATGCATGGCCATCTCATTGATGAGTTTTGTAAACCTATCAAAGGTATCAGTAAGTGACTCACCAGACTTGGATTCAAAGTACTCATACTGTTGTATAAGTAGTGTCCTCATATTCTTCCTGACAGGCTTAGTTCCTTCACAGTGAACCTTAAGATTGTCCCACATATCCTTAGCAGTTTTACAAGAGAGAACATAGTTAGTGAGAACAGAGTCAAGACTGTTAAATAATATGTTTCTCACTTTAGCATCTTTGAGAACATTCTCCTTGTCCTTATCTGACCATTAAGATTTAGGCTTCTCTGCTGTATGTTCTGGAACAACCTCACCATCAACAGTTGCTTGTCCAACAACCTTCGTTGGGATAAAAGGTCCATCTCTGATTCTGTCAAGATAATCAGGATCTATTGCTTCCAGATGATGCAACATCTTTACTTCCCATAGAGTATATTCGTTTCTCTTGAGCATAGGAATCTTGGTATTCCCATCCTTGTAACCAGACATGATTGCAGATCTTTATGATTATTCGAAAGCAACCTGCTCTGATACCAATTGTTAACTCGAATAGCTTGTCGAAGGGGGGGTTGAATACAAGTTATATAATCATGTCTGATTTCTGCTTGGTTATATGAACAAGAATAAACGAATGAATCAAACTGTTTGTATTAATAAGATCAAATACAAACTCTACCAAAGGTGTACAAATACCTTTAGCAGCTGCTGACAATACAAATTTCTCTCTGTTTGTACTCTCGTATACTTACGATTACAAACCTTACGAACTCGCACACTTTTACAATGATATAGAGAGAATATTTATAATGCTTCCTATCAACTAATTACAGAAAGATAATCTATACATGACAATGTTCTGCCGTCCAGTTGATAGTTTCCATCAATAGAAAATTCTTTCCTTCATAAAATCTTCTTGCTTGTTCCTCAAACAAAGATCCTGTTTTATAGCACTTGCCAGTTTCTGTAGCATCCATAATGACATCATCAGTAACACGATTGATATCAGGATTCCATCTTGCATCAGGATCTGACCATCCCATTAGTACTTGACTTGACGTATCAGGATTCAATCTCAGTTCCTGACATGTAGTACTCGATGCACTGTTCATTCCTGACTAAACTTTACAGATAACTGTCTAACACATATATCCTATACAAAGTGCTAAATCCTTTATAAATCAGGATATACAAGAAGTATAAGTAAAATTCTATTCTTAACATCACAACTCATGAATTATTCCTAACAGTATATATGTATGTATGTATGTATATATGCATACATACATATATACATACAACATAACTATTAATTATACATGCATACGTACATGCATACATACATACATACATACATATAATATATACATACATTTATGTTGTATAATCTATTAATATTTCATTATTTGTAATTTATTAATTGTTGTATAATTAATATGCATATTTATACATACATACACATGTACAAACATAAATACATACATATATAAATTTATGTGCATATATAATAATCTACTATAATATTATATACATATATACATACATACTATATAGCATACATACATACATACATACATTTATGTTGTATAATCTATTAATATTTCATTATTTATAATATATTAATTACTACATAATTATACATACATAAACTTGTACAAACATAAATACATATATAAATTTATGTGGATATGTTATAATGTACTATAATATTCACTAACATATACCATATCTTATTAATCATTTTAGATCTACTTTAATTATTTACATATTAAATATTACAAAAAATATCCCAATACAAAAAAAAACCTTCATGCCTATGTAAGTATAATACAAACTTGTATTAACATTAACTATCGTAAAACTCATCAATCACATCTTTAATACGTAAACGCATAAAATAATATAACAAATATATATATATATATATATATATATATATATATATATATATATATATATATATATATATATATATAAATATAATAGAGCAAATGGGGGGGTTCCATGAGCAAATTTATTCATATAAAAAGTCATATTTACCTCAACTAATTATATCTATGTTATATTTCCGGGGGCTATTTAGGTATTGCAACACTAACATATTTATTACATATATAATAATAACTGATATGAACTAATATGCATTTATTATTATGTAATTAATACTTGAATGTATCTCTGTATCCATCCATGTTAACTCTATATATTTATATTTCGAAGTACGGTTTTGATCTTAACATTGACCAATTTATTACATATCGTTCAAGTTTATTTTAACAAAACAAAACATAGCGTAAAATATAAAATAGATTTAATTTAACCAGAATTATAATTTGCATGTCACGATCGGGTATTGCATAAATTCTATTTACTCAGAACAATTGCTACAAAGATATGAACAATCGAAGATATCAATAAATCAATCCTACGTGATTACGAATAATTCATAAATTTGTAATCTAGAGTATGCTCATGCCTTGCACGGACTACAAAGCTAGTTGTTCTTAATCTCCCAAACCTATAAACAGTAAACACTACACGGTAAGAGCTAGTTACACGCTTACATGGAAAACAAATTTGTAGGAATGTTTTTGTTTGGACTCATTGTGAACACAGATGAAAGCGGGGCATATACAGTATATACTCTATAAATATTGACATTGGTTGACGACTACGGTTTAGGATTTATTACCGATTTTTTTTTGAATTTGATATCTTGTTTTGTTATTAGTAAAATTTTATATTATATTTCTTACTTTTTTTATATAATAGATTATATAATAATTTGTTGTTAATGGATATCGAATCTATGTTCTATGTTAGACCTTCTCTTAAATATCATTTTTACTCTTATTAAATAATAGGATATATAATATAATATAACAAGATATATGGTTTTAAGTTAAAAATATAAATATTACATTAAATATATTGTTTATGGGAGTCGAACCCTTAACCTATGGTAGTACTCCCTTATTATCCCTTTTACTCTTATTATATAATAGGATATTATTATTATTATTATTATTATTATTATTATTACTATTATTAAAATTAATCAAAATTATAAAATAAACAATTATAATATCTAACATAACATATAAGATATTTTAATTAATGGTGTACAATTAATAAGAGTTTTGAGAGTATATTCTAAATCAAACATGTATTATATATACGAGATTATTTATCGAATTTGTTTATAACCGCTATTGAACTCATATACCGACCATGTTAACGAGCTCAATTATCAAACTTATTCACGAACATGTTAATGAGCTAATTTCACGAACTATGTTCACGAGCATGTTAATTGATCTTGTTCGCGAGTTATCGAATCAAACTTTACTATGATCAAGTTCAACTCGTTTATAAATTGATGCTTAAAATTATGTTCAAAATCAACTCATTTATGAATCGAACCAAACTTTTTTTAAACCGAATGCCGAACCGTTTGCGAATATATCGGTTCATTTACAATCCCATATGAAATTAGTCACTTAGAACATCAGATTACAAATTATTTTCATTTTGAATTAAAATATAATAATATCATTTCAAGGTGAATGTTGAATTTGACTCGATTCATTTAACGTGACTCGACTTGACAAGAAATTAAGGTCGAGTTTGAGAAAAATATATGCTTGATAATCTTATCAACTTTTTTTTTTTTTTTGAAAAGCTAGATATATTGAAGTAAAGCAGCAGGCTGCTAGGAGTACATCAGAAAGGTCCATCGGACAGGATAAAAACTTACTACCCACAAAAGACTTACTAGATAACCAAAAACTACACTGAGAAAAAAACTATATATCTTACCAGACCATTCAATCTAAAAACGAGGACAAAACATGTACTTAGAACAGTCAATGATCATTCCAAGCAAACAAAGAGACCATTTCCACCACTCGACGCATCATTCAGCAATGACCACTGCATATAGAGTTCATCTACTACTCAACCAAGGAAACCCCCCACATCACTACAACACCAGACTCATGTAACACCATAGCAGCAACCATGAAGTTAACCTCTTCACCCTCCATTATGCCAACCCCAACCACCACGACAACCCTCCACCATCTCACCTGCTAAACTCCATCGTACAACCAAAACTGCACTACTCAGCCCATTGTTGACTAGCTCATACCCAAAACCTACATTAAAAATTAACTCGAATTTGACTAGCTCATAATCTTATCAACTTGATTAAGTTTTATGAATATTTAACTCGAATTCGATTCAAAATTAACTCGTAATCGATTTGTTAAATTCGATTCGAACTCCACTAAATAATATTGATACATAGAATAAATATTTTATTTATATAAGTACTCCCTCTGTCCCTCTTATTTCTTTACAATTTCTATTTTGGGACGTGCCTCTCATTTTTTTACATACCATAAATAGTACTCCCTGTTGGATTATTTATTTAATCTAAACATAATTTATTTAGATGCTTTTGTTTAGCTATTTGAATAAGAACTGTTTTACAGACGTTGTGGATGGGCTTGTTTCATGGGCTTGATTAGGTCATAGGTTGTTGAGCTAAAATAGGAGATATGAGCATGTTGCTCCTGATTTATCTCCTTGGTGTAGTTTATATTTCCGTTTGATTTCATTCAATGATTATCTCTTCAGTATTGAGTGAATTCCTTGCATTACTTTTCAAAGTTATCTTATACACTCTCTAGTTATATCTAATATATAGTATCAGAGCCTTCTGCAACTTAAACCCAGTACTCACAATCTCATGGCGGAAGCTACTACAAAGGGCAAAGAAAGTTCTTTTGGTTTGAGCTATCCGTTACTCACGAAGATCAACTACACAGCATGGGCTTTGAAGATGAAGGTTTTTATGCAAGCCCATGGTGTGTGGGAGGCCATTGAATTGAAAGATCCTAAGGTCGCAGCTGAGGAGAAAGTGGACAAACGAGCATTGGCCATTATCTACCAAGGCATTCCTGAAGATCTACTCTTACCCATTGCAGACAAGAAAACGTCTAAGGAGGCATGGGAGGCCATCAAAACAGTCCACCTGGGCGCAGATAAGGTGAAAAAGGCGAAGGTCCAGACACTTAAATCGAAATTTGAGGCTCTAGTCATGAAAGAGAGTGAAGAACTTGATGAGTTTTGCATGAGACTGAATGGCCTGGTGACAAACATCAGGGCTTTAGGGGAGAATATTGAAGAAGCGTACGTGGTCAAAAAGATTCTTCGCACTGTACCTGCGAGATTCCTACAGATAGTATCAGCCATAGAGCAGTTTGGCGATATCGAGAAAATGTCTATAGAGGAGATAGTCGGATCCCTGAAGGCTCACGAGGAAAGAACACGTGGGAAAAAGGAGAGTGGTGGAGACCAACAACTTCTTCTGACTGAGGAAGAGTGGGGAAAACGAGAACGTAAGGAGGGACAGTTGCTTCTCTCGAGAAAGGAATGGTTAAAGAAGACAGGCAAAAGTAGCGGGAGTGGTGCTAACCCAAGAGGAGGAAGAGGTTACAGAGATAGGAGCAAAGTACGTTGCTTCAACTGCAATGTATTTGGACACTATCAATCTGAATGTAGAAAGGCCAAGAGGGATCAACGGAATGAGGCGAATCTAACTCAAGTTGAGGATGACGAACCTACATTACTTCTGGCAAAGTGTGATGATAACCAAGATAAGATGATTTTGTTGAATGAAAAAAATATGACTCCAAAACTGAGTACTAATATGAATGAGAAGGTGTCTGATTCCAGCGTATGGTACCTTGATAACGGGGCCAGCAATCACATGACTGGTCTGCGGAGTATGTTTGAAGATCTAGATGAGACCGTGGCCGGGAAAGTACGGTTTGGCGATGGATCCACAGTCAGTATCCAGGGAAAAGGATCAGTCACGTTCACCACCAACGATGGAAGGAAATGCATGCTAAGAGAGGTATACTTTATTCCGAACTTATGTAATAACATAATCAGTTTAGGACAGTTATCTGAAAGTGGTAGCAAGGTTATTATCAAGGGTGAGTTTCTGTGGGTTTATGATAACAATGATATGCTTGTGTTAAAAATCAAGAAGTCTGCAAACCGTTTGTATAAACTGATTGTTAAGGATAGTCGAGATGCATGTTTTCTGACCAAAATAGATGAGACGACCTGGTTGTGGCACTCACGGTTGGGTCACATCAATTTTCAGTCCATGGTTCTTATGTCTAGAAACAGATTGGCACGAGGTTTGCCCGTTTTTACTCAGCCCAAGGAAGTCTGCACAGGATGTTTATTGTCAAAACAAACCAGACGCCCTTTCCCTTCCCAGACAGATTTCACAGCTAAGGAGAAGCTGGAGTTAGTACATGGAGACATTTGTGGTCCAATCTCTCCATCAACTCTCTTTGGCAATCGATATTTCTTGTTGTTGGTGGACGATTTCAGCCGTGCAATGTGGGTTTACATGCTCAGGACCAAAGATGAGGCGCTGGGGTATTTTAAAAAATTCAAGGCGGTAGCAGAAAAAGAAGCAAAAAGTGAAATACAAATTCTGCGCACAGATAGGGGCGGAGAATTTTGTTCTAAAGAATTCAAAGACTTTTGTGATCAACATGGCATTACTCGGCATTACACAGCACCATATTCCCCACAGCAGAATGGGGTTGTGGAGCATAGAAATCGAACTGTGGTGGCAATGGGACGAAGCTTACTAAACGAAAGAAAGTTACCAGCCTACATGTGGGGATGAAAGGCAGAGTGTATTAACTTGTAACACTATAACTAATGTAACTCAATTAAACGAAAAGATACTTAACCAGAAGACAATCAAGAACAAGAAGTCACAAGGAATCAACACAAAATGAAGACAAGGTAATTGATACAATTGAACATGTTAACTATGATCAAGCCAAGAAGAAATCATTGAGAGAAGTTCAAGTCAAAGTTGTTCAGGCCTCAGTGATTTGAGAATTCGAGATTCAAGATCATAACTATCAGTATCAACAAGACCAATTGATTTCAAGTGAACAAGAAGGAAAGCAAATATTGGAAAGCCAAGTTACTAAGTGAATATGGTAATTTATTCAAGAAGCAGAAACACTATCAAGACTAGTCACTTATGAACCAGACCAGTGCATCAAGTGTCAGGACATTGATAGCAAGTTTATGTCAGTAATAAAGATCCATGTTCAAGAGCTTGTAGAAGAACAAAGAAGATATGAAGATATCACAAGCTCAAGATGTGCATTGAAGTTTCAAGTTGAAGACCAGAATATTTTCTAAGTACTAAATGTTCTAGATGGCTAAGTCGAAATTCTCAAGTAGAAGTTCTACTTAGAATTTCGAGATGGCTAAGTAGAAATTCTCAAGTAGAAGTTCTACTTAGAGTGCAGCTTCAACATGACACATGGCATCTTCTGATTGGCAGATTTCCAAGCTTTCAAGATAAGGCAAGATTTATGTGGACATCATTGGGCCACGTACATCTTAGTCTTTGAAGACTACAGGTCATAGATTACATGTAGTATAAATAGAAGCACTTGTGTAATGTTTTAGTTAGTGAGCAATATTGAGAAAAACACAAGAAAAAGAGAGAGAGTATTCACAGAGCTTAGAATCATTCACTTCTCTCTCAACTTCTGTTATACTTTGTAATGAATGTTGTAGCAACCTTTTCAAGTTATATATAAAGAAATATATTCCTTGAATCTGTGTGTTCATTTATTGCATCGTATTTATTGCTTCTCATAATCGAAAAGTTGTATTCACCCCCCCTCTACAACACATTTGGACCTAACAATTGGTATCAGAGAGGATGTTTAACATACAAAACATAGATCCTTGTGTTTAGTAGAAGAATCGTGAGTTTTCATTTTCTAGATCTACTTTTCTAAATTTCTAGAAAAGTAAGCTTTTATTCGTTTCCAGTGAAAACTCATCCAGAAAAATTATTTAAATACTCCAGGAGTGATTATTTGGCTTGGGTGTATTTTAATTAATTTTTGTGAATTAATCTGGGTTCATTAATATTTGGTGTTCTTGAGTGTTCATCATCTGTTCTTATCAAAGAATATAACCCAACAACTTTTCAATTTCCTTTTCAAAGAAATTATAGTCAAAAAGGTGTTTTTGGTACTTTTGATTTGATTATTATTCCTTAGCCGAAAGCAAAAGAAAGTGTACTCAGTGCTTAGCAGGTGGGTTAGTCACTTTCGGCGTGTAAAGTAATCAAAAGTCAAAAAGGGTGTTTAAGTGGTGATATTGTTTATTCAATATTAAATTAATCTGCAGAAAATTATTCTAAGGACAAAAGTTCTACATAGAATTTCTACTTGAGATTTTCTACATAGAATTTCGACTTGGACAATTTCTACTTGGTGAATTTCGACTTGGACAATTTCTACTTAAGAGAAATTTCGACTTGAGCAAAATTTCTACTTAGAGAAATTTCGACTTGGCAGAAGTTCTACATAAATATTCTACATAGCCTAGTCTTGGGTACTTAGAATTTTTTAGTGACAAGATTTGAAATGGCTCCTAAAAATTCCTTCAAGATCCCAATGTTCAACCGAGATCACTATGAAGAATGGGTTTTCAGAATGAGACTCTACTTAGAGACAATTAACCCTGAGTATCTGGAAGTCCTTGATAAGGGTAAATTCGTTCCAATGAGAGCTATTCCTGAGCGTACGGAAGGAGAGGAGGTTATACCTGCTCGGTCTGAGCCTAAAAAGGCAGCGGACTTTACGGATGCTGACAAGGAGCAAATAGCTTATGACACTTCTGTAAGACAAACCTTGATGGAATCTCTCGATCATGAAATGTTCAACATAGTCAAAGGTTTGAATACAGCAAAGAAGATTTGGGACAAGATAGAAGTTGTCATGGAAGGATCTGCAGAGGTTAGAAGCAACAAGACACTTATACTCAAGATGGAGTATGACACCTTTAGAATACGAAAAGGAGAAAGCATAACAGATGTCTACCTACGATTCAGTCAGTTGGTATTGGATTTGAATCTGAGAGGTGTTACTCTCCCCATGGTTGAGACCAATACGAGATATCTGAGGAACCAGCCAAAGAGCATTGAACATAGAGTCTACGCAATCAGAGAAACCAGAGATTTGCATACAACTTCTCTGGAAGAGTATTATGGAATATTAAAGACCTATGAGCTGGAGACACTTCAAGATCAAGCATGGGACAATGATTCAAAAGGAAAAGAAACTGCATCAGGATTAGTTGCTGATGAGGAAGAGTCTAAGAAGGCAATGGTTGCAGCAAAGCCTAAATCATCACTTGCACCACATCAAGTTGATAATGATGACGAGTGCGCATCTAACAGTGATGATGACTACTTCACCCAAGAAGAGCTGGACAACATGGACGATAGTGTCGTGGCATACATGGCAAGGAAGTTCAGCAACATGAGATTCAGAAAGAGCAACCGACCACAGAGAAATTCTTCATCTTATTATCGGGCTGCTAAGGGTGGTGGTAGTTCGTCAGGCTACCAAGGTAAAGGCAAGAGTACCAGCTACAAATCTCCCTTGGATTTCAAAATGAAGTTCAAATGCTATAACTGTGGAGAACCTGGACACTTTGCCTCAGACTGCAAAAAGCCTAAACAGACTTATCCAAAAGAGACATTTGAAGCCCTCAAAAGCAAGTATGAATCGCTGGTGAAAGAAAAACATGGTAAAAGAGCTTTATTAGTAACAGAAGGAAGAGCTTGGGATGATTCAGATGAGGAAGATGTTACTCATGTAGCAAACTTTGCGCTCATGGCTGAGACATCAGAGGAACCAGAGGTACCAGTTCTAACCCTTAAAGTAGAAATGTCTATTGATGATTATAAGGAACAGAACGGGGCTCTTAGCGAAGAGATCTACATGTTGTGCAAAAGCCTAGACACTTCTCAAAAGGAACAGAAAACACTTGTCGCCAAAAGCAGAATGCTTGAGGCAAAAGTGGAAGAGTTAGAGGCTGCTTGCACTGTAGATACTTCTCTAAGAGATTTTATTAAATCTTTGGAACACAAGCTCGTCCTTAAGACAGAAATAGAATCATGTTTAAGGAACAAACTAGCTGAGTTAGAAACTAAATGTGAAGCTTACAAACTAGCTGCTAGTAAAGTGTATGTAGATAATGACGTATTTAAGAAGATAACTGGAGTAGGTGTAGGACTTGACTATTCTGACCTATCTAAGAAAGAAGGGAAGAGACATATCGATCCTAGCTCCAGTGACCTTAAAAAGGAAACACCTAGTATTCTTAAATCTTCTGTCAAACCCATCTACAAACACCTTGTTCCTAGAATAGAAGAAGAAGAGACTGAATTGATAGCTAGATATGAGATTGAGATGGAAGATCGTCAGAAAGCACAACCTATAACTCCTATTAAACAAGTTAAAATCAATTTCCCTAGTGATGAATCTAGACTAGGAATAGGAGCTAAGGCTGTTAAACAACAAGGGAAGAAAGGCATAAAAGAGGTTAAGGCTGAACGAATAAAGAAAGCATGTTATCACTGCAAATCTACTGAACATCTTTCTTATGCATGCACTGCTACACATGCCATGCCTACCACACACACTATGAATAATCTGCATCAGAATCATGCACAGTGTGGTCAACCTAATTGTATGCCATGCACTTTTAACGTCATGCAAACTTTTGTGAATTTAATGAATGCATCTAGCCAGTCATGCTCAAATACTGCTGCTAGTTCAAACAACAAAAAGAAGTTTGGGAGAGCCAAGACTGTCAGTCCTCCTAAAGTTAGGAGTGACAAACCTTCTCCTAGGACTGATAAATATGTCAAGTCTGAGAAAGGAAAGGAGGAAGTCGAAAGCTCTAGTTATGTTAAGAAAAGTGCATCTCCTGTTGTTAAATCTGTTGATTCTAAATCTTATCGAAAAGCCGGGCCCAATCAAAGTTGGGTTCCGAAGAAAGTCTAATCAATCTGTTATTGCAGGGCATTAAGCAAAAGAGAAATAAAGTTATATGGGTGCTAGATAGTGGAGCATCGAGGCATATGACTGGAAACAAGTCCCTGCTTACAGAGTTGGTTATGAAAGCTGGCCCTTATGTTACCTTTGGAGATGACAGCATAGGTGTGACAAAGGGATATGGCAAACTGAAAACTGGCAATGTCATCATTGAAGATATTTCCTATGTTGAGGGATTAAAGCATAATTTGTTGAGTATCAGTCAATTCTGTGACAAAGGTTACGAAATTGTCTTCAACAAGAAAGGTGTATCAATCACTCACATCAAGGAAGACAAACTGGCTTTGAGAGGAGTTCGAAAGGCAGATCTTTTTGTTGCAGACATGGATTCAGCAAATCAGAATGAAGTCACCTGTTTCTACAGCAAAGCTTCGGATGATGAAAGCTGGTTATGGCACAAAAAGTTATCTCACTTAAACTTCAAAACGATGAATGCTCTCGCGAGGCGAGAATTGGTGAGAGATCTACCTCAAATGGAGTTCGCTCCGAAAGGACTCTGTGAAGCCTGTGAAATGGGAAAGTCGAAGCGAGCCTCGCATAAAAGCAAAGAAATTTCAAGTATCACTGAGCCTCTGCAACTTCTTCATATGGATTTGTTTGGCCCAGTGAATGTCCTATCTTTGTCTAGGAAAAGATATGCATTGGTAATCGTGGATGACTTCTCCAAGTATACATGGGTATTGTTCGCAATGACGAAAGACGAAGTACCTTTCCTAATCATTGATCACATCACTCAAATTGAGAATGTTTCAACACTTACTGTGAAGACGATTAGATCAGACAATGGCACTGAATTCAAAAACGCAGTGCTAAATGACTTCTGTGTATCTAAAGGAATACGTCGTCAGTACTCAGCCCCGAGAACTCCACAACAAAATGGAGTGGTTGAAAGGAAGAATAGAACATTGGTTGAAGCAGCAAGAACTTTGTTGTGTGATTCGAAACTTCCTCTGTATTTCTGGGCAGAAGCAGTGAGTACCGTGTGTTACACTCAAAATCGATCCTTGATTATAAAAGATAAAGAAAAGACACCATGTGAGCTAATGAACGGCAGAAGACCAACAATCAAATATTTTCATGTATTTGGAGCAAAATGCTATGTACTTATAGATGATGAAAATCTAGGTAAGTTTGCAGCAAAAGCTCGTGAAGGAATCTTTGTTGGTTACTCCACAGATGTGGTAGCAGCTTATAGGGTGTTCTTAGTGAATGATCGAAAAGTGACTGAAAGCTACAACGTCAGATTCGACGATACCAAACTCTCATCAATTTCAAGAGATTCTAGTGAACCTGAGTCCCTAAAATTTCAGAATCTGGACTTAGAAGATCTTGAAGATGAACCTGAGTTGGTTGTCCCATTAAATGTTCCAAGTGTACGTGAAGAACCTGAGTCTAGTGAACAAGCTAATTCTACAAGATCAGGAGAGACTTCTTCAGTACGAACCGGCAACAACTCAGGTGGAGTAAATAGCAGCTCAAGGACTACTGTTCAAGGCTCGAGTCGAGTTGACTCTAGTTCTGTAGGAGCTGGCACTAACTCAGGGGGAGTTAGTGAAAGTGATCAAAGTAGTCAGCACAACAATTCAGAAAGTCATGCTGAATCATCAAGACAATTTCCAAGAGAACGGGTATGGAATAGAGACCATCCGTTTGAATTAATTATTGGTGATCCAGATGCTGGTGTGTCTACTAGAAGAAATACAAGAGCTGACCTGGCTAATATTTGCTTATTTTCTGGGTTCTTATCCAAGCTTGAACCTAAAGAAATAGAAGAAGCTCTTGGTGATGCTGATTGGGTGATTGCAATGCAAGAGGAACTCAATCAGTTTGAAAGGCAGAAAGTTTGGAAGCTGGTACCCCGACCAAAGAACAAATCAGTAATTGGAGCAAGGTGGGTATTCAGAAATAAAATGGATGAAAACGGACTTGTAACACGAAACAAGGCTCGTTTGGTTGCAAAAGGTTATTCTCAGCGAGAAGGAATTGATTATGATGAGACCTATGCACCAGTTGCAAGACTTGAGGCAGTCAGGATGTTTTTGGCATTTGCAGCACATAAGAACTTCAAGGTTTTTCAGATGGATGTGAAAAGTGCCTTCCTGAACGGAGAGTTAGAAGAAGAAGTGTATCTGGAACAGCCGCCTGGCTTCATTGATCCAGAACTTGTAGATTTTGTGTATCTTCTCTTCAAATCTGTCTATGGCCTCAGGCAATCCCCAAGATGTTGGTATGAAACCCTATCTGTATTCTTAATTGAAAGTGGTTTTACTAGGGGAGTAATTGACAAAACATTGTTCTATAAGAATGTGAAGAATGATCTAATACTTGTTCAAGTATATGTGGACGATATTATCTTTGGGTCATCGAATGAGCGCTTGTGCGAGAAATTTGCTAAGCTAATGCAAGACAAATACGAGATGAGCATGATGGGAGAGCTGTCCTTCTTCCTTGGATTACAGATCAGTCAGAGAAAAGATGGTATCTTTATCTGTCAATCCAAGTACGTCAGAGATTTACTCAAGAAGTATAATCTAGAAGATGCATCAGCAGCCAAGACTCCCATGGCAACAGCCACGAAGCTTGATGAAGACAAATCAGGTAAATCAGTTGACATCACAAGCTATCGAGGTATGATTGGCTCACTTCTCTATTTAACTGCAAGTAGACCCGATATAATGTTCGCGACTTGTTTATGTGCAAGGTTCCAAGCGGATCCTAGAGAATCACATCTCATAGCCGTCAAAAGAATTTTTAGGTATCTCAAGGGCACACCAAATCTAGGAATTTGGTACCCAAGAGATACAGGTTTTAATCTAATTGGCTATACGGATTCAGACTATGCAGGTTGCAGGATTGATAGGAAAAGCACATCTGGTGCTTGTCAATTTCTTGGCAGAAGATTGGTGTCCTGGCAAAGTAAAAAGCAACATACAGTATCTACTTCTACTGCTGAAGCTGAGTACATTGCTGCTGGAAGCTGTGTAGCTCAAATACTGTGGATGAGGAACCAATTGAAGGATTATGGCATGGAGCACAAGAAAATTCCAATTATGTGTGACAACACAAGTGCCATTGCCATAACCAACAATCCTGTAGATCACTCAAGAACCAAGCACATCGACATCAGGTATCACTTCATAAGAGAACATGTCGAGGAGGGGACTGTGGAGCTACATTTTGTGCCCACAATGCAACAAATTGCAGATATATTCACCAAACCTCTTGATGAAGTAACATTCAATAGGTTGGTTGGTGAATTGGGAATGCTTAACACAAGTTAGTAAAGCCTTCTATCTGTAAAATCCATGGTTATGTTGGTATATGCAAGCTATTTAATCATTATGTGTTTAGACTTTAAAATGCCTAATTAATGATTATTATAGGGTGCATATAGTGTGATTTTGCATGAATTCAGTGTGTTTTAAGTGTCTTTTATAGCACAAATCTGTGAATTTATGCTTGTTAGATTGCATGATCATAGGGGGAGTTAAATTCATAATATTCTAAATATTGCATGATTTTTAGATGAATTTACCTGTGTTTTTCATGTAATTAGAGGCCTTAGAATTATCAAGGAATGTTTTAATTATGTCATATATTAAAATCCTTGAATTGATATTTATATTAATTTGACAAAATTAATTGTTGAGTTTTTCAAAGAAAAATTGTCAAATTAATCTAAGTATCTTCAAAATTTCGAGTTAGTGTCTATCTCGAAACTCATCTAGAAATTCGACTTGAATTTTGATTTGAGCTTCCAGTGTGAAGTTTTGAAAATTCTAAGTCTGGGAAGAATTTCGAGTTAGCCTCTATCTCGAAATTCAACTCGAAATTCGACTTAGAGTTCGACTTAGAGTTACCAGTGTGCCTATCTTTATTTTCTTCAAAATATTCGAGATAATTTCTATCTCGAACTTTATCTCGAAGGTTGAGATAAGTTTCCATTTTTGGAGATATTTTTGAAAAAAAACTGAGAAAATTTCGAGTTATTGAATAATTTCGAGTTAGACTCTATCTCGAAACTCAACTCGAATTTCGACTTGATGTTCGAGATAGAGCTCTCAGTTGTGTTCAAGGGGATTTATTTCGAGTTAACTCCTAACTCGAAGTCTATCTCGAATTTCTACTTGAATTTCGAGATAGATTTCCCTAGTAATGTTGGTGATGTGTGCTGTTTACATGATCTTAATAGTCAAATGGTTCAAGTTTTTCGAGTTACAGCTATCTCGAACTCTATCTCGAAGTTCGACTTAAAAAAGTTCGAGATAGACTTCGAGATAGACTTCGAGATAAGACTTCGAGATAGAGTTCTCCCTGTATGTACTTAGAGTTCTCATGATTTTTAACAGGGACAATTTAGTCATTTCACAGTAATGTCTATATATACATCTTTAACTCGATGTTTTTCTTTCACTTTTACCTAATAGAGTTTTACAGCCGCACATATACATACAGGCGATTTCATATTCTCAACCATTGATTCGTGATTTTTGTGTCAAATCTCATACGGACAACGAATTAATGCCCATTTTTTGACTGCTATCACTTGTGTGTTACCATTAAATCTCTGTTCTTGTGTGTTTGTGTCATTGTTCATCCTTCTTGAGATATATACACACGTATATACACACACGAGTTTACAGATCTGTTCAAAAACGTTTTTAAACACACACTTCACTGTTAGTGGAGAGTTAATCATTGGTTTGAAATTTGCCTTCCATTAACTGTTAATTGCATCCCGTAGTTTGATTTCTCAAAAAGGAACTTTTGTTGTTCTTGATAAATTAAAAGGGATTTAACGGTTTATTCTAAAATTCATTGTTTTAATCCCGTAGTTTAATTTTTCTGAAAAGGGACTATTGTTGTTCTTGATAAATTAAAAGGGATAAAACTGTTAATTAAAGATTAATTGTTTTTCAGAAATTAAAATTAAAATTTCACATCTTTTTAAAGAAAAACTTTTAATTAAAATGGCTCACCAATTTTCACTTGCCAAAAACAATTTTTATAATATTTCTACGGAAATTGGTGATCAACTCCCGCGCTTTAAGTCTTGGATACGATTTCTAAATTTGTATTCCAAAGCTAGCGATGCTTTTACTGCTAAACCTACACTAGTGCATGATGCTTTACAGCAATTATGGACTAGTGCGGTTTCTTTTGGGAGCAAATCAACCCCCTTTGGTTTCAGGTTTACCTTAGCGGGTCAAGAATATGTGGTGACTGAACAAATTGTAAACAAGGTTCTTGGATTCCCTGTTAAAGATGCTTATGATCCAGAACCTACAGCTGCAGACCGCATCAGATTCTTTGAAGAAATAGGATGTTATCCTCCGACTGGCCGGATCACTGGAAACATCCAAAAACAATTTCTTCATGTGGAATGGAATTACTTTTTCGAGGCCATCACAAGATGTTTTCGGGCACGAGAAAGCGATTACCATCAAATTTCCATTCCCATGCAAAACCTTGGAATTGCCCTAGCAAGAGAGCTGGATATAAATTATGGACGAATAGTTCTCTCTGAGATAGTGGCTGTGATGGGATCTCCTGCAAGCAGAGACCTCAACACCACAGATGTTGTTTGCTGGTTTCCTCGGTTCCTACAGATGCTGATTAATCATTTAGTACCGAAGGATGCTCTTGCTGTTAGACGGAGTTTTGCCAGTGGTCCATCATCTGCACCGCTAGGGATGGGCACTAAGTCACTTTCAACAGTTGAAAATTAGGATAAACATCATGGAAAACCGATGTCTGTTCCTGAAACCTTACAAAAGTGGCTTACATATGATGAGGGAGTTACTACTTTGATGGAATTCTCGCAAGCTTCATCACATGCTCAGAATCGGTCTGCTCATGCTGAGGCATTTGAAGAGATTCCTGATGAGCAAAGCGGTGATGAACAAGGTAATGAATCAGGTAATCTCTCTCTACATTCTACTCATTCCTCTTCCTATATTTCTGATTCCATGACCCAAGAGACTGCTAGCCCGCAGAATCTATCCCAGGGTAAGAGCCATATTTCTAATTCCTTGTCATCCAAGTCACCGGAATCCAAACAGCCAGCACATATAGATGTAGGAAATGATGAGGAGAGTGAACCCGAAGAGCAGCAACTTATTCGAAAGAAAGCCAAAACTTCTCATGCTGCTACTTCTAAACGTCAGTCAAACCCTAGAGTATCACACGCAACCACTCCACCTCACGAGAGTGGTTCACCCCTTGAACAATCTGCACATAGGGATTTTGATTTTGATGATAATTATGTACCTTTTGAAGATGCTGTTACTTCAAAAGGACATGAAGCTTTAAAAACTTCAGCCGTACCTTCACCGGTACGTACTGATGCTACAAAGAGGATCGGTTCTGATGTTGTACAAGAACACTTTGTAGCCTCTCAGCCTGAGATTCCAACTCAGGAACAAACAGCAATTGATCCCATAACTGCAAATTATATTCCTTATTCAGTTTCTGCAGGTACTGCTTCATATTTTGGATCATTTATTGAAGATATACACGAGCGTGAGACAGGGAGTGTGTGTGAGAGGTTAGGGAGAGAGGGACCTTCATTTTTAAGGCCCGAATCCGAGCGCCAAATACCAACAGAACGAGTATTAGAGCGAGGTCACCTAAACCAAACACCGTCCCTTAATTCTGAAAATCTTGAATCTCGTATGTCTTCTATGGAAAGTCAAATGAAGCAGTTTGGGCAGTCAATGGGGCAGTTAGGGATGAATGTTGGAGATAATCAAAGGGCACTTGACGACTACGCAGCACGAATGGCACTTCAAGCTTCAGCTTTTACTGATTTGAAAAATCAGGTAAATGACATGGGCCATGCTGCTGGTGTCTTGGGAAACACCCTGAATGACAGGATGGGAGCAATGGAGCTTACAATGGATACTCTGGCTGTGGAGATAAGCAGAGTTATGTTCGCAATCAGAAGTTTTGTGCCCCAGGAATGTTTCGCGCCGCAACAACCTCCCCCCGATGCTGGTACAGGTGGTGCTAGTGGAGCAGGAGCCTATGGTTCCGGGTTTGAAGATTTTGATACAGCTGGTGGATCTGGAGACCAGGGTGGAGTTCAGGATAACTCACCTAAGGGGGAGAGTATAAAGGAGACGAGACAGCAGGGAGTTCAAATCGAAGAAATTCAAGAACATGCTGATCTTGTAAAAGAAATGGAAGTTGAGCCGTCCATTGATGAAGAGGCTCTAAGAAGGAAAAAGGGTAAGGCAATAGCGATTGAGCCAGATGTGCCATTCGTTGATCTGAGTCATCAAGAAAAAGTACAGGAGGTACTCGACTCAGATTCCGATATGGAAGACGCACCGTTGAAACATGCTATAAAGAGATCATTGAAGGATCAAGGTGGAGGTGCTGGAATGTCTTTCGGATTGCCTGAAGAAATTACTGTTGATGAGGAAACCCTTGAAGCTCAACAGTTAGCCTTGGATCAAGCTGAGTTCTTTAAAATGAAGCAAATGCAAGGTCGTGCTGCGTTTCAGGAAAAGAAAGCGGAGCTACAAGGAAAGCAGTACGATTATGAGCTTGCAAGGCTAGCTGATCCTCAAATCGATCTGGACAATAGAAGGATAGGAAAGAAGTGGGATGACGCAAGAAAGATTTTGATGGGACCATGTACAAAAGGAGAGCATAACAAGGAGGCAGATGATCTGTTCTACCAACTAAATTTGCAGAATCCAATGGCTGCTGACTACATAAATGCTTTAAAGAGATTAATTTCTAAAGTCAGGGTTGGATACAATTCAACGCAAAAGGAGTGGCAGGTTATTTTGTCTTTCACAGAAGGAGTCCCGATGTCTTTCATGTATGTGGATGATCAATTCATGACGAGAAGATCTGCATCAGAGTTGTTCTTGCTAGCAACAAAAATTCAATACTCTCATTCTGAGAATCTAAGCATTCTGTATAGGGATCAGTTAATGCGGCTAGCAGAGGACAAGGGTCCAGAATTCTCAGCATATCCAAATGTTGTCCGGATGGTGGTTGACAGTAAATTGAAGAGGGTGAGCCTGGAGGAAAAGGAATTAATGGAACTTTCAGTGGAATCTCTTAAGGCCGTCTGTAGGCAAATGATGGGTAAGGGATTCGCTTCTGTGCTTAAGGATAAAACAGTGAAGACCATTGAAAGTGTCATACTAAAGAAGAGCAATGAGGTGTGGAAGTGTGATGTCATTGCTCCGAACCCTCTTGATAATGTGAAGATTGAACCAGAGCTGATAGAGAGGAATTGGAATATTCTTCAAGCAATGAAGAACGTTGATGAAGCTCTGAATCTTCCTACTGGAGAACTGGAACAAGGAGAGATAAGGGAGGCAGTTGGTGTTCCAGGAAGAGACAGCGTATACTGGATACATTCTTTTGCTGATAATACAGCTGATGCCTTAGTATTCATAGATGCAGACCAGAAGCAAACACTCTTGCATATGAGTAGAGAATGGCTGAAGCAGACTCAAGATGCTGCATTTCTGGAGAAAGTGTTATATGTGTTCAAATGGGAAGATGTGGATGTTAAGTATGTAAATGAAAAGCAGAGACTCGTGAGTTACCTATCTGATGTAGTAGTGGAAATGAAGCGATTGGAGCGAGATGCGGCTAGTGTCCACAATACTAACCGTGTCATAGGCTATCCCAAAATGATCTACTGTCAGTTTAAATCTGATAAAACTCATAGGAAACCTCGGCTTATAATGAAGAAATTTGAGGACATTCCAGAGATCAGAACTACTCAGGAGGTGGACAAACTCAGAAGGCTTTTTAAACATCCTTACCCAGAACCCAGGAACCCTCTAGAGATGGAAGCAGTAAGTTTGTTGAATACTAGGTGGACGCAACTTCATAATCCAGTATATAAGAAACAAAAGCAGCAGGAGGAGAAGCGCAAAAGGCAGAAAGAAGAAAAAGATCAAGCTGCTGAAGCTAGGAAAAGGAAACGGAATTAGGGTTAAAGGTCAGAGTGGTGTGAACTTGAAGTTGGAAAAACTTCATGTCTTTCGGTTGCTTTAACTCACTTGAGGAAATTCATCTTAGAATGAATCCAATAAGGTGATATAAGTTTGACTAAAAGATATGAAATAATCCAGGTGATAGGAATCATTCAAATGATCTTTAATTCGAGGTTCGAATTCTGTTTCTAGTTTAAGTTCTTTGTATTGTTTTCATGTACTTGTAAATTGTATATTTTTCAAGACTGTAATGTTAATTATCTTTTCTCGTCTCATTGTTTAGTTGAGTTATCCTTCATTAATTTGAATGTCATTGTTAGACAATCAAATTGGGGGAGATTGAAAGGCAGAGTGTATTAACTTGTAACACTATAACTAATGTAACTCAATTAAACGAAAAGATACTTAACCAGAAGACAATCAAGAACAAGAAGTCACAAGGAATCAACACAAAATGAAGACAAGGTAATTGATACAATTGAACATGTTAACTATGATCAAGCCAAGAAGAAATCATTGAGAGAAGTTCAAGTCAAAGTTGTTCAGGCCTCAGTGATTTGAGAATTCGAGATTCAAGATCATAACTATCAGTATCAACAAGACCAATTGATTTCAAGTGAACAAGAAGGAAAGCAAATATTGGAAAGCCAAGTTACTAAGTGAATATGGTAATTTATTCAAGAAGCAGAAACACTATCAAGACTAGTCACTTATGAACCAGACCAGTGCATCAAGTGTCAGGACATTGATAGCAAGTTTATGTCAGTAATAAAGATCCATGTTCAAGAGCTTGTAGAAGAACAAAGAAGATATGAAGATATCACAAGCTCAAGATGTGCATTGAAGTTTCAAGTTGAAGACCAGAATATTTTCTAAGTACTAAATGTTCTAGATGGCTAAGTCGAAATTCTCAAGTAGAAGTTCTACTTAGAATTTCGAGATGGCTAAGTAGAAATTCTCAAGTAGAAGTTCTACTTAGAGTGCAGCTTCAACATGACACATGGCATCTTCTGATTGGCAGATTTCCAAGCTTTCAAGATAAGGCAAGATTTATGTGGACATCATTGGGCCACGTACATCTTAGTCTTTGAAGACTACAGGTCATAGATTACATGTAGTATAAATAGAAGCACTTGTGTAATGTTTTAGTTAGTGAGCAATATTGAGAAAAACACAAGAAAAAGAGAGAGAGTATTCACAGAGCTTAGAATCATTCACTTCTCTCTCAACTTCTGTTATACTTTGTAATGAATGTTGTAGCAACCTTTTCAAGTTATATATAAAGAAATATATTCCTTGAATCTGTGTGTTCATTTATTGCATCGTATTTATTGCTTCTCATAATCGAAAAGTTGTATTCACCCCCCCTCTACAACACATTTGGACCTAACAGGGGAGAATCAATCAGACATGCCGTCTACTTACTGAATCGAGTACCTACGAAGGCAGTGAAAGGGGCAACTCCATATGAGGCCTGGACAGGAGAAAAGCCACAGCTCGATTATCTGAGGATTTTTGGTTGTGTTTGTCACATGAAAGTCCCTGGTGTGCACATAAAGAAGCTTGATGACAGGTCAAAGTGTGTAGTTCATCTGGGCAGGGAAGCTGGAACAAAAGGGTACCGTCTTTATGATCGTGACTCACAAACAATCCATGTAAGTAGGGATGTAGTGTTCGAGGAAGCCAAAGGGTGGAACTGGAATAACAAAAGTGCTGAAGAAACTCATCCATCATCTACGATCGTGGTGACAGGTTATGAAACTGAGAATCAAAGTTTAGCAGGAGAAGATTCTGACTATGAGCACATGGGAGACAGGGATGAGGATCAGAGTAGTGGGATAATTACACCACAATCAAGCCGTAATGCAAGTCCTATCACTCCTAATAGTCCTGTCACTTCCAATGCCTCTGCAGAATTATCACAGTCAGAAATGTCGCAGCCTTCTATTCGAGATCACCTAGATTTGGATGAAACATATGATGGAAGTGAGCCTCCTCGCAAGTTCAGACTTCTTATTTATATTTACAATGAGACAGAAGGTGATAACATCTCAGATGCGTTGCTACTAGCAGGAATTGATGAGCCTATTTACTACTCGCAGACTATCAAGGAGCAACATTGGAAGGAAGCCATGGACTGTGAAATCAGTGCCATTGAGCGAAATCAGACTTGGGAATTGACAGATTTACCTCCTGGTCATCATGCCATTGGTTTAAAATGGGTATACAAAACAAAACGGGGTACGAATGGTGAAGTATTGAAGCACAAGGCTTGACTTGTGGCTAAGGGCTATGTACAGAAGTATGGGGTCGATTTTGATGAGGTCTTCGCCCCCGTAACAAGACTGGAAACTGTTCGATTGCTACTGGCACTAGCGGCTAAAAACCAGTGGGAAGTGCATCACTTGGACGTAAAATCAGCATTCTTGAATGGCAAGTTGTACGAGGAAGTATATGTCAGCCAACCTGAGGGTTATGTTGTAAAAGGGAATGAGGGGAAGGTCTACAGATTATTCAAGGCCTTATATGGTCTTCGACAAGCCCCACGGGCTTGGTATACACAGTTGAACTTGAGCCTCGAGAAGCTTGGTTTCGAGAAATGCCCACTGGAGCATGCTGTCTACACGAAACGGGAAGGTACTGAATCCTTGATTGTGGGTGTTTATGTAGATGACTTGATTATTACAGGTACTAGTGTGATAAATATTGAAAAGTTCAAGAAGCAAATGAGCCACGAATTTGACATGTCCGATTTGGGCAAGTTGAGCTATTATCTTGGCATAGAGGTGCAACAAGAATCAAATTTTATTGAGCTCAAACAGGTTGCATATGCGAAGAAACTGTTGGAAAAGGCTGGCATGTCTGAGTGCAATGCAGCCAAGTTCCCTATGGAACCTAAACTACAGCTGCACAAGGATGAGAAAAACAAGCCTGTTAATGCTGCGGAGTATAGAAGCACTGTAGGAGGCTTGAGATATCTGGTGCACACACGCCCAGATTTGGCTTTTGCAGTTGGGATGGTGAGTCGTTTCATGGAGAGACCCACGATGTTACATCAAGGTGCTGTCAAACGCATACTAAGGTACGTAAAGGGCACATTGAATTATGGTTTAAGATATGGAAAGAATCGAGGAGACTATATGTTGTCAGGCTTCTCAGATAGCGATCTAGCAGGAGACCTAGTAGACAGGAAAAGCACAGGAGGCATGGCGTTCTACCTCAATGAATCATTGATTACCTGGGTGTCTCAGAAACAAAGGTGTGTAGCTTTGTCAAGTTGTGAGGCAGAATTTATGGCGGCCACAGCCACTGCTTGTCAAGGAATATGGTTACACAGGTTGCTTAGTCAGATCACAGAAGTGTCACCAGGGCCTGTGGTGATTTACATCGATAACAAGTCAGCCATTGACTTGGCTCGTAATCCTGTTTTTCATGGTCGTAGCAAGCACATTGATGTGCGTTATCATTTTATCCGGGATTGTGTGGAGAAAGGGCTGATTGTCATTAAGCATGTAAGTTCTGATCAACAGAGAGCAGATGTTTTAACAAAGCCCGTGTCCGTAATCAAGTTTGAAAGGATGCGGGAGTTACTAGGAGTCAAGGACCTTGATCATGTTTAGATTAAGGGGGAATATGTTAGATTATTTATTTAATCTAAACATAATTTATTTAGATGCTTTTGTTTAGCTATTTGAATAAGATCTGTTTTACAGACGTTGTGGATGGGCTTGTTTCATGGGCTTGATTAGGTCATAGGTTGTTGAGCTAAAATAGGAGATATGAGCATGTTGCTCCTGATTTATCTCCTTGGTGTAGTTTATATTTCCGTTTGATTTCATTCAATGATTATCTCTTCAGTATTGAGTGAATTCCTTGCATTACTTTTCAAAGTTATCTTATACACTCTCTAGTTATATCTAATACTCCCTTCGTCCTTTCCATTTCTTATCATTTCAAAATAGGGTGCCTGACACGCATTTTAAGGTGGATTTTAAGGATAGTTGCATAACTTATTTTTGGAATTTTCTTTTTTTGTATAAAAATAGATCAATCCTATTTTTATACAAAAAAAAAAAAGAAAAGTTTAAAAATAAGTTATGGAACTATCCTTAAAATTCACCTTAAAATGCGTGCCAGAAAGTAAAAAAAGTGTAAAGAAATGGAAAGGACGGAGGGAGTAACTCTTAACAATAAAATACATTATTACATCCTTTACTTCACTCCACTTTTTCAACACTTTACACTATTACACCCACTACTTCACTTATTTTAATAACAAAATCACTATTACACCCACTACTTCACTTATTTTAACAATAAAATCACTATTATACCCACTATTTCAATTATCTTAATTATATTATTTGGTCTCCGTGCAAAAAAACAACATAAAGAACCTTGAGGGACGAAAAGAGTATTATATTAGAAAGGCAAGTGCTCATGTGAGAACCCCTAGTATTGTGAAATATAAGATCTAATCTCATCATTTCATTTAATTTAATCTTGGTCCCGTTAGGGGCAACCATATTAATAACCTACACCCTCACACACACTAACTCTATCTGATGATGTCATCATTTTTTTTTAAAAAAAGATGGGGAATTTTTTTTGGGGGGGAAATTTTTTGGGAAAAACATTTTTAACATCATGCTGACGTCATGCTGGTGTATGGTGTTTTTTGTTGAATTCTGGTGATTTTTTACGAAATCTGGTGATTTTTCCCCCTCGTGATTATAAAAAAAATCACCATAATTCAACAAAAATCACCAGATTTTGTAAAAAAAATCATCAGTATAACGTCAGCATGACTTCAGAATTTTTCCCCAAATTTTTTTCAAATTGTTTTTTGAAAAATTTATTATTTTTTTTAAAAAAAATTATATTTATGACATCAGTATAACGTGAGTTCTCATAATTCTCATAATAAGAGGGTTATCAATGGAGCAAGACTCATATTAGAATATATGAATAAAAATAATATGTAAGTCATAATTAATTATTAATTATCCAATTTTTTATTATTCACAAAATAAAACATAAACATGCACTAGATAGTGAATAAAGTAAATTTAATGTGAATAAAAAAAATAAATTTTATTAATTAACTCCAATCTGATTAAGATTTGATTCGACTCAAAATGTATGTAAATAATTGGAATTCGAACCGAGTTTGAACAATAAAAATTGATTGATAAGAAAAATCCCATTTTTATTCAAAAAAAAAAAAATCCCATTTGGTTCAACTTGTTAAAAAGCAACTCAAATTCGATAAGTTCGTTTACATCGTACTGGGACTAGGCTTGTCAATGGATCGCATATCCGATCCGATCCGGTCCGATCCAAACCTTAATAAGTGGATATGGATTCTATAAAAAAGAATCTGATCCGATAATAATCCGATCCGATAAAGATCCGATGTATAATGGATCGGATATGGATTTTAGTTTATCCGATCCAATAAAAACCCGATCCGACCATTTATAATTATTTATAAATAATTTTAATATAATATATAAGATAATATAAATTTAAATATATATATATAATCAAATTAATCTACTTCTCTGGGATTTATTATTTTATTTCTCATTCAAGTATTTTCTTCATATTTCATGTGCACTATAATTTCATTAGATTTTCATATTTTGTATATACCATTATTTCATTAGATTCAAACGAATGAATATGTACATTCTAAGTTATTTATTCATATTTATTTATTAGTTAAATTTATGTTAATAGTTATAATATGTATACAAATCACATATACTTAAATTCAAATTTTATTATTAAATCTTGAATATTATATTTTGGAAATTTTTTTGCTATTTTAAAGATTTTTTGGTTTTATTTTATTTTGTTATTTTACTATTTGTTATATTAATTTTTAATTTTTATTTTAATTTTAAATGGATTCGGAGGTCCGATCCGATAATCCGAAATCCTAATGGATTGGATATGGATCAGGCTATTAATAATCTGACAATGATCCGATCCGAATCCGAACCGACAAATTTAAATGGATATGGATATGGATTTTGTCGAATCCGATCCAAACCCAACCCGTTGACAAGCCTAACTGGGACACGTCGAACCTTGCCACTTGGGCAATTTAGCAATATATAGTACTCCCTCAGTCCCGGTCATTTCTTAACATTTCAAAATAGGGTGTTCGGCACACATTTTAAGTTAAATTTTAAGGATAATTACATAACTTATTTTTGAAATTTTCTTTTTTTTGTATAAAAATAAAACAATTCTATTTTTATAAAAAAAAATTCAAAAATAAGTTATGCAACTATTCTTAAAATTCATCTTAAAATGCGTGCCAGAAAGTAACAAAAAAAGTGTTAAGAATTGGGAAATAGGGTGTTCGGCACGCATTTTAAGGTAAATTTTAAGGATAGTTACATAACTTATTTTTGAAATTTTCTTTTTTTTAATAAAAATAGAACAATCCTATTTTTATTAAAAAAAAAATTCAAAAATAAGTTATGCAACTATCCTTAAAATTCACCTTAAAATACGTGCCAGAAAGTAACAAAAAAAGTATTAAGAATGGGGTGGGATGGAGGGAGGGAGTACCATTGCCCTAGTCGTAAATAAATTGCGAAATCCCAGGATTAGCTTAACAAATGGGCCGGGTTGATATATACAGAAAGCCTGAAACTGTTGTGGCGGGCTCATTTGAATTTAGTAACTCTGAAATCTGAATGCGCGAGTATTTGTAAAAGGGGACAACGTAGCAATTTATTTCATTTTGGTTTTGCTAAGATGACGTAGCAAATTTCGTTAAAATTCAATTGAATATCTAAGCAACGACAATGACGGTTTTTCACTTGACTTGGTCAACCCACAAGAGAATCTAATGGTTTACCAAGTTTGAAATTATTAGATACTGTGATCAACCACCTTCTCCCATTCAACCTGCATTTTTGCATGCATGGTTCAACTATGATGGCCAATGCCAAACTCCTCCGCATTCCTCTTCTTTTCTTGTACATTTTTTTCTTCAATTTCCCTCTTTCTTTAGCCGAATCTACGAACCCGGATTCAAGTGCATTGTTGCAGCTCAAGAAATCTTTAAAAAACAATGAGATTCTTAGTTCTTGGAAATCCGGAACGGAACCTTGTGCCAAAGGTAAACAATGGCTTGGCCTTGTTTGTGAGAATGGAATGGTCACAGGTGTTCATCTCGGAACGTTAGGACTTTCTGGTAAAATTGATGTTGATGCTTTGGAAAAAATTCCTAACCTTAGAAGCATGAGCATTTCGGGTAATTCTTTTGAAGGTCCAATCCCAGAAATTAATAGACTGGGTTCTTTGAAAGCTGTGTACTTGGCTAATAATAAGTTTTCGGGTAAAATCCCATCTAATTATTTCAAGGGAATGGGGTCACTCAAGAAATTATGGCTTTCGAACAATAATTTCACTGGTGAAATTCCATTGTCCCTGACACAAGTTTCTTCCCTCATTTCAATACATTTAAATGATAATCAATTTTCTGGGAAAATACCCGAGTTTAAGCAACAAAGTTTGGTGTCACTCAATGTATCTAATAATAATTTGAATGGGGAGATTCCTGCAGCTTTGTCTAAATTCAATGAGAGTTCATTTGCTGGAAACGAGGGTCTCTGTGGAAAACAATTAGGTAAAGAATGTGATCAGGAAGGTACGGCAAGGGTGGGGGCAGGGCCATCATCATCACCAACAGGTTCAAGTAGCAAATCTAATAAAACAATAGCTTTCTGGCTCCTGTTATTATGTGTGCTGATTCTTGGAATCATGGTATTTGTAATTGCTGTGATGAAACGTCGCCAAGAAAATGAAGATGCTTTTCAGAAAGATCATTTGGAGGCATCTATGGAATCAGCTGCATGGGATGGAGATAGTAAAGATATAGAACTGTCCTTAGTGTCACCCCAGAGTAGAGAGTCAAGTCATAAAGGCACCACGACTCAAAAGGCACGGTCCGCACATAAGAGTGCCAAGCGCAGGCTTGGAGACTTAGTGGTTGTGAATGAGAAGAATGGTGTGTTTGGGTTGGAGGATTTAATGAGGGCAAATGCTGAGGTCCTTGGTAATGGTACAATGGGGTCCTCATCATATAAGGCAAAAATGCCTGATGACTTTACGGTGGTGGTAAAAAGGATTAAAGATATGAATAAGGTTGAAAAAGATAAATTTGATGCAGAGATTAGACAAATGTCTGCAATAAGACATCCCAACATTCTAGCACCTCTTGCTTACCATTATCGCAATGAAGAAAAATTGTTGGTTTCTGAATTTGTACCCAAAGGCAGTTTACTCTACATCTTGCATGGTATGTATAAACTCTATAGTTGTTTTAATTTGACCACTCAATACTTTCTTTGTTCGATACAGTTCTCAATCTAAACTGTTAAACATCTGGCATGCCTTCTAATTTGTTGAATTTGTTATTAAGATTTAAGATAAGGTATTCATAATGATGTAATCTTATGTAGGTGACAGGGGACCAACCCATGCGGAGCTCAATTGGCCTGCACGACTAAAAATAATCAAAGGGATTGCTCGAGGACTGGATCATCTTCACACAGAGTATGCATCTTCAGAGTTGCCTCATGGTAATCTTAAATCAAGCAATGTTCTTATAGCCTCTGACTATGAGCCATTGCTAGTAGATTTTGGATTAAATTCTTTGACCTCTAACAACCAATCAACGCAATTATTTGCCTACAAGTCTCCGGAAATTTCACAAGGGCATAATAAAGTCTCTCCAAAATGTGATGTTTACTGTCTAGGAATTGTCATTCTTGAGATCATCACAGGAAAATTTCCAACACAATATCTCAACCATGGTAGTGGTGGAATTGATGTAGTTGAATGGGTAAGAAATGCAGTTCTTGAGGGAAGAGAAGCTGAATTGCTTGATCCAGAGATTGTCGGTGATAATAGTGCAGTTGGGCAGATGCAACGGCTCCTCCAAATCGGTGTAGCTTGTTCTGAAAGTAATCCAGATCAACGGCTGGACATTAGAAAAGCGACTAGACAAATTGAGGAGATATAAAGTGCAGTCCAGATCATAGCATGATGAATGATACCTCCACATTGTGCCAACAAAAGGAGAGATATCTATAATTATGTATACACACACATGGCCATGGTAAAGCGCACAATATTATGAAACTGAGGTGACGAGCTATTCATCGTATAACAGGGGTACATGATCACATTGTTGAACTTGAGCATGCAGTATTTTATGTGAGGTTGCTGCAAGCTCTGGGGATCTGAGTACATACATGTTAATTCAACATAACTGCCACTTTGTGTGTCTGATTTCCATTAATATGATCCAAAGCTCTGCATAATTCACATACAATCTGCATTCATGTTCAGGACTTTTTCCTGCTGGCTGCTGCCTTTTAAGGTGATGCCATTATTCTGTTCCAGGAATTCTATCCAACGGAATTTTGAACAAAGTAACCTCAACAAAAAGTATAGTGTTAAAGTGATGATCTCTACCAAAATCTTAAGAGGTTAGAAGTAGAGATTAATTGAATTGCACTATTCTTACAATCCTCTTTACTCGGAAATCACTTGCATGGGGCAAAAATGAAAATGAAAGATCCATATCCATTTTTTATGACCAAATATGAAACTGAATTATGAAGAGCATACAACTTCCCGTGCAACTAAAACTGAAGCAGCAGTAGGACCACTTAAATCATACATCACTGTAGATCTACTACTGAAGTCCAACTTGCTAATTCATGTACTGCAAACTTATTACAATTTCGTTTAACAATGGACCAAAAACAAGTCTCAGTACTTTAACAAAGGACCAAAAACTAAAACTTATTTCAAGATAACTGCAGCTAGGTTGCCAAATGCCAATACTTCCCACCGGAGAATTTCTCACCAAAGATCTAAAGAGAATCTATGAATGAACCTCAATAATGACATGCATTACCCCTAATGAGGCTCACATGGAATACCCCTATGGCCCATAGTCTGTTGCTAGCATAAGGAAAAGAATAATAAAGTTGTTATATTTTTGGACCGTTGTTCTACTTTGTACTGTAATATTTTTACATGTATTAGACTCTATATAAGAGAAAGATGTGTGGCTGTAGCAAGATCAGATTGTCATGAATATGAGCTAATATACACAGTCTCTTATCCAATGTGTTCTTAATTGTTCTTAGCTTTACAATGCACCTACCTCGTAAGATTTATACCAGTTGTCATGGTATCAGAGCAGTCTTTCCTGCCTGATTTCAACATTCCCATCCTTGTCTAGCTTTTTCTTAACAAAATCATTTCTTTATCATTTAGAACATCTCCCTTTTCTCCGATCTACTTTTCTCTCTCTCTGACTCCTACATTAAAAATTCAATCTTTACTCCTTTTTCCCAGATCTGTCACTATCTCTCCAGCCTAATGGGGACTCCTGCTAGACTATCCTATCAAGACATGCTAAACCCACTTTTTCTTCACCCCTCAGACACCTCTGTATCGATTCAAGTTGAAAAGCTGCAAGGATCAGCTGATTACAGAACTTGGAGTCGTTCCATGGAGATAAATCTAGCCTCAAAACGTAAACTGGGGTTTGTTAAAGGTACTGTGACCAGACCACAAGATGATGAAACAAAGGCAGAGATGTGGGATGCTTGTAACAACATGGTGATCGCCTGGATAACAGGTAACGTCTCATCTACTGTACGTCAATCTATAATGTTCATGACAAATGCTTCTGAGATGTGGAAAAATTTAGAACAAAGATTCACCCTAACAAATGGATCTCGAAAATATAAACTTAGTAAAGACCTTTATGAAGTTCGTCAACATATTGCTTCTATTAATGAATATTACACTACAATGAAAACATTGTGGGAGGAACTGGATTCCATGAATCTTTTACCTGCCATTCTAAACCCTACTGATGAAATACAAGCTGTGTTGAGCAAAATAGAAATGCAGAAAGAGGAAGCACGGCTCTTTCAGTTTTTGAATGGACTCAATGAGGTATATGCACCTCAACGAAGTCAAATGCTGATGGTTCCTCCTTTACCAACTGTTGAACAAGCTGTCTTTGTGTTTCAACAAGAAGAGGCCCAAAGAAACCTGTTGCAAACCATTACTCCTGAGATTGGACTTTCAGCTATGTACAGCAAGAGTGCTCAGTCTCGTTCGATGGACAGACCTGCTGTAACTTGCTCTGCTTGTAATATCATAGGACACAGTCATGAGAGATGCTGGACTGTGATTGGGTATCCTCCATGGCATCCAAAGCACAGAGGCAATCAAAACACAGTGGTATCCACCTCTCGAGGCCGTCCTCCTTCTTACAATGTTTCACCAACTAAATGGTCTTCTAAACCAAATAAAATGGCTGTTGCTGCCACTACAACTTCAGACTCTACAACCTCAGGCCTGCTCTTCACTCCTCAGCAAATTGAGCAGTTAGCACAACTGGTGCCACAATTACAGTTGAATGGAAACACCACCCAAACAACAGATACATCAAATGACCTGGATTTTCATTTCTCTGGTATGATAGCTTGTCACAGCACGACAACCATGGGTCATGAATGGATCGTTGACTCTGGTGCTTCGGATCACATGACACCAAATTGGTAGTTTTTTGACAAAGCTATTCCAACAGCTGATGCACCCTGTATTAATCTGCCGAATGGGGATACAACAACAATCTCACACAGGTACTATTTCCCTGTCTAATGGCTTAAACCTTGCTGGTGTTTTGTGTGTCCCAAATTTTAGACACAATTTATTGTCTGTTCGAAGGTTGATAAAGGATAACAACTGTCATGTACAGTTTTTTCCAAATCACTGTTATATTTTTGACAATAGTTCACAGAAAGTGATTGGAGTAGGGGGAATCTCGAGATGGCCTTTACTACTATAACCCTCACATACAATCTGTCTCCTCTGTGTACACTTTTTACACTCATACTCTAAACAAAAAACCAATTTCCCTTGTATCTACTACTGCTACTAATATAGACCTCTGGCATCATAGGCTTGGCCATGCCCCTATCTCCAAACTTACACAAATCACTGGTCTTCCAACTCAATCTAAACAGTACAACACTGTATGCCTCACATGCCCACTTGAAAAATTCACTAAACTCCCTTTTCCCAATAGTGAATCTCATGCTGATGCAGCTTTTGATCTAATGCATATAGACTTATGGGGGCCTTACAAAGAAAATACAAAAGGCACTTGTAAATATTTCTTGACACTGGTGGATGACCATACTCGCTATACGTGGGTATATCTTTTGTCAAACAAGTCAGATTCCTTGAATACTCTGAAGGCCTTTCACAACTATGTTAAAACTCACTTTGATGCTTCCATAAAATTTATGAGGTCCGATAATGGATTGGAATTTGACAACACCTTGTGCAAGCAATTCTCTGCAGCCAATGGGATTGTTCATCAAACGAGTTGCCCTTATCGACCACGGCAAAACGCAAGGGTAGAGCGAAAACATCGCTTTATTTTGGAAATTGCTCGTGCATTGAGATTTCAAGAACATCTACCCCTTCATCTATGGGGTGATTGTGTTCTAACAGCCGTGCATCTAATGAATAGACTGCCAACTCCTTTGCTCGGCAACAAGTCACCTTATGAGGCTTTGTACGATGAAGAGCCAACTTATGATCACCTTCGAGTATTTGGCTGCCTTGCCATTACTTCTAACCCAACTGTTTCTACAGATAAGTTTGCAGTTCGTGGTACTCCATGTGTCTTCTTGGGATATCCACCAAACAAAAAGGGGTATCGTCTACTTAACTTGAGTAACAATGATGAATTCGTCTCAAGGGATGTCAAGTTTTACGAAGAAATATTTCCTTTCTCACCTCAGGCCAGCTCTAAGTACATGCAGCCTCTTCCAGTGGAAATGCCAACTGCTATCCCACCAAATATCATAGATGAAGACATCTTGATACCTGACGCTTCCAGACCTCCATCTCCTTCAAGACCTACATCTCCTGTAAGGAATCTGAACTCATCAACTGATGATAATGCTGCTGTTCGAAGGTCTACACGAGTTCATCAACCTCCACAGTGGCAACAAGATTACATCACCAACTATAATGCTCAACCTGTAGCCAACGTCACCAGCACTTTAGTAAATTCGAACTTCAGTTGTTTCCTTGCCACTATAACCTCAACTCTGGACCCAGTTTCCTTTCGAGAAGCAGTGCAACACTCACTCTGGGTATCAGCTATGAATGCTGAATTAGAGGCCTTGGAACGTAATGGTACTTGGAGCATAACTGAACTTCCACATGGAAAAACAGCAATAGGATGTAAATGGTTGTTTAAAACCAAGTTCAATCCAGATGGAAGCATTGAGAGGCATAAAGCTCGCCTTGTTATCTTAGGATGCAGGTAAAAATTTGGAGAAGATTATCAAGAGACCTTCGCACCTGTTGCAAAACTGACAACAGTGCGCACCATGCTTGCTGTCGCTGTCATAGAGAATTGGCACACTCTACAGATGGATGTCTCGAACACATTTTTACATGGAGAGCTTCTAGACGATGTCTACATGAAAATGCCTCCTGGATACACCCATCTTGGCTGCAGAATATAGTTGAACAATGCAGGCACATGTTCTTCTAAACTCAACTTAGTGTGTAAACTAATTAAAGCTCTGTATGGCCTCAAACAGGCCCCTCGTTTGTGGTTTTCAAAACTATCTTCTGCACTTCTCAGCCTTGACTTTAAACAGTCCAAATCAGATTATAGCCTCTTTTTAAAACAAACATCTACATCAACTCTTGCAGTCCTTGTTTATGTAGATGATCTTTTGGTTTGTGGCTCCAATATAAATGAGATCAACGATCTTAAGCACATGCTATCTGCACAATTTCATATGAAAGACCTTGGGCCTATAAGCTATTTCTTAGGTCTCGAGATTGACAGGACAATCTCTGGTTTTTTCATCTCTCAAAAAAAGTACTCCCTAGACCTACTCAAAGAACATGGCCTCATGAATTGTAAACCTTTATCTTTACCTATGGATTCTCATCTTAAACTCAAACCCAACTACTGGAGACCCACTTCCAGATCCCACCCCTTACCAAAGGCTACTAGGTCAACTCATATACCTAACCATAACTCGACCAGATATGGCCTTTGCAGTTCATACTTTAAGCCAGTATATGAATGCCCCAACTACAACACACTTAGAGGCTGCCAAACGTCTGCTACGTTATCTTGTTGGCTCCCCATCATAGGGCATCTTACTAGCCACCTCTAGTGTAGCTCAATTAACTGCTTACTGCGACAGTGATTGGGCTAGCTGCCTTTCTACAAGAAAATCAACCACTGGTTATTGTATTTTCCTTGGAGAATCACCCATTTCCTGGAAATCTAAAAAACAGAGTGTGGTGGCTCGCTCCTCTGCAGAAGCGGAATATCGTGCAATGGCTATGACCACCTGTGAAGTCACCTGGTTATTTGCTCTCCTTAATGACTTGGGATTCAAAACTCTACCATCTGCTAAGCTTAAATATGACAACAAGGCAGCCATGGCTATTGCTGCTAACCCAGTACAACATGAGCGCACAAAACACGTAGAAATCGATTGCCATTTCGTTCGTGATCAAATCAACAAAGGTCTCATTCAGACATCTTATGTTCCTTCAAATGAGCAGGTGGCTGACTTACTCACCAAGGTCCTTCCTTTCCAACATCACCAGTTACTCCACAAGCTTGGAGCTTCTCCTTCGTCACCATCTCCAACTTGAGGGGGAGTAGTGAGGCTCACATGGAATACCCCTATGGCCCATAGTCTGTTGCTAGCATAAGGAAAAGAATAATAAAGTTGTTATATTTTTGGACCATTGTTCTACTTTGTTCTGTAGTATTTTTACATGTATTAGACTCTATATAAGAGAAAGATGTGTGGCTGTAGCAAAATCAGATTGTCATGAATATGAGCTAATATACACAGTCTCTTATCCAATGTGTTCTTAATTGTTATTAGCTTTACAATGCACCTACCTCGTAAGATTTATACCAGTTGTCAACCCCCTTTTCTTTAACTGTTTCATCGGCAAGAAGGACAGCTCTTGATTACGCTTCATTTAATTGAGCAAGCACCTAGCAAATACCTGTATCGAGAGAAACTAAGGCTCTGTTTGGGATTGCTGTTGTTAGGAATATGTTGTAGTTGATGATAACTTAACATTCAAGCAAAATTGTATAAGTCAAGTTTTGTAACTGTCAACGGATAAGATCTTATAACTCTATTCGTTGACAGGTAGCTCATCAACGGATGAGGTTTTGTAGCATACTGCAATATCTCTATTTATCAGTTGATAGTGTCTTTATTCAGAGTCATGTTGACCATCAATGGATAGGCAGAATAGGGTAGCCAATTGTAAATAAGCTATGCTATGTAATTCTGTCTAAGTGAAAATGTATCAACGGATGAGAACAGGGCTCTATCAACGGATACAACTCAAATCTACTCGATCAACGGATACAGCTCAAACTACCATCAACGGATAAGTAGGCACAACATCAACGGATAATCATTGTCACTTTATCCTATGCTAGGAATTAGCAGTTGATAAGGACAGGTTTGACTGACAGATCACATGGGTTGATAGTAGGTATAAAAAGCAATATGGCAGCCATACTTTGGAAACACAGAAGAAAGAAGCATTCCATTTACACAGTACATACAAGAAAGGTGTAGGGGACATATCTGTTCACAAGGACAACCTTTCGGCTACATGTGGATTTGGAGTGGAGTAGCAAGTCAACTTGAATTAGATTAATATTATCTTATTCCTGTAGCACTTGTAAACTTGGAATATATAACCAAGTGTAGCAACTCTTTAGATAGTAAGAAAACATACATATTTGCTTAGGGTTTCTTGAATATCTTTAGAAGCAAAGAGTTGTAAACACAGAAGCTGTGTACATTTGTATCACAGGGTTTTCTTCGAATAAAAGTCTCAGGTGGTACATTCAACCACCTGATTTTTTATGTGGTTGTGAACTATTTCTATTCAGCAATTATTTCTTTATAGATTTATGTGGTTTTTATCAGAAATTTTATAACTATCAAGAATTGTATTCAAACCCCCCCCCTTCTACAATTATACAAGTGTGTAATCTGGGAATAACAATTGGTATCAGAGCAAGCTTCTAATATATTTGAAGTTTAAAGATCAACACACTTTCAACATGTCTAAGAAGGATTATGGAGTGAAGATACCGGTTCTTGATAGGGAAAATTACTTTCACTGGAAAGTAAAAATGCGTCTACATCTCATGTCTATTGATGTAGGTTTTGTAGATTGCATTGAGAAGGGTCCTCATGTTCCAATGAAGGCTGCTTCAAGAGTTGGTCTTGCTGCAGATGCACCAGACACGTACATCCCAAAACCTGTTTCTGAGTGGAGCGCTGAGGATATTGCAGAAGTTCACAAGGACAAAAAGACCATGAATATTCTGTTTAATGGCTTAGAAACAGACATGGTTGACAATGTTATCAACTGTACTACCGCCAAGGAAGTATGGGACATTGTTCAAACCCTTTGTGAAGGTACAGAACAGGTAAGGGAAAACAAGATGCAACTACTGATCCAACAGTATGAGCACTTCCATTTCAAGAATGGAGAGACATTGAATGATACATTTAGTAGATTTCAAAAGCTACTGAATGGCTTGAAACTGTATGGAAGAATCTACCAAGTGAAAGATTCTAATCTCAAGTTTCTGAGATCACTGCCCAAAGAGTGGAAGCCTATGACTGTTTCTCTAAGAAACACTCAAGAGTACAAGTCATTTACTCTTGAAAGACTCTATGGAACTTTAAAGACATATGAACTAGAAATGGAGCAGGATGAAGAAATTGAGAAGGTCCAAAAAAAAAGTGGGTCAGTTGCACTTGTTGCCAACTTGGAGCAGAAGGAGGAAAAGAGGACTGAAGCTGCTAAATCTACACCAAACAGGGAGGTTTGTGAAGGTAGAACAGAATCGAGCAAAAGCAAGGAAAAGATGTCTGAAGAAATGAATGTCCTACAGCAGGATGAATTGGATGAGATAGATGAGCATTTAGCCTTTCTATCTAGGAGATTCTCTAAGCTAAAATTCAGAAGAAACTCTGGGGTGGCCAAGCCATTTAACAAGGATTTTTCTACAAGCAATTATATGGATAAATCCAAAATTAAATGCTACAATTGTGGTATTGCTGGTCACATGATAAGTGAATGCAGGAAGCCTAGATCTGAGAACAAGGGAAAGTCAACTGAAACTATTGACTACAAGAAGAAATATTTTGATCTTCTCAGACAGAAAGGAAAGGCATTCATGACCCAAGAGTATGACTGGGCTGCTGATGGAAATCATTCTGATGATGATGCTGAGTTTGTCAACCTTGCATTAATGGTTGATTCTGAGCAGGAAGCAAGTTCAGCTAGCAATCAGGTATATTCTACTAATCTCTCTGAGCTCACCAAAGAGGAATGCAATAGTGTTATAGATGAAATGTCTACTAAACTATATCACTTGAGTGTTACTCTTAAATCACTTTCTAAAGAGAACAATAGGATTAAAGAAACTAATCAGTTCTTAAGTGATAGAAATGCAGTTCTAGAAGTTCAATTTCTAGAATTTGAGAAAATGAGAGTTGATTGCAATGATGCTAAAAATGAACTTGAAGCTGTGTTAAAAAGAGAATTGATCTTAAGAAACCAGCTTGAAAAAGAACAAGGGATAATTGCTAAATTTCAAAGTTGTAGGAATATTTCTCAAAACATAATAGAAGTCCAGGGAATAGAATCATTTGTAAGGGATACCTGGACTCAGAAGAAAAAGGAGCTAGAACCTTGCCTTGAGGATCTAGAGACTATTTGTGAATCAACGGATAGTGATCATCCGTTGACAGATGAACCATCAACGGATGAGAGGTATCCGTCGACTAACAAAAAGTCTGTTAGTAAGAAGGAACTCAAGAGACTGAACAATCAGTATGGTCCAGTAGCCAAGAACTTTGTTTCTGGTGAAAGTAGCCAAGCCAAATCAAGTGAGAAGGCTAAGGCAGGTGATTTACCCAACAAAAAGGCTGTTGGTAAGTCAGTTAATGAAAAGGTAGAGACTGAGGGTAAAAAGAAAAAGAACAGAAATGGTAAGATAGGCATTAACAAGAAAAACAATTATTCTCCTGACAAGTTTGCTCCTAGGAAAACCTGTGGTAATTGCAATAGTGTCAATCATCTATCTTCTAATTGCAAGTCTGTTAAAAGGACTCATGTTCATGTACCTCAATCTATGCCAAGTATGCCTGCAATGCCTGTTATGCCTGGTTTGTATCAGAATGCTAGTTTTTCAAATCCATATGTGAACATGCCATATGTGCCTAATCCTTATTTTCAATCTGTGAATATGCCACAAATGTCATGGAGCATCCCCAGCATAGATAATATGTATGCCAATTTTTCACAAATGCATGCATCAAATATTTATGCAAATGAGCATCTGTCTAAACCTATCACTCAAGCATCTACACCCAAAGTGAAGATTGCCAAGAGTGTAAAACCAAAGGCTAACAAGAAAGGACCCAAGGAAACTTGGGTACCAAAATCAACTTGATTTGTATTTTGGATTGTGTGCAGGGAAATAAGAGGAATCTATGGTACCTAGACAGTGGATGTTCTAGGCATATGACAGGAGATTCAACCCTGCTCACAGAGTTCAAGGAGGAAGCTGGCCCTAGGATTACCTTTGGAGATGACAGCAAAGGATATACTAAGGGATATGGCTTGATTACAAAGGACAATGTCATCATTGAAGAAGTGGCTTTAGTTGAAGGTTTGAAGCACAATTTGCTGAGTGTCAGTCAGATTTGTGACAAAGACTATGAAGTAAAGTTCACTAAAGAAGCCTGTGTTGTTTCTACCAAGAAAAACAACAATGTGGTTCTGACAGGCTTTAGAAAAGGAAATGTTTACATAGCTGACTTCAACTCAGTATGCTCAGAATCCATTACTTGTCTCTTCAGCAAAGCAAGCAAGGATGAGAGTTGGCTATGGCATAAAAAGCTGTCTCATTTGAATTTTAAAGTAATGAATGATTTGGTAAGAAAGGATCTTGCTAGAGGAATCCCTCAATTGGAGTTCATCAAAGATGGACTGTGTGATGCCTGCCAATTAGGGAAGCAAAAGAAATCATCCTTCAAGAGCAAGACAGAGTCATCTATTGTTAAGCCCCTTCAATTGCTGCATATGGACTTATTTGGTCCAGTAAATGTCATGTCCATCTCAAAGAAGAAATACTGCCTGGTGATTGTGGATGATTTTTCTAAGTTTACATGGACTTTCTTCCTGCACTCCAAAGATTGTGCAAGTGAAATCATCATCAATCATCTCAGACAAGTAAACAATGGTTCTGAAGTAAAAGTACAAAGAATCAGGAGTGACAATGGCACTGAATTCAAAAATTCCACAATGAATATTTTCTGTGAAGAGAATGGAATTGTCCATGAGTTTTCTGCTGCTAGAACACCTCAACAAAATGGGGTTGTTGAAAGGAAAAACAGAACTCTCATTGAAGCAGCTAGAACAATGTTAAGTGAATCAAGATTGCCAACATATTTCTGGGCTGAAGCTGTCAGCACTGCCTGCTTCACTCAGAATATTTCCTTGATCAATCAAGCTAGAGGAATGACTCCTTACCACTTATTCACCAACAAGAAACCAATGTTAGCTTTTCTCCATGTCTTTGGATGTAAGTGTTTTGTGCTAAGGAATCATGGAGATAACTTGGGCAAATTTGAAGCAAAGGCAGATGAAGCTATCTTTGTTGGGTATGCAGCAGGGAAAGCCTATAGAGTCTACAATTTAAGAACCAACATTGTCATGGAATCTGTACATGTTGTGTTTGATGATCAGAAGATTCTACGTCTGAATGATGAAGGCTTCCATGAAAAGTTGAGATTTGAAAATGAGGTAGAAGGAAGAATGTACATTGATGATGATGAGGAAAATGAAGATCATGACCTTGGAAATTCACCTAGAGCTGTTGGTCCAACTAGAAGTGATGCTAACACTGGAAATGAAGCATCCGTTGACAGTCATACTAGATCATCAGATGCATCCGTTGACAGACATTCTCATGTATCCGTCGACAGGCAAAATGGAGCATCCGTTGATAGACAAAATGATGCTTCTGTTGACAGTCAACTTCATAATTCCTCAAGGACAACAAACTCAGGGGGAGTTTCTCAAAGTCAAAACTCAATATCCAATCAACAATATCATACTCACGTAGATGAAGCAACCTCATCTAGATCAAACCTTCCACCTTCAAGAAAATGGACCAGAGATCATCCTTTTGAGTTAATCATTGGTGACTCAAACTCAAGAGTCCAAACTAGGAGAGCCACACAAGAAGAATGCCTATACAGTAGTTTCCTGTCTCAAGAGGAACCTAAGAAAGTGGAGGATGCTCTTCTAGATCCAGATTGGGTCTTAGCAATGCAAGAAGAGCTAAACCAATTTGAGAGAAATAAAGTATGGAAGCTTGTGCCCAAACCTGATGATAGAGGTATCATAGGTACCAAATGGGTTCTCAAGAATAAGACTGATGAAAATGGCATAATTGTGAGGAATAAAGCTAGATTAGTGGCAAAGGGCTATTCTCAAGAAGAAGGAATAGATTTTGATGAAACTTTTGCACCAGTGGCAAGACTTGAGGCCATCAGAATTTTCCTAGCCTATGCAGCACATGCCAACTTCAAAGTCTATCAGATGGATGTTAAAAGTGCCTTTCTAAATGGGGAACTGGAAGAAGAGGTATATGTCCATCAACCTCCTGGCTTTGAAGATCCAGAATTTCCAGATTATGTATATCTTCTCTTGAAAGCACTTTATGGTTTGAAGCAAGCACCAAGAGCCTGGTATGACACTTTATCTCAATTTCTTTTGGAGAATCACTTCACTAGAGGTACAGTAGATAAAACTTTATTTCATAGAAATGTCAATGGTTCTTCAATACTTGTTCAAATCTATGTAGATGATATTATTTTTGGGTCTACAGATGAGAAGCTTTGTAAAAGGTTTGCCAAACTTATGCAAAGTAGGTATGAAATGAGCATGATGGGTGAATTAACTTACTTTCTTGGCTTACAAGTAAAGCAAGTTAATGAGGGAATTTTCATAAGTCAAACAAAATATATTTATGATCTCTTAAAGAAATTTGACTTAATGGATTGTGCCTCTGCAAAAACACCTATGGCCACGGCAACTAAGCTTGAGTTGAATACTAAGGAAAAATCTGTGGACATCTCAAGCTATAGAGGCATGGTAGGCTCACTTCTATATCTAACAGCTAGTAGACCTGATATAATGTTTTCCACATGTCTTTGTGCTAGATTTCAAGCTGACCCTAGAGAGTCTCACTTGATTGCTATTAAGAGAATTTTCAGGTATCTCAAGGGAACACCAAACCTTGGCATTTGGTACCCAAGAGATTCTGGCTTTGATCTAACTGGCTATTCAGATGCAGACTATGCAGGTTGCAGAATTGATAGGAAAAGTACTACAGGCTCCTGTCAGTTTCTAGGGAATAGGCTTGTGTCATGGTTCAGTAAGAAACAGAACTCAGTCTCCACTTCTACAGCCGAAGCTGAGTACATTGCAGCTGGAAGTTGTTGTGCACAGATTCTTTGGATGAGGAATCAACTTATTGACTATGGTCTAAAAGTTGAGAAGATTCCAATTTTCTGTGACAACACTAGTGCTATTGCCATCACAGAAAATCCAGTGCAACATTCGAGAACCAAGCATATTGACATCAAATACCATTTCATCAGAGAGCATGTGATGAATGGTACAGTAGAAATGCACTTTGTGCCAAGTGAAATGCAGCTTGCAGATATCTTCACCAAGCCTCTTGATGAATCTTCATTCACAAGGTTGGTAGGTGAACTAGGTATGCTTAATTTTTCATAATTCCTAGTGGTATCTAATAATACTGTATTGCAGCTAGAAATGTGTTTTGATTTACTTGAGAATTAAAAACTCTCAGAATAACTCTTAGCAGAAATTTTGTCTAAGGCAAAATTTGCTTATCAACGGATATCCTTTTATCCGTTGGTAGTGTAAACACATTACTAGATTTTCGTATGTCAACGGATAACAGGTTGTCCACGTCATCGATGGATAAACTGTTTTCTCAACCGTCCAATCTTTATCCGTTGATATACATATTCTTTTTATATAGCCGTTGATAAACGTGTATAATTAGTCACGACTGTACTTCCTTTTCTTTTCATTTATTGTCTGACAGTTACTTTTGACCAATGAGGTAATTACTCTTAATTATTTCATTTTAAATTCTTGGAATATATAAAAGGCTGTTTTGTATCCTCACATTTCACCTTTATTCATTTTCAAGAGTCTCATTAGTTAACTGCATCTTCTTCACTAAATCTCTCTCTGCAACAAAAGCTCAAACACTCCAATGGCGCCTATTGTTAAGATGATGTCTTCCACCGGGTTTACCTATGAGAAGAACAATTTCGCGGCCTTTGTTGATACTGTGAACGCTCCAGAAGCATATCACACCATGATGAATTTCGTGAAGAAATGCAAACTGTCATATGCTATGACTGCCACCACTCCTCTAATCCATGAGGTTATCGAAGAGATGTGGGCATCTGCTGAGTACAATGGCACAGACGGTACACTTGCTTTTTCTTTAAAGGGTAAAAATTATGTAGTTAATTCTGATGTGTTAACTGCTTGTTTAAAATTGCCTGAGAATAACTGTCTGAAGGAACCCAGTAATGCTGAAATTGTTACCATGCTTAATTCCATAAATTATACCCTTAGTACTGAGAACTTAGGGAAAATTGTTAGGAAAGGTATGGTTAAGGAATGGAGTTATCTTTGTGATGCCTTCATTAAAACTTTTTCTGGCAAGATTAGTAACTTTGATGCTGTTACCAACTCCATGCTAGTTATGCTATGTATGCTTTTAACTGATAAATTCTATAATTTTGGCACACTAGTCATGTATGAGATAGCAGCTAAATTAGGTAAAAAGGAAACTAGGAGCAAGAATGTTTATTTTGCTAGATTTTTAATGCTCCTAGCACTGCATGTATCTGAGAATGAGCTATCCATTGCTAACCCGGATAGCAAGTTCAATTATTTTGTTCAGGAGAAGAGAGTCTTAAGTGATTTGATTCGAATGAACCTAAATGCAGAAGTACAATTGGTATATCTACCAATTGTTCAGGTAACTGTTTCCAACCCTGAAATTCCTATCTCCAACCCCCAAATTTCTTTGCCTTCTAGTGTCACAATGGAGTCTGTGACTGTGACCAAACAGGCTCCTACCAAAGTGACCAAATCCAAAGTTCCTAAACAACAATCTAAAAGACAAACCTCAGGTGTCTCTCAAAAGGCATCTGTTGCAAAAACTACCAAAGCTCTTGAGGGGAGTGTGAAGGTGGTAGTGAGTGGTGAGGGACAGGGTGAACATCAAAGAAGCCCTAAGGATAAGGAAGGTAAGGCAGGTGCAACCAACATTTCAGTCTCTCAAAAGACTGTTAATGAACCTACAAGCCAAATTCTAGTTACATCCTCTCAACAGGGTGTGACTACTAATTTAAGTTCCATTTCAGGAACACAGCACAAAAGGGCAAGGGACACAGATAGCTCTCACTCAAAAACCTATGGTAGAAGGGTAAAATCCAAAACCATTGGGGAATCACAGGGTGCACACACTGTACAGCAAACTGTACCTTCTCAAATTCAGTTTGATGTGACTTCAATAAATGTGGAGTCACAGCCCCTTGATCTTAACCTTCAAATCGATACACATTTTGATCCACCATCACCAACTCCATCTCTGGATGTGGATATGATATCTACATCAATTCCTGATTCTCTATCTTTAACATTCATGGAGAAGCCCCACTCAACAATTGGTGGTCATCCTCTTTTAGATGATTTGTTGGGCCATCAATCTTCCATTCCTGAATTCACAACACTATCTGTGGCCTCTTCCTTAAAATCAATCACCACAGATTCAGTGTTGGTTTTCACTTCAACGGATACTCGTTTACCTTCATCAACGGATATCCTTCATCCATTGACAAGTGTTTCTCCATCGACGGATCTGTCTTCAACTAACTATCCGTTGACAGCAATAACTACTACATCAACGGATACACCTTATCCGTTGACAACTCTCTCTACCACTGCAAAATGTGACATTCCTATGTCAACTGTGGAGGAGTTTGTAGTAATTGAAACACTTTTAGGAATGAGGGAAGGGAGTGAGAGGCTGCCTTGTGAGCAGGCAAAAGGAGAGAAAATCAATGAGAGGCTGACCATTTCTTTCGGTCAGGCAAAAGGAGAGCTAGAGAGTTCCACCTTAGTAGGTGAAGGTGAGGGTGTGAGAGGTGTGAGCCAGGGGGAGCCCCTGATGCAAGAAAAGAGAGATGAGAGGAGAGAAGGGACTACAGGAGTAATAAGGCAGGAAGAATCAGCCATTGCAAGTGAGTTAATGGAGGTTAATGAAGCTTCCAAAGAGATGGAATTTAGACAAGAATATCAGTCAGTTATTGACTCAATCTCTTTGGATCCTGAAACCTTTACTCATCCTGTTTCTGCCTATCAAGTCATGGCACAACAGGGCAATGTGGAGGCAGAGGAGGCAATGCACCTAGTGCACACCTCAGAATCTCTTCAAAGAGCAAAAGAAGCTTTACAAACCCTGTCTCCAAATGCTGGAAGTGAAGAGTTTGGCAGTGATGACAGTCAAAGTTCAGATGGTGAAGAAATAAATGAAGATGAAACTCCAGGATGGATGTTTTCCAATGCCACTGAACTTGGGCATCTCAATGTGGAAATCATGAAGCAATACCAATCTGCTAAGGCTGAGCACCAAACTGCAGAACCACAGAGAAAGACTGTTCTTGAGCAAGTAATGGCCTCCCTGAAATTACAAAAGATGCAATCTGTTATTCAAAGAACACAGCAAGAGGAGGTCCAGTCTGCAATTAGAGATATGAAAATAGCACTAGATGCCAGGATTGAGGCACTAGCTCCTACTACCACTCAGAAGGTGCTTTCTAGCAAACTTCTCAAAGAAGATAGCCTGGCTAAGTCTGTTCAGCTTCTTTCCTCAAGGGTGGATAGTATGGAATCTCAATTGCACACCATCATTGCCAATCAAACAAAACAAACTCAACTACTGGAAATGCTACTTGCAGCTTCAACCCCAACCCTTGATGCTAACAAAAAGGGGGAGAAAATGGGAACAAGCATAGAAGAGGCTGCAACATCTACTGGCCAATTTCAAACTACCAGTAGTGAGATAGCACAGATTGAGGGGGAGCAACAGCCAATTGTAGTGGTCAATCCAACAGAGTTTGAGATAAAGGCTTCCCCTGTGAAGAAACAAGTGGCTTTGCCTGAGATTCAAAGCTTAGAAGACTGTTAGGTCGAATACACAATAAGCAATCAAATACTGTATGAGTAACTTAACAAGAACACACTGTTTAACAATTAAAAACTGTTTGGAATTAATAATTCCTCTCTCAGTGATGTAAATATCACATAGAGCTGCTTAGGTTACAATCAATGAATTTCTCAATGTTCGATTACCCTTCTAGGGTTAACCTAACTGTATTTATAGAACATACAGCTTCGTACAATCAGTAACTGATTCTCCTATAATCAAGCTATACAATTGATATCAATCACGATTGCTCCAGTCTTCCAAGTCAACTCAATCTCTTTGACAGCTTTCCAATCTTCAAAGATATTGCTTCCATATTTATCTTGCATCAACCTTTAAACACTGTTGACTCTTCAGACAATACCGCTACAGAGTTTAACAACCTCTGTTGCGCTTCCAGTCAGTGTTTAACTAAACTCTGACTGCTTCCAGCTAAACTCTGTTTTGTCACTATAGCTTCCAAACACTGTTCTCATCAATCATTTCTAACAATCTCCCCCAACTTGTCCATTAGCAAAAATGTACAAGTTTACAGTAAATGATGATGTCAAAACAAATACAAAGTTTACAGTGTTTAATCATACAAACAGAGTTTAAGCTATTACTTAACAAATTCTACAGAAAATAAGAAAAATTCTTACAGACTTTAATTTCTAATCTCTTGAAGATCAGGCATTGTTCTGAGATAGTCTATAAGCAACCTTCTTTCAGCATTTTCAAGCTCTATCTGCATAGCTTCCTTGATTTCTCTCAACTGAGGATCATTCTCATCAGTTTGATAGATAGCAGCTCTAAGATCGTAGATTTTGTTTCTTCTCATTTCATTTCCCAGCTTTATGTATTTCACTTCCTCAGATTTCACATTAAAATCCAGAACAGTAACTCCAAGATCAGTCTTCAGTTTTGTAGTCCCTTTCTCCATTTCTATCAGATTTCCATTCCAATCTCTGTATTTAGGAACATACTTGCTGTTGAATTTCATTTGCCTTCTTGCAAGGTTTTGAATCATTCTTTGTCTAAGCACATTTGCAACTGACTGAGCTCTTTGATTTCTCACTCTGAAAATATACAGAACTTATTCAAGTTCTTCCCAGTATTTTAATTCGATATCCTTTTCAGAAACTTTAAATACTGTTCCATCAGCCATGAAATATAGTAAGAAATCCTTCTCTAGACTCTTCTGATATACAAGCTATACTGATTCCAGTTTGTCTAAACTCTCTTGAGTGACACCACGACCTGGAACAGACAGTGAAGAAGGATCTCTAGGACCAACATATTGCCTTTTATCTCTGTGTGAGCCTATGCCTTCTTTGTTGTATCCAACTTTACCAGATAAAGCTCTATCATCAGTAAAATCCATTGGAATTGTAGCTTCTAGTCTTGAGTCATGAGGAGCACCTTTCTTAAATGTTGATTTCAACTGAGAAGACAATAATGGTGTGGTCACAACTTGTGCATCAACAGAGGTTGTGTCTTCATTTTTCTATACAACATGTGTATCAACAGAGGTTGTAACAATACTTTTCAGCTTTTGCTTAGCTTCTGCATCTGTTGGTTTTCTAAATACTTGCATTCTTTGATTTGTACCAACTGGTTCTTTGATTTGAATGCCTTTAAGAACAGGCTTTGCAGCTTTAGCAATTTTCACATTCTCCTTGACTTTTTCAGACTTTAGAGCTTTCAAATGCTTTTCTTGTAAACTCTTCTCTTCAGCTTTAGCATCTTCTATAGTAACTCCTTCTGCATTCTCTTCCATGAAAAGCTTAACAGCTAACTCCTCATCAGTCTTTGGATTTGAAATTAATTCCAAACTCTTGGTCTTTGAAGTACCTTGAGTTTCAGTGTTTATTCCAACAGACTGTGATTTAAAAGATTTGCCAGATCTCAGAGTTTGCCTTTCAGAGTTTAAGATCTTACTCTTATCACTTGCCCCTCCATCTCCAGCATCATCCTTTTGAGTCAGAGTTTGAGAAACTTTGCATTTAGACTTAGCAACTCTCTCCCCCTTTTTGACATCATCAGGAATGAGTATTGATGTAATGAGCTCCAAAGAGTTAGCAATAGAATCCACCTTAGAAAACAAAGCAGTTTGATTTTCTTCAACTTTTCCTAGCCTGGCAAAGAGAGTGTCTTGAACTTTAGACAGCTGGACAGCTTTTATTTTGGACTCTCTTTCCATCTTCAATTCTCTTGACTGTATCTCAGTCTTTAAAGAAGCAATCTCTTGTTTTGTTTCAGCAAAATTTCCTTCTAGAGTCTTGACTTGTACCACAGTTGCCTTTAAACAGGATAAGATTTCTGGATTTGAAATTTGCTTTGCAGTTTGCTTAACAAACTCAGCTGCTCTCCCTTTTGGAAAAATACAGTCTTGTTTATACCAATTTTCAGCAAATTTAGCAAGATGCTCTACTTCAACTGCATGAGATGGACAAGGCTGATCAAAAGGTGTATGCTTATTATCTGTCTGTGCTGGTGCACTCACAAAAGAATCAGAGTTTGTACTACTATCAGATTCATCTTCAGCACTTGCATCTTTAGCTTGGACATCTTTTAAAGAACCACTGTTCTGAGCAGTGTCAGCCACAGTTTCTTCAACAACTTCTGTAACCTTTTCCATAGTCACCTCATGTTGCACAGGCTCTGCAACAGAGTTTGCCTTTGTAGCTTCAACAGGTATGGATTCAGAAATTATCTTAGTTGCCTGATCAACTTCATCACCTTTGTCTGCAATAGGAGAAGCAGTAGATACCAGCTCTGTGTGTGATGCTGCAGCTTCAGGAACATTTACTGCAGGCTCATCAGCTACACCAGGAGCTTCAACATGATCAACAGGTGAGATAGGATCAAGAATTGAATCAAGAACATCATGCACTGGTGAAAAACCATCTCTTTGATCCTCTTCTACAGGCATTTTATCCTCTGTAGGTATTTCAACATTGACAGTATCCTCTGCAGGCATTTCAACCTCTGCAGGTATTTCAACTTTGTCAGCCACAATATCCTCTGCAGGCATTTCAACCTCTGCAGGTATTTCAACATTCACTGTAACCTCAACAGTAGGTGTTTGCTGTGAAACCACCTCTGGAGCTTCAACAACATTCTCTTCATCTGAATTAGAAAGAATTAATCTCCTCTTCTTGATTGGAGGCACTACAATCTCCTCTTCATCTTCACTTGAGCTCTCTCTTGGTGGTGAAAGTGAAGGTCTGTTTGCCTTTTGTTTCTTCCTTCTTGTATAAACAGCTCCAGGTAGTGTCTGTTTAGCCTTTGAGTGTTTAGTGTTTTGGGCAGTGTGTTTCTTTCTTTTTGGCTTGGTTTTGGATTTTTCAGTAAGTGCTGGCTCAGAGTTTAATGTTTCAGTGTTTAAGGTTTCAGTGTTTAATGGTGGAGAGTTTATGGTTGGAGAGTTTATTGGTGAAGAGTTTAAGGTTTCTGGTTGTGGTTGATGAGATGTAGTAGGTACAGTGGTTGTGGGTGTTGTGGGTGTTGGTTCAGAGTTTATGGTGTCTAATGGTTCAGGCATTTGTTGTGGTGATTGATGGTCTTGTGGTTGGTTTACATAGTTCTGTAAGGCTAAAGGCATAAACATATCTGGTATTTGCTGTTTAGTAACATCTTTGTTTGTCAAATCAGAAAACATTCTTTTAGCAACTTGAAAAGGCTGAATCTGAATCACATCAGCTTCATCAATTGGAATGTTAGGCACACAGGCAGTAAATAGCAATTGACAAAAACGAGCAAAATAAACAGTAGTAGTCTCAGACAAACGTTCTCCCAAGTTCATTAGCACTAGTCTACCAAAATCAAAATTACCTCCATATAATAGAGCATGACCAATTTGGAGAGTGTCAAGAGGAAGTGCATCCCAGTTTGTTGTCTTCTTTCCAAAAGCTCTTGTGATGCAATCGAAAAAGAAACTCCATTCCTTTCTCAAACTTGGCCGTCTCAAAGACCCTATCTTATTCAAGTTTCCTGCACATCCAATTTGCTCCAACATTGTCCTCAAGCGATCATGACCAACAACACTGTAAGAAGTGTGTGTCTCAAAATCCAGAGCATCCCTAACCGTAGTTGGAGTAATGATATACTCTGATTCATCATGAGTGAAAGTAATTGTAGGAGTGCCAGACTCTTCTCCATCATCATATACAGAGTTTGTCCAGAAGACAGCAATTTGTGAAGCAGATAATGTTGGTGGTGCAGTTAAAGCCTTCCCTATTTCAGAATCTTTCAAGAAATTTTGGAACAAATGAAACGCCTCTGGAGCATTTGCATTCTCCAGTGGTGCCGCATAGTTGCTAGGAAGAAAAACTAACCCTGCTGCATCAAACGCTTTAGTTGCCATTAGTAAGATATGATACGAAGAGATTTAGAGAGAAGATGTACGGTAAGTGTTTACCAAAATGTGAAGAAGAGTATATGAGAATTTTGAAAGTGAATGATTATGCAAGTAACTGTGAGTGGGTGAATGTGAATCGATATGGAGTGAGAGACTAAAGACGATTAGAGTAAAATTAAAACTCAATCGTTTGTTTAGTAAAAGCGCGCAACTGTTGTAGAGTAATGTGTGAGTGGGACACTATCATGGGACACGTGTCAAACAACCAATGGAGCACTTAATAATTACCGCTGTCATTCCTATAATCACGACACTTACACTATTTAACAGTTGTCAACTACCTCAATTACTCCAAAATAGTCAAATCACCTAAATGAAACTGTACCTTAGAGTACTTAACACAACTCAACAGTGTTTATCAATTTTCCAACTTTATCACTAAAACCCTTTCAAAAAATTGCACAGTTGTGAGTATGAGTGTGTGTGAAGCAGAGTTTACTAAAATCAATTTTTAGAGCATCTAATATTTCATAAAATCCATAACAAGAATCAATAAACGCTGAATGCACAAACTCTCATATTAAACACTGATTGTTTGATGAATGCTAAACTCTGTAGTTACTGTAATACAGAAATCTGAAAACTTCTATTCCCTTTGATGTCCATGATTATCCAAGTAAGCACACAGTCTTTGAAGACAAAAAGATCAAGAGATAGAAATCATAGCATCATTCAGTGAATAATAGTCATGAACTGAATAATCTCACAAACTCTCAAACACACAAATGTTTAGGTGAAGTGTTTACACTCACATTCAATCAGAAATAACAGAGTCTACCATATGCTTGAATGTCCACCAATTCTACACTACTTTGAATATATGTATGCACCAATCAAAAGGACTTTATTCAGGGTTTAAATGGAGTAAGATCAAACAGATGAAAAGAGATGTTTTATTCATGAGTGAGTTCAAGCTGAACATTTTAATAGAACAAAGTGTTCAGTCACAATGTTAGTACATATTTGTACAAGATCAGTATATATGCCCCCTTTTTTTTTATTTATTTATTTAGCATATATACTGAGTAAACTTTTCTTTTCTTGAGAAACACTCATTTGCTTAAGAAGAAAAAAAAATATATAACTGCTCTTAACACTTCAGAGTATAAGAAAAATGAGCAGTTAATAAGGCTCAAGGAGGTTTACTAAGGATGGAAATTATGAACAGTGTTTATACAGTGTTTGAACAAAGTTCAAAAGAATTTTGAACAGTGTTTGAAGAAATGATGAATCCTATTGCCTTTATCATTTTCATGCACACACATATCATGTAGTCTCAAAATGGTTTAATACAAGTTCTAGAGAAACATACTTCCTGATGAATATCACACAACAATAAATACTGATTGATAGAAAATGTATCAATCACTGATTTGGCTCAAACTCTCACAGGGTGTAGACATGAATCTGAACTCACCAAACTAATCAATGACACATCTCAAGTTTTATGGTTTTCACAAGTACAAACAAGGAATCATCAGGAACCATACCTTTGGAAACAGAATGTCACTAATCAGAGTTTAGAGTTCATCAATAACCAAAATTATTTATGAGAGGCAATGCACACAATATTCATAGACTCAGAGTTTAGGACTGAATAAACTAAGAGATGCTATAAATATGAAACAGTATCATGCTGTGTTGATTTACTGCACAAAGTCTGATTAGATAACAGTGACTCAGAAAGAATCATGATTTATTTACTGAGAATCATGCTTCATACATTTTTCTTCATTGGTGTTTTCATTCAGACAATAATCAATTCTGAATTTACTGAGTGTATCCAACATATTAATAGTGTTTAACAGACAGATATGCTGACAGAGTTTAACAAGGTTTAAACATAAGCATGCATAACAGAGTTTAATACTAAGGTTCACATAGCACTTAACAATTTACAGAAAACATGAGCAATAAGTTTTTGAGTCTAACCAACATCTCTAGTCAAAACTAGAGACCATTCCTAGTTCATTGACCAGTGTTGTAAATGTAGCTTCACTCAATGGCTTGGTGAAGATATCTGCAAGTTGTTGTTCTGTAGACACAAAGTGAAGCTCAATGTTGCCTTCCTCTACATGCTCTCTGATGAAGTGATACCTTATGCTGATGTGCTTTGTCATTGAATGTTGCACTGGATTACCTGTCATTGCAATAGCACTTTGATTATCACAGTAAATAGGTATCTTGGTATACCTTAATCCATAATCCAGCAGTTGATTCTTCATCCATAAAATCTGTGCACAGCGGCTACCAGCAGCAATATACTCTGCTTCAGCTGTAGATGTAGATATTGACTTCTGTTTCTTGCTGTACCAGGAAACAAGTCTGTCACCCAGAAATTGACAACTTCCACTGGTACTTTTTCTGTCTATCTTACATCCAGCAAAATCTGCATCAGAGTAACCAAGAAGTTTAAACTCTGATTCTCTTGGATACCACAGCCCCAAAGTTATAGTGCCCTTGAGGTACTTAAATATCCTCTTTACTGCTGTTAAATGTGGTTCTCTTGGATCTGCCTGGAATCTTGCACACAAACAAGTTGCATACATGATATCAGGTCTGCTAGCTGTCAAATAGAGTAAAGAACCAATCATTCCTCTGTAACTTGTCACATTTACTGATGACCCTGCATCTTTGTCCAATTTTGTTGCAGTTGCCATGGGAGTTGTTGCAGATGAACAATCAAGCATACCAAATTTCTTGAGAAGGTTTCTGGTATATTTTGCTTGATTTATAAAAATTCCATCATCTGTTTGCTTCACCTGTAGGCCTAGAAAATAACTAAGCTCTCCCATCATACTCATTTGATATCTTGACTGCATGAGTTTGGCAAACTTCTTACAGAGTTTATCATTAGTAGATCCAAAAATGATGTCATCTACATATATCTGAACTAAAAGCAAGTCACTACCAGTTTGGAAGTAAAACAGAGTTTTGTCAATAGTACCTCTGTGAAATCCACTTTCTAGTAGAAATTTGGCAAGGGTTTCATACCATGCCCTTGGTGTCTGCTTAAGTCCATAGAGTGCCTTGTCTAATCTGTAGACATAGTCTGGATATTTTGGATCTACAAAACCTGGTGGTTGTTCCACAAACACTTCTTCTTCAAGTTTTCCATTCAAAAATGCACTTTTTACATCCATCTGAAACACTTTGAATTTCATGTGAGAGGCATATGCAAGAAAGATTCTGATTGCCTCCAATCTTGCCACTGGAGCAAATGTTTCATCATAGTCTATTCCTTCTTGTTGTGAGTAGCCTTTTGCAACCAGTCTTGCCTTGTTCCTTGTGATAACACCCTCACTGTCAGTTTTATTCCTGAAAACCCATTTAGTACCAACAATGGATCTGTTCTTGGGCCTTGGTACAAGTGTCCACACTTCATTTCTTTCAAATTCATTTAGCTCTTCTTGCATTGCTGTTATCCAGTCAGCATCTTTAAGAGCTTCTTCCACTTTCTTTGGCTCAGTTTGTGACAAGAATGCATGAAACAGACATTCATTTGTTGTTGCACTTCTTGTCCTTACTTTTGCATCAGGATCACCAATAATCAAATCAGGTGTGTGAGATTTAGTCCATTTTCTTGCAGAAGGCAGATTGCTTCTGTCATCATGTGATCCTCCCCCTTGATCCATGCTCTCCTGATTTTCTTGGTGCCTTTCTTCATTTTCTGATGCTCCCCCTGAATGTGACTTCTCAGAATTATCAACAGAGTTTGAATCAACAGAGTTTGATTCAGAATCATCAACTGAGTCACTTTCAGTGTTTAAATTATCACTTTGATGTGATTCTTCATGCTCCCCCTCAACTGGTACTTCCCTTGTTTCTGATTGAAGAGTTTCTTCAGTATTTACCAGTAGAGGTTCAGAGTTTAGATCAACAGAGTTTGTTAAATCAGTCTGATCAGAGTTTACTTTTTCAGAGAATAAATCTTCATTTTCAAAGTGCAGTTGATCATGTTCATTTACTTCTTCAAGTCCAGTTATTTTCTTGTCATCAAATGACACATGAATTGATTCCATGATCACTCTGGTTCTCATATTATAAACTCTGAATGCCTTAGTTGACAGTGGATAGCCAACAAAAATTCCTTCATCTGCCTTTAGGTCAAATTTGGTCAACTGTTCAGGATGAGTCTTCAACACAAAGCATTTGCATCCAAAAATATGAAAATATTTTAGATTTGGCTTCTTCTTCTTCACCATTTCATATGGTGTTTTACCATGCTTGTTGATCAGTGTTGCATTTTGAGTAAAACAAGCAGTTTGAACTGCTTCTGCCCAGAAATATGTTGGCAACTTTGCTTCATCTAGCATGGTTCTGGCAGCTTCTATCAAGGTTCTGTTCTTCCTCTCCACTACACCATTTTGTTGTGGAGTGCCAGGTGCAGAAAACTCTTGTTTTATCCCTTTACTCTTGCAAAATTCTTCCATTGATGAATTCCTGAACTCAGTTCCATTGTCACTTCTGATTATCTTCACTTGATTTTCTGACCCTTTTTCCAGTTGTAATATATGTTCTGTCAGTGTTAATGCAGTTTCATCCTTCTTTGCAAGAAAATATACCCATGTGTACCTGGTATATTCATCAACAATGACTAGAGCATATTTCTTCTTTCCAAGAGACATCACATTCACTGGACCAAAAAGATCAACATGTAGTAGATGATAAGGATCAACAATTGAAGACTCAGATTTGCTTTTGAAGGAGGCTTTTCTCTGTTTAGCCTTTTGAAAAGAATCACACAGTCCTTCTACATTCAACAAGGACTTTGGTAAACCTCTCACAAGATCATTCTTTATTAGCTCATTGATGTTGTTCAGGTTCAAATGAGAGAGTTTCTTGTGCCACTTCCAACTCTCCTCACTGGACATTCTTGTTGACAGACACACTGCTTTGCCATCAGAGTTTGTTGACAATTTAATTTCATATATGTTATTGTGTCTGTTTCCAACTAGAGCAACTTTCCCTGTAGATTTGCTGATCACTTGACAATATTCAGGTTGAAAATCTACATGATATCCTCTGTCACAGATTTGACTCACAGATAGCAGATCATGCTTGAGTCCTGGAACCAGAGCTACATTTGTGATGATGACATTTCCAAGATTAATATTGCCATATCCCAGTGTATGTCCTATGTTGCCATCTCCATAGGAAACTTCTGGGCCAGCCTTCTCCTCAAACTCTGATAGCAGGGCTTTATTTCCTGTCATGTGTCCTGAACATCCACTGTCCACGACTAGGGTACTAACCCTGTTGCCCTGCAATCACAAACAATCACTGATTATTAGTTTTAAGGATCCAGACTTGCTTGGATCCTTTGGCTTTCTTAATTCTGTTAGCTTTTGCAGCGGAATTCACATTATCAGAGTTTAAGCTAACTTTTTCAGAGTTTACATTTGCAGAGTTTACTTTAACCCATTTCAAATTTGGTTTGGGTTCATAGTAATTATAGTAAATAGCATGATAATCTCTGCAAGTGTAAATAGAATGCCATGTACTTCCACAGTGTTTACATAAAGTCTGTGGTCTTGTTCTCACATAATCACTCTTCACTGCAGTTTTAGAGGGTAAAGAATTAATGTTCTTATTCTTACTGCAGAAACTAGCAAGATGATTAGTGCTACCACAATTAAAGCATGTTTTTCTAGGAGCTAATGAAGCAAGCATTGGCTTAATTCCTGATGTTATGCCTACCTTTCCATTTTTGTTTTTCTTAGGCAATCTCTGTTTGTTGACAGATTTTATCTCCTTAAGCTTATGCTTGAGTTGTTTATCTGTCATTAAACCAATGTTAGCCTCTTTAACAAAAGTTTTAGCATATGACTCTTTAACAGCCTTTTTCTGTGCTTCAGTCTTAGGTCCACCTGTTCCCATGACATTACCTTCAGATGAACGATGTGGTCTAACTTTTACTTGATTTTCAAATCTAAGTTCATCTCCCTCAGAGTAACCTAGACCTACTGTATCTGACTGAAACACTTCTTGAGTGTCTTTACCAGAGTGTGTCCAAGTTTTAATGATGTGTTTAGTATCCTCCAATTCAGATTCTAGTTGCTTATACTTAACTAGCAACTCCTGTTCAATAAACACTGCATCATCTCTCTCTTTTTGAATTTTATTCATGTTCTCTAGCTGTTCCTCAACAAGTTTATTTCTTTCTTTGAGTTGAGAGCACTCAGTCTTTATCCTCTCATTTTCTAAAGTCTGATCCCTATAACTGTGCAATGCTTTAAGATAGATTCTCAGTTCAGTTATATTATCAGTGTTATAAGCATAGGTAGTTGGGGGTACCTTAAGATCATCATTTTCAGTCTGAGTAGTAGCCATGAGAGCATAGTTGACTTCCTCATCTGAATCTGAAGTGTCTGCCCAATCTCTGCCTTTGGTGTAGAGTGCCTTCTCAGTTTTACCCTTCTTGCACTCAGGAGCATAGTGACCCATCTCCTTACACTTGTAGCATTGAATTTCAGACTTATCTTTCTTACCAGATTTGAAGTCCTTTCCCTCAGATTTCTTGAAATTCTTCTTGTCAGACTTTGAGTAGTCCCTGGAGAATCTCTTTCCCTTCTTGAAGTTCTTGTATCCCATCTTCTTGAAGGTCTTTACCATCAATGCAGCCATTTGCATCATCTCCTCATCATCTTCAGAATCAGATGATTCATCTGTGTTTGAGTCAACATCAGTGTTTGATGACTCATTCTCTGAATGTATGACTAAGGCTTTCCCTTTTGCCTTTCTCCTTGATGCCTCCTTCTTTGATGGTTTCTCCTCAACTTTAAGAGCAACAGACTTTGACTTTCTACTAGATCTTTTGTTTCTCTGCTCCAATTCCAATTCATGAGTTTTGAGCAGCCCATAAATTTCATCAATCTCTGTTTCACCAAGTTCATAATTATCTCTTATAGTGGTTGTTTTCACATCCCACTTTTCAGGTAGAGAAAGAAGAAACTTGAGATTTGAGTCTTCTAAATCATACTCTTTGTTAACCAATGACAAATCATTGAGCAGTTTACAGAATCTGTCAAATGTTTCTGTCATGGTTTCATCAGACTTTGCCTCAAAGTGCTCATACTCCTGAGTGAGTATATTTCTTCTGTTTTTCTTGATTGCAGGAGTTCCTTGACACCTAACCTCAAGTGCATCCCATATTTCTTTTGCAGATGTGCAATTAATCACTTTATTAGACATAACATTGTCTAATGCACTGTGAAGTAAATGTCTCACTTTTGCATCCTTTGCAATAGATGAAAGATCCTCAGCAGTTAGATCTTTCTTTTCTTTTGGAATGACCTTTGATTCCTCACCAGCAGCAGCAGCAGTTAACTTTGTAGGTTTGTGAGGACCTTCATAAATTCTATCAAGGTATTCTGGATCTGTGGCTTCCAGAAACATGGTCATTTTTACCTTCCAGATTGCATACTCTGATGCCCTAAGTATTGGAACCCTTATTGTTTCATACCTACTAACAGTAGTAGGGGTTTTCTCAGTTGGTGGAGGTATCTCTGCCATTGATTACTATTGTGTTTGGATCTTTAACTGTAATAAAGTAACAGATTAGGCTCTGATACCACTTGTTAGGTCGAATACACAATAAGCAATCAAATACTGTATGAGTAACTTAACAAGAACACACTGTTTAACAATTAAAAACTGTTTGGAATTAATAATTCCTCTCTCAGTGATGTAAATATCACAGAGAGCTGCTTAGGTTACAATCAATGAATTTCTCAATGTTCGATTACCCTTCTAGGGTTAACCTAACTGTATTTATAGAACATACAGCTTCGTACAATCAGTAACTGATTCTCCTATAATCAAGCTATACAATTGATATCAATCACGATTGCTCCAGTCTTCCAAGTCAACTCAATCTCTTTGATAGCTTTCCAATCTTCAAAGATATTGCTTCCATATTTATCTTGCATCAACCTTTAAACACTGTTGACTCTTCAGACAATACCGCTACAGAGTTTAACAACCTCTGTTGCGCTTCCAGTCAGTGTTTAACTAAACTCTGACTGCTTCCAGCTAAACTCTATTTTGTCACTATAGCTTCCAAACACTGTTCTCATCAATCATTTCTAACAAAGACATCTCAGATGGTGAAAGGCAAGCCAGGATAGAAGCTTTGGAAAAGATAAACAAGGAGGCTAATGAAAGAATTCTAAGGACAGAGAGGATGATCAATGAATCAATTGCATCATCTCTGTTCCTTAATGCTCAATCTTCTGCTCCAACAATATCAACCACAATCATGAAGGTGCTCACTCCAAGGGTTGTGGCTCCTACATTCTATGATGCTGAGCCATCATTTGTCAAAGAATTTGAACCAGATATCAAAACCAGAGCCTACTCACCACCAAAGGAAAATGGGAAGAACAAGTTTCAATTGGACTACCCATTTCCCAAGAATGATGAAGAAAAGCTAATGGGAAAAACAATTATGGAGTTCAAAGTTCAGACAAATAAGAGTGTAAGAGATTGGATGGCTGTAATCATGAGGAATGGAAAAGTATTAAATATATCCAACAGTCATCCTAGATTTGTGGAAGCTAAAAGAGAAGAAGTCTCCAGAATCCAAAGGGAAGCCCATCCAAGTACAGAAAATCAACATGAAAACTCAGAAGAGAAGCAAGCCAGGCTAGCTCAAGAGTTAATGGATGAGGTAGAGGTTGAAATGAAGGAACCTGAGGAAGTTCCCAAAATCAAACCTAGAAGAAGGAAAGCTAAAACCAAGAGGGTTCTTTCTCCAGAACCCCCTCCAGAAAAAGAAACAATTGGTTCACCAGTACCTATGTCTGCAACAGTAATCGACCCAACTGTAAACTTTCATGGTGACCCCATAAGGCCTAAAGAGGAACCAGTGAATTTTGATTCAATTGAAGTCCCTTCATTCTTGCTAAATCCAAAACAGAAGAAAAGGGCTCCAAAGAAGCAACTTTCAAAGGGACCAGTTCAAGTTGCTAGGGTACCTGCCATTGTCAAACAACCAATCTTGGAAAACAAAGAAGACTTTATCTATCAGGCAGAAATTGAAGAATACTCTGACATGAATCTATATTTGGATGAACTGTCAGAAGTAAGAGGAATTGACAAGTACAAGAATCAGCCTGAGAGATTAGTGTTTGTCTACAAAGGAGGAAGTCAGAGGACATGGCCACTAAAGAAGGTTCTTGGAGAGAATTATCATACACTGACCAGAGTGTTCTCAGCATTCAAGAGACACACAGGGTTCTCTGAGATAGCCAGAAGGGAGATAATTAGCAGAATAGAAGAAATAAGGAGAGAATGGAACTCACCCTCAAGTCTACCAAAGAAAATGAAGATCCCTTATAATGGACAGAAAATCCACATTCAACCCTTTTGGATGATGGAGTTCAGGGATGATGAGGGCACTAGGAGATTCTTCAGGTTAGAAGACCAACTGTCAAAGGCTAGTTCTGACTACCTGAGATGGTTACAACTAAAGCTAAATCCAAAGGTTGTTGAAGAAGATACCTTCTATAGGCAACTTCAAGTGCAAATTGAGTCCAACTCTGCCAAGGAAGGAAAGTCAAGGGTGCAGCCAACCAGAGAGAGGAAACCTCATTAATCTGCTCAATCTAAAGGAGCACATCTCTGATAAGTTTCTTAAAGCTTTCTGTTTTTAATTTTTGTAGCTTAATACAATGTTTGCATACTGTAGTGTGTATATATCGTTAGGAATGTTTTGTTATCATCAAGGTTCTGAATTTATGCTTTATTGCCATCAAGTATAAATTGGGGGAGATTGTTAGGAATATGTTGTAGTTGATGATAACTTAACATTCAAGCAAAATTGTATAAGTCAAGTTTTGTAACTGTCAACGGATAAGACCTTATAACTCTATTCGTTGACAGGTAGCTCATCAACGGATGAGGTTTTGTAGCATACTGCAATATCTCTATTTATCAGTTGATAGTGTCTTTATTCAGAGTCATGTTGACCATCAATGGATAGGCAGAATAGGGTAGCCAATTGTAAATAAGCTATGCTATGTAATTCTGTCTAAGTGAAAATGTATCAACGGATGAGAACAGGGCTCTATCAACGGATACAACTCAAATCTACTCGATCAACGGATACAGCTCAAACTACCATCAACGGATAAGTAGGCACAACATCAACGGATAATCATTGTCACTTTATCCTATGCTAGGAATTAGCAGTTGATAAGGACAGGTTTGACTGACAGATCACATGGGTTGATAGTAGGTATAAAAAGCAATATGGCAGCCATACTTTGGAAACATAGAAGAAAGAAGCATTCCATTTACACAGTACATACAAGAAAGGTGTAGGGGACATATCTGTTCACAAGGACAACCTTTCGGCTACATGTGGATTTGGAGTGGAGTAGCAAGTCAACTTGAATTAGATTAATATTATCTTATTCCTGTAGCACTTGTAAACTTGGAATATATAACCAAGTGTAGCAACTCTTTAGATAGTAAGAAAACATACATATTTGCTTAGGGTTTCTTGAATATCTTTAGAAGCAAAGAGTTGTAAACACAGAAGCTGTGTACATTTGTATCACAGGGTTTTCTTCGAATAAAAGTCTCAGGTGGTACATTCAACCACCTGATTTTTTATGTGGTTGTGAACTATTTCTATTCAGCAATTATTTCTTTATAGATTTCTGTGGTTTTTATCAGAAATTTTATAACTATCAAGAATTGTATTCAACCCCCCCTTCTACAATTATACAAGTGTGTAATCTGGGAATAACAGCTGTTAAAAATTGCTATGTTGTTAGAAAAAGTGCTGGTAAAAAAAAGTACTGTTGTAAAAAACTGAATACAGTTTGGTAATATTTTTTATATGTGCATGTTTTGATATAAAAATATATCAAAAATAATGTTTTTGATGAGGTTTGATGTTGAAATCAGATATTTCTTTCAGCAAAAGCTGAAAAGCGGCTTTTTTCAAAAGCATGGGGGGCCTGCTTTCTTTAAAAGCAGCTTTTAGGCCAAAAACACTTTTCAGAAAAGCAGCTTTTAAATTTTACCAAACACTTTTTCAGCAGTTTTTCAGAAATAAGCTGTTGTTGCTGTCTGCAACAACAATCCCAAACACACCCTAACACTTCCTCCAGAATCTCTTCTAATTACTCCCAACCTGGCTGTATTGTTTCTCGATTGCAAGCTGCATCACTTCTGAGGGAGACCATCTCAATTCCATAACATTGTAACTTCCAGTTTTGTCTCGAACACAATTTTAAGATTAGAATATAATAAATCACTAAATATATTTTTTGCTACTAAGATCACATCCGAGAAATTTATAGATACATTTTCCATGATGAACCTGATTTTTTTTCATTCCAAATCCCCCAGAAAGCATTAGAAATATATTAAATTCTTCGTGGGAAGCCGATGACATAATAGAAATAGTGACACCATCATACTCCTGCAGCTTTGTAACCCACGCACTAGTTGTCTCTCTCCATAAATTTTGCTCCCAGGGACATGTGCATGAAGCATGATCCTTGCTGATACAATGTTAAGTTCTGGAATCTACCAAAATTTTAAGATGTTCTATGCATATATGAAAGTATCATTGGATCATATGAATCGTCAGGGGCGGGGCCAAACATTTGGGGACCTATTCGAAATCTTAAAGTTGGAGCCTTAAATTTATATTTCAGTGTAAACTTAAATGAATATTTTTCTAAATAAAATGAACTATCCAGAGACATTGTAAATATATTGGCTCCAACAAATTCACCTAAAAAGAACTACTCATTTACAAAAAAAAATATAGGGCTCTTTTGAAAAATAAATAGGAAAAAGTAAATTTTTGCACATTTACTTTTGTTAAGAAAGTCTATTTGCAATTTTACTAAACTAAGTTTCAAATTGCAAAAATACTAACCCTAACCCAAATTCTCCCCCTCCCCCTTTCCTCAATTTCTCTTTCCTCAATTTCCAGCCGATTGTGATACTTTTTTTTTAAGGTGGGGGCTATTTTGGTGGATTTGGGTTTCCTGGCCCCGCAGGGGCATATTCAACCTAATGCAACCACATTAAACTAAATTTGCAACTGAATGCAACCACATGCAACTAAATTTCTGATTTCAGGTTTCATTTGTCAGTTGTCATTTTCGACCTCATTTTTTAACTATATATATATATATATAGGCAAGTGCTCAAATACAAACCATTCTTAAAATACAAACCTACAAACCAACACTAAATTAATTATATTTCATCTATTCTAAGGTTTCCGCCAAGGGTACCTTCACAAAAAATGCTTAAAATAATTGGCTCTATCCAACAAAAAAAATAAAAAAAATTCAAAAAAAAAAAAAAATCTTGCCGTGGAAATGCGAAGCATTTAAGACAGTAAACGGATGAGTTAGGTAGTCATGAGGGCCGAAGGCTCTCGACACACCCGTCAATCGTCTATTGCCTTTACCATTGATTGCCATTCCTTACAACTTTAGAATGATAAAGGCGCGAAGCGCCGTACAAGAAGGTGCGAAGCACCGTTAACCAGTGAAATCCACTGCCACGTCATCACGTGAACAGTGAATTTTTTTTTAATTTTTTTTTATTTTTTATTTTTTTTTGTTGGATAGAGCCAATTATTTTAAGCATTTTTTGTATTGGGGTACCTCTAGTTTGGTCATTAGATTAGCTTGAAATATTAGATTATGCTTGGTTTGTAGGTTTGTATTTTAAGGAGGTTTGTATTGGAGTAGCCCCCTATATATATATATATATTTAAGGTGGGTGATATTTTGTTGGATTTATGTTCCATGGCCCCGCAGGGGCATATTCAACTAAATTTGCAACTGAATGCAACCACATGCAACTAAATTTCTGATTTCAGGTTCCATTTGTCAGTTGTCATTTTCGACCTCATTTATATATATATATATATATATATATATATATATATATATATATATATATATATATTTAAGGTGGGTGATATTTTGGTGGATTTAGGTTCCATGGCCCCGCAGGGGCATATTCAACTAAATTTGCAACTGAATGCAACCACATGCAACTAAATTTCTGATTTCAGGTTCCATTTGTCAGTTGTCATTTTCGACCTCATTTTTGGGTTATATATATATATATAGTCCAAAAATGAGGTCGAAAATGACAAATGAAAAATGGAACTTGAAATCAGCAACTTAATTTCTGATTTCAATTGCATTCAGTTGAATATGCCCCTGCGGGGCCTTGCAACCCAAATCCACCAAAATCACCCAAACCAATAATATGTAGTTTCAACTAGTTGTAACTAGTTGAAAGTAGTTGAAAATAGTTGCAACTAGTTGAAAATAGTTGAAAATAGTTGATTTGGTTTAATATTGCCCCTGGCGGGGCCTTGGAACCCAAAATCACTCAAACCAATAATATGTAGTTGCAACTAGTTGTAACTAGTTGAAAGTAGTTGAAAATAGTTGCAACTAGTTGAAAATAGTTGAAAACAGTTGAAAACAGTTGAAAATAGTTGAAAATAGTTGATTTGGTTGAATATTGCCCAAGGCGGGGCCTTGGAATATTGCCCCTGGCGGGGCCTTGCAACCCAAATCCACCAAAATCACCCCACCTTTTTAAAAAAAATTGGATTTGGTTGCATTTAGTTGAATGTGATTGAATGTGGTTGCAAACAAAAATCCACCCAAATAGCCCCCATCTTAAAAAAAAAAAAAAGTACAAAGTCGGCGGCGTCTGTTGTTGATCGGGGGGGAGGAGAGAGAAAATTGAGGGAGGAGGGGCCTAGTATTTTTGCAATTTGAAACTTTGTTTTGGTAAAATTGTAATTTATTAAGGAAGGTGGTACTTTTGCAAAAAGAAACTTTAAATCTAGTATTCTTGGTAAATATCCAAAAATATATGACACTTTTTACGTCAATTTCATTCAAAAATTCATTTTTAATTATTATCAAAACAAATCCATTTAGCTTTTCTTACGATATAATTGTTTATAAAATTTGACCAAATTATTTTTTCAAGTAACCAATTTGTTTTTGTTAAATCTTGTTATATGTATAGGACAAATACAGAAAATAACGTTTTTTTGGTTAAAAAATATGAAAATAATATTTTTTGGGAGAGGGTGCTGAAAATACCCATTTGAATATGCATTTGGGGTTGGGGTAACGTGAGTTACGCATTTAAGGGTTGGGTAATGGGGGTTACGCAAGTCTCAGCCGAGTAATCCATGTATATTAAAACCTAGAATAAGCAAATGGCTGTTGGGTAAACATGGAATACGCATTTGTAACTTACGTATTAGCTGTAACGCATCATCATCCTGCGTGATGACGTCATATGACGTCATCGTCGTTCGAGAGCTCCAGAGGCGCGATCCATGGCGATTCGGACGAGTTTTCTGGATCGATCCGTTCATCCATATCCCGAACTTTACCATAACACACCATATACCGTTAGAATCACAATCAAATTCTCTACACACCTATACAACTTTCTTAGCATTTTATATGCCGTAATTGAAACGCCCAAAACGAGCCTAACGTCGAAATCATTTTCCGACGAGCTTCGTGTAAGCCCCTGCGGGGCCGGAGGATAGAAACGGGTAGGGGGAATAGGAAGGAGATGATTCGGGGGTCATGTTCTGATGTCGTAGTGATTGGGATAATGATCAGAAAAGGGAGAACGGAGCTATAGAGAAAATCGTCGGCGAGTCGCCGGTAGAGAGCTTCGTGGGAGAGACGGAGCTACAGTAGAGGGGTGTTACGCATGTACCTAATGCGTATGTGTAGTACACATTTTTCAATTGGGTGACGAAATGGGTATAATTAACCACTGTTGCCGGGGAATGGTATTCTCAATTTTTTAAAAAAAAACTCGGTATTTTCAGCATTCGTTCTCTGTATATATAGGGAAGTACAAATTTGGGGTTCTGTATATTCGGTTTGGAGATCTGTGCAATCGCTCATCCTGCACTTCTAGCATCGCCCATTGAATCATGCAAATTACCATAACATATTAAAAAAAAAAAAAGTAATTACAAAAATTTGAATATTTAAATATAAGATTGTTTGTTCGAATTTTGTCAAAAGGCGTATTACAGGACACCCTGGCCTGTCCGGGTTATTTTTCGGAAACCTGCCGACGATTTTGTCAAAAGGCGTATTACAGGACACCCTGGCCTGTCCGGGTTATTTTTCGGAAACCTGCCGACCAGTCCCATGGCCAATACAGGCATGTAAATCTGCTAGCCGAGCGACAAGACCTAGTGGCCAAGGCTCTTAATCGATACGTTCAATATTCCCACGATTACCTTTGTCAAACCTTTCACTATCTCACCAACTCAGTTTTTGCACAGGATGCGGGTGAGGTTCGAACCCGTGACCGTTTGGATCAACGCAAGGCTCCGTTTCTAATAGGGCAGCTCTCATTTGTTCAAATTTTTTATCTTTTTTGGGAACGAAACTTTTTGAAATTTTAAAAGCATAAATTCAGTTGTGAGCAAAGTAGAGTAAGTGAAGAGTGAGCTACCAGGATTGTCGAGAGCAAAGATTGTTGTTAGACATAAACCATAGAGTATTACTATAACTATAGCATGGCATTGCAGAAATGAGAAATCATAGAAAAGAAGTCCAAGCTTACAGCTCATGACATCAAACAGCTTGGTCAACTCCTCTTTCTTTCACATTTTGTCACAAAAATAAAATCTACTAAATTATAATAAATGCATTATTAGCGTTATACAGAGATCAATAACAAATACTGTATTTGACAGTTAAATTGATTTGTCAGATTATAATTGGTCACTATGTCGATTGTGGACAATTAGTGAAGCCGCCAGTGAAATAATTAATTTCCTTAATCCTATTATCATCTTCTGAAAGGAGTTTTAATCTATGCTCCATTTTTTCATAAACGTAACTTTCTGAATTTAACTAAAATAATAATTTTCATTGAATATAGGACAATCATTTGGCCCATACTAATTTATTGTTACACAAGAATATTGCAATTGGCTGTCGTCAGTTTTGGACCCAGTTATGTTGCCGGGATAAAAATTGGAAATTATATGCAACTTTGGTCTACTTAGATTTTATTGTATTGTTTTTCCGAATCAGAGGTTTTTCTCAGCTCCCACCAAAGTCTAAAAACTCGCAACTTCAATATATATATATATATATAGGGGCTACTCCAATACAAACCTCCTTAAAATACAAACCTACAAACCAAGCATAATCTAATATTTCAAGCTAATCTAATGACCAAACTAGGGGTACCCCAATACAAAAAATGCTTAAAATAATTGGCTCTATCCAACAAAAAAAAAATAAAAAAATAAAAAAAATAAAAAAAAAATCACTGTTCACGTGATGACGTGGCAGTGGATTTCACTGGTTAACGGTGCTTCGCACCTTCTTGTACGGCGCTTCGCGCCTTTATCATTCTAAAGTTGTAAGGAATGGCAATCAATGGTAAAGGCAATAGACGATTGACGGGTGTGTCGAGGGCCTGCGGCCCTCATGACTACCTAACTCATCCGTTTACTGTCTTAAATGCTTCGCATTTCCACGGCAGTGATTTTTTTTTTTTTTCAATTTTTTTTTTTTTTTTTTGGTGGATAGAGCCAATTATTTTAAGCATTTTTTGTGAAGGTACCCTTGGCGGAAACCTTAGAATACATGAAATATAATTAATTTAGTGTTGGTTTGTAGGTTTGTATTTTAAGATTGGTTTGTATTTGAGCACTTGCCTATATATATATATAGACTAGCATTTAAATAGAAACCAACCTTAGAATAGAAACTAGAAATCTACACTAAATAAATTATATTTCATTTATTTTAATGGTCCCGCTAGGGCACCTTCACAAAAAACTTATAAAATTCTTGGATCTATTCAACAAAAATATAAAAAAAATAAAAAAAATAAAAAAAGTTACTGTTCACGTGCCACGTCATCACGTGAACAGTAACCTTTTTTAAAAAAATTTTTGTATTTTTTTGTTGAATAGAGCCAATAATATTAAACGTTTTTTGTATTGGGGTACCCCTAATTTGGTCATTAGATTAGCTTGAAATATTTAATTTAGGTTTAGTTTCTAGTTTCTATTCTAAGTTAGTTTTTATTAGAAACTAACTATTTAATTTAAGTTAGTTTTTAAAAATTAAGTTAGTTTTTAATTTAATTTAAAAAAAGTTACTGTTCACGTGATGACGTGGCACGCGAACAGTAACTTATTTTTTTTAATTTTTTTTATATTTTTGTTGAATAGAGCCAAGAATTTTATAAGTTTTTTGTGAAGGTGTCCTAGCGGGACCATTAAAATAAATGAAATATAATTTATTTAGTGTAGTTTTCTAGTTTCTATTCTAAGGTTGATTTATATTTGAACGCTAGCCTATATATATATATGAGGATACGCGGGAGTTTAGGTGGCGCTCTAAGATCGTATAAATCTAATTTTCTAATTTTCTTGAATTTTAGAATTTTAAATACTAATAAATGTAAAAATATCATTTAACATATTAGAAGTAGAATAAGTGTTCAAATTTATAGAGGAGAAGAGTTCGAATTTATAGGTAAGACATATGATTAGAAGTTATATTGCAAGTAGAATAAGTATTTACTCCGTATAATACATATGATTAAAAGTTCTGTTGGAAGTAGAATAGGAGTTCGAATTTATAGAGAATAAGAATTCGAATTTATAGAAAAAACATATAAATAAAAGTTCTATTAGAAGTAGAAAAATATCATTTAACATATTAGAAGTAGAATAGTGTTCGAATTTATAGAGGAGAAGAGTTCGAATTTATAGGGAAGACATATGATTATAAGTTCTTTTGGAAGTAGAATAAGTTTTTATAACGTATATGATAACGTAGAAATGTAGAATAGGAATTCGAATTTATAGAGAATAAGAGTTCGAATTTATATAAAAGAGAAAACTGGCCCTGAGGTTGTCCTCAGGCACCTCTCCTAAGGTTGTAATATAATTGTATTTATACAATAAAGGGCCCCGCAGGGGCATTTTTGTAAATGTAACCTTTTTTTAGTAAGTTACACAAATACCCTTAATTTTGTATGGAGATTATTTTAACCTCAGGTAGTACCCTGAGGGTGACCTCAGGCACATGAAACCCTTATAGAAAAAACTTATAAATTAAAGTTTTATTAGAAGTAGAATAGGTGTTTGAATATATAGTGTAGACATATAATTAAACATTTTATAGAAAATACGATCTTCTTAAATTATACTTTTTTATAAAAGTTAGTTATACTTTTATTAGGAAAATTTATTCATAAATCCAATATTATTGTCATAAAAAAGTCATCGTTTTTTAAAAAGAAAATAATTTATGTATTAACATAATAAAAGAACATTGTCATGCAGAAATCGTAAATAAATACAGGAGTATCTATAATATAAAGAGAAAATAATATGTGTTTTCATTTTCTAAAACCTCATAATTTTTAGAAAGTCTAGAATAAGTATAAATTGGAATTCGCTATATTTTTTAAGTTTTGATTTTAAGGAGTAAGTTGTTGTGTAAGATAAGTATCATCAATAATAATATGTAATGAAGTTGGAATTTCGATCCCAAATGAGAGCGGCTCGAAACGTGTTTAACTGGAAGACGACTCACTATAAAAAATTGTATTATCTATTAAAGTATCATATTGGCGTTATAAATTTTATTTTATTTTTAGGATTTAATTTTTATGGATAAACATTATCATACAAGTGATATATGTAAAAGTTAGGTTTTTGATTTTAACGAGAGAGCAGATCAATAGTAACAACCGTGTTTAACGAGAAAGCTGTTCATTAGAGAAGACCGTAAAAAAATGTTTGAATAGATAAGGAATACATATAATAAAATATTTTATTTGAAGTAGAATACGAGAACGGTGGAGACATCTTATATTTTTTTTTATAATATAACGTAAATGTATTGAATTTTTATAAAAATATTGTAACGCCGCCGCGAAGCGCGGCTTTATCAACTAGTTTATAATTAAGTCACTGTGACCTATTTCAATATTAAATTTCTTAGAAACACGTACTCCCTCCGTCCCGACAGATTGTTTACGTTTACTTTTTGCACGGAGACCAAGGATTATGATTAAAATAAGTGAAGTAGTGAGTGTAATAGTAATTTATTGTTAAAATAAGTGAAGTAGTGGGTGTAATAGTGATTTTATTGTTAAAATAAATGAAGTAGTGGGTGTAATAGTATAAAGTATTGTTAAAATAAGTGAAGTAGTGAGTGTAATAGTGTTGAAACTTATTATTTTAGGAAACTTAAAGAATTGGTTGGGACGTCCCAAAAACGAAAATGTAAACAATTGATAGGGACAGAGGGAGTATAATTTTGATAAAAATACAATTTTTATTATGCAATATTGTCCCATTAACGATGAGCGAGGATGGATACCAAGATCTGAAATGATGAGAAATAAATTAAATATATCATCACACTAAAATTCAAAATACATAGAATTTTAGTTTTAATAGAAGGGATGAAAGTGAATAATACCTTTTTTTAATTGGATTTAACTAAAATATCCATTTTGAGAAGTGTGAGTAAATTTTACCTATTTTAATACTCTAATCATAATTGAATATTGATGTTTTTGTTGATATATTAAGATGTTTTTGTTGATATATTAAGATATTTTAATATATATGAAACGTATTTTAATTGCCTTAAACTAATTGGTGGTTATTTATACATAATACGTACTATTTGATATTTGAGTATTATATATTTGAGTATTATATATAAGATACTCAATTTACAAACATAAAAAAGATATATTTTTTTATAATACGCATTTATGAAATAGGTATTTTATGTAAATAGATACTCAACGTATAAATGAGTATCATAATTTTTTTTAGAATACACATTTGTGAAGTGAAATAGGTCTTTTATGCAACCCAACTGTTAAAATTGATACATTTAATTATTACTATTATTGTTAATTTTGATTAAAAAATTATTATTTTTAACAATTCTTTTACTAGGAATCATTAAATTTTAATCTAAATAAATAAATAATCTCACTCATCGTATATAGAAATTAAGGTGAAAAACCAATACATCCTTGCTTCCATTTTGAATTGGTATTGATTATCCTCCATCCATCAGTACAACTAGCAGCAGCAGCACTACTTTTCTGACCACAAAAGTCAACTATGGAGCCACCGGAGTTCGAAGCCGCCGCCTTCAAATCCGCCGAGAAAATCATCCTCCGGTGGGACTCCACCGCCTCCGAAGATGCTCGTGAACGCATGATCTTCGACGGCGATCGCGTCGAAATCAACTCTTACTTACAAGCCGTCGACGATGTTCAACGCTCCATCGAATCCACTACTCTTTCCGATGATCAGAACAAAGCTAGTAGCGCGATCCAGATTGCTATGGCCAGGTTAGAAGATGAGTTTCGTAATATTCTCATTGCTAATGCTAATCCAATTGAAATCGATGCGCTGTTAGATATTAGTATACTCAATTCAAGTCAATCTCAATTGTCGTTACGAACTGATAGTAGCTCCGGAGATTTTTCCGAGGACAATTTGAATGAGGCAGGGTTACAGGATTTAGGCGCGATTGATCACAGTCGAAGAAGTAGTGCCAGTTATAGATCTATGTTGAGTATTAGGGAACTTGATTTGGTTCCGATGGAGATTGTTACTGATCTTCGCAGTATCGCGGAGAGAATGATTTCTGCTGGATATGTGAGGGAGTGTGTGCAGGTGTATGGCAGTGTGAGGAAGTCTGTTGTGGAATCGAGTTTTCGCAGATTAGGTATTGAGAAGTTGAGTATTGGCGATATTCAGAGGCTCGAATGGGAGGTGTTGGAGGTGAAGATTAGGAGGTGGATTAAGGCTGCCAAGGCGTGTGTGAGGATATTGTTTGCGAGTGAGAAGAGGTTGACGGAGCTTATATTTGAAGGTTTGGGATCCGCGACGGATGATGCTTGTTTTATGGAGACGGTTAAAGGCCCTGCGATTCAGTTGTTTAATTTCGCGGAAGCGATAAGTATTAGCAGGAGGTCGCCTGAGAAGTTGTTTAAGATTTTGGATCTTCATGATGCTTTGTTTGAGTTGTTGGCTGATGTTGAGGTTGTGTTTTCATCCAAGTCGGCTGAGTCGATTAGGGTTCAGGCTGAGGAGATTTTGTCTAGGCTGGCGGAGGCAGCTAGAGGGATATTGTCGGAATTTGAGAATGCTGTTCTTCGTGAGCCTTCCAAGGTTCCTGTTCCGGGAGGTACTGTTCATCCTTTGACTAGATATGTGATGAATTATATAAGTTTGATCTCTGATTATAAGGAAACGTTGTTTGAATTGATTGTGTCTAAGCCGGTAACGGGGTCTAGATATTCAGAAGATTTAACTACACCCGATATGGATTTTGGGGAAGTGGAGGGGCAAATTCCATTGGCACTTCATTTGATATGGATCATTGTGATTTTGCAATTTAATATAGAGGGTAAATCTAAGCACTACAGAGATACATCTTTGGTTCATTTGTTTGTTATGAATAATGTGCACTACATTGTCCAGAAGATAAAAGGGTCTCCTGAACTAAGAGAAATGATTGGAGATTTTTATTTAAAGAAATTGACTGGTAAAGTTAGGCAGGCTGCTACTAGCTACCAGCGAGCAACTTGGGTGAGGGTGTTGCACTGTTTGAGAGAGGAGGGACTACATGTCACTGGTAGTTTTTCAGCTGGGGTGTCCCGGAGTGTTTTAAGAGAGCGGTTTAAGGCCTTCAATGCCATGTTTGAGGAAGTTCATAGAACTCAGGCTACATGGTTGGTTCTCGATACGCAGCTTCGCGAGGAGCTTCGTATATCCATTTCTGAAATATTAATTCCTGCTTACAGGTCATTTCTTGGTCGTTTCAGGACCCATATAGAGAGTGGGAGACACCCCGAGAATTACATCAAGTATTCTGTGGAGGATCTTGAAAATGCTGTCTTAGATTTCTTTGAAGGAAACCCTGTGTCCCAACTCTCACGAAGGAGATCTGGTTAAAAGGGTACATTGATTTTGCCTGTAAAAGTCTAGGACCAAATTCTTTGATTTTTCGCCCTACATACAAGTCATTGGTAATTGGTTTAAGGTATATGCTCGGAATGCATGAGCTCTCATACTCCTACTCCATAAGAGGCTGACCATCAAATTTTATAAGGACGTACGTTGAAAAAGATCAATACTCTGGAGTGATCAGCTTGAAGTTCTTAAGAATAGACCAATGTACCTGCACACTTTTGCCCCGTAAGCATGTTGTTGTTTGTTATATCTTCTATAATGTCCACTTTTGTTTTGATTTTTGTTTCATTTGTTCATATATGAATTCATGTATAAGTTATGCTCTGTTGTATTGAATGCAATAATTATTTTAGAGTAAACAAAATTCTTTCTCAGCTTAAGAAAAAAAAAGGTTAAGAATTTTTCTTGTCATGTGCCTCGTCGGTGGACTAAGTGCGCAACAGCCGGCTATGATGGTCTAAATGAAGTCATTAATAAATCTATAATTATATATGTTGTCAGTTTTGTGTACATTTGCCACTACAGTTATCGGAGTCTTGCCTTTTGTGGTGTTTTCTTTTTTGTTATATGCAGCTAGGGAATTTTCCCATTAATCAGCCCTTTACCTATAACAAGAGTTGTCATACTTTGCATTGGCACATGATTTGTCCGTAGTTTTGAGGGCTGTTCATCTCCAGCTGAATTTTAAATTGTGATGTGATTGTAATTATTCTATAATACTAACTTGTTGTAATTAGAGAACTCAGTCATACTGTATGGCTCTTAGTGTTGAAATGTGGACTACATAAACTCGTGCACTTGATAATTTGTACAGCAATATTGTTAATATTTAGTGCAAATTTTTAAACTGCATGACCTGTCATTGAGAAGACTTCTTATATCTTATGGCCAACTCCATGTAAACCTGAAGGACAGAAGGCTACCTCTTAAGTTATAATAATAGACGGTCGCCTGAATCGACCAAGGACCTGTTGTGCTCCTCATTTTTACTTGCACAGTTACTTATACAACAACGTTAGGCTATTTATGAATTGACTCCTCCCTAGGCTAATTAATGTACTTTCATGCAATTTTTAAACAACTGCACGGAAAGTCATTGAGAAGGCTTCTTACGTCCATCTCAATGTCAACCCGCATCCCCGGATGACAAAACGCTGCCTTTTCTAATAGAAGTTGATCCCCTGAATCGATCCATGGACTTGTTATGATGCTCATGTTTTACTTTCACGGTCTTACAATCAGGTTAGGTCAGTTTTGATGCTTGACTCCTTCCTATGCTGATTAGTAACACCGTTGAATTGGTAGATTATAAAGCTTTCCCAGAGTTAGTATTAGTATTATGTTTGATTTAGTTAGTAGTAATCTGTATGATTTTGATCTTCTGGCCTATAATGAGGAACAAAGTTCTTTACTGTAAAGGCTTCCAAAAAGACATTTTTGAAGCTCTCAAGGAATGAGAAAAGTGATCACACGGTAAGCAATTGACCAGAGATTACATTTGGTTTCTTTTCATAAATAGGTACCATCAGCAAGGTAAAGCTGTGAATCTGTCATATCTGATTATGATTTTGTCCTTGGCGAGTTTCTGTCCTGGATCTTTCAAATAATGCTTTCTTTAGTCTACAAAGCTTTGGCTGAGTGGACACCCCCTTTCCCTGGTTCAGCCAAGGTCAGGGGTTCGAACCTACCTCGGAGCGAAAGCTTCGGATTTACGTGGGAGTACTGGGTGGTAGGGCTCAGCGATATATCTTCCCGGGTTTGAAATCCCACATACAAGTGTGTGGGGTAGTTCCCGGTTAAAAAAAAAATTAAAAAAAATAATGCTTTCTTTATTGATTCTTTTTAATCACCACTATCCTTAGAATTATACAGCAGTATCCTCGCACACTCTGAAGCCCAGGATTTGGATTCAGTAGTGGATCACGATGACTCCATCTTTGTAAACAAAGTAACAAATTCAGTAAGAGTCCATCTTTGTGAGATCTCTAATTTTATGTTGAGTTACTAGCTCAACTAAAATTTGAAGGTGTTTAAAATGGTGTAAATGTATATATATATAACAACATTAAATGAAGTGGTATGTAATTTATGGATCATTTGTGTTTGGAAATTCATAGGGTGGGTTTTGTGTGCTTAAAATTTATCCTTGTATTTTTGTATTTATAGTTGGCCTAGATCTTGTGAACAAATTTTCTTATATATGAGTGGTGTGGCTTGCTTTTATTTGAATACGAAATTCTGAAAACTTACGAACTATAAAAGTTGCCACATTCTGGGGGTACGAATGAGAAGGGCAGTTGAGTGCAAACCAATTCATCCCACTCACGGATAAAGACGATATATATCATATGTGTGTGTACTACTTCCTTTATGTGATGCACATAATGACATGTTTAGGCTTAAAAGTGTGTAGAACTGGTACAATCTAGTGGTTCTCCTTTCATGCACCAACTGGGAGGAAGAACATGGAGATAATTTTGTTTGGTAGGTAAGAGACTGTTCTATTTAAGCTGGGTTCAATTTCTAACTTTTCATCCTAGTTAAATTTTTTTTTTTAAAACAGCTAACCAGTTTATTTTACAAAAGAAAAACCATACCAGAAGAATTTGAACAAAAATTTCGTCAAAACGTGTATTTTCAGGACACGCTAGCCTGCCCAGGACCGGCCGACCAACCCCATGGTCAACACCGGCAGGTAAATCATGCTAACCGTGCGGTAAGACTCAGTGGCCGGGCACTTAAGCGATACGCTCAGTAATCCACGGTTACCTTCGTCAAACCTTCCACTGTCTCTCCAACATGGCTACACGCAGGGGGCGGATGAGGTTCGAACCCGTGATCCTTTGGATCAACGCTAGGCCTCGTTTCCACTGAGGCAGCTCTCACGTTCTTGAACAAAAATTTGCCCTTACACATTTGAGACTAGACAAGGAAATGATGCACAACGCAATTAACTACCAACTGATTTTTATACAGAACCAAAAAGAAAAAAAATTATAACAATTACCTGATAATAACAATCACCGCGAAACGGAGAATTTCACATCTGCCTATCAAATGCTTGATATGGTATGGTTTGGACTAAAAATATGAGCGTACACATCACATCTTTCTATCGTATGTCGAACATAGTTTATTTCCAAACTGTACCCGATGGAAAGAGATGGTTACATAGCTTCCTAGCTAGCAATTTCCTAAAGTGAATAGCCCTATCACAATAATATTTAACGATAATATATTTATGTAGTTAAACAATGAATTTGCTGAAGAAAAATTACAAGTCACCACATCAGCATAAGGAATCTCCTTCTCAGCATCTTGTGTGGTAATGTACTTTTGAAGAAATCATTAGCGCCTAAACAGGTCTTTGTGATTTAGTCAACCACTCCAAACTCCAAAATTGCTTCAATATTCATACAAATTCAATTCATAAGAAATGGCAAACATTGTCTACGTGCGGGGAAAAAAGAGATTCTGGACCTAGAGCTATTTTGTTGACTACTGGGAAGACAGTTTAGCAAGAATTAAAGGTTAGAGAATTCCAATATCTTCTGAGTACAAAGGCGAACTTCATATTTAGATTTGTGCCATTGCTAACAAATTCCACCATACGCTTTAATCACTATGAGATAGGAAATCCCAAATAATCTTTAAACACTCCAACAAAGATACTAGAACGCCAATACCATTAACACGTCTTTTTAATAGCCTATGCCTATCCAATAAGAAGTGATATATGGCACTTGCATCTGGAAGGGTAAAAGAACTTGAACATTATCTTTATCAAGTTTGAAAATAAACATATTCGGAAGATTACACAAAACTGTGCATGTTGAGAATTATAGAAGAGAAGGAATCAAGATGACAATGAGACCTAGTTGAATTTTCCCGGTGTCAATCACCTGCGATAATATTTGCGGAAGATATTCATAGTAAATCCACATTAGTCCATATCTAGAAATTCCATCCTCTTTCTCATGGTACCTTTCAGATCTGAAGCCTCTCTTTCAGCTTTCTGAGCCTGTCAATAAAAAACAAAATTATATTGGAGGGTAATCAGGATTTCTTTTTAAGACACAAGTACCAATACTTTAACAGCAGCAACATGGTGTTTCACTGTTTGCTGATTGATACTAAAGAAAAAATTTAAGAATTCTACCAAGCCCACATATTTCTTTCCCCTAAGTAAGCCCACATACACTTCATTGCATATTATGTAATGCATTACATTGGGCACCAAATTTAGTGTTCTACACTAGGCATTTCCTTTTCCCGACTTCATGAATACGAGAAAAGTAAGATCTAGAAGAGAGCAACATTTTTTTAAAGATGAGAGCAATTTGTAAAATAATGCATCTTTGCTAATATTAGGGTAGAGCAACTACATTAAAATATTCACAAAAAAACTTTTCTGCAAGTCTCAATTATAAAAAAATGAGAGGTAACAATTTTACGATTGGTAAATTTAGATTATTTAAATGTCCAAAGAGCTGCAAAAATAATGATCAAAAGCTCATGACTTCAGGGCCTCATCAAGTAATTTACACTCATTTAGAAAGAACCAACCAGAACAAACTATAGGGTCAGATAAGCTTTATGTAAGATGTACAGATTTACATATGGAAACAGTTTTATGTGCTACGTGAGTTATAAAGAGTATTTCATATAATTAAGGTTCAGCCATTTTTACACAATCTACCTTAATGACCATCAAATTTGTGTACATTGAAGAAAAATCCCCCAAAAGGCCAAAATACAGTGGAAACAAGTATTAATACTAGAAAAGAAAACATTACACCCACGTACCCTTTTTATCTCCTCAGGTGAAACACGAGTCATATGCGAAGGAAGCTCATCCTTTTCCAAATCCTAACCAACCAGGAAAACATACTGCGATGAGTCTTAAGAATTTAAAGCAAATGATTGCATAAAAAAAGAATGCCAATGATAAGACTTTGTACCAGTTCACCAATCAATACGACATTCTCCCCACGAATTATATAGAGCCCTAATGGAATGTCACAATATATTTCACCAACAATAACTCGCTCGCATGCACCTTCAAGGACAGCATTAGCTGCAGCACCAAAGGATTCAAAGTCGGTTACCTTAAACTTCGAATTTGAGCATGAAAATGTCTCTTATATAAAAAAGGTAATATACAGTACCAAATTGATCAAAAGAACGAAGTATTCCCAACAGTTTCCGCCCGTCTCGCAGCAAAACAAGAAGTTTCTCTGTTTACAACAGAGGAAGTCATGTTAAATATATATCCACAACTTCCTTTGGTTTCTTATTATTAAAGTCCTCTGTTATAGATGTCTAGATTGGCATGTAAGTGGTCAATCTCTGAAAACTGTCACTAGGCAAAGATACTGAGCTATAATTATGTAATCTACATGAAAAGATAAACATAGCTTAAACCACATAATCTAGTTATGTCAAGTAGTTTAGACCAAGTGGCATCAACACCACAAATTTTAGTTTTGTATGCATCATTAATCTAATACTTTCTACCAACTACACTACTACATTAATAACAAACTTGCATAATTCATCTTCTTTTCCTAAATTGTTGTTCAAGAAAGTAAGTATAAGTAAAATAAACATATGTGAACTGACCTACCCTATTAAGCAAAGTAGTTAAGTCCTAATGTAGGACAAGTGATCAAATGAATGATTAATAGAACAAAAATTATTAAAAGATAAACTTGGGTAAATTAACCGCAGAAAATCCAATACCCCAAGGGTTTCTCAACATGCAAAGGGAGAAAATTATGGATCGCAACAACGAACAAAGTGGAGACTGAATTCAATTCAGCAAGTCAATCATCAAGTCTAAGGCCCTGCTCCTAAGTTTTTAAAAGTGAGGAAAGTAAGTGTTGAGTAAGTAAAATACTTTTCATCCCATTTTTGGAGTGAAAGTATGATCAATTTGTATTCATCTTCACTTGCTTTCGTCCTATTAAAAAATCGGGAGCACAAACATGAGTGAAAATGAAACTATTTTACTTAACCTTCATTTACTTTCTTCCCTATTTAAAACTCGGGAACAAGGTGTAAGATAATAGGTAGGGTTACATGACTTCTATAGGGAATAAAACCCTAATAACATGACCTAATGGACTAATGGACCAATCAATTGGGCTTACTATAAAGAACCTACACATTTAAAAACTCCTGACCTCCTAACCACACATATAAAACATACAAGTAAATACACTAGTTTCTCTACAGTAAATAAAACTAGATTATACATTAAAAAAAAATTAGATCCCTCTTATTATCATTCATCATCAACTACTCACCTCTCTTAATGCTCCATATACACAATATTTAGAATGCTGAGAAGAATCGCATTATTCACATATTTTTAAAATGTGGTTTTTTTTCCGAAAACAAACATGTAGGTGTTAGGTTTATCAGTAAACAAGACTCAATTTCACCACCAAATTCTACGAGCCAGTACCTTTTAAAAAGCAGTATAACTGCTTCTTGGTCTCTAAACTCTAATTTTCTTAAAAAAGAATGTGTAACTCGGGATTAAACCTGGAATTAATTATCATCCTATTCACACAACACATGCAGTAACCATGATCCACCAGTCACTCACACAAATTTAAAATGCACAAAAAGCAAATCATATCAAACACAATTACATAAACTGCAGAAACCAAATTGTACAATAATGTTCAAACAAAACCCAAAAATCAAAACTTTATCAACAATTCTCCCAAAAGAACTTGAAACAAACATCCCCAACTCAAACCAAACACATACACATGACAAATTCACAAAACCAAACAAAAAAAAAAAAAATCAAGAATTTCATCAAAACAAATACCATTCACCTAATAGTAAACAGACAATTATACAAACAAAAAACATGTAAGTATACATTAAGAAGAGGATTGAAGGGAAAGGGCTCACTGTCAAGATAGCTAGCAAGAGAAGTGGAGAGATAGAAATCCTCAGGACCCGCCCAAGACATTGATAATTGTTTTCGGTTTGGCTAAAAAATATTCACCGAATTTTTCGAAACAAATTGCAGCATTGGCAGCACCTAATCTTTAAACCCACCCCACCAAAACTAACTTAATTTACTCTAAATTTAATTTAAGCCCTAATCGAGATTTGAGACTACTCAGATCTATGCCCTAATTTAATTCGACAATCCCCCCCAAATCAAATCTGGGGGTGTGAGAATTTGATTAATTAATACTATCAATTCTCACCCCCTTGATTGTCTTTTCTTTTTCCTATTCCACTAGTGCTTACTAATGCTGCTTCTCACACTTTCTGCGTTTTGCTCCTTCAACTTTTACTTTGTTTCATATTGACCAAAATATTTACATTATTTACAATCACATCACGTAGTTTTGTAGTTCATTTTCAGAAGGGTTATTGAGCTATTTTATCACTTCACAATATATAAATTTTCAATTTGGTTAACAATCCAAAAAAATTTTCAGTCAAATAATTAAATTATAAAAACATTTTAAATAGACCATTCTTGTTACTTCCGTTAAGATCTATTACTATATATAATAAGGCAACACAAGGGCAAAGTTTGCCATTTTAATGGCTGTGAAATGACTATTATGCCCTTTTATTTTGTATAATTACGTATGTACCACTATTTAGAAAATTTTGCTAAAAAAAGTTTATATTTTTGTCTTCATTGGGTATCGAACCAGCAACCTCATGATACGTAGTTTGTTGTTATGACCACTTGATCTACTTAGATTTTAATCTTCCTTTTAAAAATCTTAATGCACAAACCATCACCCATTTTATCATATATTTACTTTTCATGTAATAAATGCATTATATATGTGTTTTTTTGTCACACCATCATATGTGAGTTATTTATTAATAATTTTTTAAATATGAGAAATGAAGTTCATAAAGTTAAATTCAAAATTTTTGTTAGTACAAATTTATAAAAAAAAATTGAAAAAAAACAAAATAATATATAACAAATTTAGACTTGAAATATGTTAAATATTTAAATAAAATATGCAATTGAGTTATGATTAATTGCGATATTAATATTATATAAGATAATAACGAATTTATGTCATTGTTAGATATCGAACCAGTAATCTCATGATATATAATCACATTTATAGATTGCGAGTATGAGTAAAAGTGGCTATTAACGAGAGGTCGTGGATATCCGCAAAAATTTGTGGTTGCGAGAAAAAGAAAATATTAACGTGAGGTCATAATATGTAATTATACAAAATATAATAATCAATCAATTGCAATATATACAATTAAATAGATGGGTTTGAAAAAAATATATTTAAGAAAATTAGATTGGAGTAGTAAATTTGTGTAAAAAATTAAAAAAATTGTAAAATAGAACTTTTTGCAATAAATACATTAAATTATAACAAATATAATTTAGTCATAAATTAAAATTAAAATATATAATAATCATAGATATAAGTTCATAATATACATGTAATTTATTAATTATCTTTTAAATATGATATTTACTTTTATATGCTCAATAAGGAATTTATATTGGTCAATTAATATTTTTATCAAAATGTATAAATGAGTTTAAAACTAAAATTTTTAAAAACAAATAATAAAATTAATTAAAATAAATAATATAACTAATAGAAAATTTAATTTAACAATTTACTAAAAAAGGGTGATGTGACTGCCGACTGGTGACGTCACGTTGACATGATATATTGAAATAAAATTTTAACAGCGAATTCAATACTCAATTTTGTATAAGTTTCAATTAAGTTATCAGTTAATTTTAATTTTAATTCAAAATTTCAACTCATTTTTTTATGATTTATACAAAAAAATATATTTTTTTTGAATTTTAATATTTTTGTGAATATTTACAATTTAATTAAATTAAAAAAAATACTTATGTAATACCTTCACTTTAAAATCAGTTTAAACAAATGAATATTTATTAAATAACACATTTTTCACTTTACTTAAATTTAAAATTGTGCATACTCATTTATTTCATATGCTTATAAATTGATACAATTCATTTTTTTTAAGAAAAGATCTAGATATGTTTTAAATTTTTGTGACCCCCTAAACAATATTTATTGAACAAATTTAAATTGCGAAACTTGTAGAAAAGGATTAGATCTTTTCGAAAAATTCAGAATTAACGAATTCCGATTTATGATAAATTTTTAACGAATTTTTTTAGTAATTAAAAATTAATAACATTAAAATTGAACATAAATTATGTATTTTTTATATAAGTTAATTACACTTCTATTAGGAAAATTTATTCATAAATCCAATACTATTCTCATAAAAAAATCTTGGTATTAAAAAGAATAGAATTAATATGTTAATATAATAAAGAACATTCTCATGTGAAACCCTAAATAAATAATATCTACAATATAAAGAGAAAGTGAGATGTATTTTCATTTTTTAATATTCCATAAATTTTAGAAAGTTTAGAAAAAGTAAAAATTGAAATTCACTCTATTTTTAGGTTATGATTTTAAGGAAAAAAGTTATTGGATAACATAAATATCATCAATAATATATAATGAAGTTGGAATTTCAATCCCAAACGAGAGCAACTCGAAATGTGCTTAACGGGAAGACGACTCACTATAAAACATTGTATTAAATATTAGAATTTGATATTAATATTTTAAATTTATTTTATTTTTAGGATACGATTTTAATGGATAAACATTATCCTTAACGAGAGAGCGCTTAACGGAATAACCGTGTTTAATGAGAAAATGGTTCATTAATGAAAATCATGTTGGATATTAAAATTTAATATTGATGACATAATAGAAGATAAATATATTTTGAATTTTTTAGAATTTTAGATTTAAATATGAATAACTTAAAAAAAATTATCCTTTTAACATATTAGAAGCATAATAGGTGTTCAAATTTATAGATAATAAGAGTTTGAATTTATAGAGAAGACATATGATTAAAATTTTTGGCCTCCCTTCTGTAAAAAGTAGGGGCATGGTCTGCGTACATCTTACCCTCCCCAGACCCTGTTTTGAGCGGGATATACGGGGTATGTTTGGTTTGGTTTGGTTACATATGATTAAAATTTTTATTGGAAGTAGAATTAGTGTTTTTAAGACATATAATTAAGAGTTTTATTATAAGTAAAATGTTTGAATTTATAAAAAAAACATATAATTTAAAAAATTATTGGAGGTAGAAAAGATGTTTAAATATATAAACAATACAGATAATAAAATATTTTACTGGAAGTAGAAAACGAGAACGGTGATTTTTTAAAACTATATATATTTTTTCCTAGAAATCCTTTATTTAATTTTTTTTATACAAGTTAATTATATTTGCATTAGAAAAATATATCCATAAATTTAATATTATTCCCATAACAAAAAGTCTTTGTATTTAAAAAAATTGATGTGTTAACATAACATAAAGACATTTACATGCGAAAACTATAAATAAATAAAGGAATATTTTTAGTATACAAAAAATATAAGATGTTTTAATCTTTAAAACTCATAAATATTAGAAAGTTTAAAGAATGTAAAAATTGGAATTGATTCAATTTTAAGGTTTTAATTTTTAAGAAAAAAATGTTATTTTATAAGTTAAGTGTCATCGATAATATGTACTGATGTTAGAATTTATTCCAAATAAGAGCGGCGGCTCGAAACAAGTTTTTAAATTTTTTTAAATTTCTTTGAATTGTATATCCAAAACCCTACAAAACAAACATGAAAATGAAGTCAGTGTCTGCTGCAGCCTGCACATATGGTATCGTCAAAGCCACACTCGTTAGCCAAAGCTTCAAAAATCCTATCCAATTTCGTCTCCGTCGAGAATGGAGATTCTCAAACTGTAACATCCCAGATTTTTAGATTAATTTTAGTAAATAATTTGATAATTTAGTATTAATAATTTAGGATTTAAAATTGTATAACATTTTTCAATTTTAGAGTAGTAATTGCAGAAAGTCATTAAAAATAGAAGATTAATAGGTTGTAACTCATAATTGATTTTTAAGTTTTGATTTTGGTTAAATATTAATAGTTTTTTTTTATTAAAAAAGGAGGTATTGTTAAGGAGTAATTAGTAAGGATAAAGATATCGGTTACAAAATAATATTAAAAAAAACCCTAGCATTCTAGGTAGTAGTCACGTAAAAAAAATGCCGAGAGAGTGAGGGAGAGAAGGAGAGAGGGAGAGAGAGAGAGAAGAACAAGAGGAGAAGAGGAAGAGAGATGGAAGACTCATAACAAGAATAAGAAAAGAAGGGGTAATGATTCTTTAATTCTTTTGATATTCATGTTAATTCATGTGTATTATGTTTGATTGATTTTGAATATGTTAAGGATTTTTGTTAGTCTCTTAAGTTTTGTATATGTGGTGATGTTGTGTATGTATCCACGAGTTTTTTGTTACATTCATTGTATTTGTATGATTACACCGATTTCGCATGTATAGTTTATATGAATTCTGAATTCTTTGAATTCTTGTAATATTTGTATAAAATTCGTCTTTTATCGTATGATGATGATTTTGGTGTCCCTGGAAAGGTATTTGAATTATCTACAACTTTTCTTCTTTAACCTTTTCTGAAATTCTGCATGTAAGTTTGTGTTTTATGTGATTTTGTGATGTGACCTGCTTGTTTTCAAAACTGAGTTCCCAACTTTGAAAATTCATGGAAAATTGAGTTTTATCCAATTATTATGAGTGATATCATTCTGGAAAGATATTTTCGAGCTCTACGTTTTCTGTTTGCATTTCTCTATCAAATTCTATGATTTTGAAGTCTTAAACAACAAAATACTAGGTATTTCAGGGTCTGATTCTGTTCTACAGTCCGCAAATATCTACTTTCTGAATTCGTTACTTTTTTGTTTTTATTGAGCCTTACCATTCTGGAAAGGCCTCAGAATTGTCTACGTTTTTCGTGCTTTGTGCTTTTTCAGATAAAATCATTTTCATATAGTAATTTACCAATTTCCAGAACTGGTTAGGGCTGATTTTGTTAACAATGTACTATTTTGTAAGATATTTTGGTGTGTGATTTTTGGAATTTTCTTTATGTAAGTTATATGTAGCGCCGTATGAGTTCTATTAAGGTGTGTGCTTATTTGCTTTATTTGACTGTTAATAGATTATAAATTAATATTTAGGATTTGTTGTGACTTTAATTTCAGGGTACGACATCGATATCGAGGTAAGTAACTTTTCGTTGCTCATTAGTATTATTAAATCTATTTTTATTCGATTAATTATTATTTTATTCGAAATATGTGATCGATTTGAATTCTCAAAATTGTGACATCAAAAAAATCGATTTTAGAAAAGACTTTTAGAAATCCCCAATTTTAGTTGCGTATCGAATCATAGAATCCGGTCACTGGATAGTGTGACATATAGAACTAGTTTACGCACGTTCCGGAACACATAGATACCTTGTTGAGTAAGACTTAACGAGGGACGTAAACTGGCCCCCATCGAACCATCGAACTATAGAAGCCGTGTCACTGGCATAGTGTGACCGTGACTTAGAACTGTGGGAATAAAATGTGATTTTACTTTTAAGATTGTTTTATCGATTTACAGCTTTAGAACTTTTGTTTTTTTTAAAGTATTATTTTAGCCATCGGACGATGGTTACTTGCTGGGATTCGCAGCTTATTTTTTTTAATATATTTCAGGTTACTAAGCTTTGGATCGAATAAGGATGTGAACTTGTGGATTTTGTGTTACCTGATTTAGATGCAATTATTGGAAAAGATTTATCGCATTATAGAATAATTTCAGTTTTAATTGGACACTGATTATTGAATTTGTGTAGTTGCGTCTCTAATTTTATTGTTTTCAGATTGTTTAGTTGACTTTCGTTGAATTTGGATTTATTGAATAAAGAATTGTATTTTATTTTAGTTGAGAATTTAGAAATAAGAGTCCAAAAATTAGGGTTTTTCTATGCGGCGTTGCCACTTCATTTTCCGATTTAAATCAGTTCAACAAGGACCTCAAAGGCTCAAACCGATAAGCATTCAGTTTCGAACAAGAAGTGGAGAAACACGGAAGGTAATCGATAAGCATGGTCATAATGTATGTTTTACATATTGTGGTAAATGTTGAGTTGTGTGAGGGAGAATTTTTTTTGGCAATTGCGAATAGTAGGGAGTGATACATTGGAGTATTACATTGTAGTTCGGATTTTGGTGGAAAGATATCGAATTTTGATGTTGTTGGAATTTCAATATAAATTTAATAAATCATTTAATTTGTTTTAGTCGTGTGGTGGAATAGGTCAGCACAAAGTGGAAGTTTTATAGGAGCATTGTGGAATAAAAGAAGCAGCTGAGTTGTAGCAGGAAGTAGTCGTGATCTGTTGCTATTTTTTAGCCATCACATCTGTTATCTAATTTATTTAAACACGTTAAAAAGTGAGCAAAACACTGAATGCATTTTTCTTGTAGTTCAATATCATAGTAAAGTTGTTCCACAATCTTATTTCTTTATCTTGTATTTATAGCATCTGCTTTTTGTTTCTTTTCAGATTATGGAACCCTTCCTTTTATGTTTATTGTCGATCCCTCACCAAACTTGACCTGCCCAGTTACACTTTCATCCAGCTCCTTGAATTTCGATTGCAATCCAGTCATATGGTTGCTAGCCCCGTTATTAAAATAGCACAGATTTGATTTAGCTTTCTTATCCCCTCTTGAACTTAGTTTTGGAACTACGTTTTCTTCGTTAAGCAACACCACATTATTTTCTTTTTCTCCATACTCTATCAAAAGAAGTGCAGCCTCATCGTCTTAAATTTATGCTAAATTCACTTATGTTTTATGCTCCCTTTTACGTCGTGGTTTACGACACTCTGCAGCATAGTGTCCATAAACAATACGACTCAAGCACTTTATCCTGCTCTTGTCACGTCCTCCACGACCACTATCTTTACTACGAGAACCACTTCCTCCTCGAGCCCTTTGACCCGGGGACATTTATCCCTCCTCTGTTTGATTTCTTCATCCTTTCCTCCTTGGTAAGCAACAATTGACCTTCGTTGTTTTCCTTCTTCCTCCAATCCTCCTCGGTTAGTAAAAGTTGTCCTCCATTGCCTAAAACCTGTCCACGAAGCCTCTCTTCGTAAGCCTTGAGAGACCCAAATGTTTCTTCGAACGTCATTGTTTCCAGATTTCCATATTGCTCAATTATTGATGCAATTTGTAGGAACTCCGAAGAAACTACTCGAATCAATTTCTTTACAACATAAGCCTCCTCAACTTGTTCTCCTAAGGCTCGAAATACATGCCTAGAACGACAACAGTGGACACACACAAGTTGAGGAGGCTTTGAGCAGTTCCTTCAAAGTTGCTACAAATTGCATCAACAATTGAGTAATTTGGAAATCTGGAAACAATGACGGTTGAAGAAACAATTGGGTCTCTCAAGGATCACGAAGAGAGGCTTCGTTGATAGGTTGAAAGCAATGGAGGACAACTTTTACTAACCGAGGAGAAATCGAAGAAGAGGGAAAACAACGAAGGTCTATTGTTGCTTACCAAGGAGGAATGGATAAAGAAGGATAGATGTGTCCCCAGGTCAAAGGGCTCGAGGAGGAAATGATTATCATGGTAAAGATAGTGGTCGTGGAGGACATGACAAGATCAAGATAAAGTGTTTTAATTGTAATGTTTATGGACACTATGCTATAGAGTGTCGTAAAACACGACGTGAAAGGGAGTTAAAATAGAGGTGAATTTATCAGAAATTCAAGATCGACGAGCCTGCACTTTTTTGAGAGAGTGTGGAGAAAAAGAAAATAATGTGGTGCTGCTCAACAAAGAAAACGTAGTTCCAAAACTAAGTTCAAGAGGTGACAAGAAAGCTGAGTCAAATCTGTGGTATTTTGATAACGGGGCTAGCAACCATACGACTGGATTGCGATCGAAATTCAAGGAACTGGATGAAAGTGTAACTGGGCAGGTCAAGTTTGGCGGATCGACAATAAACATAAAAGGAAAGGGTTCCATAATCTTCAAATGAAAGAATGACGAAGAACGGTCACTCGATGAGGTATATTATATCCCCACCCTTTGTAGCAACATTATAAGCTTGGTTTATCTGAGGAACGTAATAAAGTAATTCTTCATGGCAAGTTTATGTGGGTCTATGATGAGTAAGGCAAGTTATTAATGAAAGTAAAAAGATCAGCAAACAGGTTATGCAAAAAAAAAAAAAAAAAAAAGGTTATGCAAGATAATATGAAAGATGTCAAGCCTGTTTGTTTGCTGTCAAAAATGGAAGAGGAATCATGGTTGTGGCAATCACGTTTGGGACATGTTAACTTTCAAGTAATGACACTTATGTCAAATAATGAGATGGCATACGGTTTACAAAAATTGATACAACCCAAGGAGGTGTGCAAAGGGCGTCTGTTGTCCAAGCAAGCGAGAAAATCATTCCCGTCACAAACTAATTTTACTGCAAAAGTTCCACTGGAGTTGATACACATAATTCGTGTGGCCCAGGTATTTTTTGTTATTAGTTGATGATTGTTGGTGTATATGCCAAAAACAAAGGACGAGGCACTGGAAGCTTTTAAGAAATTTCAAGTATTGGTGGAGAAAAAATTAGTGAACAAGATCAGGGTACTTCGAACTGACAGGGGTGGAGAGTTTATATCAAACAAATTTGCAAGTCACTGTGAAGAAGCTGGGATTGAATAACACTACACAGCGCCCTATTCTCCTCAGCAGAATGGCGTGATGGAATGGAGAAATAGAACAGTGGTGGACATGGAGAGAAGTTTTTTAAGGGGAAGCAGTTACCATCATATTTATGGGGTGAGGCTGTACGACATGCAGTTTATGTTCTGAATAGGTTACCCACACGTTCTTTATCAAAGGAGACTCCTTAGAGGCTTGGTCAGGTAAAAAACCACATGTTGATCATATACAAAATTTTGGTTGCTTAGCTCACATGAAGTACCATGTGTGTATACAAGAAAGTTTGATGATCGTAGCAAAAAAGTCATCTATCTGGGAAAGGAACCTGGCACTAAAGCACACAGGTTGTATGATCCAACGTATGGGAGAGTTTGTGTAAGCAAAGGAAGTAATCTTTGAAGAGGCTAAGTCATGGTCATGGAACCACCAGACTGAGAGCAAATCAACTATCACTGGATCGTTCATTGTAATTGATAAATATCCAGAGGGCCAGGTATCTGATGAAATAGAGGAGAGCTCTGTCACAAATCCCGTGCAGTCACAAACATCCAACAGCTCACAAATGCAAGAAGGCAGTGAAAATTGGTCTGAGACTTCCAGTAGCAGCACAGAGCCCAGAAATTTCAGTTTACTTGGTGATATCTACAATGATACAAAAGAAATCGAACTTGATGATGAACTTTTGTTCATGGGTATTGATGAGCCCAGCACTTACAGTCATGCAGTGAAAGACAAAGAATGGGGTAAGGCTATGGAAAAGGAGATAGAAGCCATTCAAAGAAACAATACATGGAAATTGATGAAGCTGCCTCCTGGACACAAACCAATTGATTTGAAGTGGGTGTTCAAGTTGAAACGAGACACTGATGGTGGAATTATTAAAATCAAAGCAAGACTCGTTGCATTTATGGAGAGGCCTACGGTGATGCATCAAAATACAGTAAAACATATCTTAAGGTATGTAAAGGGAACATTGGAGTTTGGCTTGATATATTCAAGGGGAAGTGGAAATTATTTGTTGTCCGGGTATTCTGATAGTGATCTAGCAGGACAAGTCGATGATAGGAAGAGCACAAGGAAATGGCTTTTTACTTGAATGAAAGTCTGATTACTTAGCTGTCACAGAAGCAACGAAGTGTTGCACTTTCTTCGTGCGAGGCGGAGTTTATGGCAGCAATAGCTGCATCATGTCAAGGTATCTGGTTACAGAACTTGCTTGGTCAAGTAACTGATGTATGTACTGGTCCAGTAGTGCTTTATATAGACAACAATTCTGCAACTGACTTGGCAAAGAATCCAGTATTCCACGGACGCAGTAAGCATATAGACATTCATTATCATTTCATTCGTGAATGCGTTGAACAAGGAAAGATTGTTATTAAGCATGTACGTACTGAAGAGCAACGAAGAGCAACGAGAAGACGTGTCAACTAAGGCATTGTCAATGTCCACGGTAAAGTTTGAAAAGATGTGTAAACCTCTGGGCATGAAGGACCTGCAGAGACAAGTTTAGATTAAGGGGGAATTTGTTGGAATTTTAATCTAAGGGCCCATTTGATAACAACTGGATGAAAAATTTTATGGGCTCGTTCAGATTTGGGCTCGTCCAGATTGTTTGATAACATTTTAATTGCTCTGGACCATAAAAAAACTCCTGGACGATAAAATAAAAACTGCTGGACGATACGTTGTCATATTTCTCGCTCTATCATTCAGAAATCTTTCCAATTCATCTATTCCTAAGGAACCCGCTATTATCAGATACACAGTTTGGCGGGATTTTTAGGTTTTTGGCGGGTCTTCTTAGGTTTTTTTGGCGGTTCTTCTCTTCAGTGGTTCTTATTTAAGGTTTTTAGCCTATCTTTTCATCACTACTTCTCATCACTTCTATTTCAGGTACGAATTATTTCTTTCTAATCTACCTGAATTGTTAATAATTAGAATGTTCTTGTTTTGTATGTGTATTGCTTTTATATTTTTATTTGTTCTTGTTCTGATTGATTTTATCCCTAATTTTATGTTCCTTATGATATTGCCTAGAATATTAATGAACCTCATGGCTTGTACTTTGTAATGACTAATGATATTCTATGCTTATTATCTATGCTTATTGATCTGGGCATTTGCTTTGCTTATTGTCAATTAGTAATGAAGTAGAATTACAAAAATTAATGGGCTTATTTAGTTTTGCTACGTGACGATTCAAGGCACAAATACCACTAGTTTACGGGTCCTCATATGAACAGCCATTGCTAAGCACTCAATATGTTCAATGTATATGAAGTATACATGACAATAACTTAAATCGTAACATCAACAATAATAATATAAAAGCAATCATGATTTGCAAAGTTTATGATTATACAATGTTTCTAACTAGTTTATTCTTGAGACGGTAAAAAATATTGTTTGGATGTCACATGTACGTACCATGATTATATTCAAGTTACACATGTGAATACTTCAGAGGGAAACCAACAGAAAGCAAATTTAACTAGCTTTTCATAATATTTAGCAGAGGAAGACAATATTCCTTGTGTCAGATTAGTGGAGCAGTATATTATCAGTGAGGAGAAACCACGATTTTGCATGAAAATGTATGCTCTGTACGTGATCGAGCACTAGGAAGCTATGTGGGGATATAGCTATCCAAGTACGTGATCGAGCGTGATGAGCCCAGCTGTCTAGTCCTTTGTGACCACTGTCTGATCTTGTTTTGATGCTATGTTTGAACGGTGGTTCAAATAATGTTAAAAAAAAAACTAATGAAATGATATTATAACCTTTATTAATAAGCGAAACCCTATTTTAAAGATACCTAGAATTTGATTCGCACTATATTTTTGTTTCACCCGTTTTTGGTTCGCACTATATTTTAATTTGACCCCTAAAATCCTTTTTTCCCTATAATTCTATGTTTTTTTTAAAAAAAATAGAAAAAAATAGAAATCCTATTATAATTAATAACAAAACCCCTTTTTAATGTACTATTTTATACCAAATTTGGTTCGTACCATATTTTGGTTTCACCCGAAGACTCCTATTTTCTCTAGAATTCTATGTTATTTTATAAAATAAATAAATTATATTACAATTATAATTTTTTTTATTACAACTTAATAAAAAAAAGATTACGAATACAAATTAGCTCTGTATGTCTCATTCGCAATTAGTTTGTACACCTCACTGTTCTAGTTTCGTAGCAATATTTCTTAAGATTGTGTTATCTGAAGCTTATTGGCAATTGCAAGATAAAAAGAATAATACTACTTAGAAAAAGGAGGAAACAGATTATTCTTAACTTTTTTACAAACAGATTATTCCCTGCTGAAATTGAGCTACTAAGGAGGAAATTGAGACAATTGTGTTTTAAATTCAATCTACTTTGTAGGTATGGACCAAACTAGTGAAACTCAAAGTCAAGCCAGTGATAGTCAAAATCAAGCTAGCGAAACGCAGAAAAAGAAAAAAGTACTCTGGAGGTGTGAACTTATAACTAAAACTTTTCTTGAGGCGTGCATTGAGGAAGTTACTGCCAGTGGTAGGCTAGGTAGCAATCTTAAGCCACATTCATGGATAAAAGTGGGAGAAATCCTTAAGAAAACCCACAACTTTGAGGTTGACGCTAGACAGATGAGAAACCGATATGATTACTTAAGATCTCGATATGTTGCTTGGTGTCGACTCAAATCTAAAACTGGAAATCATTATGATCCGACAACTAACACATTCAACTTCACTAAACAAGAATGGGCTGAACTTGCAAAGGTATTCTTTTAAAGTAACTTATATTCAGTAAAATTTAATTACCACATCTTAAATAATATTAATTTTATGCTCTTGTCTACAGGGAAATAAGATCATAGACACTTTAAAAACCACACCTTTGAGCTTTCCTGAACTTTGCACCCATCTTTATGATGGAATTGCTGCCACGGGAATTAGTGGATGGGGACCTAGCTCTAAGAAGAGTAGGACTATTGATCTAGATGATGACATAGAGATTCCCGGTGCTGAAGAAATTCAATCAAATACTTCGAATCCAGTTATTGAAGAAAAACCAAAGAAAAAAGCTAAAACATCAACAAAAGTTACAAAAGCTACAAAATTCGAAGATGAGATGACCAATGCTCTAAAGCTTATGGTTCAAACCAATAGTGGACCATCACTTAAAGAATGTAAAGAGAAATTGAACAGTCTTGGATGGGGAGCAACAAATCCCTTGCACCGAATGGCTCTTGGGATTTTTTGCGAGAGTGCAAAGTATAGAGAACAATGGATGCTTCTTGATGCTGATGAGAATGAGCATTGGGTTAAAATGGTGTCAACTAGATTAGGATTTAATGTTTAGTTTTTCATCTTGTGTCATTCATTTGCTCCGCATTTTCTCGCTTCGTATTTGATTTTTCTAAGAACTTTGTATTTCTTTAGCATTGTTGAATTTGGAAATTGGTTTAGTTTCGAACTTCGTACTTTTCAGTTGTAAAACATGTTGAATGGTTTTAATAAATGCTTTTTTAGTTGCCATGAATTTTTATCAGTCTTTGATATGTATTTATAATTTGAAAGTATTTTTTACAGGGTAAACATGGAACTTCAGGATCAGTTACTATGTTTGATGATTATGTATTGTTATCTAAGAAAACTTCGCCCAAGAAGTGTGCCAAGAATAAGAGATAACAATTCATCTTTACCTGGATTTGCCTATACATTAGAGTTATTGGAAGGTTCTAATACTCAGTGTCAAGAAATGATGCGTCTTTCTCGTATTGCGTTTGTTCAACTTTGCAACCTATTTAAACAACGTGGTTGGATTGTAGATAGTCGGTATTCAACTGCTGAAGAAAAAATGGCTATATTCTTACATGTTATAAGTCATAATGACCGTTTTATAAAGGTAAAACGTAGATTCCAACATTCGACACAAACGATACACAAATATTTTCATGAGGTGTTGAATGGGATGATGGAGTTTGCAAAAGAAATCATAGTTCCCACACCATCTAATCAAAATACAGTTTCAAGAAGACAGAGAGAATTACTAAAAATATTTCCGGTTAGTAATGACATTTTTTTCAGTTTGTGTAATTTCTTGTTAATTAGCATGTCAACATATTTTATTATTCTTTAATAAAGATTTCACATGTCTATATTTTTTTTGTTACAGGGAGCAATTGGTGCACTTGACGGTACTCTCGTTCATGCTATTGTTCCAGTTGGCCAACAAGCTCGATATAGAGGGCGAGGAAGGGGTGAATGCTACCAAAATGTTTTAGGTATATGTGATTTTAATATGATATTCACATTTGTTTGGGCTGGATGGGAGGGAGTAACACATGATTCAAGAATATTAGCAGAGGTTACACTCGATCCCGATTCCGGATTTCCAGTTCCTCCACCAAGTATGTATCTCCTAATACTTTAAAATGATGTTATTTGAATATAGATAAATGTAGAATAATTTGTAATCGTTTTATATTGCAGATAAATATTATCTTTGTGATGCAGCGTATACAAACACCCGTGGTTATTTAACCCCATTCCGTAATACAAGATATTGGTTAGCAGATTTTCATCGTCAACGTGCTTTAAGTAAGGAGGAAAAATTTAATCACGCTCACGCAAGATTAAGAAATGTTATCGAGCGTGCTTATGGTGTGCTCAAAGCAAGATTCCCAATCTTGAAACAGATGGCTCCATACACATTTTCTACACAGCGAGATATTGTGATTGCTTGTATTGCTGTTCATAATTTTATAATAAAAATGAAATTAGCAGATGAATTGTTTGATCGATGCGATGAATGCAGTGATGGAGAAGAAAATGAAGAAGATTTGGAAGGACCAATAAATGAAACACAATGGGGATCTCAAGCTACTCAATACATGAACGACCTTCGGGATCATATTGCTTCAAATTTATAAAGATATTTTTAATAATTTCATAGTTTTTTTAGGATTATGATTTTGCAAAAAGACTTTTTTTGTGGTGCAATAAATTTATTAGTAACATTGACATTCTTGTTATTATCGTCTCATTATTATATGTGATTCAAAGAGTAAGAAATAGATAATTTAGAAAAAATAATGTTATAGCAGAGCATTATAGGGAAATTAACATCATCCAGATAATTTAGAAAAATTACTAACAAACAGCATCACTCATTCAGATTTTCAGATTACCTCTGGTCCAGATCATCCAGAAATTCTAATCATTCAGAAATAACTGTTCAGATTTAACAAATGACCCCTAAACTTAATAAATCATTTAATTTGTTTTAGTCGTGTTAGTGTTTGGTGGAATAGGTCAACACAGTAGTGGAGGTTTTATAGGAGCATCGTGGAATAGAAGTAGTTGAATTGTAGTAGGAAGTAGTCGTGATCTGTTGCCATTTTTTAGCCATCACATCTGTTATCTATTTTATTTAAACTCTCTTGCAAATGTTAAAAAGTTAGCAGAACACTGAATGCATTTTTCTTTCAGTTTGATGTCACAGTAAAGTTGTTCCAGAACCTCAGTTCTTTATCTTGTATTTATAGCATCTGTTTTTGGTTTCTTTTCTTCAGTTAATTTTTATATCGAGTCTTTGATGGTGATGGCGGAACTAGCTGTAGATATTTATAAATCATAGTATCTAATGGATATTGATAATTGTCGTGTGGGTTTGAAGCTCCAGAATCTGCATTGCTCTGAAATTTCGTTGTGCAATGAACCAATTGTTACTTGCTTTTATACTCGACTCGTTATGATTCGGGACACTTGGTGTTTAGTAATTCTGGATACGGAAATATCCAGTAAGTTTCAAGATCAGAATGTACACATACAATGTAGTAGAAATTAACATATACAGTCTGACATGGACTTATTGTTGTAGTTGTATCAAAATCATCCGCAGTATTGTTCACATGTATCACATATATCACAACAGCAGCCGAGGCACTGAAAACATGCAAGGGCAGTGCATAGTTGTGTAAAAGCAATTGTGCATCTATCGTTTACTTGCGAACAAGCCTGAATGAAGCACATGCAGCAGCAGCGATCTACTAGCCTCTCCTGAATATTTGATGCCACCTTCATTAGCTTCGATTCATGTAACTTTAATTCTTCACTTCCAGGAGAAAGAACCTTGTATGTGGCAGTTAAGTTGCCAAAACCAATACCCATACTTTGGAGGAATATTACCTTTCTGCCATTTAATCCCACCATCTGTGACAAAACATTTTCAACAACCAGCAATTCAGAAGAAAGACACCGCAATTTTTTATTTAAAAAAAGTAGATTCTTATATATTCACTATTGTGTGTAGAGTGTTATCAGCATTAGCTTAAAAGATAGTATAATCTCCTTTAAGAAAAGATTTGATAAAGTAGAAAAGGCTAGCTACATGTCTCAAGGAATAACTAGCCAGAGACATGCCTCTTGTACAAGAACTAGGCCAGAGGACTGTTTCCCTTGATCAGTCTGAACTAAAATCATGCTGGTATACTCTGATGGAATCCCTGTTTGGAAACTCATTTTTGCAACCTAAAAGAATGGGAGTGACACAAGATATGAGAAGTTGATCGTACATACGAAGATTTTGGGAAGAAGGAAAAATACTATATTCTGAGGCAAAACTACATCCGCATACATATCATATGCACCAATCCTTCTTTAAGTCGTTGCGTAAGATCAAGACAAGTTGATCAATTTCTTTAAGAAAGTACAGAAGGTAAAGACTGACCTTCTCTTCTAAATGTTTGCTTTCTGACAACCAAGCTTGACATGTAAGTGTATCAATTTGCCTTTTTGCTAGTACCTGCATCAGATAACCAGGGTCATAAAGAAAATACGTTTTTGCACCTTCATTGAGTAATGCAAGGTATTTGTCTAAAATGCAAAACAAGTAACGAAATGACAAAGTTTGACATCTTGAATGTCGTCATGTTTTAACTGGGCTACTTCAGTTGGATTATCCAAGAAAAAAGCTTAGGTGGTAAAATTTCAGGCGGCATGCTAAACTTAGCACTTTTAGTTAATTATCCTCCTTCACCCCTTGTGTAGAAGTTATGTGTTGAACTGGACACTGACTATGTAAGATCGAAAGATCAACTATGAGATACTATGGTTGCCGCTTCACATGCAGACCATTACCTAACTTGAATACAATTAGCAGAACCTGATGGAACTAATGTTGCTCCAGCGGCAGAGAAGCAGTTGATCTAATTATTATGTAAAGAAACCAGTCTGCTATGATCACTTTTTTGTGTATTCTTTCATATCAATCCAAGTAGCTACATGCTCTTTCTCTTTGTTCTCAACTATCAATAATCCCCATTAAATAAGATAAGATGAAAATGCATACTCAATCATTAGGATTCATTAGAGACATATAAGTTGGCATATAATTAGGTTCAGAAGTTGAAAAATCACCTTGTCTAGAGGAATGTTCTTGGCCTTTTGTGCTTTCACATCTATCACAAAACTACTCAAATCTGCCAAGATACCACTAACTTTAACTGATTCAGGGAAGATCCCAGAATATCTGCCTGATACAGTTACTGGACAGCCAGTAGAAAGGTCTGGTATACGAAATGGATACAACTGCCAATGAGAACATAGGAAAACAGAGTTGAAGTGAAGGTGATGATAACAAATTAAAGTAAACAAAAACATGATGAGGAGTTGGTAATAATTACTACGTATTCATACTATTTACTAAATTATTGGTTATATACTGAAAGAATAGAGCTATACAATAAGCGCATAATTGCTTCATTGATTACATTACATTGTTGGGATCCGCCTGCCTCCCCTTAAGCCCATCCTGGGATAGCCCATTTGCCTCTTCCCTAGGCTCTGGTGCTTATTAAATCTGCTCGTCCCACGATCGGTGTGGGACAACTCCCAACATACATAACATTACTCTTTTCCTAGTGATGTACTCCCTCCGTCCCACAATAGTAGTCTCTTTTGAGAGAATTTTTTTTCCCATAATGCATGTCCATTTCCAATTTTCAATGTATATTTATGTCATTTTTCCTAAATTACCCTTTTTGAAAATTGTATAGCAATTAATGAAGAGTGACCAAAAGTATAAAATAGCTCATATTCTTAAAAGTCAATGCATTTATAATGGGCATAAGAGGGAATGTATCATCAAATTAATGTTTTCTTAAGATGCGTAATTTTTCCAAAAGAGACTTGTATTGTGGGACGGAGGGAGTAACTTAGATCTAATTTCAAAAATCTATGCAACTCTTTAGTAAGCAAACTGTATCAATGTGTTATACTCGACAAAACAAGAATGATGAGACCAATAGCATCAGTGCCTGTAGTTAATGAACCTTGAAAATTCACCCGTAGCGTAAGAATAGTTCATAAGTAGAAAGGTGAGCATTAGTGTACCTCTAATTCATCATCGACGTGTTCCAGAGAATCAATTTCAATATTTGTAAGAATGAGAGAGGAAGCATTGTAAAATAGCCTTTGCAATCTGAAGATGATAGAATCTGGGAAAATTATCAAAATTGTTAGCTTTAAGTTTGAAAGCATCATGTAAGGAAACTAGTAACTGTACATCAAAATTATGCTTTTCAGTTGTAACATGTAAATCAGGGAGTTCATTGTCATTACTAAGCTCTAAACAGATAGATATCCGATTTGCAGTGCAACTTAGCATTATATGATAATAATACAGTCTGCAAAGACAAAACTTAAAGTCGGTATTAAAATTAAAGTTCTAATGTAAATACAAACAACTGACCGATATCATATGCAGCATCATGATAGCCTCTCCCAATTTGTGCAAGCATCTTTAAGAAGTAATGGTTACAATATGAACCTGCAAAGGTACATTTACATTATAATCCTTGGAAAAACAAATACAAATACAAACTAAATAGTCAGCAAAAGATAGTTTCATCATTCAAAAGGTATCTTTCTGATTTTTTTTTATGATAGAAAACTAGTTAATCATATATTTAATGAAGTTGTCACTAAACTTGAGGAATTATCAAAGCTAACCTATCCCAAATGTGCTTATATGAAGACCACTCAGACCCTCATCTAGAAGGCGTTTTTTTACGTCATTACAAATGTCTCTTTCGTTTACAACAGCCCCATCTGTGACGAGAAAAATTAAAGGCACTGAATCACTGGTTTTTGCAACCATCTCTATTGCCTGGACCAAGCAAATCAATGTACTCATCAGATATGCAGGCAGCAGTCGTCCAGATGATAATGCAAGGTAGTATTTTCTTAAAACAAGTTAATAGTTCCACAATCATATGGTTGAGTAAGTACTCATTGATTAAAGAAGAGATCATCCAATTTTAGATCTTAAGACCTTGCTTGAGAATGTTTGGCAAGTACGCAAAATAATACCAGCAATATATCCTTGATCTTTATACCAGCAATATAGAGGGAAACGGGAGTCCAGCAGAAAATGACTCAACAATGCAGGTTTAATTGTTATAATTTTGGTATTGCATGCATTACATCTAAATATAGCCCTATATATCCTGATTCTAGCTCTAGCATCAATTGATAATAAGAATCTAAAATAATGTTTGCCGGCATTCAGCAGTAGTTCGAAAAGCTTAGAAGCCTTTGTTAAGCAGAATATAGTTCACGGTTTCATACCTGATTTAAAGGTAGCATCATATTTGTGCCGCCTTTTGGAATTAAATATGTGCTGATCCATTCAGCAGCTTTGTCGATTGTTTCTTTTGTTGCTGGTTCCATGGATGGCGAGAATAATGCACTACTCTCATTGAAGGCAATAATGTTAACAGAATCCATGGGGTCCAGGTCCGAAATGGCTTCTAGTAGTGCAGCTTTTACTGACTCAATGTGGCCTCCATGCATGCTTTCACTTATATCCACTACAAAGATCATTGCCTTTCTGAAAACCTATAACATTTGTTATAATATATAAGGATATACATTTAACATAAAATGAGCCAACGAATGAAAAACGAAATTAAGCTTTACAAACTTTAACTAAAGCACTATGACGAGGAATAGATCAACATGTTGGCATTATATGACACAGAGCACATCCAAAGGTATCATACTAGTACTATCCAAAGCTAGCATACTAGTACTTTGCCCCATGGCGAGCGACCTTAGAACTCAGCAGTCATTAAACTAGTAAACATGTTAACCATTCTACCATATAAAGGGTCAATGTAAAGTTTATTAAGCAATGGAATCCATAGTTCGCAGCCAGGGAAGGCCTATGTGAATGTCTGAAATTGTAATGAGGAGAAAACATGCTTAACACCAATCCATGATTTGATCCTTAGCGGTCATAAATAGTTGCAATATCTAGTTCTTCATCCTTAACAGTCATGACCTGTAGCAAAAACTTTTGAGGGTCTATAATGCTTGATCCATGTGATACATGCTGCTGTATCTAACATCCACAGAATGGAAGTGTTGAACAGAAAAAGTATCGAGCACAATAATGTTTGAAAGTTTTCTGAATAATAGGATGTAACATACTACTAAAGATTTCAAAAAAATTTACAAGAGTATAAAGAAGAACATACATCTATTTCAGTTTTCAACTGACCTTCTTATGACTGTCACTCCCCGGGAATAGGGTGAAGCAGAACATTTCTCTTTGGTCAACGTCATGAGTAGATGGTTCTTGCAATAGGAGGCCGCCAGATATATCACTCGAACAAACCTGATGATTTAGTACTAGAGAATCAAGACCTACTATAAATAGTCAAACAGATTCAGTACTTGTGTAAAGAGGTTATTGCGTCCCTACTGTTATTAATGATCATCAACACCGGAAAAATTAAATTTGGACAAAGCCGAATAGAATGAGTGGTAAATTAGAGAAAAGTAATCATAGGGTCTTACTGAATAAGAAAAAAAGAAGTCACGATTTGAAAATGACATAACCTCTGCCTCATATGAGAAGACAAACTCATCATCCCCGTTTCGAAGCTCCTGCATAGAAAGACAAGAGATTAATAAGTAAACTGTTCAAAGAATCAACTTCGTAAGTTTAAACATAACACATTCACTTGCCTTAAGAGGATGACTAGTAGTTCTGCATAGCACCTGTGTCCCAATGCCAGCCTTCAAATTCAGCAGTATTTTTTCTCCTTTTATGATATTACTCTCTACAGGTATAACATATGATGGAAAACTAAATGGAATGCAGAGGCCGAATTGACCATTTTCATACACCATTTTCTGGGACCATCTTGCTTTAACACGGAGACAAGACCCGCCATCAACCTTTTAAATATTAAAAAAAACAAAAAAAAACATAAACGGCATTTTTTTCCCCAAATTTATAAATAATAAATCTTATCTGGAAGAAAAGTAACCTGGGAAACTTTTAATGTATATATTTGACGTTTCAGAAAGCAACCATCCTTTGAAGTGTCCATGTTCTGGGTACCATATATTTCTCCGGTAGTAATCAATTGGGTATAAAATGATCTTCTACTAGTACTGACCTCAACACCAAGAACTGAACCCTGTTTACCAAGTCATATTTCTTCTGAGAACTAAGAATCGGTAACTTTAAAGTCTTAAAACAATGAATTTAAAATGAATTTAAAATCCAGCTTCATGTAAAATGAATACATAATATACCTGTTCACCCATTGGCATAGCAATGCGACAATCACAAGTTTTATTAGCAATAACACAATGAACACGCCATGTACCACTAACTGTTATAAACGCAGTGTCCAAGTAACAATCCACTTCCATTTCAATTCCATGCATGTCTAACGGAATTAACGCAGGTGGTTCACAGACTCCATACACATGCGGCTGATAGCTGGGAATATCCGGATTATCCACTATTGCAGGCTTCAATATCTCCGCATAAACCATTGGAGCCTTCGGTAGCAATGACTCCGGTGTCCTGTCCATCATCAAAGACTTTGGTGCTGACCAAAACGATGACTGTTTTCCATAAGAAATACGTCTCGACAGCTTTAGACCAAATGCAACTGAACTTGATAACTGATCAGCCATTCCAACAACTTCCCCAGACTAATTTTTTTGTGAGACCTTACCAGCTAGCCTCTATATATGTAAATGAAACTGAAGTGAGATAAGTAGATTAATAATGTGGACGTCTGACCAAACGTTATTTCAAGTGAAATGACATGATCACCGAAGAAAGGTGTTTTGCAAAAAAAGCTTTGATTAATCCCCATTTATTGATGCGCCTTAAACTTTTTAAAAAGGTTTGTTGCATTCATCTTTAATTTTGTGGAGGACTGTGTGGCCAAATAATTGAACTAATTTTACATAACTGTAGATATTTTGTAATAATCAAGTGAGGATCATATTGGGCCAGTCTAGTGAGATTTTTCAATATATATAAACTTGCTACATTTAACCCGAATTGTTTTTATTAAAGTTATGCTAAAGTTTAGAAATTATTGTTCCGTCGATCTGAAATTGTTTGAGGTATTTGGACTTTGATTTGTTTAAATTAAAAACGGAGTAGCAGTCTTCACTAGATATGTGCAGTGTCGGCTGCATTGAAGTAGTTGCCAGAGTAGTGAGTTTAACCGCATATAGCAAGTGAATGATTATAGCCAAATACAGTATTTGGTTGTAGCTGGAGCCTCCATGGGCCTCTTAATGCTATCAGAATTTCCAAGGAGCTTGGATTTATGAGATTTCCGTCAAGCAAAGACATAAGTGATCACTTGCTGTTTTAAGTCGAAAACTCGAAAAATATATGAATCATGACATACGATCCTGAAACATTTGTGCCTCTCCGAGTAGTAGTTAGTCCTTGCACCGTGACGAGTAGTACAGGATATATACAAGTTCGAAAATTCTTGCAGTTCATAGTACTCACCCCTGCTGTTCTTAATTTAACAAAAGGCTCGTTAATGAACATTGCTAAAAATGTATTTTTCCGATAATAGAAAATGTAATCCAAAGAAACTGTACAAGTGGGGGGATTAGATTAGACTTATTGTGTCTGCCACAGCCAGCCATATCTTTTGCGAATATGATACAAGGGCAAAAGAAAGCAACAAGAATTGAAATGGACCGACCACGTTACTGGCCAATTTGGGACCGATCATTTAAAATTATTGTTCAAGGTTCGTCTATATGCTGATATATATTTCTCACTTCGTAACTACTACAATTATAGACTGGAGTCCCACCACCAGCTCTCACCTTCTGAGCTCCTGGTTCAGTCTTAATGTGTTGATTGACCATTTTAGATCTAGTGTATTCTAGGGCTGGAAAAAAAATTCGGAAAATCCGATATTCGTTCGAAATATCTGCATTCGTATCCGAGAAAGAGCGGATATTATCCGTATCCGTAACAAAGCGGATATTATCCGTATCTGCATCCAACAAATACGGATACGAATATGGATATAGGCATATTCGTATCCGAAAATATCCGAAACTAAGGTACAAATATATATATATATATATATATATATATATAGGGTCTTGTTCTAATAGAAACTAACTTAGTATAGAAACTAGAAACTAAACCTAAATTAAATATTTCAAGCTAATCTAATGACCAAATTAGGGGTATCCCAATACAAAAAACGTTTAAAATTATTGGCTCTATTCAACAAAAAAATAAAAAAAAATTAAATAAAAAAAATATAAAAAGTTACTGTTCACGTGATGACGTGGCACGTGAACAGTAACCTTTTTTTTTATTTATTTTTATTTTTTTTATATTTTTGTTGAATAGAGCCAAGAATTTTATAAGTTTTTTGTGAATGTGCCCCTAGCGGGGCCATTAAAATAAATGAAATATAATTTATTTTGTGTAGGTTTCTAGTTTCTATTCTAATTTTGGTTTCTATTTGAACGCTAGCCTATATATATATATATATATAGTTTCTTTAAATTTAATAATATATTATAAATATAAATTTTATAATATATTTTCACTTACTATATGAACTACTTAGAAGATTTTAACATTAGAAAAATATTAATTTTGAACAAAAAAAAAGAAAGAATTTATGAATATGTATTATGTAGTCGACCTAAAGGCTATAGTCCTAAACTAAACAGCTAAACTAAAGTCAAGCTCTCGAGTCCTTAACAAAAAGTAAAATCTAATCGCCGCCTCAGACCTCACTCCTCAATAATCAATTACGGAGTACAATTTACAGAGTATATTACACCTTAAAATCCCCAACTTTTGACAGGAGGATCCAAATTAGCGGGCGCCAGCCTTGACCATCTCCCCTCTCTCCTCAAATCTCTCTCATGACTCTCCTCCGTCGCTTCTTTTCAACTGCCTCCGCTCTCCGTTCCACCGTCTCTCTCCACTGCGTCTCTCTCCTCAACCTCTCTCGCCGTCGCCACCGACTCTCTCTTCCAAATCTCTCTCAACGTCTCCTCTCCCTCTCTCATCTCCTCCTACACTTGTCCCGGCCAGTACCTCCAGCTTCGCCTCTCGCATATTAACCGATCGACTTTGTTAGCGATCACGTCTCCACCGTCACTTGCGGAATCAAATGGCGTGTTTGAGTTTCTGGTGAAGAGTGTGAGTGGATCGACGGTGGAGATGTTGTGTGAATTAAACGAATGTGATGTTGTTGAGTTGAGTCATGAATTAAATGAAAACGGATCCGGATAATATTCGTATTCGGATATTTATCCGACTGATTCGAATCCGAATATTTTCCTTCTCTATTTCCCGGATACGGATACGAATCCGGATATGCTTTTAAACTCCCGGATACGGATCCGGATATAGAGGGTGTTTGGGATTGCTTAAAATAAGTTACTTTTGACTTAAAGGAGGTGTTTTTAACTTAAAGGAAAAAGTAAAGTTGTTTACTTTAAGTTGAATGAATTTGTTTGGGTAATTTTACTTAAAGTTAAATAGGAATTTAATAATTTTGACTTAAAGTGATATTTGACTTTAAAAAAATTTAAAATTCATGATATTTAAGTTTTACAAGAATTGTTAAAAAAAAAAAAAAAAAACTCCATAAGTCATAAGTCATAAGTCAAAAGTACCTAAATGTAACTTCTGACTTAAAGCAATTTTTTAACTTAAAGCCGGCTTAAAGCCACGTTACACAAACACACCAAAAACTCCTTAAAGGAGCTTTTGGCTTAAAGTAGTGTTAGCCAAACAGGCTGATAGTAGAATTCGTATCCTAATTATCCGATTCCCACCCCTAGTGTATTCTACAAATGTTGCATGTCCCTTCTTGATTTTACTTTGTTCAATGATACTGTTCTTCTTCTTTGTCAAAAAATGGAGAACGAAAGAAAGTAAGCGTTCCTTCATTTTTTTTAAGATAAATAAATGAGAATCGTCGGATCTAATGTTAAAAGAATATTCCTTTTTTAATATTTGAAATATTATTATAGTTCCAAGAATCTCACCAACAACATATCTCTATTAAACATATATATTATTTTATAAACAAACTTAAAAATAAACCATGGATATTAAGAAAAACAAACAGCTCATTAAAAAAGCTAAATAAACCATGCATATTAAAAAAGATAAATAGCTCATTAAAAAAGCTAATTATTCGGCTTAGGGAGTCTTGGACTCTTACTTCCCGGGAGTCTTGGACTCTCTACAAGAATTGAATAAAAAGTGTATATAAAGCGAGAATAAGTGAATAATTGACCAACAAAGTTATTAATACAATCCTGGACGTGTAGGCCTGTCAATGGACCGGAGCTCCGATCCGATTCGATCCGATCGGAGACCTTATAACTAGATATGGATTTATATATAATAAATTCGATCCGATAAAAATCCGATCCGATAAGAGTCTGATCCATATAATATGGATATAGATTTTACATGATCAGATCTGTTAAGAATCCGATCCGAATAATTATAATTATATATTTATATATTTTATTACATATTTATATATTTTACGTTTATAATGAATACGTTATCATTGTATTGCATCTAAAATTGAATTCATTTTTTAATTTGAATTGTTTTTATTCTTAAGAGTCCATTTCTTGATTATTCTAATTTTGTCTGGTACATTTCAGTATTAATAGATATTTATTTTTGATTTTCAATGTTATATTTTTCTTGTATTTGGATGTTAATGTGTACTTTTACATCTAAAAATTGTTTATTTTATCATTTTAGATTTTAATAGATTTTAATATTAATATAAATTTTTTTGAAAAAAAATTAATTGGATTGGATATCCGATCCGATTACCCGCAATCCTAATGGAGCGGATATTGATTGGTCTTAAAAAAATCCGACACTTAATCCGATCCGATCCAATCTGAAAAATTAAATGGATTTGAATATGGATTTAGGTTGATCCGGTCCAAACCCGATTCATTGACAGGCCTAATTGTGTGAATTTGTTTATGCTAAATTTTTTGTTTATTCAATACTAGAAAGCATGGACCCCTAAGAATTTTTTTTTAATTAATCACTAATTTATCACTTTATTTAGTTGATATTCAAAATTTTTATATTACTTTATATTATAACAATAATTATATTATTTTTGTTATATAATTATATCCTATTCTATACTATCTATATATACTATACTATTATAAGCGAAAAGTTCCAAGTTCGAATCTCACCAACAACATATCTGTATTAAACATATATATTATTTTATAAACTAATCTCATCTCATGAGTTTAAGTTCCGTTAACAACATATTATTAATTATTAAAACACAATCGTTTAAAATACTATCAAACACTAGTATTGATGCCCGCTTCGCAGGGCGTTTATTTTTTGATATATTGTGAAAATCATACTCTTAGTACCAGTAACTACATTTTGTCTTTTTTTTTTATATAATTCTTTTATAATACACATTTGAATTTTAAAAGATGCAAAATTTGATTATATAAAGAATAAGTAGCCGGGTGTAACTGTGTAAGTACCTTATAAATCAATAATACTTCAAATGTTATTAGTATATTATATATGACAATAATACTTCTCGGTACAGCCTTCACCAGAACCTCAAATATTATTTTGAAATGAACCTACTTATATAAAAAAGTGTTTAAATTAATCATAAAATTTTGAAGCATGTATATATTATTACATGATTTAAGAAATAATTCACTTTGCATACATTTACACAAATTTCAAATAAAAATGCATAACCTTTTTAGAATTTTACAAAGTATAAAAATTTATGTAAAATAATAAATATAATTTTATTAATTATTATATAATATATCTATCAATAATATTTCTCGACACCGGCTTCATCGGCGCCTCGAATTTTATTATAAAGTAAAATGCGTTTTTATAATTGTTTAAAGTTTAAAATTTTGTAAAAAATAATAATTATAATTTTATTGATTAGTATATAATATCTAACAATAGTACTGTTTCACACCTTCCTTCGTCTGTGAATATCATTAGTGATTTATACTTACATAAAAATGTGTTTTAAGTTAACCATAAAATATAAAGGCATGTAAATATTATTAAATGATTAAAAAACTAATTCACCTCGCATACATGCATACAAACTTTAAATTAAAAATGCATAACTTTTTTAGAATTTTATAAAGTATAAAAATTTGTGAAAAAAATAAAAAAAATTATTAATTATTATATAATATCTAACAATAATACTTCTCGGCACCGGCTTCGCTAGCGCCTCGAAATTTATCATGAAATGAAATGTAAAAATGTGTTTAAATTAATCATAAAATTTTAAAGCATGTTGATATTATTACATGATTTAAGAAATAATTCACTTTGTATACATTTACACAAATTTCAAATTAAAAATGCATAACCTTTTTAGAATTTTACAAAGTATAAAAATACATATAAAATGATAAATATAATTTTATTAATTATTATATAGTATACTATCAATAATACTTCTCGGCACCGCTTCGCCGGCGCCTCGAATTTTATTATAAAGTAAAATGCGTTTTTATAATTTTATAAAGTTCAAAAATTTGTAAAAATAATAAATATAATTTTATTGATTAGTATATAAAATACTAATCCAACCATCCAACCGTCCAGCATTGTAAACTTTTTAAGTATAAATACTTGTAAACCAAGTCTAACAACTGGCATCTCCAATGAAGACTTATTAACACAGTTACACCAATATAAGAATGTCCAAATAAATTTAGCTAATAAATTCATATCTCAGAAGTTAACAATAGCTTCACCGTTGACAGTTAACCTAAAAAATGGACTAATAGATACGGGTTGTGTCATATAGTCGTCTAATAGTCACATACTTAAAGCTCCATTCACTTAGTTTGCCTTGAAGTATCATTCCAGGGATGAGTTCACCTGTTTAGATTAGAAAAGACATTAGTATACTTTGTTAGGTGGACATGCAGAATGTCAGATTAGCAAAATGAATATTGCAAAATGAATAGAATGCTCAACACATAGAACTTTACTAAGTATTTAAGTTGAAAATGTGGTGTTAATAGAACAAAGCAGAATATTCAATGCAAAAGAAGGGCTAAATCTATTTAGCACCAACAGAAAAGTTTGTAAAGTATCCGGATATCAGGAGAATAAGCAAATCATGAAAATTTAGGAGACTATACAAAGATTATCGCAAGGTCCTTGTGAGAATCCGATAATTTGGCCTCTTTGACATTTTTATAGGAGCCGCAACACCATAAGATATTCACATAAAGGGCAGAGAAAGTATCACATAAGAAGAAAAATTAATTTGCCTTTTACCATTAAGTGCAAGTTCCATTCCAGAAACTAATAAAGTATATATACTATGTAGTAGTAACTAAATCACCTCTTGTAGATGCATCTTAATAAATTTGAGTTTTGAATCAGCTTTCCCATTATCGCGAGCTAACCCATAACGCATTATCCACAACAGATTGTCACAATATTTCTTCAATGTTCTTTCAAACTCCATATTACAAATTTTGGTCAACACACACATATCAGCAAGACCTATTTATTTTTTCTATGTGATCGAAAAAATGATTTCCTCTTATTTTGATCTCTAAATATTGGCATATTACATGTTAACAGTTACAATTGTGCCTATGAATAAAGGAATGACACTATGATTGCATGATAAGAACTAATATGCTATATTATATTCAAGTGACTCTTTTGAGATACTTTTTATGAGACAAATTATGAGAAGCATGTCTCAGAGATCTGCAATACCTAAAGCATCAGTGACCTTGAATCTGCATCAAGTAGCCTTTCTTGATTTTTTCGTACGATTTTTTCGTACAACCAGCTTACCAATTTCCACCATCAACATTGGTGACCACTTCAAGAAGAATTACACCATAGCTATTAAATTTTCCCTACGGTGTTGATCTCCAACTCTGAACCATATTGAGGCGGAATGTAACCAAATGTGCCTGCAATACCTTCGTACTCTAGTAAGTCTCACAAGCATTAGTATTGTATTTATTTTGCATTGCAGAAGGAATAGAATGTTTTACACATACAACTTTACCAAGTATTAAAGTTGAAGATGTGGTTTTATAAAACATAGGAGAATTGCAATTCAAAAGAAGGGCTAAACATATCTAAACACTAACATAATAGTTTGTAAGGTATTAGAGATCAAGAGAATAAGCATATCATGGAATCACTACGCCATAAACGCGCTAATGCAACCCCCGAAAACCGTTGCGTAAGGCTCGAAAAACGTTGCGTAAGGTCTTACGCAACGCTAAAGAGGCGTTGCCAATACTGGCGTTGCGTAAGACCCCTAACGCAACGCTTTTCGAAGCTATTGCAACACCACGAAAGCGTTACGTTAGAGGCCTTATGCAACGCTAAAAGCATGCAAACGCAACGCTACAAGGGGTTGCATAAGACATTTCAGCCATGTCAGCATGCTGACATGTAAGTAATGCGCCACGTCAACATGCTGACACGTCAGCAGGTGCCACGTCAACATGCTGACGTGTCATTAGTGGGACCCACAAATGCCACGTCATAAATTAGGGGTCATGCCACATCAGCAGTGGGGCCCACCAAGGTGCCACGTCAGCAATGGTCCACATGCCACGTGAGCTGTAGGGGCCACATGCCACGTCAGCAATGGGGTCCACTATCTAACGCAACGCTATTTGAGTCTAATGCAACACTAAATTTTTTTTTAAGCAACATCAAAAATATTTTTAGCAACACTAAATATACCATAATGCAACATCATATATAGTCAAATGCAACACTTTTTTACAAAAAATTTGAAAATGACTACTTTGTTTATACATAAAACCATCATGTCCAAACCAAGCCAACAACTTCAAAAGTCCTAAATAATGCAGCCAACAAAACTACATAACAGTTTTACAAACATACCAAGTTCTACTACTAGCAAGTTAAAGCTACAAAAAAAAATACTAAGTGTAGCCGCCTTGAGTCATTGCAATATCTTTCACTTCTTTGAACCTCTCTTCTGATAGGAATACCTCGGCAAGTAGTCTCCAAGCCTTCTCTTGGGATGCCTCCTCCTTCCTTTTCAACACCATGTGGCCGCTAATTTCCCAGACTGCATGAGTGCAAAATTCCCAACTTGAAGCTCATTATTCTCACTAGTCACCTGCAAAGAGAGAAGTTTAACAATATAGTTCAAAATGTGCAGGTAGCTTTAGACAGATTATCATGAGAGTAAATGGTTTGCAACATTAAGTATTTGCATCAACATTTTAACAGATTTAGCATTTAACTATAATTACAAGCGAATGTAACAAGTCCACAGAGTTTCACAAGTGCACAGATGTCAACATTTAATAAACAAGCTTCGTGGGTTCAATTAGAATTATAATACAAGTATGACACAATAGAAAAATAGTAAAATAGTTGACAAGAACGTAACTTACCTGCAAGACTGGGAGGATGAAATCGTTGTCTACTGTTGATGCTATCTTGCCTACATAAACTGTTGTTTGCGGCTTCTCTGCAGGTGTAACACTTGGACAAACAAACTCATCATATATAACATTTCCCCACTTGTTAACCTGTCATGTATTGCATTAGATCAGTAACTAACAACCAAGGCTAAATAACTTTAATGCTCATTTAACGGTATTGGAAAGAGCTAAGTCTTACATACGCTTCTGATCATCATAATTAGCAAACAATAAGTTGACTAATTTGAGTAATTTCATTATCATCGGGCACTTAATATAATTGAGCTTCTTCTGACTTTCAGAACCAGTAATAGGACCCTAGTATAGCTGATTAAATTTTTTATGAAGGATTATATCCAGTATAACCATAAGTATTCTTTAACAATACACCACTCGGAGTCTCAGATTCATTTTAAAAGTAATAGACTGACATACAAGGACTGATAAAACAAACAAGGTTTCGACAAGCTATTATCAATCCTTTACACCAATAGACTAGTTGCTATAACTGTCAAGGCCATGCGGGAAGACTTGCGGTGCAGTACCTGTCAGGCGATCTTAAAAATTGTAACATATACAACAGCCCACAGGACTCTATTTATATATACCACAATCTAAATTTTCCCCATTGTTCATTTATTTTTTCTGTCATTGTAAATAGAAGTTGAATAAAGAGATATACACTATCCAAGCACACCATACTTGTACACTATACTGTATATATATTCACATAGATACATATACACGCTACACCAAATATAGACTTGCTTATCATAATACCATTTGCCAAAGAATTCTAACCAGTATAAAAGGGACAATTGTCCTACTGCTTGCGCACTCAGATCATGAATAAATTCTCAAAACACCAGATACACTTATGTAAATTAAATATGTCATCTATGAAAGTTTGATACAAATGGGGAAAAAACAGGGGAACAGACAAATGGATAAATAGTATTAAGAAAGATCATTTTGTTCACTAGTACACAAAAGATTTCACTAAGATTGCTTCTCTGCATGGCACTTCATAAACCAGGCCTGGAAAACTTCCTATGGTGTCAATATACCTAGTCGTATAGCTTAAATGCGCACCTTACACACAGTTGTATGCAACTGACTTACTAAACAGTCTTCGTATATAAGCAACCTGAAGTCCACTTGCAAGTGCCAGCAAGATGTACTCACCAACTGTATAAAATATTACACGCTTCCTTGTGCTCTCGTTAGCTACAGAAGCAGAAATCAACAAATTAATAGTTAAAACTGTAAACATAAAGGACAACTAAAAACAAGAAGCCAGCGTGTTTCAAAACAAAGATTCATAAAACAATGTTAAGTTAGTTTCAATTGTATACAAAACACTATGCATACAGATAACTAGATAAAGCGTGTGTGCATTTCTCACTTGTTCTTAAAAGTTCTCACTATTCTTAAAATATTTTTGAGTAAGCTATCAAGCTGAAAAGAGTGTTAAAATGTTTTAATAATTGATCAAGTGACATGATCAGTTGTACTGTGTTTATAACAGAACTAATACGAAAAGTATCTTTCATAATACGAATAAGAAAAGGTCTCTACAGTCTGCATTATGATGGCCCTTCAGGATGATTTCTGACCATTAAACAAAGCATTCAACCAAAGGGGGTTTCCACTCCTGGCCTAAAATCGCGTTACCTCAATATAGCAACTGTTTTACAACTTGAACTAGGCAGACATCATTAAAAAATTGTGTGCCCCTAAACATATTACTACCGACTTACTGCGATGATCACGGTAGTCATGTGCCCTCAAGTACTTCTGTTCCGCTGTAACTGATTCAATTGCCTCCCTCAACTCATCAATTTTCACATTAATAGGGTCTAAATGTTCTGCAAAACAAAAAGGGTAAAAACACTAACGACTTATGCGACAATCATTTTGAGAGAGATAGAGAGAATAACAACTAAAGATTCAGAGTAAATTACAAAGGGACAAAAAGAAACATACTTAGGAGCTGGAACTTGAGAAGATGTTCAACTGCTTTATCTCCCGTTATAACTTCATCATCCATTTGAATAATACAATTGAAAATTATTACTTAACCAATTTTTAGAAAATAGAATAAAGAGTGTAGAAACCAATATAAACAAAACAAAAATCAAAGTGAAAGTTCTAATTTTACCTCGAATTGAGAACCCTAATTTAATCCCCAAACTAAAAGTCCCAATTGTAGCCCTAAGTGAAAATCAAAAGTAGAAGTAATTAATTGAAGAATGAAGAAGAGAAATTCAACAATGAAAATGCAGAAAAAGATAAGAGAGGTATATACCAATTACTTGAAGAAATGAGGCCCCAACTATCACCTGCAAAATCAAAAACATATTAGATATGGAGAAGAGAGTTAATAGAAAATAGAAGAGAGAAGAGAGAGTTATTTGATTTGATAGAGAGAGAGTCGATCTCTTCCATTCGATACAGAGAGAGTCGACCGAGAGTAAAAGTGTTTGAGTAGTGTGAAGTAAAAGTGTTTGAGCAAGAGAGGGGAAATTGGGCTTTTAATTTTGGTTAAGGGGGAAGCGGGCTTTAATTTTTCGTTTGGAGGGAAAATTACCGCCTTTTATTTTGGATAGGAAAAAGCGAAGCCATCCCTTTTTAATATTAATTATTTTAAAAAGGGTTGGTGTAACATAAGTTAAATAAAAATCTTAGATTATAGAATATCTTATATTATTCATTTTAAAATTTACATAATTAAATTACTTTATAAAAAATAGATTTATCATTCGGGACAATACTAGTTAAAAAGAAAGTCGACTTTGACCGGTTTGACCGTTATAAACCAAACCAAATACATGTAGAAAATTTTTTGAAAAATTACCACATCACTAAAATCGTTATATCTTGACACCCGTGCGATTGGAACGTCGAAAAAATAATTTTAAAAAATAGATTCATCATTCGGGACAAGACTAGTTAAAAGGAAGATCGACTTTGACCGGTTTGACCGTTATAAAACCAAACCAAATACTTGTAGGAAATTTTTTTAAAATTTACCACATCACTAAAATCGTTATATCTTGACACCCGTGCGATTGGAATGTCGAAAAAATAATTTTAAAAAATAGATTCATCATTCGGGACAAGACTAGTTAAAAGGAAGATCGACTTTGACCGGTTTGACCGTTATAAAACCAAACCAAATACATGTAGGAAATTTTTTGAAAAATTACCACATCACTAAAATCGTTATATCATGACATCCGTGTCATTGGAACTTCGAAAAAATAATTTAAAAAAATAGATTCATCATTCGGGACAAGACTAGTTAAAATGAACGTCCACTTTGACCGGTTTGACCGTTATAAAACCAAACCAAACATATGTAGGAATTTTTTGGAAAAATTACCGCATCACTAAAATCTTTATATCATGACATCCGTGCGATTGGAACGTAGATAGATTCATCATTCGGGACAAGACTAGTTAATAAAATAAAATAAATATCTTATGCAACACTTCAAACAGCAAACGCAACACTACTGTTACCTAACGCAACACTTCTGCCACGTTAGCAAATGATACGTCAGCATAGGTGGGTCCCACTTCTGCCACATCAATAATTATGGGTCCCACAATTGCCACACCAGCATGTTGGGCCTCCTGCCACGTCACACTTGTGGGGTCCACACTGCCACGTCAGCAATGGTGGGTCCCACAACCGCCACGTCATATTTTTAAAAAATAAATATATATCTAATGCAACACTTCAAACAGCAAACGCAACACTAGTGTTACATAATGCAACGCTTCTGCCACGTCAGTAAATGACACGTCAGCATAGGTGGGTCCCACTTCTTCCACGTCGGCAATTGTGGGTCCCACTTCTGCCACGTCAGCATGGTGGAACTTCTGTCACGGCACCCTTGTGGGGTCCACACTGCCATGTCAGCAGTGGTGGGTCCCACAACTGCCACGTCATATTTTAAAAAAAAAATATATCTAATGCAACACTACTGTTACCTAACGCAACACTTCTGCCACGTCAGCAAATGACACGTCACCATTTATTAAAATAAAAAAATTATCTAACGCAACACCAGCAGTAGTGTTGCATGATGTGAAACACTGTGGGTAATACGCAACACTAAATTATATCTAACGCAACACCAGTTAAGCTCAGTTGCAAAAGACCCAAAATTTCTACCTAACGAAACGCTTTCTGTGCAACGTTTTGTAAAAAGGGTTGCGTATGCTCACTTATGGCGTAGTGAATTTAGGAGATTAACCTAATATAGGTGTAATGATTACCGCAAGATCCTTGTGAGAACCTGATATTCCGAGTACATGCTGAATATGAGACTAAAGACTTTAGATTAACTTTTGAATGTCCAAGCTCAATCGAATATAAACGTAAAAATGTCTCATCTAGCAGCAAGGCTGTTAATATACTCTCAACTACTCCAATCACCACTGGACTGATTTGTCATGTTCCATCTACTTTTTCACCATTAACCATTTCAAGTCTCAGGTGCGACTTTACATCTATAGAATTAAAATACCTATACAATGGATATTAGTGAACAAAATTCAGGGTCACATAATTTTACTGAAATAATAACCCCAGTCCTTAGCATTAGGAAGTGCGAGACTGTAGTGGACTACCTTTCTACTTACTCCTACTCCAATTTCCGAGTAGTCCAGATATATTTTCGTAAAAACAGCAACCTTAAAAAGTACAAAAGACACCAAACATATGCTATTACCTGAAATAATAACCCCAGTCCTTAGCGTTAGGAAGTGCGAGACTGTAGTGGACTACCTTTCAACTTACTCCTTCTCCAATTTCTGAGTAGTCCAGATATATTTTCGTAAAAACAGCAACCTTAAAAAGTGATAGTGTTAGTGCCCAAGAGACAATGTAGTTGTGCTTCTAGGAAAGACTATTTTTTATGTTCCAACGATTATTTCTATATTGATTTATTATGTCTTAATTTACTGCGAAATAAATGTTAGAATAATAAATGTCCTTGGAATATGTAACATATATTCTATATCTTTGAGTATATGACTTAAAAATGAGATTATATGAATAGTGTTTATATTCCTAAATATCCCTAATCGAGCATTATTAATATGGGACAATTATAATGCATAAAGATTAGTATGTTTGTTGACTGATGACCACATCTCATTGGTCATAGGTATAGTGATACTAAAGTCAAGAACATAGGTGCATGTAATATTCTACATGGCACTGGATTGACCCACAGTGAGATTCTACATGTTGATAAGTCATTAGAAAGACTCACAGTGATAATGGTGTAACGATCCTTAGACTTGAGATCATTATATTTCTATACGAGGATTAATATACTTTGACTTCATTAAAAGTTAACTTTGACCGGGTAATGATAAAAGTGGACATTGGGTATATTATGAGACGTATGAGAAATATGAATGATAGATAAAGGATTTAACCCTCCTATTATAAGGAGAGATATTATTGGCCTCTTGATTGAGTGAGACTATGAAAATGCATGGCCATGCTCAAATATTGATTTGTTTTAATAGTCTACTCATTGATCAAGGAAACCCGGATCAAACGTTGAAGAGGATGACTAATTACATGCCTCGAGTTTAATCTATAATATTTGGTTAAAGAGATTATATTACACGGAAACATTAATCACGAAAGGTTTAATTGGATCACCATTTAATTATTATTACTTGGGTAGCAATGATGTATTACTAGATGCCGCTCATTGTTTACAATTTTAATTAGATATTAAAATTGTTGCCAACGTAATAATAACCTATAGGATCACACACAAAGAACGCTTGAAGGAGAAATAATTTAAATTATGAATTTAAATTAAATAAGTAATTTGTTCTATTTATAATATTAATTAAGTATGACTTAATTAATTAATTAAATAGAAAATGGAATTACTTTAACTAATTCCGAAATTAGTTATTAATTAATTAAGTGGGACTTAATTAAATAATAAATTGGAATTTCGGATTAGTATTAATTATAATTGGATTATAATTAGAAAACTAATTCTCTTCTCCCTCTATATATATCTCTTTATGGCTGATTTTATATGGTGATATAAGTTTTACAAAACCCTAGCCGTTCTTGAGAGAAATAAAGAAGATAGAAAGAGAAGCAGTTTTCGGGTGCTAGTACACATCAATCCTTCGAGAAAAGCGTTCGTGTGGATACCGGTAGAGCGTAGATCGCGAGAGCGGGATGTGTGGTGATTCAAGTAGCTAGGATCTCTAATTGTCATCCGTTCATGAAGCTTCTTTAAGGTAATCATCTAACTCCGAATTAAATATCATGTTTTTTGCATGGATCCTGCGGTAGGGTTTCGATTTTTATTCTTTTTCGCATTTTATTCCGCTGCATTTGATGCTCGAAACCCTTCAATGGCATCAGAGCTACTTGCAAAAACGTTTTAATTCGGTTATATGTTACAGTTTTGATATATATACGAGCATGTTTGATGATTGTCATGTATGATGCGTTGATTTTTATATATATGTATAAACTGTATGTTAATGATGATTGAGATGATCATATGATGATTATATAATATGTATATATACTGATATATATATGATTTATGTTTGTTCTTGATATGGGGATTGTATACGATACGATTTCTGTATACGCTGTTAAGATTTGGTGAAATCTTTGTCTAGTGTCCGATTTGCGCAAACGATATGTGTTTTCTGACTGGAAAGGAGCGTCTGAACAAAACTGATAGCATAGCCACCATCGACTCATCTGTAAGGCGTTTGACGCCGTTTAGTGCCTGAAAACGGCGATTTATTATTATCAGAATTTGGTTCTGATTTTCTGATTTTTTGCGTTATATGATTTCTTTGATTGGATCATCTAAAATATGATATGGTTACATGTTCTTAATTGTTATATGAGCATGGTGATTGGTTATGGCCTTAAGACCAATAGGATAGTGGTTTTGATTATATGGTTTGGTTTCTAAATACGACTTGCATGTCGTTGTTCCTTGTAATTAATAAATCTCGAATGTAACTCGAGTTCATCTTGTAAGTTTATTAGTGTAGCATGTTTTTAAAGTATTCATTGTAACCTTTAAAGAAGACAAGAAGAACAAGGAAGCAAGGAGGCGATTCCCCATGAAGATGCAATGGAGAAGACATGTATTTAAATTGTATTTTGTTAACCACCATAGATTGACCTTGATCTTTTCATTAGCTTGAAAAGATCACATAGGATGGGCCATAACCAAACACGTTTAATTTATGCACTTTACATATATATGAATGTATGTGATACAATGTATGTGTAGAGATAAAGATGCATGTTTAATTAGATTAATCATGTATGTATTAGATACGACACCCATGCCATGCCTGCTAAACAAGATAAAATCTGTAACGATTCAAGATTTTAAAATTAACAAACGATCATGAGATTCTTGTGTTTATGAAATATGGATTTTTAAAACACGGAATTAAATATGGATTTTTGATATCTAAAATTGGGATTTTCTGACAAAAGCGGATATGCGTATTCGTAAGGTTAATGGGTATTAAGTGTGACCATTGGGATCCTCCATATACCTGGGAAATGAACAATTTAAGATGTCAATTTGAAATATTTGGTTCAAGGAAAATTGAGGATCTCTTTATGATGTGATCATGATCGTTATAAATTTTCTAAACCCCTTAACAAAATTTTAAGTTTTAATCGGATGCTTTCCAATGAATGAACACTCATCGAATCCTAGATCGATAAGGGGAAGGGCTGTCAGTGGCAGGGGACTCCTGTCTATCATGGTGAGATGCGACGAATATAAACGGTTATATTCGGCCGTTGTATCATTGGGTCTAACTTAACTGAGTCGTCATAATAAGGTGAATATAAACGGTTATATTCAAATATTATGAACTTAGAAGCATAGAGTTTGGTAAGATATATTGGATAAATAGGAACAAATGTTGTTATGTGAACAAATGTTGTTCTACCAAACTATCCAAGAGTTGTATATGATATAATTGACAAATGTTGTCTACCTAAATAATCATGTTTTAAGGACTACCAGTGGTTGACTTAGGACATGACGAAATATGGATCTTGGCTCACTAGAAAGATTTATGGGATATACTTTCTGAATTAATAGTAAGGGCTATTAATTTGATAAAAATAGTGGGAGATATATATTGTGAATATATATGAATAATCACTTGAACATAATTTAACAAATTCGTAGACTAGTTATTTTATGCATTTTTAACATTGTAGATATTCAAAATGGTAAAAAACACAAATCACTTTTATGTGCGATCAGTCCTTGAGAAGGACAAGTTGACAGTAACTAACTTCCTAGATTAGCAAAGGAATTTGAGGATTGTCCTCAGGCAAGAGCAAAAGCTCTATGTCATAGATATTCCTCGCCCTAGAACTCTCCCTGAAGGTGCAACGGAGGCTCAACGAAATGCTTATTAGAAGCATTTGGATGATGACACCGATGTCACCTGTTTGACGCTTACGACTATGAGTCCTGAGCTGCAAAAACAGCATGAGAATTTTGATTCTTATATCATGATAGAGCACCTTAAACGTATGTTTGAAGGACAGGCTCGTCAAGAGAGATTTGATACAAGCAAGGCCTTGTATGCGTGTAAACAGGGTGAAAGGAAGAGAAAATGTCAAAATTATTTGGAGGATCTAAAGAAATTGAATGTTGTTCAGATTTCTGATTCATGTATTTATGTTATAGAAGTCAATTTGTCTACTTCTACATCATGGGTATTAGATACTGGATGTGGTTCCCACATTTATATAAATGTGCAAGAACTTCGAAGAAGTAGAACTTTGGCGAAAGGAGAAGTTGACCAACATGTTGGCAACGGAGCAAAGGTTGCTGCATTAGCTGTAGGCACTTATTATTTATCGTTGCCCACTGGGCTTATTTTAGAACTTGAGAACTGTTATTACGTGCCTGCGATTTGTAGAAACATTATTTCCGTTTCTTGTTTGGACAAGATTGGTTTTTCGTTTTGATTCAGAACAATGGTTGTTCGTTTTCATTGAATAATGTTACCTATGGGATTGCACGTTTGTTTAATGGTTTATATGTTCTTGATCTTGATACTCCTGTCTATAAGATAAGTAATAAAAGTCTTAAGAAAAATGACTCAAATCAAACATACCTCTGGCACTGTCGTTTAGGCCTTATAAATGAGAATCGCATTTCCAAATTACATAGGGATGGATACTTGGATAAGTTTGATTTTGAATCATACGAAGAATGCGAACTATGTCTCATTGGCAAAATGACTAAAGCTCCTTTTACCGGTCAAGGTGAGAGGGCCACCAACGATTGGAATTGATACATAGTGATGTATGTGGTCCAATACGTACGATGACAAGAGGTGGCTTTTATTATTTCATTACCTTTACTGATGATTTTAGTAGATTCGGATATATGTATCTTATGAAGAACAAATCCGAATCGTTTGAAAAATTCAAAGAGTATAAGGCTGAAGTTGAAAAGCAATTAGGCGAAAGTATTAAAACTCTACGATCTGATCGTGGGGAGAATACTTAAGCTTGGAATTTAAGAATTTCCTAAAGGAGTGTGGTATCGTATCACAACTTACTCCTCCTGGAACACAACAATGGAATGAGGTGTCTGAAAGGAGAAATCGTACCTTGTTGGACATGGTGCGATCGATGATGAGTCATGCGGATCTTTCAATTAGTTTCTGGGGTTATGCCCTAGAGACGGCTACACAAACACTAAATCGAGTTCCTTCAAAATCGGTTCAAAAGACACCATATGAGATATGGACTGATAAACGTAATATCATTTAATTTATGAAAGTTTGGGGATGTGAAGCGTTTGTGAAACGCTTGGTCTCTAATAAGCTAGTACCGAAATCAGATAAATGTAATTTTGTAGGATACCCATTAGAAACTAAAGGGTATTATTTCTATAAACCTTCCGAGAACAAAGTGTTTGTTGCTCGAACGGCTGTGTTTATAGAGAGAGAACTGCTTTCTAAGAAAAATAGTGGGAGGATAATAGATCATGAGGATCGAGAACTACAAGATATTGTTGAACCAGAGTTGGAACATTAGCAGAATGAGACTCAAGATGTTGAGAACAATACTGCTCAAGAAACACAGGTTGTTCATAGATCTAGTAGGATTTGCCATGAGCCAGAGAGATATTATGGATTTCTCATGACTCAAAGTGGCGATGTGATGCTTGTAGATAATGATGAGCCTCTCACCTACAAGGATGCTATGAATAGTCCAGATTCTGAGAGATGGCTAGAGGCCATGAAATCTGAGATGGATTCCATGTATGAAAACCAAGTATGAACTTTGGTTGAACCACCTGATGGGGTAAAACCCATAGAGTGCAAGTGGGTTTTCAAGAAGAAAACTGACATGGATGGAAATTAACGGACCTACAAAGCAAGACTAGTGGCGAAAGGTTTCAAGCAAATTCATGGTATTGACTATGATGAAACTTTCTCACCAGTAGCTACGATCAAATCCATCAGGATTTTGCTTGCGATAGCAGCTTATTAAGACTATGAGATCTGGCAAATGGATGTCAAGACCACTTTTGATAAAAGGGAGCTTAGAAGAGAATGTTTACATGACACAACCTCAGGGTTTTGTCGATTCAAGGTTTGCTAGAATGGTTTGTAAGTTGCGACAATCATTTATGGATTGAAGCAAGCCTCAAGGAGATGGAACATCCATTTTGATGAAACAGTCAAAGAGTTTGGCTTCATACAAAATGATGATGAGCCGTGTGTCTACAAAACGGTTAGTGGGAGCTATGTGGCATTCCTAGTATTATATGTAGATGACATATTACTAATAGGGAATGACATTCCTTCTCAATAGGCTGTGAAGACTTGGTTGGGAAAAAGTTTCTCGATGAAAGACTTAGGCGATGCTACCTATATCTTAGGGATCAGGATCTATAGAGATAGATCTAAAAGATTAATCGGCTTAAGTCAGAGTACATACATTGACAAAGTATTGCATCATTTTGGAATGCAAGAGGCAAAGAGGGGCTATGTCCCGGTGTCTCATGGGATAGCGATCTCAAAGGAAAAATGTCCTAAATCATCAGATGATAAGGACCGTATGTGTAAAGTACCATATACTTCGGCAATTGGTTCTATTATATATGCAATGATATGTACTCGTCCTAATGTCTCGTATGCTTTAAGCATGACGAGTAGATACCAGTCTAATCCAGGTGAGGGTCACTGGGCAGCTGTCAAGAATATTCTTAAGTACCTTAAACGAACTAAAGATTCGTTCTTGATATACAGAGGAGATGAGAAGCTGGTTATAAGAGGTTACACTGATGCTAGTTTCCAGACAGATAGGGACGATTCTATGTCCCAGTCTGGATTCGTGTTTTGTCTAAATGGAGGTGCTGAAAGCTGGAATAGTTCACAGTAAAGACAATAAATGATTCTACAATGGAGGCTGAGTATATTGATGCTTGTGAAGCAACCAAGAAGGTTGGTTGAGAATTTACTTAGGCGATATCACCTTATTAATGAGATTATTGATCAAGGAGATATACATATATGTAAAGTGCATACTAATGATAATGTTACGGAACCACTGACCAAGGCTTTGTCGCAGCAGAAGCACGAAGGTCACACTAGTTCCATGAGTATTAGATACATGAGCGATTGGCTCTAGTGCAAGTGGGAGATTGATAGTGTTAGTGCCCTAGAGACAATGTAGTTGTGCTTCTAGGAAAGACTATTTTGTTATGTTCCAACGATTATTTCTATATTGATTTATTATGTCTTAATTTACTGCGAAATAAATGTTAGAATAATAAATGTCCTTGGAATATGTAACATGTATTCTATATCTTTGAGTATATGACTTAAAAATGAGATTATATGAATAGTGTTTATATTCCTAAATATCCCTAATCGAGCATTATTAATATGGGACAATTATAATGCATAAAGATTAGTATGTTTGTTGACTGATGACCACATCTCATTGGTCATAGGTATAGTGATACTAAAGTCAAGAACATAGGTGCATGTAATATTCTACATGGCACTGGATTGACCCACAGTGAGATTCTACATGTTGATAAGTCATTAGAAAGACTCACAGTGATAATGGTGTAATGATCCTTAGACTTGAGATCATTATATTTCTATACGAGGATTAATATACTTTGACTTCATTAAAAGTTACCTTTGACCGGGTAATGATAAAAGTGGACATCGGGTATATTATGAGACGTATGAGAAATATGAATGATAGATAAAGGATTTAACCCTCCTATTATAAGGAGAGATATTATTGGCCTCTTGATTGAGTGAGACTATGAAAATGCATGGCCATGCTCAAATATTGATTTGTTTTAATAGTCTACTCATTGATCAAGGAAACCCGGATCAAACGTTGAAGAGGATGACTAATTACATGCCTCGAGTTTAATCTATAATATTTGGTTAAAGAGATTATATTACACGGAAACATTAATCACGAAAGGTTTAATTGGATCACCATTTAATTATTATTACTTGGGTAGCAATGATGTATTACTAGATGCCGCTCATTGTTTACAATTTTAATTAGATATTAAAATTGTTGCCAACGTAATAATAACCTATAGGGTCACACACAAAGAACGCTTGAAGGAGAAATAATTTAAATTATGAATTTAAATTAAATAAGTAATTTGTTCTATTTATAATATTAATTAAGTATGACTTAATTAATTAATTAAATAGAAAATGGAATTACTTTAACTAATTCCGAAATTAGTTATTAATTAATTAAGTGGGACTTAATTAAATAATAAATTGGAATTTCGGATTAGTATTAATTATAATTGGATTATAATTAGAAAACTAATTCCCTTCTCCCTCTATATATATATCTCTTTATGGCTGATTTTATATGGTGATATAAGTTTTACAAAACCCTAGCCGTTCTTGAGAGAAATAAAGAAGATAGAGAGAGAAGCAGTTTTCGGGTGCTAGTACACATCAATCCTTCGAGAAAAGCGTTCGTGTGGATACCGGTAGAGCGTAGATCGCGAGAGCGGGATGCGTGGTGATTCAAGTAGCTAGGATCTCTAGTTGTCATCCGTTCATGAAGCTTCTTTAAGGTAATCATCTAACTCCGAATTAAATATCATGTTTTTTGCATGGATCCTGCGGTAGGGTTTCGATTTTTATTCTTTTTCGCATTTTATTCCACTGCGTTTGATGCTCGAAACCCTTCAATGGCATCAGAGCTACTTGCAAAAACGTTTTAATTCGGTTATATGTTACAGTTTTGATATATATACGAGCATGTTTGATGATTGTCATGTATGATGCGTTGATTTTTATATATATGTATAAACTGTATGTTAATGATGATTGAGATGATCATATGATGATTATATAATCTGTATATATACTGATATATATATGATTTATGTTTGTTCTTGATATGGGGATTGTATACGATACGATTTCTGTATACGCTGTTAAGATTTGGTGAAATCTTTGTCCAGTGTCCGATTTGCGCAAACGATATATGTTTTCTGACTGGAAACGAGCGTCTGAACAAAACTGATAGCATAGCTATCATCGACTCGTCTGTAAGGCGTTTGACGCCGTTTAGTGCCTGAAAACGGCGATTTATTATTATCAGAATTTGGTTCTGATTTTCTGATTTTTTGCGTTATATGATTTCTTTGATTGGATCATCTAAAATATGATATGGTTACATGTTCTTAATTGTTATATGAGCATGGTGATTGGTTATGGCCTTAAGACCAATAGGATAGTGGTTTTGATTATAAGGTTTGGTTTCTAAATACGACTTGCATGTCGTTGTTCCTTGTAATTAATAAATCTCGAATGTAACTCGAGTTCATCTTGTAAGTTTATTAGTGTAGCATGTTTTTAAAGTATTCATTGTAACCTTTAAAGAAGACAAGAAGAACAAGGAAGCAAGGAGGCGATTCCCCATGAAGATGCAATGGAGAAGACATGTATTTAAATTGTATTTTGTTAACCACCATAGATTGACCTTGATCTTTTCATTAGCTTGAAAAGATCACATAGGATGGGCCATAACCAAACACGTTTAATTTATGCACTTTACATATATATGAATGTATGTGATACAATGTATGTGTAGAGATAAAGATGCATGTTTAATTAGATTAATCATGTATGTATTAGATACGACACCCATGCCATGCCTGCTAAACAAGATAAAATCTGTAACGATTCAAGATTTTAAAATTAACAAACGATCATGAGATTCTTGTGTTTATGAAATATGGATTTTTAAAACACGGAATTAAATATGGATTTTTGATATCTAAAATTGGGATTTTCTGACAAAAGCGGATATGCGTATTCGTAAGGTTAATGGGTATTAAGTGTGACCATTGGGATCCTCCATATACCTGGGAAATGAACAATTTAAGATGTCAATTTGAAATATTTGGTTCAAGGAAAATTGAGGATCTCTTTATGATGTGATCATGATCGTTATAAATTTTCTAAACCCCTTAACAAAATTTTAAGTTTTAATCGGATGCTTTCCAATGAATGAACACTCATCGAATCCTAGATCGATAAGGGGAAGGGCTGTCAGTGGCAGGGGACTCCTGTCTATCATGGTGAGATGCGACGAATATAAACGGTTATATTCGGCCGTTGTATCATTGGGTCTAACTTAACTGAGTCGTCATAATAAGGTGAATATAAACGGTTATATTCAAATATTATGAACTTAGAAGCATAGAGTTTGGTAAGATATATTGGATAAATAGGAAACAAATGTTGTTATGTGAACAAATGTTGTTCTACCAAACTATCCAAGAGTTGTATATGATATAATTGACAAATGTTGTCTACCTAAATAATCATGTTTCAATGAAGATAATTATGTAGTCATTCTTACTCTTTTGCTCAGCTAGCCGCCCCTTTTAGATAACTAAGGCATCAAGTGCAAGTAACTTGCCCTTTAGCCGCAATTCTGGAAGACTTGACATTGCATAGTACATAAGGAATTTTAATGAATTGCAAGTACAAATTGAGTCACTTTAGGTAAAATACAACATGAGCAATATCACTGTAATATTTGACTTAATTTATCAAATAAAAGAAAAGAAATAATACATAAATAATGTATTGAATAGGATATAAATTGTGTACTGAATGTATTGGGAAGTTACAAAATACATATATTAAATATATGTGGGAGTTACATATGTTTATTATGTAGTGAATAATGACAAAAGGAGTTAAAAAATATTAATTTATATTGATTGGACAATGAATAAATTATTGGGCAGTTACATTTTATGGGGTGGAGGCATGAGAGGTTAAGCCTATATATAGAGGATCATATCCTACAAGAAAAAGCACCAGAAATATTGAGAGCTTGTTCATTCTCTTTCCGGAATCCCTTAAAATATTTCATCAATATTCTCACATTGTTTTTGCAGGAAAAACTTTCATTGGTATCAGAGACCGTCACGTTTCTGGCATCTTTTCCACTTGGTTGTCGATGTCGCGCGTGTTAGTTGTGGGTTATTTTAAACGGTTCATGAATAGCGTCCTCCAACCATGGTCTCCTGCACATCGGTTCCATTTTTTTGTCCTTTATGTTTCATACTTCTATTGACATGTTTTATAGAGCATTTCTTTTTATGTCATCTGATTTTCTCCGTGTGTTTTTTTTTCTATTATTTTTGTCATCATGCCTACCACTTGTGTTTAGTAGTTTTATATATTCATGATATATTCTTGTTGGACATTGTTTTTCATTCATACTTAGTGATACTTTTTGTATTTGTCTTTTTGTGTTTCAATTTTGCGTTTTTTTTAAGGAATGTTCCTTTTGTGTCAAGTTGGGTATGTCAAGTATCATAGTTTTAAATATTGTCCAGGATTGTGTTTATATTGTGTGTTTAATTTTGATTTTATATTTCTTTTACACGTAATCTTGATTCTCTACTTAAATTAGTTTTACACATGCCGGTTTTACAATCATGTTCCTGTTTTGTGTTTTATGTGCATGATTGGTATGTTCTTTAAACTTATCCTGATTTATTTTTTGACTGACGAATTATTAATCTTGTCAATAATTGTTGTTAATAATTATTGTGGTTGCTGCTTGTTTGAGTTCATCCAGTCTGTTGCGCTTATAATATAATATATATATTTTGTTTTTGTGATCCCGATCTTTGTAATCAGTATTTGTTGATAATGGATTTTTTTTTGTATAACATCAGATATAGCGTGTTGTTGGATAATAACAAGGTTTTTTTTTGGCTGATCTAGAATTTTGTCGATAAAAAAAGGTGATATTATAAATGAAATTGGACTAGAGGATATTTTTATTTGGCTTATAAAAGGGGTTAATTGATTGACTTGTATTATTTTTTTTTCTTCGTGTTCATTTTGGAATTTGTTCGATTACTTGAATCTGCCTGTTTTTGTTTTGGCAATTTGTATATTATTGTCTTATTTATCTATTTTTTTGTTGATATTCTGGGATGAAAAATAAATTGATTTTGCGTGAATTGGAATATATCGTTGAAAGAGACGATGTTGTATTAGAGAAATATCCTAGTGGTGCTCTCTAGTGGTGCTCGGAATAGAGAGCAAGTAAAATATCATTTTATTAGTGTAGTCGAATGTAATATTGGTAATATGATCAAGGACATAGATGGTTGGTGGAAACTGAATTGAATGTCTAACATGGGAGACTGAATTGTTTTGAGAAATTGAATGTCTCAATTTACATTGAATGGAGCCGGTAAATCAGAACTAAATTGTTTATGTACAATTTAAAATTTATCGTTAAAATAGACGATATTGTGTTGGAGAAATTCTTATGGTTCTTAGGAAGGGGAGCGGAAAAGAAAATGTATGGAAATAATTGTGTTTAATATTTTATTAAGCAGAGCCAAAATGGGGAATAAAGATTGTTTGGAGACAATCTGAAAATATCGGTTGAAAAGGATTATTTTGTAAGAAATATTTTTATGATGCTCAGAATAAAGAGCATATAAAAATGAAAAAAAATGGGAAATTTATGATGAACATAAATGAATGATTATCTTTGAAATAATTCAATTTTTTATAGAAAAATTGGGACAAGTGTCTAGAATTAAATAAACAAGAATTATTGGTTTTATTGGAATAAGGGTTTAAAGAACTTTAAAAGATATTTTAAAAAATAACGCCTAGCAAGGTGTGGTTGAGTTGGTATATCTTAGTTGTGGTTGAGTTGGTATATCTTGTGGACTAGAAAATGTGTGTGTTTGTTTAAAATAATTTGTTTGATTGGAACCCATTGGTATACGTGGTAATTGGAAATCGTTGTTGAAAAAGACAACATTGTAATCGAAGAAATTTTAGTGGCTCTTAGAATAGAGAGTAGAAAGATAATTTTGAATCGATATGAAAGAATTAATTGTTCGATGTTGTGTAATCGATTGACTTGACTTGGCGTATTTAATTGGTCTAGTGAACGGATACGAAAGAAATCCTAATCAAGCCTAGTGAGAGGTTGTGAATAGGATAATGAAGTACTTGAAGTGTATATTGCACCACTAATTGGTTATGAGGCAGACGTGCCTGAATTTATTGATTGTTCTGGTGCAGATTTCAAAGGTAATAAGATAATGAGAATTCAATTTCGGAAGACCAATTGTTTTATGGTGGATCCGAAGTTGGGAAAGTAAGATGCATGAATGTGTTACAAGAAGTGAAAGTGACAACATTCAATTAGCAAATTGTGTAATCAGTTTTTTTGAGCCTGGTGATAGGCAGTAAAGAAGAATCATGGTGAAGTACTTAAAGAGTACGTAGTAAAGCAAATTGATTTGTAAGGCACATGTGTCTTAAAGTTATTGGTTAATAAGACGTGAATTCTTAAAAGTAATAAAGAAAGTGAGAATTCAACTTCGGGACACCTACGTGATTAATTAGATCAAGTTGAAGTTGAGAAAGGAATGAGAAACATGTTGATTTGACTTACAAATATTCAAGTCATGATATTGAAAATGTTATTCTCACGAATAGTGGGAGTGAGCGTAGACTCCAAGAAAAGTGGGAGTCACGTGAATTGTTTGAAATGATGTGAAGTGGGAGTAACAGAAATATTTGATAAATACGTCAAGTGGGAGATGTAACATTTGACTTAATTTATCAAATAAAAGAAAAGAAATAATACATAAATAATGTATTGAATAGGATATAAATTGTGTACTGAATGTATTGGGAAGTTACAAAATACATATATTAAATATATGTGGGAGTTACATATGTTTATTATGTAGTGAATAATGACAAAAGGAGTTACAAAATATTAATTTATATTGATTGGACAATGAATAAATTATTGGGCAGTTACATTTTATGGGGTGGAGGCATGAGAGGTTAAGCCTATATATAGAGGATCATATCCTACAAGAAGAAGCACCAGAAATATTGAGAGCTTGTTCATTCTCTTTCCGGAATCCCTTAAAATATTTCATCAATATTCTCACATTGTTTTTGCAGGAAAAACTTTCAATCACTAATCTTGAAATTACATTGTTCACTGCAGTCTCTTTGCCTGAAAAAGGTTGTACTCCTATCATACAGATTAAAAAAACTATTACTACACATAGACAGATATAATAACATCTACATATACACACACCAGTATAAGACCATGAATTAAACTAATTTCAATCCAATATACATCATCTAAAAGCATTCCAACATATAAAATTAAAGACTATACATACATTTAAATCGAAGCCTATACAAATAAAAAGAAAACAATTAACAACAAATAATTCTTTATTCCAAAAAATATTGAAAGCCCTAACTCTCATCAATAGACCATAGGTTTCCAGATTCGAACATATAACAAACATATAAATATAGTAAAACATGTATGCATAGGATTATCACAACTACAGTTAGCACATTAGCACACCAGGAAAAACATAATAAAATGCGAATAATATAAGCAATTACCTTGTCAAAATGTAATCCAAATTTCAGGAGTGTATTATCAAATTTAAATTGAACTTGATACCTGAAAGAAACATTAGAGACTCAAACAACAAAATAACAATGAAAAATTCTATTAAAACTAAAATCAAACAGTTGGAGTGCAAGGTTTAAATCATTTATATATTGAAAAAATTCTCGAAAAGAAACAGACTCATGCTTTTGAGTAGATATAGAATCAGGAACAAACCATTTCAGTTATCAAAGGTGAACCATAATTGAATGCATCTCACTTTCATTCTGCAATTAATACAAAAAGAGAAATGGTTAGATGAATATTAGAGAGAAGATACAAAGTAAAGAGAAAAGAAAGCTAATGAAAGAAAGATAAAGATAAATTGAGAGGGGTATAAACAATATCTCATTCAAATTTGAATTCTCGAAACCTGAGCTTTCAGACTTCATAGCAAGCTTCCAAGAGAAGCTTCAAATTGTTAACTAAGTTTAAATTTCTTTTGGATTCAATAATAATAACTTAGTACGAAGAGCACGTGAAATGGACACCAAGGCTAGACTCTACTGTATAAACTGGTATGAGATAGTTAATCTGCTTTATAAAACGGTTTAAGGCAGTGGCATTAGGCGTAAATGTTCGAAACTTTATGGGTCAGAAGTTAGCATTGAAACTTTATTGTAGTAATCAGGCAGCAGGAACTATTATATAAAGAGATGTATTATAATATTCTATTATTTTCTATAATTTATTTTTCTACTAATTAAAATATATATATATGAAAATATGGGTAATAAAACAAAAAATATTAAAAAATACATTCGTGCATCACACGAGGAATAAGCTATATAGTAAAAAATTACACAAAATCTGTAAAACACTTACAATATAGAAAATTTTGTATAAAAATCGAAAAAAGGTCTACATGATTAGATAAATTTCACTTTTTCTATTAAATAAAAACTAAAAAAACAATTTTTATATAATATTTATATGTATACGTATGTATTTTAAAGTAATAACTTAAAGTAACTGTGCATCGCACGGGTTATAGGCTAGTATATTATTATTATTTTAATATAAAAATGAAGGAAAATAAGCTTTTGGGGGACCTGGTCACCCCCTTAAATCCGTCCCTGGACATACCCCAGTGGCTTAGTTATCACAAATGAGTTTTACAAACTAGAGTAACAATTTGGTCGTTGGGCAATCAAGTCTTGTCGAACTTTTAAGGCTTAAACTTGGATTTAATTATGTTCAGATTCTTTTCTTTTTTTTTTGTTCTGGTAAAATTAGGATGTTATTTAAGAGTAGATTGTAATTCAATTAAGACTTTATAAACCATCAAGACTTTATAAACCATATGGTAAATAACTCTATAAAGTTCTTTTTCTTTTACTATTTAGATTTATATGCCTTACAAGTTAATACCGGTTCTAAGATAATTTTCGGGATGAGTTAGAGTCGAAACCACAACCTGGGACGACTTTACCACTTGGGCTATCCAAATGTCAGATCTACGAAATTCATTAAATTAATACTCCCTCCGTCTCCCAGGTTCTTTACGGAGACCAAGGATAGTGGATGTTATATTTTTAAAATAAATGAAGTAATGGGTGTAATAATAATTTTAGTGTTTAAATAAATGAAGTAGTGGGTGTAACAGTGTAAACTGTTGAAAAAGTGGAGTGAAGTAATGGATGTAATAATGTATTTTATTATTAAAAGTTACTATTTTTAATAATGTAAAGATGGCGGGACGTCCCAAAAAGAAAATTATAAAGAAATGAATTACAATGTACTCTTAAATAATAGCCTAATTTTATACATATTTATTAGATTGAATTACAATAAATTAATACATATTTAATTATACCTAAAAATATGTATTAAATTATACCTAATAATTATACCCTAATTATACCTAATAAATATGTATTAATATTTTTTTTAATTTTTTTATTTAAAAATTATTAAACTTTATTTGAGCATTATAATTATTGTATCAATATTAAATATTAATTGCAAATATAATTAAATTTATTTTTAGGTAAATTAAAGATTAATTTTTTTTACATTGCGTCCTTTTTTATTTCCTATCGAATACCACTCCAATTTTTTTTAACAATTGTAGTACAAACGACACTTAACTTCTCAAACAATTTTTATTATTAGTGATTATGGAAATCGTAATAAACTAGAAATATATAAAATTTCGCTTAACACCTGTAATTAAAATAATATTAATAGTTTTTTTTTAATTTTAGGTCCACTTTAATGATCAAGTTGATCATTAAAGTGGATCTAAAATATCAAGTTGATCACTGTTGTGGGAGGATTTTAACACAACTACATGGAGGTTGTTGCTGGAATAGCGCCGTTAAATATGGTGTTGACTAGCTGCCCAGGATGGCTCACAACTAGGCTTCCGAAGAACACGGGAGGTGGTTCCTCGATGGATCAGACTGAATCTACGGGAATAGAGCTCAAGGGCCGTACAATATCGATGTGTTGGCCTGCCAAGAACCCTAATTATGAAAGTGAACGTGCACCGGAGTATACTTGCTCTTAGTATCAACGTGCGTTTCGAGAAGAGACCCCGTAAAATGCCTACATACCACTATTTATAGTGGATCAAACCCGTATGTAGTTCTTGATTGATATGTTCGGTTGTTTGTGATGGGTTATCTCGTATCTGATGAGATAATGAATGATATTTACGTGTATCAACTGATTGTGATGTATTTATCAGGTTTCCAAGCCATACTAGGACTGTTGGAAGCCTATCCACTGATGTTTATCTCAAGAATATGTGATTTATCATGTAATAATGATGTATATCTCTGAATAATCGAGTATTTATCTGATATGAAGTGTATATTGGTTGTAGAGACGTGCTCCTAAAAGATAGGAGGTTGTCCTTATCTGAATCTGTGTCTCTGCCAGGCTTCCGGGGAAGCTGGGGTACCGCCAGTAGCCTGGCTCCGGTAGCCCTGCTGGCTGGCTGTTTGTGGTAACTGTACTGGAAGCCCAAGGGACTTTACGGGCTCTCAATGGCTGTTCACCCTTCCGGCGACTTAATCCACACCCAAGATCGAGGTATGTTATCACTTCTTTTAGCCGAACTTCTGGCCTTTGCCTTTATCTTGAATTAACTTGTTTGCATACATTTAGCCGTACATAAATGTGTATGTATCGCCATGTTTATAGCCTTGAATCCGTTGTGCCATGCTCTCTTGGCTTACATGTATTTTTTGTGTTATACTCTGGGTGTGTTTAGCGTTTTGCGGTTGCTCCTTGACTTGAGTATCCATTTTTGGCTTTCTATCTTTGATTGAATCGCATGCTAGATGCCTTAGGTCTGTTCGTAGCCTCATTATTTCTTCTTATCTGCGTATGTGTACATATAGGTTGTTTGATATTTATCCACAATAGGTAATATGAGATCTTTCTCTTAGATTCACTCTCCTTTATGCGATTAGCACTCTTAACGATTACCTTTTCGACTTTCCTTGGGTATTCATTTTATCGTACTTGCATCGCTTGCATTGCATAGATCCCTTTGATTGTGCTCACATTCTTACTGACCATCCTTTGCGCCTTAGCTCTATGCACTCAGACGCTGTGGTCCTTCCAAATCAACCATTAGGTAGTCTAGTGAACTTCTGTTTTCCGCCATTTTTGATCTTGTTGAGTCCCCCGGGCTACCGTAAACTTATCTTAGGCCATGGGTCTTTTTTGCACTGAGGGTTCTTTTGATGGCAACGGAATAAGAAATTCCATTGACAATCAATCTTTCCATTTTATATCATTCAAAATTTTTGATTTTCAAATTACATTATTATATTTTCGATTTAATCCACATAATATCATTTTAATCAAACATCAATTAACCGTTATATAATTATGAAATTTTTCATTTTGTATCACTTGAAAGTTTTAATTTTTAAATAACACCATTGGGTGTTAACTCCACAATACCACTATACTAATAAATTTGATGGTTCTAATATTTCGGTCAAACTTCTTGATTTTTGGTGCGCAAAAAGATGTTCAACAATATTTTGAGGGCATAAAATCAAGAAATTCTAATAGATTCATCACATTCATTAAAATAATGATATTTTGGAAATGAAACCAAACTAAAATGGTGTCTTTTAAAAGTCAAAAATTTCAAAGTCATATCAAATATAAAATTCCATAATTTTAAACGGTCGACTAAAGTTTGATTAACATATTGAAATTATGTGGATGAATTTAAAGGTAAAATAGTTCCACTTGGAAGTCAAAAGCTTCGAGTTGTATCAATGGAAAAGCCAATTGTACAATGGTATCAAATATAATATCCCTTTAAAATAAATTCATTTCAAATTATGTGATTATTTTTATTTGGACTAAATGATAAAAAAGTATTTGGATGATTAGAAAAAAAATCCTCCTATTAAAAAAATTATCATCATCCACTATAAAAAATTATTAACAAGCAATCTCATACATCCAAATTACCAAATTACATATATTCATTATTATTCAAAAAAATTAAAAATTTCTACATAATCCAGTTTTATGGATTGGTACACACATTTTATTTAGGTTGAAATTTTTAACTTGATTCATGAACTATTCATTTTTTACGTTTTACATCCATTTTAGCTTTGGATATAGTCCGATTTATTATTTAATCCTAATTATGAAAATTTTGTATATTAATTTTAAATGTCATTAATATATGTTATTATATTTTTAGCAAGTTCAACAATAAAATTTAAATTAATCTTTCATTTTTTGGAATTTATCGATGCATATCATCGTATGACATATAACTAAATTTATTTTAAATAAATTTTATTACATTAATATTAGTTCTATCAATTTTTTTTATTAGATCTTGAACAAAATTCATGAATGAAAAACAATGATTTAAAAAGAAGTATGAAGAAAACTGAAACGATACACAAAAATGTAGCTATTAATCGAACCATCAAAATTAAATCAAAGGACAGGAAAATTGTAAATTTCGCAAGATGGTAAATTAACATGACTCAATTTAGCTGGTTGATGAACCGGTAAATGTAGGTAATTGGATATAAATGATGAATAATTCATACAGATCCATCATAAAAAATAATTAAATAAGAAAATAAAGGATGCATGTACCTGTTATATGTAGAAATGTAAGACGACGAGAGAAGATTATACCTGTAAACAGATAGACCACCTCACCGGAAAATCAAGAAAGTCACCGGAGAATGAAGGAGAGAGATGATCACTGTAGACGACGAGAGATATAATGTATAATTTTAAACAAGTCAAACAAGCTCTAAATACTTACATGATGTTTATCAGTGTCATGAGCATTCAAAACAACTTGATTTGGGAAAATCGATCCACATACGTCACATAGTAGTGGGTTCCCATTCTTGTACATTTTCCTATGTGTAAACCAATTGTGCTTGTCAATCGCATCTTCAGTAGCAAATCTATCCATGCAGTGATAGCAATATTTCTCACGTCTCTTCCCCATGTCCCCTTGTTGTCCCCTAATGGTTTTGTTTACCTTTCCTAAATAACTGGTGTGGGCTTCCTTAAAACTGCTACACTTGGTTATATAGCCAAGTGCTTCTTTATTCCTTGTCTTCCTGTGCGTCAAATGATGGTTTGTCTTTGACAGAATTTGTTTTAAAATAACCATCCAATTTCCTTATATGGAAATGGAATGCTTCTTCTTTTTCTACTTCAAGGTCTCCAAATTCTAGCTTCCATATACTTTGAGATTCTTTTCAAGCCATGTGCATTGTCCAAATTTTCAAGTCACTTTCAACTACTAAGCTTGACATAGACAATGATCCGTTGATGTAGTAACCTTGACATTCATTGATAGTAGAATAGATTCATTCGTTGAAATAGTCTAAACCTCATCTATTGAGTTACATCTTCATTTGTGCTGAATTACAAATGTGACGCCCCCAAATCGGCCCTGTCCAGGGACCCGGGTCGTCACATCAGGTCTCAGCATCCTACAACACACGTTAGCTCAATATAAATAAAATATTTATTACAACGGAGCATAGCAGTCCCACTCCGCAGATCCAAGATCGGTCTCACACATTATTACAATACGATATATTACATCTCTGAATATTATCTTACACAAGTCTATGAAGTAGAAAAGGTAACAGGTTCGAGCTGGTTGTTCTAGTCCTTGTCAGCATAGCCCGGAGATTTTCCCTTTCCTCTGGATCCCTGGATGGACGTCTCACATATTTCTTTCTTGACAGCTGAACAAATATTGTAAAGCAAGAATGAGCAACTATGGTGCTCAGCAAGTTCTCTCCTTGCTCGGTATATAAATATATTAATATTTACCGAAAGAAATACTCGAAATTTAAAGAAAAATCAAATATCAGAAATCTGACACTTTGACTCAAGACTCATCTCGAAAATAGATACTCAAAAGACTCATTTGGTGAAACTCTGATGACTCATGATAATTGAATAACTGGTCTTCCATCCTTTCGGTATCTCGGCGGGGCGATCAACTATCCGACCGGGAATACCGTCCTCCAATGACACTGTACTTCGCCAGATCATGGCTACAATACGATATCAACGAATATAATATATAGTATGAATGCTAGCATCATAGTGGGTGATTATATCAACCCTGGCATCATAGTACCTAAAATATTCTCGTATCCTAAAATAGTACCTGGCATCATAACGGTTCACGAGTCTCTCTTTCTCTATAATGGGTCTCTTTCCCAAAATTGACCAGTAGAATACAGAATTCCCGAACATTTAATGAACTGATATTTTGAGATAAACTTCACAGGAAAATATTTAATTGATCTGGCAGACTGCTAGTTTTACTCAATGTACCACCAATCCGAACAATGGACTGATGTAAACTCTCAATAAACATATTTTAATTGATTGACACGAACAAAGTGCCAACCCTTGACAAGAAAGGCAACTATCTCGAAATAATGAGAATAGTCTTAAATGAAATATAATGAGTCGTACTGAACAAATAGTACTAGTCGAAATATTATAATACTCCAAATTGATGAACGTTAAATAGAATTTTTTTCATTCGATCAAAGAGTAAAACTCTAACGATTTTAAATAGTATAACTCCTATTGATTGATTCGAACGATGAACCAACTAAAAGATAATCAATAAATATTGTCGAATTTGTACAATAAATCCGACTGAGAAGAATGAATTTAACTATCTCGAACAAATGAGAATAGTTCCACTGAATCGAAATAAATAGTCGTCTCGAATTAATGAGACCGACCCGATAGCAACGGAATTGCTTCTACGCTTATAGGAAATGTATTTCGCAAGTAAACTAATTCTATCAGTAACGTAATATTTAATGAGAAAATAATGCTCAAAAAGAAATTATTGCATCATAAGGAGCAACAAATGAATCTCATAATTTATAGCTCGAAATTAAATAAGGAATGAAATAATATGAACAGAAATAGAAAGTTTCCGAGAGTTAGGGTAAGAATGAACTTGCCTCTGTCTCCACGCTAAATGCTACCAAATAAATAAAAGATTGCGAACCGCGATCAAAAGTCTCAATTCTCGAAAAAGGGAAACTCTATTATAATTACCAAAATGATTTTAGTACTCGGTAAGAAATTTATCACGCAATGTCAAAATAACTCGGTAATAATCACAAAATTTTTTCAAACATATAATTGAATTATTCTCGTACTCTTAAAATCTCGCTAAGGCATTATTCGAAATATTTTATTAAATGAAGGCTCTATTCGCCTTTCCTATTATTTTTTTAATAAATTGGATTTTATAACCTCGTATCAGATCAAATAAAGTTTACGTGAAACTCTTGCCCTAATTATCTACAAGGAAAAATCTTGTTTTACAAAGGTCTCTAATTATTCCTAAATAAATTTTAATAATTATTCTACTAAAATCACATCTTTAAATTAAATTAGCTCTTAACAAATTTCTACTAATTATCTAAAATTCTCATTTTAATACGAAATTCTCTAAATTAATTTGGCTCGTATCAAGTCTCTATAATTTACCTAAAAGCTCTCTTTTTTTTTAATTAAGTCCATTTTAGGGAAACAATAATATAAATATCTATTTATTCTCAAGATCAAAGTATTCAAGAATCCATTTTTCTTTATTCAATTTAAAATCATACTAAATATTCCCACTAAAAAAATGTAATTCTATATAAAAATAATAATACTAATTTTGTTACTCTCACTAACTTCTAGTTTCTCTTTTTAACATTCAATTAATAAGTCAAAAATTCCTTTTTATTCCTAAAATCAAAAAACCTCCGTTTTTAATCATCTTTAATACAATTTGACAAGACCCTTTTAAAATTAAGTTTTTATTCACTACTTACTCCTTTTATCAAGTTTCAAATCATAATTCCCTTTTCTCAAACCAAATTTACATTCTAATTTTATTATGAATTAATCATTTTTATGAATTAAAATTACAATTATTCACATAACCATCAATTAACAATTAATTGATTAATATTAACCAAAAATCCAACTCCCCCCACCATCGTCTCTCTCTCGCTACCTCTCTCTCGCTACCCCTCTCTCTCTCATTTCTCTTTATCACACCTCTCTCTATCACACCTCTCTCTATCTCCCCCTCGTTTATCACTGTTCTCTCTCCTCCCCCCCCCCCCCCCCGGCCGTCTCTCTCCCTCCTCCGTCGTCTCTCTCTCTCTCTCTCTCAATCCCCTGCTCTCTCTCCCTTTCTCTCCGCCTCAATCTCTCTCGCCCACTGTCTCCATCTCCCTCCCTCTCAGCCCCCTTCGATCTCTCCTCCTGCTACCTAGAACACCACCACCGGCCTCCTCCGAGGTCGCCATCGCCGGGCACCACCGTCCCTCTCCCGATATGCATCACCATCTCAACCACCAAACATACAACCCATTTACTTATTTCATCTATCAATTATATTTTTAGTCTCACAATTGATCCAAACATCAAAAATTACAAACCCCACATTAATCTTCACACAACTCAATTTCTTTCTAAATACAAACATCACAATTATGCTATCAACAATAGAAATTAAAGAAATAAAGAGAATTTGGGCATAAAGTTCATACCCTTGTTTTAGAAAATACTTTTAGTGTTAGATTCTTGAAAACCCCTTATAAGTGGATATCAAATTGAAGGGTTTTTAAAACTCTACACAAAAATACAATTGCATGTATGATCAAGACAAAATTATAGTAGATATAGGGCTTGGAAAGTGGTGTGTTAATGGTGGAGAAAATAAAGTGGATGGGGGTGGTTTTTGTTTCTCTCTCTCGGAAGACGAGAGACTAAATGGTTCTCTTTGTTTTTCTTTTACTAAAGCTCTAATTTATATATATGATATAGTTTAGTTGGGTTGTAAATAAAATCAAATCTCTTGGCCTTTTAAGAGTTGGCCCAATTCTAACAAAAATATTCTCATCCAACTAAAACTTACACACCAACTCATTGGGCTCTTAGTGGACACTAGGAAAATATTTTGGGTTAAATTACATAATCCACTAAATACTTTTAATACCCACTAATTATTTACTACACTATTTGGATTATATTACTATATTCTAAATACCTCTTATTTAGTCCAATAAAATACATACAAATAAAATAAATAAGATAGAAGTTAATTTGGGCACTAATTAAGAAAATAATAGCACTGGAAAAATAACATCAACTAATTTATGCCTATTCGCCTTATATTGGTCAAAAATCCAAAATTGCACTTTTACGAAGATTTATTCATAGAGAGGCTCGCAATATTATAGGAATTTCACGGTTGTTACAGTCTCCCCCCCTTAAAAGGATTCCGTCCTCGGGATCGACATTCTTAGCTAAACATCTCGGGGTGTTTTGTACGCATTTCATTTTCTAATTCCCAAGTGGCTTCTTCAATTTGACGGTTTCTCCAAATCACTTTTACTAACTTCACTTTTTTATTTCGCAGTTCATGCACTTTGTAGTCTACCACTTCCACTGGTTGCTCTGCATAGGTCAGGTCAGCTTTGACATCGATGGGTTCATACTCTAATACGTGTCGGTGATCAGGATGATAAGCTCTCAATATTGATACGTGAAACATGTTGTGAATATGCTGAAGGTCTAGCGGTAAGGCTAATTGATATGACACGGCTCCAACTTTCTTAAGGATTTCAGAGGGTCCGATATGCCTGGGACTCAGCTTCCCCTTCTTCCTGAATCTCATCACTCCTTTCCACGGGGAAATTTTCAGCAACACTTTATCTCCTATCTCAAATGACTTACCCTCTTTCTTTAGATCTGCATATTTTCGCTGACGGTCTTGAGCAACAACTAATCTTTTTCGAATCTTCTCTATGGATTGCTTAGTTTGATGGACCATTTCTGGCCCTAGTATCCTTCTTTCACCGACTTCATCCCAATACAGTGGAGATCTGCACCTTCTTCCATATAAAGCTTCATGCGGGGCCATACCGGTACTGGAGTGATAACTATTATTGTATGCAAACTCAACTAACGGTAGATGATCATCCCAACTTCCCTTGAAATCAAAGGCGCAGGCTCGGAGCATATATTCTATTGTCTGAATTGTCCTTTCATTCTGTCCATCTGTCTGCGGATGATAGGCTGTACTCAAATTTAACTTAGTGCCAAGGCATTCTTTTTTTGAAAACTCTTCCAGAATCTAGAAGTAAAGCGGGCATCTCTGTCTGACACAATTGACACGGGCATTCCATGACGAACTACCACTTCTTCCAAATACAGACCTACTATTCTTTCTACTGAATACTTTTCACTGATCGGAAGAAAATGCGTGGACTTCGTAAGTCTGTCAACTATAACCCATATGGCATCGTAATTTACTCTGGTTCGAGGTAAACCTACTACAAAATCCATGGTGATGTGCTCCCATTTCTATTCGGGAATCTCTAATGATTGAAGTAATCCACTGGGTCGTTGATGTTCGGCTTTCACTCTCTGACAGGTCAAACACTTGCTTACCCATTCTGTAGTCTCCCTTTTCATGTTAGGCCACCAATAATTCTGTTTGATGTCTTGATACATTTTTGTGCTCCCTGGGTGAATGGAATATCTCGAATTGTGCGTTTAGCTCATGATTTCTTCTTTCAATTCTGTGACATTAGGAACCCAAATTCTCGAAGCAAATCGTTTAATTCCCTTATCATCTTTTGAGCTCAAAAACTCTTCTCATGCCAACTCTGATCTTCTTTCTTCCATTACTTGTTCCTGACAACGGTGAATCTTATAGGGTAGTTCTGGTTGAAAATGAATGATGCAAACTCTTTCATTGTTTTGGACTAGGACCTTGACTTCTAACTCCATTTTCTCGAATTCTCTGATTAATTCTTCTGAGGTCGTCAACAGGTTGAGTCTTTCCTTTCTACTTAAAGCATCAGCTACAACATTAGCCTTTCCCGAGTGATAGTTTATCGTGCAGTCATAGTCTTTGATCAATTCTAACCATCTTCTCTGTCTCATGTTCAATTCCTTCTATGTGGATATATACTTTAAGCTCTTGTGATCCATGTAAATCTCGCATTTTTCTCCATACAGGTAATGTCTCCAAATCTTGAGTGCAAAAACAATAGCAGCAAGCTCTAGATCGTTAGTAGGGTACCAGGACTCATATTCTTTCAGTTGTCAAGAGGCGTAAGCTATTACTTTCCCGTGTAGCATCAGTACGCAACCTAGTCCTTGTGAGAAGCATCGCTGAAAATCATGAAATCGCCTTGTTCATCCGGTAAGGTTAAAACTGGGGCAGAAGTTAGTCTCTTCTTCAATTCCTGAAAGCTGTCTTCGCATTTGGAGGTCCATTCAACTTTTCACTCTTTCTGGTAAGTCGAGTCAGTGGCGTAGCTATCTTTGAGAAATCTTTCACAAATTTACGATAATAATCGGCTAGTCCAAGGAAACTTCTAACCTCTGTTGGAGTCTTGGGTCTCTCCCAATCTGCTACTGCTTCTATCTTCGCGGGGTCTACAGAATTTCCTTCACCGCTCATAATATGCCCTAAAAATTGAACTTCTTTCGGCTAGAATTCGCGCTTTGAAAATTTCGCATAGAATATTTCCTTCCTCAAAGATTCCAGATGCAAACGGAGGTGTTCAGCATGTTCCTCAGGAGACTTCGAATATATCAGAATGTCATCAATATATACAATCACGAACTTATCCAAGTATTTCTTGAACAGACGATCCATTAATCCATGAAAGCAGCTGGAGTATTCGTCAATCCAAACGACATAACTAAGAACACATAATGTCCATATCGGGTTCTAAAGGCAGTCTTAGGAATATCCTCGGGCTTGATCTTCAGTTGATGATATCCGGATCTTAAGTCGATCTTCAAAAAATGCATAGCTCCCTTACATTGGTCAAACAGATCATCGATTCGAGGCAGGGGGTATCTGTTCTCGATGGTCATCTTGTTCAGTTCACGATAAGCAATACATAGTCGCATAGATCTGCCCTTTTTCTTCATGAACAACACTGGAGCTCCCCACGAGGATACACTTGGTCTGATTACACCTTTGTCAAGTAGCTCTTGTAGTTGTGTTGCCAATTCCTTCATTTCCACTGGTGTCATCCTGTAAGGCGCTTTTGAGATGGGCGAGGTTTCTGGTGCTAGATCAATTGTAAATTCTATCTCTCGATCTGGTGGTAGACCAGGCAACTCACCGGGGAAAATATCTTTAAACTGATTAACTACTGGAATCTCATCGATTGTAGGGGTCTGTTTCTCGTTATCTATTACATGAGCCAGATAGGCTTGACATCCTTGTCGAAGTAATCTTTTAGCTTGAATTATTGACAGAAAAACCTTAGTCGGTTTCCGTCCACGAAACGGAATTCTTAAACCATTAGGTCCACTTAGGCTAACTCTCTTCCGATGACAATTTATTTGGGCATCGTAATGTGCTAACCAATCCATCCCTAGGATTACATCGAATTCCCCTAGCTTAAAAGGGATGAGGTCTGCGTCAAAACGTTGTCCCTGTATCTCTGTAGAACAATTCAGACACAATCGATTCACTAAAATAACTTCCTGATTAGCTACTTCTATGCTCAAAATTCCCTCTAAGGGCACAGACTCAAGATTCAACTTATTCATGAAGTTCTAAGATATAAAAGATTTGGTGGCTCCGGAATCAACTAGAGCGCACACATTCTCAGAATTTATTAGAAGCATACCCGCGATTACATCGCTATCGTCAATGGCATCTCTTACAATCATGTTGAAAGTTCGTGCTGTTGGCTTGTTGTTAAGAGGTGCTGTGAGTCGAGGCACTGGATTCTCCCTTGAAGGCTATCTACAATCTCGGGACATGTGACCTTTCTTTCCACATTTGATACAGTTGACAGATTTCTCTTTACAACTAGGAGCAAAATGACCCTTTTCGTCCACAATTATAACCATTCACGTTGGCTTGATGACAAGGTCCAGGGTATTTCTTTCCGCATGTCTTGCATTCTAGTAGAGGTGGTCTTCGTTGAATCAGATTAGTCGTCTGCGAGGATTTAAATCTCTAGTTGTTTCCTCTAGTGTCGTTGTTCCCAACTCTTCTAGTATCAGTGCTTTTATCCTCTCTCTTCACAAAAGATTTCTTTTCGCTCCGATGATCAAACTTCTTCCCAAAGTTGCTTCCACTACTCTGGAATCTCCTCTTCTTTCCGTCCTTATCCTTCGGGTACAACTCGCTTCCACGCATCTTATTATCTTTTGCAGGTGGTCAACTTCTACTCAATGAAACTACCCGTGTAGTGTGAACTTCCCCAGATTTTTTCTCTTAGCATTTATGCTATCATTATACATGATTTTCCCTTTCCTTTAATTTATTCAAGCAGCTTCTTTGTCACATTCTAACGTCAACCCTTTTATTACCAAAAATCTTCTAAATTTCACTTTCACTATCATTATAATCCTTGAGATATAATTCTCTCTCATTTATCTCTATTACCACTTTCTAAACCGATGGGGTGTAGTAATTATCTTCTTAAATAGTGGCTTGGTTCAAACCATGCTTGTAATCCTTATAAGAATATTTAGCTATAGTTCATTGGTATCTTCATGTTAAGAACAAATCTAGAGAGTCCAGTTCACTTAGTTTCGAATACTATTACTAATATTTCTCTTTTTTCTTCAATCTTAAGGATCTTGATCCTCGTACGATTGTCTGAATACTTAGCAAAGTACCCCTTAATATTTTTAGCTCATGACATTATCATCTTTCCTTGATAATTCTCATTTACCTTTCACTAATACTTTAATTCATTCTTCAATATATTCATAGTAATGATGGTATTCCTATCCTATTCAACACAAATAATCTCAAGAATCTTCTCTATTTCTCTCAACCATGCTCTTGTTTTTTCAGAATCAATGGTCATTGAGTTTCTCAGTCATAAGATGATTTTCTTCTCGTAGTTTTTTTTTAAAGAAAATTAGAGAACAATTTCAAAGGATCACCCTTACTTTTGGTTTTGATTTAAATTATAATTATGCTTCAAGTTCATGATCTTAAGGTATTCTCACTTGGGGTTTCCTCAGGTCTAGGCTGAGTGGTTATTCAAATATTTCACTTTAGCGATATCTCTCTAAAACATTGTACCAACAGATGGGTATACTTAAATAGGAAAAATTATTGTCATACTCAAGGTTAAACTTCCAAAACACGACAAGACATGATTTAAGTATTGGAAGGATCACAAGCAAGTTATATGGAGGCAATGAAATAGGTGTTAGGTATGTATATATAGAATAAGTCACAATGAGTTCTTAAATGATTTCACTAGATATGACTCTAAATACCTTTGTCTATACCTTGTGCGTATCATCTCCCATTCAATTCCAAATAGTAAATCTTGATGTCATAATTTCATCGAAAATACTATACTATGCAGTTATCAACCAAACTAATACCTGGTTAACATTCGTAGCAATACTAGTCTTTTAACATGTTGGGAGAAGGTCGATCTAAACTAATTCATAGTATCTTCAATGAGTTCCAATATGAAAAAAAAACTAAAAATCCTATAAAAATTCTCATAAAATAAATTTCAATACTTCCAAAAGTTATATCACCCTTTAACACGTATATTTAAACTAAAAGATAGGAAAATGTTTATTAATATATTCTATCTTTTTCCAAATAAAAAAAAATTATTACTCTTCCATCAACTAACACATACCGCAAGTGACCTCACTTCATTTCTCATCTTGAAAGAATCGTTTTCGACATTTGCTCTCTATCCAACTCATATTCATAGAACTTCAATATAAAACTACGAAACACTATATATGAGTTTTGAAGATCTAAACAGGAGCACTAGCGCGATGGTCTATTCCTAATCAGTACTCAAACATGATTTGTTGAAATTCCTATTTTCGAAATAGAAATTTTTATCACTCCCAAATTCTAGTACACACTCTTGAATTTTCGAAGCACTAATCATTTTAGGTTTAATTAGAACTCTGAAAAAGATTAATCAGAATGTAATCATGTGAAGCAATAACATAGGTATGATCACCTCTTGCTAGTGAGAATCTTTTGTAAAAGGATTTAACTAAGAGATCAATATGATCATCGAACATTTGTACATTGCATGTCAATAGGATAACTGCCATAGTACCCAAGGTGGCCAGCCTTTAGTACTCTCATGACAAACAATAGCACAACCGGTGGCGTCCCACCAGACCTCTATCACAAGGATAGATAGTCTTCCCCTATATATGTAGGGTTGTTCATCTAAGTATCATAAAGGGTATCAAATATAGGAAGAGATATGAAAAGGTTTGTATTTATGAATGTATATAATGCTGGGTCAATCAACCTCTACGCAATATAAGTCCTTTTCAAACAGGATAGAATTAAATTGCCTGAGTAAATTCGAATGATAAGAATTATTGATAATCATTGCTTAGGAAGTTAATTAAAGAACGATTTTCCAACACCAAATAAGCTCTTAGGAACAAGTATCGAATCTCGAACAAAAGTGACATTTGTAGACTTCGGTAGCTCGTCAAGGAAGAAAATCTCTAAGAGGGGATGTACGAAAAACACCTTATCATAGAGAACTATTTCGACCTCGATAAGTTAAATCTTTAGAAAAACTAATGTCGGTCACAAAATCGTTTAAGAGTTTAGCCTCGAACTTGGAACACAAAGTTGCATCTCTCTTTAAGTTCATCTCTGGTGCACGTACCTCGCGCTGGTCCAACTCTAACTCTGCTAAAGGTATTGACAACATCTACAATATGTGGAAACTCTATAGGGTATCATCCGATCTCAATTATAATGGAAACTTAGGCATCCTATCTTAAATTAATTGGGAACTAGGGGTCCGTGCGGACAAGGTGTAGGAGATCTATCTCTAACTAAGTGGAAATCCTCTGGTCCTGAAGTAGACATCTACAAAAGTACAAAGAGTTTCGGTCACAACCAGGTTTTAGTTGACTAGATATGCATATATATATATATATATATATATATATATATATATATATATACATATAAGTAAGGGTGGAAGGCACTTAGTGCTAAAATCTCAACATCGTATGATATCTCTAAACTTTCACGTCGTGTTATAATTCTAGGCTCGTACGTTTCCTAAAAATATAACTAACGCTCTGTTACCAACGCTGTGACGCCCCCAAATCGGCCCTGTCCAGGGACCCGGGTCATCACATCAGGTCTCAGCATCCTGCAATACACGTTAGCTCAATAATAATAAAATATTTATTACAACGGAGCATAGCAGTCCCACTCCGCAGATCCAAGATCGATCTCACACATTATTACAATACGATTTATTACATCTCTGAATATAATCTTACACAAGTCTATGAAGTAGGAAAGGTAACAGGTTCCAGCTGGTTGTTCTAGTCCTTGTTAGCATAGCCCGGAGCTTTTCCCTTTCCTCTGGATCCCTGGCTCGACGTCTCACATATTTCTTTCTTGACAGCTGAACAAATGTTGTAAAGCAAGAATGAGCTACTATGGTGCTCAGCAAGTTCTCTCCTTGCTCGGTATATTAATATATTAATATTTACCGAAACAAATACTCAAAATTTAAAGAAAAATCAAATATCAGAAATCTGACACTTTGACTCAAGACTCATCTTGAAAATAGATACTCAATAGACTCATTTGGTGAAACTCTGATGACTCATGATAATTTAATAACTGGTCTTCCATCCTTTCGATATCTCGGCGGGGCGATCAACTATCCGACCGGGAATACCGTCCTCCAATGACACCGCACTCCGCCCGATCACGGCTACAATACGATATCAACGAATATAATATATAGTATGAATGCTAGCATCATAGTGGGTGATTATATCAACCCTGGCATCATAGTGCCTAAAATATTCTCGTGTCCTTAAAATGGTTCACGAGTCTCTCTTTCTCTATAATGGGCCTCTTTCCCAAAATTGACCAGTAGGATACAGAATTCCCGAACATTTAATGAACTGATATTTTGAGATAAACTTCACAGGAAAATATTTAATTGATCTGGCGGACTGCCAGTTTTACTCAATGTACCACCAATCCGAACAATGGACTGATGTAAACTCTCAATAAACATATTTTAATTGATTGACACGAACAAAGTGCCAACCCTTGACAAGAAAGGCAACTATCTCGAAATAATGAGAATAGTCTTAAAATGAAATATAATGAGTCGTACTGAACAAATATTACTACTCGAAATATTATAATACTCCAAATTGATGATCGTTAAATAGAATGTTTTTCATTCGATCAAAGAGTAAAACTCTAACGATTTTAAATAGTATAACTCCTATTGATTGATTCGAACGATGAACCAACTAAAAGATAATCAATAAATATTGTCGAATTTTCACAATAAATCCGACTGAGAAGAATGAATTTAACTATCTCGAACAAATGAGAATAGTTCCACTGAATCGAAATAAATAGTCGTCTCGAATTAATGAGACCGACCCGATAGCAACGGAATTGCTTCTACGCTTATAGGGAATGCATTTCGCAAGTAAACTAATTCTATCAGTAACGTAATATTTAATGAGAAAATAATGCTCAAAAGAAATTATTGCATCATAAGGAGCAACAAATGAATCTCATAATTTATAGCTCGAAATTAAATAAGGAATGAAATAATACGAACAGAAATACAAAGTTTCCGAGAGTTAGGGTAGGAATGAACTTGCCTCTGTCTCCACGCTAAATGCTACCAAATAAATAAAAGAGTGCGAACCGCGATCAAAAGTCTCAATTCTCGAAAAAGGGAAACTCTATAATAATTACCAAAATGATTTTAGTACTCGGTAAGAAATTTATCACACAATGTCAAAATAACTCGGTAATAATCACAAAATTTTTTCAAACATATAATTGAATTATTCTCGCACTCTTAAAATCTCACTAAGGCATTATTCGAAATATTTTATTAAATGAAGGCACTATTCGCCTTTCCTATTATTTTTTTAATAAATCGGATTTTATAACCTCGTATCAGATCAAATAAAGTTTACGTGAAAATCTTGCTCTAATTATCTACAAGGAAAAATCTTGTTTTACAAAGGTCTCTAATTATTCCCAAATAAATTTTAATAAATATTCTACTAAAATCACATCTTTAAATTAAATTAGCTCTTAACAAATTTCTACTTATTATCTAAAATTCTTATTATAATACGAAATTCTCTAAATTAATTTGGCTCGTGTCAAGTCTCTATAATTTACCTAAAAGCTCTTTGTTTTAATTAAGTCCATTTTAGGGAAACAATAATATAAATCTCTATTTATTCTCAAGATCAAAGTATTCAAGAATCCATTTTTCTTTATTCAATTTAAAATCATAATAAATATTCCCACTAAAAAAATGTAATTCTATATAAAAATAATAATACTAATTTTGTTACTCTCACTAACTTCTAGTTTCTCTTTTTAACATTCAATTAATAAGTCAAAAATTCCTTTTTATTCCTAAAATCACAAAACCTCCGTTTTTAATCATCTTTAATACAATTTGACAATACCCTTTTAAAATTAAGTTTTTATTCACTACTTACTCCTTTTATCAAGTTTTAAATCATAATTCCCTTTTCTCAAATCAAATTTACATTCTAATTTTATTATGAATTAATCATGTTTATGAATTAAAATTACAATTATTCACATAACCATCAATTAACAATTAATTGATTAATATTAACCAAAAATCCAACTCCCCCCACCATCGTCTCTCTCTCTCTGCTCTCTCTCTCTCTCGCTACCCCCCTCTCTCTCATTTCTCTTTATCACACCTCTCTCTATCTCCCCCTCGTTTCTCTCTGTTCTCTCTCCTCTCCCTCCGCGGTCTCTCTCCCTCCTCCGTCGTCTCTCTCTCAATCCCCTGCTCTCTCTCCCTTTCTCTCCACCTCAATCTCTCTCGCCCACTGTCTCCATCTCCCTCCCTCTCAGCCCCCTTCGATCTCTCCTCCTGCTACCTAGAACACCACCGCCGACCTCCTCCGAGGTCGCCATCTCCGGGCACCACCGTCCCACTCCCGACATGCACCACCATCTCAACCACCAAACATACAACCCATTCACTTAATTCATCTATCAATTATATTTTTAATCTCACAATTAATCCAAACATCAAAAATTACAAACCCCATATTAATCTTCACACACCTCAATTTCTTTCTAAATACAAACATCACAATTATGCTACCAACAATAGAAATTAAAGAAACAAAGAGAATTTGGGCATAAAGTTCATACCCTTGTTTTAGAAAATACTTTTAGTGCTAGATTCTTGAAAACCCCTTATAAGTGGATATCAAATTGAAGGGTTTTTAAAACTCTACACAAAAATACAATTGCATGTATGATCAAGACAAAATTATAGTAGATATAGGGCTTGGAAAGTGGTGTGTTAATGGTGGAGAAAATAAAGTGGATGGGGGTGGTTTTTGTTTCTCTCTCTCGGAAGACGAGAGACTAAATGGTTCTCTTTGCTTTTCTTTTACTAAAGCTCTAATTTATATATATGATATAGTTTAGTTGGGTTGTAAATAAAATCAAATTTCTTGGCCTTTTAAGAGTTGGCCCAATTCTAACAAAAATATTCTCATCCAACTAAAACTTACACACCAACTCATTGGACTCTTAATGGACACTAGGAAAATATTTTGGGTTAAATTACATAATCCACTAAATACTTTTAATACCCACTAATTATTTACTACACTATTTGGATTATATTACTATATTCTAAATACCTCTTATTTAGTCCAATAAAATACATAAAAATAAAATAAATAAGATAGAAGTTAATTTGGGCACTAATTAAGAAAATAATAGCACTGGAAAAATAACATCAACTAATTTATGCCTATTCGCCTTATATTGGTCAAAAATCTAAAATTGCACTTTATGAAGATTTATTCATAGAGAGGCTCGCAATATTATAGGAATTTCACGGTTATTACAGTAAAGCATATGATATTTACAATTCACTATCATATTTTACATATCCGTTGATAGTGAACATGATTGATTTAGTTTCAAATGATATTCTAAATCTTTTAGAATATGTTACAAAAGAACTTAACAAAGTGGTAAGTTTCCTGTTCAACGAATATTTTGAAAACATACCATCCGTTGAACAGTTACAGAATATGACTTATACAAAATATGTTTAACTATTTAAGTTATCATAAAAATAACATTATTTCTAACAATGTGTATATGAACAAACTATCAATAAAAGTTCTACCGATCCAAAAAACTGAAATTATTTTAGAGAAAATTTGACCAGACCCAATTTTAAAAATGTTAGGTATAATTAAAACAATTTGAATTTTTTAAATTTCAAACAAAATTGTCATTTGTTTTACTTCATATTATATTTAATATGCATGTTTGGTCCAGTAAACAATTTTCACAATCCAATACTGATACTGACACAATACTGATGACGTCAACATCCTGATAACAATTCTAATCCTGATGATTATTAACATGTCTATCATACTGAAATTTATCAAGGCAAAGTGTTACAGCTTAAGCATTTAACAATCAAATATAGATCCTGATAAGAATATCAAGTCTATAAGCTGAAAACAACATACCTTGCTACTTTTGCAGATGTTAAAGATCTAGAAATTTAACATTCCTAACTCCCTTACTAACCTACTGAATGTAGCCTCATCAAGTGATTTAGTTAGAATATCTGCAAGCTGTTTGTCAGTAGAAACAAAGTGAAGTTCCACAATACCATTTTCAATATGTTCTCTAATAAAATGATACCTGACATCAATGTGCTTAGTCCTTGAATGTTGAACTGGATTTTCTGCAATTTTGATAGCACTAGTATTATCACAAAACATTGGAATATTACTAAGTGTCATACCATAATCCATCAACTGATTTCTTATCCAAAGGAGCTGTGCACAACAACTGCCTGCTGCTATGTACTCAGCTTTTGCAGTTGAGGTTGAGACAGATTGTTGCTTCTTGCTTGCCCAAGAAATCAATCTGTTTCCCAAGAATTGACATGTACCTATAGTGCTTTTCCTGTCTATTTTACACCATGCATAATCAGAGTCTGAATAACCAATTAGGGAGAAATCAGATTCTCTAGGATACCACAAACCAAGATTTGGAGTTCCTTTGATATATCTAAAAATTCTTTTCACATCAATTAAATGAGATTCCTTAGGATCACTTTGGAATCTAGCACATAAATAGGTAGAAAACATTATATCTGGTCTACTTGCAGTTAAATATAACAATGAGCCTATCATGCCTCTATAACTAGCGTTATCCACACTCTTTCCCTTAGGATCAGAGTCTAGTTTAGTAGCTGTTGCCATGGGTGTTTTTGCAACTGCACAGTCTTGAAAGTCAAACCTTTTTAAAAGATCTTTGATATACTTTGATTGATTAATGAAAATATCAGTTTCAGTCTATTTGACCTGCAAGCCTAAGAAATAATTTAGTTCACCCATCATGCTCATTTGATACTTAGACTGCATAAGCTTACTAAACTTAGCACACAACTTTTCATTACTAGAACAAAATATGATATTATCAACATAAACTTGAACTAAAAGCAATTCACCTTTTATCTTTCTAAAGAATAGAGTTTTGTCAATTGTACCTCTTGTGAAGCCATTTTCAAGAAGAAATTTAGACAAAGTCTCATACCATGCTCTTGGTGCCTGCTTTAGTCCATAGAGTGCCTTGTCAAGTTTGTAGACATGATTTGGAAACTTTGGATCAACAAATCCAGGTGGTTGCTCCACATATACTTCCTCATCAAGCTTGCCATTTAGAAAAGCACTCTTTACATCCATCTGGTATACCTTGAATTTTGAATAAGCTGCAAATGCAAGAAATATTCTGATTGCTTCCAATCTTGCTATAGGGGCAAAGGTTTCATCATAGTCAATTCCTTCTTCCTGAGAGTAACCCTTGGCCACCAGTCTTGCTTTGTTTTTTACAATCATACCAGATTCATCTAGCTTATTTCTGAAAACCCATTTTGCACCAACAATTGATCTGTCTTTAGGTCTTGGTACCAGTTTCAGACTTTGTTTCTCTCAAACTCATTTAATTCTTCCTGCATTACAATTACCCAATCAGGATCCTGTAAGGCTTCTTCAACCTTTTTAGGCTCATTCTTTGAGAGAAAGCAACTGTACAAGCATTCATTTTGAATTGATCTTCTAGTTCGAACACCACTATTCGGATCACCAATAATCAAATCTTCAGTATGATCCTTTGTTCATTTTATAACAGGTGGTAGATTGACTCTGCTAGTCTCTCCCCCTAAGTTAGTGGTTTCTCTTGTAGAAGAATTCTCTCTGCCTTCAAAAACTCCCATTTGATCAATAGAATCAATAGATTCCATATTGCTGCTAGTTACTGATCTTTCCTCAGTAGACTCTGAAGGATCAGTTCCTGATGGAGTAGACTCTGAATAGCTAGTCTGCTCCTGATGATCACTATGTCCTCCTTGATTTATTTGCTCCCCCTCAACGGTAGCACTTCTTTGAGAAGCAATAGAAATTCCTTCTGAAGAACCTTCATCATCACTGGAGAGTATCTCAGAATTCTTCAGATTTTCAAATTCCAATTTGTCATTGCTTTCATCAGTTTGTAGAATTCCAAATTTCTTGTCATCAAATGCAACATGAATTGATTCCATAACAATGTGAGTTCTGAGATTATAAACCTTGAAGGCCTTTGATGCTGAATATCCTAGAAAGATTGCTTCATCCGATTTGGCTTCAAATTTTCCAAGTTGTTCTGGATGAACTTTTAGGACATAACATTTGCATCCAAAGATGTGAAAGTATTTCACACTTGGTTTCTTTCCTTTGATCATCTCATAGGGAGTCTTTCCATGACTATTTACTAAGGTACAATTTTTGAGTGAAACATGCAGTGTTAATATCTTCTGCCTAGAAATAGGTTGGAAGTTTTGCATCTGCAAGCATGGTTCTTGCTGCCTCTATGAGAGTCCTATTCTTTCTTTCCACTACACCATTCTGCTGAGGTGTACCAGGTGCAGAAAACTGTTGAGTGATTCCATTGTCTGCAAAATACTCCTCTATTATAGAATTCTTAAATTCTGTACCATTGTCACTCCTAAGTACTTTAACTTTGTACTCAGAGTTATTTTGAATATTCTTGACAAGTTCAATGATTTGCTGAGGAGCTTCATCCTTCTTGTGTAGAAAGAACACCCATGTGAACCTTGTGAAATCATCCACTATAACTAGAGCATATCTTTTCTTGCTGATAGACATAATGTTTACTGGACCAAACAGATCAAGATGTAGCATGTGAAATGGTTCAGTAATTGAATTTACAGTCTTGCTCTTGAAAGTGGTTCTTCTCTGTTTTCCAAGCTGACAGGCATCACAAAGTCCATCTTGCACAAAATTTGCCTTAGGTAGACCTCTCACAAGATTGTGCTTAACAAGTTGATTAAGCTTCTTGAAGTTGAGATGTGAGAGCTTCTTGTGCCAATTCCAGCTTTCATCATTTGTTGCTTTGCTGTAGAGACATCTAACAATTCCTTTAGATGTATCACTTAAGCTGGCTTCATATATGTTACCATGTCTTTGACCAGTTAGAACAATGTCTCCATTCTGCATATTCAAGATTTTGCATCCTTCTTTGTCAAAGATTGATTGGTAACCTTTATCACCCAGTTGACTTATGCTTAAAAAGAGTATGTTTCAAGCCTTCAACCAGTGCTACATTTTCTATTATGATATTCCCCAAAACAATTGAGCCATATCCCAGAGTTTCTCCTTTGTTGCCATCTCCAAAAGATATTACTTGGCCAGCTTTCCTCTCAAACTTCGTAAGCAGGGACTTATTTCCAGTCATATGTCCAGAGCATCCACTGTCCAAGATAATTGAATGCTTCTTTCCTGTGCCCTTAACAGAGGATGGAGAAGTTTTCTTTGGAGATCCAGGTTTGTCTGAAACATTTGCCATCAATGCAATGTTGTCATAATCCAATTCATCTTCAGAATCACTGAAATCAGCCCAATCCTTCTGTGTGACCATAAGTGCATTACCCTTTCCTGTATTCCTAGGCTTCTTACACTCACTAGCAAAGTATCCAAGCTCGCTGCAGTTAAAGCACTTGATCTTGGCCTTATCAAGCTTGACAATTGTACTTTTGCCTTTGTCACTCTTCTTCTCCTCCTTCTTTTGAAAAGGTCCTTTGCTAAATCTTTTTCCTATTGAATCTTTCTTTCTTGAAAGCTTTAGCAAACATAGCAAAGAATTTCTGGATCTCTGATTCAGAATCACTGTTGTCAGAGTCTATATCAGTAGTCTCTAACTCAGAATTTTCTTTGCTTTTCTTCTTCCTTTAGTTCTTTACAGCAGGCTCATCATGCTGTTCCTCTGGAAGCTTCTTTGATTCAGATTGAGCAGTAAGTGCAACAGTCTTCATCTTTCCTTCACTCCTGCTCTTCTTCTGCTGCTTGTCAAGTTCATAAGCCCTTAGTTTACCATACACTGCCTCTAATGATATCTCATCAAGATCATTAGCTTCCTCAATTGCAGATATCTTCTCATTGTAGAAATCAGGCAAGGCTTTCATGAACTTAGTATTCATATCCTCCAAGTCATAATATTTACCATGCATGGCCATCTCATTGATGAGTTTTGTAAACCTATCAAAGGTGTCAGTAAGTGACTCACCAGACTTGGATTCAAAGTACTCATACTGTTGTATAAGTAGTGTCCTCATGTTCTTCCTAACAGGCTTAATTCCTTCACAGTGAACCTTAAGATTGTCCCATATATCCTTAGCAGTCTTACAAGAGAGAACATAGTTAGTGAGAACAGAATCAAGACTGTTAAATAATATGTTTCTCACTTTAGCATCTTTAAGAACATTCTCCTTGTCTTTATCTGACCATTCAGATTTAGGCTTCTCTGTTGTATGTTCTGGAACAACCTCACCATCAACAGTTGCTTATCAAACAACTTTCGTTGGGATAAAAGGTCCATCTCTGATTCTGTCAAGATAATCAGGATCTGTTGCTTCCAGATGATGCAACATCTTTACTTCACATAGAGTATATTCGTTTCTCTTAAGCATAGGAATCTTAGTATTCCCATCCTTGTAACCAGACATGATTGCAGATCTTTATGATTATTCGAAATCAACCTTCTCTGATACCAATTGTTAACTCGAATAACTTGTAGAAGGGGGGGTTGAATACAAGTTATATAACCGTGTCTGATTTTTGCTTGATTAGATAAACAAGAACAAACGAATAAATCAAACTCTGTTTATATTAAATAAATCAAATACAAACTCTACCAAAGGTGTACAAATACCTTTAGCAGCTGCTGACAATACAAATCTCTCTGTTTGTTTCGAACTTTCGAATACAAACCTTATACAGAGCTACGCACTCAAACTCAATTTCTAAAATCACAATTGCTTCGCACGACCACGACTCTTTTTACAATGATATAGAGAGAGTATTTATAATGCTTCCTATCAACTAATAACAGAAAGATAATCTATACATGACAGTGTTCTGCCATCCAGTTGATAGTTTCCATCAATAGAAAATTCTTTCCTTCATGATATCTTCTTGTTTGTTCTTCAAACAAAGATCCTGTTTTATAGTACTTGCCAGTTTCTATAGCATCCATAATGACATCATCAGTAACACGACTGATATCAGGATTGCACACTGCATCAGTATCTGACCATCCCATCAGTACTTGACTTGCTCTATCAGGATTCGATCTCAGTTCCTGATATGTAGTCCTCGATGCACTATTCCTGACTTAAATTCTACTGATCACTGTTTATTATATATATCCTATACAAAGTGCTAAATCCTTTATAAATCAGGATATACAAGAAGTATAAGTAAAATTCTATTCTTAACATCACAACTCATGAATTATTCCTAACAGGATTGATAAGAAGAATGGATATAGTCATGTTAAGGATGCACCTAGGAAGCTTTGAAATAATTGTTGATCATCTCATCATTTAACATTTGTTTGTAAGAAACCAAAACAGGATAAGGTTAATGCGTCCAATGTTAGTGGTAACTTACATAGAACCCCCATTATGCAAAGAAATATGGATGTCTGTAATAACATTGACTGTATGCCATGCAAAATTGTTGTTATGAATACTTGTTTCAATCTGCCTATTCTGTCTAATGCAAATTAAAATCATCTGTTTTGCAGGGCAAGAAGCAGAAGCAGGTCATGTGGATCATTGACAGTGGATGTTCCAGGCACATGACTGGTGATATAGCCCTGCTATCACATTTTGTGGAGAAAGCCGACCCTATCATAACTTTTGGAGACAACAGCAAAGGTTACACTGTGGGATATGGCTGTTTGGAAATTGGAAATGTTATCATTGAAGATATTGCTCTTGTTGATGGATTGAAGCACAACCTACTCAGTGTCAACTAGTTTAGTGACAGGGGATTTAAGGTTGACTTTGATATGATGGTTTGTAATATCTATCACAAGAAAGATGGAAGCCTCTCTTTGAAAGGAGTCAGGAAAGGAAGCCTGTTTGTTGCAGACTTAAATTATGTCAATAAAGACAAGGTTTACTGTTTTTACAGTAAAGCATCAATTGGTGAAAGCATGCTTTGGCACAAGAAGCTCTCACACCTCAATTTCAAGAATATGAATATTCTGATGAAGAATGATTTGGTGAGAGGCGCTACCTCAACAGGAATTCTGTCAAGAAGGACTATGTGAGGATTGTCAAATGGGTAAATTGAAAAGATCTGTGCACAAATCAAAGCAAGTGAATACCAACACTGAGCCATTCAAATTAATTCACATGGATTTGTTTGGTCTAGTAAATGTTCAATCTCTTGCCAGAAAGAGATATGCCCTGGTAATGGTGGATGACTACTCAAGGTACACTTGGTGAAGTTTTTAGAGACAAAGGACGAAGCTGCTCAAGAAATCATTGATCACATAAGAGTTCTTGAAAGAACCCCCAATGTTCAAGTTCAATATCTGAGAAGTGACAATGGCACTGAGTTCAGAAATGCCACTTTAGGAAACTTCTGCAAGGAAGAAGGCATTGTCCAACAATTCTCCACTGCCAGGACACCACAACAAAATGGAGTTGTAGAAAGGAAGAACATAACTCTCATTGAAGTTGCGAGAACTATGTTGAATGATTCTAAATTACCAACATACTTCTGGGCAGAGGCTATTAACACAGCTTGCTACACACAGAACAGAACCTTGATCAACAAGACTCGTGGAAACACTCCTTACTATCTGTTAACAGGAAAGAAACCTACTGTCAAGTATTTTCATGTATTTGGAAGTAAGTGTTTCATGATGATTGACAACCATGAAAGGAAAGGAAAGTTCGATGCTAAAGCTTATGAAGGCATTTTCATGGGATATGGATTGGAAAGGACTACCTACAGAGTTTCTGTCATTGATCACAAAGTCATTGAAGAAAGTATGAATGTCACATTTGATGAAACCAAATTCCCAGGACTACAAGAGGATGGTCAAATGGAGCCTCTTAGATTTGAAAATCAAGGGTATTTGGAAGAAGAAGAAATTGTTGCTGATGAACCTACTTGTACTCAGGATATTGAGTTTGAAAGAAATGCTGTCAACACCAATGATGCTACTCAAACTTCAGCTCAATCTCAAACTATATCAGCTAATCATCAGAATGAGAATGATTCTGGAGATGTTGAAGAACATGAAGGAGAAAACATCAATGGTGGAGAGTCAACCCCTCAAAGAGGAAATTATCAAGTAGATCAAGAAAGAAGCTTGCCCAGAACCACTAAGTGGAACAGAGATCACACTAGCAATCTAATCATTGGTGATCCCACTACTGGTATATGGACGAGGAGAAATGTTTCTGCTGACAGCATGTTCTCATGTTTTCTATCTCAAACTGAGCCAAAGTCAATTGATGAAGCATTGTTGGATTCAGATTGGGTGATAGCCATGCAAGAAGAGCTAAACCAATTTGAGAGAAACAATGTATGGAAGCTGGTCCCTAAACCTAAAGGGAAGTCAGTAGTTGACACAAAGTGGGTTTTCAGAAACAAGTTGGATGAAAGTGGAAATGTGACAAGAAACAAGGCAAGGCTAGTAGCTAAAGGTTACTGTCAACAGGAAGGGATCGATTATGATGAAACATTTGCACCTGTTTCCAGACTTGAAGCTATTCGAATATTCTTAGCCTATGCTGCACACTGTAACTTCAAGGTGTTCCAAATGGAGTGCCTTTCTTAATGGAGAATTAGAAGAGGAAGTGTATGTTGAACAGCCACCTGGATTTGAGGATGCTGAGTTGTATGACTTTGTCTACAAGCTGTTCAAAGCACTCTATGGATTGAAGCAAGCCCCTAGAGCTTGGTATGAAACTCTCTCTACTTTTCTTATTGAGAATCAATTTACAAGAGGTGTAGTGGATAAGACACTGTAAGCACCATGGCAAGGACATCATTCTGGTTCAGATTTATGTTGATGACATAATCTTTGGTTCTACAAATGAGAAGCTGTGTGAAAAGTTTTCATCTCTTATGAAGAGCAAATATGAGATGAGCATGATGGGAGAACTGTCATTTTTCCTAGGTCTATAAATTCATCAAAAGGATGATGGCATCTTCATAAGCCAATCGAAATATGTCAAAGAACTTCGCAAAAAGTTCAACATGGAAGATGCATCACCTGCCAAGACACCTATCTCTACTACAACCAAACTGGATTTGGATCATAAAGGAAAGAAAGTGGATTCTAGTACCTACAGAGGTATGGTGGGATCGTTGCTATACCTAACTGCTAGCAGACCAGACATTATGTTTGCTACATGTCTCTGTGCAAGGTTTCAAGCTGATACAAAGGAATCACACTTAGTAGCAATCAAGAGGATCTTTAGATATCTCAAAGGCACTCCAAACCTAGGCCTTTGGTATCCTAAAAACACTTGATTTGACTTGATTGGTTATTCGGATTCAGACTATGCTGGATGCAAGATTGACAGGAAAAGTACAACAGGAAGCTATCAATTTCTTGGTGGAAGATTAGTGTCATGGTTTAGCAAGAAGCAGCATTCTGTATCTACTTCAACTGCAGAAGCTGAATATATTGCAGCTGGAAGTTGCTGTGCTCAAATTCTTTGGATGAAAAATCAGCTAATGGATTATGGCTTAGAGTTGTCCTATATTCCTATTCATTGTGATAACACTAGCGCCATAGCTATCTCAGACAATCCAGTTCAACACTCCAGGACAAAGCACATTGATATCAGACATCATTTCCTTAGAGAGCATGTTGAAAAGGGAACTGTGAAGTTGATTTATGTTCCAACAGAAAAGCAACTTGTAGACATTTTTACGAAGCCACTAGATGAAGCAACCTTCAACAGGTTAGTAAGTGAATTGGGAATGCTAAATCTGGTATGTTAACTTACTAGTTTTTACATTTTCAATGTGGTAAAATTATAGCTTGTGACCGTAACCTTCAATGTTACTATCATGAGAAGTTACTGTCTTATGTGCTATTTGTTTATTTGACAGCATGTTTGCTATGACTGTGCTAAATTCAAATCACATGCCTGTTTTAATTTATGAAATGAGTAGTCACGTGACATTAACTCATTTCATACACCTGCTAAGTGATAAGTATTCGTGTCACTTGAAATGACCACGGGTATTTGTCAGTCTTTTTAATTTAAAGTTAATTACTTTATTAAAAAGAGGTAGTTGGAAGCTGTAGAGTCACTTAATGTGTTACAAATAAGACCGAGGCCAAACCCTTAGTTCTCATTTAACACACTAAGAACTCTAGAGATATGAGTAAGAGGAAGGCTGAAGTTATGTCTACATCAGAGATGCCAAAACCACCGAAGGAGATCGCTACTGAGCATCCCCTAGATCCATTCTTTAATAAGCTTCAGGCTTATCTGGATGCTAAAGGGATCACGAAGGAGAAAGAGATCGAGAAGGTTGTTAAACAGCTGCTGGTAGAAGCTCTTGGAGAGCTTAATAAGAAATGATGTTCAGTTCTTAAGAACTACTATGTATTGTTTTTAAGTTTTTTTAAATAAAAGTTCATCGTTTCAACTTCTTAGTGTGTTGCATGCTGTTCATCTATTTTACTCTTAGCTATCTGCGAATGGTTGTCTGTTTACTTGTTTGTGTGTATGGATGTTTGTGGATGTGTGCTAAAACTAACAAATACGTGCCTAAATCGATTAAAATTCCATTTGGTAATTTTCCCTTAAGCAATAGGCAAAGTCGATTAAAATTCATGACACAAATTATTTCCGCTTAAGTTGCTGTCAATAAGTGAAGATGCTGTCACGACGTGCCTTGACAGCAAGGTTCTTAGACGACACAATGGAAAAATTCTCTGTCATGAAATTTAAAGGAAATTGTATAAATTGATTAATGATGACAGTATGTTCTTGCGATGATGTTACTGTCAAGCAAAACCTACTGTCATCCTCTCAAAATTACTAATGAATTTGTTACAGTGCACAGGTTACTGTCAAGATTAGTGGACCGAATTAATTGGGATTTTACCTCCACGATTTACAGCCACTAAAAAGTAACTACCCACGACACCACGTGACTAATTAATGGGCTAAGACTGTTAGCACAAAATTACGCAAGCTCACGTAGTCACAAGTAATATAAATCAAGTTCGTTCCGCAGAGATCTGGTTAAGTTTTAATTAGAAAATATGCCTATGTAACAATGTATGGTTTTAATCCACTGCTAAGAAAAGTAACAAATTGGGGTTTGATTAACTAAATTATACTACGATGCAAAAGATTAAACTAAGAATTAACTAATTGATGAGAATTAAAGTCAAATTACTTATATGAGAATAAACATGGAATCCTAACTTCATTAATTACTTCCCTTAGATCTGACGCCTTTAATCACTATATGCAATGGTTTTGATATCTGATCGGATAACACGAAACATGTACACGCTACCTTTCAGCATACATATACCAAACTAAACATACATCCACAAAAGAGATAGAAGATGATTAGACACCAATTATGCTTAGACCCTATATGTCTATAGAATTTGAAAACATAACTATTGAAGAACAAGTTATCCATTAAGATCACACAGGGTAGTATAAGTATTTTCATCTCACACCACGAATCATATTGATAAACAATTATGAACCTATGCTAGCATGGCAAGTTCTAAATCTCAAGATCCACTTTCACTTCACAAGAGATTAACAAGTTAGATGTTTGCGACGCATCTATCAATTAAGCATAACCATATGAGGATATCAATCATACACCACACACAGATCTTTAAAGCATCAAGATACTAAGTTCTATAATTAATTCCGTTAGAATCCCATGACAACGATTAGCCCATAATTGAACCGTTCATCGTCATGGGATTTGATGAAAACATGATAATTAACAAGATATAAAAGAAAGAAACAATAATATTAATAAAGTGAAGAGTTGAGAAAACAAATCTATGTGTCAACGTATACAAAAGATGAAGTAGATCTAGATCCGTGCTTGTCACCGAGCCTTGAATCCTTCTCCACTATTCTCCCTTGCAATGCTAAATTACAATAATAAAAAAAAATACAATTTACAAGGCTAAGATGTGTTTTTATAGGCCTAGATATCTTGCCCAGCAAGAAAAACAACCTAGAATACAATTGGAAATAGGTTTGGGTACCAAAAATACAATTAGAATTCGAATAGGGGTAATAAGGACATTTTTCAGCAATTTTCTCCCGGCAAAGCGCAGCCAGCGCTGTATGGAGCACAGCCAGCGCTGCTTTCTCTATCCTGGCACTATTCAAGCACAGCCTGCGCTGCTATAAGCGCTGCCAGCGCTCCCTCTGCTGTCCAGCTGATTTTTCTGCATTTTTTCCTTCATTTTTCAGCCTTTTTCTTCTGTTCTTCTTGCAATAACTTCTCGTCTTCAATCCACTGTCTTGTAATCCTCTTGATAGTTGATATTAAGTCGCCATTCTTCATTCCATACCGAAATCAACTCCAAAAACAACGGAAAGTTCACCCCTAATCGACATTTCTTCAAACCTGCACAAGTAAATAAAACACATCAAAACGACAACAAACTTGAGTCCAAATACACCAATTTAAGCCGATATGGAACGTTCCAAGTGGATATAAAATCCACTTATCACACCCCCAAACTTAAACCGATGCTTGTCCTCAAGCATAAACATTACAACTAACTAACTGACTAGTACCACTTCCGTAGGTGATCACGGTTGCATTTGGCATATGCAACAAGCCCTTTAAACCCCTAGGTAGCCCTAGTGGACGAGTAAGGTCTCGTGAGGTCCTATAGCGAATGTACCCACAAAATCCATTTAACCTAATGCAATGCAATGCATGAATGCAACTAATATGAAAAATGCAAGATCCCCTTCAAACTCACCAAAACCAACTAACAAGCAAATATCTCAAAGAATGCAAATAAATCCAAGCAGAGCTCGACTAAGTCCCCGTATACTAACAATACATGAATAGAAACGTGCGTGTGTGGATGCTCATTAGAAATACTCCCAAAACTAGGTCAAAAATCATACATGCCCTTCGCCAAGACAATCACAGGCTTATAAAAAGAATAGACTGTAGACACTTCATAACCTAGAAACACCTCCATCCTCATTCAAGTTATCCAGGAATTCATGCTTTATTACAACACATAAAACTATATATAATACGCATGCTTATTTAACCGTGCAATGAATGAGACCCCAATAGGCTTATACAATAATACCCATGTAGCGAGTGTTAGGTCAGCAATCCCAAACCACAAGGGATTTAGGTTACTAGGAATAAGTCCCCTCAGACTTAATTACTCGAGTATTAAAGAGCTCACTCTGGTTAATTTTGCATATAAACTAATAAAAATTTGACTCTTTTTTTTTTTTTTTTTTTCTCCCTTGCAATCTGGAATGAGCCTTTCTCATTTCCAACCCTAGACTACTCATATAAATATGAGCTGGCTACTAGCCATTTGACACCTAGCCATTATTTAACAATTATTAGCATGAAATCCATGGTTTCCCCCAAAATTAGACTTTAATGCTCCTACGCCATCAAGGGAATAACGAAAATTCTAAATATAAACAAGTGATTAAATCTCAAAGCATCCAAACAAGCATGACCTCAACCTAACCCAAAATCACCCAATAAGTTTGTGTAAAAATTTTGCTCCCGTAACATGCAAGTCAATTCCTAGGAACTATAATCAACCCTCTACTCATCATCACCACACTCAATTAAACATCTACCTATCAATCAGAATCAGCTCATCCTAAGGGATCATGAAATATGCATGCCATGGAAATGCAACTAAAATGAACTCACATGGTATACGAAAATAAAAACAGAATGTCCTATTTGAAACAAACGTAGATGTTGTGCCCAAAATCTCCATGGGCTAGATTTAGGCCCAATAAGCTATAGGGTCCAATCCATATGAGCCAGGAGATAGATCCAGTACGAGTTATGAAGATCAGATAGAAGAAATGACTAAGGATGTATGAGTATCAGGAGGTTTCCAATGGTCAGGAAGCTGGGCTGAGTATTAGAAGACCAGGTTCCTCCCAGCAGAAGAGTTCGAGTTAGCATAGCAACAGCCATAGACATGCCAAGAGCATATGAAGAGCTATCCAGTCTAACCAGTTTGTTATTTATGCAGGTACAGGTACCTATAAAGAGGTCCCTAAGCAATATGTCCCGAAATAAGGAGGTTCCTGAGAAACAGGTTCCTAGACAGAGGTTCCTGAGAACCAGGTTCCGAAATATAGGTTCCTGAGCACCAGGTTCCTGAGACATAGGTTCCTGAGCACCAGGTTCCTGAGACATAGGTTCCTGAGCACCAGGTTCCTGAGACATAGGTTCCTGAGCACCAGGTTCCTGAGACATAGGTTCCTGAGCACCAGGTTCCTGAGCGTAACTAATCAGAAAGAGACCGAATTATTATTGGAGTGTAATTCTAGGGCGCAGTTGATCCTAGAATGCCTCTAATAGACATGAGAATTATAGTAGGGTACGAACTCAAGTTCTACTCTACTTAGCCAACTAGTTCGTGAAAGGCTCTAAAGGAACCTGAGTCCTACACGAATTAGGCAACCGAATACAGCTGGTCAAGAAGAATCAGCTTCGCATTAGAACTACGTGAGCTTGATCCCTATATAAACAAGGGTACGTAGGCACCTTGGGAGAACGACCACAGATCTCGCTAATGGAACCTGCGATGATTCTCGTAACCTCTCAAGCTCAGCTCACCCCCACCATCAATTCACACCCAAATACCAAAAACAGCCAATTACATGTGTTACACTTGTAAATTCCAGTGGGCCTACGAAAATCACGTTGATTACGAAAATCCTCCATCAACATTGGCGCTAGAAGGAGGGCCTTCCTTGTTCGTTTGTGGAGGACAAATGAGATATCAAACAAATATAGGTGGGTTACTCATTATTAGGGTTTTGCTTGGCAGAGACGTTCATGGCAGATGTTGTTAAAAAAATAAAACTACACGCAAACAAGATAATGAGAGCATCAAAGATGAAACCGCATGGGCAGATACTATGGGATTGGTCGTTGCTGCTATCTCCAGCCAGGGCATACAGATGTTTTTCGTGTATCAAGGGGAGATGATGGGAGATGATATATACGGTGGCAGCGGTGTCTCAATGGCAGGTCGTGAATCTTTAATCGATAATCATGTCCGACATACAAACGAACATAAGTACTGGTGGTTATCAAAACGAAGCGATGAAACAGATATATTGTTACACTTGGGCAGTGATGCAGTGGTGTCATGCTAGTGACAAATAGTGGCCTTGTTGAATACTTAAAGACGACAAGAAGATGTTGTTCATGAACAACCTGTGTGTGTTTTTGTGTTCATAGATAGGCGGTTTGTATGCATATGTGATAAAAAAAACAACAAAACAGGAGATACATGCTGTGTGGGTTAGGTTACGATTGGAAAACGTCAGTAACACTTGGACACCTAAGAGGCTAGCAGAGGTTCAGTCAATATCGAGGATAACAAGCTGAATAGTGGTCTTGTCGGAAATCGAGGTTTATGATGTGGGAATACACATAGGAGGACGGGTAGTTGCTGGTTGGTTGGTAATACAGTTCTAGTAAACCCCACGATTATAATCATGGTAGAAGATGGTTGGCTAGAATCTGGGCAGGATGCCTCAACCATAGCTGCCAACAAGTTGTTACTAGCGTGGAAGAGATAGTGATGCCACAGTGACGGCAAGAGACTGGATATGCAGCAAATTGGTAGAAGGTCCATGTATCTATGGTGTAGAGAGAAGATACGAAGAAGTCTGAATGGTGGCAAGCTCCAACCTTGGTACAAGGAGATAAAGATTGACATGTGCTGTGTATTTGAACAGAGGATCAGGATTGTGCAGAGTCGAAGGAAGAGCAGCAGACCCGTATTGTGAACTTAGCAACGACATGATTTTAAAGAATGTATATAGGTCGCATTAAGACTCAGGTGCTATACATGTAATTTGCGGATGTCAAGTAGCTAATGCCAAAAATAAAGGGAGAGGCAGCGTAAAGATTAGATGAAGAAAAGATGGCGGCACTTCTCCTAATAATCACTCATAGGCATCATAACGAAATTACGAGATTAATGGATGCTGTTGGATTTAACTTTGACATACGGATGATTTTATTATGAACCAGCGGTGATTATATAGACGTTGGCATGATATAAACAATAGCAGTGGTGTATAAAGACAGACCAGGAATCTTTATTCAACCATCATGTCTACTATCAAACAAAGAAAAGTGGTGCAGATGATATGAGAATATGGGTCCAGTACGCACTAACTCGACGATGTATGGGTGTTGAAGTTTTAACCCAGGATAGAAGAAGCAACGATGTGCTTGCATACTACTAACTACATATATCTGGCCAACGGTTACGTGTTAAGGAGATGAATATGAAGACTCTAAATTGGGTGTGCGCACAGAAATTGCAATAGGCAGGGCAAGCTCCTAGTTTTGTTAAAGGTCCTAGAATTAAAGATAAGAACAACGGATACTATAGGATTTGATGACAACAATATGACATCAAGGATGGTCGTGGATGAGAACTTGACAGGAGTACTATGATACGGTCCGTCAAACAAACGAAAGCTGGGCAACTATTCAGCGCAACCAGGAGATGCAGGATCATGCACGGGACGAGCTGACAAAGAATACGAATCCTAGAAGAAGTAAAAACTTTAGAGTGTATATGGACTTTGACAGTGGCACCAGTGATAATTAGTGGCCGTGTTGGAGACATAGTTGCGCGAATAAAACCAGCTGAGATGTTGTTTGGAAGTGTTCTAGGTGACGGTTATGGTTATTTGCAAAAGTTGAAGCAACATGGAGGTGATAAAAACATCAAACCAAGTATCGATATACAGAAGCAGTGGTTCTGTTTTATTGCAGCGCAAGCGTGTCAGTAGGTGACGACCAATAAGAAGATTCTAATTAAGAGATGCGTCAACGTGAAGTACTTCTTTTGTTTTACCGGTATCACGATGAGACTATGGAAACTTCTGCAAATTTGTGGTACATCATTAAAATAGACCTCTATGAATGAACTAACACAAACCTTGAAGTGAAGTACAAGAGCTGCTGTCATTAGTTGTTTATAATAAAAGTTGTGGCTACAAAGTAAACAAAAGAATAATCAAAGACAAGTAACATTACATACTGTAATGGCGCTGGCAAATTGCCGAAAAAATGAAGCTGGAAGGTAGATGCAGACCAGGAGTTTTCAAAATTGGTTCATGCAGTGGTTAATTTGATGGTCGTATACTGAGCGAATCATCGAGAATGTATGCTTGTCACGCACCCACAGGTAATCAAAGGTGATGTTGGCTGCGATTGGTTGGGAAAAAATGGCCAGGAAAGGGATGAGCCATCTTCACAATAACGGCAGAAGACCTCAACCGTGGCTGATCAAAAGAGATAGTGATACAGCGTTCTAAGCTGGAAGACGTCGTAGGAGGAGCATAGTCGATTTGATTACAAAAAAGATGAAGTAACAAGATATCATAAAAAATATCCAGAAAGAGTGCAGGAGAAGAAGCACACGTATATCATGGAGATGGAGTAGGTGAAATGATCAATTTATTTAGATGATTCCTGCACAAAATATGTGGACCACAGGACCTGTTTTTCAGGCAAAGTCAATCAGAATCTCACGACAAAACAAAGAGGCCTCAGGAAGCTGTTCATGACTAGTAGCATGGAGTCCCCGCAAGGACTTAGTATGCAGCCAAGGCTAGTAAAATCAAAGTATCTCTATAGCATGAAATAATGAGAGCAAAAACGAAATCAGAAATCTGAGGCTGCAGAATTTGAGTCAACTTAGCAGAATAAACTGCTTTGATCTGGAAGGTTGTAGACGCAGTATGATATACCGTTGGAAAGCGTAAAAACGAGGATGAAGCATGATAGAAACCATTTCATGAAGTCTGAAGAAAAAGAGGCTACAACGGTTTTTAAAAAAAATAAAGATGCAGGAACGATGCTGAAAAAGAGAGGAATGAGATGTACAAGAAGCTTGACATGGTTGATCTAGATTGATGAGATGGTTGCAGCGAAGTAGCTTGTTCGAAACATAATAACACGGAATGCCAGAATTGATAGTTCATGGATTCACATAGGAAGTCCAGCTCACTTGCAATGCAAATTCATTCAGAACCACGGCAAATATCGAAGCAAAATGGAATGAATTATTGAAGAGGTTACTGAAAATGATTTCGAAGTGCAAGCTTCTCCAGAAGCTTGGGATGGCAAAGTCTAGCGTTTAAAAGCATCAAGGATAGTCAGTCACTTAAAAATAGAACAATCAAGAATGATCCGTGTGGTGAGTAAAGAAGCAACATGTTAGGTCGAATACACAATAGTTAATCAAATACTGTATGAGTAACTTAACAAGAACACACTGTTTAATACTTAAAAACTGTTTGGAATTAACAATTCCTCTCTCAGTGATGTAAAATATCACAGAGAGCTGCTTAGGTTACAATCAATGAATTTCTCAATCGATTACCCTTCTAGGGTTAACCTAACTGTATTTATAGAACATACAGCTTCGTACAATCAGTAACTGATTCTCCTATAATTAAGCTATACAATTGATATCAATCACGATTGCTTCAAGTCTTCTAAGTCAACTCAATCTCTTTGACAGCTTTTCAATCTTCAAAGATATTGCTTCCAAATTTATCCTGTATCAATCTTCAAACGCTGTTGACTCTTCAGACAATACCGCTACAGAGTTTAACAATCTCTGTTGCGCTTCCAGTCAGTGTTTAACTAAACTCTGACAGCTTCCAGCTAAACTCTGTTTTGTCACTATAGCTTCCAAACACAGTTCTCATCAATCATTTCTAACAATCTCCCCCAACTTGTCCATTAGCAAGAATGTACAAGTTTACAATAAATGATGATGTCAAGACAATTACAAAGTTTACAGTGTTTAATATACAAACAGAGTTTAAACTTTTACTTAACAAACTTACAACTTTTGTCTACCTAACTTCCTCAAGATCTGGAGCTGTTCTGAGATAATCAATCAACAATCTTCTCTCAGCATGTTCAAGTTCAATCTCCATAGCTTCCTTGATCTCTCTTAAATCTGGATCATTTTCATCAGTTTGAAAAATAGCAGCTCTGAGATCATAGATCTTGTTTCTTCTCATTTCATTTCCCAACCTGATGTACTTCACTTCTTCAGACTTTACATTGAAATCCAGAACAGTAATTCCAAGATCAGTCTTCAGCTTCGAAGTCCTATTCTCCATCTCTATCAGATTGCCATTCCAATCTCTGTACTTAGGAATATATCTTTCAGCAGACTTTGATCCTGTAACAACTTTAGCTTTCTGCATATACCCCCTTATAGAATTAGCAATAAGCTGTGTTTGACGATTTCTGACTCTGAAGATATGCAAGACATACTGAAGTTCCTCAAATAATTTTAGCTTGATTGCTTCTTCATTCACTCTATACACTGACCCATCTACCATAAAGTATAACAGAAAGTGAATGTCTAAGCTCCTTTGACGAACTAGCTGAACTGACTCCAACTTGTCTAGATTTTCTTGAGTAATACCAGAACCAAGAGATACAAGTGCAGAGGGATCTCTTGGACTGTTACTAAATCTCAAATCTCTTTTTGAACCTAATCCAGAAGTATTTCTGCCTGGTGGCTTTCCTGAACATGCAACATTATGTTGATATCCACCAGTCACTCCTGCTTCTTCTTGCACTGGAATCTTTGGCCTTGAAAAACCAGGTAAGGGTTTACTTTGTGTCTGTACAACTTGTGTGGCAACAGAGGTTGTAACAATCATTTTGCCCTTGTTCTCCTCATTCATTACCCCTTTTAACTTCAATTTAGCATCAAGAGAAGACTTTCTGATCAACTTTTCTTTATCTTCTTCTTCTGCTTCTTCTTGAATGCCAGTTAACTTCTCTTTGATTTCAATGCCTTTAAGAACAGGCTTTGCAGTTTTAACCACTTTCTCTCTCTTCTTCAACTTATCAGACTTTAAAGTCTTCAAACGCTTTTCTTGTAGACTTTTCTCTTCAGCTTTAGCATCTTCTATAGTAACTCCTTCTGCATTCTCCTCCATGAAAATCTTAACAGCTAACTCCTCATCAGTCTTTGGATTTGATATTAATTCCAAACTCTTGGTTTTTGAAGTACCTTGAGTTTCAGTGTTTATTCCAACAGACTGTGACTTAAGAGATTTGCTAGATATCAGAGTTTGCCTTTCAGAGTTTAACACCTTACTCTTATCACTTGCCCCTCCATCTCCAGCATCATCCTTTTGAGACAGAGTTTGAGAAACTTTGCATTTAGACTTAGCAACTCTCTCCCCCTTTTTGACATCATCAGGAATGAGTATAGATGTAATAAGCTCCAAAGAGTTAGCAATAGAATCAACCTTAGCCAACAAAGTAGCTTGATTTTCTTCAACCTTTCCTAGCCTGGCAAAGAGAGTATCTTGAACTTTAGAAAGCTATGCAGCTTTGATTTTTGACTCTCTTTCCATCTTCATTTCTCTTGACTATATCTCTGTCTTCAAAGAAGCAATTTCTTGCTTTGTATCAGCAAAATTTCCATCCAGAGTTTTGACTTGTACCACAGTTGCTTTTAAGCATGATAAAATCTCTGGATTTGAAATTTGACTAGCAGTCTGTTTAACAAAATCAGCTGCTCTCCCTTTTGGAAAAATACAATCTTGTTTATACCAATTAGCAGCAGATTTAGCAAGATACTCTTCTTCAATTGCATGAGATGGACAAGGCTGATCAAAAGGTGTATGTTTATTTTCAGTCTGTGCTGGTGCACTCAGAAAAGAATCAGAGTTTGCACTGCTGTCAGATTCATCTTCAGCACTTGCATCTTTAGCTTGAGCATCTTTGAAAGAATCATTGTGCTGAGCTGTGTCAGCCACAGTTTCTGCAACAACTTCTGCAACCTTTTCAATATTATCCTCATGTTGCACAGGCTCTGCAACAGAGTTTGTATTTGTTGCTTCATCTTGCATAGGTTCAACAGAGTTTGCATCTTTAGATGCTTGATCAACCTCATCACCCTTGTCAGGAATTTGATAACCCTCAGAGATTAACTCTGTATGTGATGCTACAGGCTGAACAGCTGTACCAGTTGCTTCAAAATGAACAACAGGTGAGATAGGATCAGAGAATGGTTCAAATGAGTCAAGAATATCATCCATTGGTGAAAAACCATCTCTGTTATTTTCTTCTGCAGGCATTTTATCCTCTGCAGGTGCTTCAACATTTTCAGTCACAATATCCTCTGCAGGCATTTCAACCTCTGCAGGTATAGCAACATTCTCTGCAACCTCAACAGTAGGTGTTTGCAGTGAAACCACCTCTGGAGCTTCAACAACATTCTCATCTTCAGAATCTGAAAGAATTAATTTTCTCTTCTTGACTTGAGGCACTACAATCTCCTCTTCTTCTTCACTAGAGCTCTCTTTAGGTGGTGAAAGTGAAGGTCTGTTTGCCTTTTGTTTCATTCTTCTAGTATAAACAGCTCCAGGTGATGTCTGTTTAGCCTTTGAGTGTTTAGTGTTTTGGGCGGTGTGTATTTTTCTTTTTGGTTTGGATTTGGGTTGATCAGTAGATGCTGGCTCAGAGTTTAAGGTTTCAGAATTTATGTGTTCTGTTTGTGGTTGATGAGATGTAGTAGGTACAGTGGTTGTGGGTGTTGGTTCAGGCATGTGATGTGGTTCAGGCATGTGATGTGGTGATTGAGAATCTTGAGGTTGGTTTACATAGTTCTGTAAGGCTAGTGGCATAAACATATCAGGTATGTGCTGTTTAGTGACATCTTTGTTTGTCAAATCAGAAAACATTCTTTTAGCAACTTGAAAAGGCTGAATCACATCAGCTTCATCAATTGGAATGTTAGGCATACAAGCAGTAAATAGCATTTGACAAAAACGAGCAAAATAAACAGAAGTAGTCTCAGACAAACGCTCTCCCAGATTCATTAGCACTAATCTACCAAAATCGAAATTACCTCCATATAGTAGAGCATGACCAATTTGGAGAGTGTCAAGAGGAAGTGCATCCCAGTTTGTTGTCTTCTTGCCAAAAGCTCTTGTAATACAGTCGAAAAAGAAACTCCATTCCTTTCTCAAAAGTGGCCTTCTCAAAGATCCAATCTTATTCAAATCTCCTGCACAGCCAATTTGCTGCAACATTGTCCTTAAACGATCATGACCAACAACACTGTAAGAAGTGTGTGTCTCAAAATCCAGAGCATCCCTAACCGTAGTTGGAGTAATGATATACTCTGATTCAGCATGTGTGAAGGTGATTGTTGGAGTGCCAGATTCTTCTCCATCATCATACACAGAGTTTGTCCAAAAGGTAGCGATTTGTGAAGCAGAGAGTATTAGTGGTGCAGTTAACGCCTTCCCTATTTCAGAGTCTTTCAAGAAATTTTGAAACAGATGAAACGCCTCTGGAGCATTTGCATTCTCCAGTGGTGCTGCATAGTTGCTAGGAAGAAACACTAATCCTGCTGCATCAAACGCTTTGGTTGCCATTAGAAGATATGATATGAAGATATTTAGAGAAAAGATGTGTATGCACTGTAAGTGTTTATCAAAATGTGAGTGAGAATGAATGAGAATTTTGAAAGTGAATGAGTATGCAAGTAACTGTGAGTGGGTGAATATGAATAGATGTGAAGTGAGAGAACAAAAACGATTAGAGTAAAACTAAAACTCAATCGTTTATTCAGTAAAAGCGCGTAACTGATTGTAGAGTAATGTGTGAGTGGGACACTATCATGAGACACGTGTCAAACAACCAATGGATCACTTAATAATTACCGCTGTCATTCCTATCATCACGACACTTTGACATATTGACACTAATTAACAGTTGTCAACTACCCCAATTACTCCAAAATAGTCAAATCATCTCAATGAAACATTACCTTAGAGTATTTAACACAACTCAACAGTGTTTATCAATTATCCAACTTTATCACTAACAACCCTTTCAAAAATTGCACAGTTGTGAATATGAGTGTGTGTGAAGCAGAGTTTACTAATATCAATTTTTAAAGCATCTAATATTTCATAAAATCCATAACAAAAATCAATAAACACTGAATGCACAAACTCTCATATTAAACACTGATTGTTTGATGAATGCTAAACTCTGTAGTTACTGTAATACAGAAATCTGAAAACTTCCATTCCCTTTGATGTTCCATGATTATCCAAGTAAGCACACAGTCTTTGAAGACAAAAAGATCAAGAGATAGAAATCAGAGCATCATTCAGTGAATAACAGTCATGAATTTGATAAACTCACAAACTCTCAAAGCACACAAGTGTTTAGGTGAAGTGTTTACACTCACATTCAATCAGAAATAGCAGAATCTACCATATGCTTGAATGTCCACCAATTCTACACTACTTTGAGTACATGTATGCACAAATCAAAAGGACTTTATTCAGGGTTGTAATGAGATAAGATCAAACAGATGAAAAAGATGTTTTATTCATGAGTGAATTTCAAGCTGAACATTTTAATAGAGCAAAGTGTTCAGTCACACTGTTAGTACATATTTGTACAAGATCAGTATATATGCCTTTTTTTTTATTATTATTATTTTTTATTTAGCATATATACTGAGTAAATTTTTCTTTTCTTTAGAAACACTCACCTGCTTGATTGTTTTAAAAAAAAATATAACTGCTCTGAATACTTCAGAGTTTAAGAAAAATGAGCAGTTAATTAGGCTCAAAGGGGTTTACTAAGGGTGGTATTTATGAACAGTGTTTGAAGGAATGGTAAATCCTATTGCCTTTATCATTTTCATGCACACACATATCATGTAGTCTCAAGATGGTCTAATACAAGTTCTAGAGAAACATGCTTCCTGATGAATATCACACAACAATAAATACTGATTGATATAGCATGTATCAATCACTGATTTGGCTCAAACTCTCACAGGGTGTAGACATGAATCTGAACTCACCAAACTAATCAATGACACATCTCAAGTTTTATGGTTTTCACAAGTACAAACAAGGAATCATCAGGAACCATACCTTTGGAAACAGAATGTCATTAATCAGAGTTTAGAGTTCATCAATAACAGAAATTTTCTTATGAGAGGCAATGCACACAATATTCATAAACTCAGAGTTTAGGACTGAATAAACTAAGAGATGCTATAAATATGAAACAGTATCATGCTGTGTTGATTTACTGCACAAAGTCTGATTAGATTACAGTGAATCAGAAAGAATCATGATTTAATTACTGAGAATCATGCTTCATACATTTTTCTTCATTGGTGTTTTCATTCAGACAAAAATCAATTCTGAATTCACTGAGTGTATCCAACATATTAACAGTGTTTAACAGACAAACATGCTGACAGAGTTTAACAAGTTTTAATCATTAGCATGCAGAACAGAGTTTAATATTAAGGTTCACATAGCACTTAACAATTTGTATAACATGAGCAATGAGTTTTTGAGTCTAACCAACATCTCTAGTCAAAACTAGAGACCATTCCTAGTTCATTGACCAGTCTTGTAAATGTAGCTTCACTCAATGGCTTGGTGAAGATATCTGCAAGTTGTTGTTCTGTAGACACAAAGTGAAGCTCAATGTTTCCTTCCTCTACATGCTCTCTGATGAAGTGATACCTTATGCTGATGTGCTTTGTCATTGAATGTTGTACTGGATTACCTGTCATTGCAATAGCACTTTGATTATCACAGTAAATAGGTATCTTGGTATACCTTAATCCATAATCCAGTAGTTGATTCTTCATCCATAAAATCTGTGCACAGCAGCTACCAGCAGCAATATACTCTGCTTCAGCTGTAGATGTAGATATTGACTTCTGTTTCTTGCTGTACCAGGAAACAAGTCTGTCACCCAGAAATTGACAACTTCCACTGGTGCTTTTTCTGTCTATCTTACAGCCTGCAAAATCTGCATCTGAATAACCAAGTAGTTTAAACTCTGATTCTCTTGGATACCACAGCCCCAAAGTCATAGTGCCCTTGAGATACTTAAAAATCCTCTTTACTGCTGTTAAATGTGGTTCTCTTGGATCTGCCTGGAACCTTGCACACAAACAAGTGGCATACATGATGTCAGGTCTACTAGCTGTTAAATAGAGTAGAGAACCAATCATTCCTCTGTAACATGTCATATCTACTGATGACCCTGCATCTTTGTCCAATTTTGTTGCAGTTGCCATGGGAGTTGTTGCAGATGAACAGTCAAGCATACCAAATTTCTTGAGAAGGTTTCTGGTATATTTTGCTTGATTTATAAAAATTCCATCATCTGTTTGCTTCACCTGTAGCCCTAGAAAATAACTAAGCTCTCCCATCATACTCATTTGATATCTTGACTGCATGAGTTTGGCAAACTTCTTACAGAGTTTATCATTAGTAGATCCAAAAATGATGTCATCCACATATATCTGAACTAAAAGCAAATCACTACCAGATTGAAAGTAAAACAGAGTTTTGTCAATAGTACCTCTGTAAAACCCACTTTCTAGTAAAAATTTGGCAAGGGTTTCATACCATGCCCTTGGTGCCTGCTTAAGTCCATAGAGTGCTTTGTCTAACCTGTAGACATAGTCTGGATATTTTGGATCTACAAAGCCTGGTGGTTGTTCCACAAATACTTCTTCTTCAAGTTTTCCATTCAAAAATGCACTTTTCACATCCATCTGAAACACTTTGAATTTCATGTGAGAGGCATATGCAAGAAAGATTCTGATTGCCTCCAATCTAGCAACTGGAGCAAATGTTTCATCATAGTCTATTCCTTCCTGTTGTGAATAGCCTTTTGCAACCAGTCTTGCTTTGTTTCTTGTGATAACACCCTCACTGTCAGTTTTATTTCTGAAAACCCATTTAGTACCAACAATGGATCTGTTCTTGGGCCTTGGTACAAGTGTCCACACTTCATTTCTTTCAAATTCATTTAGCTCTTCTTGCATTGCTGTTATCCAGTCAGCATCTTTAAGAGCTTCTTCCACTTTCTTTGGCTCAGATTGTGACAAGAATGCATGAAACAGACATTCATTTGTTGTTGCACTTCTTGTCCTTACTTTTGCATCTGGATCACCAATAATTAAATCAGGTGTGTGAGATTTAGTCCATTTTCTTGCAGAAGGCAGATTTCTTCTGTCATCATGTGATCCTCCCCCTTGATCCATGCTCTCCTGATTTTCTTGGTGCCTCTCTTCATTTTCAGATGCTCCCCCTGAATGTGACTTCTCAGAATTATCAACAGAGTTTGAATCAACAGAGTTTGAATCAACAGAGTTTGATTCAGAATTATCAACTGAGTCACTTTCAGAGTTTGATTCAGAATTATCAACTGAGTCACTTTCAGAGTTTGAATTATCACAATGATGTGATTCTTCATGCTCCCCCTCAACTGGTTCTTCCCTTGTTTCTGATTGAAGAGTTTCTTCAGTATTTACCAGTAGAGGTTCAGAGTTTAGATCAACAGAGTTTGTCAGATCAGTCTGATCAGAGTTTACTTTTTCAGAGAATAAATCTTCATTTTCAAAGTGGAGTAGATCATGTTCATTGACATCTTCAAGTCCAGTTATTTTCTTGTCATCAAATGACACATGAATTGATTCCATGATCACTCTGGTTCTCAGATTATAAACTCTGAATGCCTTTGTTGACAGTGGATAGCCAACAAAAATTCCTTCATCTGCCTTTAGGTCAAATTTGGTCAACTGTTCAGGATGAGTCTTTAACACAAAGCATTTGCATCCAAAAATATGAAAATATTTTAGATTTGGCTTCTTCTTTTTCACCATTTCATATGGTGTTTTACCATGCTTATTGATCAGTGTTGCATTTTGAGTAAAACAAGCAGTTTGAACTGCTTCTGCCCAGAAGTATGTTGGCAATTTTGCTTCATCCAGCATGGTTCTGGCAGCTTCTACCAAGGTTCTATTCTTCCTCTCCACTACACCATTTTGTTGTGGAGTGCCAGGTGCAGAAAACTCTTGTTTGATTCCTTTACTCTTGCAAAATTCTTCCATTGATGAATTCCTGAATTCAGTTCCATTGTCACTTCTGATTATCTTCACTTGATTTTCTGACCCTTTGTCCAGTTGGATTATATGTTCTGTCAGTGTTAATGCAGTTTCATCCTTCTTTGCAAGAAAATATACCCATGTGTATCTGGTATATTCATCAACAATGACTAGAGCATATTTCTTCTTTCCAAGAGACATAACATTCACTGGTCCAAAAAGATCAACATGTAGGAGATGATAAGGATCAACAATTGAAGACTCAGATTTGCTTTTGAAGGAGGCTTTTCTCTGTTTGGCCTTTTGACAAGAATCACACAGGCCTTCTACATTCAACAAAGACCTTGGTAGGCCTCTTACAAGATCATTCTTGATTAGCTCATTGATGTTGTTCAGGTTCAAATGAGAGAGTTTCTTGTGCCATTTCCAACTCTCCTCACTGGACATTCTTGTTGACAGACACACTGCTTTGCCATCAGTGTTTGTTGACAATTTAATTTCATAGATGTTATTGTGTCTGTTTCCAACTAGAGCAACTTTCCCTGTAGATTTACTGATCATTTGACAATATTCAGGCTGAAAATCCACATGATATCCTCTGTCACAGATTTGACTCACAGATAGCAAATCATGCTTGAGTCTTGGAACCAGAGCTACATTTGTGATGATGACATTTCCAAGATTAATGTTGCCATATCCCAGAGTATGTCCTATGTTGCCATCTCCATAGGAAACTTTTGGGCCAGCCTTCTCCTCATACTCTGATAGCAGGGCTTTATTTCCAGTCATGTGTCCTAAACATCCACTGTCCACGACTAGGGTACTCACCCTGGTGCCCTGCAATCACAAACAATCACTGATTGTTAGTTTTAAGGATCCAGACTTGCTTGGATCCTTTGGCTTTCTTAATTATGTTAGCTTTTGCAGCGGAATTCACATTATCAGAGTTTAAGCTAACTTTTTCAGAGTTTACATTTGCAGAGTTTACTTTAACCCATTTCAAATTTGGTTTGGGTTCATAGTAATTGTAGTAAATAGCATGATAATCTCTGCAAGTGTAAATAGAATGCCATGTACTTCCACAGTGTTTGCATAAAGTCTGTGGTCTAGTTCTCACATAATCACTCTTTACTGCAGTTTTAGAGGGCAAAGAATTAATGTTCTTATTCTTACTGCAGAAACTAGCAAGATGATTAGTGCTACCACAATTAAAGCATGTTTTCTAGGAGCTAATGAAGCAAGCATTGGCTTAATTCCTGATGTTATACCTACCTTTCCATTTTTGTTTTTCCTAGGCATTTTCTGTTTGTTGACAGATTTTATCTCCTTAAGCTTATGCTTGAGTTGTTTATCTGTCATTAAACCAATGTTAGCCTCTTTAACAAAAGTCTTAGCATATGACTCTTTAACAGCCTTTTTCTGAGCTTCAGTCTTAGGTCCACCTGTTCCCATGACATTACCTTCAGATGAACGATGTGGTCTAACTTTAACCATATTTTCAAATCTAAGTTCATCTCCTTCAGAGTAACCTAGACCTACTGTATCTGACTGAAACACTTCTTGTGTATCTTTACCAGAGTGTGTCCAAGTTTTAATGATGTGTTTAGTATCCTCCAATTCAGATTCTAGTTGCTTATACTTACCTAGCAACTCCTGTTCAATAAACACTGCATCATCTCTCTCCTTCTGAATTTTATTCATGCTTTCAAGCTTTTCCTCAACAAGTTTGTTTCTATCTTTGAGTTGAGAGCACTCACTTTTTATCCTCTCATTTTCTAAAGTCTGATCCCTATAACTGATATGCAATGCTTTAAGATAAATTCTTAATTCAGTTATATTATCAGTGTTATAAGCATAGGTAGTTGGGGGTACCTTGAGATCATCATCTTCATTTTGAGTAGTAGCCATGAGTGCATAGTTGACTTCCTCATCTGAATCTGAAGTGTCTGCCCAATCTCTGCCTTTGGTGTAGAGTGCCTTTTCAGTTTTACCCTTCTTGCACTCAGGAGCATAGTGACCCATCTCCTTACACTTGTAGCATTGAATCTCAGACTTATCTTTCTTACCAGATTTGAAGTCCTTTCCTTCAGATTTCTTGAAATTCTTCTTGTCAGACTTTGAGTAGTCCTTGGAGAATCTCTTTCCCTTCTTGAAGTTCTTGTATCCCATCTTCTTAAAGGTCTTTACCATCAATGCAGCCATTTGCATCATCTCTTCATCATCTTCAGAATCAGATGTTCCATCTGTGTTTGAGTCAACATCAGAGTTTGATGACTCACTTTCTGAGTGTATGACTAAAGCTTTTCCTTTTGCCTTTTTCCTTGATGCTTCCTTCTTTGATGGTTTCTCCTCAACCTTAAGTGCAACAGACTTTGACTTTCTACTTGATCTTTTGTTTCTCTGCTCCAATTCCAATTCATGGGTTTTGAGCAGTCCATAAATTTCATCAATCTCTGTTTCACCAAGTTCATAATTATCTCTTATAGTGGTTGTTTTCACATCCCACTTTTCAGGTAGAGAAAGAAGAAACTTGAGATTTGAGTCTTCTAAATCATACTCTTTATTAACCAATGACAAATCATTGAGCAATTTACAGAATCTGTCAAATGTTTCTGTCATGGTTTCTTCAGACTTTGCCTCAAAATGCTCATACTCCTGAGTGAGTATGTTTCTTCTGTTTTTCTTGATTGCAGGAGTTCCTTGACACCTAACCTCAAGTGCATCCCATATTTCCTTTGCAGTTGTGCAATTAATTACTTTATTAGACATAACATTGTCTAATGCACTGTGAAGTAAGTGTCTTACTTTTGCATCCTTTGCAATAGATGAAAGATCCTCAGCAGTTAGATCTTTCTTTTCTTTTGGAATGACCTTTGATTCCTCACCAGCAGCAGCAGATAACTTTGTAGGTTTGTGAGGACCTTCATAAATTCTATTAAGGTATTCTGGATCTGTAGCCTCCAGAAACATGGTCATCTTCACCTTCCAAATTGCATACTCTGATGGTCTAAGTATAGGAACCCTAATTGTTTCATACCTACTAACAGTAGTAGGGGCTTTCTCAGATGGTGGAGGTATCTCTGCCATTGATTACTATTGTGTTTTTGGATCTTTAACTGTAATAAAGTAACAGATTGTCTCTGATACCACTTGTTAGGTCGAATACACAATAGTTAATCAAATACTGTATGAGTAACTTAACAAGAACACACTGTTTAATACTTAAAAACTGTTTGGAATTAACAATTCCTCTCTCAGTGATGTAAAATATCACAGAGAGCTGCTTAGGTTACAATCAATGAATTTCTCAATCGATTACCCTTCTAGGGTTAACCTAACTGTATTTATAGAACATACAGCTTCGTACAATCAGTAACTGATTCTCCTATAATTAAGCTATACAATTGATATCAATCACGATTGCTTCAAGTCTTCTAAGTCAACTCAATCTCTTTGACAGCTTTTCAATCTTCAAAGATATTGCTTCCAAATTTATCCTGTATCAATCTTCAAACGCTGTTGACTCTTCAGACAATACCGCTACAGAGTTTAACAATCTCTGTTGCGCTTCCAGTCAGTGTTTAACTAAACTCTGACTGCTTCCAGCTAAACTCTGTTTTGTCACTATAGCTTCCAAACACTGTTCTCATCAATCATTTCTAACACAACAGTTATGGCAACGAAGAAGAATTTACGAAGTCAAGACATGATAGTACAGAAAATGGAGTACACATTCAGATTCAATCAGGAGCAGCACCTTGAGCTAAGTTTTCTGCTCTCTTTTTATTATTTAATTCTGCAAATAGGTATATATTTTATGCCATGCATGCATTGAAGTATTTAATTGAATATTAATGACTAGCATGCATCCTAGAGAGATAGAAGTTAGAAATAGAAGTGACGAATTGAGTCTAGCAGTAGATCCCCGAAATAACATAGTAAGAGAATTTACTTGACTAGCATGCCAACATTCAAAAAAAGAAATGATGAGAAAGTCATTAAAAAGAAATTAGATTCAATATTCTACATATATGACTTAAATCAGATATTTGCATGAGACATACATAATAAATGCATGTGCATATTATGTGTTCTAGTTATCATATTCATCAATGTGCATTAATCATGTCATGAATATATATTGTTGCATTGTATATATGCTTGCAAAATTGAAATATTGTGCAGGATTGCTCGCTAAGCATTACAAAACTAAAGTGAGAAGCTTCATTCAATTCAGTGAGCTGCTGGAAATACTTTGCAAATAGTCACTCTCAACATCTCTTGTTTCTTACAATGAGTTAGCTCGCGTAAGCTTAGAGGTGTTGGATTGGGATGTTTGTGTTTGATATAGAGATTCGCTCTCAGCACGTGTCGTAAGAGGTTGAAGAAGATCGAGAGAAAGATGTCAATGCAAGATGATTCAGAATGAAAATAAGAATGGAAAAAGACCTACTGGCATGAGGTTCCCGGAACCAGAAGTACCCCCCCGTGCGCAATAATTTTGCTGATGAGTATGTACCTGAGTAAGAAGGCCGGATAGATGAGATCTCGAGAAGATTATATCTCACACATGAGGTCATATGATGAAGGAGAAATTAGAGGAAAAGTTGAAGCTATAAGAAAGAATGGCACGAAGAAGTCATAGTATCGATCAAAGCGTTGAAGAAGATTTAGCATGGTTTGAAGAAGAGATCAGATACAGTTAAAGATTTTGATGAAGAGTAGATGCAAGAATCTGATTCTGACAAGAGTAGCTTTGATAAAGTTGAACAGTTTAGGTCCCCCAACAGATAGAAGGGAACCTTTTGAAAAGGAAAAAAAGTGAAGATTGAGTTGAAGACAGCACGCATTACTCAACTTCACAAACGAATATTCAGCAACTTGTTAGAAAGCAGTTGACATGATGATTAAAAGTGGTATTAACAAGACCAGAGAAGTTGATATTTGTTATGATGAGAGAAATTGAGCACTTTGCTTCAATGTTAATAAAGAATTATGGAGCTTCCAGAATATAGTTCTCCATCGAAGACAAGCTTCCCTGAAGAACTGGGGGGTAGTATAACTACTATTGCAAAAAATTGAGGATTTCAGTTTTTTAAGAATTCAGGTCTAGGAACCTCATGATCAGGTTCGGGAACCTCATGTCTTAGATTTGGTTCAGAAACCTTGCGGATTGAGTTGGTCTAGTACCTTGAAGAGCAACATGCTTGCATCATGAACACGTCAATGAGTTTTCAAAGCTTAACGGAGGCTTCCACTTCACAGCAGATCAAATCTAGAGAAAGATCCAGGTGATACCTCTCCATTTATGCTTACATATTCGTAGAAACCTCCCAGGTACGCGCAACAAACTCTTGCTATACATAAAGCATGCATAAGCATCTATGCTGTTGAGGTCTTACATGAGATAAAGCTATGATTATGTCTTGATTATGTTTCTAGATGTTAGAATGCACATTGACTTGCACCTCGCAGGTTCCTTAATGTTTACCTGCAGATCGCGGGTTCCTTGAAATTTACCTGTAGCTAACAGGTTCTACGTTACTCATATGGAGATTCTGGTAATAGCTTCCAAGTATAGCTATTTTACCAACATCTAGTAGATTATTCGCTATTTTCTTGTAACTGACATGTTACAGGTTCATTCATATATACCTGAAGCTTTTATGTGACAGCTTTCAGGATCATTGATAATGGTCAGAAGCCAGCTGTAGACAGCTTTTGATTAGCAGCTTCCTGCTAGAAGTTTTTAGCCAATCGATACTTGAATAGAAAAAAGTGTGTCTTGTTGCAAAGATTTTATGTATCTGTAGTTAACAGATTTTATGTTGTTCACCTGTAATTTTCAAGTTCATTTGTATTTTTCCGAAGCTCATAGCAATAGCTTCCAAGTTCACTTGTAGCCAACAGGTTCATATGAAGAGATTCCGGTGCACATACCGCAAGAGCTTTCTATCCATAATGGATCAAATAATATCCAATTGGATTCACGTAAGTCTTCACCAGCTTAGTATTCTGATTAGACAGCATGACATTTTTTTTAGCAAGCATTGATGATAGTAGAAGAAGATCTATTTTGATTATGATGAGGTTAGTCTTCCTTATTCTTAGAATGACGATGATGATTATAGCTTCCTTATTGTTCTTTTACGTAACAGTAATTACCCAAAAGAACTGGGGGTAGTATTCCTACTTAGACAGTATTGTGCATGATATGATTAGCCTTTTTCATATGCCAATTTGAAAATTTTAAGTGCTTGTTTTAGTACTTGTATTGTGGAACAGGTTACCTTGACTAACAGGTTCCTGTAGCATTGACAGTATTTGCAGGTTACCTTGACTAACAGGTTCCTGTAGTTTTGACAGTATTCACGAAGTATGAGTATGAATTGACAGAATGTGCAGACTACGATTGATTGATCAGAATTAGCTTGTAGACAGATTGTGTTGAGAAAAGTATTAAGCCTCGGGCAGCTTCCCGAGCAAGCATTGAATTAAGCCTCAGGCAGCTTCCTGAGCAAGAGTTAAGTCTCAGGCAGCTTCCTGAGCAAGTATTAAGCCTCGGGCAGCTTCCTGAGCAAGCATTGAATTAAGTATCATGCAGCTTCCTGAGCATGAATTAAGCCTTAGGTAGCTTCCCGAGCACGCATTGAGAAAGCCTCAGGTAGCTTCCTGAGCACATTTGATTGAAAGCCTCAGCTGACTGAGCAAAACTTTTTAGCCAAAAGCCTCAGGTAGCTTCCTGAGCACGATTGAAAGTCTCAAGTTCCTTGAGCACGTGATTTAAAGTCCTGACAAAAGGCACCTAAAGTCCTGACAAAAGGCACCTAAAGTCCTGACAAAAGGCACCTAAAGGAACCTGTGTGGAGCCTAGACCAGCACACTTGTTCTTAAAGAGAAGCCTAATAAGCTCTCCCTCATGTGGAACCGCCTTTGGCACATGGGAAGAAGGGATAAAATCCTTAGCATTTACCTTCATAAGATGTCTAGCCTGACACATGAAGAAGAGGAATCTGTGTGGACTCCCAGAACGGCGCACAGGTTCCTAGAATCGCCTCGAGGCACAAAAGGAACCAACCTGCCTCGAGGCATGTTGGGACCTAGAGTTTAGGATTGGGAACCAAGCAGGTGCCCTTTCCAAGAGAAAAAAGGAGCCAACATGCCTCGAGGCATGTTGGAACCTAGAGATTAGGATTGGGAGCCAAGCAGGCAACCTTTCCAAGAGTTGACCCGAATTAAACAAGAGAAATTCTACTAACATTAACTAGTTTCTGTTTATGTTTATTGTTTGCTTTGCAGGATTAGTAGTCATCAACAACTATTCACAAGGAACCTGGTCTAGTTATTCAGTAATAAAAAGTTAAGAAGTTATCAAGAAAGATTATGGTTTAGATTATGGTCTTGGAAACAGTACTCGAAGCATGAAGACAAGAGGTTCCAGGGTTGTTTCATCCTACGAATAATGGAGATTCCTGGGGTTATAAGCAAGCTGCCAACGTATTCTATAAAAGCATTGGATGAGAGATCAGTTCATACGAGTCAGTTCGAAAGAAGAAAGAAGTATTGATTGAGCAATTAGAGAGTATTTATGATGAGTTTCGCAGTCTGATGATAATGATCTACGAGAAGGCGGCTTTAGAAAAGTTTCCAGGTTAGTTTTCAGCACGATCCTTTGATTTTCGATTTGCGGATTTAATTTGGAATCTGCATACAGAAGCATAGTGTATCCTGTTTCTTACGCCGAGTTAGCTCATGTAAGCTTGGATGCACGATGTGAAAATTATGCATTTTCCCAAAAGGAGTAAATAAATGTTGAACCTCTTGATTGGAAACTGTTGAGGTGCCACTCGCTTTTCAAGACTTCTAGATATACAAAAGACATGTGAAGACATTGAAGACAAAGATCACCTAAGAAGATACAAGAGTAAGCAGAAGTATGATGACATCCTAGAAACCTCAGAAGTGTCCTTGGAAAGATTTTGCAAAATTATTAGAAGAATGTATAGAGAATGACTAGCAGTTGAAGAATGAAGTTTTGTCATAAGAATGAGTTTCGAAGAAGAAGAAGAGAACATGTTCCTCACTAAGAAAGAAGTTGATCAATATTATATTTACTAAAACATTATGTGTCCTGTTTCTTACGCCGAGTTAGCTCATGTAAGCTTGGATACGTGTTGTTGAAGTAATACATTTTAAGGGAAGTGATTAAGCATTGGACCCCAGATTAGAAAGTTGAATAGGTTCCTTTCGCATTGCATGACTTCAAGAACCGGGGGGTACTTGTTGTGCCCAAAATCTCCATGGGCTAGATTAGGCCCAATAAGCTATAGGGTCCAATCCATATGAGCCAGGAGATAGATCCAGTACGAGTTATGAAGATCAGATAGAAGAAATGACTAAGGATGTATGAGTATCAGGAGGTTTCCAATGGTCAGGAAGCTGGGATGAGTATTAGAAGACCAGGTTCCTCCCAGTAGAAGAGTTCGAGTTAGCATAGCAACAACCATAGAGATGCCAAGAGCATATGAAGAGCTATCCAGTCTAACCAGTTTGTTATTTGTGCAGGTACAGGTACCTATAAAGAGGTCCCTAAGCAATGTGTCCCGAAATAAGGAGGTTCCTGAGAAACAGGTTCCTAGACAGAGGTTCCTGAGAACCAGGTTCCGAAATATAGGTTCCTGAGCACCAGGTTCCTGAGACATAGGTTCCTGAGCACCAGGTTCCTGAGACATAGGTTCCTGAGCACCAGGTTCCTGAGACATAGGTTCCTGAGCACCAGGTTCCTGAGACATATGTTCCTGAGCACCAGGTTCCTGAGCGTAACTAATCAGAAAGAGACCGAATTATTATTGGAGTGTAATTCTAGGGCGCAGTTGATCCTAGAATACCTCTAATAGACATGAGAATTATAGTAGGGTACGAACTCAAGTTCTACTCTACTTAGCCAACTAGTTCGTGAAAGGCTCTAAAGGAACCTGAGTCCTACACGAATTAGGCAACCGAATACAGCTGGTCAAGAAGAATCAGCTTCGCATTAGAACTACGTGAGCTTGATCCCTATATAAACAAGGGTACGTAGGCACCTTGGGAGAACGGCCAGAGATCTCGCTAATGGAACCTGCGATGATTCTCGTAACCTCTCAAGCTCAGCTCACCCCCACCATCAAATCACACCCAAATCACCAAAAACAGCCAATTACATGTGTTACACTTGTAAATTCCAGTGGGCCTCCGAAAATCACTTTGATTACGAAAATCCTCCATCAACAGTAGATATCACAACATATCAATCATGCATGAACTAGCACTACTATGCAAACATGATCTCCTATATGAACACATAATACAACTACTAATCCCCCAAATCACCCCCATACTTAAAATATTCAATGCCCTCTGTTGATGGAGGATTTTCGTAATCAACGTGATTTTCGGAGGCCCGCTGGAATTTACAAGTGTAACACATGTAATTGGCTGTTTTTGGTGATTTGGGTGTGATTTGATGGTGGGGGTGAGCTGAGCTTGAGAGGTTACGAGAATCATCGCAGGTTCCATTAGCGAGATCTGTGGCCGTTCTCCCAAGGTGCCTACGTACCCTTGTTTATATAGGGATCAAGCTCACGTAGTTCTAATGCGAAGCTGATTCTGCTTGACCAGCTGTATTCGGTTGTCTAATTCGTGTAGGACTCAGGTTCCTTTAGAGCCTTTCACGAACTAGTTGGCTAAGTAGAGTAGAACTCGAGTTCGTACCCTACTATAATTCTCATGTCTATTAGAGGCATTCTAGGATCAACTGCGCCCTAGAATTACACTCCATTAATAATTTGGTCTCATTCTGATTGGCTACGTTTAGGAACCTGGTGCTCAGGAACCTATGTCTCAGGAACCTGGTGCTCAGGAACCTATGTCTCAGGAACCTGGTGCTCAGGAACCTGTATTTCGGAACCTGGTTCTCAGGAACCTCTGTCTAGGAACCTGTTTCTCAGGAACCTCCTTATTTCGGGACATATTGCTTAGGGACCTCATTATAGGTATTTGTACCTGCACAAATAACAAATATATTAGTTTGGGGAGCCTCTTTGTGGTTCCCATATGCTCTTGCTGTCTTCACTACTGCTGCTAGGCTGTCTTGAACTCTTCTACAGGGAGGAACCTGGTCCATTCGTAATCTACTTAGCTTCCGGTTCATCAGGAACCTCATAATACTTGTAGCTTCTTGACTGTCTACTCAGCGAGTGCTCATTTCTTCATGTCTAATCTTCATATCTTGTAATGGATCTATTTTCTGGCTCGTATGGATTGGACCCTATAGCTTATTGGGCCTAAATCTAGCCCATGGAGATTTTGGGCACAACAAGTACCCCCCGGTTCCTTGAAGTCATGCAATGCGAAAGGAACCTATTCAACTTTCTAATCTGGGGTCCAATGCTTAATCACTTCCCTTAAAATGTATTACTTCAACAACACGTATCCAAGCTTACATGAGCTAACTCGGCATAAGAAACAGGACACATAATGTTTTAGTAAACATAATATTGATCAACTTCTTTCTTAGTGAGGAACATGTTCTCTTCTTCTTCTTCGAAACTCATTCTTCTGAAAAATCTTCACTCTTAAACTGCTAGTCATTCTCTATACATTCTTCTAATAATTTTGCAAAATCTTTCCAAGGACACTTCTGAGGTTTCTAGGATGTCATCATACTTCTGCTTACTCTTGTATCTTCTTAGGTAATCTTTGTCTTCAATGTCTTCACATGTCTTTTGTATATCTAGAAGTCTTGAAAAGCGAGTGGCACCTCAACAGCTTCCAATCAAGAGGTTCACCCTTTATTTACTCCTTTTGAGAAAATGCATAATTTTCACATCGTGCATCCAAGCTTACATGAGCTAACTCGGCGTAAGAAACAGGATACACTACGCTTCTGTATGCAAATTCCAAACTAAATCCTCAAATCAAAAATCAAAGAATCCTGCTGAAAACTAACCTGGAAACTTTTTTGAAGCCGTCTTCTTGTAGATCATTATCATCAGACTGCAAAACTCGTCGTAAATACTCTCTAATTGTTCAAGCAATACTTCTTTCTTCTTCCGAACTGACTTGTATGAACTGATTTCTCATCCAATGCTTTCATAGAATACATTGGAAGCTTGCTTATAACCCTAGGAATGTCCATTATTCGTAGGATGAAACAACCCTGGAACCTCTTGAACCATCTAAATAGCTTCCCAGAAACCTCGGCTGCTCCCTCTACTTGGAACTTTCAAACCTTTGTAAACTTAGAACCTCTTGTCCTTATACTTCGAGTACTGCTTTCAGAACCATAATCTAAACCATAATCTTTCTTGATAACTTCTTAACTTTTCATTGCTGAATAACTAGACCAGGTTCCTTATGAATAACTATTGATGACTACTAATCCTGCAAAGTAAAAACATAAAACAGAAACCAGTTAATGTTAGTAAAATTTCTCTTGTTCAATTCGGGTCAACTCTTGGAAAGGTTGCCTGCTTGGCTCCCAATCCTAATCTCTAGGTCCCAACATGCCTCGAGACATGTTGGTCCCTTTTTTCTCTTGGAAAGGTAACCTGCTTGGTTCCCAATCCTATTCTCTAGGTCCCAACATGCCTCGAGGCATGTTGGTTCCTTTTTGTGCCTCGAGGCGATTCTAGGAACCTGTGCGCCGTTCTGGGAGTCCACACAGATTCCTCTTCTCCATGTGTCAAGCTAGACATCTTATGAAGGTAAATGCTAAGGATTTTATCCCTTCTTCCCATGTGCCAAAGGCGGTTCCACATGAGGGAGAGCTTATTAGGCTTCTCTTTAAGGTGCCTTTTGTCAGGACTTTAATTCACGTGCTCAAGGAACTTGAGGCTTTTGGCAACAATGTCGTGCTCAGTCAACTGAGGCTTTTCAATCACATTTGCTCAGGAAGCTACCTGAAGCTTTTCTCGTGCCCAGGAAGCTACCTGGGACTTTTTCTCGATGCCCAGGAAGCTACCTGGGACTTTGCTCAATACCCAGGAAGCTACCTGAGATTTCGCTCAATGCCCAGGAAGCTACCTAGGACTTTGCTCAATGCCCAGGAAGCTACCTGGGACTTTGCTCAATGCCCAGGAAGCTACCTGGGACTTTGCTCAATGCCCAGGAAGCTACCTGGGACTTTTCTCGATGCCCAGGAAGCTACCTGGGACTTTTCTCGATGCCCAGGAAGCTACCTGGGACTTTTCTCGATGCCCAGGAAGCTACCTGGGACTTTTCTCAATGCCCAGGAAGCTACCTGGGACTTTGCTCGATGCCCAGGAAGCTACCTGGGACTTTGCTCGATGCCCAGGAAGCTACCTGGGACTTTGCTCAATGCCCAGGAAGCTACCTGGGACTTTGCTCAATGCCCAGGAAGCTACCTGGGACTTTTCTCGATGCCCAGGAAGCTACCTGGGACTTTGCTCGATGCCCAGGAAGCTACCTGGGACTTTTCTCGATGCCCAGGAAGCTACCTGGGACTTTGCTCAATGCCCAGGAAGCTACCTGGAACTTTTCTCGATGCCCAGGAAGCTACCTGGGACTTTGCTCAATGCCCAGGAAGCTACCTGGGACTTTTCTCGATGCCCAGGAAGCTACCTGGGACTTTGCTCGATGCCCAGGAAGCTACCTGGGACTTTGCTCAATGCCCAGGAAGCTACCTGGGACTTTGCTCAATGCCCAGGAAGCTACCTGGGACTTTTCTCAATGCCCAGGAAGCTACCTGGGACTTTGCTCAATGCCCAGGAAGCTACCTGGGACTTTTCTCGATGCCCAGGAAGCTACCTGGGACTTTGCTCGATGCCCAGGAAGCTACCTGGGACTTTGCTCAATGCCCAGGAAGCTACCTGGGACTTTTCTCAATGCCCAGGAAGCTACCTGGGACTTTTCTCAATGCCCAGGAAGCTACCTGGGACTTAATTCATGCTCAGGAAGCTGCCTGAGACTTAACTCTTGCTCAGGAAGCTGCCTGAGGCTTAATTCAATGCTTGCTCGGGAAGCTGCCCGAGGCTTAATACTTGCTCAGGAAGCTGCCTGAGACTTAATTCAATGCTTGCTCGGGAAGCTGCCCAAGGCTTAATACTTTTCTCAACACAATCTGTCTACAAGCTAATTCTGATGAATCAATCGTAGTCTGCACATTCTGTCAATTCATACTCATACTTCGTGAATACTGTCAAAACTACAGGAACCTGTTAGTCAAGGTAACCTACAAATACTGTCAATGCTACAGGAACCTGTTAGTCAAGGTAACCTGTTCCACAATACAAGTACTAAAACAAGCACTTAAAAATTTCAAATTGGCATATGAAAAAGGCTAATCATATCATGCACAATACCGTCTAAGTAGGAATACTACCCCCCAGTTCTTTTGGGTAATTACTATTACGTAAAAGAACAATAAGGAAGCTATAATCATCATCGTCATTCTAAGAATAAGGAAGACTAACCTCATCATAAGCAAAATAGATCTTCTTCTACTATCATCAATTCTTGCTAAAAGAAATGTCATGCTGTCTAATCAGAATGCTAACCTGGTAAAGACTTACGTGAATCCAATTGGATATTATGTGATCCTTTATGGATAGAAAGCTCTCGCGGTATGTGTACCGGAATCTCTTCATATGAACCTGTTAGCTACAGGTGAGTTTGGAAGCTGTTGCGATGAGCTTCGGAAAAATACAAATGAACCTGAAAATGACAGGTGAACAACATAAAATCTGTTAACTACAGATACATAAAATCTTTGCAGCAACACACACTTTCTTCTACTCAAGTATCGACTGGCTAAAAACTTCTAGCAGGAAGCTGCTAATCAAAAGCTGTCTACAATTGGCTTCTAACAAATATCAATGATCCTGAAAGCTGTCACATAAAAGCTTCAGGTATGTATGAATGAACCTGTAACATGTCAGTTACATAAATAGCTATACTTGGAAGCTATTACCAGAATCTCCATATAAGTAACGTAGAGCCTGTTAGCTACAGGTAAATATAAATGAACCTGGAAGCTAAAGGTATATTTCAAGGAACCCGCGATCTGCAGGTAAACATTAAGGAACCTGCGAGGTGCAAGTAAGTGTGCATTCTAACATCTAGAAATATAATCAGGACATAATCATAGCTTTATCGCATATAAGATATCATAAATGTTTATGCATGCTTTATGTATAGCAAGAGTTTATTGCGCGTACCTGGGAGGTTTCTACGAATATTTAAGCATAAATGGAGAGGTATCACCTGGATCTTTCTCTAGATTTGATCTGCTGTGAAGTGGAAGCCTCCGTTAAGCTTTGAAAACTCATTGACGTGTTCATGATGCAAGCATGTTGCTCTTCAAGGTAATAGACCACTCAATCCGCAAGGTTTCTGAACCAAATCTGAGCTATGAGGTTTCCGAACCTGATCGTGAGGTTCCTTAACCTGAATTCTCTTACAACTTTGAAATCCTTGATTTTTGCAATAGTAATTATACTACCCCCCAGTTCTTCAGGGAAGCTTGTCTTCGGTGGAGAACTATATTCTAGAAGCTCCACAATTCTTTATTAATCTTGAGGCAAAGTGCTCAATTTCTCTCATCATAACAAATATCAACTTTTCTGATCTTGCTAATACCAGTTCTAATCATCATATCAACTGCTCTCTAACAAGTTGCTGAACATTCCTCTGTGAAGTTGAGTAATGCGCGCTTTCTTCAATTTGAGCTTCATTTCTTTTTGATTTTCAAGAGGTTCCCTTCTACCTATTGGGGGACCTGAACTGCTTAACCTCATCAAAATTACTCTTGTCAAAAACAGATTCTTGCATCTACTCTTCATCAAAATCTTCAGCTATATCTAATCTCTTCTTCAAACCATGCTAAATCTTCTTCAACGCTTCGATCGATACTGTGATTTCTTCGTGCCATTCTTGCTTATAGCTTCAACTTTTCCTCTAATTTCTTCTTTGTCATATGACTTCATGAGTGAGGTATATTCTTCTTGAGACCTCATTTTTTTATCAGAAAAATTCTTGTGTACGGGGGGAGACCTCTGGTTCCGGGAACCTCCTGCCAGTAGGTCTTTTTCCATTCTTATTTTCATTCTGAATCACCTTGCATTGACATCTTTCTCTCGATCTTCTTCAACCTCTTACGACACGTGCTGAGAGCGAATCTCTATATTAAACACAAATATCCCAATCCAACACCTCTAAGCTTACGCGAGCTAACTCATTGTAAGAAATAAGAGATGCTGAGAGAGACTATTTGCAAAGTATTTCTAGCAGCTCACTGAATTGAATGAAGCTTCTCACTTTAGTTTTGTAATGCTTAGCGAGCAATCCTGCACAATATCTCAATTTTGCAAGCATATATACAATGCAACAATATATATTCATGACATGATTAATGCACATTGATGAATATGATAACTAGAACACATAATATGCACATGCATTTATTACGTATGTCTCATGCAAATATCTGATTTAAGTCATATATGTAGAATATTGAATCTAATTTCTCTTTAATGACTTTTTTTATTGGCATGCTAGTCAAATAAATTCTCTTACAATGCTGCTTCGGGGTTCTACTGCTAATCTTAAATCATCACTTCTATTTCTAACTTCTATCACTCTAAGATGCATGCTAGTCGTTTTATTCTAGTTCATTTGTTTAACTTGTGTCTGGCATGGACTTCCTGATATATTCTTCTCATTAGCATGTATACATGACATGATTGAATATTGCGAAATTAAAGAATAATATGGAACCAGAAACTTAGCTTGTGGTTTTTTTTTTTACTTGGTGAACTGTTTCTAACTGAATTTGCATCTAGCAGGCTCCACTTCATGCACTACCAGTTCTCATTGTCCCTTTTTTTTTTCTTTGCAATTGAGCTCGCTAGCTGCAGTAAAAACCAAATTTCCTGCTTCACACTTTCGCGCCCTCAGACTTTTACTTGATGCACTATCCACAACTAGCTAGGTGCCTGGGTATGTCAATTTTACGTTTTTGCAAAGCGGCTTGTTATTCCTGCACACATTTAAAATAACAAGATGCAAGTAAAGTATTCTAGGCATAATATTTTTTACAACATTGTTAGTTCATGCATGCTTGCCATCAATATATCTGTTTGTAGAACTAAATAAAATTAATGAACTAAATACTTATCTTTGTGTATTGCGGAGAGTTTGCCTTGCAAGTGATTCCTAACTATCAATCTGCTTTCTTGTATCAGTATATCGTCATCAAGTCTGATCCTCCTGGAAATCGTCTTATTTGCTCCCTCTGTTAGCTACGACTATGCCTTTATCATTCTTGTTCATTCCACCATTCATGCACAGCTTCCTGCTCTATCTCCATGATATACATCTGCTTCGTCTCCCTGTAGGTTCTCGATTATCACGAATATATTCCTCTGTATGGGCTCCAATCTTATAATCCCACTTCTTTTTCTTGCCATGCCCATGCACATAGCCACTGCATGCTTCTTCACTTTCTCAGCTTATACGTACTGTATATCACACTGTTTCTTCATGGTTACAATCACAGAATTATGCATTGGAATCTAGCCTGATGCTACCAGTGGGCACAACCGCTGTCAACATCCACTATTGCTTCAACAGCCATTCCCGAATGTTGTTGTCCCTGACATCTTGTTGCTTCATCACAACTTGTTCTCTGCACATACACGTGTGTGCATAAATCTGCGGTAAACCCTCCATGAAACTCTGGTACGACCAGAACATTAATGGTCGTGCTTTTATCCATCTACAGTTGAACACCTCTGCATCTTCCGTGTAGTTTGAATATCAATTCCTTATAATTAAACAGCTATCATCTCTGTTTTTATATCTACTTTTGCTCTCACTCTAATGAATAGATACACAAGTGCGAATATCATCGAACAGCCTCATTGGTTATTCTCATGTTTATTCCTCTCTATTGTTTCTGAATGAACTTCACCAAATGGACTTGTAAGCAGCCTCTGCTTGTAATTGTTTTTTGCTGACCTGGGTCGTATCTGTGAACCTACCATTTGTGAGATTCTACGTTGCTGCAGCTGCCTCACGTATTCGTGTAACTCCACCAGACTCTAGCCATCCCTTTTTTCCTAATTGTTGCTGGCTTGTAACTCGCATTGCTTCTACATGGACATGGAACTGTGGAGCTTTTGTCCTGTACGTCTAGTATTGCTCTTGTATAACATCATTATTTTCCTTGCCAATGATCCACTGGCCTAATTTTCGTAACCATCTAATGCTAATTATCATTTCATTCTCCCAGTTTCATTTACAGTGGTCGTCAAGATTTTGTCTATTCGGCAACTGTATCATATTAATCTGGGCTTATCTCCATGTTCCTCGTCAGTCATTACTGTCTCCACCATGCTGACAAGTGGTTTTGGACAGCCATGGTTAAGGGTTCCTATCATTATTGTCAAGCTAACTTCGTCGACGAGATTATAGGAATGCTAAGAACCCACTACCATTTCTGCTCCCTTACTGAACACATATAAATTGTTGTTCTTCGTATTTGGTCAAGTGCTATACTTTGAAGCCCAAGAAACCATAATATATATGTATCCTTCAATATTCATCATAACTCCTGTTACCTTGTTTTATACACACATAGAAGTATATACTTGTCAGTAGCTAGTATTCAGTATAGCAGTATCACGTATGCTTTGAACAACAAGAATAACACAATTCTTCTAGGATATATAAAACGGTTACTAGACTTCATCTTCTTAAAACGTGACCGATGCTAGCTCCGTCAGAAAACATAAGGAACCACGTCATTCTTGTTCACCAGCACATCATTCTTGTTCCATGTTTACAACCATGCGAGTCTCCTGACAGACATAAATCTTTATCACAGCCCATAATCCTTTGTATGCTCATGCGTGTATGACCTTTAAATCACAGCCCACGCGGTTTTGTCATAACAGCCACCAATACTTACGGCAACTTTTGTCAGCTACTGGTTTAATCTCCAAGCTAATTTGCTGTTAGCTCAATATTCTCCTTAAATAATGGTCATCTCCCACTGCTAGGTTGTCGTCTGCACTATCTTAGATTCTTCAGGTTGCTCTATAATGCTTCCCAAAATTATGTGCATACGAATGTTTGATTTAACCATGACAGTCCTATTCGTGACCTGATCTCGTGCTGTTATTCCATTACACTCTATATATACCTACTAACACGCATGGTGTTGTTGAAAAACCTGGCAGAAGTTCCACTACCACCACTACAACACTTCAAACTGCCTGGACCTGCTAAAGGTATGCGTAAATTGCAGAGTCTCCACAGTCTCGTTTCGATACCAGTAAAACTTGCAAAACCAATGCTTCCATTGACACATCCTCTGGCCATACCCAAACGTCACAAACTCCGTTTATCTTCTCATATAATCAAAGCTGTCATGCTTTCCTTCCATTGATGTCCTCTAAGTTGAATGTCCCTGTCTTTGATACCTCGAAGCTTCGTTCTCTTCAAGTACTGTGACCAGACAAGCCTACGCACACTGCTCCATTGGTCTTTTTTTTCAGTAACTATAACCTTGGCTAGATATTAATCCCCCTCATTTAGTTTTCTACTCCTGTAATCATAACCATGACGCGTTACTAGCACTGCAACACCTGCAAAACAGCCCATGTCCTTCATCTCCTCAAAACTGTTACTAAGTTGAACTTTACTAATATATCCAACAATCTAAACGTCAGTCTATTCTGCAAGCTCTTGGTCCTGTCAATCGTAAAAACTGTTGTTGTCACAGCCACCACCAGTCTCGCTTTAAATCATCTGTTCCTCACTTTGCTTGACACTCTTCAAACAATGGTCGTTGCTGACTGTTGGCTATTTTTTATCCTCGTCATAAGTTAACCCTCAATACCAGTGTACACTCCATCTTCGAATCTATGTTCAACCTATGTTCTGATTTGTCTTCACATTTTTTTTTCTTTTTACGCCTGACATGATTGTCGACTAAAGATTACTGGTCTGCCGTTGGAATACCGCTGCTACCGTCTATATTATCATCCCTGGACCCTGGTACATAATCAAATAATTCTTACGTCCTAGTTGGATACAACAGCAACAACAAACACTATTATATCTGTCCACGGCATCTTGTTTGACACACTACGTGAACCTTTTTGATTATGTCAACACTTGTGAGAGTTTTCTGTGTCAACAGTCATGATCGTCTCTCTTAACAACCATCTGTAGGCCATTATATCGTTACTTCCTCAGTTCACACTTGAGCCCCATATTTACCTCTGGCTTCATTGACCCTCTCTGCTACTTGGTGCGATTACGTTGAACGCCACGGTGTCAAACACGGGATTTGTTATTCACTGTTGTCAGCAATTGTCGATGGCTCTGTTCTACATCTACCTCTAATAAACCATAGGTACCTCGCTGCTGGTTTCCATATCTTTACTTCCGGTTACATTACAACAATATCCATTCAGGTTTGACGTAGCAGTAATGTCATGTCTTCAACCCGTCAACGTTTTCCTTCACCACCATGGATTCACGTCGACTACAATGTCACCACTCCTGGTATATATTAAAATTGTTTACCCATATGTTCTTCATCTAATCTTCACGCTGCCTCTCAGACATGTAACCCTAATAAACCTGTCTATATTTATGCGTGTATTGTTTAACGTCTTTGTCAAGCAAAACCCTAATACGAGTAACCCACCTATATTTGTTTGATATCTCGTTTGTCCTCCACAAACGAACAAGGAATCCCCTCCTTCTAGCGCCAATGTTGATGGAGGATTTTCGTAATCAACGTGATTTTCGGAGGCCCGCTGGAATTTACAAGTGTAACACATGTAATTGGCTGTTTTTGGTGATTTGGGTGTGATTTGATGGTGGGGGTGAGCTGAGCTTGAGAGGTTACGAGAATCATCGCAGGTTCCATTAGTGAGATCTGTGGCCGTTCTCCCAAGGTGCCTACGTACCCTTGTTTATATAGGGATCAAGCTCACGTAGTTCTAATGCGAAGCTGATTCTGCTTGACCAGCTGTATTCGGTTGTCTAATTCGTGTAGGACTCAGGTTCCTTTAGAGCCTTTCACGAACTAGTTGGCTAAGTAGAGTAGAACTCGAGTTCGTACCCTACTATAATTCTCATGTCTATTAGAGGCATTCTAGGATCAACTGCGCCCTAGAATTACACTCCATTAATAATTTGGTCTCATTCTGATTGGCTACGTTTAGGAACCTGGTGCTCAGGAACCTATGTCTCAGGAACCTGGTGCTCAGGAACCTATGTCTCAGGAACCTGGTGCTCAGGAACCTGTATTTCGGAACCTGGTTCTCAGGAACCTGTTTCTCAGGAACCTCCTTATTTCGGGACATATTGCTTAGGGACCTCATTATAGGTATTTGTACCTGCACAAATAACAAATATATTAGTTTGGGGAGCCTCTTTGTGGTTCCCATATGCTCTTGCTGTCTTCACTACTGCTGCTAGGCTGTCTTGAACTCTTCTACAGGGAGGAACCTGGTCCATTCGTAATCTACTTAGCTTCCGGTTCATCAGGAACCTCATAATACTTGTAGCTTCTTGACTGTCTACTCAGCGAGTGCTCATTTCTTCATGTCTAATCTTCATATCTTGTAATGGATCTATTTTCTGGCTCGTATGGATTGGACCCTATAGCTTATTGGGCCTAAATCTAGCCCATGGAGATTTTGGGCACAACACCCTCATTGAATGGAAGTAAATAAGAGGGATAGCAGAAACATACCTACTCCTCAAGATCATCACCCTCCTCGGGTGAATCTGGTGGATACGGAGTCCGTGCTCCAAAAAGAGGCCACTCAACAGGAGTACCTGGCGACCGAAAAGCTGTATCCAAGGCACTAGCCATATCCTCCGAATACTCGCGATGGCGGACATTCAAAGCATCCATCTTCCGTGTCATAGAATCCATACGCCAAGTCATACCACGGAAGTAACCATCCAAAACAGCCATATCCACCATACCCTGAGGTGGAGCTGCTCTCGAACTCCCAGCAACATCTGCTCTCGACACACGTGGCGGAGCGCCCGCTCTCTGACCACTAACACCACCAACTCCCCTCGATATCCGATCAAAAGTAGTCTCATCAATAGGAGGATCGGCTGGCTGCATCTCCTCCTTATCACTCCATCTAACTCGAACTGCCTCACATAACCCAGTGATAACGGAAGCATGAGGCATACCACCCGAAGTACCTCCTCTCATAAACCTCAATATACCCTGATGAATCAGCTGACCCAAATCAATGTACTTCCCCTGAAGAATGCCCCATAACAAGATAGCTCTATCAACTGTGACCTCCGTCGTATGAGAAGACGGAATAAGGTTTGCACAAATAAAATGATACCACATCCGAGCCACCGTATTCATCCTAGATGAAGGAAAGTGCTGATGCTCCATAGTGCCAGCCTTATACTTCCAAACCGTCCCTGGAGTACATAACTCCACCACAATCTGGTCCAAATCAACATCTGCCCTAGGCTACTGCATCCAATCCTCCTCTCCTCTAGGCCTAGCACCCTGCCTAATAAGCCTCCGAATAGCTCGAGGTGTGTAATCCACAGTCAACCCCCTCACGACCGAATACCCATCCTGTTCCATCTTGGCATTGGCATAAAATTCTCGCACCACATTCACCGGAACCATCCTTGCCATTTCACAAAAAGTAGGCCAACCACGCTCACTAATCATGTCTATCATCTCAAACTGATAAGTAGGCAACAAATTACGCTCTTTAAGCACCGCCTTCGTCATTAATCGCTCATATTCCGATTGAGCCTCCGGCGAAACAAATCTCTCCCCCTCACCCACCGAACTCGAATCTTCGTCCGAAGTTGGACGAGTACCACTACTACTACCAACAATTCATTGCCTTTTAAGAGCCATCAAAATCAAACACAAGCAAAAATTCCCCAAAATTCGAATTGCAACAAGAACCCTAACCACAATTTCACAAATTCGTAATAAAAGATGAGATAGAATGTTACCCAATCGAATCCAAGAGGTGAACTTGCACAAATAGCCTCAATACTTCAAATTATACCTCCTTTAAGCCTTGAATGGATGTATGATGAAAAGTTTGGATTATAGATGATATATGGATTATGGGTATATGTATATATATAGATGGGGGATGTAAAAATTCAAATTTAGATGTGTTTAGGCTAGGAATTGGATTTGAGGTAGGTTAGGGTTTGTAAATAGATATGAAATTTGAGTAGAAGTAGGATTAGAGAAGAAAAATATGAGTTTTGGGGGGTTTTAGAGACAAAAATTCGAACCTGGACAGGGGGAGTAGCGCTGCCAGCACGCGAGCAAGCGCAGCCAGCGCTCTGTTGCGCAGGTAGCGCCTGCGTTACTGCCAAATTATTTTTTTTTTCAACAGAAAGAACACAATAACATAATGTACAACAATGCTTGGGTTGCCTCCCAAGAAGTGCTTCTTTAACGTCAATAGCTTGACGTTCTTCCTTTAATTCAAGTCGACGCCAAAATGGCGGAAATCTTCTCACGTTCAAACGAACCTCCATAATAATGCTTTAATCGTTGGCCATTCACTTTGAAATCATAATCCGGTGTAGTTTCATAAATCTCAATAGCTCCATGCAGAAACACCATTTTAACGATAAATGGACCCGACCACCTTGACTTGAGTTTTCCAGGAAAAAGCTTGAGGCGAGAATTGAACAGCAACACTTGTTGACCCGGTACAAATGCCTTAGGCGTCAACCTCTTATCATGCTACCTCTTAACCTTCTCCTTATACATTTTGTTATTTTCGTAAGCTTGCTCACGAAATTCCTCAAGTTCATTCAATTGAAGCAACCGTTTTTCACCCGCACCCTTGATATTCAAGTTCAACTTCCTCAAAGCCCAATAAGCTTTGTGTTCTAATTCTACAGGCAAATGACAAGCCTTCCCATAAACCAACTGGAAAGGAGACATACCTAAAGGAGTTTTGTATGCAGTTCTGTACGCCCACACAGCCTCATCCAACTTCAATGACCAATCCTTGCGAGACGGATTCACCACTTTTCCAGAATTCTCTTGATCTCTCGGTTAGAAACTTCTGCTTGACCATTAGTTTGAGGGTGATAAGCAGTGGCAACACGATGCGTTACATTATATTTTGCCATCAACGTAGTAAACTGACGATTACAGAAATGTGTCCCCTCATCACTAATTATAGCACGTGGAGTCCCGAAACGCGTGAAAATTTGCTTATGCAAGAAATTCAATACCACCTTGGCATCATTGGTCGGCAATGCCTTAACCTCAACCTATTTAGACACGTAATCCACAGCTAGCAAGATGTACTGATTATTGCACGACGAAACAAAAGGTCCCATGAAGTCAATTCCCCACACATCAAAGATCTCCACCTCCAGAAGCATGTTCAGAGGCATCTCATTCCTTCTAGATATATTGCCAACCCTTTGACATCGATCACAACTCATTACAAACCGATGAGCATCCTTAAACAAGGTAGGCCAATAAAAACCTGCTTGAAGCACACGAGCTGCTGTCTTTTCTCCACCATAATGACCATCATACACAATTGAGTGACAATCTCTCAAAACACTTTCTGTCTCACTATACGGAATGCAACGTCTGATCATCTGATCTGCTCCTTGTCTAAACAAAAACGGCTCATCCCAACGGTACCGCTTCACATCATGTAGAAATTTCTTTCTTTGAACACTCGAAAGATCTGGAGGAATAACATTGCTCACCAAATAGTTCACATAATCTGCAAACCATGGCTCTTCATCTTGCACTCCAAAAAGCTGCTCATCTGGAAAAGATTCATTAATAAGAGATTTACCATGTGAATCCTTACCGTGGTCCTCCAAACGTGATAGATGATCCGCCACCTGATTTTCCGTGCCTTTCCTATCCTTGATTTCCACATCGAATTCTTGCAAAAGAAGTACCCAACGAATCAGTCTAGGCTTAGAATCCTTCTTCGACATGAGATATCGAATAGCAGCATGATCCGTATACACAATCACCTTCGTCCCAAGCAAATAAGATCTGAATTTCTCAAAAGCGTAGACAATTGCTAGCAACTCCTTCTCTGTAGTGGTATAGTTAAGCTGTGCATCATTGAGGGTTTTACTTGCATAGTAAACCACATGAAAAATTTTATCCTTCCTTTGCCCAAGCACAGCCCCCACAGCATAGTCACTAGCATCACACATCAGCTCGAACGGTTCCTCCCAATTAGGTGCGGTAATGAATAGTGTAGTAGTCAACTTCTTCTTCAAGAGCTCAAAAGCTGCAAGGCACTCATCATCAAATTTGAAAGGAACATCCTTCTCCAACAGGTTGCACAAAGGTTTAGAAATTTTCGAGAAGTCTTGAATGAATCGCCTATAGAATCCCGCATGACCAAGAAAACTGCGAATTCCTTTAACAGAGATAGGTGGAGGGAGATTTTCGATTGTCTCCACCTTAGCCCTATCCACCTCAAGCCCCTTGCTAGATACCTTGTGCCCAAGAATAATTCCTTCTTGCACCATAAAGTGACACTTCTCCCAGTTCAGAACCAGATTAGTCTCCACACAACGTTTCAATACCAAGCCAAGATTATGCAAGCACTCATCATATGAAGTACCAAAAACTGAGAAGTCATCCATAAAAACCTCCACATTCGTGCCAATCATGTCTGAGAAAATATCCATCATGCACCTTTGAAAAGTAGCAGGAACACCACAAAGTCCAAAAAAAACTCGACGAAAAGCAAAAGTACCAAAAGGACATGTGAATGTGGTCTTCTCTTGATCTTCCGGAGCAATGCAAATCTGATTATAGCCCGAATAACCATCAAGCAAACAATAATACTCGTGTCCTGCCAACCTGTCTAGCATCTGATCAATGAAAGGAAGAGGAAAGTGATCTTTTCTCGTGGATTTGTTGAGTTCCGATAGTCCATGCAAACTCTCCACCCCGTGACTGTCCGAGTAGGGATGAGCTCATTCTTCTCATTAGCAACAACTGTCATGCCACCCTTCTTTGGCACACATTGAACCGGACTCACCCAAGAACTATCTGAAATAGGATAGATAATACCCGCGTCTAGCCACTTTAGAATTTTCTTCTTCACCACCTCTTTCATGATAGGATTGAGTCTGCGTTGATGTTCAACAGTAGGATTAGCTCCTTCTTCTAGCAGAATTTTATGCATGCAATACGAAGGGCTTATTCCCTTGATATCTGTTATGGTCCAACCAATTGCTGACTTGAACTCCCTTAAGATTCGCAAGAGCTTTTCTTCCGCACTAGCTGACAAGTTAGAAGCAATAATAACAGGTAATATAGATGCATCACCAAGAAAAGCATACCTCAAGTGCTCAGGAAGTGGTTTGAGTTCAAGTGTAGGAGCTTCCTCAATAGATGGTTTAAGTTGCCCCTTTGAATTTTTAAGCTCCCCTAACCCAAGAGACTCAAAAGGCAAGTCAAATCTCCTTTTCCAAGGAGCTGAATTCAGCTGCTGAAGTTGCTCGGCTATTTCCTCATCTTCAAAATCAGAGTCACCAACTAAAACTTTTTCCAAAGAATCTGACTTAAGCAATTTTTCTATCTCCGTAGCAACCGCAGAATCTACCAAATCCACCTTCAAGCATTCTTCTTCGTCTGAGGGAAATTTCATTACATTGAAGACATTAAAAGTGACATTCTGGTCTTGCACCCTCATAGTGAGTTCCCCTTTCTGCACATCGATCAAAGTCCTTCCCATAGCAAAGAACGATCTTCCCAAGATTATGGGAATCTTCTAATCTTCCTCAAAATCCAAGATCACAAAATCAGCAGGAAATATGAGTTTATCAACTTTCACCAAAACATGCTCTACTATGTCCCTAGGATATGTAACTGAACGATCAGCCAATTGCAAAGAGATGTTAGTTGGCTTTGGCTCCGGTAGACCAAGTTGCATGTAAACTGACAAGGGCATGAGATTGATGCTAGCTCCCAAGTCACACAAACACTTGCTGAAAGAAAGGTTGCCAATAGTACACGGAATGGTGAAACTTCCCGGATCTTTAAGTTTAGGTGGCAACTTCTGTTGCAGAACGACACTACACTCTTCCGTTAGAGCAACGGTCTCTAATTCATCAAGCTTCAATTTACGAGATAGAATACCCTTCATGAACTTGGCATAGCTCGGCATCTGTTCAAGAGCTTCCGCAAAAGGAATGTTAATTTGCAACTTCTTGAACACCTCTAAGAACTTAGCAAACTTCTTATCCAAATTCTGCTTCTAGAGTCTTCTAGGATATGGAGGAGGAGGATAGATCTGATTATTCATTGTAGACTGCTCCACAGAATCTTTAACAGGTTCCTTGCTCTTCTCTACTTCACCATCTAGCTCATCACCTACTAAGTCAGATTTCTCAAATTCAGGCACTGCAGATTTTTTGACTTGCTGATTCTGCACTTCTTCATCTTCCTTAACTGCTGATTTAGGATCTGATGTCACCTTTCCCGATCTCAAAGTCACAGCTTTCACCTGTTCTTTGCCATCCCTCCTACCTGGATTAGTTCTTAGCCCATAGAGCTCCACCTGATGCTGCATCTAGCATAGGTCTAGACTGTGCTCCCAACCCATTGTAGAAACTATTAATAACCATCCAGTCAGGCATGCCATGATATGGACACCTACGAAGCATCTCCTTGTATCTTTCCCAAGCCTCACACAAAGATTCTCCAGATTGCTACTGAAATTAAGTTAGCTGGTTTCTCATTGCTGCAATTTTTGCCATAGGAAAGAATTTGGTAAGAAACTTCTGAGCAAGATCCTCCCATGTAGTAATGGAACTAGCTGGTAGTTAGTGTAACCAGCCCTTGGCCTTATCCTTTAGAGAAAATGGGAAAAGTCTCAACTTGATAGCATCATCCGACACACCATTGAACTTGAAAGTATCACATATCTCGATAAAGTCCCGAATATGCATGTTAGGATCCTCAGTAGGAGCACCCCCAAACTGAACCAAATTCTGTAGCATCTGAATAGTGCCCGGCTTGATCTCGAAGTTATTAGCCGTGATGGCCGGCCTGATAATACTAGACTGGATATCATTGATCTTCGGCTGAGAATACTCCTTCAAAGCCTTAGCTGCTGCTGCATCACCCATTGCTACTATAGTTTTAGCTTCCTCGTTCTTATTCTCTAAATTTTCTATACGATCGTCTTCCGCTAGTGCTTCCAAACGAGCTTGTAAGCGTGTTTGCATACAAAATTAAGCACCTGAAACACCACGAAACAAACAAAACAAGTAAGAATTCTGAGTCAGTGAATGCTAACGACCACTATTGACAAGCACATAAACTAAAAATAAAACATCGATGATCCCCGGCAGCGGTGCCAAAAACTTGTTAGCACAAAATTACGCAAGCGCACGTAGTCATAAGTAATATAAATCAAGTTCGTTCCGCAGAGATCTGGTTAAGTTTTAATCAGAAAATATGCCTATGCAACAATGTATGGTTTTAATCCACTGCTAAGAAAAGTAACAAATTGGGGTTTGATTAACTAAATTATACTACGATGCAAAAGATTAAACTAAGAATTAACTAATTGACGAGAATTAAAGTCAAATTACTTACATGAGAATAAGCATGGGATCCTAACTTCATTAATTACTTCCCTTAGATCTGACGCCTTTAATCACTATATGCAATGGTTTTGATATCTGATCGGATAACACGAAACAAGTACACGCTACCTTTCAGCATACGTATACCAAACTAAACATACATCCACAAAAGAGATAGAAGATGATTAGACACCAATTATGCTTATACCCTATATGTCTATAGAATTTGAAAACATAATGATTGAAGAACAAGTTATCCATTAAGATCACACAGGGTAGTATAAGTATTTTCATTTCACACCACGAATCATATTGATAAACAATTATGAACCTATGCTAGCATGGCAAGTTCTAAATCTCAAGATCCACTTTCACTTCACAAGAGATTAACAAGTTAGATGTTCATGACGCATCTATCAATTAAGCATAACCATACGAGGATATCAATCATACACCACACACAGATCTTTAAAGCATCAAGATACTAAGTTCCATAATTAATTCCGTTAGAATCCCATGACAACGATTAGCCCATAATTAAACCGTTCATCGTCATGGGATTTGATGAAAACATGATAATTAACAAGATATAAAAGAAAGAAACAATAATATTAATAAAGTGAAGAGTTGAGAAAACAAATCTATGTGTCAACGTATACAAAAGATGAAGTAGATCTAGATCCGTGCTTGTCACCGAGCCTTGAATCCTTCTCCACTATTCTCCCTTGCAATGCTAAATTACAATAATAAAAAAAATACAATTTACAAGGCTAAGATGTGTTTTTATAGGCCTAGATATCTTGCCCATCAAGAAAAACAACCTAGAATACAATTGGAAATAGAAGAAACTGTCAAGGTACGAAAGCTTGTTAAGAATTTCACATCTAACAGAAGAAAAATAAGAGCACAAGCCTATCGTACAACCAAGATAAAAAGGAAGACAGTTGCAGCAGCAAGGAAAAAGAAGCATGGAGCAGTTTTGACAGAGAAGCCCATTGATAAGAGAAAAGTAAATAGTTTTGAACTATTGAAAAAGTCAATTGATGGGAGCATTACATATGTCTCAGTGGAACTAGACCCAGTCAACAAAAATGTACGCAAGTATGATCTCAAGGACTGTGGAACTACATGCATAAATGTAGAACCAGACTTCACTATGGAGATAGTTTCACATGTGGTAGGCATGCGTGATCTCTCATGCAAAATGGTAAAGGTAAGGAGAAGAATTGATTTCTTCGTTCTGGAAAGGATGATCACTCTCATAGAAACAGACCAAGATGTTTCCAACAGTATCTTAGAGCATGTCAAAGAATACTATGCTCAAAGATATGCTGAATTTTATGAGAAGTATGGTGACTGGAGAGCACATGATGATGCAGACCTTGAAGTTAGTTCTGATGGGGAACCAATGCCTGATGTGAACCTTACAGAAGCACATCGTCCTTTTACAAAGGCTAGCATGGCTGAATATGAAGCAGAACAAGCTGCTCAGGCTGCTAAAGCTAAATCATCCCAATCTACCAAACCTACCAAACTTGCCACATCTGCCAAACAAAGTGCTGAAGATCTTGAAGCTCAACTGAAGGAAAGCTACAAGAAAATCAACAGGCTATTCAGTGAGAAAGCAGGTTATCAGCCCTGTGTACTGGATGAGCCTCTGAGAATCAAGGATGATAAGCAAGAAATCTATGTTGATAGTTTTCATAAGCTGATGACTAGTATATTGAAGGATCTCTACTGAAAGTTGTTGGATCAGTTCATAAGCTCGAAATGCTAGTTGCTTGGGAACTAGAGGTTATATTTGATCAAAGGAGAGACGAAGATCCAAAGCTAGACAGAAAAGAAGAGAATCCTTGAATGCTTTTCATGGAAGGAGGTTCAAGTTCATCCAAGGAATTCTGAAGTTTAGAACATACACGTATGATTTTGAAACTTGGTTTGATCTAAAAGATGCTGAAGTATTTCCTTCTCGAGTGATTCAAGGGTACATTGAAGACATTGAAGATGATGCCAGATCACCAGAAGAAAAAGCTTTAGTTGAAGACCTCAGGAAAGCAAGAAATGAATCTCTCAGAAGAGAGGGAAAAATCTGAACGACTGGAGACTGCTAAAATCAAGCTAAGTTAATCTCTGATTTGCTCATTCAATAGGAGAAATTGATTTGCAGTTAATTCATAAGCTTCATGTTCTAGATTTTTCTTAACATTTGTCAGATATGGTATTTCAACTATTCTGATTTATGTTAGTTAAGTTGTCAGCACGTTTTGACTTTTGATTTTAAATTTGTTGTTATTGTCCATAAAAACAAATTGGGGGAGATTGTTGGGATTTATGGGTGATAGCATAGAGACAACTTAACTATATTTCCCTGTACTTAGTTTTTACTAAGTTGAACATACTGTCACATCCAGAGTATGTCTTCGTATTCGAATAATTGCTGTCATGTAATAATTGTATGATTTGGGAGAAGTTCATACATTTGTTCAAGCCTCAAAGAATACATCCAGAAGACAGCAAGAATAAAGTTACTGTCATGTTCTTGACAGTAAAGTTACAAGAAGACAAATGTTGCAAAGTCACGACAAAGCTACATCTGACAACAACATTGGCTGAAGCATGGGACAGTAACATTCTCATACTTGACAGCAAGTCTGGAGTTCAGACAGCAACATTGGCGGGAGCTCGTACTGTCAACCACTGAATATTCCTTTGATAGCAGACTCTACGGTTAAGGTTACTATCACCTTGAATTATTTGATTTGGGTATTTTTCTCAGTCAAAGCCCGTGACAGGTTATATGTTTAAGAAACAGATTTGCTGCAACACTCTATCGTTTGTAGCAGACCTGCAAAGACTACGACAGAATCTTAAGAGATTCACAAGACAAGGCTGGTCAATTCGAGGTGTATGTAATATCCACATCTACTAGAATTGTATTAGCTAGAAATAGAAAGAATCTAGGCTGCTTTACTTATAAGGTTTATCCTGTCTATATAGCAATTTAGGAAAGTCACATGGGTGTGCAAATTGTAATGAGCTGCCACTTGAAAATGACAACAGCTCAACACCCTATGCGATAGAGACAACAGAGTATCTTAGTCTACTTAGATACATCTTAGATTCTTTTCTATTCATGTACGCACACGAAGCAATCTGTATCTCTTGAGATATCAAAGCTGGAGAAACACTCTATCCAGGTTGTAGTAAAACTTCGCACAAGATAAATAAAACATTTATTTTGTGATAAATCTTGTTTCACTTATTGCTTGCATACATCTACTGATAATCTATAATCTTTATCTTCGTTGTTGAGTTAAAGATTCAATTGCATTTAACCCACCCTTCTACAATACTCCAGGACCAACAGTAACCATAATAAATTTCAATTATTGTCAATTCTTATCTATTAATCACGAATTAACCTTCGGGTTTCATTTTAATCAATCTATTCGTCATCAAATTAGAAATCTCATCATTCATTCCATCTATATAATTAAACCAAATAAATTGATTTACAATTAGTACGTATGTATATATATATGTATGTATATGAACACAAATTGGTTGAGTTAAACTTTGAATTGCTTCAATTATTTCTGTAAGTAATCCAAACAAGTAATTGAGAAGAGATGAAAGAAGGGACATGAAAAGATTGAGAGAATAACTCTACAAAAGAAGAGAAAAAAGAATGAAGTAAGAAAAAGAGTAAAATATGTTGTACCGATGAGTTAAGATGATCGTGTTTTTTTTAGAAATTTTTGATATAAAAAGAACGTATAAATACAATATAATTCTAACAAACGTATATTTGCAAAAGGGTCATGGTCCCTGACAATCGTTTGTCAAGGATTGGTTATTTAACAATCGGTTCCACAGCCGTTGGATCAAGATTAAAAAAAAATAAAATATTACTATCCGCTATAATTTTCCGCGGATAGGCAGGAAAATTTTCGCGGATAGGCAGGAAAATTATAGCGGACAGTAATTTTTTTTTAATCCAGGGAGGCCGTTGGATCAACGATCCAATGATTTAGAAACCGATTGTTAGATAAGCCGTCCCTGACAAATGAATTGACAGGGACCAAAACCCTTTGCAAAAATAGAAGAAAAAAGCAGTAATGTTGGATGAATTCTCTAATCTTTTTATGATAATGAAATATTACAATCCTAATACTATATCATTAATTTAAAAAGTATTTCTATTTAATGACAATTTGTTTATAATAATATTTTTTTGATCTCAAAGATATTCCTACTGTATAGAAGGTTTACACGCCTGAGACTGAGACAGACAGCCGTCAAATAAGTAGGATTTGTGCAAGTCGATTGAGTCCAGAAGGGAGTCTGCATCTGCTTTGCTTCATCATATCTCCGCTTTGAGAAACCGACACGTGTCCTTCCAAACCAAACAACACAACTCCTATCTATCTGTCTGACGACTATTGTTGATTTGTTTCCAAGTTGGCACAAAAATCGGAATAATCCAATAATCTATTCCCACAAACAACACATCGCTTCTCAACACAAAACTCGTCTGTTGCCTGCTGCCTCAGTTATTCAACTCAAGTCGTCCTCAAATCTTTCTTTAGTCTTAAGAAATCCTCCCCTCCAATTGCCTTTTCGTGCCCTAATTTCTCTACTTTGACATCGACCCAGGTTTGTTTTGTTTTGTACCCTTAATTGTCAATCATGTATCTTTATTTTTTTTGTTAATAATCACTACAGATTTGTTAATTTCTGTTTTTTTGCTGGTTACACACAAAGTTTAGATACTTGATTCAGGTTATGTGTTGGATTATATTTACTTGATGTGTACAAGTAGTATCGTCGATTTTATTATATTTGATAATACTGTCGATTGTGTTTAGGAATTGTTATGATTGCGCTGGGGGTGGGTGAGAGGAAATAATATCAAGGATTTCATTTTACTGGATGTATAATTGATTGAATACGTCTGTGTAGATATCTGTAATTGTGATTCTTCTTGCGACTTATGTTGGGTTGGGTTTGGGCGGAATGAATGAAGTCAAGCACAAAATTATTGTGGAAGATAAGGATTTTGAGGGAAGTGGGAATAAAGAGTGCGGAATGTGAGAGACTGTGAATTCTTTGTAATGAGTTTTGTCAAGTAGATGAGTAGATGAGTTTTTATTTTTACTTGATATTACGTGTAATAAAGCATATGTCATGCTTCCATAAATTTAAATGTTGAAATTTCCACCGTTGGCGATTCTTATATTATTTCTCTCGTACAGATAAAAACATTATAGCATTATTTTGGCATGAAATTATCTCACTTAAGTGTGGTTTGTTAATATACAGAGCTCAGGAGTGGAAACTCATGGCAACTGCAACTATGGCCACCGCGGCTGGTGCAGCTGCTCTCTTATATTATACTTTAAACAAGAAAGTTGAGACAATTATTGAAACAGAAGATGATGATGCCAGTAGTATCCAAAGACGAAGAAATGTACGTTTAGGCATCGATAGAGTTTCCAAAAGACTTATTCAAGCCCCTGCGACATGGTTAGAGACGATTTCTACATTGTCAGAGACACTTAGATTTACTTACTCTGAGACTTTGGGGAAGTGGCCCATTGGCGATTTGGCTTTTGGCATTAACTTTCTGTTAAAGAGACAGGTAAGGATTGTTTTTATGTTAACAAAAAAAAAAAGAGAGGGATTGCTTTATATGTTATTTTGTTTGTGATTCTATATTAAGGAAATATGCATCTCCATTTTGATTGGTATTATGCGTGAAATCAAACCAAGTCAGAGATCATTCGAAATAATGTCTTGCAAAAATAGAGAGGGATAATATTCTTTTATAAGAAAATTTGCTAATTTAATGAAATTAGTAAGTACTTTCTTTATTTCAGAATACGAGATCACTATTGTAGTTTTCTTTGTGTGGATTCTTTTTTAGCAACTTCCTTTATTGATGATTAGGCTCCGCTTAAATTCTAAATTGGCACATTTAGGCCTTCCCAAGGGCAATCCTTATACCTGACGGACACACTATGTTTTTCTATTATCCTACTATATAGCTACATCTACTCTACAAGTCCTATATCTGTGAAGGCTTACTTGTTCAATCTGCCTTCACTTCTTTGATTGAAAAGGGGCATGGACCTTGATGGCATGAGTGGGTTGAACTTTTAACAAGTACAATCACACAGAGGAATTTATGTACATAGATAGTATTTACTATTTAACCTCTGCCATGTGGTCTTGATCTTGCATATCTTATAACTTGCGACTGTTGTGAGTGCTGTCGTATTTTAAATATTTTTCTTGGCAAGATGCTAAGTATTATTATTCATTTATAAGTTATAAATTACTTCGCATATATTGTAGTAAAAGAAAAAAACAATAATTTTGCAGGGGAACCTAAGAGTTTGCAGTGTATTTGGTGGTAAAGATAGTACACAGCTTACTGGAGCTAATGTAAGTTCTGAGCTTAGACATCTTCTGAACTTGCTGACTCTTTGCTGGCATTTCTCGAAGAAGCCATTTCCATTATTTCTGCAAGAAATTGGCTTTTCACAAGACGATGTCCTCCTTCAGGAACCTAAAGCCGGGGTAAGTAATTGAAAACCCTAAACTTTCAAATGTATCTTTGGTCTTGATTTATGACTGTTCTGTATCTCTATTATGCATTTGACTTCCATTTAGAGTGAGAGAATGAGTAGAAGGGAAGTTAGTCTGTGACTTCCTCATAGGAGCTACCAATCCCACTAGGTTGTAACTTGTAACCTGAAGATGACATACTTTAATATTATAATCTAAATTTTTAATGTATTTCTGCTGCGTATGTTTCATTTTTGTGAATTTATTGAACTGTTCAACTATTATTATTAATTTTCCCTTTTTTGCAGATTTTGAAGCCAGCTTTTACAATATTGGTTGACCACAAAACAAAATCTTTTTTGTTATTGATTCGTGGAACTCACAGTATTAAGGATACTCTGACAGCCGCTACAGGAGCAGTAGTACCATTTCATCACTCAGTTGTGCACGAGGGTGGGGTGAGTAATTTAGTATTAGGTTATGCACATGGCGGAATGGTAGCAGCAGCTCGATGGATTGCAAAACTTTCAATACCGTCTCTTACCGAAGGACTGGACAAGTATCCTGATTATAAACTTAAGGTATTGACATTGGACCTTCTCCTTTACATGAAACTGAATATGCATGACATGAGAACCCGAGTAGAAGTTATAGTCTTATATACTTCTGGAATATGTTTTATTGATTACAGTTTGTCACTTTGTTGTTATCTGATGAATAGGGTGGTTATAGGCTTTTATACCGTTTGAACCTTTAAACTAGGGATGACAATGGGTCGGATCGGGTTTCGATTTTTGAGGTATCCAAAGGACCAAAGCCAAATCCAATTTTTTTTTCCAAATCCAAATCCAATTGGATTTTAAAATCGAAATCCAAATCCAATCCACCGGATTTCGGATCGGGTTCGGGTTTATCCAAACCCAAATTTTGAAAATCTTAAAAATTAAAAAAAAATTGTTTTGTACAATTTTTTTTTTATTTTAAACCTAAAATTCATGGAACATCAGTTTAAAACAAAAAGTTTAGCTTTACAAATTAAAAACATTACTAACTGTCAAGAATTACTAATAAAACTCAAACTTTAAAATCTTAGTTTTCACGTTGAAAATATAAGGTACTAGAAGAATCAGGAAAGATGGAGTCGGTAACAATTTTAGTCAATACAACAAGATTTTGGGTTATGGACAGATGCGTCATCGATCGTAAATAATATAATTAAAATCCTATTATTATTAAAAACAAAAGGATAAATTAAAAATTAGAAAAACTACTATATATATATATATATATATATATAGAGAGAGAGAGAGAGAGAGAGAGAAAGAAATGGTCCTACAGTTAACTGTAGGGAATTTCCTAAAGTTAACCCATCAAAACTACGTAGTTTTGATAGATTCTTTTTTATTTAAAAGGGCCCCACAGGGGCATTATTGATTGTGCATTTGTGTCACAATCTTAATGGTTAACTTTAGGAGAATTTCCTAAAGTTAACTATAGGAACATATTAGCCATATATATATAGGCTAGTGGTCAAATAGAAACCAATCTTAGAATAGAAACTAGAAACCAACACTAAATAAATTATATTTCATTCATTCTAATGGCCCCGCCCGGGGCACCTTCACAAAAAGTGTTTAAAATTATTGGCTCCATCCACCAAAAAAAAAAAAAATAAAAAAATAAAAAATACTGTTCACGCTGACGTCACTGCCACGTCAGCAGTGAACAGTAATTTTTTTTTTTTGTTTTTTTTTTGCTGGATGGAGCCAAGAATATTATGAACTTTTTGTATTGGGGTACCCCTAATTTGGTCATTAGATTAGCTTGAAATATTTAATTTATGTTTAGTTTCTAGTTTCTATTCTAATTTAGTTTCTATTAGAACAAGACCCTATATATATATAGGGGCCCCTTCCACAGCCACAGTTGGATATTTTTTAATATCCAACCAACCCATCTATAACCGTCCAGTGTCAAAATGAATGGCTGGGATGAACAGTATTACGCTCTATTATATAGCGTAGTACGCTATATTATAGAGCGTAAGCATTTTACTATTATGCCCCTCAGATCTGTTTTTCCTTACGCTATATGATAGAGCGTAATACGCTATATTATATAGCGTAAACGGTTTTTTTTTCGAAAACCGGGATTTAACATAATGGAGCGTATTGTGGTTGAATAACATAATATCTTTGTGTAAAATTAAACCTCACAAACCACAAATTTCCACAAACCATCGAAAAATCGGAAGTAAAGCGCAAAACCACCGGAAAATCGGAAGTAAAGCTCATCATTTCTTCATATAAAGTGAGTAATTTCTTCATTTCGTGTATCTATATATCATCGTGTACATGTATGTATGTATGTATGCATGTATATATCATCATCATCTAATTGTAGATTTGTGTACATGTATGTGTGTAGATTTTTGTATATATATTTCGAATTTTTGGATTATTTTGAATTAGGGTTCGAATTTATGGATTAATTTCGAATTAGGGTCGAATTGAGGTAGAATTTGTGGACGAATTGAGGTCGAATTTGTGGATAATTTTTGAATTATTAGGATTAAAATTTGCATTTGTGGATAAAGTTTGCATTTGTGTAGTTCGAATTATTGGATTCAAGTTTGCATTTGTATAATTTGTGTAGTTCGAATTATTGGATTAAAGTTTGAATTTGTGAATTTGTGTAGTTCGGATTTTTTTTTGGATTAAAGTTTTTTGTATGTATTGGATTTTAGATGGAAGATTTTTGTGATCCGGTTGATCGTTCTCTCCTTACCGACCAAGATAACCATATTAGTAGTAGGATATGGGTTGGGGATCATCGAGATAGACTTACAATCCGTCAAAGTACCTCGTTGCTTGGTGAATGGGAATTAGAGCCATATCAAGTTCGTCTTTTAGAACATTGGGTCTTCGGAATGTTTGCTAATCCGAGAGCCGTTATTCAAAATGATGTCACTTTAATTACGTCATTAGTGGAGCGTTGGAGGTCGGAAACCAACACATTCCACTTTACTTTCGGGAAGATGACGGTGACACTTGAAGATGTGTACATGTTAACGGGGCTTCCGGTTATTGGAGAGGCGGTAACTTTGAGTGAAACAATTGACGTAAAAAATCTTTGGTTACGTCATTGGCCGGATCCGACGCTCTCACTTGAGGAAAGGGAAAGTGATGAAGCTTGGACTAGAGGTGGCGTGAAATTAAATTTTTTGAGGGAAAGATATTGCAAGTGCCCGAACAACAAAGATCCGGCGCTTCTAGAAATATATACACGGGGCTATGTGTTTTATTTGTGTGGGGCGATATTGTTCCCCACAAAATCAAACAATGTTTCTCATCCAAGATTAATTCCTTTATTGATTGATATTTCTAGAATTTATGGGTATGCTTGGGGTGCAGCGGCACTTGCTTATCTATTTAGGAATTTATGGGAGGCAAGTCGTAAGGATTGCAAGTCCATTACGGGATGCATAACAATATTGATGCTTTGGGCACGTGAGAGGTTGCGCCCGGGACAACCTATGCTAGCACCTCAAACCCGGTATATATGGCCTAGGGCTTTGGCATGGGTGGTTGATCCCGTTGGCCAAGGAAAGTCTAAGTACTTTAATGTTCATCACAATATTGATGCATATCGCGGGATGTTTGATAATTTTGATGCGAAATGGGTTAATTGGAGGCCATATCTTCGCTTCTATCGGAAATATAATCCCCAATTTCAGAGGGCCTTTTTAGCCGGAGTAGCTCATGTGCCGGTTGTGTTTTTTGAAGATGTTGAACGTCAACTTCCGGAAAGGGTGGGAAGACAGTTTGGTTTTCCATTAAGCATTCCGCCACCGCCGCCGGAAGATATGGCAATGTTGAGGGTGAGATCCGAACATTCTTTTGTGAATCAACATTATCTAAATTTTGCTCGATATGTAGTTGTTTGGAATGAATTTGTGCAAAATGGTGTTGGTATTTTGGGGCCACCTTTGAATGCCATATCTCTAGAGGAGTATATGGATTGGTACTATAATGTTACCAAGTTAAAGATTTTGCCGCCCTCAAAACCAACCAAGGATCCGAAAATATTCCAACAACCGAAAGACAAGTTCGACAATGCCAAGGCAATGGACTTGGTACATATTTTTTATAACATGGAGTATGTTATTTGAGATAGTTTCGTTGAATATTTTTGTATTTATATTTATACTTTGTCTTTGCTTCATATGTATTGTAGATCATGTACCGCTCGAGACATGAGTAGGCTTTGCTCTTTAGATATATGCCGGGGATTTTTCACGAGGAAATATTGCCAAACTTCGTGAATAAATTTGATGAATTGATGCTCGAGACATCTGGCCCGACATATGAAAGGCCCGATTTCAAGAGTTGTTTGCCTAAAAGAAAGGCAAGAAAGACAAAAAAGACTCAAGAAATTAGTCCCGAGAAGGAAAATTATTTCGAGGGGTATGAAAGTTATGACCATCCTTATGATACTCAAGAAACTTTTGTGGTTGGTCATAGTGCTCCAATTCTTAATCCAACCCAATTCGATGATGATCCTAGTGTACATTTTCGAATTGGTAGAGGCTCCGGTTGAGGTATAATTTCTTATTTGTAATTTCACAATGTCACTTTGTCAATTAGTAAGTCGTTAATAACTCATTTGTTCACTATGTTCATTTTAGGGTTTATCAACAAATCCAAGGGACATGGTTGGTCCTAGTGCTCCAATTATTAATTCTACCCAATTTGAGAAAAGATCCCTCGTAAAGCCGATTAAGATAAATAAAATAAATCGGATCAATGAAAATTGGTGGGAATGTGGTAAGCCTATAAATCTTCCAATCAATTGTAGTGCCCAAGCGATTCTTTCTTTGAGACCGGGGTTTGAAGTGGAGGATACTATAATCGATTGCTATACGGGATTGCTTGAAAAAAGAGAAAAAATCCTCTTTGGTCATCAAGGTGTCGTCAAATATTATTTCATGTCTCCGTGGTTCTTCCAAGTGATGGAGGCTCATCATTGCAAACCAATGAAGAAAAATCCCGCGAAAAGGAAAGCTAGTGAATGGGCGTTATTGATACGGACTTTAAATCATATGGCATAAAGGATGGTGAAATGGTGACCAATTACGACTATATTATCATGTCGCTTGTTGTTGGTGGTCATTGGATCCTATTCTTGTGGTCATTGACCACTTTTCGAGTATCTTTGTTTGATCCTCTAAGGACGATGCTCCTTTCATGAAATTAAAAGAGCTATACAAGATGCAGTTCTACATTGTGGTATATTTTATCTTCCTTTTTTTTAAATTTTAGTAGTCCATATTTATGTTAGTATTGTTTGATACATTACTAAGACAATTCATGTTTGTTTGATAGGAAAAATTGGTCCCTCTCATGTTGCATGGTTGGAAAAATTCATGGTTATTAGGATCCAACCGATGCAACATGAGAGGGATCAATTTTTCCTATCAAACAAACATGAATTGTCTTAGTAATGTATCAAACAATACTAACATAAATATGGACTACTAGAATTTAAAAAAAAGGAAGATAAAATATACCACAATGTAGAATTGCGTCTTGTATAGCTCTTTTAATTTCATGAAAGGAGCATCGTCCCTTAGAGGATCAAACAAAGATACTCGAAAAGTGGTCAATGACCACAAGAATAGGATCCAATGACCACCACCAACAAGCGGCATGATAATATAGTCGTAATTGGTCACCATTTCACCATCCTTTATGCCATATGATTTAAAGTCCGTATCAATGACCGCCCATTCACTAGCTTTCCTTTTCGCGGGATTTTTCTTCATTGGTTTGCAATGATGAGCCTCCATCACTTGGAAGAACCACGGAGACATGAAATAATATTTGACGACACCTTGATGACCAAAGAGGATTTTTTCTCTTTTTTCAAGCAATCCCGTATAGCAATCGATTATAGTATCCTCCACTTCAAACCCCGGTCACAAAGAAAGAATCGCTTGGGCACTACAATTGATTGGAAGATTTATAGGCTTACCACATTCCCACCAATTTTCATTGATCCAATTTATTTTATTTATCTTAATCGGCTTTACGAGAGATCTTTTCTCAAATTGGGTAGAATTAATAATTGGAGCACTAGGACCAACCATGTCCCTTGGATTTGTTGATAAACCCTAAAATGAACATAGTGAACAAATGAGTTATTAACGACTTACTAATTGACAAAGTGACATTGTGAAATTACAAATTAGAAATTATACCTCAACCGTAGCCTCTACCAATTCGAAATGTACACTAGGATCATCATCGAATTGGGTTGGATTAAGAATTGGAGCACTATGACCAACCACAAAAGTTTCTTGAGTATCATAAGGATGGTCATAACTTTCATACCCCTCGAAATAATTTTCCTTCTCGGGACTAATTTCTTGAGTCTTCTTGTCTTTCTTGCCTTTCTTTTAGGCAAACAACTCTTGAAATCGGGCCTTTCATATGTCGGGCCATATGTCTCGAGCATCAATTCATCAAATTTATTCATGAAGTTTGGCAATATTTCCTCGTGAAAAATCCCCGGCATATCTAAAGAGCAAAGCCTACTCATGTCTCGAGCGGTACATATGATCTACAATACATATGAAGCAAAGTAAATACAAATACAAAAATATTCAACGAAACTATCTCAAATAACATACTCCATGTTATAAAAAATACGTACCAAGTCCATTGCCTTGGCATTGTCGAACTTGTCTTTCGGTGGTTGGAATATTTTCGGATCCTTGGTTGGTTTTGAGGGCGGCAAAATCTATAATTTGGTAACATTATAGTACCAATCCAGATACTCCTCTAGAGATATGGCATTCAAAGGTGGCCCCAAAATACCAACACCATTTTGCACAAATTCATTCCAAACAACTACATATCGAGCAAAATTTAGATAATGTTGATTCACAAAAGAATGTTCGGATCTCACCCTCAACATTGCCATATCTTCTGGCGGCGGTGGCGGAATGCTTAATGGAAAACCAAACTGTCTTCCCACCCTTTGCGGAAGTTGACGTTCAACATCTTCAAAAAACACAACCGGCACATGAGCTACTCCGGCTAAAAAGGCCCTCTGAAATTGGGGATTATATTTCCGATAGAAGCGAAGATATGGCCTCCAATTAATCCATTTCGCATCAAAATTATCAAACATCCCGCGATATGCATCAATATTGTGATGGACATTAAAGTACTTAGACTTTCCTTGGCCAACGGGATCAGCCGCCCATGCCAAAGCCCTAGGCCATATATACCGGGTTTGAGGTGCTAGCATAGGTTGTCCCGGGCGCAACCTCTCACGTGCTTATGCATCCCGTAATGGACTTGCAATCCTTACGACTTGCCTCCCATAAATTCCTATATAGATAAGCAAGTGCCGCTGCACCCCAAGCATACCCATAAATTCTTGAAGTATCAATCAATAAAGGAATTAATCCTGGATGAGAAACATTGTTTGATTTTGTGGGGAACAATATCGCCCCACACAAATAAAACACATAGCCCCGTGTATATATTTCTAGAAGCGCCGGATCTTTGTTGTTCGGGCACTTGCAATATCTTTCCCTCAAAAAATTTAATTTCACGCCACCTCTAGTCCAAGCTTCATCACTTTCCCTTTCCTCAAGTGAGAGCGTCGGATCCGGCCAATGACGCAACCAAAGATTTTTGTCAATTGTTTCACTCAAAGTTACCGCCTCTCCAATAACCGGAAACCCCGTTAACATGTACACATCTTCAAGTGTCACCGTCATCTCCCCGAAAGTAAAGTGGAATGTGTTGGTTTCCGACCTCCAACGCTCCACTAATGACGTAATTAAAGTGACATCATTTTGAATAACGGCTCTCGGATTAGCAAACATTCCGAAGACCCAATGTTCTAAAAGACGAACTTGATATGGCTCTAATTCCCATTCACCAAGCAACGAGGTACTTTGACGGATTGTAAGTCTATCTCGATGATCCCCAACCCATATTCTACTACTAATATGGTTATCTTGGTCGGTAAGGAGAGAACGATCAACCGGATCACAAAAATCTTTCATCTAAAATCCAATACATACAAAAAACTTTAATCCAAAAAAAAATCCGAACTACACAAATTCACAAATTCAAACTTTAATCCAATAATTCGAACTACACAAATTATACAAACGCAAACTTGAATCCAATAATTCGAACTACACAAACTACACAAATGCAAACTTTATCCACAAATGCAAATTTTAATCCTAATAATTCGAAAATTATCCACAAATTCGACCTCAATTCGTCCACAAATTCGACCTCAATTCGACCCTAATTCGAAATTAATCCATAAATTCGAACCTTAATTCAAAATAATCCAAAAATTCGAAATATATATACAAAAATCTACACACATACATGTACACGAATCTACAATTAGATGATGATGATATATACATGCATACATACATACATATATGTACACGATGATATATAGATACACGAAATGAAGAAATTACTCACTTTATACGAAGAAATGATGAGCTTTACTTCCGATTTTCCGGTGGTTTTGCGCTTTACTTCCGATTTTTCGATGGTTTGTGGAGATTTGTGAGGTTTAATTTTACACAAAGATATTATGTTATTCAACCACAATACGCTCTATTATGTTAAATCCCGATTTTCGAAAAAAAAACCATTTACGCAATATAATATAGCGTAAGGAAAAACAGATCTGAGGGGCATAATAGTAAAATGCTTACGCTCTATAATATAGCGTACTACGCTATATAATAGAGCGTAATACTATTCATCCCAGCCATTCATTTTGACACTGGACGGTTATAGATGGGTTGGTTGGATATTAAAAAATATCCAACTGTGGCTGTGGAAGGGGCCCCTATATATATATATATAGGGTCTTACTCAAATAGAAACCAAATTAAAATAGAAACTAGAAACTAAACCCTAATCTAATATTTAAAACTAATCTAATGACCAAACTAGGGGTACCCCAATACAAAAAGTTTATAATATTCTAGGCTCCATTCAGCAAAAAAAAAAAAAAAAACTGTTCACGCTGATGACGTGGCAGTGACGTCATCGAGTGAACAGTTTTTTTTTTTTTTTTTTTGTTGGATGGAGCCAAGAATATTAAAACTTTTTTGTGAAGGTGCCCCTAGCGGGGCCCTTAGAATAGATGAAATATAATTTATTTAGTGTTGGTTTCTAGTTTCTATTTTAAGGGAGGTTTCTATTTGATCATTAGCATATATATATATATATATGGACTTTTTTCGGATTTCGGGTTTGGATCGGATTTCGATTGGGTTTTGGATTTCGGGTCGGAATGGATCGGGTATCCATCAAATCGGATTTTTTTGCCATCCCTACTTTAAACTACTTCTACAATCCAAAATTTACTGTTTAAGAAATTAGCGTCCAAACCTTCTTGCTGTATTTGTATTTGGAGTTCCCCTGGGGTTTCCCGTGGACATTGCAGTCTTAACCATGATCAACAAACTTTTCTGTGGTTTTGACGGCGGCAACACCACTGGAACTCTTGTGGAGTGGCCAGCGCATGCCACCATGGCTTTGGGTCTTAGTGGGAAAGTGGTGAAGGGACACCCCATGAGACTGGATGCAGTACAGCGGTAGGTGGCTAATGTTGGCTGGAAGGAAGAGAACGGTGGATAGGAGGCCTATCATGGCTTTTCGCGGTCTGAGATTCTCCGTTTTAAAGTTGCCTGTGAATGTTATGGCACATTGAAATGGTTAAATAATGTCAACAATTAGGTTTAATTGCTAATTTCTTGAACACTAAGGTCTGAAACGTAGTAGTGGTAAAGTTGAAAGTTCAAAATGTCTGAAAGTCTTGATGTAACTATCTAAGCTAAGCAGTTGTATCCAAATATTTTTATTGAACTGCTTCGGTGCTAGATTGTAGGACACTCATTGGGTGGTGGTACAGCAGCACTTCTTACCTTTGTATTGCGGGAGCGGAAGGAATGGTCTACAGCTTGTTGTGTTGCCTTCGCTCCAGGTTTACTTTTTTGCATACTTGTTGAATCTGCAACTTTAAAAGCCTATGCAAAAGTCCATCGTACTATTCCTTTTCATTCTTGATCGAAGTCCAACTCTAAATAAATATTTGATGCAGCTGCTTGTATGACTTGGGAATTGGCAGACTCGTGCAATGAATTCATTACATCTGTCATTAATGGAGCAGATTTGGTCCCTACATTTTCAGCTGCTTCCATGGATGACTTGCGTACAGAGGTTGAAATCTTGTCCTTTACTAATTGAAATCGTAAAATTTTTCTTCTTTCCTTTCTTACGCTGATAATATATTCTCTGGACATTTTTCATTAGAGTCTTCAGTTTCCTACCCCGGCTTATTTTTACTTTGTTATTGTCGATGTTTAGTCACAGCATATTATTACAATATGTCAGATAAATGCATCTTCCAATGACCTGTAATGGTTAGAACGTTAATTATATATAGCGCAAGAGGCAACAACATGAGTGTATGTTTCTTTTTTCAGGCGGCATTACTTTAAAAATAGAGTATTTTGTTTCAATAGAAGACACTTTTCAGTTGATGGGTTTGAAATTTGATGTTGTCAAATGTCAAGTAGGGCTGAGCATGGGCTTAAAAAATATCTGAACTTACAGGTTCTAAGACTGAAAATTTCTTTGACTTGTGACTATATCCTTTTAAACTGTGGGGTGGTTCTGGTTCTTAGAAAAGAACTCTCCCAAATTGTTCTGTACCGAATTACCGATTTTGTAACTGTTATAGTATTTATTCCAAGTTTGAATAAAATAAAGACTGCCTTTTAAATGAGAATCAAATAAGCAAATGTTCTGTACTTTTTCTTTTTCAATGTACTATGTTGCAATCTGTTTTATGTTATAATGTACTTACTATTTTACAGTTAGTGTTTGGGAATTTGATATCAAAACTTACGAGCATATATTGGAGAACTTCGAACTAAGTGCATCATTTATTTTAGTTTTTGTTCGTATATTACCTAATAAGTAACTCAGCTTTGATATTCTTAATACTGGACATTTTGCTGATGTTCTATATTGATAGTTTTGAAACAGAAATCAGTTCCCCCATCCCATCTTGTTCCAAAATTTAGGAACATGGGATAGAGATTTTTACGATTTTTCCCTGATATTTCTGACGGTTCTGGAGATGTGTAAATCCCCTCCTTCACCTGAACAATATTTCCCCCTATTGTCAAGTTTTGATAACATAAGTTTACTGTCATCCCACTAGTTTTTACTTGAAAATTCATATCCCAGGGTCAAGTAGGGATAAAAATTGGATGTTTTTCGTGTACAAACTTGACAAATGTGACTCCTCAGACCCAGGGAGTATTTAACTGACTGATTAATGCATAAATGTGTATAAATACTTGTTTCTGTAGGTGACAGCATCTGCATGGATTAATGATCTGAGGAACCAAATTGAGCAAACTAGAATTCTTAGTACCGTTTATCGTTCTGCAACGGCATTGGGTTCTCGACTTCCATCCATTGCTAGTGCTAGAGCAAAAGTTGCCGGCGCTGGTGCGATGCTGCGCCCAGTTTCAAGTGGTACTCAGGTATGTTACATGTGCTTGATATATAAACTCAGTACTTAACTACAAAATACCAAAGCCTCTTGTATAGTGGTCCATGCAGGCATGCCCAATGATTCAACAACAGTAGGATCGCCATTTACTATATGTATGTTATCGATTGTACTGAGCCGTCTTAAACTAAGCAAATTATTCATTTGAGAATGATAATCTGGTCTGAATTATTTAGTAAATTTGTGTCACATGCAAACTTCAGATACAACTTAGTTGTTTATAATATAGGATTTTAGGGACTTCAGATGAGCCACCTGATTATGTTCTTATGTAGATCATTATCAAATGACAATTTTTTGTGGTGTTTGTGTTGGCTGTAGGTTGTAATGAAGAGGGCCCAAAGCATGGCTCAGTCAGCATTGTCACGCCCGTCCCTTCAGATATCATCATGGTCATGTATGGGTCCTCGCCATCGGCCTAAACCGAAAGCAGGAGAAGATTCCGAAGAGTCTTCCTCTAACAGAACAGAAACTTCTCAGCCTCTTGTTAGGTCTCCCAAGAAGAATATATCTACTGGTGAAGCCATAGAACTCCCAGTATCATCTGAGGGGATGGTTTGGGATTCTGAAGTTGATGTTTCTTGCACAGAAAAATCGAGTTTGAATGATGGAGTGAATGTTGATGGCCACTATGATCTTGTTGGCCAGAATACAAATGAAGATGGTATTAGTGAAGTTGAGTTATGGCGGCAACTCGAGGAAGAACTTTATGATCCTGTGGAAGGTGATGAAGCGAATACAACGAAGGAAATTAGGGAGGAAGAGGCAGAAGCTATTGCAGAGATAAGTGAAATCGAGCCAGAGAGCTCAGTACCAGATACAAAGGAGGTGCACAGATTTTTTCCTCCAGGAAAAATTATGCATATTGTTTCTCTCCACTTAGACGAGGCAGGAGATGAAACTGATAGCAGAATTTCCGCCGACACTGATAATAACCAGCTGACGGATACAAAAATCGGCATTTTTCTGACTTCTAGATCGGTATACAGTAAACTTAGGCTGTCACGAACTATGATTGCAGACCATTTTATGCCTGTCTATAGAAAACAGATTGAAAGATTGATCGAAGAACTCGAAAAGGAGGAGAAACTTGTTAAGATTAACACGGGGGATGAAGCAGAGATTTTAGCGTAGGATACTGGTTTTGCATATAGTAACTTTTGTTGTAAAGAACAGTGTACCAGAGGGGACCTCTACAAGTCTCCCTTGGTCTCTTCAATTTGAGAGTTGATGAATGCACTCCAGTTGTGATCGTAATATAGTCTTGAAGTGAATGAATTAGAAAGAACGAAGAAGTAAGGAACATGAAACGTTTCGATAAAGCAAAGGTGAACAAGCAAAGGAAAACACCGCAAGGCAAATAATAGGCGGTCAGTGGTTGCTTTTCGTTCATTCATTGATCAGAACCGGTCCTTCGCAGACTCTCCTTCAGTGCCTGGAACGCATGCTCTGGATCCTCTCCCCATCTTGAAAGGTCCGTTTCTTTTCTGGGCCCCAAGTAAGATCAACCGGGAGTCGGGTTCTTCTCCTACTTGTATTGAATAGAACATACTTAGTCAATCCTTCATGACCTGCTTGAATTAGATCAGGAAAATCGTTCAGTTTTTTGGAACCATGTGCTATGGCTCGAATTGGTTCCTCCTGCTGTTAACATTTGTTTTCTTTTCTCGTGTAATTTTTTTTGTTGGTCTCACATATGTCCTTTGGAGACCTTACATATTCTAATTATTGAGTAAAAAAAAATTGATCTTGTTTTATATACGAAATGTCAGCTACTGATTTATTGATCGTTACTGGTTTTATACTGTTACTTTCGAATTTCGATTATACTGGGAAAAGACCAAGGTAAAATTTAATCTACTTCCTTGTTTGACTTCAATTATTTACGGGGCACTTGGTTTGTTTATAAAAATGGATTGTGAAACGGGAACTGAGATTTTGTTACCCCGTTAATGCGAATGAGTCCGAGTGTTATGTCCCAACCAAATTAATCCTTCAACCATATATATTGACACATTGGAAAAAGTTCCTAATCCCATTAACATGAGAGCCATTAGGTACTGTTCCCTGGACCTGGTTATAATGGTTTCCGCTGTTAACTGAAGTCATTTATAAGAAGTCTCCGCACTTGATATTTCTTAATTCCTTTAATTTCTACAACCACAAGAATTGATAAGCATCCAAATATCTTGATATTTTCTATATATTTAGTCATTAATCACCTCCAAATTATGGGTGATGCATTGATCTCCCAAGTGATTGAACAGTTCGCTATGGTCACTAGACAAACCATTGAGAAAGAGTACAGATTAGTTGTCGGTGGCGAAAAAGGCATTGAAAACATTGCTGGGAAACTCAACTTCATCCAGAAGTTGCTTGAGAATGCTGAGAGAAGTCAGGTGAGTGACACTATTGTAAAGGTTTGGCTAGATAACTTAAAAGATGTAGCCTACGACATGGATGATGTAATTTGTGAATGGAAAACAGCTATCAGGAAGATGTATAACTGCTCAGAAGAAGGTATGTTTCTCTTTCATTCCATTTTCCTGCTTTGATTTCAGTCGAGACGTGATATAGCTATCACTATACACGACATAAACGAGAGTGTCTAAATAAAATTGCCTGTGAGGGCCATATGTTCAGTTTTAACAGAATAGATGTTAGCGGTGAAGAAAGTCAGGTGCGACCCAGATCATCTTCATCCATTGAGGTACAATACTCAAGCTGTAAAAGAAACAATCCAGATCATCTATAGAAAGGAGTGCTTCTGATGTGGCTGAAATCGATATTGTTGACTCTGTTGAAAAAAGTGCTCCACAAGATGTGGCAGAACCTGAAATTATTGTTGAATCCGTCAAAAAAGGTGCTCCCAATGTGGCTGAACTTGAAACTGCACTACAGCTTGTCAAAAGATCTCTCAATGGCAAGAAATTTCTGCTTGTGCTAGATGATGTGGGAAATTACTACAAAATTAACTTTTTAGTGGGGTCAAATTGAATTTTTCCATTAAATATATTTTTGTAAAAAAGTTTTTTACAAATAAAATTTTTAATTTTTTAAATTTTAGGAGAGTCAATTGCACCCACGACCAATACATTGGCTATGCCCCTGCTCCTATACTATTGAGCTACTACGATCTTTCCTCAAAATTGAGGCAATGCTTTATATATTGTGCGAACTTTTCAAAATATGACTATAATGAGGCAGATAATCTGATCAAACTATGGATGGCGCAAGGTTATCTGACAAGTGCAGATATGGAAGCAACATGAAGGAGTTATTAGATGATTTGTTAATGCGATTTTTTTTTTTTTCAGAATCTCTAAATAAACAACGAAATGGTGTTGTTACAAGATTCATGATGCACGAAATTGTACATGATTTTGCACAGTTCTTCACCAAAAAAGAGTGCTTTATTGTGAAGCCCGAGAGTGAAGAACAACAGGTATACACAGCTCCTTTAAATTCTCGTCATCTAACCTTGATTCGTGGTGGATAATGGATATAATCCTTTTCCTGAAATTATTAAAAACTCAGAGAAGCTACATACATTGTGGGTCCAGTCCTTCTATGATACTCTGCCAACTGTAAATCAAGTAAATGTGATATCTTCTAAGTTATTTCATCACCTGAAGTATCTTAGAGCACTAGATTTGAGCCACAACAGGTTGCTTGCACTCCCAAATGAGATTGACAAAGTTATAAATATGCGGTACCTCAACTTATCCTTTAATCCATTGAAAATATTGCCCGAATCAGTTTGTGATTTATATAATCTGCAAACCCTAAAGCTTGTGGGCTGTAAGCATCTTACAATGCTGCCTCAAGGGATGTGGAAACTAGAAAACTTGAGGCATCTTGAGATTGATAGAATTGATAATCTGACAAAACTGCAAAAAGGAATCAGTCAATTGAGCGCTCTAAGGACATTGAACAAATTTGTTATCAGAGGTGATGCTGGTGATGCTAATGAAACAAGCTGTAAAATCGGAGATCTGGTGATGCTCATGAAACAAGATGTAAAATCGGAGATCTGAGAAACTTGAACTACCTTCAAGGGTGTCTTTATCTCAATCCAACGACGATGTTATGATTTACAACAAGATCAGACGATCGTTTTTCAATTGAAAACGATAACGATTTACAACAAGAATAACGATAATTGATGATTGTTTTTTGATGGAAAACAACGATGACCCAATGATCGTTTTTGATAGACGACGAACGATGATCAACGACAACGATCATTTCTCGATTAGAAACGATACTATTTTCAAGATTTTTTAAAATTTTCTTATTATTTTACAAACTCTCAATACTTATTGTTTTGAGTATCTTGAGTTTGAGAGATGTTATACGAAAAAATTACCGTAATTATATTAGAGAAAAGTGGATAGTTTCCTTTATTACGATTAGGTACTGGCTATATATAAGCGATCATTATATTATAAACGAATTAAGGCTTTATGCCTTCATGATTGAATAAGACGAGTATTTGTGAATATTTTATCACAAACTTAAAACAGTGACGGAATCTCTCCTTCGACTAAAAAAACTAAGAAAACTGTATATTAGAAACTGCAGAATTCTGCAGCAAAGATGTGGAACAGTTGAAAGGATCAATATATCACATTCCAAGAATAAAAGTTTGGTAGGAATGGAAAGATTCTAGTATTGTTAAGTTCATGATTAATCTCTTTTTTGGTATACACATCAACCTTAACAAGTGTGCTTTCATTTGATTTTAATTGTATGAAGTTTTGTACCTGTTTAAAATAAAAGGCTGCAACTCTTTAAACTGTTGCACTATAAATCTGTGGCTGCTGTGGCTTTTTGTAATTTTTATTTTTTATTTTAATATCAGCATAACAATTACGGTCTTAGAAACTCAAAATATGCCACTTCTTTGTAATAGGATTTGAAGCAGGAAAACATCAATAAAGAACAATTTTTTTTATTAAGTGATAGAAAGAGAAATTTAGAGTTCGAATTTTATCAGTATAAGCATTTTTTGTTTATCAAAATCATAAAAAATTGCAACACAATTAAGATTTAAGAAATTGTCCTTCCACTCTTTGTATGACTAATATACCAAATGTGTTTTTATTACCCCGTTTTTGTTTATAGATACTAATATAGGAAAATTAATTCATTCGTCCCTCAACTTTACCCTATTTATGATTAAGATCCCTGTACTATAAAATACAATTTTTCGATACTTAAATTTTCAAAAAATCTGATTCGCATCCCTCCATTTAATTTAATTTTGACTAACGGATGTTAGTCTTTGCTGATGTGGAAAATGAAAACGGAGAAATGCTAGGATTCATCAAATTAAACGGAGGGATATGAATCAGATTTTTTGAAAGTTTAATTATCAAAAAATTGTATTTTATAATACAGGGACCTTAACCATAAACAGAGTAAAGGGATACGAATGAATTAATTTTTCCGATAAAATATTGGTGGTATACCAATTTTTGAAGGCCCATAATCTCACAATCTCGCTGAATGGCCCTTTGTATCACTCATAAATGCAAGTTTTTCTTACGTTTTTTTTAAGAAACGCAATATCACTTTGCGTCTATGAGTTTCATCAATTTTTTTTTATTTTTTAAGACACACATTGATAGTTTGCGTTGCTAAGCTTGCTTAATTTTTTTTTTTCTAAGAAACGCATGCATAGTTTGCATTTATAAACTGTGCCCCTGCGGGCCCCACATTAGAAAATCCATAAACGCTTGTTTATGTTGCGTGGCTGTAGAAAAAATTTTAAAAAATAGAAACGCATGGTTTTCTTGCGTTTGTTTGTGATAGGAAGGGTCATTTTTCTGGATAGTGATATTTTGGGCATTTTAACTTAAAATTGTGATACAAGGGGCCTTTTCTCTTTTTGAAGTCAAACTTAGTTTAGTTAGATATCAAATTATACATCAATTAGAGCATTCTCATTGGGGTCCCTTTCCCTATCCCCAAAAATTTACTTAAAATAGGAAATCCTCAAATAAAAATAGTAAATTCCCAAAATTATAAAAAATGTTCTATATTTCATTCCCCATTTTCATTCCTCATATCCCTCTATTCTTTTTATATAACTTATTTCTCTCTCTTTCATTTACCATTTTAACTACATCTATAATTTAATATTATATAAAGCATGAGAGAGAGAGAGTCAAAGCATGAGAGAGAATGATGTTACAGTGAGTCAGTGATATGCGATTGAGGATGAGGGTAGTATAAGAGTCCTCAAATATGCAAACTCAAAACCATTCCCGAAAATTAAACCCCAAAATAGGGACTCGAATGGAGCTTGTTTTTTTGATAAAATGTGGGGGGTGTTTGGCAAATTTACTGATCAACTTATAAGTTACTTATTTCGAAAAAAATTTCGTATCTACATCTTTTTTCTTAGAGAAAATGTGTATTGGGAGTTTAATGTTCGTTATCTTGTAAAAATAAGTTACTTATTTCAGAAAAAAGTACATATTTCTCAACTTTTTTCCAAGATAAGCAACTTATTTCTGAAAAATAAGATTTCCCAAACGGACCCGTGGTCATTTTCCCTAAATATTTAGATATGGGGGAGCAGGGAGCCAATGCGGATGCTCTTAGAGCATTTACATTGGAATCCCTATTTCCATCCCCAAAAACTTACTAAAAATAGTAATTACTCAAAATTATCTTCAAATTTTTTTTATCTTCCTACATACCATCCCCTATCTCTATCCTTATATTCTTATTTTTATTAACCTTTTTAGTTTCTCTCATTTAAAATTTGAACTTTAAACTTTGAACTCGATAACGGTTACTTGGTAACAACAACCATCTTTCATTCTCCCATTTCTGTACCAGCATGCCACCAGAGCTCCTCATAAGAACCTTGATGTTTGTATGTAAAAAGAGTTAAAGGAAAAAACAGAGGAGTAAAGTGCACTTCGTGTACTTGATCTTTGTGTGTCACACCACTTGCAATACCAATCTTCTAAAACTCTCACTTATAATACTACACTTATGCCATCTTTGCAGTTTGTGTATCGCCGTCAAATATTCTTTAACTCCGTTAAAAAAGAAGGAATAAAGCGCATTTTGTTTAGAACCATAGTATCCCAAATGTTCCGACACACAAAGTACGAGTACATGCACTTTATCCCCTTTTTTTTAATGGAGTTAAAGGATATTTGACGACAATACACAAATTACAAAAAAGACAGAAGTGTAGTAATGTAAGTGAGAATTTTAGAAACATAGTGTTGCAAGTGGTCTAACACATAAATAACAAGTACACGAAGTGCACTTGCTCAAAACAGAGAGATTGTCGTAAATCTAAGTTATGGGTGCAAAGGTCCCGTAAATTCGACCGTAACTTGACATCTGAATAATGAAAATAATACATCCAAGCAGGAGACTAACAAAAATGATGGTAATGTGCATATCGTCGCTGAGTGAATAAAATAATGAGATGGGAATCTACGCTAGAATCCCAAAAATGGGAATTTGATTTTAGCTCCTAAAACTATACCCCATTTTGGGGTCCCGGATGGAAGATGATTTTTACACAAAATACTATAATTATCCTTAAATTATAAAGATAGGGCCTCGAATGTGAATGCTCTTATATAATATTGTGAAAATCAAAAACTAACATTTAATATTAAATCAAATATACTTTTTTGATTATATTTTTTTCATAAACTATTTAATAATTATTTTAACTATTGATCAAAGTTAGCTTGGTTTGACTTTTAAATTTTATGAAGGATTAGTTTTTGCACGATGGAGAAAGTAATTCTTTTTAGAGTTAATTTGGTGTTATCTTAACATATTTTTTAGTTTTAATTTGAATATCTTAAATATTATTAAATATTTAAAAGCAAGACCTTTTATGATTAAAAGACATGAAAGAATGCCCAAAATACCCACTTTTTCCCTACCCACTGACCAAAATACTCGTTCCTGAAAATTCCGCCGAAAATACCCACGGGTCACGCCGTTTGGAACGGCACAACCGATCTCCACTGTAGCTGCCAGAAAACTGTGTAACTCGCCTGAAAATTGAGAGAATACTCGTCGGCGACTTTGGCGATTTTCATCGTCGTTTCCGATCGGTCACACCACTGCACTTCCAACCCAGATAAGCACACCTCCGTGATCGCATAAACGTCGGCTTCCTCTTCCTAGTGACCGTTTGTGTGTTACGGCCCCGTAGGGGCATGAACCAGATTGTCGGAGAGGCGAACCGGAAAGAAAGCTTGAATTGGGGATTTGCAATCCGGCTAATTAAACGTAATAAAATTGGTGTAGGTGTGTAGAGAATCGAATTGCGATTCTATTGGTATATAGAACGTAATTGGAAAGTTTGTGGTATGGATGAACGAATAGATAGAGTTTTGATGCCGGAATCGCCATTTTTGGAGCTCTGGGACGATGAAGGCTGACGTTAGATACGCATTTGCAAAATGCGTATCGCCTGATACGCATTTGCAAAATGCGTATTAACGCATTTTGCAAATGCGTATCGCCTGATACGCATTGTGCATATGCGTATCTGACGTTATATACGCTGTTCAAAAAAGCGTATCACCGGATACGCCTGATAGAGATGCGTATGCGGGAGAGTTTCATTTGACAGTGTAAGCGTATCCCTCGGATACGTTGTCTGTATAGGCGTGAATGAACTTACGCCTGTAGGTGTGACGTATCTTCTGGGCATTTTGGGCGGTGCTTCAGTACCGTGGGTATTTTGGTTAGAGATGATTAAAATGTGGGTGTTTAGGACACTCACCCAAAAAAACATAGAGGTATTTAGCAGTTAGCACAACTTTGTTCCGAAAATCAGTACTCTAAAACAAGGCCGCCTAGCCGCTTAAGCGGTCCGCTTAAGCGTCGAAGGTCCCCCAACCGTTCCGATTTTATGTTAGCCGCTTATTCCCCGATTTTATATGATTATTAAACATATATATACTTATGTATATAAATAATTAAAGATATATTATATAATCCGCTTAATTGGTCCGCATTGAAATCCGCTTAAGCCCCCGCCTCTCAAAGGTCGTCTCGCCGCTTAGAACCGCTTAGCGCTTTTTAGAACACTGCCGAACATAAGTTACTATGTTGAAAATGAAAAAACTTGTTTAGAAAACAAAAACGCCTAGACAAACAGAATTCACAGTTAACTGTAAATGGCAACCAATGATAATGAAATGTCCACTGCCGTCATCTCTTCGAGTTTCGATTACAAGCTCAGCAACTAACACCAGGTATGAAATATAATCCCTCACTTTTGTCAATCAACTTTACTCTCTTTTGTTCTGTTTATAACAATGAGTTCTGAGCAGCCTTGACTTTGTCAAACTCTGAACAAACAAACATCAATCATTTCCTTAGCTCAATTTCCCTGTGATGTTTCCAAGTGAAGATTGATCACCAAATCCTGATGGACGTGGAGACCTTGCGCTCCGAGTTTCGAAACATACTGACCAAACAAATCGATACTGTCAAGGCTAATAACTTCACCGATCGGAGCTCTACAGCTTTTTCCAGCACAATTACTGATAGTTTCAGCTTTGTTGAATCTCTAGAGAGTCAGAATAATGATCAAGTCAGTGACCTCCGGAGAATTATCGAGAAATTGGATTCAGCTGGTTATAATATCCGAGACTGTGTTGATTTCTACAAGAGTGCCAGGAAGGTTACGCTTGATGAGAAGTTCCGGTGCTTTGGTCTTGGTAAATGTAGCATTGATGATATCAGGACTATGGAGTGGGAATTGCTTGATCCGAAGATTAAGTCGTGGAACAGAGCTGTTCGCCTTTGTTTTAAAAATTTGTTTGTTAAGGAGAAGGTGTTGTATGAGCAAATTTTTGGAGGTCTTCGTAGTTTTGCGTATGATGAGGGCTTTCTAGGTATTGTTTATGAAGTTGCTTTGCATTTGATTAATTTTGCACAAGGTATTAGTGTTACTAAACTGTCGTTTATGCAGTTGTTTGAGGTTTTGGATGTGTATGAATCGTTGACAATTAAGGTCTTGTCGAGTCTTAATGCTGTTTTTGGTTCTAATTTATCTGAATCTGTTTCTGTTCGTGATAAGGCTGCTCAAGCTGTTCATTCGCTTGCCACATCTATTAGAAAAATGCTTTCGGTTTTTGAGTCTTCTGTGCTTCATGAGAAGTCGAATAATAATATTTCTGGAGGTATTTCTGGAGGAATAGTTAGGTTAACTGAGTTTGCCATGAATTATATTACAAATCTTGTGAAGCACAAGGAAGTGTTGGCCAGACTTATTGTATCTCAACCGACAACGAGTATGGAGATTGATGATGATTTGGTATATTTGGAGGTTGCTGGGAAAAGTCCGTTTGAACTCCATTTGATTTGGATTATCAGAAGCTTGAAGTATAACTTGAAGGGCAAATCAGAATTTTACAAAGACGTGCCTTTGCGTTTTTTGTTCATGATGAACAATGTTAATTATGTTGTTCAGAAAATTAGAGGGCACCCTGAACTGCAAGAAATCATTGGAAATGAATATCTCAACAGACTAAACAGATATGTTTTAGAAGCTGCAGATAGCTATAAAAATTTATCTTGGGGAGGAGTTCTGCATTGTTTAGGAGATGACGGTGTACAGGTTAGGTCTCTTTGTACATTTTGGTTGTCAAAAACAACATTAAAAAGTAGGCTCAAAAGTTTTAATGCTGCATTTGATGGGGTTTGTCAAGCTCAATCCACTTGGATAGTCCCGGATACAGATCTTCGGGGGGAACTTCAGAGGTCAATACTTGAGGATCTGACTCCGGCTTACAATACCTTTTTAGAGCAAAGTCGGAGCCACACTGGCAACCCGGTGAGACACATTAGATACTCGGTCAATGACCTTGAAATTACAATTCATAATCTTTTTGTGCAACGATAGCTCGCCAAACATTTTAGAGGTAAACATTTTAGTTGAAGAGTCACTGTTTCACTTCGGTATCAACAATTTTTTTTGTTCAATGTTACATTGTATTCTATTTTTGAAGACATTCATTGTAGAATGTTGAGATGTAGTTCCACATTTATTTGATTTTTTGTTGTTTCATGCTGGTTCTGCCAAAATCTTTGAGTACTATCCAGTAGATTTGAAGACTCTTAAAAGGTTAACCTAATCACCTTCACTCTGAAAGAAGGCCCTTCAATGTATCAAATCTATTATATGTTCACATTTAGTACCAGCTTAGTACTTTTAATAGACTAATAGTCATTTAAGTACCCTTGGAGGCGGACTTTGTCGGGGAGTAGTTTACCATATTGAATAGCCAAAATAAGGCCGTCCTTAGCTCAGGTTTCTGTTAGGTGGAGATTAGTCGCATCCAATGTGGTGAGGAACCTCATGAGGACAACCAAAAGATAGATAATCTTATGATCTTAGTTCTTAGGTAAATATAAGTGAGCTTGCTCATTTGGTCTCTAAACAAGTCTGGTTAATCTTTATAAGGCAATGTTGTGTTTCGTTAGCGTAAATGAAAACCGAGGGAATGAAATGAAATTTAACTACAATACAGTTAATTGTTTAAAATTTTCACTACTTGCACGGTTCCATTCCTAGCGTCAGAGCTCAAACCTCTCAATTTGTCACAGAACCGGTCGCTTAAACACCTTTTAGAAAGATTTTCGATATAAGGTACCCCGATAGATCTCCAATCGCCATCATCGAGGGGAACCTCCCACATCGAACCGCAGGATCCAACTCTCAAATCATGAGCTCTTATACTACTACTTGTTGGGCCACGATCGAACTATAACTCCAGATTAGTATGGTACTGTCAAGTGTCAAGTAATATGATATCCGCACAAATTTGTTTTTGAGTACTTCCAAAAGACCTTATATTAATGGATCTACTTGGTTGATACCATCTAACAATACTGTATGTTAATTGCTACTTTGGATCTACTGTAAGTCTGTATACTGAATGGAATTCCCTTATAATAAACTTTTAAAGCTGCATAATGAGATGACAGCCAGGCCGGCCCAGCCCAAAAGATTCTAAAGCCATTAAGAAGAAGGAAATCAGAAAACAGAATCCGGACCAATACAAGTGAATTTCTAATTACTAAACTATTAAAAAAAATTATTTTCTAATTTTAAACTCCAACACATTCTAATTTTGACACGTAGTTTAATTATATATAGAAAAATTCACAGAATGAATTGGATTACACTAATAAATATTTTATTGGTTGATATAATTATGAATGCAAGGGTTCCATTAAATTATAATCAATTAATTGAAACATTTATCATTTTATGAAATTTTATGTAACTCTATCATTTTCCTTTAATTATATAGTATCAATTTTTTTTGGATATGTTAATACAAACTCTACATGTTAATACAAATTCAGGTGAAAACCCTAAATAACCAAATTCTAAAGTTGTGTGCCCAAAATGATACTTTGTAGAAAGTGTGCCCAAAATATCCAAAAGGCCACGCATTTTTATTTGTCTCATAGCAGTCTTTTGGACTTATGCTATTCGGACATATTAGAGGAATTAGCCTCTGATTTATTAGTCATATTACGAGGATAGAGCTCTAATTTCATAATTCTTTTTAGCTTACGAATTTCATTTTCTATGATACTAGAAAATCTTCTATAGAAGGCGATATGTTCTTCTTTTATAGCTTCAAAATCCCAGATTAGGCATCTAGTCGCTGCTTGATTTCCAGGGGAAACCATATTTCTAGAGATCTCGAAGAGATGATTTAGATATTCAAGGTTAGACATGTCAATCATGACATTACCTTTAACGTTAACAAACCAGGGTTTATCGTTCATGAATATAACAATTAATCAAAATTGAAATATTTTTTTTCTAAATAGGGTTGTGAATTTTACTAGGCTCCTTCAATGTCTATATCTGCATCGAAATTATTGATCTTTAAAACTTCATTTTCTCTTTAAATCTTCTGATTACTATTCTTTTGTCTTCAATCCTATGAGCGGCGTTTCCCTTACGGCCTCCTGCCTAGCGGTACTCCCTATGCTCCAAAGTGGACTCCAGAATGACTCAAAATATAACCAAGATTTATATATAAAAAAAGACCTTTTATTGATTCATATAATTATACAGATACAGACTCATTATGAGCCTGTTTACACACACAACCCCTAAGGATTTTACTCACTCATTATGAACTTCTTTGAATGCTAAGTGTACAGTGGGTAGACTCTGCTGAATTCAAGATGCCCTAAACTGAAATGGAGCTCATCTATAGACTAAGGATTGAGGATCTATACAAAATTCCTTACGTAATAGCATACATAATTTTTATATACTTGATGCACAAGTGTCTGAAGAGATAAGATTCCTTATCTTCTCTGTCTGGTGTTGTATTAAAACAATGTCCACTGAAAAAGTAGATTCGTTTTATTTTGAAAACGATGTCAACTAACTTCGTCTTCTTGTATAAAGTAGATTCTTTTCCACTTTTCCTCCATCACTCTTTTTCCTAATGCCTTATCATATGGTATAGTGGTTGGATGGCAATGTCGGCAATCATACTGGATGCCAAACTTTCTTATTTCCTTTTATTTTCTTTTGCAAAAGTGATCTTTATGAGATCCAACATCTTCTTTGTGCAATAGTTGTCTTCTGAAAGTTACAATCTTGATGTAGTCTTCTTCAATTAATCCCTTACGGGAGTAAGACGTCATTAAAGAATAACATGTTGCAAAGTTAACCTTTAATTTGTCTTCTGGTTTAATGCTGAATAACTTATTAATTAAAACCAATAATTTTTGTTCAGCAAGCTCTCCTAAATCTTTCTTTTCCAAGGTACACTCCATGGCTTGACTTGGAGAGTAGATTTTTTCCTTTGCAATACCAACCTATACATAGTGAGTTGGTTGAGTTGCTGGACAGTCATATTCTTCTTCATCTTCCCAACAGATAATTGTACTGGTAGTTTTAATGAATATATCGACTTCTTGGCCTTTAAGACAATTTGTTTTGTATGCCTTAACTGCTTTTCTAAATTCCTTAGGGAACCTAGAGATTTCCAAGAGATTACTAGCAGTAGGATAAATTTGTGTTAATAATCCGTATTGATATGCCTCGTATACATGTCTGGATCGGCATTTGGATATAAGTTGAAGTAACTGACATTCTTCTTATCTATGGTGAAGAATGCTCATCAATGAACCTCTGTTCTGTGGCTGACCTGCCATATTGATAAAGATATTTAAACTTTGAATATGTAATCTCAATGGTATCTTCATCTAGTTGTGCCAACAATGCCTATTGAACCTTTGGAATTGTTCCCAACACTATTGTGCTTGACAAATCCTTCCTTTTAGTAACTGCATCTGCATAAGTTGGTCGTAATGCATCTGCGTGACTTATCAGTTCAAGTGGTGGCTTGTACTGTTGAGTAGTATAAATGTTTGAAGTGACTCTTGCTTCTTCGAAAGATTTATACTTCTTGTGCTTGACATTAGGGAAAGCTTTAACAGCTTTCTCTGCAATTTCCCATGTGGTGTATATTCCTGCATTAGGATCATTAAACACAACATAATAGGCTTTAGGGCCTTTGTATCCGGAAGGGACTGCTAAAGTTTGACCTTCAGTCTTTTTAGGGATTTGAATTCCCCCGTTAGGTCTCAAATTTAAATCTGAGGGTTTAACTAACATTATGGAGGTTTGTACCTCATTCTGAATTTTTGGCAAATCCACAGCCTTCAACGGATTTGTTGAATCTTTACCTAAAGCCGTTTGCTCAGGATTAGTTTCATCTTGTTTCATTTCTGATGAAGGTGATGAAATGACCTTTTGTGGTTCAGGAAATTTATTTTTCCCTACATTTAGGTTTTTTTTAGCAAAACCTCAGCTTTCAACGGAGTTGATATGCCTTTACCGGTAGCCGTTTGCTCCGGGCTAGTCTTAGATTTGTTCATTGAAGAAGAAGGTTCAGAGATAACCTTTTGATGTTCAGGAAGAGAGTACTTCCTTACAAATGCAATCTTTTCTCAAATTATTGAAAGTCTATTTCTAATTATTCGTATTCTTTTAGCAAAATCATTTGTTCTGCTAGCAATTTTTCTATGGAGAATTCTATATCTTTATCTCAAAGAAAGAGATTTTTATAGAGCAGGGCTCTTTGATCTAAGCAAAAGATCTTTGGTATATAGAGGATGTTTTGATGTTTGGTGTGGTTTCCAAATGCTGAATCCTTCCTCTATTTATAGACCTGAAATGCCTTGGATACCTGCAAATAAGATATGGCATTATCATGTAGAGTTTTATTTGTCATACCTTTTGTTTTTGCTGGTATTCCCTTGTTTAGAAGTCAGCAAGACAATTCTTAACTCCACTAAGGTGTTCAACCTTAAAGCTATATCTGGAAAACCATTGCTACCATCGCACAAGTCTTCCTTGCTTGTTATCTCCTTCAATCTTTAATTTAAGGAAATAAGTAAAATTCTTATTATCTGTCCAGACAATAAATTCAACATGGGTTAGATAAATAGAGAATTTTGTAATAGCTCTTTTGATCGCCAAGTACTCTTTCTCATTTGAATGATATCTTGTTTTTGCGTCTATAAAGCTTCCTGATGCGTATCGACATATTAATTCCTTTTCATCGGAATTAATTGCTTTGAGAACTCCACCCCAATGATTATCGGATGCGTCTGTCTCTACGATAGGCTTGTCTTCGGGCTCTAGATGATAGAGCTTTGGAAAACTTACTAACTGCTTCTTAATTTTCTTAATATAAGAAGTGTCAGATTCTATCCATTTCCATGAATTTCCTTTTTGAGCTTAGCCTGCAAAGGTGATCTTAAATCTGCAAGTTTAGGAATATAATCAGATGCATAAGTTAGTATACTAAAAATCTCTGCAACTGTTTTTTATCTTCTATCTGATCTGGAAACTTATAAATATGTTCCAATATATGATTTTGAGGACAATGTGTTCCTTGATCAATTTCCAAACCTAGGAAATTAATACTGGTTTTGAAGAGTTGAACCTTTTTTTAGATAGGATTATGCCAAGAGTTTCACATTTCTTCAATACTGCTACCAAATGTATAAGATGTCTTTTTCATTGTTAGAAAATATAAGTATATCATCTACATAAATACAACAGAATTTTTCAAAAGGTCTGAATGTTTCTTGCATATTCCTTTGAAATATTGATGGAGCTTGTTTGAAACCAAATGGTAACACTCTTCACTGAAAATATCCTTGAGGACATGTAAATGCTGTCAATAGCTGTGATTCTTCATCTAATAGTACCTGCCAGAATCCTGATTTACATTCTAATGAACTAAACATTTTCTTACCTCGTATAAGGGCTAGTAGACTGTCCTTATTTGGTAAGTTATGACCATCTCCTATAGTAAGATCATTCATCTTTTTATAGTTGACAACCATCCTTTTCTTGCCTCTTCGTCGTTCAGCTTCATTTTCAACTAAGAATGCTGGTGACATATGGGCTGATTTACTATGGATAATTACCTTCATCTCTAGTAATTCTTTAATTTGTACTGCAAATTCTTCAACATCATATGGACTATATTTCATAGGTTTTACCCTGCAAATATCCTTTGGATTATTGAGTAATTGATTAATGCTTTCATCCAATGCTTGGTCTTCTTTGGATCCAATGGATTGTCTGAGCATACTTTATCTAAGAGTTGTTCAATCTTAGATTTCCTGTCAATATCTTGAGATAAATTTGTTAAAGCAAAATTCATTTCTCGATATTTTAATAACATATCTCCCCCCCTCTCTAAAAATTGAATTTTGTTTTGGGAAATGTTAACAGGTATGACGGGCTTCGCTTTAGAATTCTTTTTCTTAGATTCTAAGAACTCAGGAAATCCTACTTAATTTGCTTAGGTAACTTTCTTAACCCATACTGGTTCACCTTTGAGTGTAAAAATAACTGTTTTATCATCTACTTGTATAAATGGTTTGTAGGATAGAAAAAAATTATTTCCTAGAAGAAAGTCTATACCTGATTCTTGTTGATAAACAGTAGGGATATGAAATAATTCTCCTGCTATCATAATATCAAGATCTTTACATACCTTATTAATCACAATGTTTTTACCATTAGCAATTTTTACCTCAATAGGCCGTTCGGCATTCACCTAATGTTCTGGTGGAATGACGTATTTACTTGCTATACATAGGCTTGCACTTGTATCAACATAGCAATGTAATTCTATGTTTCTATATCCAGCAAATTTAAGCGTACCTTTGACATAGATTGATGATGGATTAGTAATATTTGTCATTACTAATTCTTCTTGTGAATCTTCAGTCATTTTCGTCTGTTGATTCATCTTCTGACTCGTTGGATGATAGTCCAGGGTCAATTTCTTGTATGATGAAAACTTCTTTCCTTTCATCATATTTGTCTTCTACTGGTTCATAACCTATGTAGTTGTTGTGGAATAAAAACTAGGTTATTAGATTGCGGCTGGGGTTTGCTGTATTTAATGTTAGGGTGCGTGAGCTTCGTGCTTTAATGGCTGCTCTCGTGCTCGTGGCTGAATCTGCCTTCACAAGATGCCTACGTACTTTGATGTGTATCAAAGATCAAGCCAAAAATGTAGTTCTAGGTGATGGTGCCCTCGAGGCTATGGCGGCGAGAGCTCACCTAGGACGCAGTGGCTTCTATGTCCTTATTCGAGGATTAAGCCGAAAACGTAGTTCTGAGAATGAGGGGTCAGACCCTTTATATAGGCTGAGAAGCCCTGGAATCGTGGTAGAATTAGGTGACTTGGTGGGCAAGTCACCGCCTTGAGGAAGGTTCTAGACTCCTTCCTTGTAGGAATCAGTTTCCTTGTTGAAGTAGGTGCCTTGGAGGCTAAGTCAGGCAGGAGTAATATCCTTATTTGACTCTTATTGCTGAGCTGGTTATTACCCTTAATATTAATTAAGAAATTAATATTATAAATAGGGTTTGGGCCCATTTAATGGGCCCCACGTTTTGACCATATTGGGCCTAATTAATGCCACATTAAATATGTCTTTAGGGCTTATTTTTAACCCACATCATTTGCCCCCAACTTCTAGGAAAACTGATCAGGTTTTCCTTGAAGTTTTAACGACCTTTTTCGAGACTCGGGTCAGGGCTCATCTTTATACACTAGTGTTTCACGAGTATTGTCTTGATGTAAAGCGTGGAGTGACCGACGCGTTTACGACAATGTCAATTTGATGCTAATCGGCACTAATCAGCTTTAAACGACGTTTAAACGATGTTAAACGATGCTAAACGGCGTTAAACGGTGCTAAACGGCACTAAACGACACTAAACGGTGCTAAATAGCCTTAAATGACGTTTAAACAATGTTAAACGATGCTAAACGGCGTTAAACGGTGCTAAACGGCACTAAACGACACTAAACGGTGCTAAATAGCCTTAAACGACATTTAAACAATGTTAAACAATGCTAAACGGCGTTAAACGGTGCTAAACGGCACTAAACGACACTAAACGGTGCTAAATAGCCTTAAACGACGTTTAAACAATGTTAAACGATGCTAAATGGCGTTAAACGGTGCTAAACGGCACTTAACGACACTAAACGGTGCTAAATAGCCTTAAACGACGTTTAAACAATGTTAAACAATGCTAAACGGCATTAAACAGTGCTAAATGGCACTAAACGACACTAAACGGTGCTAAATAGCCTTAAACGACGTTTAAACAATGTTAAACGATGCTAAACGGCGTTAAACGATGCTAAACGGCACTAATCAGCACTAAACGGTGCTAATTTCAAACTCAGTTTTCACTTTCCTTGATTATCAAATCGGAAAAATAAAAACAAAATTTCGCAACCCCGACTCGAGCATCGCTACCAGTCTGCCGAGTCAAAAAACCATACCGACAATCGACGTCGGTCGGCCAACGCACGCGCGGGAAGCCAGTCGGCCAGGAGGTCAGTCGGCCAAATTATTATTATTATTTTTTTTGGAACGGAGCCAAAAAACCCATATCGACGATCAACGTTGGTCGGCCGAAGGACCTTCGGGAAGCCAGTCGGCCAGGAGGGCGGTCGGCCGGTTCAAGAACCCGCATCGACGGTCGGCGTCAGTCGGTTGATACTCCGAAAAGAGGCCAGTCGGCCGGGAGAGGGGTCGGCCAAAAAATTTTTTGCTTTTTTTTTTGGGTAAAACCTCGACTTGAGGATCACCTTCAGTCGGCCAGGACACTCACAAAAAGGTCAGTCGGCCGAGACATCAATCGGCTGAAACAAAACATCACACCGATGATCGACGTCGGTCGGCCAGAAAATTTTTGCATTTTTTTTAAGTCGATTGGAGCAAAATCTCGACTCGAGGATCAACCCCGGTCGACCGAGGCGTCCGCGAGGGGCCAGTCGGCTGAGCAGAAATCTCGCACCGACAACTGACTCCAGTCGGCCAAAGCGTCTCGTATGGCCCGGTCGGCTGCTTTGCGGTCGGCTGGGGCATCTCGCACGTTGTGGTCGGCCGTGTTGCGGTCGGCTAGGGCTCCGGGAGTGCACCAATCGGCTGGTGCTCTCGTAGTTCAGTGACTTTGATTTTCACATACCGACATTGATCATCAATATGGAATCTTAATATCAATATCGACTTTCACTACTTGAAAATCAACAACTTGGTCATTCATGACTTTTATTTAAGGCTTCCCCTAATTTCTTGATTAGCTTCAATCTCCTTTTAATAGTTTCATGCTTGCCTGATCTTAAATGAAAATTACTTCGAATCTTTAAATCACCATGTTGGAATGTTGATTCAATGGCTCATTCTTGAATTTCTTGATCCAAGGTTGGCTTTAGTAGCTTTGTTGGCCTTCAATGGATTCAGCTTAGCTTTCATATTCGAAACGACGTCGAAATCGACTTTCGACTTCGAAACGATGTCGGGACTCTCGACATCGAAACGAAGACCGGTCGGCTGAAGCTTCCCGGGTGCCCCGAGCGGCGGCCTCCGGTTTGCTGAGCCCCGATTTTTAAACCTCAACGTCAGTATTCAAATGTCAATATTTGGACCTCAATGTCAGTATTCGAAGTCGATGACCAAACAGGCATCCTTCAATTCAAATTGGCTTTCGTGACTTTCTGGGCCTTAACTCGCTTGTTGAATCCTTGGTTTTAAACCTTGAATCCGTTCATGGTTGTTGGTTATAATCAACCTTTCATTCTCATTCTAAGATGTGGATCTTGTGGTGAAGCTTTTTAGTTCTCGCCCCCCTTACTTCGTGTGGTGGAGGTCTTGCTTCTCGGTTGATCGTTCAAGAAGTTCATTTGCCACTCAGCACTTGACTTCAAGTCTGGTGTGCCTTGGCTAGTTGTCACTCCTCTATCTTGACTCTAGGATTCCAACCTTATTCTTATACTCATATAACCTTGCTTAGGTTTCAACTTGACTAATGACTCTTGATTCGAGCCCTTAAACTCAAACGACAAGCTCGATTGGAGGCAGACAGCCTTGTTGGCCATCAAGGCATTATCAATGAGCCAACCAATCTCAAGATGAGCTTTGATAGGGTCTATCCTTCAGCTTCCTTCATCAATCGGTACTACCAACTGAGAGTTGATGGTCGGGGCCTTCAAGACCTGGAAGTAAACACTCCCTGCATATTTTTCTATCTCAGAAGAAGCGAATTTAGACAGGGCATCGGCCTTAACGTTCTCATTTCTTGGAATATGCTCCACATAGCACTCATCAAACTGAGTCATAACAGCTTTCACAACTCGCAAATATTTTGCTATAGTTTCATGCTTGGCCTCAAATTCACCATTCACTTGCGACGCTACTAGTCTTGAATCCCCACAAACTTTGAGATTCTTGACCCTCATGATTCTGGCCAAGCCCAACCCGGCTATCAAGGCTTCATACTCAGCTTCGTTATTGGTTGTCGAAAAATCCAACTTCAAAACATACTTAACTGTGAACCCATCGGGGCTTTGCAAGACTAAACCTGCACCGCTAGAATTTGTTTTTGATGCTCCATCAAAATAGAGCACCCAATATTCCTTCTGATCAGGTACAAGCTCCTCATCTTTTTCTTCACTCCCAGGGGTGGTTACTATATCCTGCCCCCCGACTTCTTGGTTGTCAATGGTACATTCAACCATGAAGTCAGCTAATGCCTGAGCCTTGATGGCTTTTCGAGGTTTATACGTGATGTCAAATTCTCCAATTTCAATTGCCCACTTAATCAACCTTCCACTGGCCTTCGGGCTATGTAATATGTTCCTCAATTGCTGGTCTCGTAGCTTCCTCGAGGCTGTTATGAATGCCAAAGCAAACTTCTCAATGGTTGAGTAATTCAACTTATCCTCATGCAACACCTTGCTCACGTAGTAGATGGGTTTCTGAACATTTTTTCTTCTCGAACGAGGACGACACTAAATGTTTGTTCAGATACTGCCAGGTATAGATAAAGTGTTTCTCCGGGACTAGGCTTGGCCAACAACGGGGCTTTAGCCATGTACTTTTTTAGCTATTCAAAGGCCTCTTGGCTCTCAGTAGTCCACTCACAATTTTTCACTTTTTTCAATGCTTGAAAGAATGGCAAGCATTTGTCACCAGACTTGGAGATAAATCTCCCCAGGGCTGCAACTCGGCCGACTAACTTCTGTACATCTTGTATAGCACGGGGTGGTTCCATGTCCGAGATCGCTTTGATCTTATCAGGGTTGGCCTCTATGCCTCTCTTCGAAACCATTAATCCAAAAAATTTTCCTGGTCCAATGCCAAAAGCACACTTGGCTGGGTTCAACATCATTTTGTGGTGCCTCGGCACTTCGAATGCCTCTCTGAGGTGCTTGATATGGTCTGCCTTGAATAGGCTCTTGACTAACATGTCATCAACATAGACCTCCATATGGGCGGATATCTTTGGGATGTCATCCTTGTGCATCTTAATCTGATTGTAGCTGCTGAACCCAACCATGAAGCTCAACATCTCATGTCCAGCTGTGACATCTATCAACATGTCTATCCTTAGCAGGGGAAACAGTCCTTTGGGCATGCATCATTCAAATCAGTGAAGTCTATGCACATCCTCCAAGCAAATACATCATTGTTCTCTATTTATCTTCATCCTTGGATCCTTAATCCAGGTACTTAAGACATATTGAAAAGTAGCTAGTCCTTAACATCCTCGGCCTTGCATGGATTTGATTGTTGCATGTGGCTTTTATCTGCTCATCTTTTAACCTGGGTCCTTCACGGACTTAAACTCTTATTTGGTCGTGCCGTAACCTAACTCTTGACCCTTCGGGGTCTTTATTTACGCATTTATTTGTTCTCCATTCGTGTACTCTTTTATTTTCAGTACTTGGTCATCCTTGACTTGCACTCATCAGGTGCTTGGCACATAAATAAAATCACACAATCAATGAATGGAAAACAAACTTGCATTAATAACTTGAAATGGGTTCAACCCTTACATAGAGTACTACCGTCCTACTCGGAGCAACATGCTCTTCAATGGTTTCAATGAACCTTATTTCTACTTCTACTAGATAAATATGAAGCTAAGTCCTACTAAGATAACTTGAGCCCATCGGGACTTTGCAAGACTAGGCCTGCATTAGATTTTTTTTTGATGCTCCATCAAAATAGAGCACCCACCAATCCTTCTGGTCTTCTCCTTATTATTCTGAGCTTCACTTCCTGCTTGGGGTATTACCTCCTGCCCCCCGACTTCTTGGTTGCCAATGGTACATTCAACCACGAAGTCAGTTAACGCCTTAGCCTCAATGGTTGTCCGAGGCTTTTGTGTGATGTCCTCTGACGGCCTTTCTTGACGTTTCTTACCACTGCGGACATCCATGTCTTCAATCGGAAGGACCTGCTCCCCGACTCCATCAGGCCTTAACGAGGCTACATAACAGCTTCGTGCCATCTTTTGATCACCTTTATGTTCTCCAACACCATTCCTGGTCGGGAACTTGATCTTCATATGATAAGTTGAGGCGACAACCTTGAATGCATGAAGTCCAGTCCTTCCGAGGATAGCGTTGTACGTTGAAACCGCCTTGATTACCAGGAAGTTCAACATCTGAGTGGCCTCCTTGGGCTCCTGTCCAATAGTTACAGGCAACTGAATAGTCCCTTCAACTTTGGATTCTACTCCATTAAATCCATATATAGGCATGTTATTGGGGGTCAACTGAGAATCACTGTACCTCATCTTCACAAATGCATCATGAAATAGAATGTCAACGGAAGCTCCATTGTCTATCAAGACTCACTTCACCTCTGAGTTTCCAATCACAGAAGTTATGACCAACGGGTCGTCATGGGGGAACTTCACCCCTTCCAAGTCTGAGTCATCAAAACCAACCATTACTTCAGTTTTTGCACGCTTCTTGGCCTCTCCCACGATATGCATCACTTCTCTAGCATAAGCCTTCCGAGAATTCCTTGTTGTACCAGCCGCAGTCGGGCCTCCTGAGATCATGTTGATTACTGGCCCTCGGGGCTGTGGGTTACGATCTTGATCGTCATCCCTCCTATCATACTCTCTTGTCTGATTACCACGGTCGTCACCCTTAGTGAAGTGGCTCAGTTTCCCTCTACGAATCAAAAACTTGATCTCATCTTTGAGTTTCTTGCAATCATCAGTGTCATGCCCCACATCTCTGTGGAATCTGCAATACTGATTCTTATTTCTCTTTGCAGGATCACCCCTGAGTGGCTTCGGCCATCGGAAATCCTTATCCTTCTCAATGTCCAACAAGATTCGACTCTTAGGAGTATTCAACCTTGCATACTCAGTGAACCTCGGTCCTTGGTTCTTCTTAGGGGCATAGTCGGAGTCCTCGCTAGTTCGGGGATACTTGTCCCTAGCATCATACTCCTGGTCATCATACTCCTGGTCTTGCTTTTGCTTTTTGGAGTCGTTGTTACCTTTGCCATTACCTCCCGTGACTTCTTTCTTCATGCTATCCTCAGCCTTGATGTACTTATCAGCCCTTCGTTGGAGTTCGACCATGTTTTCAGGAGGATGCTTTGCCAATGACCTTTTAAAGAATTCATCAGTGGTTCCGTGTTCCAGGGCTACCATGGCCACCTTGTTTTCCAAGTCAATGATGTTCAATGTCTCCTTAGTGAACCTCTTGAGGTAGTCTCTCAAATTTTCATTCTTCCCCTGCACCACGTACATGAGAGATGCAGAGCTTTTTTCATGTACTCTCCCGCTGATGAACTGGCTAACAAATGCGGCGCTCAGCTCCTTAAAAGAGCCAATTGAATTCACAGGTAGGTGGCTGTACCATCTTTGAGCCATGCCCGACAGAGTTTGAGGGAACGCCCTACACTTCAAGGCGTCACTTGCAGGCTGCAACAGCAGTGCGTTTGAGAACGTCCTAACATGATTTGCGGGATCACCCGTTCCATCATAAGCCTTGATTGTCGGCATCTTGAACTTCCTAGAGATGTGAGCATTCATTACCTCCTCGGTAAACGGGGGTGTGGGATCATCAGGATCCCCAAGCGGCATCAGATCCTTGGGGTTGCTCTTGGGGGTTTCCACCCTTGTTGTTCTTCCTGTTGGGGCGTCAACCCTTCTCTGCCTTCTCGAAGACCTTTCTAAGTCTATAATGGGAATCGGTCCTGAGGTTGGAGGAGGTTGAGTTTGATTCAATCTAGCTTGTTCTCTAGCAATATCTTCTTTTATCCTTAGGATCTCGGCCTCATGAGCCTTGATCCTCTCAGCAGCTGTCAAAGGGGGTCCATCATGGATAGTTTGTGTTCTCCTTCTTGGTTCTCTGCTAACACGTCACCTTCTCGGGGCTTCATCACGATCATCATCATCAGACGATGAGTCATCAGTATAGGGGCCAGAGTAGTCAACATACTCTCGATCTCGGATCTGCAAGGCGTGGCCACTTGGTCCAGGACCTTGAGTAATTGGAGGGTAGTTAGGCAGACCATACATCGGGTTGGTATTCATGGGGAGATCCGTAGTATGGATCTGTACCCTCGGTGGTAACGGGTGGTTAGGATTAACCAGAGAAGAAACCATCATCTGAAGAGAGCTGGTTTCTTGACTTGGGTGAACGACCATAGGTAATGTCCTCTCAGCATGGGGTTTCGTCCCTGGGGGTTGAGAAGCCTGAGTTTGAGTGATAGCCCCTGTGGCTGGGGGTACCTGCTCAGTGATCGCCCCTGTGGCTGGGGGTACCTACTCAGTGACAGGCGGAGCAGAGCTTAGAGGCAAGGCCTCAGTAGAGGTTGTTGTTGTTCTTCGTGTGTTCACCATGGTTGATGTTGTCTTCCCACAGACAGCGCCAAATGTTGTGGAATAAAAACTAGGTTATTAGATTGCGGTTGGGGTTTGCAGTATTTAATGCTAGGGTGCGTGAGCTTCGTGCTTTAATGGCTGCTCTCGTGCTCGTGGCTGAATCTGCCTTCACAAGATGCCTACGTACTTTGATGTGTATCAAAGATCAAGCCAAAAACGTAGTTCTAGGTGATGGTGCCCTCGAGGCTATGGCGGCGAGAGCTCACCTAGGACGCAGTGGCTTCTATGTCTGTATTCGAGGATTAAGCCGAAAACGTAGTTCTGAGAATGAGGGGTCAGACCATTTATATAGGCTGAGAAGCCCTAGAATCGTGGTAGAATTAGGTGACTTGGTGAGCAAGTCACCGCCTTGAGGAAGGTTCTAGACTCCTTCCTTGTAGGAATCAGTTTCCTTGTTGAAGTAGGTGCCTTGGAGGCTAAGTCAGGCAGGAGTAATATCCTTATTTGACTCTTATCGCTGAGCTGGTTATTACCCTTAATATTAATTAAGAAATTAATATTATAAATAGGGTTTGGGCCCATTTAATGGGCCCCACGTTTTGACCATATTGGGCCTAATTAATGCCACATTAAATATGTCTTTAGGGCTTATTTTTAACCCACATCAGTAGACACCAATTATGTTTAGACCCTATATCTCTATAGAATTTGAAAACATAAAGGTTTAAGCACAAGTTATCCACATAGATCACATAGGGTAGCATAGTTATCTCTAATTACGCCACAAATCATGATATTAAAACATCAACCTATCCTATGCTAGCATGGCAAGTTCTAAATCTCAAGATCCACTCTCGTTTAGCAAGAGATTAACATAATAGATGTTAGCTACGCATCTAAATTCATGAAGCACAACCATACGAGGATATCAAGAATTCACCACACATAAATCTTTAAAGCATGCAAACTACTAAGCTACATAGATAAATCCGTTAGAATCCCATGACAATGATTAATTCATAATTGAACCTTTAATCACCATGGGATTTGATGAAAACATGGTAATAAGCAAGATATGAAAGAAAGAAGTAATTATATTAATAAACAAGAGTTGAGAAAACAAATCTAGATCCATAATTCGCCTAAGAAAAGAATACAAAAGATGAAGTCGATTGAGATCCGTGCTTGTCACGAGCGTTGAATCTTTCTCTCCTTTTCTCCCTTGCAAAACTATGCTATGATAAGTGATCGATACAGTTTACAACGTTACAACGTGTTTAAATAGTCCCTAGAAGTCTTGGCCAACTAGAAAAAGATCACAAATACAATTTAATATCGAAAAAGGGCAAAACAGGAATTTTCGAAATTTTTCTGCCAGAACCTGCGCTTTCAGCGCGTAATCTGCGCTCTCAGCGCGCGCCAGGTTGGTTTCTGCGCTCTCAGCGCGTAGTTCTGCGCTGTCAGCGCACAGACTTTCTGATGGACTTCTGATTTTTGCTCCGAATCTTTGTTTTTGCTCCAAATCATCCCGTTTCTTTTGCAAGTGCTTCTGTCTTTAATTCTCTAGACTTCAAGTCATCATGGCAACTCAAAAACAAGTCTCTATTCCTCATCTCCATGCTAGAATTCAACTCCCAAAATTGACGAAAGCGTCAACCCTAATCGATAATTCGCAAACTTGCACAATGAACAAAAACACATCAAAACTACAACAACTTGAGTCCAAGACAATCAATTTAAGCCGAAATGAAGTGATCCAAGTGGATATAAAATCCACTTATCACACCCCCAAACTTAAACCGATGCTTGTCCTCAAGCATAAACAACTAAAACTGACTAACTAGCACCACTTTCGTAGGTGATCACGGTTGCATTTGGCATATGCAACAAGCCCTTTAAACCCCTAGGCAGCCCTAGTGGACGAGTAAGGTCTCGTGAGGGCCTATAGTGAATGTACCCACAAAATCCCTCTAACTAATAATGCAATGCAATGCATGAATGCAACTAAAATGAAAAATGCAAGGATCCCCTTCAAACTAACTTAAACCAACTAGCAAACACATATCTCAAAGAATGCAACTAAATCCAAGTAGAGCTCGACTAAGTCCCCGTATACTAACATTACATGAACAGAAACGTGTGTGCGATGCTCATCAGAAATACTCCCAAACTAGATTATCACCATACTCATTCTTCGCCAAGACAATCACATGTTTATAACTAGAATAGACGGTAAACACTTCAAAACCTAGAAACACCTCTATCCTCATTCAAGTTAGCCAGAAATTCATGCGTTATTACTAAACTACGACACATAATATATACAAGCATGCTTATTTAACCGTGCAATGGATGAGACCCCAAAAGGCTTATACAATAATACCCATGTAGCGAGCGTTGGGTTAGTGGATCCCAGACTATAAAAAGCCTTAGGTCACTAGGCACAAAGTCCCCGCGAACTTACTTTCTCGAGTATTAAAGAGCCCACCCTGGTTAATTTTGCATTTAACAATTAAACTATTTAAATGACTATTTTTTTTCTTTTTTTTTCATTTTTTTTCATTTGACTCTTTTTTTTATGTAATCCGGAATGAGCCTTTCTCATTTCCAACCCTAGACTACTCATATAAATATGAGCCGGTTACTAGCCATTTGACACCTAGCCAGTATTGACAATTATTTACAATTAAGCATGAAATCCCTGGTTTCCCCCAAACTTAGATTTTAGTGACCCTACGCTATCAAGGGAATAACGTAAATTCTAACTATAAACAAGTGATTAAATCTCAAAGCAACCAAACAAGCATGATTCTAACCTAGCCCAAAAGCACCCAATGAGACTGTGTAATTATTGTGTTTCTGACACATGTAAGTCAATTTCGTAGGAACTATGAATCAACCCTCTACTCATCATTACCACACTCAATTAGACACCTACCTACCACTCAAAATTAGCTCGTTCTAAGGGATCACGAAAAATGCATGCCATGAAAATGCAACTAAAATGGACTCACATGGTAAACGAAAAATAACAACAGCATGTCCTACATGAAACAAACATAAATAACACGAACATATATACATGAATTACCACTAATATGCAAAGCATGATACCTATATGAACACACAAATAACTACACACAAATACAAATAACTACATATCCCTCAAACCACCCCCAAACTTAAAATATCCAATGCCCTCATTGAATGGAACTAATACAAGGGATAGTAGTAACATACCTACGCATCATCATCATCACCCTCCTCGGGTGGAGAATCAGGAGGCGGATACAAAGTGTGCGCTCCAAAAACTGGCCAATCAACATGTACACCACTGGCTGCAAAAGCACTCCCTAAAGCCTGAGTCAAATCCCAAGAAAAACGACTATGACTCTCATAGAAAGCATCCATACGCCTCATCATCTGCCTATCATGAGAAGCTCTAGAAGCTGTAGTATCCTCTCCTCTCGGCACCTTAGGAACATGTGGCGGAGCGCCTGCTCCCTAACCACCAGCACCAGCTCCATCAATAATGTAACCTAGCCCTCTAGAATGCGGAATGCCGCCCGGCCACTCCGCCATCCTATCAATAGAATGATCATCAATCGGGGCTCCAGCCGACTGCAATGGCTCATCCTCATACCACTTCACTCTAACTGCATTAGACAACCCCGCAATAATGGATCCATGAGGCATCCTACCCACTGTTCCTCCCATGAATCGTAGCATACTCTGATTAAGCACATATCCAAGGTCGATGTATTCCCCTCTCAGAAGACCCCAAAGAAAAATGGCCCTCTCAATAGTAACCTCGGATGTATGGGACGAAGGCAAGATGTTAGAACATAAAAATAAGAACCACACACGAGCAAACCTCGTCAATGACACAGCAGAAAAATGAGTCCTAGTAGTGCCCGATCTACACTTCCACGCAGTGCCCGGAATACAAAGCTTAGCTATCATATCATCTAAATCAACATCCTCCTTCGTCTTCCTAGACCAATCTGAAGTACCTCGAGGCTTAGGCGGCTGGCCAATGAGAGTTCGAATAGCTCGAGGTGAGTAATCCACTGCCATCCCCCTCACCATCGTGACATCATTCTTCTCCTCCCTCGCATTCACATAGAACTCGCGAACGACATTCAATGGGACGTCATTAGCTGTTAGGTCGAATACACAATATATAATCAAGTACTGTATGAGAGAATAACAAGAACACACGTTTTAGTGCTTAAAAACTGTTTGGAATTAATAATTCCTCTCTCAGTGATGTAAAATATCACAGAGAGCTGCTTAGGTTACAATGAATGATATTTGTTCACGATAGATTACCCTTCTAGGGTTAACCTAACTGTATTTATAAGATATACAGCTACGTACAATCGTTAATTGATTCTCCTACAATTAAGCTATACAATTGATATCAATTACGATTGCTACACGTCTCCTAAGTCAACTCAATCTCTTTAACAGCTATCTAATCTTCAAAGATATTGCTTCCATATTTATCTTAAATTAAACTTCAATCTCTGTTGACTTGTAGACGCTTCCAGTAGACAGACTTTAACAAACTCTGTTGCGCTCCTAGCCAGCAGTGTTTGCGCTTCCTTCTGTCAGCCAGCAGTATTTGCGCTTTCTTCTGTCAGCGTTTGCGCTTCCAGCTGTCAGCGTATACTCAAACTCTGCTACGACTGCTTTCATTAACAAGTTAAACTCTTTTTCCCTGTAACACTTAAACACTGACATTAAATCACATCAATTATATCTAACAATCTCCCCCAACTTGTTCATTAGTAAAAATATACAAGTTCACAGTAATTGATGATGTCAAAATAATCAAATAAATCACAGTGTTTAACATTTAACCAGAGTTTAATCTTGACTTAACAAAATCTACAGAAAATTCGAATTACTTACAAATTCTGTCTACCTAACCTCCTCAAGATCTGGTGTTGTTCTGAGATATTCTATCAACAGTCTTCTCTCAGCATTTTCAAGTTCTCTCTGCATAACTTCCTTGATTTCTCTTAACTCAGGATCACTTTCATTAGTTTGATAGATAGCAGCTCTTAGATCATAGATTTTATTTCTCCTCATCTCATTTCCCAGTCTTATGAATTTTACTTCCTCTGATTGAGAATTAAAATCAAGAACTGTAACACCCAGATCAGTCTTTAATTTTGCCGTTCCCTTCCTCATTTCAACAAGATTTCCATTCCAATATCTGTACTTAGGCACATACTCTCCAGTAGTCTTTGATCCAGTAAAGGCTTTGGCTTTCAGCATATATTCTCTTATGGAATTAGCAATGAGTTCTGTTCGTCGATTTCTGACTCTGAATATATACAGAACATACTAAAGTTCTTCAAACAGCTTGAGCTTGATAGCATCTTCATTCACCCTATACACTGTTCCATCTGTCATGAAGTACAACAAGAAGTGAATATCTAAACTCTTCTGGTGAACCAACTGAACTGATTCCAGTTTGTCCAGATTCTCTTGAATCATACCAGAACCAGGAGAAATGAGTGTTGAGGGATCTCTTGGACTATTACTGAATCTTAAATCTCTATTTGAACCCAAACCAGAAGTATTCCTGCCAGGAGGCTTTCCTGAACAAGCAATGCTATGTTGATAACCACCAATCCCTTCTGTTTGTGCTTGAACTGGAATCTTTGGTCTAGAAAACCCAGGTAAATGTTTGCTTTGAATCTGTAGAGAATCACTTACAACTTGTGTAGCAACAGAGGTTGTATATGCCTTTTTACCTTTGCCTTCTTCACCCATCACCCCTTTCAGTTTTAACTTTGCATCAAGAGAAGATTTTCTTACCAACTTTCCTTCTTCTTCTTCTTCCTCTTCTTGAATACCAGATAAATTTTCTTTAATTACAATTCCTTTCCTTGTAGACCTTGAAGCTTTGACAATCTTCTTTCCTTTCCCAGACTTCAATGCCTTCAAATGTTCTTCTTGCAACAGCTTTTCTTCAGCATGTATATCTTCAAGTGTAGCCCCCTCAGCATTTTCTTCACGAAAAATCTTAGCAGCTAGCTCTTCATCTGTTTGTGGATTGTCAGTGAATGATAAATCCTTTTGTCTTGAAGTACTCTGAAGATTTGTATTTGTTACTGAACTTGACTTTGATCTTGTAGACCTTCCATGTCCATGTCTTGGATTTTGATTTGTAGTTCTTAACCCCTTATCTGAATTAGCACCTTCTTCATCCAGATGATCCTTCTTTGACAGAGTTTGAGTTTGAGTTTGAGTTTGCTTGCACTTAGTTCTAGCAAGTCTCTCCCCCTTTTTGACATCATCACCATCTGGAATCAGAATAGATGTGATTAACTCAAGAGAGTTTGCAATAGAGTCAACCTTTTCAGTCAACAAAAGCTGATTCTGTTCAACTTTACTCAATCTGTCAAGAAAAGTCTCCTGAGCTTTGGAAAATTGTTGAAACAGCTTCAAATTAGCTCTTTGAGATTTCTCCTCATGAGTAGCAACCTCTGTTCTGAGATCAATAAGTGCTTTTTGATTATCATCAAACCTGTGATTCAAGGCCTTAACCTGAATCACTGTTCCTTGTAGACAGGTAAGAACATCAGGATTTAAAATCTTCTTTGAGTTTTCCTTGAGAAATGTAGCTGCTCGACCAGTAGGAAAGATGCAATCTGCTTTGTACCAATCTGCAGTTTGCTTGGCCAGATAAGTATCATAAATTTCTCTTACAGAAGGGCCAGCAAAGTCTGGTTTCTTCCCTGTTTTCTGTCCATCAGTTTGATGTTTATCAGTTTCAGCTCCTGCACTCATTGCTTCAGAAGAATCACTATCTAACTCATCAGTATGTGCAACTGAGGCAATTTCTTCATTGAAGTCAGCAACTTGTTCTTGAGCAACTTGTTTTCCTTTATCACCTTGTGCATGCTCTGAAGAAACAACCTTTGCTGGTTGATCAATTTTCTCACCATGATCAGAAACATGATGTGCATCCGAGTATAACTCTGTGTGAGATGCAACCTCTGTGTCTTCTAGCACAACAGTAGGCTCGTCTGCAACACCAGTATCAACAGAGTTCGTGGCAACCATGGGTGTTGGAGTAGATGCTTCAACTTCAAAAGAAAATGGAATGTGAGTTTCATCAAACTCTTCCATTGCAGGTAATGCATCTCTGTCATCTTTATTAGTCTGAACCTCAGCAATTACTGGTTCATCAATTCTGAAATCTGTTTCTTCTACAGTAGGTTCTATGATAACCTCTGTCTCAACAGCAGGAATCTTTTTAGAGATATCCTCTGGAGCTTCAATAACTTGCTCATCATCAGAGTCTGTAAGAATCAACCTCCTCCTTTTTGCTTGAGGCACTTCAATCACCTCTTCTTCTTCACTAGAGCTGTCCTTAACTGGTGGTGATGAAGGCCTATTTGCTCTTTGAATAGTCCTTCTGGTGTAAACAGCTCCAGTAGATGTCTGTTTAGCCTTTGAATGCCTTGTATTCTGTGCAGTATGTATTTGCCTTTTTGATCTAGATTTTGGTTAAGGTTGAGTAGTAGTGACTGGCTCAAAGTTTATTGGTTCAATGATTGGTTCAGGTTGTGGTTGTTGTGATGTAGTAGGTACAGTGTTTGTGGGTGTTGGCTCAGGTGATGGTATAGGGTTAGAGTGTATAGTTTCAGTATGATCAGTGGCCAGTGGTTCAGGCATTTGTTGTGGTTCTGGTTGTGTTTGTTGTTGTTCATTGTGTGGTGATTGTGAATCTTGAGGTTGGTTGAGAAAGTTTTGCAAGGCAAGTGGCAAAACAAAAGCAGGTAGGTCTTTACCAACATCCTTATTAGTCATATCAGAAAATATCCTCTTATTGACTTTAAAGGGCTGAATCACATCAGCTGCATCAATTTCTAACCCAGATACACAGGCATTGAATAAAAGTTGACAAAATCTAGCAAAGTATACTGTAGTAGACTCTGACAATTTATCACCTAAATTTATTAAAACATATCGACCAAAATCAAAATTACTGCCATAGAGTAGAGAATACCCAATTTGCAGACTATCCATAGGAATGGCATCCCAGTTGGTGACTTTCTTCTGGAATGTTTTGGTGATGCAGTCAAAGAAAAAGTTCCATTCCTTACGAAGATTTGGCCTTCTCACACTGCCTAGCTTTGCACGAGATTCCATGTACCCAATCTCTGTTAGCATATCTCGCAAATTCTGTTCCGAAACAACAGCATATGAGGTGTGAGCATCGAACCCCATGGTTTCTCTAAAAGTCTGTGGAGTAATCACAAACTCTTCTTCATCATAAGTGAAAATTATAGACGGAGTCCCATTCTCTCCTCCAGCCACATACTTTGAGTTCTGCCAGAAAGTGGCAATCTGAGATGCAGATAGAACAGCTGGTTCAATCAATGCTTGCCCAATCTCAGAGTCACGGAGAAAATTCTGTATAAGATGAAACGCGTCGGGAGCACGGTCATTCTCGAGTAGAGCTGCAAAATTGTTAGGAACAAAACGAAGACCAAGAGATGTAAAAGGTTTAGTTGCCATTAGATCAAGAAACGAGCAAGAAATGACAGTGAAATTGATGTGTTTGAAAGGTGTTTGTGAAAATGTCGAAGTGAAAAACACAAAAGAACTCTGTGGTTGGGTAAAGTGAATATGAGTGGATGTGAAGGTGAGCGTAAGAAAATGAATCGATATACACAAAAATAATTAGAGTTGTAATTAAAAATTAAAACCCAATCGTTTATGCATTAAAACACTCAACCGTTCCTAGAGTAATGTGTGAGTGGGACACAATAATGGGTGAGTGGGACACATGTCAATCATCCAGCGAATCAATTTATCACGCGCAGTAAAATACCAATTATTACCGCTGTCTTTCCTATTATCAAGACACTTTACCACATTTACACTCATTAACAGTTGTCAAACACTCTATCTACTCCAAAATTGTCAAATTATCTTAATGAAAATTTACCTTAGAGTACGGAACACAATACAACAGTGTTTGTCAATTTTCCAACTTTATCACTGAAACCCTTTAAAAAATTACACAGTTGTGAATATATGTGTGTGAAGCAGAGGTTACCAAATCAATTTTTAGAGCATCTAATATTTCATAAAATCCATAAAGTAAATCAATAAACACCGAATGCACAAACTCTCATATTAAACACTAATTATGTGATGAAAGCTAAACTCCGTAGTAACTTAAATACAGAAATCTGAATACACCTATTCCCTTTTATGTCCATGATTATCCCAGTAAGCACACAGTCTTTATAGACAAAAAGATCAAGAGGTAGTTATCAAAGCATCATTCAGTGAGTAACATGCCAGGGATTTGATAAACTCACAAACTCTCAAAGTACACAAGTGTTTAGGTGAAGTGTTTTCACTCATATTCAATCAGTAAAAGCAGATACTACCATAGGCTTGAATGTCCACCAAATCTACACTACTTTGAGTACACGTATTCACAAATCAAAAGGACTTTATTCAGGGTTGTAATTTAGTAAAATCAAACAGGTGAGAAGAGATGGATTAAATGAATAAATGGCGAACTGAACAATTTAATAGACCAAAGTGTTCAGTTGCACTGTTAGTACATATTTGTACAAGATGATCAGCATATATACATTTTTTTTTATTTTATGTATATATATTCACTGAGTAAACTTTTCTTTGTAGAGAAAATCTCACCTGTTTGCTCTTCAATATACAAATGAATATAACTGCTCTTGATATATCAGAATTTAAACGAAGCAGTTATTATAGCTCAAAGGGGTTTTCTAAGGGTGGAATTTATGAACAGTGTTTGGAGAAAGATGGTAAATCCTAGTGCCTTTATCATTTTCATGCACACACATGTCATGTAGTCTCAAAAAGGTTTAAAACAAGTTCTTGAGCAACATACTCACTGATGAACATCACACATCAATAAAATATGATTGATATAAAATGTATCAATCACTTACTTGGCTCAAATTCTCACAGGGTGCAGACATGAATTTGTACTCACGAAACTAAACAATGACACATCTCAAGTTTTATAATTTTCACAAGTACAAACAAGGAATCATCAAGAACCATGTATTTGTTTTGGGAACTGAGTGTCACTAACCAGAGTTTAGAGTTCATCAATATCAGAAGTTATTTATGAGAGGCAATGCACACAGTATTCATAGACTCAGAGTTTAGGACCAAATAAACTAAGAGATGCTATAAATATTAAACAGTATCATGCTGTGTTAACTTACTGCATAAGTTCTGATTAGATCACCGTGACTCAGAAAGAGTCATGATTTGATTACTGAGAATCATGCTTCATACATATTTCTTCATTTGTGTTTTCATCCAGACAATAATCAATTCAGAATTCACAGAGTTTATCAAACATGTTAACTGAGTATGACATCCAGTCATGCTTACAGAGCTTAACAGTGTTTAAACAAAAGCATGTTAACAGAGTATGCATCACAGAGTTTAATCAACAGAGTTCACATAGCACTTAACAATTCATAGAAAAATGAGCACCACATTATATAAGAAAAATTTTGAGTCTAACCAACATTACTAGTCAAAAACAGAGACCATTCATAGTTCATTGACCAGTCTTGTGAATGTTGCTTCACTCAATGGCTTTGTGAAGATATCTGCAAGTTGTTGTTCTGTAGACACAAAGTGGAGCTCAATGTTGCCTTCCTCTACATGCTCTCTGATAAAGTGATACCTTATGCTTATGTGCTTGGTCATTGAGTGTTGTACTGGATTACCTGTCATTGCAATAGCACTTTGATTATCACAATAAATAGGTATTTTTCTATACCTCAATCCATAATCCAGTAGTTGATTCTTCATCCATAAAATCTGTGCACAACAGCTACCAGCAGCTATATACTCTGCTTCAGCTGTAGATGTGGATATTGATTTCTGTTTCTTGCTGTACCAAGAAACAAGTCTGTCACCAAGAAATTGACAACTTCCACTTGTGCTTTTTCTATCAATTTTACAGCCTGCAAAGTCTGCATCAGAATAGCCAAGTAGTTTGAAATCTGATTCTCTTGGATACCACAGCCCTAAAGTTATGGTGCCCTTGAGATACTTAAAAATCCTCTTCACAGCTGTTAGATGTGGTTCTCTTGGATCTGCCTGAAATCTTGCACACAGACATATTGCATACATGATATCAGGTCTACTTGCTGTTAGATAGAGAAGAGAGCTAATCATTCCTCTGTAGCTTGTCATGTCTACTGGTGACCCTGTATCTTTGTCCAATTTGGTTGCAGTTGCCATGGGAGTTGTTGCAGATGAACAGTCAAGCATGCCAAATTTCTTGAGAAGATTTCTGGTATATTTTGCTTGATTGATAAAGATACCATCATCTGTTTGCTTCACCTGCAAACCTAGAAAATAACTAAGCTCTCCCATCATGCTCATTTGATACCTGGACTGCATGAGCTTGGCAAACTTCTTACAGAGTTTATCATTAGTAGATCCAAAAATAATGTCATCAACATATATCTGAACTAAAAGCAAGTCACTTCCAGATTTGAAATAAAACAGAGTTTTATCAATTGTACCTCTGTTGAACCCACTTTCTAAGAGAAATTGAGCTTTACTCAAAAAAAAAGAGAAATTGAGCCAGAGTTTCGTACCATGCTCTTGGTGCCTGCTTAAGTCCATAGAGTGCCTTGTCTAGCCTGTAGACATGGTCTGGATATTTTGGATCTACAAAACCAGGTGGTTGTTCAACAAATACTTCTTCTTCAAGTTTTCCATTCAGAAAAGCACTTTTCACATCCATTTGAAAAACTTTGAATTTCTTGTGAGAAGCATAAGCAAGAAACATCCTTATTGCCTCCAACCTTGCAACTGGAGCAAAAGTTTCATCATAATCTATCCCTTCTTGCTGTGAATAGCCTTTTGCCACAAGTCTGGCTTTGTTTCTTGTAACAACCCCTTCACTATCAGTTTTGTTTCTGAAAACCCACTTAGTACCAACAATAGACCTATTCTTGGGTCTTGGTACAAGTGTCCAAACTCCATTTCTCTCAAATTCATTTAACTCTTCTTGCATTGCTGTTATCAAGTCAGCATCTTTAAGAGCTTCTTCAACTTTCTTTGGTTCAGTTTGTGACAAGAATGCATGAAACAGACATTCATTTGTTGTTGCACTTATTGTCCTAACTCTTGCATCTGGATCACCAATAATTAGATCAGGTGTGTGAGATTTGGTCCATTTCCTAGCTGAAGGCAAATGACTTCTCTCAGAGTTTGATCCTCCCCCTCGATCCATGTTCTCCTGATTTCCTTGGTGTCTTTCTTCATTCTCTGAGGCTCCCCCTGAATGTGACTGCTCAGAATGTGAATCAACAGAGATTGATCCAGATTTTTCATGTAATTCACTTTCAGAATATGAATCATCAGAGTTTGCTTCTTCATACTCCCTCTCAACTGGTTCTCTCCTTTGTTCTGGTTGAACAATTTCTTCTGTGTTTACCAGTAGAGGTTCAGAGTTTGTATCAACAGAGTCTGTTGGAATTGATCCGTCAGAGTTTATTTCGTCAGAGATTAGATCTTCATTTTCAAAATGTAGTTGATCATGGTCATTGACATCTTCAAGTCCAGTTATTTTCTTGTCATCAAAAGACACATGAATAGATTCCATGATCACTCTGGTTCTCAGATTATAAACTCTGAATGCCTTAGTTAACAGTGGATAGCCAACAAAAATTCCTTCATCTGCCTTCAGATCAAATTTGGTCAACTGTTCAGGATGAGTTTTCAGCACAAAGCATTTGCACCCAAAAATATGAAAATATTTCAGGTTTGGCTTCTTTTCTCTCACCATTTCATATGGTGTTTTTCCATGCTTATTGATCAGAGTGGCATTCTGAGTAAAACAAGCAGTTTGAACAGCTTCTGCCCAGAAATAGGTTGGCAATTTTGCTTTTTCAAGCATGGTTCTGGCAGCTTCTATCAAAGTTCTGTTCTTCCTTTCAACTACACCATTCTGTTGTGGAGTGCCAGGTGCAGAAAACTCTTGTTTAATTCCTTTGTATTTGCAAAATTCTTCCATTGTTGAATTCCTGAATTCAGTTCCATTGTCACTTCTGATAATCTTCACTTGATTCTTTGACCCTTTGTCCAGCTTCATTATATGTTCTGTCAGAGTTAGTGCAGTTTCATCCTTCTTTGCTAGAAAGTACACCCAAGTGTATCTGGTGTATTCATCAACAATGACTACATCATATTTCTTCTTTCCAAGAGACATAACATTCACTGGTCCAAAAAGATCAACATGTAGAAGATGATAAGGATCAACAATTGAAGACTCAGAAATGCTTTTGAAGGAAGCCTTTCTCTGTTTGGCCTTTTGACATGAATCACACAGGCCATCTACATTTAGCAAGGACTTTGGAAGTCCTCTCACAAGATCATTCTTTATCAGCTCATTGATGTTGTTTAGATTTAAATGAGAGAGTTTCTTATGCCACTTCCAACTCTCTTCACTGGACATCCTTGTTGACAGACACACTGCTTTGCCATCAGAGTTTGTTGACAATTTTATTTCATAGATGTTATTGTGTCTGTTTCCAACTAGAGCAACTTTCCCTGTAGATTTACTGATAACTTGACAGTATTCAGGCTGAAAATCTACATGATATCCTCTGCCACAGATTTGACTCACAGAAAGCAGATCATGCTTAAGTCCTGGAACCAGAGCTACATTTGTGATGATGACACTTCCAAGATTAATCTTGCCATATCCCAGAGTATGTCCTATGTTGCCATCTCCATAGGAAACTTTTGGGCCAGCCTTCTCCACATACTCTGATAGCAGGGCTTTATTTCCAGTCATGTGTCCTGAACATCCACTGTCCACGACTAGGGTACTTTCCCTGGTGCCCTGCAATCACAAACAATCACTGATTGTTAGATTTAAGGATCCAGACTTGCTTGGATCCTTTTGCTTTATTGAATCTGTTAGCTTTTGCAGCGGATTTGTCATTATCAGAGTTTAAACTAACATTTTCAGTCTTAGTACCTGCAGAATTAACTTTAACCCATTTCAGATTAGGTTTCAGTTCATAGTAAATATGATAAATAGCATGATAATTCTTGCAAGTATAAATTGAGTGCCAAGTACTTCCACAATGTTTGCACAGAGTTTGTGGTCTAGGTTTGACATTATTCTTTTTCACTCCACATTTGGAGGGTAAAGAATTAATGTCTTTGTTCTTCCTGCAAAAACTGACAAGATGATTAGTACTACCACAGTTATGACAAGTTTTTCTAGGTGCAAGTGTAGCAAGCATTGGCCTATTTCCTGATGTAATGCCTACCTTTCCATTTCTGTTTTTCCTAGGCATTTTCTGTTTGTTGACAGATTTTATCTCTTTAAGCTTTTGCTTAAGTTGTTTATCTGTCATTGAACCAACGTTAACCTGTTTTGCACAGGTTTTAACTGATTCACCTTTAACAGTTCCATGTTCAGTTTTAACAGTACCATGAACAAATTTTCTAGTTGGAAGAGTTTGCCTAACTTTCACATGATTTAGAAATCTAAGCTCATCTTCCTCACAGTACCCTAAACCAACAGTGTCAGCTTGAAAAACCTCATGAGTGTCTTTTCCAGAATCAGTCCAAGTTTTAATGATGTGATTAGCATCCTCCAGTTCAAATTCTAGTTGCTTATACTTACCTAGCAACTCCTGTTCTATAAAAACAGCATCATCTCTTTCTTTCTGAATTTTTTTGCATGTTTTCAAGTTTTTCTTCAACAAGTTTGTTTCCCTCTTTAAGTTGAGAGCACTCATTCTTGATTCTCTCATTCTCTAAAGTCTGATCCCTATAACTGATATGTAATGCTTTAAGATAAATTCTCAATTCAGATATATTATCAGTATTATAAGCATAGGTAGTTGGGGGTACCTTGATTTCAGAATCTTCATTCTGAGTAGAAGCCATGAGTGCATAATTAACTTCCTCATCTGAGTCTGAAGTGTCTGCCCAGTCTCTGTGTAAGAACCCAAAATTTCGGTAGAATTAAAACTTTTCCTATTATGATGAAGTGCATCAATGAATAGTGATTTTGAGGATTAAGAAAATTTTTCATGCCATCTATGTACGAGACGTAGTGTGGATATTCCGAAGTTATACTAGCAATCTACGGAGTAAATAAGTGTATGTAAATGCGATCGGAATTCAGAAATTCCAAATTCTATTTTCGTGTAATATTTGACCGAGCAGTGAATTATATATCAGTAATATCAAGAAATAAGATATTTAATTTGAGGAATTGAGGAGTTAATATTTTGGAATTTTATTATAAGTGATTTGAGAATTTGGAACGAAAACCACTGAGGAAGTGAAACAAACATTCTAGAAACCGCTGAAACTTTACAACGAGATTAAGCGATCAAGCGAGAAAATCATGAATTGAGAATAGTAAATATTAGAAGTCCAAGGAAGGATATATTATGAGAGGAAAATGGAATTGAGAATAAAATCCTAGAGTTAAAGGAAATGAGAACAATTGAGAAACCGCGAGAATTGTTTTTCTGAGATAAAGAGAAAATACAAAGAAAATTGGACACAACGATTGTTTGAGATATTGGGCCACACTATTACAATGAAGTGCAACATATAAGTTGTAACATATTGATTTAGTAAATATACAAGAAGGGAAGCCCCTTGGTGCAAATAAGAAAAGGAAGGAAGGACTTGGAAACAATATGTATAAAGCAAGGGACTTGCTTGCAATTATGGATGGATAAAGGTAATCCAAATGAACCAATGAGGAGATGACACCACATGGCAAGAAGATAAGATGCATCCAAGTGAAAATATCAAGCATTATTGATCACTTTATCACTTTAAACAAAACAAAACAAACACCAAATACTCCATTCTGCCCAGCAGGAAAGGAGCTCACTAAAACGGGCCTAGTGACTTCATTACGCCATGAAATTTTTGTTCTTTATATGGTTAGAAAGCTGTGAAGACGCTCTACAACTTTCATTCAGGAGCCTCGACCAGGAAATGAGTGCAAGGGCTTCGTTTTGGCTGATCTTTGGGGCGTGTTTTTCCAGTCAGGAAACTCACTTCCATGTTCTTGATTTCTTTGGTGAGATTGAAGATGGTGAGCATAGAGTAAGGCTTCCCCAAGGTCAACCAAGCTTGTTTGAGATTGTAAGAACATCAAGAAGGTATAAAAACCCTAACCCCTCTTGGCCATGTAGTAATTGTGATGTTTAATGTTAGATCCATGGTTATTAGTGTGAATCTTGGACATATAAGTTATGGATGATGTAGACCTTGAGTTTAAGTGTTGTGGTTGTGATTTTTAGGCTTGTGGTTAGTGTATGTATCTCCATGTATGTTATAAAGTATGATCTTGGTGATTTAGATGTTGGTTGTGAGGTGGATGTAAGATTCTTGGTTGGTTTAGTGATATAAGCATGCTGAGTTTTTCCCAGGAACTTGTACTGTCTTGTAGGAGGGTTTTGAACCCCCAAATCTTGTCCCCTGAAGTCCTAATGTATATTGTTGGAAAGGTATTTGAATGTAGTTTCTAGAAATATAAGGTTCATGACTAGGTGATGTATAGATTTTGAGTTATGGCCTGAGAAGTGAAATTTGTTTCTGGATTCCGGACTGCACTAAGTGGTCCCCTTGTGAACCTTGTTTGAACCCCTAAAAATTTATGTAGGATCATGGAAAAATTAGAGAAGCTAGTAAATGCAGTGGGGAAGGCTACCCAAAAAGAATTGGATTAAAATATGTATTTTTCAATTTTATAAAAATATTGAAGTAAAATCCGCGCAAGTGAAAACCACTCAGGAGATTAGTTTAAAGTAGTTTTAAGAGTATTCACTTGAGTTTCGAGTTTGAGGAATAGATTTGAGTCGAATGGGTAACGAAAGTGATAATGTGACGACATGGTCATATGAGAGGGTTAGTGGTCACAAGTGGAGTCATTAAGTTGGTCTTACGATTTTTAAAACCTTATGATTAAGTAGCGTTGTTAAGGTACTAACGTACAAATATTGATTATGTATAGATTTCCATTCCACTTCGCGAGCCGACCACCCCAACCTCACCAAGGCAAGTTTTCCAACCCTAAGTATTTATTTTCAAAAGATTATATTCTTGATTTTACCTATGCAAGTTTACTTTTCAAAACTTATATATAAGGATTTTCACTGTTGTGTTTATAGCTTCCAAACGTATTATATGCTTATGCTTTACGAGATTATGTTGAAGTTTGAGATATATGCATATGTGTTTGTACCCCCTTGAACTTAGAATGAAAGTGTTTTCTTCGGACAACGACTCTAGCAATAGAGGTCGTAGCGGTCCAAATATACTATTGACCGAGGAGCGGTATATTGTTGTATCGTGATTAAATTGCGAAAACCCGAAGAGTCATTCGGGAAGTATCGTATACCTAAGTAATTATTATTTTTACGTTGTTAAAAATACTCAAAGATATCTATCTTGGATTAAAAGCTTATTTTAATTAAATAATTATTTTATTAATTGTTTATATTAAATCTCAAAATATTACTTATTAATTATCGTTCATTATTTTAAAGACAAAACTAATCCAAGATACCTTTAGCGTTTTCAAACTCGAACTCTTTCCCACTCAAAACATTTTCGAAAACCCCTGGTCAGGGTTTGCTTCTTGTACGTTTTTTTAGAATTATCGGTCGACTGAGGTCGAACTTAAACTACTCAAATTTTCTATCAAAATGATTTTTGAAAAGAAAAGAAAAAGGGGACTCTGGCAGGTGTGGGAATCATTGACGAACGATTCCCGGGATGTGTAAGCGGCCGTGAGCCAGGCGGTCCATCAATTATTATTCCGGCCCAGGTGTTGCCGAAGGATGATTACGGATGTAGTTTTCATCGAGGGTGATTACGGATGTAGTTTTCACCCAAGGGTAGTTACGGATGTAGTTTCTATCCTTCTACTAGTAGAGAAGACCCGCGGATTGTTGGACTTGGTTGTGGCGACTGATCATCATCAATCCTTGTTAGGTTTTTATGTTTTCTTCCAGTCCCATCCTCCACTTTGGAAAAATAATCAAACACTGCTTCTTGGGCCTAAGTGCCAAGTTGCCGATTGTGTGGTTTTTGATAAGAAAAATATTGACATCGTGCAGTATCTAGAACTGCAAGATTTTCTATAAATATTGGCACGTGTTAGTGCACTCTTGCAATTATTCCAAAGAATGAAATGTTTTTGAATGAGAAACCTTCTAAGCTAATGGATGGAAAGAGGTTTTGCAATAATGTATTCCAAGTACAGTATGTTAACCTTAGAGTGTTTTGCCGAAAATGATATACTCATATGTATATATATTTTCAAACTTGAGATATATTGAAATGGGAACCTTATAAAGGATTCATATCTTATTCTTAAAGCTCCTTAGCGAGTATAAATGTTTTATTCAAACTCGGACATATATATTGTTGAATTATGTTTTGAAATCTGAGATATATACCCATACAGTTGGGAACGTTTTCGAAATAAACCACATTATTATTTTTCAAAATGGCGAACTTGTTGAGCATTATGTAGCTCATTCTCGGTTTATAAAAACTTTTCAGAAAGAGAAGAATTTGGTCAGTTAACTCCGCACCAGCAGAAGAGGAGTAGAAGATTTACCCCGAGATGATTTAGTCCCGGATAAATACTACAGAGTAAGTCTGATAGGTTTTCAACTGTAATAGTAAGACTCGTCTTCAAGTGTAGTTGTATAAGTGGAAGTGCGTAAGATTCCGGATTGTATAGATGAATTGTAATATTTAGTGTTACTTTTGATTATCGTTTCTGAGGCTCTAACTTGTATGTGCGTAAGATTGAGGTCTGGATTGATGTATTGTTGAGTTATAAAGTTAATACAGGTAGGATATGGTTGGATGGTGATGTGACGACCTGAATCTCTGACCTCGGATTTGGGGGCGTCACAGAAATGGTATCAGAGAGATAAGTTGCAGTACTCAGAAATGACAGTGTTGAGAGTTAAGTCTAAGTAGGAGAATGACATACGAGATCGTAGTAAACTTATTATTGGACTTCCGAAAGAGGTACCGGTGAGTAGAATGGGCTGGAGTGTTACTGGAGGTATTATACTAGGGTCGATAGAATCCTTAGAGACCTTCAGAATGATGAATAGAGGTTTGAGAGTCGTACATGACCTATCATAAGTAATGATGTAGAAAGCAGAGCGAAATCTCAAGAGCAGCTGAGGTAGAGGCGATATTGCCAATATAATCGGATGACTAGGCTGGCATAAATTTTGTGGCCCATAGTCCTCCACAGTTTAGGAGGCGGCATTTTAAGAATCAAGAAGTTTAGACTTCCCTACATATTTAAGGGTACTTAGTACTTGGAATAATGAAAGTCTTTTACTTTGGCTATAAGATCCGATTTTCGATAAGTAACGGGTTTACCTGAAAGTTGGTCACTATGTCGTTGTGGATTTCATTACCCTTGATGGCGAATTTTACATGTGTTATACGAGAATGTTATCATAAGACGAGCGTGCTAGATAATTCCACGCATGATTCGGACGCTAGAGCATGGTAGTTCAACTTAGAGAACAAACAAGTGTGATTAACAAAGGGACTCAAGAGAAGTTGAATATGGTTGCAACGAGCGATACAGTGATCTCAGAGTCTACCAAAAGAAAAGACCAACGGGTCTAGAGTGGGATCCTTTGATAGAGATGTTAGCAGGGACTACGCATATATGTATTGTAGACCTCAATATTTTTGGTATATGTTCACATACACACACCCGCCACTGAACCTATGGACTGCACTGAGATCCCTGAGAGATCTCTTTGATCTGTTCCCAGGGGGAAACTGGCCACTTGTGATTCATGTCGGAAGGCATGAAGTAGGACCCTATGGACTCAGCAGGTGTCCCCGAAATGATGTGAAGTTTGGTCTTCAAGATAAAGCACGGAAATGACAGATATATTTGTGAAACCCCAACTCATAAATGACTTTAAGATGATGATTGAGAGACACACTAGTTGGTGTCTTGTATTACGAAGACGAAGAGATGGAGTTACCCTCATAGTGGTGATAATGAGATGCACGAATGATTATTAACTTATTTTGGTAACTACCGGCTGGTGCACTACTTCATTTTAAACTTTTCATTAACCATGTTACCTCGATTAGTTTATATCAGGTAATCCTTCTAGCTTTCTACTTCAAATTTGTGGAATAACAACCAGTGATATACTCTCCCTAAAGCAGGACTTATCCGAAGTAATTTTATTTGACCTATGAACATTCTATTCAAAAATTTATGATGACTTTGTTCGGCTCAGGCCTATTTACACTTTCTTTCAATTATCCAAGGAATGTTCCACGAATACTTCCTTAGTTATTCGACGAATATTAATTAACGAATATTGATGTTTGATTGCTTCTTTCATACTTGCACTCTTCAGTTGAGCTCATAAATATTTAACAAATTACCGAGGACATGGATGATCTAATGTCCAGACATCCTTCATGAATTCTTTTCTTCTATTCAAGATGAGATTGTACATCGTACATTGAAATCATAGTAAGGATATCATTTTGATATTGGTATTCTGAATTTAATTCTACTGTAGGATCTGATAAAGCATGTGTACGGAGGCACCCTTGGGTGGACCATTTCACTGGTAAGTAATATTTGATGAGAGGTTATCGATTGTTCCGATACCTAGAACATTCTCTTCAGATTTTATAGTTTTCTTTTTCAAACTTAATAACTTCTTATTTCCATTCGTTGTCCGAGTAGCCTAAAGTTTCTTCAGTGGCTACGATGTTGAAATTCCGTTCTAGCCAATTGAAACTGGCTAGTCGATATGTCAATATGAATGACTAGTTGATTGTTCTAACTAGTCAAAATTGTAATGTTGTGAAGAACACCTAGCTAATTGTCCTAGCTAGTGGTGATGTCTCAAACAGGTGAACTAGCAAATTTTGTCTCGCTAGTTGCTAGTGTTTCTTGAAAAGGAATAGTTATTGTTCCACTGGTCCAACTCCCAATTTAATTCATTCCGCAATGCATTTTGCATGTGGTAAAGTATGATGATGAAAGTTTTGACGAATAACTTGATTGAGACCTAGTGAGGTCGCCCACTCGACTTGAACTCTTACCCATCTTCGTATCAGACTTTATATCACTTGAATATTTTATTCTTTCATTCATACAATGAGAATTCATTTGAAACCATTGATTACTTGAATGACAAACTACTTCATTCTTTAATTGTCATGGAGTAGAATTGCTTTCTATTGGCTGACCTTCATCAATGCGACTTTAGATTTCCTCTTATTATTCGGGAGGAAAAGTATCCACCCGATGTAAGAACTGTATAAATACCGTCTTTATGACTTTTGTATCCAACAGTCATTGCCCTCGTGCAACATTCCCTATGATATCATATTACAGAATTATCAGGACCTGAAGGAATAAACCTTGTTGTACTCTTTCGGTCCATCCTTACATCTCCGAAAATCGAGACTCCTAGTATTTGGAACCATCAACATTCTTGGAACATCCAATGTGGAATTTGTATTGAAATTATCTATTGGACCTTGTTATTTTGAAACCATTCCTTTCAAAGTGATTACTCTAAGGTGAACGGGAGGTACAATTATGAACCGTTACACCAATATGAAAAAAAAAAGAAAAAAAAACCAAATGTTGTAATTGTGCAGCCAGAGCGTTATGCCGAGTAATTATTAAAGTAGAAATAACATGTCGGGGCATAACACAAGACCTTTAATATTAGTGTGAGGAAAGTTATAGGAAATGATGAGGTGGTTGGGAGTATGTTCCTACCAACCGTTGTCAGGATGTTATAGTAATGAATTCTGGAGTTACCAAGCCTTTTCCTGATCCAAGAAATTCAAATCGATTGCGATGTAAGACATATCCTTAGAGGAAACTAACATGGAAGTGAGATGGACAAGAAAAGAAGAAATATCGTGGCAAGAATGTGAAGCTTTACTTAGCTAAAAGGGATTGATGCACATAGCGAGACATAAAGTTTAAAAGGCCCCTAATAGCAAATGGATGCATGGATATATCCCAATGATCCTCGAGATTACCACCTAATCAAGTTTATTGGGAATCGCAGCAGCATACAGGCCTCAGGCAGATTGGCGCCAGTTGTGAAAGAGGACGAGCGTATGACATCTTACCTATACCATCGAGAACTGAAACCCTTATCGGAAATGGAGGAATTGTTGACTAGTTAAAGTGCGTAGTTGTTTTTCAAAGATAAGGTTAAAGAGAAGGTTTCACCAACTCCAGATCGACCTCTGTACTGCACCAAAGTCGGCATTTCACATTAATGTAAACATTATAAATTCTGGTAGTATCATGTGGATTGACTAGTGAGTCAGAAGCCCTTGTGGGTTAATAAATAAAGTTTTAAGAATGATATGAGAGATTAGTAACAACCTCGTTGTTAGCTATACTTTATAATGAGAAGAGGACTTTGAGAGTCACGATGATGCGTCTTTCAAGAGTTTAAGAGGTGTGCTGATGCAGTAGAAAGGGGATGATAACCTATACTTCTAAACAACATAAAGGTTACAGGATGGGATATACTAACCGTGAGTCTGGGATTAGTCATGATGGCGTTCACGCATAAAACTGAGACGTTAACTTTATGAGAAAAGTGTGAAAGTTTTCCACAAGTGCCATAAGTATATCTTCATATTAGAACTAAACATAAGAAAGAGAAGGTGACGAAAGGGAGCATGGAGTATAATGGAGAAATTTGTTATTTCACAGGAAAGGCCAGTGTGGTGGCCGATACCTATAGAGGGGATTATTCAAAATTGGAATTCATTCAGTATTGACCAAGAAAATAGAGTATATACAATAAAGAATAATGTTAGAGGAAAATGACTAAATTATGGGGAAGGACAAAGATGTACAGAGAATTAAGAGAATGTTTGGCAAATGGTTATGAAGAATTGTATTGGCAAGCTATTAAGTACAAACGTAACATGTCAAAAACAAAATGATAGAGATCTAGTGGATCAATTCCGCCCGTAGAAAATCTTGAACGTGGACAGAATTATAATGAATTTCATGAGTAGGTCGCCGAAGACCGAGCCAAGAGATGGCCCTAGTTGATTTATAATTGCTGGACCAAGTGATTTACCTACGAGAGACTTTCCATTGAGAAGATTATCGATTTATATACGGAAGAGATGATGGTGCAATATAAAACTTCTGCAGTGATTACTTTAGATAGGGACTTAAGGTTAGACTTTGAATATTGAAGGTGCTTTCAAGTATAATTAATAAAGAGATTGAGCGTATGTACTAATTTAATCTGTGGCTGACGGACAGGGAAGAAGAATTGTCCAGACGATCGAATTTATAATTAGTGTCGTGCCTTAGATTTTACGGGGCAGTCGAGAATAAAAACTTATCCATGAAACGAATGTTGTTATCACGATCGGCACCATGCGGACGTAAGGACATCTCTTGTAAAGCGTACTACGAAAGAAGAAGTTTCGCTTTTCTTGCGTTACGAAGAAGTCAATGAACGAGGGATGCATGCGTTGAGAAGCAACATTAAAGCGTTGGTGAGACTGCAATAGCCTAATTTTCGTGAATATTCGAACCTGGATGAAAATTAATTTTATGGGTGGATGAGAAATTTTTGCAATCACGATATGTACGAATTATTAAATGAAGATTTCCAATTGATATTACGCCTTTACGGTGCAGACGAGTGTATGTAAAAGTCATTAGTTTTTACGAAACCCATTATTTCGAATGGTCAAATTTTATGAGATATCAAAGGAGTATGAGGTGGGAGACTTCGTGATGCTAAAGGTATCCCCCTGAAAAGGATTGATGCGGTTTGGTAAGAAAGGGAAGCTAAGTTTGAGGTTTATTGGACCTTTTTAGATTTTGAGGCGTATTGGGAAGTTAGCCTGCGAGTTAGCCTTGCCCCAAGCTTGCAGCAAATTCATAATGTGTTTCATATGTCTATGTTACGACCCTACCACACCGACTATCAGCATGTGATAGAGTACAACCAAGTGGACCTATGACCCGACTTGACCTATGTGGAGCAACCCGTGGAAATTATGGATAGAGAAGAACAAGTGCTGAGGAACAAGGTTTTCAAACTAATAAGGAATTGTGAGAAAATCAAGATGTGGAAGAATCCACCTGGAAGTTGAAAGAGTGAAACAAAGAAGGAGTAACCCTAGTGATTCCTAAACTGATTCCGGGACGGAATCCTTTTAAGGAGGGGAGACTGTAAGAACCCAAAATTTCGGTAGAATTAAAACTTTTCCTATTATGATGAAGTGCATCAATGAATAGTGATTTTGAGGATTAAGAAAATTTTTCATGCCATCTATGTACGAGACGTAGTGTGGATATTCCGAAGTTATACTAGTAATCTACGGAGTAAATAAGTGTATGTAAATGCGATCGGAATTCAGAAATTCCAAATTCTATTTTCGTGTAATATTTGACCGAGCAGTGAATTATATATCAGTAATATCAAGAAAATAGATATTTAATTTGAGGAATTGAGGAGTTAATATTTTGGAATTTTATTATAAGTGATTTGAGAATTTGGAACGAAAACCACTGAGGAAGTGAAACAAACGTTCTAGAAACCGCTGAAACTTTACAACGAGATTAAGCGATCAAGCGAGCGAATCATGAATTGAGAATAGTAAATATTAGAAGTCCAAGGAAGGATATATTATGAGAGGAAAATGGAATTGAGAATAAAATCCTAGAGTTAAAGGAAATGAGAACAATTGAGAAACCGCGAGAATTTTTTTCTGAGATAAAGAGAAAATACTAAGAAAATTGGACACAACGATTGTTTGAGGTATTGGGCCACACTATTACAATGAAGTGCAACATATAAGTTGTAACATATTGATTTAGTAAATATACAAGAAGGGAAGCCCCTTGGTGCAAATAAGAAAATGAAGGAAGGACTTGGAAACAATATGTATAAAGCAAGGGACTTGCTTGCAATTATGGATGGATAAAGGTAATCCAAATGAACCAATGAGGAGATGACACCACATGGCAAGAAGATAAGATGCATCCAAGTGAAAACATCAAGCATTATTGATCACTTTATCACTTTAAACAAAACAAAACAAACACCAAATACTCCATTCTGCCCAGCAGGAAAGGAGCTCACTAAAACGGGCCTAGAGACTTCATTACGCAATGAAATTTTTTGTTCTTTATAAGGTTAGAAAGCTGTGAAGACGCTCTACAACTTTAATTCAGGAGCCTCGACCAGGAAATGAGTGAAAGGGCTTCGTTTTAGCTGATCTTTGGGGCGTGTTTTTCCAGTCAGGAAACTCACTTCCATGTTCTTGATTTCTTTGGTGAGATTGAAGATGGTGAGCATAGAGTAAGGCTTCCCCAAGGTTAACCAAGCTTGTTTGAGATTGTAAGAATATCAAGAAGGTATAAAAACCCTAACCCATCTTGGCCATGTAGTAATTGTGATGTTTAATGTTAGATCCATGGTTATTAGTGTGAATCTTGGACATATAAGTTATGGATGATGTAGACCTTGAGTTTAAGTGTTGTGGTTGTGATTTTTAGGCTTGTGGTTAGTGTATGTATCTCCATGTATGTTATAAAGTATGATCTTGGTGATTTAGATGTTGGTTGTGATGTGGATGTAAGATTCTTGGTTGGTTTAGTGATATAAGCATGCTGAGTTTTTCCCAGAAACTTGTACTGTCTTGTAGGAGGGTTTTGAACTCCCAAATCTTGTCCCCTGAAGTCCTAATGTATATGGTTGGAAAGGTATTTGAATGTAGTTTCCAGAAATATAAGGTTCATGACTAGGTGATATACAGATTTTGAGTTATGGCCTGATAAGTGAAATGTGTTTCTGGATTCCGGACTGCACTAAGTGGTCCCCTTGTGAACCTTGTTTGAACCCCTAAAAATTTATGTAGGATCATGGAAAAATTAGAGAAGCTAGTAAATGCAGTGGGGAAGCCTACCCAAAAATAATTTGATTAAAATATGTATTTTTAAATTTTATAAAAATGTTGAAGTAAAATCCGCGCAAGTGAAAAACCACTTAGGAGATTAGTTTAAAGTAGTTTTAAGAGTATTCACTTGAGTTTCGAGTTTGAGGAATAGATTTGAGTCGAATGGGTAACGAAAGTGATAATGTGACGACATGGTCATATGAGAGGGTTAGTGGTCACAAGTGTAGTCGTTAAGTTGGTCTTACGATTTTTAAAACCTTATGATTAAGTAGCGTTGTTAAGGTACTAACGTACAAATATTGATTATGTATAGATTTCCATTCCACTTCGCGAGCCGACCACCCCAACCTCACCAAGGCAAGTTTTCCAACCCTAAGTATTTATTTTCAAAAGATTATATTCTTGATTTTACCTATGCAAGTTTACTTTTCAAAACTTATATATAAGGATTTTCACTGTTGTGTTTATAGCTTCCAAACGTATTATATGCTTATGCTTTACGAGATTATGTTGAAGTTTGAGATATATGCATATGTGTTTGTACACCCTTGAACTTAGAATGAAAGTGTTTTCTTCGGACAACGACTCTAGCAATAGAGGTCGTAGCGGTCCAAATATACTATTGACCGGGGAGCGGTATATTGTTGTATCGTGATTAAATTGCGAAAACCCGAAGAGTCATTCGGGAAGTATCGTATACCTAAGTAATTATTATTTTTACGTTGTTAAAAATACTCAAAAATATCTATCTAGGATTAAAAGCTTATTTTAATTAAATAATTATTTTATTAATTATTTATATTAAATCTCAAAATATTACTGATTAATTATCGTTCATTATTTTAAAGACAAAACTAATCCAAGATACCTTTAGCGTTTTCAAACTCGAACTCTTTCCCACTCAAAACATTTTCGAAAACCCCCGGTCAGGTTTTGCTTCTTGTACGTTTTTTTAGAATTATCGGTCGACTGAGGTCGAACTTAAACTACTCGAATTTTCTATCAAAATGATTTTTGAAAAGAAAAGAAAAAGGGGACTCTGGCAGGTGTGGGAATCGTTGACGAACGATTCCCGGGATGTGTAAGCGGCCGTGAGCCAGGCGGTCCATCAATTATTATTCCGGCCCAGGTGTTGCCGAAGGATGATTACGGATGTAGTTTTCATCGAGGGTGATTACGGATGTAGTTTTCACCCAAGGGTAGTTACGGATGTAGTTTCTATCCTTCTACTAGTAGAGAAGACCCGCGGATTGTTGGACTTGGTTGTGGCGACTGATCATCGTCAATCCTTGTCAGGTTTTTATGTTTTCTTCCAGTCCCATCCTCCACTTTGGAAAAATACTCAAACACTGCTTCTTGGGCCTAAGTGCCAAGTTGCCGATAGTGTGGTTTTTGATAAGAAAAATATTGACATCGTGCAGTATCTAGAACTGCAAGATTTTCTATAAAGATTGGCACGTGTTAGTGCACTCTTGCAATTATTCCAAAGAATGAAATGTTTTTGAATGAGAAACCTTCTAAGCTAATGGAAGGAAAAAGGTTTTGCAATAATGTATTCCATGTACAGTATGTTAACCTTAGAGTGTTTTGCCGAAAATGATATACTCATATGTATATATATTTTCAAACTTGAGATATATTGAAATGGGAACCTTATAAAGGATTCATATGTTATTCTTAAAGCTCCTTAGCGAGTATAAATGTTTTATTCAAACTCGGACATATATATTGTTGAATTATGTTTTGAAATCTGAGATATAAACCCATACAGTTAGGAACGTTTTCGAAATAAACCACATTATTATTTTTCAAAATGGCGAACTTGCTGAGCATTATGTAGCTCATTCTTGCTTTATAAAAACTTTTCAGAAAGAGAAGAATTTGGTCAGTTAACTCCGCACCAGCAGAAGAGGAGTAGAAGATTTACCCCGAGATGATTTAGTCCCGGATAAATACTACAGAGTAAGTCTGATAGGTTTTCAACTGTAATAGTAAGACTCGTCTTCAAGTGTAGTTGTATAAGTGGAAGTGCGTAAGATTCCGGATTGTATAGATGAATTGTAATATTTAGTGTTACTTTTGATTATCGTTTCTGAGGCTCTAACTTGTATGTGCGTAAGATTGAGGTCTGGATTGATGTATTGTTGAGTTGTAAAGTTAATACAGGTAGGATATGGTTGGATGGTGATGTGACGACCTGAATCTCTGACCTCGGATTTGGGGGCGTCACACTCTGCCTTTTGTATAGAGTGCCTTTTCAGTTTTACCCTTCTTGCACTCAGGAGCATAGTGACCCATCTCCTTACACTTGTAGCATTGAATCTCAGACTTATCTTTCTTCCCAGATTTGGAGTCCTTTCCCTCAGATTTGCTGAAATTCTTCCTGTCAGATCGACTTTGAGTAATTCTTGGAGAATCTCTTTCCCTTCTTGAAGTTCTTGAATCCCATCTTCTTGAAGGTCTTTACCATCAATGCAGCCATTTTCATCATCTCTTCATCATCTTCAGAATCAGATGATTCATCTGTGTTTGAGTCAACATCAGAGTTTGATGACTCAATTTCTGAATGAATGACTAAGGCTTTTCCTTTTACCTTCTTCCTTGATGGTTTCTCTTCAACCTTGAGAGCAACAGACTTCAACTTCTTGCTTGATCTCCTGTTTCTCTGCTCCATTTCCAATTCATGAGTCTTGAGCAGTCCATAGATTTCATCAATCTCAGTATCAGCAAGATCATAGTTATCTCTTATAGTGGTTGTTTTCACATCCCACTTTTCAGGTAGAGAAAGAAGAAACTTGAGATTTGAGTCTTCTAGATCATATTCTTTGTTAACCAATGATAGATCATTGAGCAGTTTACAGAATCTGTCAAATGTTTCTGTCATGGTTTCTTCAGACTTTGCCTCAAAATGCTCATACTCCTGTGTGAGTATGTTCCTTCTATTCTTCTTGATAGCAGCAGTTCCTTGACACCTAACCTCAAGTGCATCCCAAATTTCTTTTGCAGTTGTGCAGTTAATCACTTTGTTAGACATAACACTGTCTAAAGCACTATGAAGTAAATGCCTTACTTTTGCATCCTTAGCAATAGATGAAAGATCCTCAGCAGTTAAATCTTTCTTTTCCTTTGGAATCACTTTTGATTCCTCACCAGCAACAACAGCAGTTAACTTTGTAGGTTTATGAGGGCCTTCATAAATTCTGTCAAGATATTCTGGATCTGTAGCCTCCAGAAACATTGTCATCTTCACCTTCCAGATTGCATACTCTGCTGGCTTAAGTATATGAACCCTAATTGTCTCATACCTACTAACAATAGTAGGAGCTTTTTCAGAACCTGATGGAGGAGGAATCTCTGCCATTGATTACTACTGTGTGTTTGGATCTTCAACTGTAATAAAGTAACAGATTGTCTCCGATACCACTTGTTAGGTTGAATACACAATATATAATCAAGTACTGTATGAGAGAATAACAAGAACACACGTTTTAGTGCTTAAAAACTGTTTGGAATTAATAATTCCTCTCTCAGTGATGTAAAATATCACAGAGAGCTGCTTAGGTTACAATGAATGATATTGGTTCACGATAGATTACCCTTCTAGGGTTAACATAACTTTATTTATAAGATATACAGCTACGTACAATCGTTAATTGATTCTCCTATAATTAAGCTATACAATTGATATCAATTACGATTGCTACACGTCTCCTAAGTCAACTCAATCTCTTTGACAGCTATCCAATCTTCAAAGATTTTGCTTCCATATTTATCTTAAATTAATCTTCAATCTCTGTTAACTTGTAGACGCTTCCAGTAGACAGACTTTAACAAACTCTGTTGCGCTCCTAGCCAGCAGTGTTTGCGCTTCCTTCTGTTAGCCAGCAGTGTTTGCGCTTTCTTCTGTCAGCGTTTGCGCTTCCAGCTGTCAGCGTATACTCAAACTCTGCTACAACTGCTTTCATTAACAAGTTAAACTCTTTTTCCCTGTAACACTTAAACACTGACATTAAATCACATCAATTATATCTAACATTAGCATATTCACAAAAATACGTCCAAATTCTCTCCGTAATCATATCAACCAACTCTCCCATCTTCGACGTAGGCAACAACATCCGCTCTACGATAACACCCTTAGATAACAACCTATTAAACTCCGACTCGGCCCCCGAAGACACAAACTTTTCAACCTCCCCTTCCGAATTTGAACCCTCATCCGACGATGGACGAGTTCCACTACTACTACCAAATAACCGTTGTCTTTTTGGTGCCATCACAATAATTACTACAATATCAACCACAATGCACAACCAAAATCCTCAAATTGTTGAACACACAAACCCTAGATTACAAGAACACAAATTTGTAGTAACTAAAAGTTGAGAATCGAATTTACCCATAAATTAGAGAGGTGAACTTGCAAAGATGCTTCCCCCAAACCTGAATAATTCGTCCTTGAGCTTCAAAAGTAGGGAGATTGTAAACTTTTGGGATGCGAAATTGAAATTGTGTGTTTGTATATATGAGTAAGAATGATATGAGGATTAGGATTAGAGATTGATTTGAGGTTAGAATTGATATAGGATAGTAGGGAATTGATGGGAAGGAAGATATCTGAGAGAAATTTAGATTAGGAGTTAGAAATATGAAAGAGGGGAGATGATTTTATCAAAAAAATGAACTGGACAGGGGAGATACGCGCTCTCAGCGCGCAGCCTGCGCTGTCAGCGCAGAAAGTTTCTGGAATTTTTTTTTTTTTTGAAAGAAAGAAGTACACAAGGTATACAACATTACTTGGGTTGCCTCCCAAGAAGCGCTCATTTAATGTCAATAGCTTGACATTCTTCCGAAAAATCACGAACAAGATAAAACGGCGGCAACCTTCTCACGGTTCACCATTCCTCCATAATACGGCCTGAGTCTCTGTCCATTCACCTTGAAAGCATCATCATAAGAACCCCTATATATCTCCACTGCTCCATGTGGAAACACTGTTTTGACTGTAAACGGACCCGACCATTTTGACTTGAGCTTACCATGAAAAGGTTTAAGATGAGAGTTGTATAGCAACACCTGTTGACCTGGCACAAATGACTTATGCACCAACTTTCTATCATGCCACCTCTTAACCTTCTCCTTGTACATTTTAGCATTCTCGTAAGCTTGCTCACGAAATTCCTCAAGCTCATTCAACTGAAGTAGACGTTTCTCACCCGCAGCCGAAATATCCAAATTTAACTTCTTCAACGCCCAATAGGCCTTGTGCTCTAACTCGGCCGGCAAATGATAAGCCTTACCAAATACCAACTGATAAGGAGACATGCCTAGGGGTGTCTTATAAGCAGTTCTATATGCCCAAACCGCTTCCTCTAACTTCAATGACCAATCCTTCCTTGATGGATTCACCACTTTCTTGAGAATTCTCTTGATTTCACTATTCGAAACCTCCGCTTGACCATTAGTTTGGGGATGATAAGCAGTGGCAACACGATGTGTCACATTATACCTTGCCATCATAGTAGTAAATTGACGATTACAAAAGTGTGTCCCCTCATCACTGATTATAGCTCGTGGAGTCCCAAAACGCGTGAAAATCTGCTTGTGAAGAAAATTCAGCACCACCTTAGCATCATTGGTCGGTAAAGCCTTCACCTCGACCCATTTAGACACGTAATCCACTGCTAAGATAATGTACTGATTGTTGCAAGATGAAACAAACGGACCCATGAAATCAATTCCCCACACATAAAAAATCTCAACTTCAAGAATAGTATTAAGAGGCATCTTGTTCCTCCTAGATATATTACCAACCCTTTGGCATCGATCACAACTCATTACGAACCTATGAGAATCTTTAAATAGAGTCGGCCAATAGAATCCCGCCTGAAGTACTTTCTGAACTATTTTATCACCACCATAGTGACCTCCATATGTGGTAGAATAACAAGCATGCAAAATACTTTCCGTCTCACTATAAGGAATTCACCTCCTTAAGATCTGATCCACACCAAGTTTAACCAAGAATGGCTCGTCCCAACGGTACCACTTCACATCATGTAGAAACTTCTTCTTTTGAGCATAAGAGAATTTCGGAGGGATGACATTACTAACAAGATAGTTCACAAAATCTGCAAACCATGGCTCTTCACCTTGCACCCCAAAAAGTTGCTCATCTGGAAAAGATTCATTAATAAGAGATTTGTCATGTGAATCCTTACCGTGGTCCTCCAATCGTGAAAGATGATCCGCTACTTTATTTTCTGTGCCCTTCCTAACTTTGATCTCCAAATCAAATTCTTGCAATAGAAGCACCCAACGAATCAACCTAGGCTTTGAATCCTTTTTCGACATTAGATACCGAATAGAAGAATGATCCGTATACACAATCACCTTAGTCCCAAGCAAATAAGATCTGAATTTCTCGAAACCATAAACAACTGCTAGCAATTCCTTCTCCGTAGTGGTGTAGTTAAGCTGTGCATCATTGAGGGTTTTACTACATAGTAAACCACATGAAAAACTTTATCCTTCCTTTGCCCAAGCAGAGCTCCCACAGCATAATTACTAGCATCACAAATCAGCTCGAATGGTTCCTCCCAATTAGGTGCGGTAATGACAGGTGTGGAGTCAACTTCTTTTTCAACAGCTCAAAAGTTGTTAAGCACTCATCATCAAACTTGAAAGCAACATCTTTCTCCAATAGATTGCACAAAGGTTTAGAGATTTTTGAGAAGTCTTGAATGAATCGCCTATAGAAACCCGCATGGCCTAGAAAACTACGAATTCCTTTAACATAGATAGGTGGAGGAAGATTTTCTATTGTTTCCACATTAGCCTTATCCACTTCAAGTCCTTTACCAGATACCTTGTGCCCAAGAATGATTCCTTCTTGTACCATGAAGTGACATTTTTCCCAATTAAGCACCAAATTAGTCTCCACACACCTTTTCAACACCAAGCCAAGATTATGCAAGCACTCGTCAAATGAAGTACCAAAAACAGAGAAGTCATCCATGAAAACTTCCACATTCGTACCAATCATGTCTGAGAAAATAACCATCATGCACCTCTGAAAAGTGGTAGGAGCACCACATAGCCCAAAAGAAACTCGACAAAACGCAAAAGTGCCAAAAGGACATGTGAATGTGGTCTTCTCTTGATCTTCCGGAGCAATACAAATCTGATTATAGCCGAAATAACCATCGAGCAAACAATAATACTCGTGTCCAGCCAATCTGTCTAACATCTGATCAATGAATGGAAGAGGGAAGTGGTCTTTTCTCGTGGCTTTGTTGAGCTTCCGATAGTCCATGCAAACACTCCACCCCGTGACTATTCGAGTAGGGATGAGCTCGTTCTTCTCATTAGCAACAATTGTCATGCCTCCTTTCTTAGGCACACATTGCACCGGACTCACCCAAGAACTGTCTGAGATAGGATAGATAATACATGCATCTAACCACTTTAGAATTTCATTCTCCACCACCTCTTTCATAATCGGATTGAGTCTTCGCTGATGTTCAATAGTAGGCTTAGCTCCTTCCTCTAGCAGAATTTTGTGCATGCAATAAGAAGGGCTGATTCCCTTGATATCTGCTATGGTCCAACCAATTGCCGATTTGAACTCCCTTAAAATTCGCAAAAGCTTTTCTTCCTCACTATCTGATAAGTTAGAAGCAATAATAACAGGTAATGTAGATGCATCACCTAGAAAAGCATACCTCAAGTGCTCAGGAAGTGGTTTGAGTTCAAGTGTAGGAGCTTCTTCAATAGATGGCTTAAGATGCTCCGTAGAATTTTTCAGTTCCGCTAATCCAAGAGATTCAAAAGGCATTTCAATTCTCCTTCTCTAAGGAGCTGAATTTAACTGTTGTAGCTGCTCAACTATATCTTCCTCTTCAAAATCAGAATCACCAACTAAAACTCTCTCCAAAGAATCAGACTTTAGTAACTGCTCAATCTCCGTATTGACTGCATAATCGATCAAATCCACCTTCAAGCATTCCTCTTCATCTGTGGGAAATTTCATAGCATTGAACACATTAAAAGTGACATTCTGGTCTTGCACCCTCATGGTGAGTTCCCCTTTCTGCACATCGATCAAGGTCTTACCCGTAGCTAAGAATGGTCTTCCCAAGTTATGGGAATCTTCTTATCCTCCTTGAAATCCAAGATAATAAAATCAGCTGGGAAGATGAGCTTATCAACCTTCACCAAGACATCCTCCACTATACCCCTCAGCCAACTGCAAAGAGATGTTAGTTGGCTTTGGCTCCGGCAGACCAAGTTGCATGTATACCGACAAGGGCATGAGATTAATACTTGCTCCCAAATCATATAAGCACTTGCTAAAAGAAAGGTTGCCAATAGTGCACGGAATGGTGAAACTTTCTGGATCTTTAAGTTTAGGTGGCAACTTCTGCTGCAGAACTGCACTACACTCATCCATCAAAGCAACGGTCTCCAACTCCTCGAGTTTCAATTTATGAGAGAGAATACCCTTCATAAACTTGGCATAGCTCGGCATCTGTTCAAGAGCTTCCGCAAAAAGAATGTTAATCTGTAGCTTCTTGAACACCTCTAAGAACTTAGCAAATTTCTTATCCAACTGCTACTTCTAGAGTGTTCTAGGATAAGGAGGAGGAGGATAGATCTGAGTATTCTTTGAAGACTGCTCCGGAGAAGATTTTTCAATAGGTTCCTTGCTCTTCTCGAATTCACCATCTTGCTGATCAGCTGCCAAGTCAGATCTCTCAATTTCAGGCACTACAGATTTTTCAACCTGCTGATTCTGAACATCTTCATCTTCCTTAGCTACTGCTTTAGGACCTGTTGTAACCTTCCTCGATCTCAAAGTTACTGCCTTCACCTTGCTTTCCTTTCTGCCTGGATTAGCCTCCGTATCACTAGGAAGAGTTCCTTGTTGCCTACTAAGTAAAGTACTTGCAAGCTGTCCCATCTGGTTCTCGAAAGTCTTGAGAGAAACTGCCTGACTTTTAGCCATCATCCTTAACTCCTCTAATTATGATTTTTCATTAGAAGATTGCCCCGCATTAGCCTGAGGTTGTTGCTGAAATCCCGGAGGTTGATATGGTTGCCTTGGAGCATACTGCTGCTGAAAACCTTGATTTAATGGCCTTGCTTGCTGACCCTGAAACTGCTGATAAGGCTGTTGTTGTTGTTGAGCACCTTGAGTATTGCTCCAACTGAAATTGGGATGATTCCGATTATTAGGATGATAGGTGGCTGGAACTGGTACAACAGGTCTTTGGAAATTACTCATGAACTGTGTTGATTCAGACGAGATAGCACACTGATTCGTCTCATGTGTGCCCGCACATAACTGACAAATACTAGTAACCTGCTGAACTCCATAATTAGCAAGAGAATCCACCTTCATAGTGAGAGCCTTCAACTGAGCTGCAATAGTTGTAGCTGCATCAACTTCAAGAACACCTGCTACCTTGCCTTGAGAAAGCCTCTGGGTTGGATTTTGATATTCATTAGCAGCCATCGTCTCAATAAGATCATAAGCCTCCGCATAGCTCTTAGCCCACAGAGCTCCACCTGATGCTGCATCTAGAAAAAGTCTAGACTGCGCTTCCAACCCATTGTAGAAACCCTTAATAACCATCCAATCAGGCATCCCATGATGAGGACACTTACGAAGCATCTCCTTGTAATGTTCTCAAGCCTCACAAAAAGATTCACCAGATTGTTGCTGAAATTGAGTTAGCTGGTTCCTTATTGTTGCAGTTTTCGCCATAGGAAAGAATTTAGTAAGAAATTTCTGAGCAAGATCCTCTCATGTAGTAATGGAACCGGCTGGTAGAGAGTGTAACCAGCCCTTAGCCTTATCCCTAAGAGAGAATGGGAAAAGTCTCAATTTGATAGCATCATTCGACACATCGTTGAACTTGAAAGTGTCGCAGATCTCGATGAAATCCCTGATGTGCATATTAGGATCCTCCGTAGAAGCACCCCCAAACTGAATTGAGTTCTGCACCATCTGAATCGTGCTAGGCTTGATTTCAAAGTTGTTAGCTGCAATAGCCGACCTGACAATGCTAGATTGAATGTCATTGATCTTAGGTTGCGAATAGTCCTTCAAAGCTTTTACTGCTTCTGCAACTGCTGCTTTTGTTGTTTCACCCATCTTAATTATTTCTTTAAGCTTCTTCTTCTCTACAACTTTCTTTACCACTGGTTTTGCTGTTTCCTCTTTCTCCTTATCCTTACGAACTTGAGAACGTGTTCGCATACACGTACTAGTACCTGAAACACCACGGAACAAACAAACTAATTAAGAAATCCGAGTCCGTGAACGCTAACGACCACTGATGACAAGCACATAAACCAAAAATAGAACACCGATGATCCCCGGCAGCGATGCCAAAAACTTGTTAACACAAAATGACGCAAGTATACGTGGTCACAAGTAATACAATTTAAGTTCGTTCCACAGAGATCTGGTATTGGTTCTACTTAGTTAATGCACTTATTCAACAATGTATGGCTTTAACTCACTGCTCAGACAATTAATAAATTGAGTGTTTTGATTATCTAAATTAAACTAAGATGAAAATTATAGAACTAAGAATTAATTAACTAAAGTGATTTAAAATCAAATTACTTATCTGAGAATAAACATGGGATCCTAACTTCATTATCTACTTCACTTAGAGTCGATGCCTTTAATCAATACATGTGATGAGTTTGATATCTGATCGGATAACACGAAACAAGTAAAAGTTACCTCTCGATATACTAATACCAAACTACGCATGCATCCACAAAAGAGATACTTCTAAGGAGCATATCGTTTCCTTCTGTTAAAGGTTCTCTAATAGCTAGGTTTCCTCTAGCTCTAAAGCTTCTTCTATGTTTTTCCTGTAAAGAAGGTTTGTTTCTAGCAATATCAATTGCCCAAGTATGGTCTGTAGGAGTAAATTCTGCAAATTGTTTATCTTCTACTGAACCTACTTCAGAGAATATGTCGTCTAATTCGACGTATTCTTTTTTCTTATAGTCTATAATGTGATGACTATTAGTTAAAGCATAAGCAACTAAGTAATGCTAAATACTTTATCTCCTTTTTGCATCAAATCCTTTCTTTCGAAATCATGAATGAAAGATAAAATTTGATCAAATCTTTCAGTATCCAAACTAATTGCGTATTTGGGATATACTGTAAACATGAATTTGTGGTATGCTAAATTACCTCTAGCAGCACCTAAAATACTTTCATTTCTTTGTATAATTCGATTATCCAATAAAGCCATTTTTATTGGTGAATCTATACCTTCAGGGAATTCAGATTTTATCAAAATCTTAACAGCTCCTAAATGAACCATAGAGATTGTTGATGAGTGGATTTCGTAACAACTTTTGTGAGGTTCTTGATGAGTTGTAAGGCTAACGATCAACTGTACAATAGATGATTTGGTTTGTGTTTGTGGGATTGAGCTGAGCTCGAGGGTGTCTCCAATAATCTCAGGTGCCTTTAGAGAGAATTAGAGAGCTGAATTCGTCTTACCCTCAAGGTGCCTACGTATCCTTTATATAGGAATCAAGCTCACATAGTTCTAATGCGACTCTGTCTATGCTGGAATAGTTGTGTGCAATTACCTAGTTCGTGTTGGACTCAGGTTCCTTTAGAGCCTTTCACGAACTAGTTATTGGAATAGAGTAGAACTCGAGTTCGTACTCCATTCTAATTCCCTCGTTTATTAGAGATATTCTAGGATCATCTGCGCCCTAGAATTATACTCCAATAATAATGCATTTATCGATTCTAGATAGCTTCTAGAACATTTTATCGGTCGTGCTTAGGAACCTGGTGCTCAGGAACCTTTATCACAGGAGCCTGTTTCTCAGGAACCTCCTTATTTTGGGACATACTGCTTAGGAACCTCTTTTTAGGTACCTGTACCTGCACAAATAACAAACGTGTTAGGCTGGATAACTCATCTAATATATTTGCATGTTCTTACCTCTTTTCATGATTATAGCTGTATTAATTCGAACTCTTCTACTTAGGGGAACCTGGTCTTCAAATATTCTACTCAGCTCTCAGACCTTTAGGAACCTCCTGATATTCATGGTTTCTTGATCATTTTTCTGTCTGATGTTCATCTCTTCATATCTAATTCTTCCTGTCTTGTACTGGATCTATCTTCTTATTCGGATGGATTAAATCTATAAGGCTAGTGGGCCTAAATTCAGCCCATGACGATTTTAGACACAACAAGTACCCCCCCCCGGTTCCTTGAAACCATGCAATGTGAAAGGAACCTATTTTGCTTTCTGATCATGGGTTCGGTGGTACATCATTCCTCTCTCAATCCTTCATTCCAATATTATACATCCAAGCCTACATGTGCTAACTCGGCGTAGGAAAAAGGACATAAAATATTCTCAGCGAATACATCTTTAATCAGCTTTCTTCTATTTAAGAAACCTGTTCTCGTATCATTTTCTTCAAACCGTAGCTTCTCAAAATCAGCTCAATACTTGTGCTTAGCTTCCTAGGGAATTTGTGGCATCCCAAAATCCAGGGTACAGATCTGGGCCACTAACCACAAACATCATTATACAATCCTGGATATAAACATCATATAACAATAAAACCCCTAAACCAAGATCGCATACAGGTTATGGAATGAAACAAACTATCGAATTATATTATTACAATCAACCTCGGAATAAAAATGTTATACAACTTTATGACTAAATGAAATCACTGCCTAACTAGATGTCCAACCTTGATAAATTCCCAAACCACTATCCGACGAAATCCATAACCCGAACGTCTCCTCTTGCTGCTGGAAGAGCAATAGCAACTGACCACTACTAGGTCTACTAAACTTCTTTCTTAACTGGAGAAAACAAACAAAAAGCAAGAGTGAGCCAACAATGCTCAGCAAGTGCATGTAGTGATAACAATTGCAGCAATGACTACAATTTCTGAACAAAAGAAGAATTATCTCAAACTGTGAAATGAATCAGAGAAGTTAATTATTTGATTGCCACGAGGAGTCAACATTTCACCATTAGAATAAAGTGCATCAACAATGAGAACTGATAAAGTTCTGATAACAAAATATAATCGAAATAGGCTTCAAGAGAATCAGGAATCAAATCAACTCAATCTCAATGAATAGATTAGAATTGGATTTTTATATATTTAAAAAAACAATAAGGTTAGGCTGCTGATCAGTCACGCACTAACCCCGGACAAATGCACACAGCAATGTCCTTAATTGGATCCATGGCACACATTGGCCTTAACTTCTGACCATTCATCTGGTCTCCCCGAAGGGACATCTGTTGACCATAATATGGTCTCCTCGAAGGGACATCCATTTTAAAAACATTTCCAATTCTAAGTCAAACGCATTAGGTGTCGGAACAATCGACAACCTTTGTCAACTAACTGGAAAAATCATGTTCCAGAACAACTCAAAATTGAAGAATCAACATGAAATCAATTTAAATCATCAAGTATCGACAAGTTCGATACAATACAGGGTGATAACCGAATTAAAAAAGATCTTCAATAGATATCGATGAGTTCGATAGTAAACGGGGGTGGAGAATATAAAGATCAACATTCTGAATATGCATTGACAAAATAGTTATAGGTAATCGGGGGCATAACATCATTGACTTGCCTAAAGAGAGAGTTTGCTTGAGCAGAAATAAAAGATATAATCACAACAAGATTTTCAACAATTCAAATTCTAAGTTAGAGCAAAGATATGGTCAAGTACTAAGCATTTAATAATATTTATCTACACATTGAAAGGTTTGACTCAACATAAGCGAATGAAATAGTTTAAAGCAATTATTTGCAAAATAATTCCAATATAGTAAATTTCATATTAGTTTGACGAAAACATCCCCTAGAGAGGTCCATTAGTGATAATGTGTTAAATTCAAAAATTTCGTTAACAGGTATTTATAAGAATTTTAAAAGTTGGATTTTCTCTAGTTAGAGAATTTCTTAAACATTTTCAAAGAAAACAACCAAAATGGCATTCCACTAAGGAATCCAATAACATACCTTGAGTAAAGTATTAGGTGGAAAAAGGTTATTGGTACGATTCTTTGAAAATTTGGTATTTGAACTGAGGGTGGGGAAAATAAACGTTTTCATGCTAATTGAAGAAATACATCATTTTCTAAATATACTTGACCACATCATATCATATAACAAAGGAATTGAATTGCATCACTTGAATGATAAGTGAAGAGCAAAACACTTGCCTCGATATACAAAGCTCTCGATCCTAACATTAATCCTCGACTCAATTTCACGTCAGTCTTTACTTCTTTACATGTTCTTTACATGTGGGCTTCTTACTCGGCCCTACCTCCATCTTTACTTCATAATTTGCTAATCTTCACGCCAATACCCTCGTCGACTTCGCTAATTATCCTCCTGTTCAACTTTCCGCTTACCCGTATATTGCTCTTGGCCAGATCTCCTACTCGTACCTTTAAAAGGTCAAGTACCATTTCAGTATCAAACCAAGCAAAACCCTATTGTTTGCTCTATTCTACCCATACGCGTCCTATAACGCTTATACATACATCACATAGACATATTCAAATTTTATTCATAAAATAGTTCTAGTATAATCAATTAAATCAAATAAGCACTTAACACATATGGCCACTTAATACTTAAATATTAACTAGTGGCAAACACTACACAGCAAAATCACACCTCAAATCCTCACGTCAACTATTACATATTCACTTAGACTCTCGATTATCATAGCATACTTTCAAATCATCGAAATCAAATAAATTAAATAGATTTTACATAGATTTGCAGTGGAATTTTAGAATATTTTGGCATGAAGTATTCGTAAATAGGACTATTCCCCTGTTTTTCAATTCAACCATTTACCAACCAAATTATATGAAAATAGAGCTACCTCAACTTGTAGCAACATAAAAGTAAACATATAAGAAAAGTACCCGCCCAGACATGCGGCACATAATACATAAGGAATTCTGCCTCGACATGCAGTAAACACATAATGATTTATATTAGCATTAACTACTACTTACGCTACATCAATAATCGTATCACTCACGCATTTTAATGATACACGTGACAATCAATTATTGATATTCGTAAGCCCTAGGGAACAACCCCTAGCATTAACTATTACTTACGCTATATCAATGATCACATCACTCAAGTATATTAATTATACTCGTGATAGTTAATCATTGATATTCGTAAGCCCGAGGAACTAGTTGAAGAGAATTACACAAGTCCTTAAATATTGACACTTAAGACTTGTGATCTCATTGCAACTCCTCGCAGATAAACACATAATAAAATGAATCTAACAATTAATCTTTGATAAATAACATTTTAAAACCATACAATTAGGAATTAAATTCTTATTTTAAGAAAACTTTGTGAATTAGCCTTTTTGTAAGTTGGACTATCCCGGGGTCACAACCCCTCAATTTTAATCAAAACAAAATTAAGACATACCACACAGCCTCTAGGGCCAGTGGTACTTTTCAGAAATCACCACTTAACATTTACGCAAAATATACAGTTTAAGCAATTATACATTACTCTCACAACCTCGACATCCACCAACATTTATAATTTGACTCACCTAACTCAAATCTATATGCATGACCAATATTATAATTCACCATGAAGTACTTGACAATTATGACATCCAACCATTACTATGACTCGACCTATAACATTTAGCATATAAACATTTACGACACATAATAGTTAACAACTAACAATCATTTAACCACTTACAAACCAATACCAAGTAATCGAAAATTATGACATTTTACAAGTACTCTAACTCCACTTAAAACATTTAGCACATATATATTACCTGAACCATTTTCAATTAGACCATATGAACTCCAATTATTACACAACAATAATAGTTAACAATAGCAATCACTAAACTCAAACATATATCGTACTCACCACTAATCTCAATAATTATAATTAACAACTATAAACTTTTCGAATTAAACTACGAAAATTAAAACAAAATTATCACAATTTTATCTAAAATGAAATTTAAATAATTACATAAAAAAAATAAAGGAGTACACCATTTCGATTCGACCCGCCAAAAATTAAACCACCAGACAATCTCTCTCTCTCTCTCCGCAGAATCTGTCCACTCCTCTCTACCACCACGCAACAGCAGCTGCGCCCCATCCCCTGATGACAGCTTCGTCTGGCCACCACCACCGCCGACCGCCGCCGCGCGGTGGGGTCCTTCCTCCTCCTGCTGCCTTGTAACTCCCTCACGTACACACTCACGCACACACTCACGCGGATTACATACACACACACACACACACACTTACACACACACACACATATATATATATATAATCAATTGATTTATAAACCAAAATCCCCAATTTCTATAAACCCTAATTCCTTTCTCTTTTCCTCCAATTCTCTTTCTCTTTCCCCGTTTTTTTTTCTATCTGCTGCTCCCCTAATTTGTGCTTAATGGGCTTGGCCCAAATATTATATGCTAACTACTAATCATTCCGGGCCCAAATATAACACTACTTATTCACTTATAAAACTACTAAACGACTCTTATAAATCGAAATTAAATAGAACATTCGGAGAATTAAACTTTCATTTTTAAAATAAGGAATATAAAATTACGAGCACACACATATTTTTAAAATATTTTTAGGATCAAAAATGAATTAAATATGGAATTTTCAAGCTTTCATCCTTTAACTACAATAAAACTCTTAAAAACATTTTAAAATACCAAAACCTCCAAATTAATTCACCCAATCATTTTAAAAACTAAATAATATTATAAAGATAATATCACAAAAGATTTCATGATTTTTAATAACTCCGATAATTTTATAAAATTGTGAGAGGGTCAATAATGCATGATTTAAATATATTTAAATCCTCAAAAATACAAATAAAAATACACCGACCTTCACAACTTACCCAAATCATCATATAAACACATAAGCACAATTTCATATACATTCCACCTTCCAACAATATTCTCATAGTATAATTCATAATTCATAATTTATATTAAATAAATAATTCTAAATTCGAAATTTTCTAGGGCATTATATCCTTCCCCCTTAATAGGATTCTGTCCTCAGAATCAACGCTATGGACACAATTAACAATTTTTCTCAAACATCTTACTTCCACTTCCCATGTTGCATTTTTCAACTCTAGGATTTTCCCCCATACCAACTCATAAATTTATAAGCTCATTCTGCGAGCCCTCAAATTCCGAAATAACCTTAAACTTTGGTTTCCGAGTTTTATCAACTCCAAATGTTTATCACACGGGAACGAGCATCTTTTTTTTATTTTTTTCCATATAACAAACTATACCCCGCGTCAAAACTTATATCACCACGCCAATCCTTCGTGATAATGTAATCGCGAATTTGCCTTAATTCACAACAATCTACACTTGGCACCATTCCCCAGCTCTTACTCTTAATCACACAATTTCAGATAGAACTTTCGGAAAAGGAATCTCAAGAAATCCTTCAATCGCTATTACTCCACTTCCAAGTACTATGTCGATCAAGAAGGGAATAATTAAGAAATTCCTATCTATCTTTAGTCCCATTATTCTACCGAATACCCAATCTGAAAACTTCATATCATCTATTCTCAGTCGCGTCCTTGCAATCGAATATTATAACCAAACACACATACGTCCTTAGATCGAGCATAATTCAATTAACAATTCGATTCTCACTCTAATAAAATCTTCTGGTTTGCTAAATCTTTGTGAAACATAGCCTCGATTATTTGCAGCTTTTAATAGCTAATATACTTGTCACCTTGACTGTGACATCACTCAATATAAGAACAAAATTGAAATTAAATCAATTTGTAATATCAATTCTCCCGAGGTCACAACTTCACTCGATACTAATCATGAAACAATTCTTCAACAATTTCCAACAAGCTCCCACTTTTATCCACATGAATCTTCCACTTAACATGCATCACCACTTATTTACATCTCCTAAAACGAACCTTCCTCAGATAAAATTTTAAGAAAAAGAATATCAAGAAATCCTCAATCATTCTTACTCCTCTATCACGTGCAATGTTACTTGAGAAGGGAATAATCAGAAAGCTTCTATCCATCCTTAATCTCATTATTTTACTATGTAACCATTCCAAATCGATGACAATTTTCCTTAAATCGTATATATATCTTATTCGAAATACACTATCCCGCATCCTCTGAAATCAACTTTTGAATCATAACTCTGCATACTTGACGAGTCTTCGAATTTAACTCTACGCGTTATAACTTCAACATTTAACACTGCTCACATTAACCATAAAATCATGACTTTCGAAATTCACCTTAAGATCCTTGTGCCAATTTTCTCCCTTTTCTTGGAACCTTTAAAGGTCATTCTCGATCGACTTGAATATGCTTCACCAGTCTTCGAATATCTTGATATGCGATCTGTGGGCATAATTAAATTCTTCGTTTGAATGTCGTTTGAAATCCTATTCATTGGAATATGCTTTGACTTAATTGTCTCATTTCTAACATCTCCTTATATAAAACAATTTCATTCCCTTGGTATTACAACTTCTTGATTTTTTTTATTCGTTAAGACCTCAATGTCTACTTCCGACCTCAAAACACCGCCTTTATCTTTCTCAAAAATCAAAATCTTCCTTTTTTATCTTTTTTTTTCTGGTCCTCACAATTTACTCGCATTTCGTTGTTGGAAATAAATCTAATCCTGAGTTATTTTTAACTCTTTTTCTTTATATTCATCACAATCCACTTCTTATTAACCTCCTTCATAACCATTTTGCAATTCTAGATTCTTGATAATCATAATAGCAATCTTATTACTCTCCTCATACTTCTAGTAAGATTGATATGATACTATTTTTGGCAAAAAATTCCCATCTTTTCAAGCTCATAACACATAGCTTTAACTTCTGACGCTGCTACTTGTCACCACATTGCCTTTCTGGTTACAGCCACAACTTCCCACATTTTTCTTAATAAAATCTCTAGGGATTCTACTCCCGAAATCTTATTTTTTGATCATGGGATCTCGTTAATTTTTGCTAATTTTATTTCTATAGGCAACTACAGTGCCCTTTCTCTTCTAACTCCACATCTTCGGGATTCCCCATTCTTTTCTTAACTAAATTTTATATGTCTCCTATTTAATCACTTCTGGAAAATTTCTGGTTTCTCTGCCTTCCTCCTTATTGACATTTTATTCCATCTTGGTCAACTTTCCACCATCCTTGATAATCATGACTTTCTACACTGGCTTGCATAAGTTATTTACTCCACATAATCATCTTACCCCTCATTCAATCTTGGTTCTTCTTGTTAACTCTTACAAACCTTTTCATTCTACTTCGCTCTGCTTTATATAAGTCATCCTTCTTGATTCTAAAATCTTATATCTAACGACGGATTCAAAACATTCAAAATTTTATGACATACTGTTTACTACCTCTGCCATACAAAAGATGTTTACAAATAATCTTACTTCAGCATTGTACATCTTATATCCAACATCTCCATTTCCATTCTCTTTTCGCCCTTTAACAACATTTACAGTCATAGACTCTCATTTACTATTCTTTCTCCTTGATTCAGCTCTCATTAGCCTCAATTCTTGTTCATGATTCCTCGAACTAGTACTTATTCCAATTTGACATAACATATTTGTCTTAATCACCAAATTCTTAACTTGCATAACCAATTTCTCGTCCATGCAGTTATAGTTCTATCCTTTAAGACGTCGTCACGCCCATCTTCGCATTTCTTCATCATTAGAAATTTTTGAAAACATCGAATTTCTGACAAAGGAAGTCAATAAAATGAATGGGCGTCAAAATTAATATAGATTGAGTTTGTTTTATAAAGTCTTTTATAAAGTAATTTAACCGAGAGATCAATATGATCTTTTGAACTATTATCAGGTTGTATTTGCCACTTGGTTAACCACCATAGTACATAAGGATGGCCAGTCCTTAGTACTTTCATGACAAACACAATCAGTGGCGTCCCACTGGACTTCTATCACAAAGATAAGATGTCCCTGAATCCCCTATCTGCATAGGTTGTTCATCTCAGCTAGAATAGAGAAAATCAAGTATTCATGAAAATGAAAGGGATTCAAGAGTTTCAAAAATATTCTTGTAACATTGGACCAAGTGCCCCCTGAAAGTATAGATCTTTCCGAAAGAATGGAATTGAATTTTGAGTAAATCAGATATATAAGACTCATCATCAATTGATGTATAGAAGACTCTTCAATTGTGGCATCAACTACTGATTAGACAAACATTTAAGAAATTCCTAATTATTCATAGTCTCACTCTTGTCGACTAAGCACTAATATACTTAGCTGCCAAAACCGGCCTGACAATAATGAGTTGAATAAATAAGAAGATCTCAGTTCATTCTCGATTTTGGACTGTCACTGCGCAACGAATGCCTCAGCCACGATACCAACCGGGAATTAATTTACGGCAATTTAAAGGTAGAATATGAAATTTCTCTAGACAATAAACTGAACGGAATCAACAATTAAGGGTACACAGCTACACTTAACTTCCAATTCTTGCTACTAATCGCTTCTCACTCCGCATTCTTAATCTTCACGTACCATCTCCGAAACGTTCACATCGAAACTAATATCGTAGAATGTCCTAAATTCTACGCAAAATCTCGAGATAACGTCCCCCGGACTAATAGCTCCAGCTGCCCACTTAGCTTATGCCACTTCGGGTTCGCTGTTTCGCTCATATCCTAATCCTTAAACTATTCGAACTCCCACTTGCGCGATATGCCGAAAGACCGTATAATGTTGCAATACTTGTCAAAGTACCCTAAGGCGATCCTTGTCCTAAATCGTTCTACCTGTTAGTAGTATTTTTATGTGTTCGTTCGCAGGGAAGGACTGAATTGTAATATCAAGTTCAGGTTTCTTATCTCTTTAAGTCTAGAAGTGTGTGAGAAGAATTTTTGGGTTTGTGTATTAACTAAATTAACCAGGAACTAATTATAAGCACTAAGAATTGATTTTAAACTGAAATTCAAATATATGGGAAAACAATCTAAGAATTGGGGTTCTTCACTTGGTCTCAATACATTCTCAATATTAATGTGATATCTGTGTTCCTACCTTGCTGAAAACAATTCTTCTAAAGTTATACTGCACCCTCCCAGGTTACAATATAGTGCCTACAGCTACACCCTAATTGTCACTCCCGTGATACAATCAAAGTATATCTATAAACTATTAAGTGCCAAGAATTATATGTCTCACAATTCTCTTATTAATCTCCCGATCTAATATTCAAATTATGTCTGTTAAATCATGTACTAAGATTGCAACTTCTCTCTCAAGCTTATTACAATCCCTAGAATACAATCAAAAGTTAGCTACTCTTCTAATTGTGTTAAGATCTCATTAACAGATCAGCAAAGCAGAAAATCACGTAATCAAGCATGCATGAATACCAAGGAATACTACCCAATCCTCAGATTAGAGAATTAGTTACACATAATTAAAGAAGAAAACAAAATAATAATGATAATGAATGAAAACATAATATTGAAGAAAGAATTGAAGATCGAAAGTACCTTGATACAATTAAAAGCTATGAATTGTTATCTATGAATTGTTATGATTTACAATGGTAGGATGTGTTTAAATAGGCTCTACAAATCTTGCCCAGCAAGATATTACCTTCTATTACAATTAGAATTTAAAGAAGGTACCCAAAACTGCCCAGAATACAATTAGAATTAGAAAAAGGGCAAAACAGTAAATTCCCAGCCTTCTTTAACAAGATCACGTGCGCGACTTTATTCAGCACGTCCCTTGCACTTGTTTCCTTTCCCAGGTTGTAGAAAATCTCTCAAGCTTCGCGTAGGCAGTAAGATCGCTGAAAACGGACTTCTAGAACTCCAGATATGGCCAAAACAGTATAAGCTGCGCAGCCTTCCCGGAAAATCCGAATTTTAATCAATTAAATCTCCAAAAACGACAAAAGCTTAGATATTCTTGGAAACCTGCACAACTACACAAAACACATCAAAACTACACAAACTTGAGTCCAAAACAATCAATTTAAGCCGATATAGAATGTTCCAAGTGGATATAAAATCCACTTATCAAACACCCCCAAACTTAAACCGATGCTTGTCCTCAAGCATAAACAATTACAACTACCTAATTAGTACCACTTCCGTAGGTGATCACGGTTGCATTTGGCATATGCAACAAGCCCTTTAAACCCCTAGGCAGCCCTAGTGGACGAGTAAGGTCTCGTGAGGGTCTATAGCGAATGTACCCACAAAATCCATTTAACCTAATGCAATGCATGAATGCAACTAATATGAAAAATGCAATTAATATAGCCTACCATACCTTAAAATCCTCTCATGCCATATCAACTTAAGAATCAAAGTAAATACGCAATGTCTTGGTGTCGAAAGTGCAAGTATTCACATAGTCTACTCAATGAACATGCATAAGTTCTCACAAGTCCATGTCAAGTGTAAGAATAAGTTAGTAAACATGCTAAGCCTACAAGAGTACATCTTTGAGACAAAACTCGGGATCTCATACGCAAAAACAAGCAAACACTCACAATCCACTCACAAAAGAATATTCACTCAAGATCAAGGGTAAGTGTATCACTCAATTCCAACAAAATCATAAGCATGCTTGACATTTGGTATCAATCTAACTCTTAACACAACATACATCAATGACGATAATCAAAAGGTCTTTAATTGTGTTGTAACGTGGGCTAGGGACAAGGTATGTCAAATAAGCCAAAACAGGTGAAGTGTCAAAAGCTAATAAGTACCATAATGAACCATTCACAACACCCTATTTCCCCTCCACATAAATTTTACTAAGAACACTCGACTAGTCGACTAAAGTAGGATCACAACAAACACAAACTTGCTCTCATAATATATATTTTTTTTCTTTTTTTTTTCTTTTTTTTTTTTTCGAGAGCTAAATAAAACAATAATATAAATAATTACAATGATCCCCCAATTTATTACATATGCCGACTATCAAGTAAACAACCAAACCCAATCTCAATATTTTCCCCAAAAGTATGACCAACAATAAACCCCTCCTTGCACACCTTATTACTCCCTTAAGCACTATACTAGCCTTTGACAATGTGGGTTCAAATTAATGTAAGGCCAATACAAGAAAAAGGTCTAGGCAAGTAATGTGGTATGTCACCGAAAAATAGGATTAAGCTCAATGGGTTAACTAATTGATCATGTAAACATGGTGTGGTAATATGGGAAAATATGCGGTTATTCCTAATTGCCTTTATCATTTTAATCTTCAAATAATGTCATGCGTTTCAAGAAAGACCTCAAACAACTGCTAGCAATGCAAACAATCCGTGGACACTCAAGCAAACGAATAAATTGCAAAAAATATGCAATATGGCTCAAAAACTCACTTGGTGGAAAAACATACTCAATCCCAAGCAAAAATCTCTCTAACGCACCAACTTGTATTCAAAGCATGCAAACTAAATCATCTTACACATATTCATGTCCTTCTAATTACTTACAACATTCAATAAGTCTACTAGCTTCAACTTACTAGTGTATGTGTGTGCACAAGAACAAAGCATATCACTTCTCAATCAAAAGCGTCAACAACACAAAATTCCTATCAAGCATGGGTGCAAATGCAAACTATTATGAACTCACATGATATACGAAAAAATAAAAACAGAATGTCCTATATGAAACAAACGTAGATAACACGAACAAATATGCATAATTTACTACTACTAATATGCAAAGCATGAAATCCTACATGAACAAATAATACAACAACAACTTACTAATCCCTCAAACCACCCCCAAACTTAAAATATTCAATGTCCGCATTGAATGGAAGTAAATACAAGGGATAGCAGAAAACATACCTACTCGTCCTCCTCCTCTGAGGAATCTGAATCTGGCGGTGGATACTGCGTACGAGCTCCATAGACTGGCCACCTTTCCTGAACACTACAAAATCCAATTGACAAGAACACAAATTCGTAATAAAAATAAGATTAGAGAAAAAGATTTACCCAATACGAATCAAAGAGGTGAACTTGCAATTAATTCCTCTTTAGAATTGAATTTTTAAGATTTAAATAAATATAAGAGGAATTGGATTTGTATGTATAGGTGGTTATATAAAAAAAATAAATAAAAATAAAATAATAATAATAATAAGAATAATAAATATAAGAATAATAATAATAAGAAATAATAATAATAAGAATAATAAATAATAATAATAATAATAATAATAACAATAATAATAATAAAATAATAATAATAATAAAATAATAATAATAATAATAATAATAATAATAATAATAAAAAATTTGAATTAGAAAAGAAATAGGTTTAGAATTTTTGGAGAAAAGATGGGAGGTTTTGGAATTGAAATAGGAAAAGAATTAGTTAAAATAGGGGTATAAATAGAATGGGAGGTGAACAAAAATTTTTTTTTTTATAAAACATGTGAACCACATAAAAAAACATCGGACAAAAAAAAATCTGACATACACTGCATACGCGCAAGCTGCGCGCGTTCAGGCAATCTGCACAACAAGCAGATGCGCAGGCGCAACCTGCGCGACAGGGCCGCAGGCCGCTCCAAGACCAGTAACGCAGGCGCAGCCTGCGTTACACAGAGGCAGACTGCGGGAACAGCAGAAACGCAGGTGCAGCCTGCGTTACAGGGCTGCAACCTGCTCAAAAATTCGATTTTTTTTTTTTTTTTTTTAAAACACTCAAATTTTTTTTTCTTCCTACACTAATGCGTGGGTTGCCTCCCACGAAGCGCTTCTTTAACGTCAATAGCTTGACGTTACTTCCTCAAATCATGGTGGTTTCAAAAGAATAACTGAACCATCTTCAACAGACAAACCATTCATACGAACGTTGACTTCCGGTTTGCTTAATTTCCACAAATCTCTTCCATCAGATTTCAACTTGATTTTTCTACCCAACGGCCTAATCTTTTTCTTTTTCTTCTTCACACCTCTAAGATGCTTCTCTGACTCAACCGGCTGAATAAAAATTTCTTCTTCCTTATCATCGGTTTTCCACCTTCGCAACACGTTATCATGCCTCTCTTCAAAAATCACTAGCTCATTATTCAAAAGGACATACCTCAAATTAGCAGGTAGAGGTTTAAGTTCCACCTGTGGTGCCTCTGAAAGTGTAAAAACCATCTCAACTTCTGTGTCTCGAACAACAATTTCTTCTTCTTCTACTACATCATCTAACACCCTTTCTGCTCCCAAGAAATGTTCATTTTCGAGCTGCACAATTTCATCAACTATGTCAACAGTAAAACAAGTTGCTCCAAAAGGAGGAATCTTCATTACTTTGTTCAGATCAAATTCCAATTTGTCCTCGCCAACATTCAATGTCAATTTTCCAGCTTTAACATCGATTGTAGTGCTAGCAGTAGCCAAGAATGGCCTTCCCAAGATAATGGGCATCTCGACATCTTCATCCATCTCTAACACCACAAAATCACAAGGTATGACAAATTTATCCACTTTGACAACCACATCTTCAACGACCCCCAACGGATATTTAAAAGAACGATCCGCTAACTGAAGTGAAATTCGTGTCTTTTTAAGCTCTCCAAGACCAAGTCGTTTGCAGATTGAATATGGCATCAAACTCACATTAGCCCCTAAATCACACAAGGCTTTCATGTTCTCCATCTTTCCAATAGTACAAGGCAAAGAAAAACTTCCCGGATCTTTCAATTTCTGAGGAATGGCCTTTTGGATGACTGCACTACATTCAGCATTGAGAGTAATGGTTTCTGCATCCTCAAGTTTCCTCTTCTTTGTCAACATCTCCTTAAGAAATTTAGCATAGAGTGGCATTTGATTCAAAGCTTCAGCCAAAGGAATATTGACATGCAATTGCCGGAACATAGTCAAGAACTTCTCGTACTGCTTCTCTAACTGCCTGTTGTGAAGTCTCTGTGGAAAAGGAATAGGAGGAACATAAGGTGGTGGAGGAACATACGGCTTTTCTGGTTCTTCTTCCTTTTTCTCTTATTTTTCTGCATCAATCTCTGCTATCTTATTTTCTTTTTCAGCATCCTTCTTTTTAGGCTCAAGAACCTCAACCTCGGGCAACTCTTTCCCACTCCTCAAAGTAATTGCTTTGCATTGCTCTTTACCAATCTGGTCGGGTTGACTAGGAAGTGATCCTTGCTCACGAACACCCATCTTGGAGGCAATCTGTCCAATCTTTGTTTCTAGCATCTTTTGAGATGATGCCATCTGCTCTATTCTTGATTCCATATTAGCCAATGCCCCAGAAGTTCCTTGCATAATCTTATTCAGTGCAACCTCCCAATCAGCTGGTTCTTTCTTCGGAGGAGGTTGATACTGCTGCTGTGCTTGATATGGTGGTCGTGACTGAAAATCAGAAGATTGATTCTGCCTTGGAAATGAATAAGAAGGATTAGCCGCATGATTATTACTGTAAGAAAGATTGTTGTTTGGCCTTTGATTTGGATTGTAATAAGAGTTATTCTGAACCGGCCACGGCTGTCTTCCCTGAATGAAAGATGCTTCTTCTGGAAATTGTTGCACATAAGAGTTCTGATTAGCACCATAATCATTATACCCCTCCATAGGTGAAGAAATAGCATTCACATTTACTCTTTGTCCTCGCATCTCCTGAGTTAGAGTATCCAACTTCTGAGCCAGCATGTTGATCATCTCAGAGTCTTGTGCTGCTTTAGCTGAGCTCGTCCCAATAGGTGCCCATGAATAGTTATTAGATGCCAATTCCTCAAGGAGTGCTTTAGCCTGTGTAGTTGGTGCCTTCTTGAAATTTCCACCAGCAGCCACATCCAAACTCAAACGAATATCTGCATTCATGGCCCCATAAAAAGTACTGATGATCTGCCAATCTTCCAAACCATGATGTGGACACTTCCTCAACAGTGCCTTGAATCTCTCCCATGCCTGATATAGACCTTCACCCGGTTGTGCTTTGAAACTCATAATCATAGTCCTCAATTGTTGCGTCTTGTCAGAAGGATAATATTTGGACAAGAATGCAGTAGAAAGACTATCCCATGTAGCAACCGCAGTGTTTGGAAGTTGCTGAAACCATTCCAAAGCTCTTCCCTTAATAGAGTAGGGAAACATATGGAGACGAATCTGATCACTCGTAACACCATTGATTCTGAATGAGCCACACATCTGCACGAAACGCTCTAGATGTCTGTGTGGGTCTTCTAATTCAATATCTCCTTCAAAAGCTTGATTGCTGATCATCTGAATTAAACTCGGGTTAATGTTGAATTGGGTTGCACCAATCTCTGGAGTTTTGTACATGCAATTGGCAGGATTAGGTGTCTCATGGTCCCAAATAGAAGTCTGATCAACATTAACGTTTGCATTAACATTTGCATTAACATTCACGTTAACATTCTCAGCGTCCGTCATCTTAGCTTTCTCTTTTCTTATCTTTCTCAAGGTACGCTCGATTTCAGGGTCAAATTCCAACTTTCTAACGCAAGATGAACGTAGCATACACCTGAAAATCACCAACAAAACAACTTGTGGAACCAATTAAAATCTAAACAATAAGAAACAATTAACCTAAACTCAACTATACTGCCTTCCCCGGCAGCGGCGCCAATTTGTTAGTAGTATTTTTATGTGTTCGTTCGTAGGGAAGGACTGAATTGTAATATCAAGTTCAGGTTTCTTATCTCTTTAAGTCTAGAAGTGTGTGAGAAGAATTTTTGGGTTTGTGTATTAACTAAATTAACCAGGAACTAATTATAAGCACTAAGAATTGATTTTAAACTGAAATTCAAATATATGGGAAAACAATCTAAGAACTGGGGTTCTTCACTTGGTCTCAATACATGCTCAATATTAATGTGATATCTGTGTTCCTACCTTGCTGAAAACAATTCTTCTAAAGTTATACTGCACCCTCCCAGGTTACAATATAGTGCCTACAGCTACACCCTAATTGTCACTCCCGTGATACAATCAAAGTATATCTATAAACTATTAAGTGCCAAGAATTATATGTCTCACAATTCTCCTATTAATCTCCCGATCTAATATTCAAATTATGTCTGTTAAATCATGTACTAAGATTGCAACTTCTCTCCCAAGCTTATTACAATCCCTAGAATACAATCAAAAGTTAGCTACTCTTCTAATTGTGTTAAGATCTCATTAACAGATCAGCAAAGCAGAAAATCACGTAATCAAGCATGCATGAATACCAAGGAATACTACCCAATCCTCAGATTAGAGAATTAGTTACACATAATTAAAGAAGAAAACAAAATAATAATGATAATGAATGAAAATATAATATTGAAGAAAGAATTGAAGATCGAAAGTACCATGATACAATTAAAAGCTATGAATTGTTATCTATGAATTGTTATGATTTACAATGGTAGGATGTGTTTAAATAGGCTCTAAAATCTTGCCCAGCAAGATATTACCTTCTATTACAATTAGAATTTAAAGAAGGTACCCAAAACTGCCCAGAATACAATTAGAATTAGAAAAAGGGCAAAACAGTAAATTCCCAGCCTTCTTTAACAAGATCACGTGCGCGACTTTATTCAGCACGTCCCTTGCACTTGTTTCCTTTCCCAGGTTGTAGAAAATCTCTCAAGCTTCGCGTAGGCAGTAAGATCGCTGAAAACGGACTTCTAGAACTCCAGATATGGCCAAAACAGTATAAGCTGCGCAGCCTTCCCGGAAAATCCGAATTTTAATCAATTAAATCTCCAAAAACGACAAAAGCTTAGATATTCTTGGAAACCTGCACAACTACACAAAACACATCAAAACTACACAAACTTGAGTCCAAAACAATCAATTTAAGCCGATATAGAATGTTCCAAGTGGATATAAAATCCACTTATCACTACCCGACATCTATCCTATACACGTACACCTAACCCTCCTAATCTGTTTCAGTGACCATAACCTGTAGCTCTGATACCAACTGTGGCATCCCAAAATCCGGGGTACAGATCTGGGCCACTAACCACAAACATCATTATACAATCCTGGATATAAACATCATATAACAATAAAACTCCTAAACCAAGATCGCATACAGGTTATGGTATGAAACAAACTATCAAATTATATTATTACAATCAACCTCAGAATAAAAATGTTATACAACTTTATGACTAAATGAAATCACTTCCTAGCTAGATGTCCAACCTTGATAAATTCCCAAACCACTATCCGACGAAATCCATAACCCGAACATCTCCTCTTGCTGCTTGAAGAGCAATAGCAACTGACCACTACTAGGTCTACTAAACTTCTTTCTTAACTGGAGAAAACAAACAAAAAGCAAGAGTGAGCCAACAATGCTCAACAAGTACATGTAGTGATAACAATTGCAGCAATGACTACAATTTCTGAACACAAGAAGAATTATCTCATACTGTGAAATGAATCAGAGAAGTTAATTATTTGATTGCCACGAGGAGTCAACATTTCACCATTAGAATAAAGTGCATCAACAATGAGAACTGATAAAGTTCTGATAACAAAATATAATCGAAATAGGCTTCAAGAGAATCAGGAATCAAATCAACTCAATCTCAATGAATAGATTAGAATTGGATTTTTATATATTTAAAAAAACAATAAGGTTAGGCTGCTGATCAGTCACGCACTAACCCCGGACAAACGCACACACCAATGTCCTTAATTGGATCCATGGCACACATTAGCCTTAACTTCTGACCATTCATCTGGTCTCCCCGAAGGGACATCTGTTGACCATAATATGGTCTCCCCGAAGGGACATCCGTTTTAAAAACATTTCCAATTCTAAGTCAAATGCATTAGGTGTCGGAACAATCGACAACCTTTGTCAACTAACTGGAAAACTCATGTTCCAGAACAACTCATAATTGAAGAATCAACATGAAAGCAATTTAAATCATCAAGTATCGACAAGTTCGATACAATACAGGGTGATAATCGAATAAACAAGATCTTCAATAGATATCGATGAGTTCGATAGTAAACGGGGGTGGAGAATATAAAGATCAACATTTTGAATATGTATTGACAAAATAGTAATAGGTAATCGGGGCATAACATCATTGACTTGCCTAAAGAGAGAGTTTGCTTGAGCAGAAATAAAAGATATAATCACAACAAGATTTTCAACAATTGAAATTCTAAGTTAGAGCAAAGATATGGTCAAGTACTAAGCATTTAATAATATTTATCTACACATTGAAAGGTTTGACTCAACATAAGCGAATGAAATAGTTTGAAGCAATTATTTGCAAAATAATTCCAATATAGTAAATTTCATATTAGTTTGACGAAAACATCCCCTAGAGAGGTCCATTGGTGATAATGTGTTAAATTCAAAAATTTCGTTAACAGGTATTTATAAGAATTTTAAAAGTTGAATTTTCTCTAGTTAGAGAATTTCTTAAACATTTTCGAAGAAAACAACCAAAATGGCATTCCACTAAGGAATCCAATAACATACCTTGAGTAAAGTATTAGGTGGAAAAAGGTTATTGGTACGATTCTTTGAAAATTTGGTATTTGAACTGAGGGTGGGGAAAATAAACGTTTTCACGCTAATTGAAGAAATACATCATTTTCTAAATATACTTGACCACATCATATCATATAACAAAGGAATTGAATTGCATCACTTGAATGATAAGTGAAGAGCAAAACACTTGCCTCAATATACAAAGCTCTCGATCCTAACATTAATCCTCGACTCAATTTCACATCAGTCTTTACTTCTTTACATGTTCTTTACATGTGGGCTTCTTACTCGGCCCTACCTCCATCTTTACTTCATAATTTGCTAATCTTCACGCCAATACCCTCGTCGACTTCGCTAATTATCCTCCTGTTCAACTTTCCGTTTACCCGTATATTGCTCTTGGCCAGATCTCCTACTCGTACCTTTACAAGGTCAAGTACCATTTCAATATCAAACCAAGCAAAACCCTATTGTTTGCTCTATTCTACCCATACCCATCCTATAACGCTTATACATACATCACATAGACATATTCAAATTGTATTCATAAAATAGTTCTAGTATAATCAATTAAGTCAAATAAGCACTTAACACATATGGCCACTTAATACTTAAATATTAACTAGTGGCAAACACTACACAGCAAAATCACACCTCAAATCCTCACGTCAACTATTACATATTCACTTAGACTCTCGATTATCATAGCATACTTTCAAATCATCGAAATCAAATAAATTAAATAGATTTTAAATAGATTTGTAGGGGAATTTTAGAAAATTTCGACAGGAAGTATTTGTAAATAGGACTATTCCCCTGTTTTTCAATTCAACCATTTACCAACCAAATTATATGAAAATAGAGCTACCTCAACTTGTAGCAACATAAAAGTAAACATATAAGAAAATTACCCGCCCAGACATGCGGCACATAGCACATAAGGAATTCTGCCTCGACATGCAGTAAACACATAATGATTTATATTAGCATTAACTACTACTTACGCTACATCAATAATCGTATCACTCACGCATTTTAATGATACACGTGACAATCAATTATTGATATTCGTAAGCCCTAAGGAACAACCCCTAGCATTAACTATTACTTACGCTATATCAATGATCACATCACTCAAGTATATTAATTATACTCGTGATAGTTAATCATTGATATTCGTAAGCCCGAGGAACTAGTTGAAGAGAATTACACAAGTCCTTAAATATTGACACTTAAGACTTGTGATCTCATTGCAACTCCTCGCAGATAAACACATAATAAAATGAATCTAACAATTAATCTTTGATAAATAACATTTTAAAACCATACAATTAGGAATTTAATTCTTATTTTAAGAAAACTTTGTGAATTAGCCTTTTTGTAAGTTGGACTATCCCGGGGTCACAACCCCTCAATTTTAATCAAAACCAATTTAAGACATACCACACAGCCTCTAGGGCCAGTGGTACTTTTCAGAAATCACCACTTAACATTTACGCAAAATATACAGTTTAAGCATTTATACATTACTCTCACAACCTCAACATCCACCAACATTTATAATTTGACTCACCTAACTCAAATCTATATGCATGACCAATAACCATTTAATCACACATAATTCACTATGAAGTACTTGACAATTATGACATCAAACCATTACTATGACTCGACCTATAACATTTAGCATATAAACATTTACGACACATAATAGTTAACAACTAACAATCATTTAACCACTTACAAACCAATACCAAGTAATCGAAAATTATGACATTTTACAAATACTCTGTTAGGTCGAATACACAAAATATAATCAAGTACTGTATGAGAGATTAACAAGAACACACGTTTTTGTAATTAAAAACTGTTTGGAATTAATAATTCCTCTCTCAATGATGTAAAATATTACAGAGAGCTGCTTAGGTTACAATGAATGAATATTTCAACGTTTGATCCCCTTCTAGGGTTAACCTAACTGTATTGATAAAACATACAGCTATTGTACAATCATGAATTGATTCTCCTATAATTAAGCTATACAATTGATATCAATCACGATTGCTACACATCTTCTAAGTCAACTCAATCTCTTTGATAGCTAATCAATCTCCAAAGATATTGCTTTCATATTTATCTTCAATCACTGTTGACTTGTATATGCTTCTGTCAAACAGAGTTTAACAAACTCTGTTGCTTCCATTCGTCAGTGTTTGCGCTTCCATTTGTCAGCGTTTAAACAAACTCTGACTGCTTCCAGCTTAAACTCTGATTTAACACTGTATCATTTAAACACTGATTAGTAATTACATCAATTATATTTAACAATCTCCCCCAACTTGTTCATTAGCAAAAATGCACAAGTTAATGATAATTGATGATGTCAAAACAAAATAGACAAATGCAATGTTTAACAAGTAATCAGAGTTTAAACTACTTACTTAAATAAAATATACAGAAAAACAAGAAATTCTTACAGAGCATCTTTTATCAAATTGCCTCAAGATCTAGCATCTTTCTGAGATAATCTATCAGCAATCTTCTCTCAGCATTCTCAAGTTCTCTCTGCATTATCTCCTTGATTTCCCTTAATTCAGGATCACTTTCATCAGTCTGATAGATAACAGATCTCAAATCATAAATTTTGTTTCTCCTCATATCATTTCCCAGTCTGATAAATTTCACTTCCTCTGATTGTGAGTTGAAATCAAGAACTGTAACACCCAAATCAGTTTTCAGCTTTGTAGTACCTTTCTTCATTTCAATAAGATTTCCATTCCAATCTCTGTACTTAGGAACATATCTGCTGTTGTATTTCATACCTCTAGTTGCCAAGTTATGAAGCATCTTCTTTCTAAGCACATTTGCAACTGACTCAGTTCTTCGATTTCTCACTTTGAAAAGATATAGAACATGTTCTAATTCTTCCCAGTACTTCAAATCAAGATCAAACTCACCAATCTTGTATACTGTTCCATCAAACATAAAATATAAGAGAAAATATTTTTCTAAACTCTTCTGATGGACCAACTATACTGACTCCAGTCTGTCTAAGCTTTATTGAGTTACACCACGACCTGGAATAGCCAGTGAGGAAGGATCTCTAGGACCAGTTTGTTGCCTTGAATCTTTATGTGAGCCTAGACCAGCTTTACTTCTTCCAATCTTTCCTGTTAAACCTTTTCCATCTGAAAAATCCATAGGACCTCCAGTCTCAGGAGTTTTTTCAAAAACTGAGGTTTTTCCAAAACTGATTGTAATGTAGAAGATAAAGAGTTTTGCACAACTCGTGTAGCAACAGAGATTGTACTTGACTTTTTAGAATCCCTCTCTTCTTCCACAGCTTTACCTTTTAGTTTAAACTTAATTTCTGCTTCTGTTAGCTTTCTGGATGCTTGCATCCTCTGATCAGCACCAACATTCTCTTTAATCATAATGCCTTTAAGAACAGGCTTAGCAGCTTTTACATTTTTTTTCAACTTGCCAGACTTCAAAGCCTTCTTGTGTTCTGCTTGTAAACTCTTTTCCTCAGCTTGAATGTCTGCAAGAGTAACTCCCTCTTCATTTTCTTCAAGGAACAACTTAGCAGCCAATTCCTCATCAGTCTGTGGATTTGAAGATAAAACTAAACTCTGAGTTTTGGAAGTACCCTGAGTATCAGTGTTTATAGCATCAGAGTTTGATTTAGAATTGTTACCAGTTTGAAAACTCTTATCAGTTGCCCCGGACCTTAGATTCCTCTAATTTCTTGCACCTCCATCTCCTGCATCATCCTTCTGAGTCAGAGTTTGAGACTGCCTGCATTTAGTCTTAGCATATCTCTCCCCCTTTTTGACATCATCAGGAATCAGAATTGAAGTAATTAGCTCCAAGGAGGTAGTTATAGAATCAACTTTTCCAGACAAGACATTCTGATTTTCTTCAATTTTGGTCAGTCTAACAAACATTTCATCTTGAGCTTTAGAAAATCTCGAAATTTTGAGTTTAGTATCAAACTCCAGAGTCATGTCTTTAGCCTTTAGGTCAGTTTTCAGATCAGTAACTGCCTTTTGACAATCATCAAGTTTGCCATCCAGTGTTTTGACTTGCACCATTGTGGCCTTCAAACAAGAAAAAATGTCTGGATTTGAAATTTCTGTAGCAGCTTGTTTCACAAACTTGGCTGCTCTCTCTTTAGGAAATATACAATCTTCCTTGTGCCAATTTTCAGAAAATTTAGCAAAGAATTCTATTTCAACTTCATGTGATGTAGAAGGCTGAGTGAAAGGGGCATGCTTTGCATCAGTTTGCACTGGAGCACTTTGAAAAGAATCAGAGTCTCCACTTTCTTCAGCTTCAACTTCAATATTAGCATCTGGAATTGAATCTGTATGAAGCACCTCAGCATTCTCTGCAACACTATCCATAGTGTTTATAACAGGCTCAGCTGTATGCAGTTCAGCATTCTCTGCAACAGCATCTACAGTTTCTTGAACAACTTCAGCATTCTCTGCAAACTCACCAACTTCTTCAACATGCTTAGCAGGTTGCTCTTCAGACTCAACAGTCTTATCAACGGCTTCAGGCAGAGTATCAGAGATTACATCCTTAGTTGCCTTTTCAACTTCTTCACCATGTTCAGAACCCTGGTGAGCATCAGAGAGTATAGTAGTGTGAGAATTCACTATTTCATCAAGAAGTACAGTAGGCTGATCAGCTGCACCAGTTTCTTCAGATTGAACAGGAAGAGAGGAAATAAGAATATCAACAAGATCAGAGAATGGCATGATAGGAGTAGCAAAATCATCCAAAGAAGGAAAACCATCTCTATTGTCCTCATCCATTGGCATATGTACTGGTGATTGCACAGCCTCTTCTTCAGTATTTACCTCAACAACAGGTATTTCTGTTGAAGGAACCTCTAGAGCTTCAACATTTATCTCTTCATCAGAATCAGAGATTACCAACTTCCTGAACTTCCTTCTTTTGTAGGTATGTACCTCAACTTCTATCTCTTCTTCATCAGAAGATGACTCTTCTGCAACAAGAGAGGATGATGGAGACCTATTAGCTCTCTCCTTCTTCTCTTTTCTGGCCCTCTTAGCCCTTGCCAAGCTATGTCTGGAATTGTGAGCAGTATGCTTGGTTCTACCCTCACATTTGGGTTTTGGTTGTTTTTCAGGTTGGGAATGAGGTTGAGTAGTAGATTGAGGTTGTGGTTGAGGTGATTGAGGTTCAGAGTTTAATGATTCAGTGTTTAATGGTTCAGTGTTTAGTGGTTCAGTGTTTAGTGGTTTAGGTAGAGTGGATGAAGGTTGAGGTTGGTGTGTAGTAGAAGTGGATACTGGGACTGAAATGTGATCAGTGTTTAGAGAAGGTTGTTCAGTGTTTAGTGGTTCTTGTGGTTGATTTATAAAGTTCTATAAAGCAAGAGGGTAAACCAGAGCAGGCACATCATTGTTAATATCCTTATTTGTCAAGTCAGAGAAAATTCGCTTATTGACCTTAAATGGCTGAATCACATCAGCATCAGCTATTTCAATATTTGGCACATAAGCAGTAAATAGCATTTGACAGAATCTAGCAAAGTACACAGTTCTAGAAACTGACAACCTATCACCTAAGTTCATCAACACAAGTCTTCCAAAATCAAAATTACTACCATAGAGAAGAGAATACCCGATTTAAAGACTATCAATAGGAATTGCATCCCAGTTGGTGACTTTGTTCCTAAATGCCCTTGTAATACAGTCGAAGAAGAAACTCCATTCTTTTCTCAACTGTGGCCTTTTCACTGATCCAAGTCTAGCCAACGACCCTGAATATCCAATCTGCTGCAACATATCTCGCAAATTCTTTTCAGAAGCAATAGCATACGAAGTGTGAATGTCGAAGCCCATGGTTTCTCTGACTATATCTGGAGTGATAACATAGTCAGTTTCGTCATATGTGAAAATAATGGATGGAGTGCCATTCTCTCCACCATCATCATAAACAGAGTTTTGCCAAACAGAGGCAATTTGTGATGCAGACAGCGTTTGGGGTTCAACCAAAGCTTTACCAATCTCTGAATCGCGTAAGAAACTCTGCATCAAATGAAAAGCATCTGGAGCGTTTTCATTGTTTAAAAGAGCTGCATAATTGTTAGAGACAAACAAGAGGCCAAGAGTATTAAAAGGTTTGGTTGCCATTAGAACAATATGAGAAGAAATACAAAGAAAATGATATGAGTGAAAGATGTGTGATGAATTTTGCAAGTGAAAGATGTGATGTAACTGTGAGTAAAAAAAAAATAAGAGAATGTGTATGAGTAAATGTGAAGAGAAAAGTAAAACTCAAATGTTTTAGCAGTAAAACACGCAACCAGTTACCATGTGTAGTGAGACACGATCATTGAAAAATGTGTGATTGGGACAGGTGTCACATAATTAAAGAAATAGACGTGCATGATCAGTAATTACAACCATAATTACTACTACTTTCTCTCTCTAATTATCAACACAATTAAACACTTTGACACTTATCAACAGCTGTCAAAAACTCATTACCCCAAATTTGAAATCATCTGAAATAAAATATACCTTAGAGTATTTAGACAAAATCAATCAGCGTTTGTCAATTCTCCAACTTTGTTACTGTACCCTTTCAAAAACTACACAAATGTGAATATTTGTGTGTGGATAGCAGAGTTTACAGATCCAATTTTTAGAGCATCTAATATTTCATAAAATCCAGAAAAATAAATCAGTAAACACTGGATGCACAAACTCTCATAGTAAACACTGAATATATGATGAATGATAAACTCTATTTCCCTTGATGTCCAGGATATTCCAAGTAAGCACACAGTCTATGAAGACAAAAATATCAAGAAATAAATATCAATGCGTCATTCAGTGAGTACCATGCCATGGATATAAGAACTCACAAATCTCTCAAGTCACACAAGTGTTTAAGTGAAGTGTTTACACTCAAGTTCAATCAGTAAAAGCAGATGCTACCATATACTTGGTTGTCCACCAAATTTACAATATTTTGAATACATGTATGCGCAAATCAAATGGACTTTGTTCAGGGTTTTAATGTGGTTAAAAAAATAAAAAGAAAGAAAGAAAGAAAAATTGCTAACTAAACAGTATTAATAGAGCAAAGTGTCCAGTTGTACTGCAAATACATAATGATAATCAGTAAATATAATTTTTTTTATATCTACTAAATGAACTTTCCTTTACACATAAATTCCCAACTATTTTCCCATCAATCCCCAAATAAAATCAGACTGTTCTTGAACAATCCGAGTTTAAATCAGAGTTTAAAAAAAATAAAATAAAAAGGCTCAAAGGGGTTCACTAATGGTTTGAAAATTTATTGATCGTGTTTGGTTAAATGTGGTAAATCCTAGTGCCTTTATCATTTTCATGCACACACATACCATGCAGTCTCAAAATGGTTTAAAACAAGTTCCAGAGCAACATACACTACAAGAAAAGGGTCAATAGACATCAGTTTCTGGCCGATGTCTATGTTATTTTGGATGAGATGTCTAGGTGGGAGATGTCTATTCTAGACATCAGTCAGAAACTGATGTCTGTGCTCACATAGACATCGATATTTCCTTCAATACACATCAGTTGTTCTACAAAATAGGTTAGATATAATTAATTTTATAAACAACTTGCATGCCTTATATTCTAGAAAACATATAATAAACTAAGTTATTTTTCACATACACATCACTTTCTTTTTTTTAAAAAGATGTCTATTTGGATATTAGACATCATAATTTTAGCAGATAAAGTGATGTCTATAGTTATCTTAGACATCATCCTAGACTGATGTCTAATGTTCTTATAAACATTAGTTTCTTTTACAAAAAAGCGATGTGTATAGCTATCTTAGACATCATCTAATACTGATGTCTAATGTAGGTATAAACATCAGTTTTTTCTGAAAAAACTCATTTATATGTGTCTCTTGGACATCAGATTTTATAAATAAAAAGTGATTTCTATTTGTTTTTTAGACATCGAACATTGTAGAAAAAATGTGATGTATATCTTTGTTTTAGACATCATTATTTGGTAAAATCACTTTATTTGCTAATAATAGATGTGACGATTGTCAATATGTGGCTATTGACAAAATAAAAACCAATGTCATCAACATCCAAATTACATAAACTGCATATCCGATGTACCAAATTCAAAGCAAGTAAACATGACTACATATCTCAGCAAAATTAACTAAACTGAGCAAAGTACCCATTCACAAAACAATGTAGTAATAAAGAATTTGGTAAGGAGTAAGTTGATTGTTACAGGAAAAATAGACTAACTATACTCTATGTATTATATAGGCTAGATGTTATAAACACCGACACACCATGAGGCCAGTCACTCATTAGACAGTAGTTTCTCAGTTCTTTGAAGTTCAGAAACACAAACAAGACGACTGGAATGTCATGTTTGAGCCTGCATATCACTGAAGTACTCGTGTCATAGTTCTGATCCTTCGGCAATATGTGTGTCTGTTGCATTCTATATTTCTGCTTGAAAATGAAAAGTAACATTTAATTATCAGTGATACCAATGACATAATCTACTATCAAAAGCAAAAGCAAAGGCACAGAATTAGAACATGACAATGAATATACAAATTTCATATAAATTTTCGGAGACGGGAGGTTAAGATTGTAATCCGTCTACAATATGTGACAAGAATCATTAAAAAAAAAATAATGAAAATGAGACTATAAGAGTATAAGTTGTTTAAAGATACATTTAGCTAGTAGGCCTTGCATTCTAAAAAGATAGAATGAAAATTTCTTATTAAAATGGAGCAGATGGATGACTAAGAAATAAAACATTAATGGATAAGGACTCATTTTTATGCCACATTTAAGAGTATAAGTTGTTTCTCTACGGCTTGCACAAGCTATATCAATTTGCAAGAAAGAAGTAAAACATTAATGGATAAGGACTCATTTTTATGCCACATTTAGTCAATGCAAATTCAAAGCTCTGTAACAGTATGGTTTGATAATGATATCAAAATAATATGTAACAAGTATTCTACATTGACTATCTTCACTAATGAACACATATGCATATATCTGTGCATCATGAACTCACCGCTATGTACTTCATCATGGTGCTCAGGCAGTGCATGTCCGAAGTCACTGTAACCAAAACATTACTGATTCGTATTAGAACCTGTTAATTGACATATCTACAGGGACCACACGTAGGTGATGTATATAGAACACAAATAAGCCTCGGACTTTCATGGTATAATTTTCTCAGAGCATACTGTGGGCCAGAGATGATCAAATATGAGCTATTGATAAAATGATAAGAACAAAAGACTTCTTTTCTTTCCTTTTTTTAAATGGAAAAAAAGAATAGACATAACAGTGTTTTGGAAAACAAAAGGAATGGACAATGTAATTTCAAGAAAGTACTCACCCAGTCACTGTCAAACAAAATACAAGTATCAGCTGAAGTAAGATTGATACCCAGCCCACCAGCCCTAGTGCTTAGAATAAATATTCTATAATTACTATTCACGTCATTGAATTCCTGGATCTGATTGCCAAATAGAAAAGAGTGATGATGACAGCTCATTATATATCTCATAGAAAGAAAATACAGTACTCCGTAATAGTCTGCGGTGAAAGAAAAACATTTTATTTCAATATTGGAAACCAAGAAAAGTAGAAGCCAATTAGTACTGAGCAGGATGTATATATATAAATATGAAAAGGAAATGTGGCTCGTACAGTGAGCCATTGATTATTGACAGACTAAACTTATTTCTCCAGAACTCTCATCGCAGGTGAAGAGTGACAAATTCAAGTGTGGCGTTCTCATTACTCACTCAGTTAAGAATGTATCCGAAAAAAATGTTCAGCATCAAAAACGTATCCTATGTTGCTTTCACTAAAGTTAAACAAGAATCTTCCCAAATAGATATATATACCAGCTATAAGCCAATAAAACCATATCTTTTGAATGGAGAACGGTTTCTAAATCAAGAGATTTTATAACTTTATTGTGAAGAAAAGAAGGTAACATGAGACTTAAAGATATGAATGCAGTAGCAGCTGTTACCTGTTTCCTTCTTTCTTCCAATTTCACACTCCCATCAATTCTACAAACTTCAAAACCGCTGCGATCAAGATAGTAATGCATTATATCCAAAATCTTGGTCCACTGAGAAAATATGAGAACCTGTTCGTAGAAAACAATGAGAACAAGCAAAAACTACCAATTTAGTATATGTACAAACTACAAACACAGAAGCAATAACAGCATACTTTGTGTTTGCGAGCTAATAGCTTTTTTAGCAATTTGTCCAGCAACTGAAATTTTCCCACTGACCAACAATCTGCTCAACAGGTGGGTAAAAATCTAACAAGATAGAAAGTTATCTAAAGTTGTAAGGATGTCTATATAAATAGTATTAATGAAAATCAGTAAACATACAGGAATTATTATAAGCTGACTCCAAGAGGTCAGGGTGGCCACAGTTTTTCCGTAGTTGAACCATCAGATTCTGTAGCCTTCCTTTGAAGCCACGTCCTGCAAATTTTCATACTAAGTTTATACTAAAATACTGCAAAGTAACTTCAAGAAGAAGTACAACTGTACAAGTCAATCAAAGCGTCAATTTGTTTCAACTCAAAAGAACGTGACAATATGAGCTTGCCAGAAACGTCAAATAAAGTTTTTAATTGCTTAGTAACTCTCTCCACCTTCTGTGCACATCCATATTTACCAATAATAAGACAATAAATTCCTTACCAGTACCAACTGTCTCTAGCAGGTGATTTTCCAGCGTTTTGTTAACTAGATGCTCCTGGAAGTTCTTCTGATACTCTGTCATAGTGGCATATAAAATAATCTCCTTCTTACGAGGAAGCATTTGCTCAACATCTTCTTTCATCCTTCGAAGGAGGAAAGGACGCAGTATAGCATGGAGTTTTGCCACCACCTGAAATCATCCTTGAGAATCAGCCATATGTGCAAAACACAATCTTCAAAATACAATACGTAAAAAAATGCAATTGTACCCGTGACTGTCTTGTCTCTTCCAGTTCTTCCTTCCCAGCTTTATTGTTGCTTTTCCCAGAGAGATCAAACCTGGATAATAGATGATGTAGTCATACATACATGCTATACAGGATCAAATTTTCTGTTCCGTGGAAAAGTAGTCAATTTGTATCTACCACTCCTTCCAAGTTACAACCCAAAACAGATTACATAATTTAACTCGAGCACAACCCTAAAATTAATCATTTATAGGGTAAAGAGAAGTAAAAAAATAAACAAACATCAGCCTGACTCCTAGTCCTACATCCTCCTTTTAATTTGTAAATCCTTCCCCAAGCCAGGGGTGAAAGGGCTTTATAAAGCAACTTACCTCTAGAAACTGTGATATAGTCAAAGACCCTATCATGGTAAAAGCTTCGAAATTGTTGTTCTGAACAAAAAGGTAAAAGAAATGTCCTTCTCACAAGGTTCTATGTAAAAATGTTAAACAAAAAATTTGTATTTCTTTACTAAACCAGCTTCATTCAGTAAACCTAACTGAAGAAGACATTTGTAGCAGGCAAATGATATTTCATAGAAACCTGATTACCATGATTCGAATTCCTCGTTAGATGAGAATATATCAGGCAAAATAAAGTTCAATAATGACCAAAGCTCTGCCAAGTTGTTCTGCAGAGGTGTCCCAGTTAACAGCAACTTATTTTCAACAGGTAAATGCTTTAATTCTTTCAGTAGTTTGCACTGAGAGTTTTTCAGCCTGTGTCCCTTCAGTAAGAGAAGTGAGGTTACATTTACAGAAATTAGCATAGAAAGAAAAAGAAAATTACAAGGACAAAAAAGAGAGAAATATTTACCTCATCGACCACAATATATTTCCAACTATATAGAGAACCTCGCTGCAAACACTCATCAAAGATAGAAGTCAAGTACCATCGCTGGAAAAGATTTGTGATGAAATTAGGACAAACAGATGCTGCACATACCTTTCCTCTTTTGCAATGAATCAGTAATGGGTGATTCCTAATATCTGAAATGCCAAAGAAGAAGAAATTTATTAATAAAAGCTCAGTTAACCTTTGTGTATACCAACTAATTTATAAATAGCATGCAAACAGATTAATATATAATACCAAGCACAACGGTTAGAGCTTCACGAATTGCATCCACTGGAATATTAACAAATGGTTCCTGAGAAAATATATCAATATTATAATTCATATTTAACAATAAATTATATCAAAAAGAACAAACTAAAATATCATTTGGACAAGCTGCATTGAAAAATAGGTAGGGATTGCATCTTGTGACCTCAGTCCTCATATATCTTATACAATCCAGGATAAAAATAAATTATCATTTCGTAGACCAATGTTTTTGAATTGCAGGTTACATGGTTCCAAAAAAAAAAATATGATTTTGAATTTTGAGATACAGTTGGTTACATGGGTTTTTAGCTAAAGTTTGTTGCAATTTGCAACAATAATATCAAACGGAGCATTAATCTTTAAAAATTTATAGTGTTAAGGTTTTACGGTAAAAAGATAAATAATTTTTTTTTAGAAAAATGAATAGTAAATTACACACAACTAGACTACACATGGATTTACTGGGAAGGACAATTTCTTGAGAAAAATGAATAGTAACTACAAAAAAAAACCTACAAATGAAGTAATAGGCTGAGAGTTCTGTTAAACCAAATAACTCAATGCCTGAAAGATGCATCAATGTAAAAGTCATATGTTGTAGGACTATTATTGCTTTCTTAGGATGCACCTTCACAGGACGAAGAACTATTTGGACAACTAAAATAGAGAACCATTTTGATGGGTGCATTGTTAAATGTGCATTGGTGTTCGATCTTATACACTTGCACATTTTGTTAAATTAAAATCCGATCGATGTGATGCTAGCCAGTAAATTTGAATATCTAGGTTTTATAGCTTTGAATATTTGGCAGACTGCACAATTACAGGCTATCAACTTAATTATAACACACAAAAAACACAGCGCTACTCTACTGTACTCTGAACTCTTAAAACATGATACAACGATTAGAGTCAGATCCTGAACGAGAGAATCCAGCTCTGATGATTAAGTCTAAGTAACACAAGTCCTAAACTAACCATTATAGATACACATCAGCCACCTACTGCAAGAATTCTCTTGGATCAGTTGCATACCGGTCAAAGCTGATGCTGCAGCAGTATAGGGAGAAGCTAGATAAATTTGGCCATCCTTGTGACCCATGCGACCAGGGAAGTTCCTGTTTGTTGTGGAAACACAGACCTACAACAACAGAAAATCTACAAATGTCTTTCACTGTAGTAATTGTGAATTCGCACTTAACGACAAAAAGTGTCATGCAATCCAATATCACGTACAAAAAGTAGTCACCCTTTTGTCAGCGGAACAGGTCAGTAGCTCTATAGGCATTAAAACATTAAAGGTAAGGAGCCATGTAAGAGCTCAAAAGATTAAGACAGATATCAGAATTAGCTGGGTCAGATGTTTTAGTTCATGTCTAAGATAAGAAAAGATGGAACTTGCCTGCGCCTCATTCATGCGTAAATACGTGTCTCTTGGACCACCCAAACAAGCACCACAATTAGGACTAGCAGGTGTATCACAGCCTGCTTCTTCCAATATTTGAGAACAAGTCTTCCCACCAGACTGCTGGAAGGCTATACACGTCCATCCAGACCTAAACATGATTTGAGTAACCAATTTAAATCATGATACATTTGACTTGCACAATATACAAGGAATGTACAGAATGTCAAAAGCAGAACAAACCTTCTGGGTAGCTGGGACTAGGAATGTTGGAACTTTCACCTTTTTACCCTGCACTAGTGAACATTAGTCTACGAAAGAACAATTAATTGTTACAAATTAAACAGGGATACAAACAAAATAAATCAATTAACGAAACAAAGATACAAACCAACACTAGATATGAACCAAATCAGTTGACAAACACATATGCAAACTAATTTAAAATTAACCTAATCAAAGTGATTAATACTAATACAAACCAGTTCACAAATATATATACAAACCCATTTAGAATTTACCTAATTAAATCAAATAATATAGACACAAACCCAAACAAAGTATATACAAACAAACCCAATTATAATTTACCTAATTAAAGCTTAAAAATCAAATAAATGGAGCAATTACATGAATTAGGTAGATACTACTTACTAACTGAAAAGCAAATCGAGCAAAGAGAATAGCAAATCGAACAAGTCGCGGGCCAAACCGAGCTTTCGAGCTTTTCTTCGTGAATTAAGTATTGAGGAACAAATCGAGCTAGGGTTCTTCGTGAGTTGTTCTTGATGTGTTGTTCTTGTTCGATTTAGGGTTCCGATTGTAAGAGTGTGTGGGACGGAGGTGAGGAGGTGGTCATCGGAAGTAGAGCAGGTGGTCGTGGTGAGTGGTGGTGCAGGAGAGAGCGAGAGAGAGAGAGAGATAGCGAGTATCGAGAGAGAGAGAGTATCGAGAGAGTTTAATTTTTAGTTTTAGGTTGTGTTTAATTTGTCTAAAGGGGAATAATTGTGTAGAGCAGTAGAGGCCGGGAAATATTTGGCCAAAAGGGGGGAATTTTGATTTAGAGGTGAAAATTTTAGTTAAGGGGGAAAACCAAAGAAGGCCCGCTTGTTTTGTTTTTTAAAGGCTGAGTTTAGACATCAGTTTTAAAAATAGTGATGTTTACGAAACATAAAGACATCAGTTTAATTATGGGCGATGTTATTACATGTTTTAACATCAGCGGCATTTACAACCGATGTCTAAAGTGTGATGTCTATTGAACTTTTTCTTGTAGTGATACTTACTGATCAACAACACACATCAATAAAATTTGATTGATATAAAATGTATCAATCACTGATAGGCTCAAAATCTCACAGGGTGTAAGCATGCTTTAGTACTCACCAAAATTAACAAAGACATATCTCAGGTTTATAAATTTTCACAAGCACAAACAAGGAATTATCAAGTACCATGTGTATTTCTTTGGGAACATAGTATCACTAACAGAGTTTAGGAGTCATCATTATCAGAAGATATTCATGAGATGCAATGCACACAATATTTACAGACTCAGAGTTTAGGATTAATGAACTAAGAGATGCTATAAATATGAAACAGTATCATGTTTGTGTTGGATTTCTGTACAGTCTAAGATTAGATCACAGATAACTCAGATTGATTCATGATTAATAACTGAAAATCATGCGTCATACATTTTCTTCATTGGTGTTCATCTCAAACAATAACATTATCAGAATTAATCAGAGTTTATCCAGCATGTTAACAGTGTTTGACTGACAAAACATGCTAACAGAGTTTGACAGTCAAAGAACAGAGTTTATATAGCAGAGTTTAAAAATTGAGTTCATTTAGCATTTAACACATCACAAAAACATAAGTAATGCATTACATAAGTGAAATTTGAGTCTAACCAGTATCTCTAGTCAAATCCAGAGATCATTCCAAGTTCATTTACCAGCCTTGTAAATATAGCTTCACTCAATGGCTTGGTGAAGATGTCTACAAGCTGTTGATCAGTAGACACAAAATGAAGCTCAATGTTTCCTTCCTCTACATGTTCTCTGATAAAGTGATACCTTATGCTGATGTGCATGGTCATTGAATGTTGTACTAGATTACCTGTCATAGCAATAGCACTTTGATTATCACAATAAATAGGAATCTTACTGTTCCTCAATCCATAATCCAGCAACTAATTCTTTTATCCATAGAATCTGAGCACAACAGCTACCAGCAGCAATATACTCTGCGTTAGCTGTAGATGTAGAAATTGATTTTTGTTTCTTACTGTACCAAGAAACCAGTCTGTCACCCAGAAATTGACAACTTCCACTGGTGCTCTTTCTATCTATCTTACACTCTGCAAAGTCTGCATCAGAGTAACCAAGTAGCTTGAAATCTAATTCTCTGGAATACCATAGACCTAAAGTAATAGTGCCCTTGAGATATTTAAAAATTCTTTTCACAGCTGTGAGATGTGGTTCTCTGGGATCAGCTTGAAACCTTGCACAGAGACAAGTTGCATACATGATATCAGGTCTACTTGCTGTCAGATAAAGAAGAGACCCTATCTTGCCTCTGTATTTGTCATATCTACTGTTGCTCCTGTATCCTTATCCAATTTAGTTACAGTTGCCATGGGAGTTAATGCAGATGAGCAATCAGGCATACCAAATTTCTTGAGAAGATTACTGGTATATTTTGCTTGATTTATGAAAATTCCATCATCTGTTTGCTTCACCTGTAGGCCTAGAAAATTACTAAGCTCTCCCATCATACTCATTTGATACCTGGACTGCATTAGCTTGGCAAACTTTGTACAGAGTTTATCATTAGTAGACCCAAAAATTATGTCATCAACATATATTTGAACCAAAAGCAGATCACTGCCAGATTTAAAGTAGAACATAGTTTTATCAATTGTACCTCTGTGAAACCCACTTTCTAGAAGAAATTGAGCTAGTGTCTCATACCATGCTCTTAGTGCCTGCTTAAGTCCATAAAGTGCTTTATCAAGCCTGTAGACATAATCTGGATATTTGGGGTCCACAAATCCTGGTGGTTGTTCAACAAACACTTCTTCTTCAAGTTTCCCATTCAGAAAGGCACTTTTCACATCCATCTGAAATACCTTGAATTTCTTATGAGAGGCATATGCTAGAAACATCCTTATTGCCTCCAACCTTGCAACTGGAGCAAAAGTTTCATCATAATCTATTCCTTCCTGCTGTGAATAGCCTTTTGCCACAAGTCTGGCTTTGTTTCTTGTAACAACCCCCTCACTATCAGTTTTGTTTCTGAAAACCCACTTAGTACCAACAACAGACCTACTCTTTGGTCTTGGTACAAGTGTCCAAACTTCATTTCTTTCAAATTCATTCAACTCCTCCTGCATTGCTGTTATCCAATCAGCATTTTGAAGAGCTTCTTCAACCTTCTTGGGCTCAGTTTGTGACAAGAATGCATGAAACAGACATCCATTTGTTGTTGCACTTCTTGTCCTTACTCTTGCATCTGGATCACCAATAATCAAATCAGGTGTGTGAGTTTTGGTCCATTTCCTAGCTGAAGGCAAATGACTTCTCTCAGAGTTTGATCCTCCCCCTTGATCCATGTTCTCCTGATTTTCTTGATGTCTTTCTTCATTCTCTGAGGCTCCCCCTGAATGTGACTGCTCAGAGTTTGAACTATCAGATTTTGGACTTTCAGAGTTTGAGTCATCAGAGTTTGATCCAGATTTTTCAGATGACTCGCTATTAGATTTTGAGTCATCACTTTGAAGTGATTCTTTATGCTCCCCCTCAACTAGTTCTTCTCTAGTATTTTATTGAAAAGTTTCTCCAGTATTTACCAGTAGAGGCTCAGAGTCATTGCTCTTGAGAATGCTACAACCTCATATGTAGTCTACTGCAAAATTCAAGGAAAGGATATTACTATCACTACATCTGACATGAATAAGGCACTGGATTTACAACAAGAGGTGTATGACATACTTGCCATAAATGCACAGTTAGAAGAATTCTTTGAATTTATCAACTACTCAGATGCAATCAATCTTGGAAAGTTGAACAGAAAGAATCTAAGGAAAGAGTGGAGCTATGTATTTGCCACTCTCCATCAAGTCTTCACTGCCAAGAAGTCTAGTTTTGAACAAATCAGTGCACCTGCGCAGCAAATTGGCTATGCTTTGGCCTTTGGCAGAAAGATTGATGTTGGACAGATCATTCTACAGGAACTATATGGGAGACTTGGTAAGAACACAGCCAAGAGAGGTACTGAAATTTTCTTTACTCGTTTTATTCAATCTGTACTCAATTTTGTAGATAATAAATTGATTGAATTGCCTGGATTAGATAAGACTAGAATGGGCTACCCTAGATCCATGACCAAACTCATTTTTGGTAACTTGGAGACTAGGAATGATGTGGATGTAAGACTCAAAATAACTCCCCATATGGAGAGTCTATTTAGGACTTACCCCCACAACATGCCAATATTTGATTCAAAATATCAGTTAGCACAACCCAAGCAAGTAGAACACAATGCTAACCCAGGGCTTGCTAATCAACCCTCTCAACCAAACACTCTACCAAACATTGAGCCAACTGCATCATCCTCTCAAAAGGGTGATGTTAGTAAAAAGAAGAGAAAGGAGATAGCTTCTGCACCATTAACCATATTATCTGAAGCAGCATTGGCTGTAGAATTAGAAAGTGAGGAACCTGAGTCACCCCTTGTCAGGCCAAAGAAGAAGAAACCTAAAACCACCTCTTCAGTCACACAAATGGTTGAAGTTGTAAAATCAGGGGCAAACAGTTCACTAGATGTATCCTCTCAACAGGGTGCATCTATAGAATCAAGCATCCTCCCCAATGCACCTACTTGTACAGAGTCAGCACCTGGGAGTGATAAGGCTGGCACCACACTGAGTGGAGAGCACATCACATTTGAAACTCCCTCTATTTCTCAGGGGGAGTTGCCAAAATCTACTCCACAAGACACTTCTCTTCCAAAAATCAAACCACCAGACAATCTCTCTCTCCGCAGAATCTGTCCACTCCTCTCTACCACCACGCAATAGCAGCTGTGCCCCATCCCCTGATGACAGCTTCGTCTGGCCACCACCACCGCCGGCCACCGCTACCTTGCAACTCCCTCACGTACACACTCACGCGGATTACATATACACACACACTTACACACACACACACACACATATATATATAATCAATTGATTTATAAACCAAAATCCCCAATTTGTATAAACCCTAATTCCTTTCTCTTTTCCCCCAATTCTCTTTCTCTTTCCCCGTTTTTTTTTTCTATCTACCGCTCCCCTAATTTGTGCTTAATGGGCTTGGCCCAATATTATATGCTAACTACTAATCATTCCGGGCCCAAATATAACACTACTTATTCACTTATAAAACTACTAAACGACTCTTATAAATCGAAACTAAATAGAACATTCAAAGAATTAAACTTTCATTTCTAAAATAAGGAATATAAAATTCCGAACACACACATATTTTTAAAATATTTTTAGGATAAAAAATGAATTAAATATGGATTTTTCAAGCTTTGATCCTTTAAATACAATAAAACTCTTAAAATCATTTTAAAATACCACAACCTCCAAATTAATTCACCCAATCATTTTAAAACTAAATAATATTATAAAGATAATATCACAAAAGATTTCATGATTTTTAATAACTCCGATAATTTTATAAAATTATCAGAGGGTCAATAATGCATGATTTAAATATATTTAAATCCTCAAAAATACAAATAAAAATACACCGACCTTCACAACTTACCCAAATCATCATATAAACACATAACCAAAATTTCATTTACATTCCACCTTCCAACAATATTCTCATAATATAATTCATAATTTATATTAAATAAATAATTCTAAATTCGAAATTTTCTAGGGCGTTATACATCTTTAATCAGCTTCCTTCTATTTAAGGAACCTGTTCTCGTATCATTTTCTTCAAACCGTAGCTTCTCAAAATGAGCTCAATACTTGTGCTTAGCTTCCTAGGGAATTTTATTTAATCCTCGCTATCACATCTCCTTTAATTTTCAAAATTTTAAAAATTCGTAGGAGAGATATTCTTCAACTGAAAATATCTGGAGGTGATAATTCAAAATTCGAATGAACCCTTATCACTTACCCAAGCTGCAGTTAATATAATCTCTTCCCAAGATTCACATGCTCTTGCGTGTGTATCTCTTTAATTACTGCTCCAATATTTCACTGCCACGTGTATATAGCTGTCTCCTATTTACCTTGACTATATAAACATATGAACGGCTTCATCTCCATTTTTACCTTTACCAAATATTTTCTAAAAACCCTTAGAGAGAGAAAAGAAGGAGGAGTCCGACGGTCACCAGCTCAATCCAAACCCTCTGTCGCCGTTTTCTTCAATCCGAGGTATGATTCTGACTCATTTCTTCTGTTCTTTAACATTCTTGATTCATTTTTCAACTATCTGCTTGCTTCGATCTTGCATGCTGTCTTTTGTCTGATAATGTTTATATATGTCTGTATCTATTCTCCATATCTCACACACACGAACGTTTACGACATCTCATTTAATGGTAGTTCAATCATCGATTCATGGTTTCATCTCTACAATTTTACTGAAAACTTTTGACTGTCTGTTTGTCTTCTATCTCAATTCGTTTCGTATTCATGTCGTGGTTCATACTTATCACTGTTAATGTACAACCTCCGTATAACTCTTAAAAGAGCTTATATGGCATAGCCACAATAGTTTAATCGTCTCTAGACCACAGGTTTCTCCTTAAGAATTCTAAGGCCTGACCTTTCTTCGTCTGTTTCTTGCAGATGTCTTCTGATTCAACACACTCTGACCACCCCTCTTCGATAAAACCTGCTCATGCCACACCTATGAGCAATAGAACTAGGTCTAGGGTCTTGATCCCCCCCCACTAGTAAACCTCAAGACATTCTAATGAAACCTCAAAATATTATCGGCCCCTTAAAACGTTTAAGCTTAATTGACTTAGAAGATGACTGGTCTGATAACGAAGAAGTATCAAAACCTGAACTCGACTTGCTTCCTGAACCTGATTTTGATAATGAGATATTCGTTGAAAGAGAGTCGTTCAAACAAGAAATTGTGCCTTTTTGCGAAAAAAACTGACTCCATCATGACTACTGTGAACATGTTATAAATACACCTACTAATACTAATTATACTAGCTTATAAGCTTATAACCAGTGGAACGCACGATTTTTTTTAATATCTATAATTATATTAATTTTTTAAAATATGTTATTAATTTACATATCAAATTGTTATTATTAATATATATATATATATATATATATATATATATATATATATATATATGTCAAGGAAGTTGGTGACCTGATGACAGGGAAGCCGGCGACCAAAGCCCCGGTGAACGGCTATCTACCGCAGGTCTTATCAGCTTATATACTAAGTGAAACCGCCTTCGGCCCTTAGCTCTCATCAAAGCCGCCCTCGCCCCACTCTTTAAAGGGGCTTACGAACGAGCGGAGGTATTTCTGGTCCTTTATCGAGAAGATATATCATAGATATTTGTAATCCATCCTTTATCACTGGGGAGAAGAAAAATAATATTTCATTGCTACAAGTATGGGTTATTAAAAAAAAAGCTCTATTTAATATTTGTACTATTTCTTGAATTTTTAAAATTTGATTTGGACTATTACAGCCCACGTGAAATTAATAAAATAATTTTTAATTTAGTGATGATTTAATAATTCTTTTAATTAAATCTACGCATAAACAAATAAGACAAGAAAGTGACGATTTTTTCCGCTGAAAAATCTATTTAATTTGTGAATTCTACTAATAATTCGTTTTCATTATAAAAATACCCTTATAATTATTTGAAGATAGTTCTACTAACAACCAAATACAATTTTAATAATAAGTGTAAGAGTGATTTTATCCAAAACTTTGATAATCGGTAGTCTGGTCCTCCGTACAACAAAGATCTTAAAATAAATAGATGAAAACTATTGTATGTAGCATAAAAAATATTTTATATTTTAATATGTTATAAACTAAAAAGTGTATTTATAATGTAATATAAAAATGAATATGTAATTATTTAAATCATATACAATAAGATTTTCTACATTGAATAACATTATCAGTGTAGGACTTTTACATTTAATAGGATCATCTAGTAGACTTTTAAGTATATCACACACTTAGAACTTTATAAATAGTATTTTAAACTAGTATACAAGTATACTATAATTAATATATACTAACCGATAACCCATGCGATGCACGATTGCTTTTAAATTTTTAATTATATTTTATTATTAAAGTTTTAAGTTGTATACATATTTTTATTATTAAAATTATTTTTTAACTTAATAAATACGTTTACTACTTTTTGAAGTTTTTTTGCGATTTTACTATTTTCTCAAAATATTTACAAAATACCTAGGTTGCATATGCAACCTTATATGTAACCTATGCAACTGAATGCAACTAAAAATTGAAAGTTAAATTTTCATTTTTTTGCCAACTTCCAATTGTATATAAGGACCGCGCAGCAACAAAAAATGAAAATTAAACTTTCAATTTTCAGTTGCAATCAGTTGCATATGCAACTGAAAACTGAAAGTTAAATTTCTATTTTTTACCAACTTCTAGTCATATATAAGGGCTGCGCAACAGTAAAAAATGAAAATTCAACATCAAATTTTCAATTGGATTCAGTTACATATGCAAACTATGCAACTAAATGCAACTGAAAACTAAATGTTAAATTTCCATTTTTTGCCAACTTCTAGTTATATATAAAGGATGCGCAGCAACAAAAAATGAAAATTCAACTTCCAATTTTCAATTGCATTCAGTTGCATATGCAACCAATGCAATTGTATGCAACTAAAAAATGAAAGTTAAATTTCCATTTTTTTATGCTGCGTAGCCCTTATATACAACTGGAAGTTGGTAAAAAATGAAAATTAAACCTGCAATTTTCAGGTGCATTCTGTTGCTATGAGGTTGCATTGTTGCAATTTTCAGTTGTATTCAGTTGCATATGAGGTTGGATGTGCAACTGAATGCAACCTGCTTCGCAATCTTTGTAATTACAAATAAGATAGTGTTTTGCAAATAAGATGGTATTTTTGCAAATTACTCTTTTTTTAAAAGTAGTATTTTTGCAAAAATATTTCTAGGCAGGGGTATTTATGCAAAAAGTCCATTTGAATTGTTACTTTAAAATACATACATATATATATATATATATATATATATATATACACACTAGCATATAACCCGTGCGATTCACGGTTGTTATAAGTTATTACTTCAAAATACATACGTATATATATAAATATTATAAATATTTTTATTTTTTTAACATTTATTTAATAGAAAAATTAAAATTTATCTAATCATTTAGACATTTTTTCGATTTTTATACAAAATTTTCTATATTGTAAGTGTTTTCCAGGTTTTGTGTAATTTTTTTACTATATAGCTTATTACTCGTGTGATGCACAGATGCATTTTGTAATATTTTTTGTTTTATTACTCATATTTTCATATATATTTTTTAATTAGTAGGAAAATAAATTATAGAAGATAATAAAATTTTGTAATACATGTTTGATAGTATTTTCAACGATAGTATTTTAATAATTAATAATATGTTGTTGACGGAAATTGAATCTTAAACTCGTGAGAGTACTTTATAAAATAATATATATGTTTAATAGAGATATGTTGTTGGTGGGATTCGAACTTGGAACATATATATTAAAAGTATTTCAAATATTAGAAAATGAATATTGTTTTAGCATTAGATCCAACGGTTCTTATTTATTTATCTTAAAATCTAACGATTGTTATTGAGTGTGCCAAAAAGAGTGACAAAAAAAGAGTACCAAACCGACAACCAAATATACCATGTTTCGCTTATAATAGTATAGTATAGTATAGTATATATATATATATATATATATATATATATATATATATATATATAGGCCTTTGCTCCATAAAGAACACTTTTAAATAAAGAACAATAAAGAACACAAATCTACACCGTTAAAAAAAACCAATGATCAGGATTAAAAGATAAATCAGGGACATAACAATCATTTTCATAATTAACTCAGACAAAACAAAAACGGAAATTAAAATTACAGTTATACAATTACACGACGTCGAGAGCACAGTACCCGAGGTCGAGAGCACAATCGTGACGGAGCATCTCTAACGGAAAGGATACGTTCTGAGCTTCTTGAGCTCGATTCACATGAAGAAACTACTGTAGAATCGAAAATTCATCGAGGTAATATATGTAATTTCTTGGATTAATTGAAATTTTAATGAAATTACATGAAATTAGGGTTTGAATGTGAAAAATGTGTTTATTTCCGATTTTGTATCAATTTTATGTGAAAATGATGTAATGATAACTTATTTCAGGTAGAAGCTAGTGTTCATTTAAGATTCTAGTTGCGATTGAGCTGGAAAAATGCATTCCAAAACAGGTATTATACTTATTTTCTGTCGTTTTGTTATTTTACAGTTTGATACATGTTTCTATGTGATTCTGTGAATGCATGTATGTTTATGTCCAAAATATATATGTGAGATGATTTGTGTTATTTGTGTGTAAAATATTTGTATGAGATGCTTTATGAGATTCCATGTTGTATTTAAACTTTGTTTTTTGTGTGTAAAATATTTCTGTTAAAGTGAGTTTTTATGTTTTTTTATTGTGGGTATGTGTGCTAGATGCTATGTCAGATTCTATGCTATGTCATTCTGTAGTAGTTATCAAGTTTGTTTGATTGTAACTGTTTGATGAATCTAAGATTATGTGTTTGTTTGAATTTAAGTATATGTGTGAGATGCTTTATGAGATTCTAAGTTATATTAATTTTAGATATATGTCTGAGATTCTATGTGAGTTTCTATATTTGTTTGTTAGAGTCAAGATTCTCTGTCTCTTGTTAAAATCTCTCTATGATCTATCCTTTTTTAAGTGGATTGTCATATTCAGTATGCTACTTGTATTAGATATCTTGAAATTTGAGGTGTGTGTATAAACCAAGATTCTAGGCTACATTTGATTTACCCTTCATGGATTTCTAGAATAACTTCATTTTCATTCTCTCTGTTGTGCCCTGTTTTTGGAGTAATGTTGTAGTTAATGATTCTATGTTTCTTTAATTGTAGTTATATGTGATAGATGCTATGTGACTATATGCTTTTTTTAAATTCTTCATTTCATTTTGTTTTCTTTTATGTGACTCTCTTTTAGGTTGTTTGATATATTTGAGTTTGATTCCATATGTTAAATGATATATATGACATGAGATTCTACCATATAAGGTATTAAATTTCATTTAATAGTAAATGAGCCCTGCGGGCCCAAAGTCAATAAGCCTCTAAATTTCATTGTTTTCTTTTAGATTATATGATGTGATTATTTGTGAGAAGGTCAATATATGTGATATTGTGTTCGTGTGTGTATATAATGATTTCGCCTACTCTGTGAGAAGATCTGTTGGGGTAAAATCTACAATGGACCACACTGCAATTGAATTAATTGGATGTGATAGGCCAGGACTACTCTCTGAGGTGAGTGCTGTTCTTACCCACCTCAAGTGTAATGTGGTAAGTGCTGAAGTGTGGACCCATAACACTCGGGCAGCGGCTGTGATGCAAGTAACTGACGAAGAAACTAGGGCAGCCATTAATAATTATGCGATTCTATGCAACTAGAAACTAGTGCACTTAGTCTTGAGTATGGCATTAACAATCAGGTTTTTATTGTAATATAAAATATATATTTGATATTTTTGTTTGTGATCCATTAATCATCATCTTAAGATTTGGCGTTATCATAAATTATTGAGCATACCATTGGCTGTGTTGGAATATCAATAAATCTGTTAATTTGATGTGTGTTTCATGACCTGATTCTCTATTCTAAGCAATCTGATCATTTTTTTTATAGGTGCCAATAAATCAAGTTATGCTCCAGAGCCTTTCGATGTTGGACGAATATTGCAGGTTGAAATTACCTCAAATGGCCAGAAAGATGCAGTTACGACTGCTGGTCCAGTAGATCCAGGTCGGTATGATTATTTCGTAAATTGGTCTGTATATTATTGTATTGGCTAGGTTGTCTTTTGCCAAACTCCTATGTGTTGATTAAAGATTTCCTTCTGGTTCATCCTTAATTAATGCTAATCATAATAAAGTTGAAATATCTCAGACAAGGTTTTAATTAGTTTTTTCCCCAATCAGCTGCTGGAGTGGGGACCTATGTTGAGACGCTTTCACGGAAATCCAATACGGAATTCAGCGTATGGCATCTTGATTCTTACAACTATTGTTACATTGTTTTTCCTGGCTAATTGAACACACCTGCACACCCACTATAGCTTGTTTCAATATTATAGACATAAATTCCTGCAGACAAAATTTACTTATGAAAAGAACAGCTGGAAATTCTGAACACAACTTAATTACCTTACAACTCTTTGATCATTGCCCTAATGAGTAATTATGAACCAGACTTGGATCATTGCCCTGATAACTATTCATGAATTGGATCAACTGAACCAATTTGTCTTTGATAATATGATGTGACCATATATGTTGTCTTAAGGGTAATAAATTATTAGTTGTTCACACTAGAAGTTTTAGAGCACCATTTAAGCATATAAGAATAGTTGATGGAGTAAGATTTGATGGATCTTTACCTGGTGAGACAGTTGATGGAGTTGTAGCAAATTTGCTATCAGGTGTGGGGTATAATTCTACAGAAATACATGCAAATTGATTGGTATTGCTGCTTGTATAGAAGTTCAGCTTAACTGTATTAGAATAGTTTAAGCTGTCACTACCGTTTTCAAGGTAAACTCAGTTCAAATAAATTGTTTTACAGGTTGTCATTTCCCAAATGAATGGTAGGAATTACTCATCACATTCCGTTCATCTGTTTCATGTGGGGAAGTTGAGAGTAAAACTTTGTAGAGGATGGATAACAAAAGCTAGGATGGATAATCATCCATAGTTTATTAAAATATTGTGGCCCCGCCAGGGGCACCTATCTTAATAAAATATTAAATTTTTCATAGTTTACCTTGATTATTACCAATTTTATTAAGATAGGTGCCCCTGGCGGGGCCAATTGCATATAAAACTGTAGAATCTATAATAGAATCACAAAATCATGGACGGAATCACTTTCACCAAATAAACATCTATTCCATGCACCAAAACTACCAAGAATCTTGGTATGATTCTGAAGTCGCTTGGCAGCACTGTATGAAAGAGCCAAATAATAGCAAAATATTGAGAACATAAATATAGAATACATAATCACCATTCAGTATTACAACAGACATACATCTTAGTAACTCAGTTCAAATAAATTGTTTTACAGGTTGTCATTTCCCAAATGAATGGTAGGAATTACTCATCACATTCCGTTCATCTGTTTCATGTGGGGAAGTTGAGAGTAAAACTTTGTAGAGGATGGATAACAAAAGCTAGAGACTCGTATTCCACATCTATGCAGGTATATGTTACCGATCTTTAGTCCTTTACTTTCTACTCGACCTGCTTTGAAAAAATTGGAGATCTGCATATCACTATTATATTTTCATGCAAGATCTGAAAAGTAATCTTGTGCCGTGACTTTGTTATTGTAAATTTGTAATATGTTGGATCCACTCTTTTTGAACTTTTACAAGTCCAACTATGCAAGAACAAGCAATAATAAGTTTCCCGTGCTCTGAAACGAAAATAGCTGTGTGGATTTAGAGGCGGGGGAAATTCTGCAGCCAAGTCTTTGTTTTGGCAAGCAAGGAAAGGTCAATCCTTTGTGTTGGTGTTTGATTCAGAGCGAGATAGAAATGCAGTCCTTGTCCTGGCCAGAAGATACGCTCTTGACTGTAACGTATGAAACTTCATCTATCTTGCTTTCAGTACTCTAAAAAAGATTTACATTCGTTAAATATACATTTTTACGATTTTTTCATATCAATATATCACACTGTGCTAAAACAATTAATTGGATTTCACAGGTTGTGCTTGCTGGGCCTGACGATATAGCATCTCTATACATCTAACCAGTTGATTTGTAGATTTGAACTAATTGTGAGAGTATAACAAGGGGGGTTTTCAAGTGTGATTTAGCTAGTAGTTTGCTAGGGGGGATGGAAATGCCATTCAACTAACGTGGTTACATTTTTTTTAGGCATAGTTTTTTCTTTTGCCTTGTTATTGGTTGTAACTTTTGTTTTTGTTTTTGTTTGTATGGAATCTTTTAATGCTTCATTCTATAGAAGATTTAATGTGGCATTTTGGCTTTTGATCTGAATAAGCATCCACTCATTATCTGGATAGAAAAGAAGAGCAAAGATGTAGAAACACCTTTTTTTTAAACAAGATGTAGAAACACCTTGTTTGAAGGATACAAGTTTAAATTTTTAAACACAAAGGGTATCCAAACTTATTTCACACTTATTTCTTGCTTTGATTACTTCCATTACATCTTAACCAAACACCAAAATGAATCTGCAATATCAAACTATAAGGAGAAGCTAGTACTGAAATGCATGTCAACATTTTCATCTTACACAAAATCTCATCCAGTTGAACAAAATAGAACAAGCAAGCAAATGCTACAAAGTAATAGCAGAGCTAGCTAGATACAATGTGTATTGGTTACATCAGTAACAAAATTCCCAGCAAGAGTTACATCTCTACATACAAAGACCAAAACTCGCATATACAACTACTAGTAGTTACAACCAACACAGAACAGAGACTGCATCACAGCCCATGATGCTCGTCATTCAATTAATCTTTTGCTACTGACTAGCAGCCTAACACGGGATTTGTGGATCTGTCCGAGTGAGTAACCGCCTAAGATATTCTACACCTCTACTTCTGTGTCATTTAACACCCTATAATCACCTCAAATTTTAAGGAACGATAAACTAACGTGCAGTGAAAGATCTTTACCAACCTACAATCACCTTGAATTATACAAAATGATGAACTAACGTGCACTAAAAGCTCTTTGCTAAAAATATCTAATTCCGCTGCTGCCACTTGTAGAACCCAAATCCATTATTGCTAGTCTCAACAGCAGCCTCATCAGTGGAGTCTGATCCACTACCTAGTGATTCATCAGAACTTTCATCTAGAAGAACTTTCACTCTATCAGCATTCTTAACAATCCAATCTGTGAACTTGAGAGAGGATGCCCAATCGGCCAGAGCCTACCGTGTAGATTCCTCTGTAAAATCTTCCCATCCTTGCTTAGAGAACTTCTTTCTGTCTGGCGTTTTGTGGAAATTTGAATAAAATTCTTGCTGATTTTTCGTCTTTGTTGATGGAGGGGAAACCAAACCTGAAACAGCATGATCAAACAAAAGGATAGGCCATGAACCATATTTATGCACATGGAGATATAATATCATTAATTACAAAAGATCTTTAAGACGACATACTGAAATTTTGCAGTTTACAATAAAATAAATGTACATATAAATTTTCTAAGGAAAAGGGACCTGAGAAGGTACAAGGAAGACATGCATGTGGCAAAGTAATACCTTTAACAGGAGAATCGATCCATTTAGTTGAACTCCTTGGACTATTCGGGCTGAGATTTTGATGACGATTCGTCGTTCCTGGCCTACTTAAAAATTCTGCACGACCATGTTTGCAGTTGCTCATCCACGAGTTGGCTCCTGAGGGCTTTTATATCCAGTAAATGAGAGATGCCTACAAGCACAATAGTGAGACTCAAAATCTGAAAACGGGATGATATCGGAAATCACTATGTATACTTCTAACTCCATTTAATTTCTCTTAAATTGCTCACTCACATTTGGCCAACATTATATCCTTGTTTAGTCAGTCCAATCAAACTCCGTTTTACTTCATAGTAGTCCCAAAAAACAAACTCTATGGTTTTATCATTCATCTAACCCTGTTCAGCCCCATTAAAATGTTGTCAAATGCCCTGTAAAAATACTCTTGAATATCAATTTGTGAACGTCATCCTATATTTTAATACCCTTATTTGAGAGCTGGCTAGATTTTGTGTTTATGAAATTTCTGCAATATCCTTGTTACTTTTTGGTCCAATTCATAGTACTGGTAACTTAATATTGATTATAAATGCATGGTCAGTTGTACCTTCTTATCACAATTTTCTATAGTTTATTAAAATATTGTGGCCCCGCCAGGGGCATCCCAACCAAATAATTACTAACAAAACCAACCATCGAATCATCCATGGAATCATTTACATCGATTATTACCAATTTTATTAAGATAGGTGCCCTTGGCGGGGCCTATTGCATAACTAATATATCCAATCAAGAACCAGAAAATATGTTAATATTTCAGACAAGTAAGACAATTATAGCTATAAAAGAAAACTAAATGAAATGAAGAATCTAACAAAAATAGAAAACTCACATAGCATCTACCACATATATCTACAATTGAACAAGTATAGAAACTCAAATAGAATCTCAGATATATAGTTACAGTTAATATAACATAGAAGCTCATAAAGCATCTCATATGTCATATATATTACCCGTAGAATCTAACATAGCATAGAATCTAACATAACATCTAGCACAAATATTTTACACAGAAACAAACAAACCAATGAAAATCTACTACAAATAAAATCTCATTATTACTCGTAGCATCTCACATAGCATCTAATACACATATCAACAATAAAACACAACAAAAACCCATTCAACATATATCTTATACTAAAAAACAACATAGAATCTTACAAACCATCTCAGACAAATATTTACACATAAACAAACACATTATCTCACACAAAACGTCACTGATATACATATACACTAAAAAAAACGCAGAATCTCACGTAGAAACATGTATCAAACTGTAGAATCACAAAACGATAAAAAATAACTATAATACCTGTTCGAGAATACATTTTTCGAGTTTAATCCTTACTTTAATCTCAATTAACCCTAATATCATGTAATTTTGTTGAAATTTCAATTTATTGAAGATTTTATGCAAAATTACCTCGATGAAGCAAGAATCTCAAAGCGAATCTTCAAATTAACGAACAGATCTCACAAGTTTACGATTTTTCAGTAATTTGCAGCTGATTTCCGATTTGAAAAAGCGAAGAATGAGTATTCTTTCCGTTAGAACAACTCACACCTCTCTCGTCCTGCTCTCTCTCGAATTGTGTGTATAGTCTGAGCTGTGGTTGCATCGTGTACTGTTTTTATTTAATTTATTTTTTATTGACCATTTTGCCCCCATCCATCTTTTAATCCTGAGCGTACGTTTTTTTGTTTTTAATTCAATGGTAAAGATTGGTGTTCTTTATTGTTCTTTATTTAAAGTGTTCTTTATGGAGTGCAACTCTATATATATATATATATATATATATATATATATATTACATAAAAATTATTTTTTTAAACTTTTACTTAATAGAAAAAGTAAAATTTATCGAATAATGTAGACCCTTTTTCTATTTTTATACAAAATTTTCTAGATTGTAAGTGTTTTCCAGATTTTGTGTAACTTTTTACTATATAGCTTATTACTCGTGTGATGCACGAATGTTTTATTTTTAATATTTTTTGTTTTATTACCCATATTTTCATATTTATATTTTAATTAGTAAGAAAATAAATTAAAGAAGATAAAAGAAGTATTATAATACATGTTTGATACAATTTTTAACGATATTGTTTTAATTAATAATATGTTATTGACGAGAATTGGATCTTAAACTTGTGAGAGTAATTTATAAAATAATATATATTTAATAAAGATATGTTGTTGGTGTGATTCGAACTTCGAACCTATAAGAGTATTCGAAATATTAGAAAGAAATGTTTTTGTTTAGGATTAGATCCAATTGTTCTCATTTATTTATCTTAAAATCTAACGATTGTTATTGAGTGTACTAAAAAAAGTGTATCAAACCGACAAACAAATATACTCTAATTTGGTTATAATATTATAATATAGTATATATAGATGTATAATGCATATATTCGTTTCATTAAGGGTAAAAATATGTATATGAAGAATTTTCTGTTTTTTAATGTTACCTTCCATATACATTTAAAGATTGGAATTTAAAATGCTAATATCATTAAAAAAAATAAAATAAAATTATTTTCGAAATGAATAAATAGTTATTTGTTGATAATTGAAATCAATAATTGAGTAATATATTTATTTATTTATAAATAAATAATTTCATAAAATAATATTAATAAGTATTATTTTATCCAAAAAATATTTACTACTCGTATTATCTGAGGTTCTAGCAATAACAAGAACGTGGATTGGTACAAACATACAACCATACAGGAGGGTTTGGTTAAGGTGATTTGTTGGATAAATTTATGTCCAACCGGCAACCATAACGCTAGTTGTTGAGAGGGATACAGAGACAAAACATGTGAAACATGCATCGAGTGCTTTGTGAATTGTGATGAAATGAAAGCAACCAGATTGATGTATATAGGTGTTCATTTTGTGTGTGAACTACAGGTGTTCCTTACCCAAACTGTCCCATTGGACCATCGAAGTTAGGGACCTAGAAATATATATATTGGTTTCATTTATTTTTATACATTTTTTTAAAGTATTTAACACGCATTTTAAGGTACATAATTAGTATAGTTCTATAGTTTATTTTTAATTTTTTTTTTCTTTTGTATAAAGTAGGATTGTTCTATTTTTATACAGAAAAAAAAGAAAATTGTAAAAATAAGTTATGTAACTATAATAGTTATTAGTCTTAAAATACGTGTCACGCCCTCATCCTCCAATATATAGAAATCATTGGGACGGAACGAAGGAAGTAATTTTTTATATTTATATATTATTTTAGGTTTTTATAAAAAATTGAAATCAATTTTGCATTTTTGTAAATTTAACATTTCCCTTCTTCCATTCTTGTTCATTGATATAGGATAAAGTGTAACAAAATTTGAGACATTGTTGCAAAAAATATATGATGTTTACATTTGAGTTAAAATAGATTATATTTTTTTAAAATAATCTCACATTTTCTTAATTTTTTTGAACTAGCTTTATTATACAAGTTTACAAAATTTAATCACTTCAAAATTAGAATGAGTCCATTGATGCTACTAGTAATTAGTAAGTAGTTATTGTTCATTTATTTAATTTTAAAATTTGAAATTATTTAAATTTCTTTTCAATATATTTTTAAAAAATTGAACAAGGACTTCATGAATATTTCCGTAGCGATCCTCAAAATTCGAAAGACGGACCATGAGGTGAACTGATACTTAATTTATATGGATGAACTGAAATCTAGAAAAACAAAACAAAAAAACTGTTTTATGTTGTGTTAAATTTTAAGGAAATGACAAAATAATAATTTAATTTAACTTGACTTCACTCAGAAAAAATTGTTATAGCGATTAATTTTTAATTTTGCGCAACACTTCTTTCATGTACCTCTATATTCCAAAATTTTCCTTTGTAAAAATATTAATCTGGAAAATGATTACTGTTTTTCTTATTTTTCTTGGCACAACTCTGATTGATATTAATACCATATATTTTTAGTTTAGTTGCCACGGGGCAATGGCCACTTCATACCCCACCTACTCTACACTGTATATCTCTCCCAGTGGTGTAAAAAGCGGAAATCGGATTTAATCGGTAGAGGTACTGTCCAGAGATTAATCGGGAATTAATCGGGTATTTGGGAATTAATCAGAATAATTAATCGAATAATCGGATTATTAATCAGTTCGGTAACCTATGGAACAGGGATTAATCGGTGATTAATCGTGATTAATCACCGATTTTTAGAACAGAGATCTCTCCCAAGTCAAAACATATCTCTATTATCAGAAATATATACTCCGTATTAGATAATGTTTATAAAAAAAACGTGTATAAAAGTTAACATAATATGACAGCCCCTCAAAATGATAAAATGAATAAAAAACGACTTCAAAGATTGGATTTTAGCCAGGTCCTATTTTTCGTTACTCACTATGTGTTTTTTCTAAACAATTACACCTGTAGATTCGGATAAATTAATATTCAGGTACATATTATATGTGTAACATATATTTTATGTTTATTGAAAAATTCAACCCTCAATATTATGATTTTAAAAATTATACAGTTAACTTTGATAAGTGAAATTTAATTTACCGAGATTAAATATATAAGCATTGTGTGTTTATATGTAAGCAGAACCGTTGTACGCTAGTACTACAGCTGTCTCTTTATACTTTGCCCAATTGAAATGTCGGCCCTGTTCATAACATGAGACAAATTATAAATTTACGTTTAATCTATAAGATCAAATATAGTCATGAGTGATCTTGTTGGATTCGTATTTATAAGTACTTTAATACAGTGAAGTTTTTATATTTAATACTAATACGAAATTGAAGATATTAACAATCAAAAGTGTGCGTTGGCAAACGTGTCCAACTCAAATGGGAAAAATATTTAGAGACAGAGGGAGTATACTTTAAACACAACTTTACACTTTGTTCAGTTGTTGTGTGTACATATATTGTTTGTTAGGACAAGTCATCTTCTCCATAATTAATGAACACAACGTAGCGTAAATAATATTCTCTCCGTCCCAAAATACATGTCCCTTTTCTAAAATAAATTTGTATCAAATTATATGTCTTTTTTCTCTTTTCAATGCAAATTTAAGTGTAATTTTACAAAACTATCCCTACATTTATTGTATCAAAAATTTGACTTTTTTAAACTTAACTCTATTATCATTTTCCAATGTATTAAATAAGAGTATTAGTTGGAAAATTTTACCCAACTAACTTTATCTTAATATGTGTGCTTTTTAGAAAAGGGACATGTAATTGGGATGGAGTATTATTTTAAAATTTTACCCAACTAACTTTATCTTAATATTGTGTGCTTTTTAGACAACCAGATTGAGTATTACTACGGAGTATTACTAACTTTCGGTTTTTAAAAATAATAATTGAATGATTTTTAATTTCTAGTCAAAAATTGGTCAATTTGACCACTAAAAAATACATGTAATTTGGGACGGAGGGAATATTATATAACCTGAAATGAATTCCAAAAATGTTCCCGAATATAATAAGGTGTGATTATATTTGTAGTATTCATATATAGGCCATTGTTCCGTAAAGAACACTCTTATATAAAAAATAAGGCTTAATGACCTTTTGGCCCTTCAATTTTGCGCAATTATAGTCATAATGCCCTAAGGTTTAAAATCGTTCCTTTTCGCCCCTCCAACTTAAAAAATGTACCTTTTAGCCACAAACCGTCGTCTTTATAAGCCTTTAAAAGGCGACGGTTTTGTGTCAAAAAGACGACGGTAAAGTGGCTAAAAGGTATATTTATGAAGTTGGAGGGGAAAAAAAGAACGACTTTAAACCTTAGGGCTATATGGGTATAACTGCGCAAATTTGAAGGGCCAAAAGGTCATTAAGGCAAAAAATAATAAAGAATACTATGTAATCATTTATTTTGTAATCATTTATTTCAATCTATCCAATAGCGGGACACCAATACAAAAAGTTCTTATTTTTTACCCTCTATTCATTTAGAAAAAAAAACAAAAAATTTTTCAAAAAATCAATGTCATGATGACGTCACTGCTGATATCATATGAACAATGATTTTTTTTTTTTTTATATTTTTGTTTTTTTACTGAACGGATAGAATGTAAAAAAATAAAACTTTTTGTATTGAGTGTCATTAAGGAATTCTTAAATTAAATATGCGTGTTATAAAGGTATTCTTTATTATTCTTTATACATTTGGGAATCATTTTGGAAACAATTTTGGGACTAGCATATTTCATAATAATTTTTTGAAAAATGGTATAGTTACATAAAGTTGCACAAAACCTTTATAAAATGATAAGTGTCTCAATGTGATTAATTATAATTCAATAGGTCAATTGCATTCACATTAGTATCAACCTATAAAAACATATATTTTCTGTGGACCTAGCACTTACTCTAATACTATACATATTCAACCAATCAACCCTGGCACCAATCATTTGACGTCTCTTGTGGCTTTCTTTCTTCTCTCCTCTACAAAATCCACATCCATTTCCCATTCTTCCTCCTATCAAAAAGTCTCTGCTACAAACATATCAACTCTTTTCTGCTTGTGTCTGTTCACACATAATATATTTCTTATAATTGTCCTACATGTTTAACATTTACATTCTTCAACAAGAGTAAGGAGAACTAGAGAGAAACGTAAAGAGTCGGATCCACAACAGACAATTGTTGCAGTATACGGAAAACAAGATCAATTTCACTGCTTCTACATACATGTCTGCAGTTGTAACGGAAGCAATGATGATAAATCCTAGTGTTAACAACAGCACAACAACAGAATCATCACATGCAACAACTTCAAAACTAGCAATTCAAACTGATGTGGAGTTGATAAAATGTGATTGTTGTGGATTAACAGAGGAGTGCACGGCAGCATACATAACAATGATTTGCCAACGGTATCAAGGTAAATGGATATGCGGATTGTGTGCAGAGGCGGTGAATTATGAAATGAGATTCTTAAACATAGAAGATGCGTTGATTCAGCACATGAGCTTTTGCAGCCAGTTTAAATCTGCAGTTCCTCCTCCTAATCCAGCTGTTCATCTGATATCAGCGATGAGACATATTTTGAGACGGAGCATGTCGCCTAAAAAACACGGAGGATTAAATCGATCCAAGAGTAGTACTGTTCCGGTTCTGTCTTCGTTGTCTCAGCTGCTTGATCAAAATCATGAAGCGGATAGATCAGAGCACCCGAGGGCAGAGTTGTGATTTGTATGCTTACTTTTTGTTCCTGTCACCAGAACAAGCATGCATGCCGCATGTTTTCTTAATAAATAATCAAATTTAGCGTATATATTGTGTCTTGAATATGTTTATGCAGTCTGGTATATACAAGTAACTTCAATTTTTAGGCAAAAGAACTCGGTTTTATAGTTTCATGACCGGATAATGCCATATTAAATCTAGTAATTTCTATCACAGAGGATTTTAAATTTGAAAATGCAAAATGCACTACTAGAATTGGTAGATATAACATCACACCTTTAACATCAGTTAGAAATGTCACTGATGTTAAAAGTATTTTAGACATCGGTTGTTACTTTACCGATGTTAAAGCATATTTCAAACATCGCTTATAATAACAACCGTTGTCTAATCTCCAATTTTAAAAATAAAAAACTGACAGCGTACTACCTTCCCCTTTTATACACAAAAAAAATTTCATTTCCCCCCTTAAATCAAAATTTCACTTCTCCCCATTATTTCTCTCTACTCTTAGCCAACAGAACTCGAACTCAATCTCTCTTTTCACTCACATGCCGCCTCTCTCACTCTCAACCCTCTCTCTCACTATCTCCCTCTTTTTTCTCTCTTTTACCCTAATTTACTCAATTATAAACCCTAATTAGTACGAATCCAACTTAATTAAGCACGAATCGGAGGTTGGAGCTTGGAGTTTGAACCCTAATTAGTTCGATTTAGAACTTTTCTTCATAGACCCGGAGCTTTCTTCACGGTAAGACATCTAAAACCCTAATTTACATAATTATAAATTATGTGGTATGATTTGAGTTGCTGCTGGGTGTTTATATAAACCGTGTATGTATATTCGTTGTGTGTGTATATATCAGCGATTGGGTATGTGTGCGTTGCGTGGCTTTTATTCTTCTGGGTTTGAGCTCGATTTCAAGCTTGGTTCAGTGGTCTGGTGTTGATTTGGACTGGGTAAAGCTGCGTGTGTAGGTATCAAAGGCATATAAAGGCTGTACTATAGAGGCGGAAAAGCGGTGTTAAGGGAGTAGATGAAGAAGAGGATTGGGGAGGTTTGGACAAGAGTTTTGGGTTTTCAAAGGAGTTTAATAGTTGTTATGAAGTTGGGAAAGAAGTTGGAAGAGGGCATTTTGGGGTATACTTGTGCTGCTAAGTGTTTGAAGGGTGAGCTTAAAGGTCAACAAGTTGCTGTCAAGATCATTTCTAAGTCTAAGGTCTTACACTTTCACCTTGTACACTCTGTGTTTTTGACAAATGTTTTGAGTTATCTATTTGTGTTTATAAAAAATGTGGTCGCATAGATTCTTGAGGCGGATTTTTTGGATTTCGTTAATCGTATATTTGGGTTAATTACAATTACGAGTGCTTAGGAGAATATGTTTTCTTCAAGTTAACTGCATTTAAGATGAAACAACAGTGATCTCAATTAGAATCCAATGACACATCCTTTCTATCTGCATTCATCTTTGTTGTGGCCCTAGCTAAATTGAAGCATCCTTTTCAGTAAGCTTAAAATTTAAGAATTCCTATACTTGTTCACATGTATGACACCTCTGCGTGCCAAGCAATATATTGTTACCTGAAATATTTTTCCCTATTATATCCTTTAAATTCAGATGACAACGACAATTGCAATCGAGGATGTGGTGGTCACCGTGAACATATTGAGGAAGAACTATATTTGGAAAATTTGAAGGTTCTTTTTACCGTATCCTATATGAAACTGATAAACAATAAGAAAACATATTTGTTCCTGTGGTGTTATATCGGACCAGTTGAACATATGCTTTACCTATCTAGTCTTTTGTTTCTCAAATATAATCAAATTTTCTGCTGTAATCAGGTCTCTGAGGCAATGACAACCAAATTTGTTAAGGTTTAACAGCTACGTGAATCTCTTGTTTCTTCTATCTGTACAAGAGGAATAAACTTTCGTGGACATAAACATGGACTTTTGACTTGTTACCCGGACACAAATTTGGCAATCACTAAGTAGCTAATGGAAGCCAAGGGAATAAAGTAGCTACCTGTTGTTAATCGTGGAGTGGATTTTAAAGAAGAAAGGAAGCACAGACTTATAGCTGCTTGTTGTTAATCAGGTCATGAATCATGATCATTTTCGCTTTTTTACTTCTTGTTTTTAAACACGCTATATTTTAGAAATAGGTAACTATATGTACTGTTATCAAGTTTAGCGTTACGATTGCATTATAATACTAATACTACTAGATAACTTTTATCTCTCTCCCCACTCCCTCTCCCCTGAAAACTTTTATCTTGATTATTTCTAATGTTTTACAACTGCCTGAAGAGTTCTAGCACCACTACTGCTAAGTGTTCTTAGTTTCCATGCCTTTGAATATTAATTCTTCCATTGCTGTGGTAGAAGGCACTGGAGACCATTGCTGTGAATATATGACTGGCGGTTGTGTTGTTGTGCTTGGGAAGTACGTGTCCTCTCTTACTGGGTTTTTACAATATTATCTGTATCAAAAGATTGGAAACAAAATTTCATTTTTTTTCTTCTTGCTATTGACAGAGTGGGTAGAAATGTAGCTACTGGTATGACTGGAGGTCTGGCATACCTTCTTAATGAGGACGATACTCTAATCCCCAAGGTTGGTTCATAATTGCGTTAAATGCACAGTGCTATTTTTTAGTTGCTAAACTGTGGTGTGACTTAAACTGGAACAGGTAAATAAGGAGATAGTAAAGATCCAAAGAGTGGTTGCCCCTGTTGGTCAAATGCAGCTGAAGACCCTTGTTGAATCTCACGTTGTAAGTAAAAATTAATGCTCCTGGACAGCGATCTATACAACTTTTTCTAAAAGAATTTCAAGTAGCGGGCGTGGGAGAAGGAACAACAGGGGGATGTTTTTTGCATGCAAGAGGGCTTGGCATTTGGGCTCAATACAGTGGAGAGTTTGCAAATCCGACAACATTTTGTCCATCTTTTAAATAATTCAATGTAGTTTCGATATTGGATGGTTTGGATTATATAATTAGTTTCGATATTGGATGAATTGGATAATGTAGTTGACCGATTGAATGCATATTTGGTTTTGGTATATTGGTTTTTTCGATTTTGACATATTATTTATCTAGTTTTGGTATATTATTTATCGAGCATTGAGTAATATTAAACATCAATTATGTAACAAGAAAAGATGTTAAAGGAAATATTAAACATCAATTATGTTACAAAAACCGATGTTAAAGGTTATATTACACATCAGTTTATTTATTGAACTGATGTCTAAGCTGCTATTAAACATCAGTTCTCCAATAAAAACCGATGTTAAATAACAAGAAAGACATCAGTTTTTTTAAGAGAACCGATGTCTATAGACATCTTTAACATCGGTCAGAAACTGATGTTAAAGACCCCCCCTTTATCTACACCGACATAGACATCGGTTCTGACAGACTTTTAACATCGGTCAAAAACCGATGTTGTAGGGGGTATTTCCAGTAGTGATGCTAGTATATCCAATATCAAGAGGTGCAGGCCTAGTCTTGCAAAGCCCCGAAGGGTCAAGAGTTAGGTTACAGCATAACCAAATAAGTTTTTAAAGTCCATAAAGGACCTTGGATGTAAGATAAGATGAACAATTAGGCCACATGTGGCCACTTAAGCCATGAAAGGCTAACAACAAACCTTGAATCTCAACTTAGGATCAAGGAATCCAGGGGCATCCTTGGTCAAGGCAAAGGAGTCCAAGAAAACCAGGAAGGTCTGATTACTAACTTTGGAACCTTGTCTTTATCTTTGGTAATCTCTGAGCAAGCATTGAGTATCGTCCTCATAAAGGAGAGGAGCAAGGTTTAGAAACCTATCTACTATGTAAGCAAGGTATTGCATGGAGCTGAGTTGAATTACTCAGCTAACAATTTGTTTTGGCATTAGAAGCAGTATCAAGGAAGCTACGACCATACTTCCATGCAAAAAAAACTGAAGTCCTGATGGACCAACCATAAAGGAACATAATCCACTACCCAAAAACCAGTGGTATGTACATCAAGGGGGAATCGAACTAGGAGAATTTGATGTTAAGTACAAGCCTAGGACGACCATCAAATCCCAGGATCTAGCTGACTTCGTGGTTGAATATACCATTGACAACCAAGAAGTCGGGGGGTAGGAGGTAATAGACCAGGAAGGTCAGCAAGGTGAGAAACCCCTGGAAGAGAAGAAGGAGTATTGGATGCTCTATTTTGATGGGGCATCAAAATAGAGCTCTGGTCAGATATAGGCTCGTCATTCTCGTTCTGAAACTTACTTCCTTCTCGAGGTACCATCTCCTGCCCCCCGACTTCTTGGTTGCCAATGGTACATTCAACCACGAAGTCAGTTAACACCTTAGCCTCAATGGCTGTCTGAGGCTTCTGTGTGATGTCCTCTGTTGGCCCTTCTTGGTGTTCCTTACCTCTGCGGACATCCATGTCTTCAATCGGAAGGAACTGCCCCCGACTCCATCAGGAGGTAATAGACCAGGAAGGTCAGCAAGGTGAGAAACCCCTGGAAGAGAAGAAGGAGTATTGGATGCTCTATTTTGATGCTCCATCAAAATAGAGCTCTGGTCAGATATAAGCTCGTCATTCTCGTTCTGAAACTTACTTCCTTCTCGAGGTACTATCTCCTGCCCCCCGACTTCTTAGTTGCCAATAGTACATTCAACCACGAAGTCAGTTAACGCCTTAGCCTCAATGGCTGTCTAATTCTGTGTGATATCATCTGCTGGCCCTTCTTGGTGTTCCTTACCTCTGCGGACATCCATGTCTTCAATCGGAAGGACCTGCCCCCCGACTCCATCAGGAGGTAATAGACCAGGAAGGTCAGCAAGGTGAGAAACCCCTGGAAGAGAAGGAGTATTGGATGCTCTATTTTGATGCTCCATCAAAATAAAGCTCTGGTTAGATATAGGCTCGTCATTCTCATTCTGAAAATTACTTCCTTCTCGAGGTACTATCTCCTGCCCCCCGAATTCTTGGTTGCCAATGGTACATTCAACCATGAAGTCAGTTAACGCCTTAGCCTCAATGGCTGTCTGAGGCTTCTGTGTGATGTCCTCTGCTGGCCCTTCTTGGTGTTCCTTACCTCTGCGGACATCCATGTCTTCAATCGGAAGGACGTGCCCCCCGACTCCATCAGGCCTTAACGAGGCTACATAACAGCTTCGTGCCATCTTTTGATCACCTTTATGTTCTCCAACACCATTCCTGCTTGGGAACTTGATCTTCGTATGATAAGTTGAGGCAACAGCCTTGAATGCATGAAGTCCAGTCCTTCCGAGGATAGCGTTGTACGTTGAAGCCGCCTTGATTACCAAGAAGTTCAACATCTGAGTGGCCTCCTTGGCCTCCTGTCTAATAGTTATAGGCAACTGAATAGTCCCTAAAACTTTGGATTCTACTCCATTAAATCCATATATAGGCATGTGATTAGGGGTCAACTGAGAATCAGTGTATCCCATCTTCACAAACGCATCATGAAACAGAATGTCAACGGAAGCTCCATTGTCTATCAAGACTAGCTTCACCTCTGAGTTTCCAATCACAGGAGTTATGACCAACGGGTCATCATGGGGGAACTTCACCCCTTCCAAGTTTGAATCATCGAATCTGATTGCTACCTCAGTTCTTTCAAGCTTCGGTGTTTCTCCAACAATGTGCATTACCTCTCTGGCATAAGCCTTTTGAGAGTTCTTGGTTGTCCCAGCCGCTGTCGGGCCTCCCGAAATCATATGGATACTGGCCCTTGGGGTTGTGGGTTGTGATCTTGATCGTCATCCCTTTTATAATCTCTAATTTGATTACCACGATCTTCACACTTAGTGAAGTGGCTCAGTTTCCCTCTACAGATCAAAAACTCGATCTCCTCTTTGAGTTGCTTGCAATCATCAGTGTCATGTCCCACATCTCTGTGGAATATGCAATATTGATTCTTGTTTCTCTTTGCGGGATCACCCCTGAGTGGCTTCGGCCATAGGAAATCCTTATCCTTCTCAATGTCCAACAAGATTCGACTCCTAGGAGTATTCAACCTTACATACTCAGTGAACCTTGGTGCTTGGTTGTTTTTAGGGGGAGAGTTAGAGTCTTTGCTAGTTAGGGGATACTTGTCCCTAGCATCACCCTTCTCTTCTTGGAGTTGTCATTGTTCCAATTGCTAATGTCAGATGTATCTTTCCTCATGCTGTCTTCACCCTTAATATACTTGCTTGCTCTCGGCTGGAGCTCAGTTATGTCCTCTGGGGGATGTTTGGCTAACGACATCTTAAAATAAATGTTGGTCGTTATGTACTATAAGGCCACCATGGCTATCTTGTTCTCTAGATCAGAGATACCCAATGTCTCCTTGGTGAATCTCTTGATGTAATCCCTCAAGTTTTCACTCTTCCCTTGCACTACGTTCATAAGAGAGGCAGAGCTTTTCTCGTGGATTCCCCCACTAATGAACTGGCTGATGAAAGCATCGCTTAGCCCTTCAAAAGAGCATATAGAGTTTGGGGGAATACGGCTATACCAACGCTGAGCCATCCCGGCTAAGGTCTGAGGAGATGACCTATACTTAAGAGCGTCACTTACTGGTTGTAGAAGAAGTGCATTTGAAAAAGTTCTCACGTGATTAGCGGGATCACCCGTTCCATCATAAGCCTTTATAGTAGGCATCTTAAACTTCTTAGAGATGTGAGCATTCATCACCTCCTCAGTAAACGGGGGTGTGAGATCATCAGGATCTCCAAGTGGCATCAGATCCTTGGGGTTATGCCTCGGGGTTTCCACCCTTGTTGTTTAACCAGTTGAGGCATCAGCCCTTTTCTGTCTCCTTGATGACCTCTCCAAGTTTATAATGGGAATCCTCCCTGTGGTCAGAGGGGGTTGAGTGTGATTCAATCTAGCTTGTTCCCTCGCTATATCTTCCTTCAACTTTAAGATCTCGGCCTCATAAGCCTTGATCATTTTAGCAGTTGTCAAAGATGGTCCATTATGGATGGTTTGAGTCCTCCTTCGAGGCTCTCTACTAGCACGTCGCCTCCTCGGGGCTTCATCGCGATCATCATAATCATATGACGAATCATTAGTATAAGGGCTAGAGTACCCGTCATATTCTCGATCTTGAATCTGTAAGGCATGACCACTTGGTCTTGCACCTTGAGTAGCCGAAGGGTAGTTAGACAGACCATACCTCGGGTTAGTATTCAAGGGGAGATCCGTAGTGTGGATCTGTACCCCTGGTGGTGGATTGTTCGGATCAAAGAGAGAGGAGACCACCTTATGGAAAGGGTTGGTTCCTTGTCCTGCCCGATCGATCAGAGGTAATGTACTCTCAGCATGGGGGTTCCCCCCTGGTTGTTGAGAAACTTGGGATTGGGTGATGACAGCTGATGCTGGGGGAGCCTGTTGGATGATCGCCCCTGATGCTGGGGGTGCCTATTAGATGATCGCCCCTGATGCTGGGGGTGCCTATTGGATTACCGCCCTTGATGCTGGGGGAGCCTGTTGGGTGACGCGTGAAGCAGAGCTGAGAGGTACGGCCTCAGTTATAACTAGTGTTGTTCTTCGTGTTTGAACCATGGTTGATGTTGTTTGTCCCACAGATGGTGCCAAATGTTGTGGAATAAAAACTAGGTTATCGAATTGCGGTTAGGGTTTGTGTGTATTTAATGCTAAGGGAGGTTGAGCTTCGAGCTTTAATGGCTGTTTCTGTGTATCGAGACTAACCGGTCCTCACAGAGTGCCTACGTATCTCGTATCGAGAATCAAGCCAAAAACGTAGTTCTGAGAATGAGGGGTCAGGCCCTTTATATAGGCTGAAAAGCCAAGGAATCGTAGTAGGGTTAGGTGACTTGGTAGGCAAGTCACCTCCTTCTTTGTAGGAGTCTGTTTCCTTATTGAATTAGATGTCTTGGAGGCTAAGTCAGGCAGAAGTAATATCCTTATTTGACTCTTATTGCTGAGCTGGTTATTACCCCTAATATTAATTACGAAATTAATATTTAATTAGGGTTTCAGGCCTCATTAATGGGCTTCATATTTGGACCAAGCTGGGTCTAATTAATGCAACATTAAATGTATCTTTAGGGCTTATTTTTAGCCCATATCAGTAATAATTTGAAGATAGTATTACTAACAACCAAATACAATTTTAATAATAAGTGTAAGAGGGATTTTGTTCAAAACTTTGATAATCGGTAGTCTGGTCAATAAGTGTAAGAGGAATTTTGTCCAAAACTTTGATAATCGGTAGTCTGGTCCTCCGTACGATAAAGATCTTAAAATAAATAGATGAAAACCGTTGGATTAAAAAATATTTATATTTTAATATGTTATAAACTAAAAAGTGTATTTATATTGTAATACGATAATATAAATATGTCAATGATTTAAATAATATATAATTAGGTTTTCTGCATTAAATAACATTATCATTGTACGACTTCTATATTGAATAGGATTAATGTAAAAATTCGTAATTATATTTTTTGAGATTTTGAGTATTTCTATTTGAATAATAATTATTAAATCATCATTAAATTAAAGATACTTTTATGAGATTCGCGTGGATTGTTAATGTAACAGCCCTAGATCCGGGGTCAGGGATCTGGTCGTTACGGTCTCAATATCCATCCACAAAACCAACATAATTTAAATTACAACCTTGTGACCCAAAACAACAATATAAAACACACCCGTTATAGTCCCAGAGATGAAATCAGAGTAACCATCAATATTATTAATCAAAAGTTTGAGTTCTTACAACCCAAAGAATTACAATTTACCATTACATACTTTTTGCCATCCATAGGTATATGCCATATTATAAATACATTTGATGTTCAAATGCTAACAACTAGCCTACTAGGAGCTGCATCCTCCGCAATGGTAGCTATGACCTCAGCGGTTAATCCCCTGACGGCTGACACCTGCCTATCTGGGTATGCCTTGCGCGGCCATCTGATCTAGCTGTTGTTGTGATATAGATAAATAAAGCAAGGGTGAGCAATAGCCCACCTAAAGAATATAACTGAAAAGTAATAATATATAACATTTCAAATATCTTTGATAACATATGCCATGCATTAACGATCGTAGTACCAATATAAGGTATAAGATGAAGTTACAAGGTAACTCAAAAATATAATTGTTCCATGGAAATATCTGCTATGTCAAAGATAGGCAAGATATTATCAATTTTCATAATAGAGGAACTTGCAGGAAGAATATTGCAATTCCAGTTCAAACACTTTTCAATCATGCCAACAATGATAATGTTGCAGATAATTTCCCAGTTTGGAAGATGAACTAATACGGGAGCTTGCCGCGCCAGGAGCCACAACATTTACGATGATCAGTCGCATGTCATTCTCCCCATCATTTGTTCTCTACATGTAGAAGGAAGCACCGACGGATCGCCCGCCCTCTGGAACCCCCCGGCCAACGGTTGGGCCATTGCTGGACCGGCGCCACTCGGCCACTTACGCGTCTCCTAGTTCGAATAACATCCATAACTCTGAAACATAAAGTTCGTCCCCCTTTCCCCAAGTATAGTACTTGTTGATAGGACTCCACAAAGTAGTCGTATCTAATTGGAAAGGAAAATTTCACCAATATTTCCCAAGCTGATGCTTGTTAATGGATATAAACTTGTTCCATCAATCTTACCCCTCGAGCGTTGAGGAGGTAACCAAAAATATTCATATCGATGTTTGAAAGAATCAAGATGTGAGTGACAAGATAGTTTAGCAAGAATATGACCGGGCAGTCAAATAAATAACAGCTCTCAAGTGAGGTCCCCTTATATGTTTTTGGAGGTTTGAGCGAGTATTTAAATCTTCTTATAAGAGAGATTTAAATAAAAATAGAGTTTTGGGAACCTCCCCTTGATAAAATAGTCATAAAAGACTCCGAAATATTTTACATAATATCTGAAGGTGAAGGATAATCTTTGATTAATATAAATCATTATAAAAAGAATTCAAAAGAATTTAATTAAATATTCCAAGAATATTTATTAAGTCAATAATAAAAACGGAATATTATTAAATCATAATATTGCTCGTAAGTAATCCTCGAATGAATATATAGAATTATTTACTAAATAAATCTCTTCTTAAATGAATATTCAAAATAATATTCATTAAATAATTAACTTCAATAAATATTTAAAATAATATTTACTCAATAAATCAAACCTTATATGAATATTTGAAAATAATATTCATTTAACAAATAACATTCCAAATGAATATTCAAATAATATTCATTAAACAAATAATATTCTAAATGAATATCCAAATAATATTCATTAAACAAATAATATTCTAAATGAATATCCAAATAATATTCATTTAACAAATAACATTCTAAATGAATATCCAAATAATATTCATTTAGTAATCAAACTTTAAAGGAATATTCGAAATAATATTTCTTGAGTAATTAGAACTCCCAAAGAATACTTTTAAAATAATTTTTATCAAGTACATAAACCTTAAATGAATATTCGAAAGTAATATTCATTTAATGAATAAAATTCCAGTGAATATCAAAGTAATTATTCATTAAATAATCAAACTCTAATGAATATTCAAAAATAATATTCATCTAATATTCCTCGACTGAGATAATACTCAAATAATATTTCTCGAAAGATTTCCAAGTAGTTGATACTTTTATGGAAATATAAATAATGTTTAATAATAACATTCCTCAAAATGAAATACTACTCTGTTGCTGGAATCCCTCCGGGTTTCCACGACTATCTATATATCACAAAATACCGACTCCCGGTCTTATATTTAAAGAATGAATATCATACGCCCTTCACTACGGGTCTTAACAACAATCCTGCTTATAACTGATAATTCATATCTAGTCTATAAGCCAATATCAATTCAGGGAACAACCATATCAATATACTTGAAAGTAGGCATGCATGTTGATAAGTGGAGTTTATATCCACTTGGAGCATTCTAAATCGGCTTAAATTGATTGTCTTGGACTCAAGTTTCTTATAGTTTTGATGTGTTTTGCTTTTTTGTGCAGATTTACAAGAATGTCGATTAAGGTGGATGCTTCTGTCGTTTTTGGAGGATTAATTTATTAAAATTCGGATTTTCCGGGATGGTTGCGCAGTCTACACTGTTTTGGCCATATCTGGAGTTCTATAAGTCCGTTTTCAGCGATCTTACTGCCCACACGAAGCTTGGGAGATTTTCTATAATATGGGACAGGTGTTGCATGAGCAGGTTGCGCCTGGTGGGCGCAAGTTGCGCGACAAACAGACTGATGGGCGCAGGTTGCACGCGCGCGGTGCTGAAAAATTACAGTTTTTACTATTTTGGCCATATCTTGAGTTCTAGAAGTCTGTTTGAGGCCCGTAAGCAGTCCACGCGAATATAACGGAATTCTCTTTCATTCTAAAGTGGTCAAGAGGCCCAATTGCAACTGGAACGGTCCAGAAAAGCTGAAGAAAAGACAGCTACGAATTTCCCTTTAAATCAGAATCAGTTTAGGAAACGTACTTCTATTATAATTCTGATTTGGTATTTTCTTGTTGGGAAAGATGTCTAGAGCCTATATAAACACATCCAAACCTTGTAATTTATCATCATCATTAGGAGTAGAACCATTACATATCAATTATTTAGGTTTATTTGTATTTTTTCATACTTTGTTTTTATCATGGTTTCACTTGATCCCATGATGACGAGAGGTTCAATTATGAACTAATCGTTGTCATGGGATTCTAACGGATTTATTTATGGAGCTTTAGTATCTTGATGCTTTAAAGATCTGTGTGTGATGTATATCTTGATATCCTCGTATGGTTGTGATTCATGTGTTTAGATGCGTCATGAACATCTAATTTGTTAATCTCTTGTGAAGCGAGAGTGGATCTTGAGATTTAGAACTTGCCATGCTAGCATATGATAGGTTGATGTTTTAACATCATGATTTGTGGCGTAAATAGAGATATTATGCTGCCCTATTTGATCAATGTGGATAACTTGTTCTTCAACCGTTATGTTTTCAAATTCTATAGAGATATAGGGTCTAAGCATAATTGGTGTCTATTCATCTTCTATCTCTTTTGTGGATGTATGTTTAGTTTGGTATTCGTATACTGAGAAGTAGCGTATACTTGTTTCGTGTTGTCCGATCAGATATCATAACCATTGCGTATAGTGATTAAAGGCGTCAGATCTAAGCAAAGTATTTAATGAAGTTAGGATTCCATATTTTCTCTTGCAGAAGTAATTTGATTTCAATTCTTGTTAGTTAGTTAATTCTTAGTTTGTTAATTTACTTCCTTAGTTAATTTTAGTTAATTAAAACCAAAATTTGTTAATTATCTTAGCAGTGAATAATAATCATACATTGTTGCATAGGTACATCTACTGAATTAAAACCATAACCAGATCTCTGTGGGAACGAACTTGACTTCTATCTGTATTACTTGTGACCACGTACGCTTGCGTGATTTAGTGCAAACACATGTTATGGCATATGTATACAACAATCATCATATATATTATCACAACAACAGTTCCAAGTATTGGAAACTTGCCTGGTAATCCTGTAGGGGTAGTGTGCCTCGTGTCAATCCAGTGATCTATAAATAGTCACAATAACCAAGGTCAATCACTTAACATTTCGAAGGCTAAGTGTAACTTATCTTAAGTCGAAACACGTTTTCGAATTATCTCGTTATACACCTCTTAGTGTAACTCCCTTTATTATCACTATGACCCGACATTCGTCCGCTACTAAGACACGTCACTATACTTACACTTGGTATATACTTAAGTCATGTAAGTTTTAAGGTTGGTCATTTACGAACCAAGATTATACCTCGAGATTTATCGCCCGTTTTCTAAGTCATTTAACAAATTCATAACCAAGTATGCTTCTAAGGGTTCGTTCGCGCTTAACCTTGATTCGAACATTTTTATAAAATCGGAAAATGATCCATTCGACATGTGGTTTTCTCTCACACCTTCCTTTTTACCTCTAATATTTAATTATAAAGATTCGCCACTGATTTCGTAGTATTAAAGGAATCCAATTTCAGTTACGAACTTTCATTTACGGTTTCGAACCACTTTTACGAATTTAACCATAACTCCTAAACCGTAAATCCATTTCACACGATCTTTATATCAAAACGAAGCTTATAACATAATCTATCTTTTATTGGTATAATATGAAACTGGACAGTGAGTTAAGGCTACTGCCAAACACAGTTTCTTAAGGTTTAACGAAAATCGGGCATTACGACGACTATAAATCGAACGTTCCAAAAATCGTAACATCAATACCAAGCCACACCGGGCATCCATACAACTCATATTCATGATTATCAACTTAAGAAGTCCAGAAGTTCATCACTTATTCATCATATTGCTTAATCACTAAATTACTAGCAAACCATGCTTATAATCATCATCATAACCTTAACTACACTAACTATCAAGAACATGCTTAAATCTTCAAAACAAAAGCTAGGGTTTTGATGAGGTATACCTTCCTTGGTGAGTGCTAGAGCCTTACTAAGCCTTGAATAATCCTTGTACAACCTTAACTAAGCTTGATCTAACAAGAAACATCAAGGATATAATTAAAGATGTTCGGATCTGCTATAACGCAGTGGAAAGATCATGAAAAACGAGGGCCTTACCGAGGTTTTCTGGACAAGGCTTCTAAAGGAGAGTTGTAGAGAATCCAACCAGACTTCCAAAAAGCTAAAGAACACCAAATTCCATTAAGTAATGAAGGAGATATGGCCGTTTGAAAATCATCACAGAAACTGTCAACAATCTGGACAGTTTGCTTCTTCAACTTGGGGAGGTGATTTGTCTAGGCTATACTACTTTTATTGCTATGAAATTTGGAGAGAATATTGCCCATGGAGTGGAGAGGCTGTGGTAAAAATTTGGTGATTTTATCATGGATAGAAATGGAGATATGAAGTTTTCTTTGAGCTTGGTTCATGGTGGACAGTTTTGGAGAGATTGGTTGCTCTTGGTTTTGTTCTTTGTTTTGTTTTCTAAATGACTTAATACATGTAATGTCTATCTATACTTGGATGCATCTCTTGCTTTTGTGTTGTTAGCCATCCATTGGACCAAGTGTCACCCATCTACTTGACCACTTGTTGGCACCACATTATGCATTCTCTTTTTTTGTACAAGTGCAAACACACCACCAAGCTTATAGTTGACTTACTCTTTGGTCACCTTAGTTCCTTATCCTCCCACCAATTTGATTTCCTTGATTCCCTGCTTGTTTCTTTGTCCGGTTATTGCTCAATTTGATTGATCGTTCGAAGGAATATCTCAAGGATTTCTAATTAGGATTTTTACCGGAAACCTTTTTAATATTTATACTATCATCCTCAATCCTTCTTTATAATCTTTGAATTTAAAATCTTCAAATCTCTTTATTAAATCCTTAAATCCTTCAGTGTCTAGGGAAAATCTCGGAGAAAATAAAAGTGCTATTTTTCTGAATCTGATGTCGTTTACATACACTTATTTCGCCCCTAGATCATGAATACGAACTCAGAAATCAGTTCTGAATACTTCTATATAGCGTCGTCTAATAATATTCTTATTTTCACCAAAAAACACTATTCATTCTTTATTCCATCTTAATTCCTTATATTTATAAGAATGTCCTTGTTCTCTTTCGGGCGTTCCTTAACCCTTTCACGGAACCACTGGACTAATAACAGATATCGATTTGGATGACACAAGAATATCTCCTTCCTCTTTGGAATGCCATATCTTATTTCTTAGGAGATAGATTATTCTAATCTAGGTTGTCAACCCCTTGCATTCTTCATGACATATAATTATTGGAATCTATACCCATTCACATTCATTCATTAGAACTATTAATACCTTGTAGTCGGAGTCACTGCTGATATCATATGAACAATGATTTTTTTTTTTTATATTTTTGTTTTTTTACTGAACGGATAGAATGTAAAAAAATAAAACTTTTTGTATTGAGTGTCATTAAGGAATTCTTAAATTAAATATGCGTGTTATAAAGGTATTCTTTATTATTCTTTATACATTTGGGAATCATTTTGGAAACAATTTTGGGACTAGCATATTTCATAATAATTTTTTGAAAAATGGTATAGTTACATAAAGTTGCACAAAACCTTTATAAAATGATAAGTGTCTCAATGTGATTAATTATAATTCAATAGGTCAATTGCATTCACATTAGTATCAACCTATAAAAACATATATTTTCTGTGGACCTAGCACTTACTCTAATACTATACATATTCAACCAATCAACCCTGGCACCAATCATTTGACGTCTCTTGTGGCTTTCTTTCTTCTCTCCTCTACAAAATCCACATCCATTTCCCATTCTTCCTCCTATCAAAAAGTCTCTGCTACAAACATATCAACTCTTTTCTGCTTGTGTCTGTTCACACATAATATATTTCTTATAATTGTCCTACATGTTTAACATTTACATTCTTCAACAAGAGTAAGGAGAACTAGAGAGAAACGTAAAGAGTCGGATCCACAACAGACAATTGTTGCAGTATACGGAAAACAAGATCAATTTCACTGCTTCTACATACATGTCTGCAGTTGTAATGGAAGCAATGATGATAAATCCTAGTGTTAACAACAGCACAACAACAGAATCATCACATGCAACAACTTCAAAACTAGCAATTCAAACTGATGTGGAGTTGATAAAATGTGATTGTTGTGGATTAACAGAGGAGTGCACGGCAGCATACATAACAATGATTTGCCAACGGTATCAAGGTAAATGGATATGCGGATTGTGTGCAGAGGCGGTGAATTATGAAATGAGATTCTTAAACATAGAAGATGCGTTGATTCAGCACATGAGCTTTTGCAGCCAGTTTAAATCTGCAGTTCCTCCTCCTAATCCAGCTGTTCATCTGATATCAGCGATGAGACATATTTTGAGACGGAGCATGTCGCCTAAAAAACACGGAGGATTAAATCGATCCAAGAGTAGTACTGTTCCGGTTCTGTCTTCGTTGTCTCAGCTGCTTGATCAAAATCAAGAAGCGGATAGATCAGAGCACCCGAGGGCAGAGTTGTGATTTGTATGCTTACTTTTTGTTCCTGTCACCAGAACAAGCATGCATGCCGCATGTTTTCTTAATAAATAATCAAATTTAGCGTATATATTGTGTCTTGAATATGTTTATGCAGTCTGGTATATACAAGTAACTTCAATTTTTAGGCAAAAGAACTCGGTTTTATAGTTTCATGACCGGATAATGCCATATTAAATCTAGTAATTTCTATCACAGAGGATTTTAAAATGCAAAATGCACTACTAGAATTGGTAGATATAACATCACACCTTTAACATCAGTTAGAAATGTCACTGATGTTAAAAGTATTTTAGACATCGGTTGTTACTTTACCGATGTTAAAGCATATTTCAAACATCGCTTATAATAACAACCGTTGTCTAATCTCCAATTTTAAAAATAAAAAACTGACAGCGTACTACCTTCCCCTTTTATACACAAAAAAAATTTCATTTCCCCCCTTAAATCAAAATTTCACTTCTCCCCATTATTTCTCTCTACTCTTAGCCAACAGAACTCGAACTCAATCTCTCTTTTCACTCACATGCCGCCTCTCTCACTCTCAACCCTCTCTCTCACTATCTCCCTCTTTTTTCTCTCTTTTACCCTAATTTACTCAATTATAAACCCTAATTAGTACGAATCCAACTTAATTAAGCACGAATCGGAGGTTGGAGCTTGGAGTTTGAACCCTAATTAGTTCGATTTAGAACTTTTCTTCATAGACCCGGAGCTTTCTTCACGGTAAGACATCTAAAACCCTAATTTACATAATTATAAATTATGTGGTATGATTTGAGTTGCTGCTGGGTGTTTATATAAACCGTGTATGTATATTCGTTGTGTGTGTATATATCAGCGATTGGGTATGTGTGCGTTGCGTGGCTTTTATTCTTCTGGGTTTGAGCTCGATTTCAAGCTTGGTTCAGTGGTCTGGTGTTGATTTGGACTGAGTAAAGCTGCGTGTGTAGGTATCAAAGGCATATAAAGGCTGTACTATAGAGGCGGAAAAGCGGTGTTAAGGGAGTAGATGAAGAAGAGGATTGGGGAGGTTTGGACAAGAGTTTTGGGTTTTCAAAGGAGTTGAATAGTTGTTATGAAGTTGGGAAAGAAGTTGGAAGAGGGCATTTTGGGGTATACTTGTGCTGCTAAGTGTTTGAAGGGTGAGCTTAAAGGTCAACAAGTTGCTGTCAAGATCATTTCTAAGTCTAAGGTCTTACACTTTCACCTTGTACACTCTGTGTTTTTGACAAATGTTTTGAGTTATCTATTTGTGTTTATAAAAAATGTGGTCGCATAGATTCTTGAGGCGGATTTTTTGGATTTCGTTAATCGTATATTTGGGTTAATTACAATTACGAGTGCTTAGGAGAATATGTTTTCTTCAAGTTAACTGCATTTAAGATGAAACAACAGTGATCTCAATTAGAATCCAATGACACATCCTTTCTATCTGCATTCATCTTTGTTGTGGCCCTAGCTAAATTGAAGCATCCTTTTCAGTAAGCTTAAAATTTAAGAATTCCTATACTTGTTCACATGTATGACACCTCTGCGTGCCAAGCAATATATTGTTACCTGAAATATTTTTCCCTATTATATCCTTTAAATTCAGATGACAACGACAATTGCAATCGAGGATGTGGTGGTCACCGTGAACATATTGAGGAAGAACTATATTTGGAAAATTTGAAGGTTCTTTTTACCGTATCCTATATGAAACTGATAAACAATAAGAAAACATATTTGTTCCTGTGGTGTTATATCGGACCAGTTGAACATATGCTTTACCTATCTAGTCTTTTGTTTCTCAAATATAATCAAATTTTCTGCTGTAATCAGGTCTCTGAGGCAATGACAACCAAATTTGTTAAGGTTTAACAGCTACGTGAATCTCTTGTTTCTTCTATCTGTACAAGAGGAATAAACTTTCGTGGACATAAACATGGACTTTTGACTTGTTACCCGGACACAAATTTGGCAATCACTAAGTAGCTAATGGAAGCCAAGGGAATAAAGTAGCTACCTGTTGTTAATCGTGGAGTGGATTTTAAAGAAGAAAGGAAGCACAGACTTATAGCTGCTTGTTGTTAATCAGGTCATGAATCATGATCATTTTCGCTTTTTTACTTCTTGTTTTTAAACACGCTATATTTTAGAAATAGGTAACTATATGTACTGTTATCAAGTTTAGCGTTACGATTGCATTATAATACTAATACTACTAGATAACTTTTATCTCTCTCCCCACTCCCTCTCCCCTGAAAACTTTTATCTTGATTATTTCTAATGTTTTACAACTGCCTGAAGAGTTCTAGCACCACTACTGCTAAGTGTTCTTAGTTTCCATGCCTTTGAATATTAATTCTTCCATTGCTGTGGTAGAAGGCACTGGAGACCATTGCTGTGAATATATGACTGGCGGTTGTGTTGTTGTGCTTGGGAAGTACGTGTCCTCTCTTACTGGGTTTTTACAATATTATCTGTATCAAAAGATTGGAAACAAAATTTCATTTTTTTTCTTCTTGCTATTGACAGAGTGGGTAGAAATGTAGCTACTGGTATGACTGGAGGTCTGGCATACCTTCTTAATGAGGACGATACTCTAATCCCCAAGGTTGGTTCATAATTGCGTTAAATGCACAGTGCTATTTTTTAGTTGCTAAACTGTGGTGTGACTTAAACTGGAACAGGTAAATAAGGAGATAGTAAAGATCCAAAGAGTGGTTGCCCCTGTTGGTCAAATGCAGCTGAAGACCCTTGTTGAATCTCACGTTGTAAGTAAAAATTAATGCTCCTGGACAGCGATCTATACAACTTTTTCTAAAAGAATTTCAAGTAGCGGGCGTGGGAGAAGGAACAACAGGGGGATGTTTTTTGCATGCAAGAGGGCTTGGCATTTGGGCTCAATACAGTGGAGAGTTTGCAAATCCGACAACATTTTGTCCATCTTTTAAATAATTCAATCTAGTTTCGATATTGGATGGTTTGGATTATATAATTAGTTTCGATATTGGATGAATTGGATAATGTAGTTGACCGATTGAATGCATATTTGGTTTTGGTATATTGGTTTTTTCGATTTTGACATATTATTTATCTAGTTTTGGTATATTATTTATCGAGCATTGAGTAATATTAAACATCAATTATGTAACAAGAAAAGATGTTAAAGGAAATATTAAACATCAATTATGTTACAAAAACCGATGTTAAAGGTTATATTACACATCAGTTTATTTATTGAACTGATGTCTAAGCTGCTATTAAACATCAGTTCTCCTATAAAAACCGATGTTAAATAACAAGAAAGACATCAGTTTTTTTAAGAGAACCGATGTCTATAGACATCTTTAACATCGGTCAGAAACTGATGTTAAAGACCCCCCCTTTATCTACACCGACATAGACATCGGTTCTGACAGACTTTTAACATCGGTCAAAAACCGATGTTGTAGGGGGTATTTCCAGTAGTGATGCTAGTATATATTTAGACCTTTTAGAGATCGAGTTAAAATGCTATATATTTAGACCTTTTAGAGATCGAGTTAGAACAAGGCAAATCTGCCAAATCATATTTCCTCAGGATAAATGCAACAAGTTAGCTACGATCAACAAGTATCTAAATCGATGGTTCAAACTTTATCAAATACAAGATGGTGCATGTGAATATATTCAAATATTTTAAAAAAATTATGCAAATATTGGCTCCCATGCTCATAATAAATCTAGGGGCTCGACCTCAAGACAGCTGGTATAAATGCTTTCTTAGCCCCAACACTTTAAAAAATGTGCGAATATTATTATTGTCGTGACTTCGTGGAAAACGAACATCTAGATACTTAAATGCGTATGCCCCCTCAAGTCTACGGATGGCATCGGGGCACTTCGGGGCCGGGGAGTACCGTCTCATCCCCGAATTCAAACCCGATCTTCTTTGGGGATTATTTTTTATTCCCCGTTCCCGGTCCAAACGTGTAACGGGGATCCTCCTGAGAAATCAGGGAATTTCATTTTAAATAAAAAAAATAACATTTTAAACAATTTTAAACACTAACTAGTGAGTTTGAAACAATTTTTAAGCACTAAATTAAGATAAAAAAATATTAGTTAAATAAACAATTATAAATAACATGGAAATGAAGTTATTTAACTACTAGAAAGACAAACATATAAGATTAAAATATTATTTTGTTTCCAATATAAAGTATTGGAAATTCATATATATATATATATACTAGCTTATAACCCGTGCGATGCACGGACTTCTATGTAATAAATTTTATTTTATGTTACAACTATATTTTTATATAATCATTATTTATAATGTATTATTTTTATTTTTATTTTAATTTTAATAAATTATTATAAATTTAATTAATGATATGCATGGTTTAAAACTTAAATTATAAAATTTTAAAATAAATATTTAGTTGATATAATTCGAATCTTGAAATTTTAGTAATTAATTTAAGCATATAATATATTTAATCATTAGATCTAACTATTATAATTTTTACTAAAAATCTAATGGTCATTATTCGTAGTGTACGGATTTTATATCGTAGTATACGAATTTCTATTATATTTTGTTAGTGATAGATTTTATAAAATAGTATTAATAATTGAAAAGTATGATGTGATATTGTGAGATTAGTTTTATATCAAAAGGTAACGTATTTTGATTCGAAAGAAATATTAATGATTGGAATATATGATACGATTAATGTTTTTAGGTGTTTATAAAAGGTAACATCTTCAACTGAAAGTAATTGTGAAAAAGGCAATAGGTGTTTATAAAAGATAATATCTCGTGCGATGCACGGATTTCTATGTAATAAATTGTACTTTATGTTACAATTAAATTTTTTATAATCATTATTTACAATTTTTTGCTTTAATTTAATTTTAAAAATTTAATATAAATTTAATTAATGATATGCATGGTTTAAAACTTTTATTATAAAAGTTTAAAATAAATATGTCGTTGATATAATTCGAATCTTGAAATTTTAGTAAATTAATTTAATCATATAATATATTTAAATTTAATGGCCATTATTCGTAGGAAACGAATTTCTATTATATTTTGTTAGTGATAGATTTTATATAATCTATACTATTATATTAAAAATATAAGCCAAAACATTGAAAGTTTTAGTACCTATTTTTTGGTACCTTTTTTTTTATACTTCGTGAATTTACTTATTTACCCTTCATTAAAAAGAAAAATATATTCTATATCTATACTTTCAAAACACCTAAAATAAATAACAACATAAAATAATTAATGGTAATTAGTCGATTGTCTTTTTCACATTTATTTTTAGTTGAAAATATTACCTTTTATAAACACCTAAAAACATCAATTGTATCATATATTCCAATCACTAATATTTTCTTTCAAATTAAAACAAGTTACCTTTTTGATTTATAAGGAAACATTAGTATAATTCTTCATTAAAAAGAAAAATTAATTCGATATCTATACTATTAAAATACCTAAAATAAATAATAACATAAAATAATTAATGGTAATTAGTCGATTGCCTTTTTCACATTTACTTTTAGTTGAAGATATTACCTTTTATAAACACTTAAAAACATCAATCGTATCATATCTTCCAATCATTAATATTTCCTTTCGAATTAAAACACGTTACCTTTTTAATTTAAAATTAATCTTATTGCACCACATTTTTCAATTATTTAATAAAATATATTAAAAGTCCATATACTTTATTTATAATAAGGAAACATTATTATTGATATGGGCTGAAAGTAAGCCCTAAAAATACATTTAATGTTGCATTAAATGAACCTAAGTTGATCCAAGGTCAAAGCCCAATCGTGAGGCCCAAAACCTTAATAATGATAATAAAGTCGTAGCTGTACAATCAGCCTACTAAAAGACTCCGTTATTGAGTCTAAAAGGTAACAAAATCATCCTTGGAGTGGCCTCCAAGGAATACAGCTGTAATACTTATCCACCTTCCATTCGGAAGGATCTAGAAATGGGCCTAAGCTGTGCCTTGCCCACCAAGACACCCAATTATACCCTAATTCTAGGGTTCTCAACACCTATATAAGGACCTGCTCCTTCACCAACAGAACTACGTTTTTTGGCTTGATTCTTGATAATTGCAAGATACGTAGGCATCTGGTGAGGATCGAGTTAAGTCACGAAACACTAGATCAGCCATAAAATCTCGAAGCTTCCACAAACCCTAGCATTAAATACGCAATAACTACACCCTAATTTTCATTCCATAACATTTGGCGCCGTCTGTGGGACGAAGACATCAACCATGGTTCAAGCACGAAGAACAGCACCAATCACTACTGAGGCTCTGCCTCTTAGTTCTGCTTCGTCTGCTACTGAACAGGTACCCCCAACAACAGGGGCGATCACTCAAACTCAGGCTTCTCAACCCCCAGGGACGAATTCCCATACTGAGGGGACGTTACCTATGGTCATCCATCCGGGTCAAGGAACCAGCTACCTTCAGACACTGGTTTCTCCTTTAGTTGATCCCAATCGCCCGCCACCAGGAGTACAGATCCATACTACAGATCTCCTTAGGAATACCAACCCGATGTATGGTCTTCCCAATTATCCTCCAATTACTCAAGGTCCTGGACCCAGTGGCCACGCCTTGCAGATCCGAGATCGGGAGTATGTTGACTACTCTGGCCCCTATACCGAAGATTCGTCATCTGATGATGATGATCGTGATGAAGCCCCGAGGAGGCGACGTGTTAGTAGAGAATCTCGAAGGAGAACTCAAACCATCCATGATAGATCCCCTCTCACAGCTGCTGAGAGAATCAAGGCTCATGAGGCTGATATTCTAAGGATAAAGGAAGATATTGCAAGGGAACAAGCTAGGTTGAACCAAACTCAACCTCCTCCAACCTCAGGGCCAATGATTCCTATCATAGACTTAGAAAGGTCCTCCAGAAGGCAGAAAAGGGCTGACGCCCCAACCGGAAGAACAACAAGGGTTGAAACCCCTAGGAGCAACCCCAAGGACCTAATGCCGCTTGGGGATCCTGATGACCCTACACCCCCGTTTACTGTGGAGGTGATGAATGTTCACATCTCAAGGAAGTTCAAGATGCCGACGATTAAGGCTTATGATGGAACAGGTGATCCCGCGAACCACGTGAGGACATTCTCGAACGCACTGCTGTTGCAGCCTGCAAGTGACGCCTTGAAGTGTAGGGCGTTCCCTCAAACTCTGTCAGGCATGGCTCAAAGATGGTATAGCCGTCTACCTGCGAATTCAATTGGCTCTTTCAAGGAGCTGAGCGCCGCTTTTGTTAGCCAGTTCATCAGCGAAAGGGTTCATAAGAAAAGCTCCGCGTCTCTTATGTATGTGGTGCAAGGGAAGAATGAGAATATGAGAGACTACCTCAAACGATTCACTAAAGAAACACTGAATATCACAGATTTGGAGAATAAGGTAGCCATGGTGGCCTTGGAACATGGAACCATGGATCTCTTCTTTAAAAGGTCGTTGGCAAAACATCCCCCTGAAAACATGGCTGAGTTACAACGAAGGGCTGATAAGTATATCAAAGCCGAGGATAGTATGGAAAAAGAGGCCACAACAGGTAATGGAAGGAATAACAATGATCCCAGGAAGAGGAAGTCGGATCAGGAATACGATACCAAGGACAAGTACCCGCGCGCGGGCAAGGATTCAGACTCGGCTCCTAGAAAAGGGAATCCAGGGCAAAGATTTACGGAATACTCAAGATTGAATGCCCCAAGAAGCCAAATCCTGATGGATATAGAGAAAGATAGAGATGTGAGATGGCCGAAGCCACTATGGATCGATCCTGAGAAAAGAAATAAGAATCAATACTGTTGATTCCACAAAGACGTGGGGCATGACACTGACGATTGTAGGCAATTGAAGGATGAGATCGATTTTCTGATCCGGAGAGGAAAGTTGAGTAAGTTTTGCAAAGATGGGAATCAAGGGAACCCAAGGCGAGATTATGATAGGAAGGATGATGATCGCAATCGTAACCCGCAGCCCCGAGGGCCGGTAATAAATATGATTTTTGGTGGCCCGACAGCGGCCGGGACAAGTAGAAACTCCAGGAAGGCGTATGCACGAGAAGTGATGCACATTGTTGGGAAAGCACCAAAACGTGCAAAGACAGAGGTCTCAATTGGATTCGATGATTCGGACCTTGAGGGGGTGAAGATCCCCCATGATGATCCATTGGTAATCTCCCCGGTGATCGGTAACTCCCAGGTGAAGAGAGTCTTGATAGACAATGGAGCTTCAGTGGACATTCTATTCTATGATGCCTTTTTGAAGATGGGGTATACTGAGTCTCAATTGACGCCATCAAGTATACCCATATATGGGTTTAACGGAGTTGAGTCCAAAGTTGAAGGGACGATTCAGCTACCCATGACCATAGGGCAGGAGCCACGGGAGGCTACTCAGATGTTAAATTTCTTGGTTATTAAAGCTACGTCTACCTACAATGCTATCCTAGGAAGAACGGGACTCCATACTTTTAAGGCGGTTGCCTCCACCTATCATCTAAAGATTAAGTTCCCAACCAGAAACGGTGTAGGAGAAGAGAAAGGAGATCAAAAAATGGCAAGGAGTTGTTATGTGGCCGCACTGAGGCCGGATGGAACTGGGGGGCAGGTCCTCCCAATTGAGGATATGGACGTTCGAGAGGATGAAGAACGGAGAGGAAAATCGGTGGAAGACTTGGTTCCCATACCTTTAGAGTTAGGAGATCCTGAAAAGGTTACTTACATCGGGGCATCTCTGAAAGACCCCTTGAGAAGCGAGTTGATCACCTTTTTGCAAGACAATAGTGATGTTTTTGCATGGACAGCAGCTGATATGCTAGGGATAGATCCCCAATTGATAACACACAACCTGAACGTAGATCCGGATAGGAAGGCGGTGAAACAAAAAAAGCGAAATTTTGCACCTGAGAGACAAGAAGCTATAAAGCAGGAGGTTGACAAACTCCTAAAGGCAGGATTCATTGAGGAAATCCAGTTCCTGGAATGGTTGGCCAATCCTGTAATGGTCAAAAAAGTCAATGGAAAGTGGAGGATGTGTATAGACTTCACTGATCTGAACGACGCATGCCCGAAGGACTGTTTTCCCTTGCCAAGGATCGATATGTTGATAGATGCCATGGCTGGGCACGAGATGCTAAGTTTCATGGATGGTTTTAGCGGTTACAACCAAATCAAGATGCATAAGGATGATATTCCTAAGGTATCATTCATCACTGACTTTGGTGTGTATTGTTACCTGGTCATGGCCTTTGGATTGAAAAATGAAGGAGCTACCTATCAGAGGTTGGTAAACAAGATTTTTGCTCATCTCATTGGAAAAACTATGGAAGTTTATGTGGATGATATGTTGGTGAAAAGCCTATGCAAGGCCGATCACATTGAGCACCTCCGTGAGGCATTTGAAGTGTTGAGACACCATAAGATGATGTTGAACCCAGCCAAATGTGATTTTGGTGTCGGGTCAGGGAAGTTCTTGGGTCTTATGGTCTCGAAATGAGGAATTGAGGCTAACCCCGACAAGATCAAAGCTATTTTAGATATGGAACCACCTCGTTCCATAAGGGATGTGCAGAAACTGACTGGAAGGATTGCTGCATTGGGGAGGTTCGTCTCCAAATCCGGGGACAAGTGTTTGCCATTCTTTAAAACAGTAAAGAAGGTGAAAAACTTCGAGTGGACAGAAGAAATCCAAGAAGCCTTTGATCAAGTGAAGAAGTATATGGTTGAAGCCCCGCTGTTGGCCAAGCCAAGTATGGGAGAAATCCTTTATCTCTACTTGGCTATTTCGAATCAAGCTGTGAGTGCGGTATTGGTAAAAGAGGAAGACAAGGTTCAGAAACTGGTGTATTATGTGAGCAAGGTTTTGCATGGAGCTGATTTAAATTATTCCACCATTGAGAAGTTTGCCTTGGCATTGGTAACTACCTCTAGGAAGTTACGGCCCTATTTTCAGGCACACAAGATTGAAGTCCTTACAGGACAGCCATTGAGGAACATTTTGCATAGCCCTAAAGCCAGTGGTAGGCTCATCAAGTGGGCAATTGAATTAGGAGAATTCGATGTCAAGTACAAGCCTAGGACGACCATCAAAGCTCAGGCGCTTGCTGACTTCGTGGTTGAATGCACCATTGACAACCAAGAAGTCGGGGGGCAGAAGATACCTCAGGAAGGCACTAAGGAAGACAAAGAACCCGTGATCGAGGAGAAGGAATTCTGGATGCTCTATTTTGATGGGGCGTCAAAAACAAAAAACAAGTGGTGCAGGTCTTGTCCTACAAAGTCCCGAGGGATTCACGATTGAATACGCCCTGAAGCTGGACTTCCCGACAACCAATAATGTGGCGGAGTATGAAGCTCAGATAGCTCGACTTGGTTTGGCAGGAGCATTGAGGGTCAAAAATCTAAAAGTTTGTGGAGATTCAAGGCTAGTTGTGGCCCAAGTCAATGGAGAGTTTGAGGCAAAGGATAGAACCATGGCCAAGTACTTAAGGTTAGTGAAGGCAGTGATGACTCAATTTGATGAGTGTTACTTGGAGCACATTCCGAGGGAGGAAAACGTCAAGGCCGATGCCTTATCTAAGTTCGCCTCTTCCGAGATAGAGAATTATTCTGGTAGTGTTTATTTCCAAGTTCTGAGAGCCCCCACTATTGATTCAAAACTAGTAGCACCTATTGGAACTAGGGAGTGTTGGATAGACCCGATCAAGATACATATTGAGACCGGTTGGCTCCCGACTAATGCCATGCAGGCACGAAGATTGTCAATAAGGGCGTTGAGGTATGCTCTGATTGAAGGGATCCTCTATAAAAAATCCTTTATGATTCCGTACCTGAAGTGCCTAAGGCCCGAAGAAGCTAAGTCAGCACTAGAAGAAGTCCATGAAGGAATCTGTGGGCAACACTTGGGGGGCAGGGCCCTAGCTCACAAGATAGTTAGACTCGGATTTTATTAGCCTGAGATGATGGCTGATGCCAAGGAATATGTGAAAAAGTGTGATTGGTGCCAGAAACATGCACCAGTGGTTAGGCAACCACAAGAGATGTTGACGTCCGTCAGCTCCCCCGTTCCTTTTGCTATGTGGGGGATGGATATACTTGGGCCATTTCCAATGGCCATAGCTCAAAGAAAGTTCCTGATTGTAGCAATTGATTACTTTACAAAGTGGATCGAGGCCAAACCCTTGGCTAAGATCACAACCAAGCAAGTTATGCAGTTCTTCTGGGAAAACGTCATGTGTAGGTATGGAATACCACGGATCCTAGTTACGAACAATGGGTTACAATTCAACAACAAAGAGTTTAAGGATTATTGTGATGAGAACGGAATCGAACTTCGGTTCACTTCAGTTGCCCACCCTCAAGCTAATGGGCAAGCTGAGGTTGCCAACCGGATCATCCTTGATGGACTCAAGAAAAGGGTGGAACGTTCCCGAAATACTTGGGTGGACGAACTGTTACCCATACTTTGGGCATATCGAACCACTTGCAAGGTAACTACTGGGACAACCCCATTCATGTTAGCTTATGGAGCTGAAGCTGTTTTCCCCGTAGAAATCATGCATACATCTCCTCGAGTGGAGGCCTTTGAGCCTGACACTAATGAAGAAGGAATGAGGTTAGCTCTTGACTTGATCAATGAGGTAAGGGATGAAGCCCATGCTAGGAATGTTGAACATCAGAAGAAGGCCTCTTTCTACTACAACCTGAGGGTAAGAGAAAGGTTCTTCCGTCAGGGGGACTTAGTACTCAGGAAGATTGAAGCATCCAGAGTTGGACAGAAGGGAAAGCCAGCACCAAACTGGGAAGTTCCGTGTAACGCCCCAAATCTGGGGTCAGGGATTTGGTCGTCACGCGGAAATCCTTAACATCAAATTACCTGTTTAACAACATTAAACCATCTGTAATCATTTAATAACTGAATTACAACATCTGTGATCCCAACCACCAAGCATCTTTTAGGTCATAGGGCTAGAAACAAGAATCGATCCTTACATTTCTCATTACATCCATTTAATTACATCACACTGAGTATTACAAATCCTATACTACTAGGGTAGCTTCGTTGAGAAGTACACTAGCACTAGTACTATCCTGTACAAAGTGATATATACATATTACACATCAATACACTTATATATAACTTACTCCAGCTATCTATGTTCTGGATCATATCATCTTCACAAGGACACACTGCCTGCTTCTCCTGAGCCATGCAGATAAGCCTCAATCATCTACCTTCCTCTGAAAGGTTAATATTTAAAACAAGCAAGTATGAGCGAAAGAATTGCCCAGCAAGTATTAATAGAGCACAACAATATATATCAATTTACACAAGGAGTTTTCGAAGTATAACGATACTTAATATCAATTTCGAAATATTTACAACAATGAAACCTCAATAAAGAAAATATGACGTTTAACGCAACATCCAATGAGCAGATAAGTTTATAATAACCATAGTAATCCTCATATCTTAGCGAAATAGTGTACACTACCGTATTGCTAATCTTTTAGAAAGCTTTTCAAAATACGTAGTTCAATATGCTGCTAAGACAGTTGCTTATCATCATATACAAACCAACCATTAGAAGGTTTCATCTTTAGTATTTCTCAATCTGAAAGCATATACATATAAGTATGTCATTTCCATCAAACACCTTACAGATCGACATCATGTTCCGGGTACAACTTCTTTAACCACTTGATAAGTCTAAACTCAGAAATAACTGATAGGAAGAGAGTCAAAGCTCTTGAAGCAAAACATTTGGGATTTAACATCAATAACCGATGAACCATCTTTCATCTTTTGAATAATTGCAAAAGTGCACAAGCACGTGCCATTATTGTTAGAATAATCTTGCAGTTCTAGATACTGCATAAATTCATCATCTTTCGAAATTGAAAACAACACTATCGGCTACTTGGCACTTAGGCCTAAGAAGTAGTGTTTGAGTATTTTTCCAAAGTGGAGGATGGGACTTAAAGAAAACATAAAAACCTGACAAGGATTGACGATGATCAGTCGCCACATCCAAGTCCAATAATCCGCGGGTCTTCTCTACCGGTAGAAGGATAGAAACTACATCCGTAACTATCCCCGAGTGAAAACTACATCCGTAATCACCCTCGATGAAAACTACATCCGTAATCATCCTTCGGCAACACCTGGGCCGGAATAATAATTGATGGACCGCCTGGCTCACGGCCGCTTACACATCCCGGGAATCGTTCGTCAACGATTCCCACACCTGCCAGAGTCCCCTTTTTCTTTTCTTTTCAAAATCATTTTGATAGAAAACTTGAGTAGTTGAAGTTTGACTTCAGTCGACCGATAATTTCTTGAAAAACGAGCAAGAGAGTAAAACCTGACCGGGGGTTTCCGAAAATGTTTTGAGTTCAAAAGAGTTCGAGTATAGATATACACTTGTACCGATATCAATCTCGACACAGGGTTTTGTGATCACACATGGAAAATGGTACGCATAAAGCTTGTAACCACAACAGGGTAACTCCATATATATATATATATATATATATATATATATATATATATAAGTTCTTGAAAAGTAACTTACCTAGATAGATTCAAAATATAATATTTTAAATGACTATGAAAGTCCTTAGACAACCTTTAAATAGTGTTTTATAACCTTCAAAACACTTAGAGTATTTAATAAATATTTGACTACTATGTAACAAATAATAAATATTCAATAATCCCTTTTTAAAAGAATACTCAAATTAATATTCATTTATTAAGTAATATTCAAATAATATTTACTATTAATACTGGAATATTTAATAACCTCAAAACACCCAAATACAACTCCTGGAATATTTCTAATCAAAATCAAGACACAATCTCTCCAGCAGTCTCCAAACTTTAGCCACTTTATCAAATAACTACTACTGACTCTCGGTCAATAAGAAGTAATTAATAAGCATGAAAATCCTTCTTCTTTTTTTTTTGTTTCTTAATGAATATTATAATTAATATTCATCGAATTAAATAAGCATTCAAATAACATATGTCAATATCAATCTAGCTGTTTTAAGCTGAAAGTAACCAATTTATAACCATTGGAATATCTTTAATCCGTATTGAAAATAAACTATCTCCGATGAATAATATACTAGATAGAATCACTCCATTAAATTGTTTTATTATTTCTCCGGGACAAAGTGATTTTAATAAAGCGTTTTGAAAATGATATTCATCTAATTAAATAAATTTAATTAGGCGAATGAGGTTTATTTAATTAGTAAATGCTTTCAGGAGCATCTATTAATTAAATAAACACTGGTTTATTGGTGATGTTGCCTTTAGGTTAATTATTGCGAAATTCCTTTTTAAAAGCTTTGCCCGGGTTTTCGAAAACATACAATACAAATAACCCCGACACGCGGGCTAAGTTCGATAACTCCATACACGCTCTACCCTCGGAGCCTTTCTTATTCCGATACATAAATATAAACCTCATAACATATAGTTCACTTCCCTAGTACGAAAAGTTTATAGATATATATATACCGTATAAATCAAGATATTGAGCCATAAAAATATCACTGCCCATCAACAGTATTATAAGCCGCGGGGTTTTGGTTATTGCACGAGCAGGATTTAATATTGTTGGCAAAGCAAGGAATACAATGATTTGGGAGAAGAAGTACAAGGTTGGAAAAAAACTCGCGATTATGGATTGAAAACTTATTTAACACATTTCATATGTTTAAAATAAATATACTCTGAACAATAGAGTATGCATAGTAAACTTGCCTCTGGTCCTTAGCAGAAAATAGAAACCGCGAATAAACCTTTCGCACTTCGTCCAAGCAATTCCCTGGAGGTAGCTTACCTTTCTTTATACGGCGCCTCGATCTTCCCTTTTTGATGCACGTCATTCCAACTCGACTATGCCCTAATGGTACTGAAATGGTTACGAGTACGTGTCAGTCATACCCCGTATATCGAGTAGACACAACTCGGGATTATCACTAAATAACATAAAGTCAAACTATAGGTGTCCTCCCTATAGTTGACTATTCTAATACCACTTATTGCACATAACATATTATAGTAAAGAAAATGAAATGGAAAAGTCCCCTCTTTAAAGTGGACAATTCCTGGTACTAAACACCTCAAACCATACCACTTAATCAACTTAGTATGTAGATAGTCCTCAAACATAATTAATCCTCGAGACACATAAATCCTCGAATTAAATCACTTAGCACATAAATCCTCGAGACAACAATTACCCTCGAATTAATTCACTTAACACATATACACATAAACAGTTAACACCCAAATCATACCTTTAAACCCTTGAAATCAAATAAGTTAAATAAATTAAAATGCAGGGGATTTTTAGAAAATTTCGGCATGTAGTATTCGTTTATCGGACTATGGGCTCAGCCCCTCCATGCCAAACAAAACAATTTATAACCCTGCTTTTGATAAAATAAAAGCTGCCTCAACTTGCAGCAAAGTAAACAAGTAAGAAAAGTACCCGCCCAGACATGCGGCAACTAGCACATAAGGAAAAGTACCCGCCCAGACATGCGGCAACTAGCACATAAGGAAAAGTACCCGCCCAGACATGCGGCAACTAGCACATAAGGAAAAGTACCCGCCCAGACATGCGGCAACTAGCACATAAGGAAAATAAACTAAGTTTATCCACATTTAAGCCAACACCACGTAGTTGGCACTTATGACTTCTAACAATTACTACGACCCGACTTATACCATTTAGCACATAGACATTTACCGATAAGCCAACTCTTATAACTATACCTCATATGACAATAACACTTAGCACTTAGCAATTAACAATTTCAATTGGAAACTAACAATTAGCAATTAGCACTTAACAATTACTTGACAACTAACCCAAATATATTATCCGACAATTAATAATTACTCCCTAACAATTAACAATTAGCAATTTAACAATTAACAATCACTAACCCGAACCTTTAATCGGACTCATAATTAAACTCAACAATTATAATTACAAACATACCTTCCGAATTAAATATCGGAAATTCAACCAATAATCATAATCTCACAATTTTAGTCTAATTATACCCATTACCACATTAAGCTTTCCATTTAAACTAATTAAACCACCATAATTAACCTCGCAATTTAAACTAACTAATTACCACCATAATTAACCTCGCAATTAAATCTAATTTAATTACCACAATAATCTCACAATTTAAAATCAATTAAATTACCACAATCACAATAATTTATATACTTTCCGAATTTAAACTCCAAAAAAAAATAAAAAACAATTAACTCAAAATTTACAACTAATTAACTACGAAAATTAAATAGATATGGAGATGCGAGATTATACCTCCCGAATTAATCGATTCCCCGCAACAATCTCTCCCTCCCCCCCCCCCTCTCTCTCTCTCTCTCTCTCTCTCTTCTGCGCGCCAACTGCCCAGCCTCTCCCCTTCTCCTTCCTCTCCTCCCACCGTGACTACTCTCCTGCCGGCCACCACCGCCGCTCCGGCGCCGCCCCTCACCAGACCCCGCACCTGCGCGCCTCGCTCTCTCCGCCATATACACACACACGGATAGTATATATGTATGTATAGGTCTCATAGAATCAAAACCCCCAATCTCCATCTCTCTTCCTCCCCTCTCCGATTTTTCTCTCCCCTGACTGATTCTCTCCCCCTCCCCGATGGTTTTTGTGCGGCTGCGTGTGTTTGTTTCTGTGTGTGTGTGTATGTATCTGTTGTGTGTGTTTTAACCCTAATGGGCTCAAGCCCAATAACATATAAAGCAATACAATTAAATACTACACACCTTAAATAATATTTGGAGTAAATAAATCTAATTTGTAAAAATAAAATTTCTAGCATAATTAAATACTAGAATATTTTTAAAGACTTTTGGCGAAAGAATTAGAATTAAATCTCAATTTTCTAAATTGATATGCATTTTACAAATCAATAATAATTTATAAAAACAATTCATAAAAATAATAATTGTGATTCATAATTCACAATTTACAGGGCTTTATAAAAATACCACAAATACTATTGTTTTAGTAAAATCTCAAATTCTTGATTTTATATATTAATCAAGTAATTTCTTCAAATCCCAAATAATTAAAATAATCATTTTCTAAGGATTTTAAAATCTCTAAATTATTCAATAATTTAAACTAAAATCTTTACTAAATAATTTCACATTCCAAAATCAAATCTTTGCCCAAATAAACTATTGACTCGAGATATCTACTAGGTCAATAAAATTTTAAAATGGGACCCGGTTCCACTTAACCGAAAATAATTAAATAATTGAATAATAAAATAAATAAATAAAAAAAAAATTCCTCCTCACTTTAGGAAAACATTACTATTATTGAGATAATAATAAAATCTTTTCTTGAAAATTCCGGGTTATTACATTCCGTATCGTGTCAAAGGAACATTAGGTCGAGGATCATACAAGCTGGAGACTTTGAAGGAAACGAGGTGCCTCGTACTTGGCATGCATCGAATCTCAAAGTTTATTATGTTTAATTGTCCTAAGTAGGACTTGGCTTATATTTATTAAAAAGTAGAAATAAGGTCGATGAAACCATGTCAGAGTCTTTTGAACTCCGAGTAGGAAGTAGAGTATTTATGTAAGGGTTGAACCCAATTCAGGATTTTCTTTTTATACGATTATGCAGTATGATTTTCAATGTTCCTTGTGTTTATACTTCATGTCTGATATGTATCAATGCATAATCAAATTGCAAGCTGGTAAAGGCCAAATACAAATGACAAAACAAGTAGAGAAAGGAAAAGGAAGATTGAAAATGCATAAATAAATAAGGCCCGTGGGCCGTAAGTTAAAGGTTACAAAACCAAAGCGATAAAATTGTAGAAGCAAATGCCACGCAGGGCCAACATAAAAAAGTCTAAGTCCCAGGAGCTCGGGATGAAGCAGACTCCTCATCTTCTTCCTGAACCTTGGAGCCGCCGCCAGTACGAGAAGGAGAAGTATGAGTGGTGTCGAAGTCTCTCTGTAGAGGGGTAGCCTGAGGATCAAGAATCCTCTCTCTGTCACCTAGAACCTCGTCCTCGTCCTCACCATCATCTTCCTCTGCAGGGAGAACAGGAGGAGGGTGTGGACTAGGGAAGTCTTTAAGAGTAAATAATCCTGGGTGCTTTTTAAGCACCGCCTTTAAGGCTTCGTCTCAACCATCGGTGTACTGGACAGGATAGAGCACCGCATCGTGCTTCTCCATCAAAGTTTGAAAATCTTGTGAGTCCATGTACTCGTCAACGAGGTCTTCTTTCTTGACCCGCAAGTGCACCACCTCAGCCTGGGCCGCCTCCAACTCTTCTACCTTCCCTTTCAATTTCTCTTCAGTTTCTCCAACTTTAATTTTCTCTTTTTGATACTTAGTCTCAAAAGACTTTGCCTTGTTTTTCCAGGCCTTAGCCTGATGTGCCATGCTTTGAAAATGCACGTTTGCCTGCAAGGTTATCATTTTAGTAAAAAAGAGAATTATGACACCAAACTAATATTAGGAAAAAGTAAAGGATGGCATACCGAGGCCAAAGCTTGAGCTCCTAGGTGCTCAGCCTCATCCATGTTTCCACCTGTCACGAAATCCTTGTAGTCGACAGGAGTGATTGAGTTCAATGACCAATCCATTGAATGCTTTGTGGAGCCAATCACAGAGTCCTGCTTTCTAAAGCCCCATGGAGGCCTATACACTATCGATTGGACTTTCACTTGTACAGGACCATCCTCTTCATCAACAGTAACCAAATCTTGCTTTTACACTTTGTGTGGATGCAGAAAAGATGGCTCGCTAGATTTGCACCAGGATCCGTTTCTCGCATGATTTTCATAACAGCTACACACAACAATAAATTAAAATGTTGGTATAAGATTATCTAGAAACAAATTAAACTCACAAAGGAGTGGAAATTACCTAAGTCAGAAACAGCAGAAAGGCCAACGGCCCTAAGATACTCCTCATTGATGAGGTCCCAACACACAGTTTCACCATTATCTTTGGTTAGCTCATCGTAAGCCACTTGCTCCTCAGATTGAGAACTATTTTGTTGGGGTTTCCATCGGCCACCTTACCGAAAGAACTTCGGAAAAGGGTGCCCCAATCACCCCCTTTCCAGACCAAGTACATAAATTCTTCTTTCCACTTAGGGTTGTTGTCGACAATCGAGTGGCCGTTAAAGATGTGTGGAATTTTAGGGCGTTGTCTAACGTAGACCCACCCCAGTTGAATAGAAGAGCTATTATAGAATTGAAATATTTTCTCAAACAAATGAACAGAAAGAGGGAATTTTTCCTAAGGCACAAAACCATGAAACACAAAATGGTTCGCCTGGCATTGGGTGGAAGTTGACATGGGCTGACTTGAATGTCAGCCAAAAGTTTGGGGATAAACTCATGAAAAGGGAACCTAAGCCCAGCTATAAGGGCATCTCTAAAAACACATAGCCCATTGGGCCTCCAATGACAAGGCCTGTCGCCAGGCCTAGCTTTAACAAGTCTATATGGAGTTTTAATTTCATATGTTTTGTGGTAATTTTCAATTACATTCTCATCATGAAATTTGTTACAACAGTTATAAGCATCTAAATCAGCTAATGAAGGATAATCATCTCCGCGCATGTTGATCATTTCAGTTAAACTCATGTAAGAAGAACGAATTTCGATATCGTTACCTTGTTTCGAAGCAGAATTCATCTTCAGAAGGCGCTGTGCTGATTTGTCCCCCATTAATCTTCAAAGTATGAATGCTTAAAGACCAGAGTGTCCAAATTGCATTTATTCGACCAGGATCCTGATCGAAATGTCGACCAGGAATCTTGGTCGAAATGAGCTAGACCAGAGTGTACAAATTGCATTTTTCGACCAGGATCCTGATCGAAATGTCGACCAGGAATCTTGGTCGAAATGAGCTAGACCAGAGTGTCCAAATTGCATTTATTCGACTAGGATCCTGATCGAAGTGTCGACCAGAATCTTGGTCGAAATGAGCTAGACCAGAGTGTCCAAATTGCATTTATTCGACCAGGATCCTGATCGAAATGTCGACCAGGAATCTTGGTCGAAATGAGCTAGACTAGAGTGTCCAAATTGCATTTATTCGACCAGGATCCTGATCGAAATGTCGACCAGGAATCTTGGTCGAAATGAGATAGACCAGAGTGACAAAATGGCATTTCTTCGACCAGGATCCTGATCGAAGTGTCGACCAGGAATCCTGGTCGAAGTGCCATCGACCAGGATGACAAAATTGCCATATGTCGACCATGATCCTGATCGAAAATTCGACCAGGAATCCTGGTCGAATCTTGTGGAGATTTTTGCTGATTCTTTTTGATGGAAAGGAATTTTCTTTAAAAAAAAAAATTATTATGCACAATTGTGGGATAATTGATATGTCAATGAATAAATGATGGAAAAATACTCGTGAGTATAAGAAAAATACAAGGACGTTACTTGTAACTTCTTTGTAAATATATTTGTTTAGCCTCGAATAAGGCAAGTCGTCGCAAACGTGTAGATCACTCCACACTTTGCACTCAAGACGATACATGTGAAACACTAGTGTACATAGACCTCTTAACTTCAATGAAAACCTGATCAGTTTTCTTAGAAGTTGGGGGGAAAATGATATGGGCTGAAAGTAAGCCCTAAAAATACATTTAATGTTGCATTAAATGAACCTAAGTTGATCCAAGGTCAAAGCCCAATCGTGAGGCCCAAAACCTTAATAATGATAATAAATTCGTAGCTGTACAATCAGCCTACTAAAAGACTCCGTTATTGAGTCTAAAAGGTAACCAAATCATCCTTGGAGTGGCCTCCAAGGAATACAGCTGTAATACTTATCGACCTTCCACTCGGAAGGATCTAGAAATGGGCCTAAGCTGTGCCTTGCCCACCAAGACACCCAATTATACCCTAATTCTATGGTTCTCAACGCCTATATAAGGACCTGCTCCTTCACCAACAGAACTACGTTTTTTGGCTTGATTCTTGATAATTGCAAGATACGTAGGCATCTGGTGAGGATCGAGTTAAGTCACGAAACACTAGATCAGCCATAGAAGCTCGAAGCTTCCACAAACCCTAGCATTAAATACGCAATAACTACACCCTAATTTTCATTCCATAACAAGTATAATTCGTAAATATGAGTATATTAAATTATATTAAATTAAAATTAAAAAATTATTAAAAATAATGATTATATAAAAACATAATTGTAATATTAAAGAAAATTTATAACATAATAAAAAAAAACACCATAGCAATAAATTTTATTTATAACATAATAAAATTTAATTATAATTTTATAAATTTATATCTTCCAATCAATAATATTTTTTCCTAAATTAAACACGTTAACTTTTAATTTAAAACGTAATCTTGCAATAATTAATATATACCCAAAAATATCACACCATATTTCTAAACACTAACAAAATATAACAGAAATCTGTATACTACGAATAATGACCGTTAGATTTTTAGTAAAAATCAGAACCGTTATATGTAATGATCAGATATATTATATGATTAAATTAATTTATTAAAATTTCAAGGTTCGAATTCCATCAATGACATATTTATTTTAAAATTTTAAAATATAAGTTTTAAACCATGCATATCATTAATTAAATTTTTATTAAATAATTTAAGTTAAAATTAAAATAAAATATTGTAAATAAAATTTATATAAAAATGTAACTGTAACATAAACTAAAATTTATTGCATATCAAAAGAAATCCGTGCATCGCCTAAGCTAGTAGTATTAATAATTGAGAAGTATGATGTGATATTTTGAGATTAGTGTTATATCAAAAGGTAACGTATTTTAATTCGAAAGAAATATTAATGATTGGAAGATATAATACGATTGTTGTTTTTAGGTGTTTATGAAAGGCAATATCTTCAATTGAAAGTAATTGTGAAAAAGGCAATAGATGTTTATAAAAAGGTAAAAGCTTCAATTGAAAGTAATTGTAAAAAAGGCAATCGACTAATTACCATTAATTATATTATGTTATTATTTATTTTAGGTATTTTAATAGTATAGATATCGGATATATTTTTATTTATAATGAAGGGTAAATAAGTAAATTCACGAAGTACCAAAAAACGGGTACCAAAAAACAGGTACCAAAAAATAGGTACCAAAATTTTTAATGTTTCGGCTTTTATATTATAGTATAGATAGTATAGATAAACAGCGTATACATATTTTTAATATTTTTATTAATAATTGAAAAATATGATATTATATTAAGCTATACATATACACAACATCTTTATATGCACCAATCTATACATATATGTAATCAAAACCATTAAAAACCCACTCGAAGCCATACTTTTAATATATTAATGATTATAAGATTAGTTTTAAATTAAAAGGGTAATGTGTTTTAATTTGGAAGAAAATATTAATGATTGGAAGATATGATACGATTGATGTTTTTAGGAGTTAATAAAAGGTAATATCTTCAATTAAAAGTAAATGCGAAAAAAGGCAATTGACTACTTACCATTAATTTATATTATGTTATTATTTATTTTAGAAGTTTTAATAGTATAGATATCATATATATATATTTTTTTATAATAAAGGGTAAATAAGTAAATTCACTTAGTACCAAAAAACAGGTACCAAAACTTTCAATGTTTCGGAATTTATATAATAGTATATATATATATATATATATATATATATATATATATATATATATATATATATATATATATATATATATAATGTGGTGGAATCGAGTCGGGGATTGAGAATCGGGACGGTGGTGGAATCGAGTCGGGTATTGGTAAATTTACTCAGTGATAAATCGTTTGTTATAATTTGTTTTATAATAGGGGTTGCAACTCGCAAGTAGTGAGTGTTGAAAAAATGCTAGGGAAGATGTAAAAGAGAAGACCTCCTAGATGATTTTGAGAGCAACCCTGTCTTTGACACTTCCTCCTGGATTCAAAAACTCTGTTTTCCCAAGAATCTGATGATGATGATAATAATAATAAGCTAATAATAATGATAATAAAACAAATAATAATAATAATAATAATAATAATAATAATAATAAGAAACCCATATAGGCAAGAGAGAGAAAGACTTTTGAGGTTTTGGGGTTTGAGACTTTTGAAAATCGGCCAGAATACTTTATTGGAGTTTGATTTTGTAGTTTTTCTTCCATTTTTCTATCCATTGTCGTTTTTTAGTAATGTTCCTACCAATCGGGTAACATCTTCTCGGACATTAAAGTTCTATTGTCTAAGCGTCCGGGGGCAACATGCGTGCCTTTCGTTAGATGATAAACTTTTTTGAATGAAAGAAACACATTCTTACGAATATTGTACACGTTATAATTCATCTATGAATAGATACCCCTGACAAAAAAAAATACTAGGTTTCCCAAAATAAAAAGAGTATTTAATACTCCCTCCGTCCCAGCTGGTTCTTTACAGACGGCTGGGACACGGAGACCAAGGAATATAATTTAAATAGTGGGTGTAATAGTGTAGTAGTGGGTATAATAGTGATTTTATTGTTAAAATAAGTAAATTAGTGGGTGTAATAGTGTAAAGTGTTGAAAAAGTAGAGTGAGTTAGTGGAGTAGTGGGTGTAATAGTGTAAAGTGTTGAAAAAGTTGAGTGAAATAGTGGACATAATAATGTATTTTATTGTTAAAAGTTAATATTTTTGGTATTGTAAAAAATTGGATGGGACGTCCCAACATAGTAACTGTAAAGAACCTGTTGGGACGGAGGGAGTATTATTTATTAAGAAAAAGTGAAAAATGTTTAATGAAGAAAATTTTAAAATATCGTTTTGTAAAAAATTAAAATCTATACTATATTATGATAGTTGTAACATTAAAAATTTTGGTGCTTAAATACCCTTAATTATATCTATCTAGATTATTGTATTATCTTTTCTAATGAAAATCTTTTTTCTGAAAATATCACGAGCACCATATATAATTATTTGATATGGGCTAAAAGTAAGCCATAAAGACACATTTAATGTGGCATTAATTAGACCTAGAATGGTCCAAACGTGGGGCCCACCAGATGGGCCCAAACCCTATTTATGATATTAATTTCGTAATTAGTACTAGGGGTAATAACCAGCTCAGCAATAAGAGTCAAATAAGGATATTACTCCTGCTTGACTTAGCCTCCAAGGCACCTACTTCAACAAGGAAACTGATTCCTACAAGAAAGGAGTCTAGAACCTTCCTCAAGGTGGTGACTTGCCCACCAAGTCACCTAATTCTACCACGACTCTATGGCTTCTCAGCCTATATAAAGGGTCTGACCCCTCATCCTCAGAACTACGTTGGCTTACTCCTCGATTAAGGAAATACAAGACACTACGTCCTAGGTGAGCCCTTGCCGCCGTAGCCCCGAGGGCACCATCACCTAGAACTACGTTTTGGCTTGATTCTCAATACGAGATACGTAGGCACTCTGTGAGGACCGATTAGTCTCGAACACGGAAACAACCATTAAAGCACGAAGCTCCCAAACCCTAGCATTAAATACAAATTCATAACCTAGTTTTTATTCCACAACATTTGGCGCCCATCGTGGGGCGAAGACGTCAACCATGGTGACCACACGAAGAACAGCACCAACCTCTACTGAGGCCTTGCCTCTAAGCTCTGCTCCGCCTGCCACTGAGCAAGTACCCCCAACAGGGGCGATCACTCAAACTCAAGTTTCTCAACCTCCAGGGATGAATCCCCATGCTGAGAGAACGTTACCCATGGTCGTCCACCCAAGCCAAGAAACCAGCTCTCTTCAAATGATGGTTTCTCCTCTGGTTGATCCCAATCGCCCGTTACCACCGGGGGTACAGATCCATACTACGGATCTCCCCATGAATACCAACCCGATGTATGGTCTACTTAACTACCCTCAAATTACTCAAGGTTCTGGACCCAGTGGCCATGCCTTGCAGATCTGAGATCGAGAGTATGACGACTACTCTGGTCCCTATACTGATGATTCATCGTCTGATGATGATGATCGTGATGAAGCCTCGAGGAGGCGATGTGCTAGCAAAGAACCTAGAAGGAGAACACAAACTATCCATGATGGACCCCCTCTGACAGCTGCTGAGAGAATCAAGGCTCATGAGGCCGAGATTTTAAGGATAAAGGAAGATATTACGAGAGAACAAGCTAGGTTGAATCAAACTCAACCTACTCCAACCTCAAGACCGATTCCCGTTATAGACTTAGAAAGGCCTTCTAGGAAGTGGAGAAGGGCTGAGGCCCCAAGAGGTGGATCTACAAGGGCAAAAGTCCCCAAGGGTGACCCCAAAGAGTTGATACAGCTAGGAGATCCTGATGATCCCACACCCCCGTTTACTGAGGAGGTGATGAATGCTCGTATCTCAAAGAAGTTTAAGATGCCGACAATTAAGGCTTATGATGAAACGGGTGATCTCGCAAACCATGTGAGAACATTCTCGAATGCACTGCTATTGCAGCCTGCTAGTGACGCTCTCAAGTGTAGGGCATTCCCTCAAACCCTGTCAAGCATGGCTCAAAGATGGTATAGCCGATTGCCTGCGAACTCAATTGGCTCTTTTAATGAGTTGAGCGTAGCTTTTATCAGTTAGTTTATTAACAGAAGAGTTCATGAGAAAAGATCTGCATCTCTTATGTATGTGGTGCAAGGAAAGAATGAATATCTAAGAGATTACCTCAAGAGGTTCACTAAAGAGACGTTGAATATCACTGATTTGGAGAATAAGGTGGCCATGGTAGCCGTGGAACACGGAACCACTGATCTTTTCTTCAAGAGGTCTTTGGCAAAGCATCCTCCTGAAAACATGGCCGAGCTCCAACGAAGGGCCGACAAGTATATCAAGGCGGAGGATAGCATGAAGAAAGAAGCTGCTGGAGGCAAGTATCCCATGACAAGTATCCCATGACTAGCAAGGACTCTGAGTCGCCACCAAAGAAGGGTTTAGGACCAAGATTTTCTGATTACGCGAGGTTGAATGCTCCAAGGAGTCAAATCTTGCTAGATATTGAGAATGACAAAGATTTTTGATGGCCGAAGCCACTTAGGGGTGATCCCGCGAAAAGAAACAAGGATCAATACTGTAGGTTCCACCGAGATGTGGGGCATGACACTGATGATTGCAAACAACTCAAAGATGAGATCGAGTTTTTAATCCGTAGAGGGAAACTGAGCCGCTTCACTAAGAGTGAAGATCATGGTAATCAAATTAGAGATAATAGAAGGGATGACGATCAAGATCGCAAACCACAGCCCCGAGGGCCAGTGATCAACATGATCTCAGGAGGCCCGACTGCGGCCGACACAACAAAGAATTCTCGAGAAGGCTTATGCCAGAGAAGTGATACATATTCTGGGAGAGGCCCCGAAGCGTGCTAGGACTGAAATAGCAATTGGTTTTAATGATTCAAACCTTGAAGGGGTGAAGTTCCCCCATGATGACCCGTTGGTCATAATTCATGTGATTGAAAACTCAGAGGTGAAGCGAGTCTTGATAGACAATGGAGCTTCCGTTGACATTCTGTTTCATGATGCATTTGTGAAGATGGGGTACATTGATTTTCAGTTGACCCCCAATAACATGCCTATATATGGATTTAATGGAGTAGAATTCAAAGTTGAAGGGACTATTCAGTTGCCTGTAACTATTGGACAGGAGCCCAAGGAGGCCATTCAGATGTTGAACTTCTTGGTAATCAAGGTAGTTTCAACGTACAATGCTATCCTCGGAAGGACTGGACTTCATGCATTCAAGGCTGTTGCCTCAACGTATCATATGAAGTTCAAGTTCCCAACCAAGAATGGCGTTAGAGAACATGAAGGTGATCAAAAGATGGCACGAAGCTGTTATGTAGCCTCGTTAAGGCCTAATAGAATCGGGGGGCAAGTCCTTCCAATTGAAGACATGGATGTCCGCAGAAGAAAGGAACACCAAAAAGGCCAGCAGAGGACATCACACAGAAGCCTTGTACAGCCATTGAGGCTAAGGCATCAACTGACTTCGTGGTTGAATGTACCAGTGACAACCAAGAAGTCGGGGGGAAGGAGATAGTACCCCAAGAAGGAACAGAACTTTAGAATAAGAATGAGGAGATCAGAAGGAGTGGTGAGTGCTCTATTTTGATGGAGCATCAAACACAAAATAAAGTGAAACAAAATCAAGTGATGCAGACCTAGTCTTGCAATGCCCCGATGCCCCGATGAGTGCAAGTCAAGGATGACCGAGTACCAAAAATAAAAGAATACACGAATGGAAAACAAACAAATGCATAGGTGAAGATCCCGAAGGGTCAAGAGTTGGGTTACAACGTAACCAAGTAAGAGTTTAAGTCTGTAAAGGACCCTGGATAAAAGAAAAGAAGATAAAAGCCATATCCAACAGTCAAAGCCATGAAAGGCCGAGGATGTTAAGGACTAGCTACTCTTCAACACTTATTAAGTACCTGGATTAAGGATCCAAGGATGAAGGCCAATAAATAACCTTAAGCAAGGATTAAGAAGTTCAAGCAAGCTCTCGTCTCAGAAGTTTAAAAGGCAAGAAGCCAACGGGATTGCATTTATTGAAATATAAATCGAGGAATCAACCCCGAATCCTAGGTTGAAGAACAGAAGCTGTTAGCCATGAAGGCCAAGATTAGCCATGAAGGCCAAGATTAGCCATGAAGGCCAAGATTAGTTATGAAGGCCAAGGTTAGTTACGAAGGCCAAACTTGAGGGGGTCATGAACCTCCAATTAAGATCCAAAGGTTGAAACTTCATGTTGACTTGAAAACCAATATGTAATTTTGAAAACCTCCTAGAGAAGGTTCAAGACCTCGTGGGGCTAACCAGAAACCCCCTGGCCTTGGACCGGCTGCTCTGATAGATATTTCGGTGATTTAAAACACCCTTGAGATTGAAAACCCTTGATTTCAAACTTTGACTTCAACACCCAAGACCAAGACAAACATTGAAGCCATGACGGCCAAGCGAGTTGAGAAGTTACTTATATGGGAGCATCTTTGAAACAACCCCAGAAGGGCAAGTTGATAGCATTCTTGCAAGAAAATAGTGATGTGTTTGCTTGGACAGCAGCTGATATGCTAGGGATTGATCCCCAAGTCATAACTCATAAATTGAATGTCAATCCTAAATGAAAGACAATAAAGCAGAAGAAGAGGAACTTTGCTCCTGAAAGGCAAGAGGCCATTAAGCAAGAAGTTTACGAGCTCTTGGAAGCTGGTTTTATTGAAGAAATTAAGTTCCTTTGATGGTTGGCTAACCCTGTGATGGTCAAGAAGGCAAATGGGAAGTGGAGGACATGTATAGACTCCACTGACTTAAATGATGCATGTCCTAAGGATTGTTTTCCTCTGTCAAGGATTGATACGTTGATAGATGCCACAGCTGGACACGAGATGTTAAGCTTCATGGACGGGTTTAGTGGCTACAATCATATTAAGATGCACAAGGATGAAATCCCAAAGGTATCTTTCATAACTGACTTTGATGTTTTATGGCTTTTGGTCTAAAGAATGCGGGAGCTACTTACCAACAATTGGTGAATAAGATATTTGCCCATCTAATTGGAAAAACCATAGAGCCTATTCACGACAAACCACATTAAGCACCTCGGAGAGGCATTCGAAGTGCTGAGGCACCATAAGATGATGTTGAATCCAGCCAAGTGTGCTTTTAGCGTTGGATCAGGAAAGTTTTTGGGTCTAATGGTTTCAAAGAGAGGAATAGAAGCCAACCCCGATAAGATCAAAGAAATTTTAGATATGGAGCCCCCACTCTCAATAAGAGATGTGCAGAAGTTAATGGGCCGAGTAGCAGCGTTAGGAAGATTCATCTCCAAGGTCTGGTGATAAATGCTTACCATTCTTTCAAGCATTGAAAAAGGTGAAGAACATTGAGTGGACACCCGAAAGCCAAGAGGCCTTTGAACAATTGAAGAAATACATGGCTGAAGCCTCGTTGTTGGCCAAACCTAGTCCTAGGGAGACTCTTTACTTATATTTGGTGGTATCTGAACAAGCACTGAGTGCCGTCCTCCTTCGGAAGAAGAACAAGGTTCAAAAACCCATCTACTACGTGAGCAAGGTGTTGCACGGGGCTGAGTTAAATTACTCTCCCATTGAGAAGTTTGCATTGGCATTGATAACAGCTTCGAGGAAGCTACAACCATACTTTCAGTCACACAAGATTGAAGTCCTGACGGACCAGCAGTTGAGAAATATTTTACACAGCTCGAAGTCCAGTGGAAGACTAGCCAAGTGGACGATCGAACTTGGAAAATTTGACATCACATATAAACCTCGGACAGCCATCAAGGCTCGAGCATTGGCTGACTTCGTGGTTGAATGTACCATTCGCAACCAAGAAATCGGGGGGCAGGAGATAGTAACCACCCTAGAAGTGAGGATAAAGATGAAGAGCTTGTACCTAATCAGAAGGAATATTAAGGAATATTGGGTGCTCTATTTTGATGGAACATCAAAAACAAAATGTAGTGGTGCATGTTTGGTTGTAAAGCCTCGATGGGTTCATAGTTGAGTATGCTTTGAAGTTAGATTTTCCTACTACCAACAATGAAGCTGAATATAAAGCCTTGACAGCCGGATTGGGCTTGGCCAGAATACTGAGGGTTAAGAACCTCATGTATATCTGGCGTATTTATCAACAATAACCAAAGCATATCTTTTCTTTCCAATAGACATTATATTTACTGGACCAAATAAATCAACATGCAATAAGTGATATGGCTCAAGAATTGAGGATTCAGTCTTACTTTTGAATGAAGTTTTCCTTTGTTTTGCCTTTTGACATGAGTCACATAGGCCTTCTGGAGTAAAAACTGATTTGGGCAATCCTCTCACAAGATTTTTCTTCACTAGCTCATTAATGCTGTTGAAATTCAGATGAGAAAGTCTCTTGTGCCAATCCCAGCTTTCTTCAATTGATGCTCTACTCAGTAGACAGATTGCAGAGCCATCAGAGTTTGTTGAAAGCTTGGCTTCATAAATGTTACCATGCCTGTATCCCTTCAGAACAACTTTTCCTGTAGATTTGCTTACAACTTCACCGTGTTCTTCAAAGAAATCCACATGATAACCTCTGTCACATATTTGACTCACACTTAGAAGATTATGTTTGAGTCCTGAGACTAGAGCTACAAATTCAATGATGACATTCCCAAGTTTGATATTACCATATCCCAGAGTCCTTCCTATGTTGCCATCTCCATAAGAAACACTTGGGCCAGCTTTCTCCACAAATTCTGATAGTAGGGCTTTATTTCCAGTCATGTGTCCTGAGCATCCACTGTCCAGAACAAGGATATTTTTCCTGTTACCCTGCAATCACAAAAACCACTAATGATTAGTTTTAAGTACCCAGACTTGCTTGGATCCTTTGGCCTTATTATGTTTGTTAGCTTTTGCAGCAGAAGTCTTATCAGAGTTTGTGCTAACATTTTTTTAATCAAAATTTATACATGTAGAATCAATCTTGAATTTATTCAAAGAGGGTTTAAGTTCATAATAAGCATAATACAAATTATGATACTCTTTGCATGTATAAATAGAATGTCAAATACTTCCACAGTGAAAACAAGGATTCTGTGTCTTAAACCTAACTGAACCACTCTTAACTCCTGACTTAGGAGGTATAGAGTTTATATTTTTATTCTTCTTGCAAAAAGTAGCAAAATGGTTAGATTTCCACAGTTGTAACATTTCTTCCTAGGAGCATTGGGAATAGGCATATAGTTATTGCTTTTATTGATGCCTACCTTTCCATTTCTGTTTTTCCTAGGTTCTTTTACCTTGTTTACTCTTTTTATCTCCTTCAGCTTGTGTTTAAGCTGTTTCTGAGACATTAAGTCAATATTTACTGATTTGACTTCCTGTTTTGGTTTGTCAGATTTTGGTACAAACCTCACAGGATTAATTTTGGGCTTTGCAGCCCTTTCAGTAAATACAGGTTTAGAGGTCTCAGCTTCTAGGTTGGCAGTTTTCTTTTTATCAGTGTAACCTAGACCTTCTTTCCAATAATCATTCTCTATGATAATCTGAGTAGTTTTCCCAGAGTTAGTCCAAGTTCTAATAATGTTTCTTTCTTTAGCAAGTTCAGATTCAAGATAAGCATGCTTTTTCAATAATTCAGTTTTAACAAAAATAGCATCATCTCTCTCTTTCTGAATTTTTAACATCTGGACTAATTCTAATTCTAGATAGTCATTTCTCTTTCTAAGCTCTAGACTTTCAGATTTTATTCTTTCATTTTCTAAAGTCTGATCTTTATAGATAAGATTCAAGGTTTTAAGAAAGATTCTTAACTCAGATATATCAGTAGTATCAAAAGCTAGAGTAGAATGAGGTACCTTGGTCTCAGTAGCTTCAGAGATACTATCAGCATTTGCCATCAAGACATAGTTCACCTCATCTTCAGAGTCTGAAGTGTCAGCCCAGTCCTTCTTCTTTGTGATGTAGGCTTGACCTTTATCAGCTTTGGCTTTATTGCACTCAGGTGCAAAATGTCCTTTCTCACCACAATTATCGCATTTGATCTTGGACTTGTCCACTTTCTCAGACCTGCCTTCCTTTCCCTTAGTTTTTCTGAAATTCTTCTCTGACATGATTGTATAGCTTTTCGGATCTTAACTGTTGTATAATAACAGAGTGGCTCTGATGCCAATTGTTAGGTCCGGAATAACGTAGAAGGGGGGTTGAATACGTTATTTAAAAATATTTCGATTTTTGATGTGGATATGAAATCAAAAATACTAAATCGAAATAACAAAACTATGTGGGAAATATCTTTAAATAGATAAAACCCGTAGGTTTGCTACACAATCTAATCCTATATATGGATCAGCTACAAAATCAAACACTCCTAAGGATAGTTTAGGCACGAGGACCTTCTACCCGACACTTCCTGAAAGCGGGCTAAGCCGGCTTTCCTACTAGATGGACTGTCTAGCAGCTTACACAGAGAAGATATAAGAGAGGATAGAAAGTTGTGTGTTGAGGTGTGTTTTGAAATGAAATACAGCATGCCTATTTATAGATTTTAGAAAGTCACTATGTTGTACTATTCCAACAACCCCCGTGGGCCCCTCCAGCCATTTTTTGAATAGTAGCCGCCATATGAATAGTAGCCACTTTTTCAATAGTAGCCGCCATATGAATAGTAGCCGTGAATAGTAACCGTGAATAGTATTACTATTTTTGGCTGCTTCTTTTGGGCTTCTCTCTTTTGTTTCAAATATTCTGCTGTATTAATTCTTCTCGGAAAATAGTTCAAGTACCAGATTAATTTAATTATTTATTATAAATAATTAATTAATCTGTTACTTAGTTAATTTTCAGAGTAAATTAATTTTTGACAATACCTTGAGATATTATGTTTGTCCTTGATCGTCAATAGGCTTTGGCAATTCTTTCTGTGAATTAATGTGTTGATCCTTCTCGTATGTGCTGACACTTAGTGCACTGGTCTGGTTCACAAGTGACTAGCACTGATCTTGATCTTCACACCTTCGCTATATTCCAATTGATTAGCCTGCAGCAGTATCTTCAATAAATACATGGAATCTTTTGGCCCTTCAACTGAATCATCTGTACATCTTATTCTGTCACTGAGGCTTGATCATGTTAATGAACTTCTTTCAGCGACTTGATCCTTGTTGGTGCATGTTCTTCAAATTTCACGATCCCTGTATCGAGTTAATATTATTTATCTTTTATCCTAGTTGAGTTATATATGTCCTCTATTACATATTACATTACATTATGCTTTACAATGTCTATAAAATATATTTTTTAAAATTAAAAGAAGAAATATTTCTATTGAGAAATACTAATCTTTATTGGTCTATAATTTGAAAATATTTTAGTATTATTTAATGATAATTTTGAAAATATTTCATCTATTAGATAAACTAGCATTTTGCCCGTACTTTGTACACGACATTCATTTAATTTAAAACGTCATTTTAATTAGTTTTAGGAGTTTGATTGAACACCTACATTCATGTTCCATTCAATTGTACAATTATTTAATTATTTAATGAAATAGTGTTATGAAAAAATTTATATAAAGAGTAGCATACAATTCTATTTTGACAATGCTAAAAATTTATTCTATCAGTCCCGCAGCGGTGTCTCAGCTGGTTAGGCTAGGACTTTAGGAGCTTACCACTCCAAGGTCCCAGGTTCGACTCCCGCTGAGCGCATGCACATAAGCGGGACACCTCGAGGTGCGCGTAAGCTTGCCCGGAGGTAAATATATATATCAACTAGCAAAAAAAAAAATTATTCTATCCATCAAAAATTGCAATTTAAGTAATAAATATTTTTGAAATTTTGTTAGATTGATTGTGACATAAGACTGAGATTCTGAATCAAGGTTAGATACTTGTTGATGATGATCAAATGCATAAAAAATGTCAGAACTATTCAAAATATTTTCTTTATTGAGAATTATGGTGAAGGTAAATTCTTTCCCATTTGAACTCTTCTAGAAATGTATCAGCTGCTTTTTTCGACAAAATATGAAGACAAATATAGTTAAGTTTAAAAAGTTATTTGATGAAATTAATAGAGTCTGTATTAAAACAAAAGAATTCATTTGTAAATTATACATTTTTCAAGGCTCGACTTAAATTCGTTGCAGTGGTATTAAGAATTCTTTTTGCAGGTAGATCAAGGAGGATCATGTTTGATGTTGCAGTTTCATCCTCTACCAACATTAGCACCTTAAATCTGAAGTTTAATTATAAGGGATTATAATATTGAATATATAATTAAGCGAATATATATATTTTCTAAAAAATAAACATATATACGACGCAAATAGCGAGTTAGAATTACTATAAATATCTCTTATCAGGAACAGAGAAACTTCTTAATCAAAGTAGGCATTTAAATGTGGCATCAATCTTATTAACTTCCCTTTCGCACTGAGGGCAGTAATTGTAATACCATTTGTACTTCTCATTGACCTTGCTAATCTTGACACGACAAATAACTTGTTTCTGTGCATAAATTTTTAGATGCATATATAGATTATATTTTATATTAAAAACTTAGATATTTAAACGAAGGTACACTGAAATTCAAATTTTTATAACACAACATCGATCAATTCAGCATCTTTTAAATTACGGAGACCATTCAAAGTATAAAGTTCAGTTTGAGTGTTGTCAGCTTGTTCCTCAATGATTGTAGATGGAGATGCCACATATCCAACTTCTTCAAGTCTATATTAATGTTAAAAAATATAAGTAGTTTGTTTTTTCCATTGTAACATGTAAATGGAAATACATATATGGTTTATAAAAATACCTCTATCTCATTATTTCAGTGGCATCGTCATCAATATTCAAATATACTTTAGTGGATGACAATGATTTAATTTGCACAACACCTAACAAATGTTAGAAATCCATGTTAATATGTTATAATATAATTAATAATAAATGAAATGACATTATTATTGCATACCTTTCGAGGTCACGACTTTCGTACTGGTTAGAATTAAAATATTTTGTTCTGAATCATCGGCACCAATCATCCTTTTAACTGACTGATGATGTAAGATCTTCCCATATAGTCACATTATGAGCACATCTATTTTCGGAATAGAAAAATATGTTGAAATTAGTGAAATTATTTCAAAAATAATTTAAAATTGTGTAGCAACATTAAAATAATAATTAATATTTCAATAACTAATTATATTTTATAAATATTAATTTACAATTACAATATATTTGACGAATATAAATAAAATTAAAGTATTACTAAGATTTGGGCGTGTAGTGTATATATATATATATATATTTGACCCGCTTTATGCAAATATGGGTCGCCGGTAATATGCTGAGTTCTCAAACAACTTGCGTGGTGGATACACATAATTTGAGTTTATGTTGTTGCTTTTAATACTTTTTGTTAAATGAAATTATTATGCAAACATTTTTCCAAGGCAAATTTCAAAAAAGTAAAATAAAACTGGTGTTTGGGGTTTTTCTTTTTTAGTGTTTTTAATAATTATGCCCTCAAAAAAAAAATTAAAAAAATTTAAAAAATATTTTTTTTAAAAATGATAATGTGGCAGCAATTTTTTTTGTTTTATTAATTAATGGATAGATGGTAGAAGTGAAGGTCCCCTGGCGGGGTCCTTAAAATAAATGATATATATATATATATATATATTTTATTTTAAGAAAATTTATCATACAACAAAACACAAAGGATCTGCAAGATTAATATAGATACATAAACATGGGTAAATGAATTCAGATAGAACATGAAATATATATATATATATATATATATATATATATATATTAGTGTGAACTAAATTATTATTTTAAGAAAATTCTCATTTGAGCACCTCCCTATATATATAAATATGTGTTAAATTTGCTTTTAATAACTTTTTGTTGAATAAAATTATTTATGCAAACATTTTTTCAAGGTAAATTTCAAAACAGAAAAATAAAAGTGGTGTTTGGTGTTTTTTTTCTTGTTTATTGTTTTTAATAATTATGCTCTCAAAAACAAAAAAAAATATTAAAATTTAAAAAAATATTTTCTTAAAATGATGATGTGGCAGCAGTTTTTTTTAAATTTTTTTTATTAATGGATAGAGGGTAGAAGTGAAGGTGCCCCTGGCGGGACCCTTAGAATGAATGAGATACATACATACATATATATATATATATATATATATATATATATATATATATATATATATATTAGTGTGAACTAAATTCTCACTTTAAGAAAGTAGCACCTCCCTATATATATAATATGTGTTAAATTTAAATAATTAATAATATTAAGTTATCTTGCATTATTATATCTATTAATTTTTTATTAGTAACCTGACGGTGCTTTCGTCGATTCCAAAACAATGATCATAGATGATGCCGTGTATATCGAAAATTATAAATAAAGATATTTTTTAGTTATTTCCTTCATGTTTTGGCTCTATAATTAAAAAAACTCTTTTTTATTTTTTAAAAATAAGCATCAAAGAAATAAAGAAGATAAAAAAAATGAAGAATAATAGTAGAGGTTTAAATTTGGGTCGACCCAATCTAAATTGGGTTTTCTCCAAATGCTGTATAATGACAAAAAATAGTAGAGGTTTTGATTTGGATCGATCCAATCGAAATTGGGTTGCTCCAAATATTGTGTAATGACAAAAAAGAATATCAAATAAATAAAGAAAATTAAAACAATGAAGAACAATAGTAGTAATTTTCTCAAAATGTAATACTAGCTGACATTAGGATTATATACAAAAATTTACAGCGACTCAGCGATTAGCTTAAAATTGAAGCGAAGGGAGACACAGGCTGTATAATTGCAAAAATTTACAGCGACTCAGCGATTAGCTTAAAATTGAAGCGAAGGGAGACACAGGCTGTATAATTGCGCGCGCTCTCTCTCTCTCTCTGTCTCTCCCACGTTAATTCGCTATTCTCTCATCTCTCCCCCGTTAATTCTCTCTCTCTCTCTCTCCCACGTTAATTCTCTATTCTCTCATCTCTTCCCCGTTAAGTCTCTCTTCTCTCACTCTCCCCGCTCACCCGTTTGGGATCATGTCTCCCTCTGTCTCACCCATGGCGTTGTCTCCGAACCCACCGAAGAAGAAATCGAGAAGACGACTCATATCTAAATACCAAGGCAGGAGGCTATCTTTCAGCGTTTCGGTGCCAGGAAGATCAGAGGAGTTCGTTTCTCAAGTGATTGTACCATTCAACTCTGTTGAGCGAAAGCTTTGGATGGAAAAGCAAAAGCAAAAGAGACTGAAGAGTACCCCTGCTGCTCGCAAAGAGGATTGGGACAGAAAAATCCGTATTTTAATGTCGATGAGGTGATCTTTGTATTTTCGTCTTTATTTCTTGTTCTATCTGAATTCATTTACCCATGTTTATGTATCTATATTAATCTTGCAGATCCTTTGTGTTTTGTTGTATGATAAATTTGAAATCTTTATTTGCTTAAAGATTGTTTTTTTATACATATGTTTTTTTTTGTATTTACTGTTTGACCTTTTAAAGTGGTGTTGAGATGTATCTGCAGACAAGGGCTTGTCTGAATTGTTGTTTATGTGACCTAGTTTGTGGGGGCCCTCTCTCTGTGTAATTATATGTTTATTTTGATGGTTTTTATTTAAAGTTTGAAGCTTTAGTAATGTTTAAGAGCTAATTAAACTATGAGTTATGACCAGTTTGAATCTTTGGTTGATCATCGGGACTTTCAAATGCTACGTTGCTACTTGATAATTTGTTTGTAAATTAATTTTTTTTTTTTGCCAAATTGTAAATTAATTTGTGAAAGGTGAAAGTGTAAATAAAAAAGGGTTGGGTGTATTTCTAATAAAAGCAAATAATTATTTTTGATAGTGTTTGACTTAAACACAAGCTAAACTCAAAAAATAAAATACGGAGTAGTAAAATTATTAAATCAGAAACACATGACATATACGGATATACTACACAAGGCATGCAGGCAGGCAGCAGTTGTGATCTGAATGAGTCGAAAGTGAAGTATCTATATTGAATTGAATTGAGGGAGAGGATGTTTCTGTTCGATTGGTTCTACGGTGTATTAGCATCTTTGGGACTGTGGCAGAAGGAGGCTAAGATCTTGTTCCTTGGCCTCGATAACGCCGGCAAGACCACTCTTCTTCATATACTTAAAGACGAGGTACCCCCCCCCCCCCCCCTTCAGATTTATTTATTTGTTCCCCTCATGATCATCAATGATGTTTTTATCTATTGCTTGCTTTATTCATAGAGATTAGTTCAGCATCAGCCCACACAGCATCCCACTTCGGAAGAATTGAGTATTGGTAAAATCAAGTTCAAGGCTTTCAATTTAGGTGGTCATCAGATTGCTCGTAGAGTCTGGAAGGATTATTATGCTAAGGTCCCCCCTTCATTTTATTTTATTCACATCCTTTTCTGCAAATTTATATGTTTTTTGTATTAGTAAGATCCATGCTTATCCTGTGGTATTCTGATCAATATTTTGTAGGATTTAATGGTCTTACTACGTGACCGTTATTGTATATATTGCGTCCTTATTTTTTTTTATATTCGTACGGACTGCTCAATTTTATTATTAAGTTTTCATCATGTCTACTTAAAGTAGTCGATATGTTATGGAAATGATGGTCTTGGAATCTAAAATCAGATAGGCAGTGTCACGAAATATACTTGTTTCTCCACACTTCTACCCTTGTGCTTTATGCACTCGTCAGAGTTATAATTTTCTTTCTGCTCATTGTGTTGTTACTGATTCCCAGTAGATTTTGTTAGCTGAATGCTGAGTAGACTAGATATAACCAACAACCTGTGTTCAAGTATTAATATGGCATATGCTCCACCAACATGCGAAAAAAGTATACAATCCCTAGGTCCTAAAGCCTTTTCTTCACACACATTTACTGTGTTACTTGCTTTTAAACACTTAACAATGCACTGGTACTATATCTTGTTTAAGTGGTTTATAGGCGAGACTTTGATAAATCTCACGGACAACAGGATAACTAGGCACACATAAAATGATAAGTAGCTGTCCAATAGAGTGGTGCTATGTCATATTCAAGTAGAAGAAATACTGTTAATATACTTATAACCTTTTCCGCAGCATACCATGTTTTTCTGGGAGGATGTATGTAGCCGATGTTAACACTTAGGAACTGTTTTTTGTTGACTTTTTATTGGATATTGACGTTTATCATGTAAACGAATCAATATTATGTTAAACTTGTTAACTTTCTCTAAATTTTAATAAAAATTTGTATGCAGAACCAAATTAATTAAGCTTTGCAGTTCCCCTAAGAAAGCTACACCCAAAAAAGCGACAACAGTTAAAAAGTCGAGCCCGCCACCGAAGAAGGCAGCTTCAAGACCATCTTCTAGGCATTCTAAGGTTCAGGATAGTGATATGAGTCCAAATACATTTACGAGGAAGAAGAAGACTGAAGCAGTCAAGGAGAAGTCACCAACACCAAAAATGTCTGCTTCCAAAGATATTGCTGGTGAGAGTATGTTGTCCCTTTCTACACACTTTAGCGACTTTCCTGCCCAAACAAATTTTTAAAAGAATTTAGTATGTTTCCAAGATAAATGTTAAGAGACAAAGTTATAGATAATTATATGAGCAATTCAGCTACGTCGTGCTCTGATATTCTTCTTCATTTTCTAGGTAAAAAAGTTCTGAAGGGGAAGGAGAAAAAACCTAAAGTAGAGAAGTTAAAGCCCAGCGATGCTGAGCTTGAAAAGGCAACATGTGAAATTCTCGAGGAGGCGGACTTCAACACGGTGAGAGTTGGTTAACAATCCCGAGATGAATAATTGAATACTCTGTAGTCACCATTAGTTTTACTACAAATCTGTCTTCATCGTTCTTTTAAAGGCAGCTGACAAAATAGCATATCTACATAATATAGAATTTTATTTGTTACATCTCGACAATAACTGAATATTGATCTAGACCCTTGGTTGTACTGCAGGCTACCTTTACAGACATTCTTCAGCTACTTGGTAATCTTTTTAATATGTTTACGTCCATGTTTTAAGTATTAACTTGCAGGCTTTATTTTTATATATATGCTTCACGTTTAATGTGAGCGCCTTGTGGGTTTTTTTTTGAAATCTCGAGTGCCTTGTCAGTTCGGTGACGAAAACTCTATGTATCTGCAGTTAAGCGATTTAATACAGATCTTGTTCCCAGAAAGTCGACTATTAAGTTGATGGTCAAGGAATTTTTAATGAAACTAGCCGAGGAGGAAGATGATGAGGAAGACGAAGACGTTGCCTTAAAAGATGACAAACAGGCTTCAGGCCCTGGGCTGGAAGTCTGATCATGCAGATGAAAAGTTCATTAAAAGTAGTATAGGTGGATAGTTATTGAGTTATCCTTGCAATCACAACCCCTTCCTTTTAAGTTAGTTAAGTTCTATTGTTGTTCTGTTTAGGTATGACTAGGCACAGCTACCTGTAATTTGCAGGTGTAATTTCCAACTGCTTGCAGAGTCTGAAAATGGTAGAAACTGATTGGCAATTAGGCATGGAGGATGTGTTGTATAATTTATGAACACATCTGTAGAGAAATTTAGAAAATGGATTGTATGTTAATTATAGAGTAAATCATCTAGCTGATTGAATTGTATGTTGGGTGGAAAATGGATTGTTATCTTATCTTTAATCATCTTAAAAAATTGTTGCTATTTTTCATTGGTTATGCCTTTCTTGTCAGAAGTAATAATTTGTATCAGACTATCAGTTGTCTACATGGAGTGGCCTGTGATGTCTTGATTATTTTTTGATTACCCAGTTCTTGCGAGGCTTATTATTTGTTAAACATCTTTCACTCGATTGATTTTTTACTCTTTGTATTCTCTAGTATCTGTTATGTGCTTGTTGCTTTGTGTTGAAGTTATTTTAATAAGTTATATGATGGGTGAGATACCAAACTACCCACATTTCTAATCCATCTTCCCAAAATGCCTATTTTCAGAACGGTCAGTCCTTTTTATCCACGGACCACGCATTATACAAATGTGTACAGGGTATACACATTTTGAAATTGCGTGGAGCTTGACCACGCATTTTGAAATTGCGTGATCTTTGTAATATTGGTGTGATGTTTGAAAAGTAGTGGAATACGCATGTTCAATATGCGTGGTTCAGGATACGCATGTTCAACATGCGTGTGCTCTGCAGTTCATCGTCTACACATACGGGAGAAATCTGAGCGATTTTGAGGCGAAAAGTCGAATTCCGGTCACCCTTCGTTCACAATCATAGAGCCATCTTCCGATAACACACCATACACCAATCGACTCGTAATGAAGCCCTCTACAATCCTATGCAAATGATTTTTAAGTTTTTTTGCCGAATTTTGAAAGCCCCAAACCAAACCTAAAATCGATTTTCATGTTCGATCTAGTTTTTCAATTGATTTTAGACGCCCCTGCTGGGCCAGATCGAGACAATGAAATTAGGGGAAATGGAGAGGAGGATGTGACGATTATTTTGATATACTCATGGAGGGTGGTCGATGAGAAACAAGAGAGATGAGAGAGACGACGAATCGCCGGCGAGGAGCTCCGAGAACGAGAGAGAAGAGAATGGCTGAGAATGACGTCAGATGACGTCAATACGCATCAGCTGGATGCGTAACCCGTAATATGCATAATGAAAATGCGTATCCCTGACTACGCAGCTGACAGATGCGTACTCCGTGAGTAAAAAAGGCGTCTTCTTCCGGAAATGGGTATTTCGGGCAGCTTCTTAAGAAAAATGATGTAGTTTGGTCATTTTCTCATCAAGTTATCATTTTTTTTCCAAAAAAAACACAACAAACTTTACTAAATTATAAAATTTTATCCAAAATTAACCATGGATCATATATAATCTCTATTTACCAAATTTGTTTATATGATTTGTCTTATAAATGATAATTAGTCCTCTTTTTATTTCTAATTAATAGTAATTAATCCTTTCATATATACAATTTTTATAGATTCATAATGTAGAAACAATTTAAGAATTTCATCATATTATTTACCTAAAAAATTATATAATGAGTAAGTTAATTACAAATATTTAAAAATATTTGGTAAGCCAAATGAGATAGTTCACATTTTTTTAAGCGTAATTTACATTTTTTTTTAAAAAAAATTTATCATGTGACACTATTACACTACTTCATTTAAAAATTTTAAATTTTTTTAAATAATTTTTTTTATCATTATATAATTTTTAAATTTTTTAAAAAAAATAAATATTTTAATGAAAAATATTTTTCATTAAAAATGTTGAAATTATAATATTTCTGAATTTGAAATTCTCATACATACCAAGCAAAGATTTTGGATTTGAAATCATGGATTTCAAATTCTAAATTTGAAATCACGAATTTGAAATAAAATTCAAGTTCCCAAATGTATCCAATGTAATTTAAAGTAAATTTTAAATTGTTCATGTATGCTATAATCGATTAATTGTCTTATATGATTTATCAACCACATTTTGGAACTTAGGCATAGGTTAAGTTCCTATATCTGTAACAAAATGTATGCATAGAAACTTGTTCATCTCCGATATTGAGATTTGTACCGGAGAATAATTCAAAAATCAAATAATCGTTTAGCAAAAAAAAAACAAATAATCAGGGTTTTTTAGTTATTTACTCAAAAAAATTGTAGGTTATGGTAAACAATATTTAATTAACTGTAATTGAATTGTCATGTAGAATATGGATAAATTATGATTAATTCTTACCAAAAATAAATAACTCTAGTTAATTATTTTATACATTTAATAAAGTTTATTGGGATTGTTGGAGAAAAAAAAAAGTTAAAAGGTTTTTTTGACAAAAAATTGATAAGTTTATTGATTTTTTTGACTAATATCTCAAAACGGATATAATTTTGCAAGATACAAAAAGATTCGTTTGATGAATCTATGGAAAAAAATAATTACAACTAGAACATGAAATTTTGGGAATAATTTTTTTTACCAATTTAAACAGTGCTGTGAATAAATTTCAATATCACAATTTTTTTCGAAACAAAAATGTATCATTTTTTTTCTAATATCACAATTTAATTTTTTTGACAATAATATCACAATTTTATTATTTTCGTTTTTCGTTTAAATTAATTTGTCAGCTCAATTTCTAAATATTAGTATACAGTAAAACCTCGTTAAATAATACTCAATAAATTAATAATCTCTCTAAGTTAATAATTTCCTCCAATCCCAACTTGCGCCAGTTCAAAAAATGATCAATAATAATTTTTTTGAAAATCCTATATAAATATATGGTCCCAATAATATTATAAATTAATAACTCCTTTATAATCATAAAAATATAGGTAATATCCTTTTGTAAAATATGATTCTAGAATTCTTAAAATTTGAAATTTATATGAAACTCATTGTTGGTCCCGGAATGTATTGCAGAAGGGGGGTTGAATGCAATACTAATAAATTTCAAAAACTATTTCAACAACTTAAATAGTGTTTGTAATTTACTAGTAGAAGAAATGCAATCACAAGTAATATTTAACAAGATGTTTCACAAAATAATTGTTTTATTTATTTTGCAAAGTTTTGCTACAACCTTGAGAACAAAATAATTCTCAAGCTTCAAATACTCAAGAGATTACTCTTGTAGAGTTATATATTTGTTGTATAAATAGAGTGCTCTATTTATAGTGTGATAGTCTACTGTACTACCACTATCAGCATGGGTTGTTGAGTTGCTGTTATATTCCTTTTGCAGCTCATTCCATGATTTATTCTCATGTGATCATCACAAAGTAACTTTAAGATACTTTCCACATTTGAGCCACCCAGATCTAGCCGTATTCAATTTTATCTGCTCTAGACTTTACAGGTTGCTCCATGTGATCTCTCAAGCTTCAGTTATAGACTTTCCAAGCTTGCTGTAAAGGTTGAATATTACAACACGCCTGCTTCTTTTGAACATGTACTCTGTCGCTTACTTTGACTTAGAAAATTCCTAAATCAAGTTGATTCTATATGACAGTGTGTTTGCCACAAAGTTTGCTGTCAATGGATTATGCTTTGGTTGACAGTATGAATTTCCCGCAGATATTACTGTCAAGGATTGTGCTTTGATTGACATCATGTATTTCCCGCAGAGATTGCTGTCAAGAATTGTGCTTTGATTGACAGCATGTATTTCTCGCAGAGATTGCTGTCAAGAATTCCAAACTTACTGTCGCAAACTATATATTAAAGTTGCTGTCATCAGAATCTCAGCCAATGTTGCTGTCAAGTCGAAACTTGCTGTCGACTCCATGAAACTTGCTGTCGACCTAGGCAACATGTTGTTTCCTTGTAACCTTACTGTCAGACAGTAACTTTTATTCCTTCTGTCGAACTTATGTATTTCTTGAGGCTTGAACATAATCGAACTTCTTCCAAGAATTACACTTATTACATGACAGTGTTTATTTTAAATTACAAGAATACATTTCAGACTGTGACAGTATGTTCTACTTAGTAAAACTAAGTATACCAATAAAACTAGTTAAGTTGTCTATTCCATCACCCATAAATCCCAACAATCTCCCCCAATTTGTTTTTATGGACAATAAGGACAAATTTACAAATATCATGCTGACAACTTAACTAACATAGATCAGAAAGAATAAACTCTTCATTTCTGAACAATGATTAAACTGGATTGTTTTAAAAAAAAATGTATCATAAAAGTTCATAATTAAAAATCAAGAAAAAATCTTTACTTAGCTTGATTTGAACTTTCGCCTTGCTCCTTTTCCCTCAGAGCTCTTCTGAGATTTTCAATTAACTCCTTTTCTTCAGGGGACTGTGCATCATCTTTATTTTCCACGATGTACTTTTTGATCATTGATGAAGTAGTGTTTAATACATCTCTGAGTTCCATCCAATAAACATTTTGCTTTACGATTGATCTGAATTTCAACACATCTCCCTCCATCTTGAATCTTCTTCCAGGAAGCTGATTTAAAGTTACCCTTCTTTGTCTGTCCAAACTGGGATTCTCTCCTTTCCTTTGATCAAAAATCATATCTATCTCCCAAGAACATAGTGCTTCAAGTTTGTTAGATGATCCTATCACTTGCCAGTACAGTTCTTTTAGCACACTGGTCTTCAACTTAGAAAAGTTGTCTATGTAGACTTCTTCTTTGCCATATTTGATTCTCAGAGGATTGTCCAGTACAATTGGCTGATAGTTTAATTCACTGCTGTTGACCTTGTTGAGTTTACTCCAACTTTCCTTCATTTGAGCTTCAATCTCTTCTTCTATCTGTTGACGAGATTTTTGTCTTGAAGCTAATTCTTCTCTGAATTTCTGCTCTACCTCATACCTATCCATCTCTTGCTTTGAATAAGGTTTTTGCATTTCAATCCAGTTATACTCAGGGATAGGATTGTCTTCTTCATTTTCCAGACCTAGAGCTTCAAAAACATCTTCATCATTTTGAAGTGTCCAGTCACCATGCTTTTCAGTGAATTCAGCATTTCTGATTGCAAAGTACTTTCGAACAGGATCCATGATCTTTTCAGAGATATCACCATAGCTTTCCAGGAGTTCAACCATTCTTTCCAAATTGAAATAATCAATTCTTCTTCTTACATGTGTTTGGGTTTGAACTAGACTGTTGGATATTACTTTTGATTTTGATATCTGAGTGAAATCAGGTTCTACCATAATCAATCTTTCTTTGTTCTCCCATAGAATGTATCTTGTGACTTTTTCGTTTGACTCATCAAATTCTATGGATATAGAAGTGATTGATTCTTTGGCTTTCTCTTGAAGTTGTTCCAGGCTGTTCATTCTTCTGCTTAGGATTGGTTTCTTAAGCCCTAGACCTGTAGCTTTTCTTTGGCCAGAATAGACAGTCTTTCCCCTTTTTGGCCTGTTTGACTTTCTTTTGATTCTTACTGTCTTGGATGATTTGACAGTAGAATCATTGACAGCATCTTTGATAGGGCTTCTGATTGTGTCTTCTTTGACAGCATCTTTCATGACAGTATCTTCATCTTCCCTGTTAGCATCTTTGACAGCAACTTCATTTTCCTTGACAGCATCTTTGTTGACAGTATCTTTTTCAGAATACATACTGTCAATTTCCATTTCTGCTTGATTAATTTCTGATGCTTCAAGTATCTCCTCTTCTTTCCCCTTTTCTTCATTTTTCTTGCTTGTTCCAGGAGATTCTGAAGTTTCATTTGGCTCAGCTTCTTTAGCTTGGGATTGCTCTTTTGAAGAGTTTCTCTTTTCTGATTCTTTAGCTCTTCCAGCTTTACCTCCATCTTCATTATCATCACCATCTTTATCCAAGGTGCCATCAAAGGAGCATTTTCCACCTTGAGCATTTCTACTTTCGTTTGCTTTGGCAATGAGCTTCTTAATTTTGACACTGTATTCCATATCTCTCTTTGCCATTATCTTGTGGATATCTTTAACTGCCTGAATCCTTTCCTTGGTGATGGGTGCTTTCAGCAACAACTTAAGTACATCCATGATGACTTTACTTTGTAGAGATGTTTTGCCTTCAAAAGTTAAGAACCCAAGTCCTTTAGTTCCTTTGGCTGTTGTCTGTTTAAAGCTTACACCATATGGCTGAAGACATACTTCTGGAAGTTTGCTGTTAACCATTGTGCTCAGTTGCATATAGAGACTTTCATCAAAGATGGTGGAGTTTTTCTTAACAAGAATCCCAAGGATGTATTGCACTCTGGCAGAGAAAGTTTCTAGCAGTTGAGTTGTTATGAATATTGAATGTCCATTTTTCAGGTACACTTCAACTGCCCACCTCTTCTCTGAGCTAATCTTCACAGAAAGATTTACAATCTTTTCTTTCAAAGCTTCTGCCAATTTAGCAGGTTTTCCTTTAGATTCTGTGATTGCTCCATTCACCAGATTGTTGAATTCCTCATCCTTATTGTTCAAGGTGCTCTCCATATGACTTACTGTTATAGAATCAGCTTCATCTTGAGAATATGTGCTTCCATCAGTCCAGGTAACCAACTTTGAAGAAGAGATATATTCAGGCAGCTTGCCCTTGCCTTTACCCATCCTGTTAGACTCCTCCTTTTCTCTCCAAAGCCTCTCCAAAGTTGATTCTTTCTTTTCAGGAACTGGTTCAATAATTTTGATGGAAGATGCTTTATTTCTTTGTATCATTTTCAATACTTCCTCAGATACTAGCATTTTCTCCCCATCTACTTCAGTTTCATACAGTTGTTCACCAGTTCCAGTTCCAGAGGCTATGACAGTATCTTTTTGCTCCCCCTTACTCCTTTGCTCCCCCTTACTTTCAGCTTCTCCTTGTAACCCCATTTTCCTTTCTGGTTGCTCAGCCTTTTTCTGATCTATTACTTTCTCCCCCTTAGTTAAGTTGGCAGCTTGAATGAAGGAAGAAAGTGACAGCAGGGTGGCTTGAATTTCAGCAAAACCAGTCTTTACAGAAGATGACAGAGTGTCCAGCTTGCTCTCCATTTTAGCACATCTATCTTCAATAGCTTGGAGTCTGTCATTTGTGGATGCAGAAGGACCACCAGACCTAAGCCTCTTTGGAAGTTGAGGATAAGTCTGGGGCATGGAAGTTGTTGGGGTTCTCACACTCTCATTGTTTTTATAGATGATCTCATCATCTCTCACAGAAATTCCCTCAAGGCCTAATGCCTTTTGTTTACTGGCTCCCTCAAGATCACTCTGGACATGCTCAAGTCCCTCTCCTTTTGCCAGCACATTTGGCTGCCTCTCATTTTTATCCTCACTTCTCTGTTCTTTTATCTCTCTTTTATTTTTCACTCCCTCACTCATCCTAGATGCATTAGTATGAGCAGTACTAACATGCAAAAGAGTAGATTTTACCTTGAAGGCCTTGGAAAGAGGCAAGTCATCATCAGAGATATCTTCAACTAATCCTTCTTGTAGTTGTGGTTGAACAGTGATGACATCATCTTTAGAAAGACCTTTGACAGTATCTTTTGTCAGAATGGTACTGTCACTTGATTGATTGACAGCACCTTCTGGTTTGTCATTGACAGCATCTTTGGCTGTGACAGCAACTTCCCTAGGGTAAGATGCTTTGAGGGAATCGATCAAGATGCTGGCTGTTTCAATTTCTGGCAAATTTGCATCTTGATCTAATCCAGTGTTTGATGGAGTGGTATCCATTTCACTTTGAGAAATGGGTTCTTGTGGACCACTAAATGGGGGCTCATCCAAGATTTGAGATGGATGATCAAAACCTGAGGGGTTGGTACTGTCCCCCTCTCTAGGTTGTTCAGAAGAAACAACAGATGTAGGAATGAAAGAAGAAGATTGAATTTCAGATTGATTAATTGGCTGTTCCACAGAAGAAGATTGTGGAACATCAACAGTATGAATGAATTCCTCACTGTGCTCTATCTCTATGTGTGTATCTTCAAATACAGGTTCCTCAAGAGTGAGTTCTTGAGTTTGTGCAGACTCTTTACAAGGTGCCTTGAGAGACAGGCCAATTTCAATAGATGCCTCTTGTTGAGAAGAAGCACCTAGAGATGAGTTAATTTCTCTATCATCCTCTACAGTCTTTTGGGAAACTGTAGAGTGGCTGATAGTAACCTTGGCCCTTCTAGCTCTCTTCTTCTTAGGCTCAGAAGGGGCTACTGTGGGTTCTATTCCACTACCATCCTTATTTGCTGCACTAGGTGCAGTAACTCCCTCTTGACTCACCACATTGTCACCAGTTTCACTTTCTAGGGATCTTTTCTTGGATTCCTGTTTGGCAATTTTAAGGGATTTTGGTAGTCTAGAGTCCCTAGGTGGAATGTATGGTGTGGAATGTATGGTGTAGAATGTGGGTTAACTGAATTTGGGTCTAATTCAGCTTCATTCTCAATTGTGAAAACAGTGTAATCTGTTGGAAATGGAAAACCAAGGTTGGGCACTTGATTAACCATGTGTTGTGTGAAACATAGTGGAATATGTGCATTCAAATTTTGTGTGTTAAGAGATGTGTGTGTGTTTTTCTTTAAAACAGGACATTCTTCAAAATTAGAAGTATCTACCACATTTCCACAAATATTATTAATACACATAGTTAAAAATCGAGGATATATGGATACCTTTTTGCCTATGGCGCTTTTCAACTGTGCCATAATCAGCTTTCCAACGTTCACCTTGTATCCATGGACTACAGAATGAGTGAGTTTCTTGTTGCATGATGGTATTCCATTCCAGCCTATAGACTTGGTAGAGAACACCTTCACCATAACATCAAAGATCATGCTCCACTCTTTTCTTAGATATTTCCTGTCCATTTCTCCCATTTGATACCATTTATCAGAAGTTTCGTCAATTTTAGAGCCTGAATATCCAATCTTCAGAAAGAACTTCTTCAGAGTATCATCAGTTGCTAGTTCCTTAAAGCTTTCTTCACTGGCCAACACAATACCCAAAGCCTCATTGATATTCTTTACTGAAAGAGAATGACTTGCATCATCTATATTGAACTTAATTGTTTCATTCTCTCCAGTTCCTTGAGCACTTGCAGATTTCCAGAATTTTTCAATTCTAACAACATCAATTTTGGGGGAAGAGGTTATTGCATGACCTAAGTAGGATTTATTTAAGAAGGAAATAAGTCCTTTGAAGTTTTCACCAGCATCACTAGGAGAGTAGATACCAGCAAAATTGGTTTGAGCAACACTTTGTTTAGGTGCCATTGTTGAATGCTTTGAAAAATGAGAGAGAAAATGCGGTTTTTGGATGCAGAAGGTTGAAATGTTTTTGCAAATGAAAGTGATAGTAGATTAAACGGTAGATTCAGTTTATAAGATGAATCGATTTAACCTGTCTTAATTGAACGTGTGATAATGATTTTACCCATTAACTTCACTTGCTCTATTACGTGGCAGTTGCTATTAGATCGTGGATTGGTGGATTAAAAATAGATATATATATATATATATACATTAATGTATATATATATATCTCTCCACTATCTTTGACAGCAACTTCCCGTGACAGCAACTTTCATTGACAGTAACCTGTGCGCTTTTCTTTCTTTCTTCTATTTTTGACAGCAATTTCTCGTGACAGCAACTTTCATTGACAGTAACCTGTGCGCTAACAACATTTCTGTCAATCAATTTAATGAGTGACAGTAAGTTTATCTGACAGTAAACTAAGCGTAAAATCATGCTGTCACTGTTCACACATAACTTAAGTTAAGAACACTTGATTTCTTAAAACCGTATTAAGACAGACATGTAAAACTATTTTAGCATAGTCATAGCAAGCATGATATCTAAAAATCCTTTTAGCATAGTCATAGCAAACATGATATCTAAAAATCCTTTTAGCATAGTTATAGCAAACATGATATCTAAAAATCCTTTTAGCATAGTCATAGCAAACATGATATCTAAAAATCCTTTTAGCATAGTCATAGCAAACATGCTGTCTGAATAAGTAGTACATAGTACCTTAACTTCTCATGACAGTACCTTCTAGTGACAATACTTTTTATTACAGTACCTTGAAAGTTTCTGTCATGAGCTGCGTTTTCTGAGAATTGATAAACCAGTTAGATTATCATACCTGATTTAGCATTCCTAATTCACTCACCAACCTGGTAAATGTTGCTTCATCCAGTGGCTTGGTGAATATATCTGCAAGTTGCTTATCTGTTGGAACATAAACCAATTTTACATCTCCCTTTTCAACATGCTCCCTGATGAAATGATGCCTTATATCAATGTGCTTTGTTCTGGAGTGTTGAAATGGATTGTCTGATATGGCTATGGCACTAGTGTTGTCACAGTAGATAGGAATATTTGACAACTCTAGTTCATAATCCATTAATTGATTCTTCATCCAAAGTATTTGTGCACAGCAACTTCCAGCTGCAATATATTCAGCTTCTGCAGTTGATGTAGAAACTGAGTGTTGCTTCTTACTGAACCATGACACCAATCTCCCCCCAAGAAATTGACAACTTCCTGTAGTACTTTTTCTGTCAATCTTGCAGCCAGCATAGTCTGAATCAGAATATCCAATTAGATCAAATCCAGTTTCCTTAGGGTACCAAAGACCTAGATTTGGGGTGCCTTTGAGATATCTAAAGATTCTTTTAATTGCAACCAAGTGTTATTCTTTTGGATCAGCCTGAAACCTTGCACAGAGACATGTAGCAAACATTATGTCTGGCCTGCTTGCTGTTAAGTAAAGCAATGATCCAACCATGCCTCTGTAGGTACTGGAATCCATTTTCTTGCCTTTAGAATCTAACTCTAATTTGGTGGCTGTTGAGATAGGTGTCTTGGCAGGTGATGAATCTTCTAAGTTAAACTTCTTGAGAAGTTCTTTGACATACTTGGATTGACAGATGAAGATTCCTTCCTTCTTCTGATAGATTTGAAGACCAAGAAAGAATGCTAATTCTCCCATCATGCTCATTTCATACTTGTTTCTCATTAAAGATGAGAACTTTTCACACAATTTTTCGTTTGTTGAGCCAAAGATTATGTCATCAACATATATCTGCACAAGAATGATGTCTTTTCCATGGTATTTATAGAATAAAGTTTTATCCACCATACCTCTTATAAATTGATTTTCCAGGAGAAAAGTGGATAGTGTGTCATACCAGGCTCTTGGTGCTTGCTTTAAGCCATATAGAGCCTTGAACAGCTTGTAGACAAAATTATGCAGTTTGTCATTTTCAAATCCAGGAGGCTGTTCAACATACACTTCTTCTTCTAATTCTCCATTTAGAAAGGCACTTTTGACATCCATTTGAAATACTTTGAATTTGCAGTGTGCAGCAAAGGCTAAGAAAATTCTTATGGCTTCAAGTCTGGCAACAGGTGCAAATGTTTCATCATAATCTATCCCTTCCTGTTGACAGTAACCTTTGGCCACTAGCCTAGCTTTATTTCTTGTCACATTTCCACTTTCATCTATCTTGTTTCTGAAGACCCATTTTGTCTCAATGACTGATTTTCCTCTTGGCCTTGAAACCAGCTTCCAAACATTGTTTCTTTCAAATTGATTGAGCTCTTCCTGCATGGCCATCACCCAATCAGAATCCAACAATGCTTCTTCAACTATTTTTGGTTCCATTTGAGATAAGAAACATGAAAACAAGCTTTCAGCAGAGATATTCCTCCTTGTCCTTACACCAGTAGTAGGATCTCCAATAATTAGATTACTGATATGATCTCTATTCCACTTTGTTGATTGAGGCAAGCTACTTGTTTGATGAGATTGTCTTTCATCAATATGAGGATTTGATTCTCCACCATTTTCATTGTTTTGCTCATTTAGCTCAAATTCTCCAGTCTCACAGTCTTGTTGATTGATGCCTGAAATTGTCTGTGATTGGGCTGAGGTTTGATTTAGATTATGAGTATTGACAGATTCTTTCTCATATCCCATTGATTGAGTGAGACTTGGTTCTTCATCAACATATTCTTCTTTTTCCAAGTATCCTTGATTCTTAAATCTGAAGGGTTGCATTTGACCATCCTCATGTAACCCTGGAAACTTGGTTTCATCAAACGTGACATTGACACTTTCTTCAATTGTCTTGTGCTCCATGATATAGACTCTGTAGGCAGTCCTTTCTATCCCATATCCCATGAATATGCCTTCATATGCTTTAGTGTCAAACTTGCCTTTTCTTTCATGGTTGTCTTTCATCAAAAAGCACTTGCTTCCAAAAATATGAAAGTACTTGACAGTAGGTTTCTTTCCTGTCAAACGATAGTAAGGAGTATTGCCATGAGCCTTGTTGATTAGTGTCCTGTTCTGTGTGTAACAAGCAGTGTTGATGGCTTCTGCCCAGAAATATGTTGGTAATTTAGCATTGCTCAACATAGTCCTTGCAGCTTCAATAAGTGTCCTATTTTTCCTTTCTACAACTCCATTTTGCTGTGGAGTTCTTGCAGCAGAGAATTGTTGAACAATCCCTTGATCTTTGCAGAAGTTTCCAAGTGTAGCATTTCTGAATTCAGTTCCATTGTCACTTCTTAGAAATTGAACTTTTGCTTCAGGGGTCCTGTCAAGTACCCTTATGTGATCAATGATTTCTTGAGCTGCTTCATCTTTTGATTCTAAAAATTTCACCCAAGTGTACCTAGAATAGTCATCTATCATGACCAGTGCATATCTTTTTCTGGATAGTGATTGAACATTCACTGGTCCAAAAAGATCCATGTGAATCAACTTGAGTGCTTCAGTGTTAGTGTTGACTTGCTTTGATTTATGCATTGTTTTCCTCAGTTTTCCCATTTGACAATCTTCACACAGTCCTTCTTGACAGAATTCCTGTTGAGGTAGTCCTCTCACCAATTCCTTCTTCATTAGCATGTTCATTGTTTTGAAGTTGAGATGGGAAAGTTTCTTGTGCCAAAGCATGCTATCTCCAACACTTGCTTTGCTGTAGAAGCAAAATATTCTTTCCTCATTTGTTGAGTTTAAGTCTGCAACAAATAGGCTTCCTTTCCTTACTCCTTTCAGAGATAGGCTTCTATCCTTCTTGTGGTGGATTGTGCATTCCATCATGCCAAAGTTAACTTTGAATCCTTTGTCAGTGAATTGACTGACACTGAGCAGATTATGCTTCAAACCTTCCACAAGAGAGATTTCTTCAATGACAACATTTCCAGCTTTTAAACAGCCATATCTCACAGTGTAACCTTTGCTGTTGTCTCCAAAGGTTATTGTTGGGCCAGCCTTCTCAATATATTGTGATAGCAGGGATATATCACCAGTCATGTGTTTGGAACATCCACTGTCGATTATCCACATGACCTGTTTACCTTTCTTTCCCTGCAAGACAGAAAGAGTTTAATTTGCATTTGGTACCCAAGTCTTGTTGGGTCCTGCATACTCAGTATCATCAGAAACCTTATCAATATTTGAAACAATATTATCAGAAGATGGTTCCTTGACTTCTTTTATTACCCACTTAGTTTTTGACTTAGACTTTTTCTTAGTGAGAGCAGACTTCTCACTTTCTTTAGTAGATTCAGAAGTCTTTGCAGTTTGCATATAAGAACATAATTCATTAGATGAAATTTGCAAATTAAAACATGTACTCATGGCAGTAATTTTGCATGGCATACAGTCAATGTTATTACAAACTACCAATTCTCTTTGCATAATGGGGGTTCTGTGTAAGTTCCCTTTCAACTCTGTTGCATTAGATATGCTACTAGTTGATTTCTTACAAACATGAGTCAAATGATGTGAGGAGCCACAATTATTGCAAAGTTTCCTGGGTGCCTGCTTAACATACGCATAATTATTCTTTTTATCAATGCCTAGCTTCCCATTTCTGTTTTTGGACTTGGAGACAACTGTCTTGACAATCTGTTCAGAAGATGCTGTCGAGCTATTTTTGACAGCATCTTTTGTACTTGCTGTCTTGATAGTAGGTTTGAAAGTTACTGTCTTGGTTGACTTCTTGACAGTATCTTTTGAACACTTGGTTGGGCTGTTTAATACTGTTTCTGTCATAGTCATTTTAACAGAATCTTTTTCTTTCTTAGATACACTGTCAACCCTCTCATCTTCATCACAGAGTTCTTGATTAATAACTAGGGAATTTTCATTAACCTCAAACTCTGTACTTTTGAAGATTGGATTGCTCACATTTTTGAGGATGTGAGGTCTTACAGTTTTGACATCATCATTGTTCTGTATAACAGCCTCTTTACCAGGTCTCCTACTATAATCATAGCCTATGCCTATCTTCTTACTTTCAGTATGTTTCTCATGATATTCTTGAACTATTTTAGAGGAATTTCTAAATGCCTTTAGCTTAAATTCATTTTCAGAAATTTCTTTTCTTAGATATTCCTCTATCTCTTTAGCACAGATTAAATCATTTTTTAATCTTTCGTTTTCCTGAGCTAAAGAATCAATAGAACTGATCTTAAGCAACAACACATCATTGTTGGATCTGAGTACTTCATTTTCTTTAGTTAATCTAGCAATTTCTTCATTTGCAGCAGATAAACTAGCATGAATATTAAACATTTCAGTACTCATTTCCTCAATGGTTTGCTTATAGTCATTTAAAGACATATCTAGTAATACTAGAGATGGTACCTGACTTGTCGAGGTTGATGCTTCTTCATCCTCTCTAGCCATCAAGGCTAGATTCACAAATTCCTCTTCTTCTTCATTATCAGATTCATCCCAGCATTTTCCTTCAGCCACATAGGCTTTTCCTTGTCCTTTCTTAAATTGACTTCCAGTTCCTCTCTCCATTCTTTGTATTTGTTTTGGTCTTTTGCATTCTGTAGCAAAGTGACCAAGTTCATTGCAATTGTAGCATCTAAACTTTGACCTATCTACCATTCCTGTTTTGTATCCACCCTTGGTGCCAGTAGCAGGTTTTGATGAGCTTACTTGGTTATATTTTGGAAATTGACCTTGAGGCTTATATGGCTTGTTCCTCCTGAACCTTATATTTTTGAATTTTCTTGCCATAAAAGCCATGGTTGGATTATCCATTTTCTCCATTTCTTCTAGAGTGAAGAATTCTTCATCTTCAACATCTTCTAGTTGAAGGACAACCTTTTCTTCATCTTCAACCACCTCTTCAATTTTCACAGATGAAAATTGTGGTTGTTGATCATTTTGAATTTGCTCACTTGCTTGAAAATATGATGGTCCTTGAGCAACTAGAGCACCAGCCATGTTTGCCATCAATCCTTTGGATCCACTTTGTATGGCTTTCTTTTGATAATATTCAAGTTCATAAGATTTTAGAACTCCATACAATGTTTCAAGAGAAACAGAGTTTAAATCTCTTCCTTCTCTTATGGCTGTTACTCTATGCTCAAGATGTTCTGGAAGAGTTAGCAGAAACTTGATACTGACTTCCTTCTTTTCATAAAACTTTCCATGAATCTGGAGCTCAGCTATTAGTTTGCTAAATCTTTCAAACATGTGAGTTAACTCTTCTCCATGCTTGCCCATAAACGCTTCATATTGTGACACCAGTATTTGTTTTTGATTTTCTCTGACCTCTTCACTTCCTTCACATAACAGTTCTATCTTTTTCCACATATCCCTGGCAGAGTTGCATGCTATTATATTTCCGCTCATAGCTTTGTCCAGGGTAAGTGCATCTAGTAGAATGAGTTGCAGATGATCATCCAGTGCTACCTTTTCTTTTTCTGAGTCATTATACTCAGAAGGCTTCTTAGCAACCCAATGAGCTGGGATTACTACATCATTAACTGTAGCAGATGGAATTTCCTTTTGAGGAACGAAGGGGCCATTTTCCAGAATACCTAGGAATAATGGATTCTGAGCTTTGATAAATAACATAATTTTCTTTTTCCATATGTTGTAGTTTTCTTTATCAAAAGCTGGAATCTTGATATTACTTGACCTTTGAATACTTGCCATTTGGATCTCAGATATGTGTATTAATCTGAAGGCTCTGATACCAGTTGTTGGTCCCGGAATGTATTGCAGAAGGGGGGTTGAATGCAATACTAATAAATTTCAAAAACTATTTCAACAACTTAAATAGAGTTTGTAATTTACTAGTAGAAGAAATGCAATCACAAGTAATATTTAACAAGATGTTTCACAAAATAATTGTTTTCTTTATTTTGCAAAGTTTTGCTACAACCTTGAGAACAAAATAATTCTCAAGCTTCAAATACTCAAGAGATTACTGTTGTAGAGTTATATATTTGTTGTATAAATAGAGTGCTCTATTTATAGTGTGATAGTCTACTGTACTACCACTATCAGCATGGGTTGTTGAGTTGCTGTTATATTCCTTTTGCAGCTCATTCCATGATTTATTCCCATGTGATCATCACAAAGTAACTTTAAGATACTTTCCACATTTGAGCCACCCAGATCTAGCCGTATTCAATTTTATCTGCTCTAGACTTTACAGGTTGCTCCATGTGATCTCTCAAGCTTCAGTTATAGACTTTCCAAGCTTGCTGTAAAGGTTGAATATTACAACACGCCTGCTTCTTTTGAACATGTACTCTGTCGCTTACTTTGACTTAGAAAATTCCTAAATCAAGTTGATTCTATATGACAGTGTGTTTGCCACAAAGTTTGTTGTCAATGGATTATGCTTTGGTTGACAGTATGAATTTCCCGTAGATATTACTGTCAAGGATTGTGCTTTGATTAACAGCATGTATTTCCCGCAGAGATTGCTGTCAAGAATTGTGCTTTGATTGACAGCATGTATTTCCCGCAGAGATTGCTGTCAAGAATTCCAAACTTACTGTCGCAAACTATATATTAAAGTTGCTGTCATCAGAATCTCAGCCAATGTTGCTGTCAAGTCGAAACTTGCTGTCGACTCCATGAAACTTGCTGTCGACCTAGGCAACATGTTGTTTCCTTGTAACCTTACTGTCAGGGCTTGACAGTAACTTTTATTCCTTCTGTCGAACTTATGTATTTCTTGAGGCTTGAACATAATCGAACTTCTTCCAAGAATTACACTTATTACATGACAGTATTTATTTTAAATTACAAGAATACATTTCAGACTGTGACAGTATGTTCTACTTAGTAAAACTAAGTATACCAATAAAACTAGTTAAGTTGTCTATTCCATCACCCATAAATCCCAACACTCATCCTTAACCCTCTTTGTTGCATCCAAAAGTTCGAATGTGATATTTTCATAAAGAAATAAAAATTTGTTTTTTTATGTCGTTAGTGCTTCTTTACATGTAAAAGATTTCAAAAATGTTGTTTTATTTTGATATCATCTAAATATACATGAATCTATATTTTGAATCTCATTGAATTTGTAAAACAATATATATTAAATTAATTGAATTAAGTATAAAATGTAAATTATAAAATTCATTCAATATAAATGTATAATTTAAAATTAAATTTCTTTAATATCGAAAATTCTTTATAAATTAATATTTATTAATTTATCGATTAATTAATACTCCCCCCGTCTCGTTATCTGTTTCCTATTTTGACTTTGGATACTGTTCATTATAAGCGGTTGGCTATTAATTTATGCATAATTTATAAGATAAAATTTAGTCATGAGTGATCTTGTTGGATTCGTATTTATGAGTACTTTAATACAGTGAAGTTTTTATATTTAATACTAATAAGAAATTGAACATATTAACGATTAAAAGTGTGCGTTGAAAAACGTGTTCATGTTCATAAGAAAGATTAATACCTTATATATAATAAGCATAAGGGAGATCTTATCCAAATTTTTGGTCGTCGTCGTTGTACTACCAAAAGCATATGATCCGTTGGATTAAAAATAGACGATCAAGATTAGATCACATTAAAAAGAAAATTATAATCTAAAAAGGATATGATTAATTAGAGTTATCTTATCCAAATTTTTGGTCTGGTCACTTTACTACCAAAATCATATGATCCGTTGGATTAAAAATAGAGGATCAAGATTAGATCACATTAAAAAGAAAATTATAATCTAAAAAGGATATGATTAATTAGAAAAGGTTGCATTAAAAAAGACTGCATTAGAAGTGAATTTTAAAAAAACAATATAATCTAAAAAGGATATAATTAAAAAGGTTGTAATGAAATTGAATTTTAAAAAGAAAATTATAATCTGAAAAGGATATAATTAAAAAAAGGTTGTATTAGAATTGAATTTTTTTATTAGTATTTGAAAAAATTCATGTTTATTATTTGAGCTTTATCTTGAGATCTAGAAATCAGATTCGGATGATTTAACATTCCACGCAAATCTCATGAAATTATATTTAATTTAATGATGATTTAATAATTATTATTCAAATGAAAATACTTAAAATCTCAAGAAAAAGTATAATTACGATTTTTTACATTGATCTTATTCAATATAGAAGTCATACAATGAAAATGTTATTCAGTGTAGAAAACATAATTATATGTGATTAAAATCATTGACATATTTATATTATCGCATTACAATATAAATACACTTTTTAGTTTATAACATATTAAAATATAAAATATATTTTAATCCAAAGGTTTTCATCTATTTATATTAAGATCTTTATTGTATGGGGGGACTAGACAACCGATTATCAAAGTTTTGGACAAAAGCCCTCTTACACTTATTGACCAGACTACCGATTATCAAAGTTTTGGACAAAATACCTCTTACGTACTTATTATTAAAAAAGGATGTATTGAAATTGAATTTAAAAAAAAATATAAACTGAAAAGGATATAATTGAAAAAAAGTTGTATTATAATTGAATTTTATTTATTTTTTTATTAATATTTTAAAAAAATTCATGTTTACTATTTGAGCTTTATCTTGAGATCTAGAAATCAGATTTGGATGATTTAACTGTAAGAACCCGAATTTTTGGTAGAATTAAAACTTTTTATATACTGATGAAAGAATGAACAGTGACTCCGACTACAAGAGTTCTAATGAATGAATGTGAATGGGTATAGATTCCAATAATTATATGTCATGAAGAATGCAAGGGGTTGACAACCTAGATTAGAATAATTTATCTCCTAAGAAATAAGATATGGCATTCCAAAGAGGAAGGTGATATTCTTGTGTCATCCAAATCGATATCTGTTATTAGTCCAGTGGTTCCGTGAAAGGGTTAAGGAACGCCCGAAAGAGAACAAGGACATTCTTATAAATATAAGGAATTAAGATGGAATAAAGAATAAATAGTGTTTTTTGGTGAAAATAAGAATATTATTAGACGACGCTATATAGAAGTATTCAGAACGGATTTCTGAGTTCGTATTCATGATCTAGGGGCGAAATAAGTGTATGTAAACGACATCGGATTCAGAAAAATAGCACTTTTATTTTCTCCGAGATTTTCCCTAGACACCGAAGGATTTAAGGATTTAATAAAGAGATTTGAAGATTTTAAATTCAAAGATTATAAATAAGGATTGAGGATGATAGTATAAATATTAAGAAGGTTTCCGGTAAAAATCCTAATTAGAAATCCTTGAGATATTCCTTCGAACGATCAATCAAATTCAAATTGAGCAATAACCGGACAAAGAAACAAGCAGGGAATCAAGGAAATCAAATTGGTGGGAGGATAAGGAACTAAGGTGACCAAAGAATAAGTCAACTATAAGCTTGGTGGTGTGTTTGCACTTGTACAAAAAAAGAGAATGCATAATGTGGTGCCAACAAGTGGTCAAGTAGATGGGTGACACTTGGTCCCATGGATGGCTAACAACACAAAAGCAAGAGATGCATCCAAGTATAGATAGACATTACATGTATTAAGTCATTTAGAAAACAAAACAAAGAACAAAACCAAGAGCAACCAATCTCTCCAAAACTGTCCACCATGAACCAAGCTCAAATAAAACTTCATATCTCCATTTCTATCCATGATAAAATCACCAAATTTTTACCACAGCCTCTCCACTCCATGGGCAATATTCGCTCCAAATTTCATAGCAATCAAAGTAGTATAGCCTAGACAAATCACCTCCCCAAGTTGAAGAAACAAACTGTCCAGATTGTTGACAGTTTCTGTGATGATTTTCAAACGGCCATATCTCCTTCATTACTTAATGGAATTTGGTGTTCTTTAGCTTTTTGGAAATCTGGTTGGATGCTCTACAACTCTCCTTTAGAAGCCTTGTCCAGAAAACCTCGGTAAGGCCCTCGTTTTTCATGATCTTTCCACTGCGTTATAGCAGATCCGAACATCTTTAATTATATCCTTGATGTTTCTTGTTAGATCAAGCTTAGTTAAGGTTGTACAAGGATTATTCAATTCTTAGTAAGGCTCTAGCACTCACCAAGGAAGGTATACCTCATCAAAACCCTAGCTTTTGTTTTGAAGATTTAAGCATGTTCTTGATAGTTAGTGTAGTTAAGGTTATGATGATGATTATAAGCATGGTTTGCTAGTAATTTAGTGATTAAGCAATATGATGAATAAGTGATGAACTTCTGGACTTCTTAAGTTGATAATCATGCATATGAGTTGTATGGATGCCCGGTGTGGCTTGGTATTGATGTTACGATTTTTGGAACGTTCGATTTATAGTCGTCGTAATGTCCGATTTTCGTTAAACCTTAAGAAACTGTGTTTGACAATAGCCTTAACTCAGTGTCCAGTTTCATATTATACCAATAAAAGATAGATTATGTTATAAGCTTCGTTTTGATATAAAGATCGTGTGAAATGGATTTACGGTTTAGGAGTTATGGTTAAATTCATAAAAGTGGTTCGAAATCGTAAACGAAAGTTCGTAACTGAAATTGGATTCCTTTAATACTACGAAATCAGTGGCGAATCTTGATAATTAAATATTAGAGTTAAAAAGGAAGGTGTGAGAGAAAACCACATGTCGAATGGATCATTTTCCGATTTTATAAAAATGTTCGAATCAAGGTTAAGCGCGAACGAACCCTTAGAAGCATACTTGGTTATGACTTTGGTAAATGACTTAGAAAACGGGCGATAAATCTCGATGTATAATCTTGGTTCGTAAATGTCCAACCTTAAAACTTACATGACTTAAGTATATACCAAGTGTAATTATAGTGACGTGTCTTAGTAGCGGACGAATGTCGGGTCATAGTGATAATAAAGGGAGTTACACTAAGAGGTGTATAACGAGATAATTCGAAAATGTGTTTCGACTTAAGATAAGTTACACTTAGCCTTCGAAATGTTAAGTGATTGACCTCGGTTATTGTGACTATTTATAGATCACTGGATTGACACGAGGCACACTACCCCTACAGGATTACCAGGCAAGTTTCCAATACTTGGAACTGTTGTTGTGATAATATATATGATGATTGTTGTATACATATGCCATAACATGCATGCCTACTTTCAAGTATATTGATATGGTTGTTCCCTGAATTGATATTGGCTTATAGACTAGATATGAATTATCAGTTATAAGCAGGATTGTTGTTAAGACCCTTAGTGAAGGGCGTATGATATTCATTCTTTAAGTATAAGACCGGGAGTCGGTATTTTGTGATATATAGATAGTCGTGGAAACCCGGAGGGATTCCAGCAACAGAGTAGTATTTCATTTTGAGGAATGTTATTATTAAACATTATTTATATTTCCATAAAAGTATCAACTACTTGGAAATCTTTCGAGAAATGTTATTTGAGTATTATCTCAGTCGAGGAATATTAGATGAATATTATTTTTGAATATTAATTAGAGTTTGATTATTTAATGAATAATTACTTTGATATTCACTGGAATTTTATTCATTAAATGAATATTACTTTCGAATATTCATTTAAGGTTTATGTACTTGATAAAAATTATTTTAAAAGTATTCTTTGGGAGTTCTAATTACTCAAGGAATATTATTTCGAATATTCCTTTAAAGTTTGATTACTAAATGAATATTATTTGGATATTCATTTAGAATGTTATTTGTTAAATGAATATTATTTGGATATTCATTTAGAATATTATTTGTTTAATGAATATTATTTGGATATTCATTTAGAATATTATTTGTTTAATGAATATTATTTGAATATTCATTTGGAATGTTATTTGTTAAATGAATATTATTTTCAAATATTCATATAAGGTTTGATTTATTGAGTAAATATTATTTTAAATATTTATTGAAGTTAATTATTTAATGAATATTATTTTGAATATTCATTTAAGAAGAGATTTATTTAGTAAATAATTCTATATATTCATTCGAGGATTACTTACGAGCAATATTATGATTTAATAATATTCCGTTTTTATTATTGACTTAATAAATATTCTTGGAATATTTAATTAAATTCTTTTGAATTCTTTTTATAATGATTTATATTAATCAAAGATTATCCTTCACCTTCAGATATTATGTAAAATATTTCGGAGTCTTTTATGACTATTTTATCAAGGGAAGGTTCCCAAAACTCTATTTTTATTTAAATCTCTCTTATAAGAAGATTTAAATACTCACTCAAACCTCCAAAAACATATAAGGGGACCTCACTTGAGAGCTGTTATTTATTTGACTGCCCGGTCATATTCTTGCTAAACTATCTTGTCACTAACATCTTGATTCTTTCAAACATCGATATGAATCTTTTTGGTTACCTCCTCAACGCTCGTGGGGTAAGATTGATGGAACAAGTTTATATCCATTAACAAGCATCAGCTTGGGAAATATTGGTGAAATTTTCCTTTCCAATTAGATACGACTACTTTGTGGAGTCCTATCAACAAGTACTATACTTGGGGAAAGGGGGACGAACTTTATGTTTCAAAGTTATGGATGTTATTCGAACTAGGAGACGCGTAAGTGGCCGAGTGGCGCCGGTCCAGCAATGGCCCAACCGTTGGCCGGGGGGTTCCAGAGGGCGGGCGATCCGTCGGTGCTTCCTTCTACATGTAGAGAACAAATGATGGGGAGCATGACATGCGACTGATCATCGTAAATGTTGTGGCTCCTGGCGCGGCAAGCTCCCGTATTAGTTCATCTTCCAAACTGGGAAATTATCTTCAACATTATCATTGTTGGCAGGGTTGAAAAGTGTTTGAACTGGAATTTCAATATTCTTCCCGCAAGTTCCTCTATTATGAAAATTGATAATATCTTGCTTATCTTTGACATAGCAGATATTTCCATGGAATAATTATATTTTGAGTTACCTTGTAACTTCATCTTATACCTTATATTGGTACTACGATCGTTAATGCATGGCATATGGTATCAAAGATATTTGAAATGTTATATATTATTACTGTTCAGTTATATTCTTTAGGTGGGCTATTGCTCACCCTTGCTTTATTTATCTATATCACAACAACAGCTAGATCAGATGGCCGTGCAAGGCATACCCAGATAGGCAGGTGTCAGCCGTCAGAGGATTAACCGCTGAGGTCATAGCTACCATTGCGGAGGATGCAGCTCCTAGTAGGCTATTTGTTAGCATTTGAACATCAAATGTATTTATAATATGGCATATACCTATGGATGGCAAAAAGTATGTAATGGTAAATTGTAATTCTTTGGGTTGTAAGAACTCAAACTTTTGATTAATAATATTGATGGTTACTCTGATTCCATCTCTGGGACTATAACGGGTGTGTTTTATATTGTTGTTTTGGGTCACAAGGTTGTAATTTAAATTATGTTGGTTTTGTGGATGGATATTGAGACCGTAATGACCAGATCCCTGACCCCGGATCTAGGGGTGTTACAAAAATGGTATCAGAGAGAGCGTTATATATCCCAGAGATGACGCGACGTTAAAACAATAAATTCATTAATATAATAAGAACTCTTGCCAAGTTCATAGTCGGACTGCATAATGTAGTACTGACATATAAAACCCTTATGGGAACCCTAAAGTATCATGATGGTAACTAAGCTCGTTCTTGTATCGACTAGCAAGGCGACAGACCTTGGGGATTACGAGCAGTAACACAATGATGCTTGTTTTGATGCTGAAGATCGGATGGTGGATTCGATAGAGTACCCTACTGAGGACCCGAAAGAGGTTCCAGCAAAGGAGAAGAATCCTGATAAGGATAAGGAGTTTACCTTTGAGGAAATGAGGGTTGCAGCCAGAGAGACTGTAAGAGTTAAGGTATAGTGCTCAGAGAGGTGAGGTAAAGAATTGAGATATTATTAAGAGAACTAAAGATGTATATTGGATTCATAGCTGGACTGCCAAATGAAGTACCAGCAATTAAGACGAATTGGAAGGATTACTTGAGGTCTTATATGGGGATAGGTAAAAATCCTTAGAGACCTTTAGATTAATGAGAAAAGAGTTAGAGTGGTACATAATTATCAAAGACAACGATAGAGGACAGGGAGCAGAGTCTCCAGGAGTAGTTGAGATAGAGGCAGCAAGTGCCATATCATTTGATAAATGGATTAGTGTGAATATTGTTAATGGTAATTCACCATGAGAAGGCAGATTTCATAGGTTAGAATTTATAAAGTCAAACTGGGATTGATGAGGTGGTTTGGCGCAGGGAAATGTTCATTTTATGAGTGGATCAACTTTGAAATAAAGACATTGGAAGGTGATGGTATGATTGGATAAAGTATATAAGGAAGTAGTAAATGAGACAGTGATATCAAAACCTACAAGAGGAGAAGACCAGCGAGTCTATAATAAACTAGTAATGAGGCTATCGTCAGAAACCAAGTATAAGTTTAGTTCAATTCAGTGGAATGATGAACCAGAAACATTAGATGCATGTGATTCCAAGGAATATTAAATTCCTTCTTTTCCTTGAATGAATTATGGTAGTTACCTTAAGTTTATTCTGACACTGAATCATAAATGGATTGGGTAAGGCGAGCAGTGGTTGGGATGTAATTGAGAATGCTTTTAGATGAAACCTGAAAGAACAGGTGTAGGCCATGTTCTCGAAGTAAGAGTTTTGGCAAAATGAAGTCCAGATAATAGGACATATGATCAATAGGAAGTAGTGACTGATCGACCCCACCAAGTTAAAGACAGTTTCAAATGGAGATTGGCCAACCACACTGGCAAAGGTGAGAAATTTCATAAGATTCACGAGGTATTACCAAAGATTTGCTCAGGATTTTACAAAGAGTGCAGTCCCATAACCCGACTTATTAGTAAGACTAAAAGTTTGAATGTACAAGGTAAATGGGGGAAAATTTCCCTGGAGCTAAAGATAAAACCGGTGACGACCCAGCATTGGCGTTACCTAATGAAGGAAGGAAAATTTTGGAATTTATTAGGATGCACCTCGTACAGGTTAGGTGTTGTGCTTGTGCAACACGCCAGGGTAATTGCGGATGCATTAGGACAGAACGGTTCATCAGATTCGGAAGGCCCTGGTAGTGCCAGTTTTGTGGAACGACTAACTTCGACGGTAGTGTTCCTTCTGAGACTAGATTTTAGGTAGACTAGTATTCGGTAGTATCGACTATTACGATGAATATATACCAGGAAGATGTGCCATGTTTCAGCGTGGAACTTTGATTTTCCTTCTATGGGATGTATATATTTGGTTCCTTTCCAATGGATAGACTCCCAACTTTATGTCAATCATTTTGTTATTTAACTGTTTATGGTTCGACCCATTTGGATGCTCCTAGAAATATTCTTCGGGTATCGAAATGGATCTTCTTAGTATCACCAGTGGGTGGATAGATTGACTGAAATTTCCCTGATTCTGGAAAGAACTTCAACAAACTTGGCAAACCTTGTCTTTCTGATTATCAGAAGACGCCACTGAAGAGAGTGGAAACTAGAACGAACCCTGTGGATGGGGTTAGGTAGCCGCTATACGAACTTGTAAACAGACCCCGATTATTACAGTTGAATGTAGGGATAAAATTCTGAAGTTGAGATTTGACGAAAAAAAAAGAGGAATGTATTTAAGAACAAGCCGGACGGAGAAATTCCGGGATTGACTTAAATGAAAAGGTTGTTATGCCAAAAGTGTTAGGCTTTTGTGGCACGTGGAATTAATAAGAATAGTTGAAAGAATAAAAGTAAAGGGAAGGTGACCAGAGACGGTATAGAGAAGTCGATTAAGACTTATATGGAGTAAAGTTTTGAAAAGATCAAAATGTATCAAATAAGAAGGCGCTATGCCTGCAATTGCTAGAAAAGTAATGCCATTAGCCCACCCCTAAACTCACATATTTTAGTGTGGCCAATGGAGGCCAAGTCACAAAGGATTAGCAAGTGACTAGACCAGCAATGAAAGGACAAAGCGGGGTTGCTTCTAACTAAGCGCCAACCGCGAGGACTTTTGATATAAAATGAATTGAGATACATGATGATAGATTTTATAAAATACCATGGATGTGTTAGGAATGAGGATGGTGACCAGTAAAGGTTATGAAGATTGTCAGAGATGGTGCAGTATAATGCATAAATGTTATCTGAAACTTAGTGTCCTCAAGAGGAGCATTAGGTACTAAGAGATTCACGTTGAACACGACCAATATCTTCTAGAACATCCTTGCTACCATTACCAAGTCTGTAAGAAAAACAGATAGACATATGTTGTCTTTTGGAAGGTTATGTAGACCGGCATGTCGTTTGAAAGAAGAGGTTAGCACTAGGCTACCTATAGACTATCAAGATGAGAATGATTGAAAAGAGACCCTTATTAAGGATATATGATTGAATTGCCAAGTACAGGATGTAAGTATCCCTTGAAAATAGAATTGAGGATAGAATGTCCATAGATTAAGACGAACCCTGGGGGATGCACATAGGATAACATCACCCCTAATAAAGACATTGTGAAATCAGACGATATATGTTGAATCGACCAAGGTATCAATAACCTGTAAGGATTTGTGGAAAGGAGTCTCGAAAAGTACATAGACAGAATTGTTATAGAATTGATTAATGATGTTTGATATACCCTGTACCCAGAAGATACAGGAGGAATGATGGTGACCTAAGAAACCTTATAAGGGAAGAGGTAATATTCTGAACTTCAAAAGGGAAGTTTGGTAAGTAATGTATGACATAGTCACAATAAGGCCAGATGAAGCATGTGGGAAACCATGAAAAAGTATGGATTGAACCAATAAGGTTGAGATTATCCTAAAACAAGAAGGGAGTTAAGTAAGGAAATATCCTGGTACGATTGAGAGTACTTGTAGTAAAGTTCACACCAGAAAGGTGGAAGCAATGACTTTTGGAAAAGACTGGAATATGATTTCTCTCATTTAGCAGAGTCAAGGGAGGATGCTTCCACCCAGAGTTGGAATATATCCAGAAAACATTGATTTCTAGAAATTATTATATTCAGGAAAGGCCAATGAGGTGGCCGACACTTTAAGTATAAGGGAATAAGTATATATGCTCATACCAAAGAAATAACGTGATAATGAGAACGGCCTTGAAGGAAAGAATGTGATGGAGGAATTTACGTTCCCCTGATGATTGTGCGAGAACCAACTATAAGGATAGTTTAAGTAAACATTCGACTCCCGATTTTGTCTGCAGCACATTACCGACACTAGAAGGTTCTGTGACAGGCTAGACAAAATTCCCCAAGCGACTCTCCTGTACTTTAGAAGGAAAGAGGAGAGATGAGGTAACCAGGCTTGACTGAATATAAAAGATAGATTGGTTATGATATGGATAAGCTAATTGGCATGATGATGAATGACAAGCAAGTTTATGTTGGTGTATTTCTGTGCAAACAAGATAGAGAATTATGAGGTTGGCAAGTGATTAAGCAAACCGCTAAGTTTCTAGTCTTCTACTGGAGATATATGATTAATAATCTCACCAGCCTGTTCCAGCTGCGATGCTGGAAGCTCTTCTTCAATTTTATCTGCTTCATGTAATATCTACGTCAAGTTCAGTAAGTATTCCCTAGGGATAAGGGAATAGTGATTATTCTGTCTTCCTAGAGGATTTTGATCTGACAATTTGGAAACCCGCAGGATTAGCTGTTAAAGCGCTACGCAAACGACAAACTAGGGTGATTCCGCAATGGACTACATTAATGTAGTGGTGATTCTTCTGAGAAATTAAGTGATAGCGACTGTGGAAATGTCGAATTGAATCTAAGTTAGAGAAATCATCCAGGTTTATTTTGGATGGTTTAATTTTGGAACAACGGGATATTTGAAATAAATGATCAGGCTATGAGGGTTCATAGAATGATTATAGTAGAAATGAAGATAATGACTGATAGAGATGAATATAGAGTTGAGGATCAATAAGGGAGTCAGATATGCGGACTCATGAAAAGCTCCAGTAATGAAGCGTGATAAGTATAGAATTGGCAGGGCAAGGGTATTGACCAAAACGAAAAGTTGGAATTAGAAGCATAAATGACATACAAATTGAACCCTTTTAGGTTGAGGGAAGTCGAGGAAATATGGAATAGATTGATTGAGTAATAAAGAGACTCATGGAATGAGAAAGTGAAATCTAGATGGTTGAACAAAGGAAAATTTGACCCCAAGCGTGTAACACGTATTGAGTAAAGGTGACGAGTGTCTCAACACTGAGATGACGGTGGAGATAAACAACAGAAGTAAACAAGAATTAGATAATACGAAGGATGTGATTGATAAAGAAAAGATTGGGAGATAATTATGAAATGAGAAGCAAGGAATGTTATGAATGGACTTTCTAGCGAACTCTCGAGATGACAACCTGATAATGTTAGTATTATATGAAAAAGCCAGTGTCGTGGCGTGGAATGCCAATAACAATAATATCAAGCGAGAAATCCAAGATTTAACCTGAGAGGTTGAAGGATTTTCCAAAGGTAAGTGATGTTAAGATCGAACAAGAGTATAGGTCCATAGAATAATGGACAGAGCAGCAAGGACATGTGATACGTGAGATTACTATAAAGTAGTATTTGATACAAATACGATTATTTTTCTTCTCTAATAAACCTCTATAGTTCAGAGGTAAATTCTAAATATGATATTTTTAACTATCATGAAGATTTTCTTTGAAATTCTTTTCTTTTCTTCTCCCTTATTTATCTTCTTCTAAGTTGAGAAGAACAACCCTTTAAGGAGGGGAGGTACTGCTACGTGACTACCTGTCTATGTGATAGGAGTCTAAGTGGAATACCATAGCTTGTCTAAATTGCTTGTCAAGTACTAAAGGCTGGCCACCTTCTGTACTAACTATGCAATAGGACAAATGTTCATTGATCATAGTGATCTCTCAATAAATTACTCTAATTCTATATCATGATCGAGATTGCGAAGATTAAAGCGATTTGGAAATGCGTAATTACGAGTGAAGTTATCTCCGAATTCGCAGCACGATAGTGATACCAAAGTCACAACCGATACCAATAAGGAAAATGGTATATGACTGGGTAAGAGCATAACCCGGATAATGTGTTGCACGAAAAGTAGCGAAGATTAATGAAAAAGGATAAAGGAGGTATTGTAGCACTAGTAAGATGTGCTGAAAAAGGATTGGGATTGATTAAGGATTGACTAGGAAACCGGAAAGTGAACTAACCAACTAGTACCCCATTTGTCTTCTACCTGATTCCGGGACGGAATCCTTTTAAGGAGGGGAGACTGTAAGAACCCGAATTTTTGGTAGAATTAAAACTTTTTATATATTGATGAAAGAATGAACAGTGACTCCGACTACAAGGTATTAATAGTTCTAATGAATGAATGTGAATGGGTATAGATTCCAATAATTATATGTCATGAAGAATGCAAGGGGTTGACAACCTAGATTAGAATAATCTATCTCCTAAGAAATAAGATATGGCATTCCAAAGAGGAAGGAGATATTCTTGTGTCATCCAAATCGATATCTGTTATTAGTCCAGTGGTTCCGTGAAAGGGTTAAGGAACGCCCGAAAGAGAACAAGGACATTCTTATAAATATAAGGAATTAAGATGGAATAAAGAATGAATAGTGTTTTTTGGTGAAAATAAGAATATTATTAGACGACGCTATATAGAAGTATTCAGAACTGATTTCTGAGTTCGTATTCATGATCTAGGGGCGAAATAAGTGTATGTAAACGACATCAGATTCAGAAAAATAGCACTTTTATTTTCTCCGAGATTTTCCCTAGACACTGAAGGATTTAAGGATTTAAGGATTTAATAAAGAGATTTGAAGATTTTAAATTCAAAGATTATAAAGAAGGATTGAGGATGATAGTATAAATATTAAAAAGGTTTCCGGTAAAAATCCTAATTAGAAATCCTTGAGATATTCCTTCGAACGATCAATCAAATTGAGCAATAACCGGACAAAGAAACAAGCAGGGAATCAAGGAAATCAAATTGGTGGGAGGATAAGGAACTAAGGTGACCAAAGAGTAAGTCAACTATAAGCTTGGTGGTGTGTTTGCACTTGTACAAAAAAAGAGAATGCATAATGTGGTGCCAACAAGTGGTCAAGTAGATGGGTGACACTTGGTCCAATGGATGGCTAACAACACAAAAGCAAGAGATGCATCCAAGTATAGATAGACATTACATGTATTAAGTCATTTAGAAAACAAAACAAAGAACAAAACCAAGAGCAACCAATCTCTCCAAAACTGTCCACCATGAACCAAGCTCAAAGAAAACTTCATATCTCCATTTCTATCCATGATAAAATCACCAAATTTTTACCACAGCCTCTCCACTCCATGGGCAATATTCTCTCCAAATTTCATAGCAATAAAAGTAGTATAGCCTAGACAAATCACCTCCCCAAGTTGAAGAAGCAAACTGTCCAGATTGTTGACAGTTTCTGTGATGATTTTCAAACGGCCATATCTCCTTCATTACTTAATGGAATTTGGTGTTCTTTAGCTTTTTGGAAGTCTGGTTGGATTCTCTACAACTCTCCTTTAGAAGCCTTGTCCAGAAAACCTCGGTAAGACCCTCGTTTTTCATGATCTTTCCACTGCGTTATAGCAGATCCGAACATCTTTAATTATATCCTTGATGTTTCTTGTTAGATCAAGCTTAGTTAAGGTTGTACAAGGATTATTCAAGGCTTAGTAAGGCTCTAGCACTCACCAAGGAAGGTATACCTCATCAAAACCCTAGCTTTTGTTTTGAAGATTTAAGCATGTTCTTGATAGTTAGTGTAGTTAAGGTTATGATGATGATTATAAGCATGGTTTGCTAGTAATTTAGTGATTAAGCAATATGATGAATAAGTGATGAACTTCTGGACTTCTTAAGTTGATAATCATGAATATGAGTTGTATGGATGCCCGGTGTGGCTTGGTATTGATGTTACGATTTTTGGAACGTTCGATTTATAGTCGTCGTAATGCCCGATTTTCGTTAAACCTTAAGAAACTGTGTTTGGCAGTAGCCTTAACTCACTGTCCAGTTTCATATTATACCAATAAAAGATAGATTATGTTATAAGCTTCGTTTTGATATAAAGATCGTGTGAAATGGATTTACGGTTTAGGAGTTATGGTTAAATTCGTAAAAGTGGTTCGAAACCGTAAATGAAAGTTCGTAACTGAAATTGGATTCCTTTAATACTACGAAATCAGTGGCGAATCTTTATAATTAAATATTAGAGGTAAAAAGGAAGGTGTGAGAGAAAACCACATGTCGAATGGATCATTTTCCGATTTTATAAAAATGTTCGAATCAAGGTTAAGCGCGAACGAACCCTTAGAAGCATACTTGGTTATGAATTTGGTAAATGACTTAGAAAACGGGCGATAAATCTCGAGGTATAATCTTGGTTCGTAAATGACCAACCTTAAAACTTACATGACTTAAGTATATACCAAGTGTAAGTATAGTGACGTGTCTTAGTAGCGGACGAATGTCGGGTCATAGTGATAATAAAGGGAGTTACACTAAGAGGTGTATAACGAGATAATTCGAAAACGTGTTTCGACTTAAGATAAGTTACACTTAGCCTTCGAAATGTTAAGTGATTGACCTTGGTTATTGTGACTATTTATAGATCACTGGATTGACACGAGGCACACTACCCCTACAGGATTACCAGGCAAGTTTCCAATACTTGGAACTGTTGTTGTGATAATATATATGATGATTGTTGTATACATATGCCATAACATGTGTTTGCACTAAATCACGCAAGCGTACGTGGTCACAAGTAATACAGATAGAAGTCAAGTTCGTTCCCACAGAGATCTGGTTATGGTTTTAATTCAGTAGATGTACCTATGCAACAATGTATGATTATTATTCACTGCTAAGATAATTAACAAATTTTGGTTTTAATTAACTAAAATTAACTAAGGAAGTAAATTAACAAACTAAGAATTAACTAACTAACAAGAATTGAAATCAAATTACTTCTGCAAGAGAAAATATGGAATCCTAACTTCATTAAATACTTTGCTTAGATCTGACGCCTTTAATCACTATACGCAATGGTTATGATATCTGATCGGACAACACGAAACAAGTATACGCTACTTCTCAGTATACGAATACCAAACTAAACATACATCCACAAAAGAGATAGAAGATGAATAGACACCAATTATGCTTAGACCCTATATCTCTATAGAATTTGAAAACATAACGGTTGAAGAACAAGTTATCCACATTGATCAAATAGGGCAGCATAATATCTCTATTTACGCCACAAATCATGATGTTAAAACATCAACCTATCATATGCTAGCATGGCAAGTTCTAAATCTCAAGATCCACTCTCGCTTCACAAGAGATTAACAAATTAGATGTTCATGACGCATCTAAACACATGAATCACAACCATACGAGGATATCAAGATATACATCACACACAGATCTTTAAAGCATCAAGATACTAAAGCTCCATAAATAAATCCGTTAGAATCCCATGACAACGATTAGTTCATAATTGAACCTCTCGTCATCATGGGATCAAGTGAAACCATGATAAAAACAAAGTATGAAAAAATACAAATAAACCTAAATAATTGATATGTAATGGTTCTACTCCTAATGATGATGATAAATTACAAGGTTTGGATGTGTTTATATAGGCTCTAGACATCTTTCCCAACAAGAAAATACCAAATCAGAATTATAATAGAAGTACGTTTCCTAAACTGATTCTGATTTAAAGGGAAATTCGTAGCTGTCTTTTCTTCAGCTTTTCTGGACCGTTCCAGTTGCAATTGGGCCTCTTGACCACTTTAGAATGAAAGAGAATTCCGTTATATTCGCGTGGACTGCTTACGGGCCTCAAACAGACTTCTAGAACTCAAGATATGGCCAAAATAGTAAAAACTGTAATTTTTCAGCACCGCGCGCGTGCAACCTGCGCCCATCAGTCTGTTTGTCGCGCAACTTGCGCCCACCAGGCGCAACCTGCTCATGCAACACCTGTCCCATATTATAGAAAATCTCCCAAGCTTCGTGTGGGCAGTAAGATCGCTGAAAACGGACTTATAGAACTCCAGATATGGCCAAAACAGTGTAGACTGCGCAACCATCCCGGAAAATCCGAATTTTAATAAATTAATCCTCCAAAAACGACAGAAGCATCCACCTTAATCGACATTCTTGTAAATCTGCACAAAAAAGCAAAACACATCAAAACTATAAGAAACTTGAGTCCAAGACAATCAATTTAAGCCGATTTAGAATGCTCCAAGTGGATATAAACTCCACTTATCAACATGCATGCCTACTTTCAAGTATATTGATATGGTTGTTCCCTGAATTGATATTGGCTTATAGACTAGATATGAATTATCAGTTATAAGCAGGATTGTTGTTAAGACCCGTAGTGAAGGGCGTATGATATTCATTCTTTAAATATAAGACCGGGAGTCGGTATTTTGTGATATATAGATAGTCGTGGAAACCCGGAGGGATTCCAGCAACACAGTAGTATTTCATTTTGAGGAATGTTATTATTAAACATTATTTATATTTCCATAAAAGTATCAACTACTTGGAAATCTTTCGAGAAATGTTATTTGAGTATTATCTCAGTCGAGGAATATTAGATGAATATTATTTTTGAATATTCATTAGAGTTTGATTATTTAATGAATAATTACTTTGATATTCACTGGAATTTTATTCATTAAATGAATATTACTTTCGAATATTCATTTAAGGTTTATGTACTTGATAAAAATTATTTTAAAAGTATTCTTTGGGAGTTCTAATTACTCAAGAAATATTATTTCGAATATTCCTTTAAAGTTTGATTACTAAATGAATATTATTTGGATATTCATTTAGAATGTTATTTGTTAAATGAATATTATTTGGATATTCATTTAGAATATTATTTGTTTAATGAATATTATTTGGATATTCATTTAGAATATTATTTGTTTAATGAATATTATTTGAATATTCATTTGGAATGTTATTTGTTAAATGAATATTATTTTCAAATATTCATATAAGGTTTGATTTATTGAGTAAATATTATTTTAAATATTTATTGAAGTTAATTATTTAATGAATATTATTTTGAATATTCATTTAAGAAGAGATTTATTTAGTAAATAATTCTATATATTCATTCGAGGATTACTTACGAGCAATATTATGATTTAATAATATTCCGTTTTTATTATTGACTTAATAAATATTCTTGGAATATTTAATTAAATTCTTTTGAATTCTTTTTATAATGATTTATATTAATCAAAGATTATCCTTCACCTTCAGATATTATGTAAAATATTTCGGAGTCTTTTATGACTATTTTATCAAGGGGAGGTTCCCAAAACTCTATTTTTATTTAAATCTCTCTTATAAGAAGATTTAAATACTCGCTCAAACCTCCAAAAACATATAAGGGGACCTCACTTGAGAGCTGTTATTTATTTGACTGCCCGGTCATATTCTTGCTAAACTATCTTGTCACTCACATCTTGATTCTTTCAAACATCGATATGAATATTTTTGGTTACCTCCTCAACGCTCGAGGGGTAAGATTGATGGAACAAGTTTATATCCATTAACAAGCATCAGCTTGGGAAATATTGGTGAAATTTTCCTTTCCAATTAGATACGACTACTTTGTGGAGTCCTATCAACAAGTACTATACTTGGGGAAAGGGGGACGAACTTTATGTTTCAGAGTTATGGATGTTATTCGAACTAGGAGACGCGTAAGTGGCCGAGTGGCGCCGGTCCAGCAATGGCCCAACCGTTGGCCGGGGGGTTCCAGAGGGCGGGCGATCCGTCGGTGCTTCCTTCTACATGTAGAGAACAAATGATGGGGAGAATGACATGCGACTGATCATCGTAAATGTTGTGGCTCCTGGCGCGGCAAGCTCCCGTATTAGTTCATCTTCCAAACTGGGAAATTATCTGCAACATTATCATTGTTGGCATGGTTGAAAAGTGTTTGAACTGGAATTGCAATATTCTTCCTGCAAGTTCCTCTATTATGAAAATTGATAATATCTTGCCTATCTTTGACATAGCAGATATTTCCATGGAACAATTATATTTTTGAGTTACCTTGTAACTTCATCTTATACCTTATATTGGTACTACGATCGTTAATGCATGGCATATGTTATCAAAGATATTTGAAATGTTATATATTATTACTTTTCAGTTATATTCTTTAGGTGGGCTATTGCTCACCCTTGCTTTATTTATCTATATCACAACAACAGCTAGATCAGATGGCCGCGCAAGGCATACCCAGATAGGCAGGTGTCAGCCGTCAGGGGATTAACCGCTGAGGTCATAGCTACCATTGCGGAGGATGCAGCTCCTAGTAGGCTAGTTGTTAGCATTTGAACATCAAATGTATTTATAATATGGCATATACCTATGGATGGCAAAAAGTATGTAATGGTAAATTGTAATTCTTTGGGTTGTAAGAACTCAAACTTTTGATTAATAATATTGATGGTTACTCTGATTTCATCTCTGGGACTATAACGGGTGTGTTTTATATTGTTGTTTTGGGTCACAAGGTTGTAATTTAAATTATGTTGGTTTTGTGGATGGATATTGAGACCGTAACGACCAGATCCCTGACCCCGGATCTAGGGGTGTTACATTAACAATCCACGCGAATCTCATAAAAGTATCTTTAATTTAATGATGATTTAATAATTATTATTCAAATAGAAATACTCAAAATCTCAAAAAATATAATTACGAATTTTTACATTAATCCTATTCAATATAGAAGTCGTACAATGATAATGTTATTTAATGCAGAAAACCTAATTATATATGATTTAAATCATTGACATATTTATATTATCGTATTACAATATAAATACACTTTTTAGTTTATAACATATTAAAATATAAATATTTTTTAATCCAACGGTTTTCATCTATTTATTTTAAGATCTTTATCGTACGGAGGACCAGACTACCGATTATCAAAGTTTTGGACAAAATTCCTCTTACACTTATTGACCAGACTACCGATTATCAAAGTTTTGAACAAAATCCCTCTTACACTTATTATTAAAATTGTATTTGGTTGTTAGTAATACTATCTTCAAATTATTACTGATATGGGCTAAAAATAAGCCCTAAAGATACATTTAATGTTGCATTAATTAGACCCAGCTTGGTCCAAATATGAAGCCCATTAATGAGGCCTGAAACCCTAATTAAATATTAATTTCGTAATTAATATTAGGGGTAATAACCAGCTCAGCAATAAGAGTCAAATAAGGATATTACTTCTGCCTGACTTAGCCTCCAAGACATCTAATTCAATAAGGAAACAGACTCCTACAAAGAAGGAGGTGACTTGCCTACCAAGTCACCTAACCCTACTACGATTCCTTGGCTTTTCAGCCTATATAAAGGGCCTGACCCCTCATTCTCAGAACTACGTTTTTGGCTTGATTCTTGATACGAGATACGTAGGCACTCTGTGAGGACCGGTTAGTCTCGATACACAGAAACAGCCATTAAAGCTCGAAGCTCAACCTCCCTTAGCATTAAATACACACAAACCCTAACCGCAATTCGATAACCTAGTTTTTATTCCACAACATTTGGCACCATCTGTGGGACAAACAACATCAACCATGGTTCAAACACGAAGAACAACACTAGTTATAACTGAGGCCGTACCTCTCAGCTCTGCTTCACGCGTCACCCAACAGGCTCCCCCAGCATCAAGGGCGGTAATCCAATAGGCACCCCCAGCATCAGGGGCGATCATCTAATAGGCACCCCCAGCATCAGGGGCGATCATCCAACAGGCTCCCCCAGCATCAGCTGTCATCACCCAATCCCAAGTTTCTCAACAACCAGGGGGGAACCCCCATGCTGAGAGTACATTACCTCTGATCGATCGGGCAGGACAAGGAACCAACCCTTTCCATAAGGTGGTCTCCTCTCTCTTTGATCCGAACAATCCACCACCAGGGGTACAGATCCACACTACGGATCTCCCCTTGAATACTAACCCGAGGTATGGTCTGTCTAACTACCCTTCGGCTACTCAAGGTGCAAGACCAAGTGGTCATGCCTTACAGATTCAAGATCGAGAATATGACGGGTACTCTAGCCCTTATACTAATGATTCGTCATATGATTATGATGATCGCGATGAAGCCCCGAGGAGGCGACGTGCTAGTAGAGAGCCTCGAAGGAGGACTCAAACCATCCATAATGGACCATCTTTGACAACTGCTAAAATGATCAAGGCTTATGAGGCCGAGATCTTAAAGTTGAAGGAAGATATAGCGAGGGAACAAGCTAGATTGAATCACACTCAACCCCCTCTGACCACAGGGAGGATTCCCATTATAAACTTGGAGAGGTCATCAATGAGACAGAAAAGGGCTGATGCCTCAACTGGTTAAACAACAAGGGTGGAAACCCCGAGGCATAACCCCAAGGATCTGATGCCACTTGGAGATCCTGATGATCTCACACCCCCGTTTACTGAGGAGGTGATGAATGCTCACATCTCTAAGAAGTTTAAGATGCCTACTATAAAGGCTTATGATGGAACGGGTGATCCCGCTAATCACGTGAGAACTTTTTCAAATGCACTTCTTCTACAACCAGTAAGTGACGCTCTTAAGTATAGGTCATCTCCTCAGACCTTAGCCGGGATGGCTCAGCGTTGGTATAGCCGTATTCCCCCAAACTCTATATGCTCTTTTGAAGGGCTAAGCGATGCTTTCATCAGCCAGTTCATTAGTGGGGGAATCCACGAGAAAAGCTCTGCCTCTCTTATGAACGTAGTGCAAGGGAAGAGTGAAAACTTGAGGGATTACATCAAGAGATTCACCAAGGAGACATTGGGTATCTCTGATCTAGAGAACAAGATAGCCATGGTGGCCTTATAGTACATAACGACCAACATTTATTTTAAGATGTCGTTAGCCAAACATCCCCCAGAGGACATAACTGAGCTCCAGCCGAGAGCAAGCAAGTATATTAAGGGTGAAGACAGCATGAGGAAAGATACATCTGACATTAGCAATTGGAACAATGACAACTCCAAGAAGAGAAGGGTGATGCTAGGGACAAGTATCCCCTAACTAGCAAAGACTCTAACTCTCCCCCTACGAACAACCAAGCACCAAGGTTCACTGAGTATGTAAGGTTGAATACTCCTAGGAGTCGAATCTTGTTGGACATTGAGAAGGATAAGGATTTCCTATGGCCGAAGCCACTCAGGGGTGATCCCGCAAAGAGAAACAAGAATCAATATTGCATATTCCACAGAGATGTGGGACATGACACTGATGATTGCAAGCAACTCAAAGAGGAGATCGAGTTTTTGATCTGTAGAGGGAAACTGAGCCACTTCACTAAGTGTGAAGATCGTGGTAATCAAATTAGAGATTATAAAAGGGATGACGATCAAGATCACAACCCACAACCCCAAGGGCCAGTATCCATATGATTTCGGGAGGCCCGACAGCGGCTGGGACAACCAAGAACTCTCAAAAGGCTTATGCCAGAGAGGTAATGCACATTGTTGGAGAAACACCGAAGCTTGAAAGAACTGAGGTAGCAATCAGATTCGATGATTCAAACTTGGAAGGGGTGAAGTTCCCCCATGATGACCCGTTGGTCATAACTCCTGTGATTGGAAACTCAGAGGTGAAGCTAGTCTTGATAGACAATGGAGCTTCCGTTGACATTCTGTTTCATGATGCGTTTGTGAAGATGGGATACACTGATTCTCAGTTGACCCCTAATCACATGCCTATATATGGATTTAATGGAGTAGAATCCAAAGTTTTAGGGACTATTCAGTTGCCTATAACTATTAGACAGGAGGCCAAGGAGGCCACTCAGATGTTGAACTTCTTGGTAATCAAGGCGGCTTCAACGTACAACGCTATCCTCGGAAGGACTGGACTTCATGCATTCAAGGCTGTTGCCTCAACTTATCATACGAAGATCAAGTTCTCAAGCAGGAATGGTGTTGGAGAACATAAAGGTGATCAAAAGATGGCACGAAGCTGTTATGTAGCCTCGTTAAGGCCTGATGGAGTCGGGGGGCACGTCCTTCCGATTGAAGACATGGATGTCCGCAGAGGTAAGGAACACCAAGAAGGGCCAGCAGAGGACATCACACAGAAGCCTCAGACAGCCATTGAGGCTAAGGCGTTAACTGACTTCATGGTTGAATGTACCATTGGCAACCAAGAATTCGGGGGGCAGGAGATAGTACCTCGAGAAGGAAGTAATTTTCAGAATGAGAATGACGAGCCTATATCTAACCAGAGCTTTATTTTGATGGAGCATCAAAATAGAGCATCCAATACTCCTTCTCTTCCAGGGGTTTCTCACCTTGCTGACCTTCCTGGTCTATTACCTCCTGATGGAGTCGGGGGGCCGGTCCTTCCGATTGAAGACATGGATGTCCGCAGAGGTAAGGAACACCAAGAAGGGCCAGCAGATGATATCACACAGAATTAGACAGCCATTGAGGCTAAGGCGTTAACTGACTTCGTGGTTGAATGTACTATTGGCAACTAAGAAGTCGGGGGGCAGGAGATAGTACCTCGAGAAGGAAGTAAGTTTCAGAACGAGAATGACGAGCTTATATCTGACCAGAGCTCTATTTTGATGGAGCATCAAAATAGAGCATCCAATACTCCTTCTTCTCTTCCAGGGGTTTCTCACCTTGCTGACCTTCCTGGTCTATTACCTCCTGATGGAGTCGGGGGCAGTTCCTTCCGATTGAAGACATGGATGTCCGCAGAGGTAAGGAACACCAAGAAGGGCCAGCAGAGGACATCACACAGAAGCCTCAGACAGCCATTGAGGCTAAGGTGTTAACTGACTTCGTGGTTGAATGTACCATTGGCAACCAAGAAGTCGGGGGGCAGGAGATGGTACCTCGAGAAGGAAGTAAGTTTCAGAACGAGAATGACGAGCCTATATCTGACCAGAGCTCTATTTTGATGCCCCATCAAAATAGAGCATCCAATACTCCTTCTTCTCTTCCAGGGGTTTCTCACCTTGCTGACCTTCCTGGTCTATTACCTCCTACCCCCCGACTTCTTGGTTGTCAATGGTATATTCAACCACGAAGTCAGCTAGATCCTGGGATTTGATGGCCGTCCTAGGCTTGTACTTAACATCAAATTCTCCTAGTTCGATTCCCCCTTGATGTACATACCACTGGTTTTTGGGTAGTGGATTATGTTCCTTTATGGTTGGTCCATCAGGACTTCAGTTTTTTTTGCATGGAAGTATGGTCGTAGCTTCCTTGATACTGCTTCTAATGCCAAAACAAATTGTTAGCTGAGTAATTCAACTCAGCTCCATGCAATACCTTGCTTACATAGTAGATAGGTTTCTAAACCTTGCTCCTCTCCTTTATGAGGAAGATACTCAATGCTTGCTCAGAGATTACCAAAGATAAAGACAAGGTTCCAAAGTTAGTAATCAGACCTTCCTGGTTTTCTTGGACTCCTTTGCCTTGACCAAGGATGCCCCTGGATTCCTTGATCCTAAGTTGAGATTCAAGGTTTGTTGTTAGCCTTTCATGGCTTAAGTGGCCACATGTGGCCTAATTGTTCATCTTATCTTACATCCAAGGTCCTTTATGGACTTTAAAAACTTATTTGGTTATGCTGTAACCTAACTCTTGACCCTTCGGGGCTTTGCAAGACTAGGCCTGCACCTCTTGATATTGGATCGATGCTCTATTTTGATGGGTGATAAGTGGATTTTTATCTACTTGTATTGCTTCATTTCGGCTTAAATTGATCGCTTGTATCTCAAGTATTGGTGTGTTTTAATATGTTTTTGTGAGAATTGTGCAGGATGTATCTCTGATGCAGGTATAGAGTTCTCAGTGTTTGAAGGGTGTTTTGAAGTCAAGGGAACAAGTGTCGAAAGTTGCAAGTGAAGTCGGCGAAGAAATCAGCAAAGGCAAGAAGAATTTCCGCTGAGCAGAGAGACAGGCGCGGGCGCGGCTGGTTTGTGTAGGTTTAAAGCGCGGCCGCGCTGAACACCGGCAGAAAATTCTAGAATTCAACTTAAACTGGGAAATTGCCTTGTTTTCTAATCCTAATCATTATGGCAATTGTTTTGAACGGCTAGAACATTCCAGAATCTGATCTTACATGGGAATTTCAATTCTATTTTCATTCAAGAACGGAAATTGTCGAAATTCTATTCTAATTCAAAGATGGCAATTGCTTGTTGAGGAGGCAACTTGGGGCTATAAATACACATCTTGGGACAACAAAATCATCACCTGTTACCGATTAAAATATAGGTCACGAATTTGTAATTAATGCTAGGGTTCGGGAGCTTCTTGCTTCAATGGTTGTTTCCGTGTTCGAGACTAATCGGTCCTCACAGAGTGCCTACGTATCTCATTATTGAGAATCAAGCCAAGACATAGTTCTGAGAATGAGGGGTCAGACCCTTTATATAGGCTGAGAAGCCTTAGAATCGTAGTAGGGTTAGGTGACTTGGTGGGCAAGTCACCGACTAAGAAGAAGGTTCTAATCCCCTTCCATGTATGAATCAGTTTCCATGTTGAAGTATGTGCCTTGGAGGATAAGTCAGGCAAGAGTTATATCCTTGTTTGACTCTTATTTGCTGAGCTGTTTATTACCCCTAATATTAATTACGAAATTAATATTATAAATAGGGTTTGGGCCTATCTGGTGGGCCCCACGTTTGGACCATTCTAGGTCTAATTAATGCCACATTAAATGTGTCTTTAGGGCTTATTTTCAGCCCATATCATTTGCCCCCCAACTTCTAGGAAAACTGATCAGGTTTTCCTTGAAGTTTTAACGGCCTTTTCCGAGACTCGGGTCAGGGCTCATCTTTATACACTAGTGTTTCACGAGTATTATCTTGATGTAAAGTGTGGAGCGACCGACGCGTTTTATGACAATGTTAATTCGATGCTAATCGGCACTAATCGGCCTTAACGACATTTAAACAATGTTTAAACGACGTCGAATGGCATAAAACAACACTAAACGGCACTAATCGGCACTAATCCGTGTTTAAACGACACTAATCCGTGCTTAAACGGCACTAATCTGTGCTAATCGAAGGAGATCCGGGACAGTTGCAGTTGGTCGGCTGGAGGATGCTCCAGGTCGGCTAGAGGATGCTCCAGGTCGGTTGGAGGGTGCTCCAGGTCGGCTGGAGGATGCTCCAGGTCGGCTGGAGCCCCTTCATGGCACCAGGTCGACTGGAGGGTGCTCCAGGTCGGCTGAAGGATGCTCCAGGTCGGTTGGAGGATGCTCCAGGTCGGCTGGAGGGTGCTCCAGGTTGCCTGGAGGATGCTCCAGGTCGGCTGGCAGGCAGACAGGATATCCATGTTGACTTCAGCGACGCTAAACGATGCTTAAACGACGTTTCAATCTATGTTTAAACGACGTTCCATGGCATAAGACGGCAATACACGGTGCTAAACGATGCTTAAACGACGTTTCAATCTATGTTAAATGAAGTTGCATGGCATAAGACGGCACTACACGGTGCTAAGTTAAAGGTCGACGTTCGTTCCAGAAAGTAAAAACCTTCAACAGAACCATCAAAAGATCCAACCAACTGACGGGAGGTGCCATAGGTGCCAGGAGGTCAGCTGAAGGGTGCTCCAGGTCGGCTGGAGGATGCTCCAGGTCGGCTGGAGGGTGCTCCAGGTCGGCTGGAGGGTGCTCCACGTCGGCTGGAGGATGCTCCAGGTCAGCTGGAGCCCCTTCATGGCACCAGGTCGGCTGGAGGGTGCTCCAGGTCGGCTGGAGGGTGCTCCAGGTCGGCTGGAAGGTGCTCCGGGTCGGCTGGAGCCCCTTCATGGCACCAGGTCGGCTGGAGGGTGCTCCAGGTTGCCTGGGGGATGCTCCAGGTCGGCTGGAGCCCCTTCGTGGCACCAGGTCGGCTGGAGGGTGCTCCAGGTTGCCTGGGGGATGCTCCGGGTCGGCTGGAGCCCCTTCGTGGCACCAGGTCAGCTGGAGGATGCTCCAGGTTGCCTGGTCGTGCCTCTCAGAGCTTTTTCCCAATGCCTGGAGTCCCGTTCCTGAATCGCGTCCACGACTTTTGGATGGTGTATACCTCCTTTCGAAGCATAATTAATCTCTTTGTTAGCGAGGCTAACCGATAATGATTTATCTTCCTTAAACGTAATTAGCTCCTTAAGCTTAGATGAGTGCTTTGACACAGCTTGTTGCTATATCTTCACTTAAATCTTTCCTTTCTTTTCCAGAATCGTATGAATTATTACAGTTCTTGCCAAGTATAACAGATGAATTTCATCTTTTATCGTGTATAAACGATAGATGACAAGGATAGCTCAAACATAATAAATATTCAAGTTCAAAGCATGCCATGTACGTGGCACTTCGTTCCCATCCAATGTCTCCAACTTGTAGGCTCCTCGTCCTAGTGTCTTCCTCACTCGATAGGGCCCTTCCCAGTTAGGGGCTAGCTTTCCCTTTTGGCCAACTCTAGAAGCCTCTATATTTCTCAGAACCAAGTCACCTTGCTGGAAGAACCTCTCCTTAACCCTGTGGTTATAGTAAAAGGATGCCTTCTTCTGATGCTCCATGTTCTTGGCGTTTGCCTCGTCCCTGACTTCATGAATTAGATCAAGCGCGAGCCTCATGCCTTCTTCATTAGTCTCTTGTTCGTATGCCTCAACTCAAGGTGATGTATGCATTATCTCCAAGGGCACAACTGCCTCGGCCCCGTAAGCCAGCAAAAATGGGGTTGCTCCAGTTGTCACCTTACAAGTGGTGCGGTATGCCCAGAGTATAGGCAATAATTCATCCACCCAAGTGTTCCTTAAGCGTTCCACCCTCTTCTTCAGTCCATCAAGGATGATTCGATTGGCTACTTCAACCTGTCCATTTGCTTGCGGATGTGCTACTGAAGTAAAACGAAGCTCAATAGCATTTTCCTCGCAGTATTTCTTAAACTCTTCATTGTTAAACTGTGTCCCTTTATCAAGGATGCGTGGGATCCCATATCTGCAGATGATGTTCTCCCAAAAGAATTGGGCAACTTGTTTGGTGGTTATCTTGGCCAAGGGCTTGGCCTCTATCCACTTGGTGAAGTAGTCGATGGCCACTATCAAGAACTTCCTTTGTGCTGATGCCACGGGAAAAGGACCAAGTATATCCATTCCCCACATTGCAAACGAAATTGGAGAGTTAATCGAAGTTAACATCTCAGGTGGCTGCCTTACAATCGGAGCGTGTTTTTGGCATCTGTCACACCTCTTAACATAATTTTGTGCATCGGCCAACATCTTAGGCCAATAGAATCCTAATCGAGTGATCTTGTGAGCTAGAGCTCTGCCCCCCAAGTGTTGCCCACAGATTCCTCCATGAACTTCCTCCAATGCTTCCTTTGCCTCTTGGGGCCTTAAACACTTTAAGTACGGGATGACAAACGATCTCTTGTACAGGATGCCTTCGATCAGGGCATATCTCAACGCTCTTACTGACAGCCTTCGTGCCTCCAAGGCTGATATGTAAAATTATGTCTAACCGCAAGCGCACGGTGTCTATTGCTAGTAAAAATGGCAAGCGGGTCGAATCCACAAGGAGACAGGTTCTACTAATTCCTTTTTAGTTATCGCTAATTGTTTCAAGGGTCAGACGAATATGTGAAATTATTAATTAAATAATTAAACTAAATTAACACTAACTAAATAAATGATTAACTAATTAATTAAGGGATCTAGGGCAATTCAGGTTCACCATTCTTACACCAAACAAATCACAAAGGTATAGATTTTTAATGTGATAAAGTAATTAGAGTAATAGTTAATCTTTTCCAAGCATTAACACTCTCAGAAATCCAATGATGCTTCCACACTCACCTTCAATTCCGCTAATTGTATGTATGCCTCTAGTAGTAAAATCTTCCGATCAATTACTCCTATTGCAATCAGTTAATCCATGATATTGGCCAATTACACAAATTAAGAATTAAAACATATCAATCAGAATTACTCTTTACCCATCAATCTACTAATCAAATTAAGCCTAAATCATGGTGCAAACATGGCTCCCCTTAATACCCTAGAATTAAATTACTCACTCATTCTAGGATTAAAACTAACAATAATAATCAAGAAAGCCGTAATAAACATGTAATTAATAAGGAGAAGATAAGAAATACCTTAAACCTTTGAATAACGAAGAAAAATTAAATCCAAGAATTAAATTGAGCTTGCAAAGATGGAGAAGAGAAAATAAAACCTAGCTTGAAATAACGTACGTAAAAAGAGATCCCCCAATAATGTATCCCTAGATGTGTTTATATAGATGTGTTTACAAAGTCCTAATTGACTTAAGTTATTGCCCAAATTAAAAGAGCCCAGCTAATAATAATTGGAATTATAGTCTAAATAGGAAATAGAATTAATCTATTTTTTCCTAAATTTTCCGCACAAAGCCAGGAGGTTCAAAGCGCTGCTGCTCCAACTAGGGCGCTGTTGCGCCATTAGCTCATGCGCTCTTGCGCAATATACAGCGCTGTTGCGCTAGTTCTATATGCGTGTCTGCACTGCTGCTCCTTATTCCCGCGCAGCTGCGCCTCTTTCCCCCTGGAATTACTTCTGTTGCGTGGGTTCAAGTAGCGCTGTAGCGCCTCAAATAGCGCTCTTGCCCTTCTTTTCAGCGCTGTTGCGCCAATAGCTCCCTGGAATTTCATTTTGTTGCTCCAAAATTCCTCAACAACGAACCATAATTCCACCATTTCTCCTCGTAATTTCACAAAATAAATCCTTCGAGCTAAAAAATCACATAAAATCTTTAAATAATGCTCGATTCCTTCCGACTTGGCATTTATTTATTTCCTGCAACAAACTCAAATAAAACTAATTAAATCGACATGATTATCCGCAAAAGCACCGAAAATGTTGGAACAAAATCCTATAAAATATATATATAATACACTCTATCAAATATCCCCACACTTAGTACTTTGCCCGTCCTCGTGCAAACTAACATAAAAACTATACTAAACTAACTAGTACCACTTCCGTAGGTGATCACGGTTGCATTTGGCATATGCAACAAGCCCTTTAAACCCCTAGGTAGCCCTAGTGGACGAGTAAGGTCTCGTGAGGGCCTATAGTGAATGTACCCACAAAATTCATCTAGCTCATGCAAAAGATCAATGCCAACACAACACCACACACACCCGTCCCCTCATGCCACTTCAACTTAAGAATCAAAATGAACATGCAATGCCTTGGTGTCTAAAGTGCAAGTATCCACATAGTCTACTCAAAGAAGATGCATAAGATCATAGAAATTCATGTCAAATGTAAGAATAGGTTGGTAAACATGCTAAGTACACAAGAGCACATCTTTGAGACACAACCTGGGATATCCTATGCAAAAGCAACAACTCACCGTTCACTCACAAAAATATTCACTCAAAACATTTGGTAAGTGTTTCACTCAACTCCAACAATATCATAAACATGCTTCGTCCTTGTTATCAATCTAACCTTTAACGAAACATACATCATCAATGACAATCAAAAGGTCTTTGTTAAGGTTGTAACGGGGCTAGGGACAGGGTATGTCAAGAAAGCCAAAGAAGGTTAAGTCAAAAGCTAGTACCTAACATTGAAATTCAAACAACTCTCCTACTTATTAAAACCACTAAATACCTCCCCACACTTGAGCTTTTATTTATGAATAACTTGACTAGTCGAATCAAAGTAGGATCACAAAGAATAAGTATGCTCTCGTATTTGTTTTTTCTTTTTTCTTTTAGAAGAGCTAAGTAATAGCAAGAACAATGATCCATTAAATATGATTTCAAACTTCGACTAACAAGCTATGAACCAAACCCCAAATATTCCCCCAAAGTTATGATCATCAATAAAACCCCCCTTTTATGCACACCTTATCACTCCCTCACGAACAATACTAGCCTTTGACAATTGGGTTCAAATTTAATGTAAGGCCAATATAATAAAAAGGATAATGGCAAGTAACTTGGTGTGTCACCGAAAGAATAAGATTAGGCTCAAAGGGTTAACTAATGGATCATGTATAAATGGTTTGGATATATAGGAAATATGAGGTTATACCTAATTGCCTTTATCATGTTATCATCAATTAATGTCATGCATCTTAAGAAAGACCTCAAGCAAGTTCTAGCAATGCAAACAACATGTGGACACTCAAGCAAACAAAAAATCATGCAAAAGATATGCATATAGGCTCAAAACTCGCTTGGTGTGACAAAACATAATCAATCCCAAGTAACAGTCTCTCTAACGCACTTACTTGTACTCAAAGCATATAAACCAAATTACCTTGCACATATTCATGTCATTCTAATCACTTAAGACATTCAATTAAGTCTACTAGTTTCTACTTGCTAGTGAAAGTGTGTGCACAAGAACAAAGCACGTCACTTCTCATACAAAAGCGTCAAGAGCACAAAATTCCTAAAGCATGCATGGGTGTATCAAGCAAAATACAACAACTAATCAAATTGCATGGCTAGAATTATTTTTGGTATTTTTAATTTTTTTTTAATTTTTGGATTTTTTTAATAAATATACACTACGTACACTACGTTGAGATCCCATTGAAAAGCTATACCTTTGTGATTTGTTTATTGTAAGCATGGTGAACCTGAATTGCTTTAGATCCCTTAATTAATTAGTTAATCATTTATTTAGTTAGTGTTAATTTAGTTTAATTAGTTAATTAATAATTTCACATATTCGTCTAACCCTTGAAACAATTAACGATAACTGAAAAGGAATTAGTAGAACCTGTCTCCTTGTGGATTCGACCCGCTTGCCATTTGTACTAGCAATAGACACCGTGCGCTTGCGGTTAGGTATAATTTGACACATCAAGTTTTTTAGGTATAAATATACACTACGTACACTACGTTGAGAACACCTCCCCACACTTAAGCCCTTCATTGTCCTCAATGAACAAATAACTAAATGATTCTACTATATATAAAAGAAAAGGGAAGAAGTACTCCCTCCTCCAATGTAGCCGGTGTAAATACTCCGATGGAGACGGAATATCCAATTTCTCGATCATAAACTCGCCACCACAAAAAGTATCAAGAGTGTTAGTTGTTAGGAATAATTCATGAGTTGTGATGTTAAGAATAGAATTTTACTTATACTTCTTGTATATCCTGATCTTATAAAGGATTTAGCACTTTGTATAGGAAATATGTGTTAGACAGTTATCTGTAAAGTTTAGTCAGGAATGAACAGTGCATCGAGTACTACATGTCCGGAACTGAGATCGAATCCTGATACGTCAAGTCAAATACTGATCAAGTACTGATAGGATGGTTAGATCCTGATGCAAGATGAAGTCCTGATATCAGTCATGTTACTGATGATGTCATTATGGATGCTACAGAAACTGGCAAGTGCTATAAAACAGGATCTTTGTTTGAGGAACAAGCAAGAAGATATTATGAAGGGAAGAATTTTCTATTGATGGAAACTATCAACTGGACGGCAGAACATTGTCATGTATAGATTATCTTTCTGTTATTAGTTGATAGGTAGCATTATAAATACTCTCTCTATGTCATTGTAAAAATAGTTCGTGAGGTTTGTAATCGTAAGTATACGAGAGTGCAAACAGAGAGAAATTTATTTTGTCAGCAGCTGCTAAAGGTATTGTACACCTTTGGTAGAGTTTGTATTTGATCTTATTAATACAAACAGAGTTTGATTCATTCGTTTATTCTTGTTCATATAATCAAGCAAAAATCAGACACGATTATATAACTTGTATTCAACCCCCCCTTCTACAAGTTATTCGAGTTAACAATTGGTATCAGAGCAGGTTGATTTTGAATAATCATAAAGATCTGCAATCATGTCTGGTTACAAGGATGGGAATACTAAGATTCCTATGTGATAAGTGGATTTTATATCCACTATTTACCTTCCGTTTGGACTTTAATCGTTTGCAAGTTCTCAAGTTTCGTTGTCATTTAATATGTTTTTATGTAATTTGTGTAGGTTGTGTCGTCGACGACATTTTGGGCTAAAACAATATTTTGGTGGTGTGAATTTAATCTTAAGATTGTGCAAGAAAATCAGAGCAAGGAAAATGGTAGAAGTTTTGAGGCATTTCCAGGGTCTAGCAGGCGCCATAGCGCGTAGTGGGGCGCCATAGCGCGCACAAGGTGGCTAAGGTGTTGTCCAGGAACAAATAGGCGCAGTTGCGCGTGTTTTGGACGCAGTTGCGCGAGGTTGGGAGCAACGGCTCGAGGAATGGCGCCGTAGCGCGCGCGGGAGGAATTTCCAGGGGGTTTTGAGCGCTCTTGCGCGTGTCATAGGCGCAGCTGCGCGGCCATGGGCGTGTTCGAGGCGCTGTTGCGCAGTGTGGAGCGCCGTTGCGCGTTGTCTAGGCGCCATGGCGCTTTGGTGTGGTTTGAGTTGTTTTCTGTTGCCTTGTACCGGGTCAATTGTTTTGGGCCTATTATTAGGGCATCTATATATGTTTTATTAGGACCTAAAAACATTATCTATCGTTGTTCTTAGTTTTCCTTAGTGACTATCAACACTTTTTCATCTAGATTTCAAGAACAATTTCAAGGAAATTCTCCAAGCTAGTGACAAGCAAGGATTATTCTTTGGAACCTTTGTACTCTTCTATTTTGGGGATTTATTTCTAAACCTTATTTCTTTTTCCATATTTATTTGCTTGTTTTGTAATTATGTTATCCATAGAACCCATGATGGCGATTAGGTCGATTATGGGCTAATTGTTATCATGGGGTTTTAATGGATTTTTCTATGGATTCTAGTAATTGAGTGTTATTTATGCCTTGGTGTGTGATTGAACGTATTGATTGCCTAGTATGTTTATGCTTATTCGTTATAAGTGAGTCGCGAACACTTGTAATTGTTTGTTTAATCCTAGTGAATGCGAAAGTGGATCTAGGGTTTAGAACAATTCATGCTAGCATAGGTTTTTGCATGTGAAGAACATGTATTAATTTGTGGTGCAATTCTAACCGTCTTGCATTGACTATGTGGTTTAATGGATGCTTGATTTTTAACCGATGTGTGTTCAATTGCTATAGACATATAGGGACTACACATATTTGGTGACTACTTGACTTCTATCAATTGTGGATGATCAGTAGGATGATATATGCACAACGAAAGTTGGTGTGTATCAGTTTAGTGCATCTAATCAGTAATCAACTCTGTCACATGCTAGGCTAAAGGGCATAAGATTCTAGATGAAGTAGTTAATGAAATTGAAATCCCATGTTTGTTTCTTATAAATTAAAGTTAAGTTATTTCCTCGTAATTGGCTTAGTTGGTAATTAATCTTTAGTAAATCAAAACCAAAATTGTGATTATCTTAGCAGTGAGTGTAAATCATAAGCTGGTGCATAAGTGAACATAACAAACAATTTGAGTCTCTGTGGGAACGAATCCTATTTACTCTATATTACTTGTTGACCACGTTCTCTTGCGTGAATAAGTGCGAACACTATGCTCAAGAGAAACGAATATACTCTATGGGAAGTAAAGATGTTGCATCATCTGGAAGCAACAGATCCTGATTATTTTGACAGAATCAGAGATGGACCTTTTGTTCCAACAAAGGTCGTTGGACAAGCAACTATTGATGGTGTGGTTGTTCCAGAACATACAGCAGAGAAGCCTAAATCTGAGTGGTCAGATAATGACAAGGAGAATGTTCTTAAAGACGCTAAAGTGAGAAACATATTATTCAACAGTCTTGATTCTGTTCTCACTAACTATGTTCTCTCTTGTAAAACTGCTAAGGATATATGGGACAATCTTAAGGTTCAGTGTGAAGGAACTAAGCCTGTCAGGAAGAATATGAGGACACTACTTATACAACAGTATGAGTACTTTGAATCCAAGTCTGGTGAGTCACTTACTGATACCTTTGATAGGTTTACAAAACTCATAAATGAGATGGCCATGCATGGTAAATATTATGACTTGGAGGATATGAATACAAAGTTCATGAAAGCTTTGCCTGATTTCTACAATGAGAAGATATCTGCGATTGAGGAAGCTAATGATCTGGATGAGATATCATTAGAGGCAGTATATGGAAAATTGAGAGCTTATGAACTTGATAAGCAGCAGAAGAAGAGCAGGAGAGAAGGAAAGATGAAGACTGTTGCACTTACTGCTCAATCTGAATTAAAGAAGCTTCCTGAAGAACAGCATGAAGAGATTGTTGTAAAGAACTCAAGGAAGAAGAAAAGCAAAGAAAGTTCTGAGTCAGAGACTACTGATATGGACTCTGACAACAATGATTCTGAATCTGAGATGCAGGAACTCTTTGCTATGTTTGCTAAAGCTTTCAAGAAAGGAAGATTCAACAGGAGAAGATTTAGCAAAGGACCTTTTCAAAAGAAGGAGGAGAAGAAGAGTGACAAAGGCAAAGGTACAATTGTCAAGCTTGATAAGGCCAAGATCAAGTGCTTTAATTGCAGCGAGCTTGGACACTTTTCTAGTGAATGTAAGAAGCCTAGAAATTCAGGAAAGGGTAATGCACTTATGGTCACACAGAAGGATTGGGCTGATTCCAGTGGTTCTGAAGATGAATTGGATTATGACAACAATGCACTGATGGCAAATGTTTCAGATAAACCTAGATCTCCAAAGAAAACTTCTCCATCCTCTGTTAAGGTATCACTTCACTCTATTGATTCATTTGATAACTTAAATTCTGATGAAATTAGATCTATCCATGCTGAGTTTAAGAATCTTATGACTAATTTTAGAATTCTTACTTGTGAAAGAGATGAACTTAAGGTTAAGAATGATAATTAGTTGATAGAAATAATTTTCTTGAATCTGAGTTAATTCAAATGGAAGAATACAAGTTAATTTCTGATAAAGCTAAGCATGATTATAGTGTTATTCTTGAGGCTTATGACTATGTCAGAAAAGAACTAGAGGAAGAGAGAGATGTGATTAAGACCATTAACATTTCTGGTAAAAAGACACAAGAAATCATCAAAAATGGAATTCGTGGTAAGGTTAATGGTTTAGGTTTTGATAAGGCTAGACAAGAAGAAAAAGTAGCTATTGTCATTGATGATAGTAAAGTAGAAGCTAGCACATCTAAATCTGAAGGTAAGAAAATTGTTTCTGAACCTAATCATGTTAAATTTGTTGATTCAAAAGGTACCCCTGTTGTACACAAAAGGATTAACAATAGTAATTCAGATAAGAAAGTGTTAGAGAAACCTAAGAATGTAAACATAGGGTTTCTGTCTAAGTCTCAGTTGAAACAGAGATTAGATGGTCTTTCAGAGTCTAGCAAGATCAAAAGAAATAGGAATGGAAAAAAAGGTATTAACAAAGAGAATAATTACAAGAATGTACCTGATGCACCTAGGAAAAAATGCTATAAGTGTGGAAATCATAATCATTTGGTCCTAGACTGCAATCAAAAACCTTCTTGGAAAACTGAGTCTAGATTCCCCAAGACTCAGAAAATTCAATACCAACCACAAAAAGCTTGTTATCATTGTGGTAGTTTACTTCATTCCATTTACATGTGTAGAGAATATCATGAACTGTATTATGACTATTATTCTTTGAAATCTGAAACTCCTAGTCACAAACAGTTTGTGAAATCAGAGTCTAAGGTTGACTCTGCAACAGGTAAAGTAAAAGCAAAATCTTCAAAGCCTGTTGTTTCTAAATCTAGTAAGAAAGGATCCAATCAAAGTTGGGTCCTAAAAAATTCTAACTAGTTACTTTTTGTTTGCAGGGCACAGGAAAGAAGCATTCAATTATCTTGGACAGTGGATGCTCTGGACATATGACTGGAAAGAAGTCCCTGCTTACAAAGTTTGAGAGGAAAGCTGGCCCAGTAATATCTTTTGGAGATGGCAAAAAAGGAGAAACTCTGGGATATGGCTCAATTGTTTTTGGAAATGTCATCATAGAAAATGTAGCACTGGTTGAAGGCTTGAAACATACTCTTTTAAGCATAAGTCAACTGAGTGATAAAGGTTACAAATCAATCTTTGACAGAGAAGGATGCAAAATCTTGAATATGCAGAATGGAGACATTGTTCTAACTGGTCAAAGACATGGTAACATATATGAAGCCAGCTTAAGTGATACATCTAAAGGAATTGTTAGATGTCTCTATAGCAAAGCAACAAGTGATGAAAGCTGGAATTGGCACAAGAAGCTCTCACATCTTAATTTCAAGAAGCTTAATCAACTTGTTAAGCACAATCTTGTGAGAGTCCTACCTCAGGCAAATTATATGCAAGATGGACTTTGTGATGCATGTCAGCTTGGAATACAAAGAAGAACCACTTTCAAGAGCAAGACTGAGAATTCAATTACTGAACCATTTCACATGCTACATCTTGATCTGTTTGGTCCAGTAAACATTATGTCTATCAGCAAGAAAAGATTTGCTCTAGTGATAGTGGATGATTTCACAAGGTTCACATGGGTGTTCTTTCTACACAAGAAGGATGAAGCTCATCAGCAAATCATTGAACTTGTCAAGAATATTCAGAATAACTCTGAGTACAAAGTCAAAGTACTTAGGAGTGACAATGGTACAGAATTCAAGAATTCTACAATGGAGGGGTTTTGTGTAGACAATGGAATCACTCAACAGTTTTCTGCACCTGGTACACCTCAGCAGAATGGTGTAGTGGAAAGAAAGAACAGGACTCTCATAGAGGCAGCAAGAACCATGCTTGCAGATGCAAAACTTCCAACCTACTTTTGGGTAGAAGCTATTAACACTGCATGTTTCACTCAAAACTGTACCTTGGTAAATAGTCATGGAAAAACTCCCTATGAGATGATCAAAGGAAAGAAACCAAGTGTGAAATATTTTCACATCTTTGGATGCAAATGCTATGTCCTAAAAGTTCATCCAGAACAACTTGGAAAATTTGAAGTCAAATCGGATGAAGCAATTTTTCTAGGATATTCAGCATCTAAGGCCTTCAAAGTTTATAATCTCAGAACTCACATTGTTATGGAATCAATTCATGTTGCATTTGATGATAAGAAATTTGGAATTCTGCAAACTGATGAAATCCATGACAAATTGGAATTTGAAAATCTGAAGAATTATGAGATACTCTCCAGTGATGATGAAGGTTCTCCAAAAGGAATTTCTATTGCTTCTCAAAGGAATGCTACTGTTGAGGGGGAGCAAATAAATCAAAGAGAACACAGTGATCATCAGGAGCAGACTAGCTATTCAGAGTCTACTCCATCAGGAACTGATCTTTCAGAGTACTGAGGAAAGATCAGTAACTAGCAGCAATATGGAATCTACTGATTCTATTGATCAAAGGGGAGTTATTGAAGGCAGAGAGAATTCTTCTACAAGAGATACCACTAACTTAGGGGGAGAGACTAGCAGAGTCAATCTACCACCTGTTAGAAAATGGACAAAGGATCATACTAAAGATTTGATTATTGGTGATCCAAATAGTGGTGTTCGAACTAGAAGATCAATTCAAAATGAATGCTTGTATAGTTGTTTTCTCTCAAAGAATGAACCTAAGAAGGTTGAAGAAGCCTTACAGGATCCTGATTGGATAATTGCAATGCAGGAGGAGTTAAATGAGTTTGAGAGAAACAAAGTCTGGAAACTGGTACCAAGACCTAAAGATAGATCTATTGTTGGTGCAAAATGGGTTTTCAGAAACAAGCTAGATGAATCTGGTATGATTGTAAGAAACAAAGCAATACTGGTGGCCAAGGGTTATTCTCAGGAAGAAGGCATTGATTATGATGAGACCTTTGCACCTGTAGCAAGATTGGAAGCAATCAGAATGTTTCTTGCATTTGCAGCTCATTCAAAATTCAAGGTATACCAGATGGATGTAAAGAGTGCTTTTCTAAATGGCAAACTTGATGAGGAAGTGTATGTAGAACAGCCACCTGGATTTGTTGATCCAAAATTTCTAAATCATGTCTACAAACTTGACAAGGCACTCTATGGACTAAAGCAGGCACCAAGAGCATGGTATGAGACTTTGTCTAAATTTCTTCTTGAAAATGGCTTCACAAGAGGTACAATTGACAAAACTCTATTCTTTAAAAAGATAAAAGGTGAATTGCTTTTAGTTCAAATTTATGTTGATGATATCATATTTGGCTCTACTAATGAAAAATTGTGTGCTAAGTTTAGCAAGCTTATGCAGTCTAAGTATCAGATGAGCATGATGGGTGAATTAAATTATTTCTTAGGCTTGCAGGTCAAACAGACTGAGACTGGTATTTTCATTAATCAGTCAAAGTATATTAAAGATCTTTTAAGAAGGTTTGACTTTCAAGACTGTGCAGTTGCAAAAACACCCATGTCAACAGCCACTAAACTAGATTCTGATCCTAAGGGAAAGAGTGTGGATAATACTAGTTATAGAGGCATGATAGGCTCATTGTTATATCTAACTGCAACTAGACCAGATATAATGTTTTCTACCTGTTTATGTGCTAGATTCCAAAGTGATCCTAAGGAATCTCATTTAATTGCTGTGAAGAGAATTTTTAGATATCTCAAAGGAACTCCAAATCTTGGTTCGTGGTACCCTAGAGAATATAATTTCTTTCTAATTGGCTATTCAGACTCTGATTATGCAGGGTGTAAGATAGACAGGAAAAGCACTATAGGTACATGTCAATTCTTGGGAAATAGATTGATTTCTTGGGCAAGCAAGAAGTAACAATCTGTTTCAACCTCAACTGCAGAAGCTGAGTACATAGCAGCAGGCAGTTGTTGTGCACAGCTCCTTTGGATAAGAAATCAGTTGATGGATATGGTATGACACTTAGTAATATTCCTATGTTTTGTGATAATACTAGTGCTATTAAAATTGCAGAAAATCCAGTTCAACATTCAAGGACTAAGCACATTGATGTCAGGTATCATTTTATTAGAGAACATATTGAGAATGGTACTGTGGAACTTCATTTTGTTCCTACTGACAAACAGCTTGCAGATATTCTAACTAAACCACTTGATGAGACTACATTCAGTAGATTAGTAAGTGAGTTAGGAATGTTAAATTTTTAGATCTTTAACATCTGCAAAAGTAGCAAGGTATGTTGTTTTTAGCTTATAGACTTGATATTCTTGTCAGGATCTATATTTGATTGTTAAATGCTTTAGCTATAACACTTTGCCTTGAAATTTTAGTATGATAGACTTGTTAATAATCATCAGGATTAGATTTGTTATCAGGATGCTGACGTCATCAGTATTGTGTCAGTATCAGGATTGTGTTTCAAATCCTGACGTTTACTTTGTGTAGTAATCTAATTCTGTGATGTGTTAAGTCTATGCCAGCAAGTTTTAATATTTGCATACTGATAATTTATACATCATTCAATAATTAAAAGACAAGTAGATAATAAGAAATTGTATTTTCATTAATTGAAAGCATTACATATATGGAAATGAAATACAACATCTTTTTGTCTAACTTCTACTGATAATTCTATACTTGTCTAATGAAATGAATTCTGAGGTACAGGACAAGGAGCATCTCAAGAAATCCATCAGGGGATTAAACAGCCTCGTCTGCTCTTGGATTCCTTGTCTGGGCGACTTGAATGAGAGTAGCTAACTTAAATGTATAGCATCCCCATCAAGTTCAACCTCAGACTCTCGGTCAAATTCTTCATCCTCAAGTTTTAAGGAGGTTAGGGGAAGATTGTATCCAACAGATGGATGTTCTAGGAGAAACCTCTGGATATTATCTGAAACTAATTCATCCATGATTAGTTCGATGAGAAGAGTCGTCTTTTCAAAGAGATGATCAAGAACAGGATGTTCATCGACTATGAAGAATCTAAAGAATGGATTTGAATGGAATTTTGGTTTGAGAAGCATTGTTGAGAAGAAAAGAAATTGAAAGGGTTATGGAGAATGGCATAAGACGTCTGTTTCTTTTATAGAAAGACGTGAGAAGCTGAACAGTCACTTGGAAGTTTTAATGAAGTCAGATGCTAATTATTGCGTGTGACTGTATTTCTTGTTTTCAAGAAATGTCGAATATATCTAACCAATTGATTTTGTTCAGATTAATTTTTTATTTCTTTTTCAGATAAAAGAAAAATGCCACGTGGAAACTCCATATTAAGTCTCTGGAATCAGGATGATATTGATCAGGATTTCAAATGTGACCATCAGGATTTGAAAATTATATTTTTAAATCACATTGCATTTTGTGATTATTTTGATGGGAGGTCAATAGGAAAAGGAAGCTGATCAGTATTGATTTTTATCTTGATAATACCCTGATTTATTTCATGAAAATCAATTTTGGATTTTATTTTCCAAAAATCCTGGATAACCGCATTTTTCAGGGACTGACATCCGTCAATCTGCATGTCGACGTGGGATAGTGGTCTGAAAGATTTGTGAAATATATTTGTTTTGAAACTATAATCGTGTAATTGCTTTCTCTAATTTCATATTCTCTAAAGTAAAAACACTCTCGAGTTTTCAAAATCACTAATCCATTTCAAGAATTTTTCAAGTTCTTTTCAGATTAAAAATGGCAGCTCAGAGAAGATTACATAAGTCAGTAGCTTTCAAGTTTGGTGACTTCGATTTTATGACGAACAATCATGTAGCAGCTATCACCAACAAGGAAGGAGTGTCATCTGATTTTCATCCAATCATGAACTTTCTGGCATATGGACCATTAAGTTATGCATTGACAGCATCTCCACAGATTAATCAAGCAGCTGTTACACAAGCTTGGGAGAATGCTGAGGTAATTGATTCTACTCAGAGTCAATCAGGTAAAATTGTTCTATGCTTAGGACAAGATCCTTTTGATATTACTGAATCTGTTGTTAATTCAGTACTTCACTTACCTGTTAGTTTAATTTATGAGAATGTACCATCTGATGATGATGTTAGAACTATGTTGTCTGCATTAGGTTATAATGGACCTTTAGATAACATGAGCCAGTTAAGAAGATCTTATCTTAGGAAAGAGTGGTCTTTCTTCTTTGATCAATTAGCTAAATGCTTTACTGGTAAATGTAGTTCTTTTGATCAAATTACTTCTGTTACTTCACATATTGCTTATAGTTTGCTTCATGACAGAGTAATTAACATTGGTCACATTATCTTAAGTCAGATGTGTATTAAACTTGGGTTAAGAGAGCAAAATAGGAAAATGGTTTATTATCATAGATTTATACAATTGTTTATTAACCATTTTATTCCTGATGTTGAAGCTAGATTTGGTAGAGAACATTGTGTAACTTCTTATGTACATCAAAAGAGAATTTTCTCTGACATTACAAAGAAGGACAATGAAAAGAATCTAGATGAAATACCTGCAATTCATTATCCACATCATGTTCAGGTAATTCTTAAAACTCATCTTCCTACTCTCTACAATTCTTCTTTCTTTTGTGGTAAAATGGCTCAGGAATCTCATTTGGAGGAGAACCCACCCGTGTCTACCCAAGTAGCCCAAAACATTATAGTCTCTGAAACAATTAAAGAACAAAGTTTTAATCCACGGCCTATTGTTTCAAAGAAACTAACCTCTGGTGTTTCTCAAAAGACATCAGTTGTAAGGAAGAGAAGATTTGTTGTGTCAAGTAGTAGTAGTAGTTCTAGTGAAGATGATGATAATATATCTTTTGCTGAGAGAGAGGAATTGAAGGCTGCAATTCGACATTCTAAGCTAGGACAAAGAGATGAAGCACCTAGTCACAACCATGCTGCAGTTTCTCAAAAGACTGTAGTACTTAAAAAGGGAAAATAGTTACTGGATACTGTCTCTCAAAAGATTGTGTCTATTGAAAAAGGATCTCATCCCAAAATCACTTCTGTGTCTACACCTCTTGAGTCTTCTCAGGATAAATCTTTTGCTCACTATACCAGGAGAACAAGGAGAAAGATTCAATTGTCACCTACACACATAGAGTCTAGTCCAACTAATATCATGCAGGTCTCTATAAATGAAGCTACAATCAAGTCAGCAAATGACCATAGAGATCTGGATATTGATTCTTCATGGGAAACTACATTATCATACATACTGGCTATGGGACTAATTTCTCTCAAAGTGAAGTTGTCAAGGCCTGTTCTGGATTTTTTGGTTGAAAGAGTACCAAAACTTTTATATCCAGAAGAGTATGGACTTCTACATCAAAGACTTGACTTAATGAAGATGTATTTTTATGTATCTGTCAGAAGACAATTGGTCAGGAAATTTGGACTCTCGAAGCATGTTGCACTTCAATCCCTTCATGCATATTTATTTGACAAAGATGTCATTATTGAAGATGCTTCAACTCAAGGTGAACAACAGGAGGAAGTAGATAGAGGAATGCAGTCAACAGAAGATACTATTGCACCAGTGGTGGATAGTAGGAAAGATCAGATCATAGTCACTGCAACACAAGAACCATCTAGTCAGAGGTTGGATGACTCAGGAGCTGTGATAGCTGATGTTGAAAGGTCTTCTGTGATGACTAAAATTGCAAGTGAGAAACTCTATGATATGGGAGGAATAACTTTGACTGATTTTCTTGAAGATCAAACAAATATTACTCAGTCAGAGTCTATCCACCTTGAGGGTGAGTCTCAGCAAACAACACTTAAAGACGGTGATGTACTAACTATGGTGTCTAATGAAGTATTACTGAAGACATCAGAGTCTAGTAAAGAACCTGAAAGTGGTATACTGGAGCCTGTAGTCTCTGGAAGGAAAGAAGATGATTGTAAGGGTTCAGAGACTATAGCAGCTCACTCCTTGGAGAAAACCTCAAGCCCCTTGCCAAATGAGGAACCCTCTCTCCATGTGAGTTCAGGTATAAAAACTTCTTCTAAACTCTATTTTTCTGTAGGTCATGAGAGCACTTATCCAAATTTGAGTGATGCACTTGAAAAGATGGATATTGATCCACATTCAAAGCGGCTGGCTCCTGACCAGGCAAAAGGAGAGGTAGAAAGAGTGTTGACTTTAGATAGTCAAAGTGAGATTGAGGGTATGGATGATCAACTCCATAGTGAGGGAGAGAAAATTAGGAAACCATCGTTTGATTTCTGGGATCAGGTATTTCCTGAATCTTGGTCTAATAATCTTGGTATGGATGCTGGTACTTATTCTTTTATCAAGATGTATGAGAAGAATGACTTAGCAAAGCACAATTCAAAGCCAGAAGTTAAAGCTCAGAAGCAAAAAGAAAGGCTTGCCGGAATTATCAACAGAAGAGGTGAAAGGCTAAGACAAACTTCTACATTATCAGTACCAGAAGATATTTCTAATGATCCAAGTATTCCTTTGTTTGTACTTCCAATATCAGCAAGATTTGAGACATCAACAGTATCTGATCAATCTAAGGAGGAGTCAGGTTTTGAAGATGTTAGTACACAGAATACTGGTGAAGGACAAGATGATCATATTGCAGCTTCAGATCAGAAAGATGAAGATGTTCGTAACTCTAATCGAGTTTTATTACTTGAATATCATTCTACACAGGCAACTTCTTCTACAAGACTTGAATCTGAAGATATTCCAAACACTTCGAACATTGAAGTCAATTCTGAAATTCTACAAGATATTCAGAAATCTCAAGTTGAAATTCAATCAAGACTTCAAACGCTTGAAGATAACCAAGTCACTATTATGGAAAATCAAGCAGTTCTGATGAATCTCATTTGTTCTGTTACTGAATCTCTTGGAATTAATGTTGCTGATGTCAAAAAGGGGGAGATAAAGACATTTCAAAGACAACAACAACAACAGACTAAAGGAGATAAAAGAAGAACTGGTAGGGGAGATAAAGACAGTGACAGAGGTGAATCTCTTCATGGAAGTGATAAAGGAAAAGAAGCATCAAATAGTTGAATTCTTTCGTCTAAGTACTGGATACTATGTCTATATCTAAGAAGAGGAGGTACTTAACTTCATGATTTCTGAATTCATAAATTCTATTCTGATTGTATTGTTATATGTTTTGACATCAACAACTCAGATTTATGCTTCAGATTTTAAAAGCAAAAATAGGGGGAGATTGTTAGGAATAATTCATGAGTTGTGATGTTAAGAATAGAATTTTACTTATACTTCTTGTATATCCTGATCTTATAAAGGATTTAGCACTTTGTATAGGAAATATGTGTTAGACAGTTATCTGTAAAGTTTAGTCAGGAATGAACAGTGCATCGAGTACTACATGTCAGGAACTGAGATCGAATCCTGATGCGTCAGGTCAAATACTGATCAAGTACTGATAGGATGGTTAGATCCTGATGCAAGATGAAGTCCTGATATCAGTCGTGTTACTGATGATGTCATTATGGATGCTACAGAAACTGGCAAGTGCTATAAAACAGGATCTTTGTTTGAGGAACAAGCAAGAAGATATTATGAAGGGAAGAATTTTCTATTGATGGAAACTATCAACTGGACGGCAGAACATTGTCATGTATAGATTATCTTTCTGTTATTAGTTGATAGGTAGCATTATAAATACTCTCTCTATGTCATTGTAAAAATAGTTCGTGAGGTTTGTAATCGTAAGTATACGAGAGTGCAAACAGAGAGAAATTTATTTTGTCAGCAGCTGCTAAAGGTATTGTACACCTTTGGTAGAGTTTGTATTTGATCTTATTAATACAAACAGAGTTTGATTCATTCGTTTATTCTTGTTCATATAATCAAGCAAAAATTAGACACGATTATATAACTTGTATTCAACCCCCCCTTCTACAAGTTATTCGAGTTAACATTAGTGGTTGTCTTTATCCTACATAAAGTCTCCAAACAAGCATCAGTAAAATAAATTATGTCATTAATAAGCAATAGAGAGAGTGCTTGTGCAGTTTTGGAAAACTTTGTGAGAAAACAGCGATAAAATTCAACACCACGAAAATATTGAACTCCCTTGACATAAGGTGGAGGTTCTGGTGGTGGCTTTTCTTCACTCCTCACTTTCACTGGAGTCATTCCGACATCTTGGCTTATCACATCATTGGCTAATAAGACACTTCCATCTTCTCCCTCTTCTCGAGCTTGAAACGTAGGAGCCACTTTGTATGGATCCTCAACCAGAATTTGAGAAATATCATCTTGGACAATATTTGTTATCACATCAACCTTGAAATAAGTGTTCTTGAGCAAAGAAGCCTTGTAAGTAGAGGCTAGATCGAGAGCAAATTTATCAATACATGGTAGCTTAGGCACAGGTTGTGGAAGAGAAACAACAACCATCTCTGTATTGCTTTCCTTTGTAGCTTCATCATCAGTCACATTGCTCTCGGTAACAGCAACATCATTGATCTCGTCATCGGTGGCATGCTCCTTCTCTTTATCAATGGCCTCATCATTAACATACATGGAGAAACTATCATATTCCTGATCGCTTGTGAGATTGATAGCAGTCAGGTCCTCTTCGGATCGGATAGATGATGATGGTAAATAGTCAAGCTGCCCTGTAGTAGAAGAGTTAGCCAACCGTGCAATTTGAGATTTAATCGCCAAACTTTGAGTTTCTAATTCTTTGATCGCCTCGGCTTGTTCTTCAGAACTCTTTAGCAGTTTATTCAGGATATCCCACATCTCATTTGTCTGATCAGCTTGCACATCTACGCTGGGTTGAGAAACATGTAGATCTTCTTGTAGAGGAGGATATTGATATTCTTGTTGTGGCGGCTGCTCATATGACTGATAATATTGTTGCTCAAACTGTTGCTGATTATGATATGAAAAATTTTGAGCACCATTGTCCTGGTAGTAGAAATCTGGTTGATTCACGCATTCTTGATCAAAAGTGTTTGAATACTGATTGTACCCATATCCTTCTTCAAAAGAATTCATTTGTCCCAACTGAGCACTCTGAGAATTATAGACATTGTAAGAGCATTTAAAACCAAAGTGACCCTGCACACCGCAAATTTGACAAAAGTTGTAAGTTTTAGGGGCCACTTGTGACATCTCATTAATACTCATTGGACGCATAGTGGGCTCTGTAGGGTTGAATGAGGCAATTTCTTGAGTGCGTCCCTCCAACATGGAAGAAAGTAGTGCTAAAGTATCAACTTCACCCATAGTTACCTGTAAACACTCAACAAAGCCAAGAAACGTAGTAAAATTTGTCTCAATTTGAACTAAAGTTCCAATGAGACAATGGAAACAATCTAAACAAATAAATTAAAATCAACAGAAACTCGCTGTCTCCCCGGCAGCGGCGCGAAAAACTTGATATGTAAAATTATGTATAACCGCAAGCACACGGTGTCTATTACTAGTACAAAGGCCAAGCGGGTCGAATCCACAAGGAGACAGGTTCTACTAATTCCTTTTCAGTTAGCGCTAATTGTTTCAATGGTCAGACGAATATGTGAAATTATTAATTAACTAATTAAACTAAATTAACACTAACTAAATAAATGATTAACTAATTAATTAAGGGATCTAGGGCAATTCAGGTTCACCATGCTTACACCAAACAAATCACAAAGGTATAGCTTTTTAATGGGATAAAGTAATTAGAGTAATAGTTAATCTTTTCCAAGCATTAACACTCTCAGAAATCCAATGATGCTTCCACACTCACCTTCAATTCCGCTAATTGTATGTATGCCTCTAGTAGTAAAATCTTCCGATCAATTACTCATATTGCAATCAGTTAATCCATGATATTGGCCAATTACACAAATTAATAATTAAAACATATCAATCAGAATTACTCTTTACCCATCAATCTACTAATCAAATTAAGCCTAAATCATGGTGCAAACATGGCTCCCCTTAATACCCTAGAATTAAATTACTCACTCATTCTAGGATTAAAACTAACAATAATAATCAAGAAAGCCGTAATAAACATGTAATTAATAAGGAGAATATAAGAAATACCTTAAACCTTTATATAACGAAGAAAAATTAAATCCAAGAATTAAATTGAGCTTGCAAAGATGGAGAAGAGAAAATAAAACCTAGCTTGAAATAACGTACATAAAAAGAGATCCCCCGATAATGTATCCCTAGATGTGTTTATATAGATGTGTTTACAAAGTCCTAATTGACTTAAGTTATTGCCCAAATTAAAAGAGCCCAGCTAATAATAATTGGAATTATAGTGTAAATATGAAATAGAATTAATCTATTTTTTCCTAAATAATCTGCACAAAGCCAGGAGGTTCAAAGCGATGCTGCTCCAACTAGGGCGCTGTTGCGCCATTAGCTCATGCGCTCTTGCGCTATATACAGCGCTGTTGCGCTAGTTCTATATGCGTGTCTGCGTTGCTGCTCCTTATTCCCGCGCAACTGCGCCTCTTTCCCCCTGGAATTACTTCTGTTGCGTGGGTTCAGGTAGCACTGTAGCACCTCAAATAGGGCTCTTGCCCTTCTTTTCAGCGCTGTTGCGCCAATAGTTCCCTGGAATTTCATTTTGTTGCTCCAAAATTCCTCAACAACGAACAATAATTCCACCATTTCTCCTCGTAATTTCACAAAATAAATCCTTCGAGCTAAAAATCACATAAAATCTTTAAATAATGCTCGATTCCTTCCGACTTGGAATTTATTTATTTCCTACAACAAACTCAAATAAAACTAATTAAATCGACACGATTATTCGCAAAAGCACCGAAAATGTGGGAACAAAATCCTATAAAATATATATATAATACACTCTATCAAAGGCATTGTCAGGGAGCCATCCGCTTTCTAGGTCGGCTTTGATAGGATCAATCCAGCAACCCCCCATATCAATCGGGGCCACCAATTTCAAGTTGATGGTCGGGGCCTTCAAGACCTGGAAGTAGACACTTCCTGCGTAATTCTCTATTTCAGAAGAAGCGAACTTAGACAGGGCATCTACCTTAACGTTCTCTTCCCTTGGAATGTGCTCCTTGTAGCACTCATCAAACTGGGTCATAACTGCTTTCACAACCCTTAAATACTTTGCCATGGTTTCATCCTTGGCCCCAAATTCGCCATTCACTTGCGAGACTACCAGTCTTGAATCTCTACACACTTTGAGGTTCTTGACTCTCATGATTCTGGCCAAGCCCAACCCAGCTATCAGTGCCTCATACTCAGCTTCTTTGTTGGTAGTAGGAAAATCCAACTTTAAAGCATACTCAACTGTGAACCCATCGGGGCTTTGCAAAACCAAACCCGCACCACTAGATTTTGTTTTTGATGCTCCATCAAAATAGAGCACCCAATATTCCTTCTGATCTGGTATAAGTTCTTCATATTTATTCTCACCTTCTTGGTTGGGTACTATCTCCTGTTCCCCGACTTCTTGGTTGTTAATGGTGCATTCAACCACGAAGTCAGCCAATGCCTGAGCCTTGATGGCTGTTCGGGGCTTATACTTGATGTCAAATTCTCCAAGCTCTATCGCCCACTTGATCAGCCTCCCACTGGCTTGCGTGTTGTGCAATATGTTTCTTAACTGCTGGTCCGTCAGGACTTCAATCTTATGCGCCTGGAAGTATGGTCGTAGCTTCCTTGAGGCTGTTACCAATGCCAATGCAAACTTCTCGATGGTCGAGTAATTCAACTCTGCCCCATGCAAAACCTTACTCACATAATAGATGGGTTTCTGAATCTTTTCTCTTCTCGAACAAGGACAACACTCAATGCTTGTCCAGATACCGCCAGGTATAGGTAAAGAGTCTCCCTAGGACTTGGTTTGGCCAACAACGGGGCCTCAGCCATGTACTTCTTCAACTGTTCAAAGGCCTCTTGGCTTTCAGAAGTCCATTCAAAATTCTTCACCTTCTTTAATGCCTGAAAGAAAGGCAAACACTTGTCACCAGACTTGGAGATGAATCTCCCTAGGGCCGCAACTCGGCCAGTTAGCTTCTGTACATCTCGTACAGAGCGGGGTGGTTCCATGTCCAGGATCGCTTTGATCTTATCAGGGTTGGCCTCTATGCCTCTCTTCGAAACCATCAATCCCAAAAATTTTCGTGATCCAACACCAAAAGCACACTTGGCTGGATTCAACATCATCTTGTGGTGTCTCAGTACTTCGAATGCATCTCTGAGGTGCTTAATGTGGTCTGCCTTACACAGGCTCTTGACTAACATGTCATCAACATAGACCTCCATGGTTTTCCCAATCAGATGGGCGAATATCTTATTCACCAGTCATTGGTATGTAGCTCCTGCATTCTTTAGACCAAAAGCCATAACAAGGTAACAGAAAACACCAAAGTCAGTTATGAAAGATACCTTAGGGATGTCATCCTTGTGCATCTTAATCTGATTGTAGCCACTGAATCCATCCATGAAGCTCAACATCTCATGCCCAGCTGTGGCATCAATCAAGGTGTCAATCCTCGGCAGAGGGAAAAAATCCTTTGGGCATGCGTCATTTAAATCGGTGAAGTCTATGCACATTCTCCACTTCCCATTTGCTTTCTTAACCATCACAGGGTTAGCCAACCATTCGGGGAACTGAATTTCTTCAATAAACCCAGCTTCCAACAGCTTATCAATTTCTTGTTTAATGGCCTCCTGCCTCTCAGGAGCAAAATTCATCTTCTTCTGCTTTATCTTCTTTCATTCAGGATCGACATTCAATCTATGAGTTATAAGTTGGGGGTCAATCCCTGGCATATCCGCTGCTGTCCAAGCAAACACATCGCTATTCTCTTGCAAGAACGTTGTCAACTCGCCCTTCAGAGGTTCGTTCAGAGATGCTCCTATATAGGTAACTTTCTCAGGATCGCCTAGCTCTAGGGGTATGGGAACCAAGTCCTCCGTTGGCTTACCACGATGTTCATCACCTTCACGGACATCCATGTCTTCAATTGGGAGTACCTGCCCCCCGACTCCATCAGCTCTCAATGCAGACACATAACAACTTCTTGCCATCTTCTGATCCCCCTTTTGTTCTCCAACACCATTACGGGTTGGAAACTTGATTTTCATATTGTAGGTTGAGGCTACTGCCTTAAACGCGTGAAGTCCAGTCCTTCCAAGGATTGCATTATAGGTTGAGGCTACCTTGATTACCAGAAAATTCAGCATCTGAGTAGCCTCCCTAGGTTCTTGCCAGATCGTCATGGGCAACTGAATAGTCCCTTCAACCTTGGACTCAATTCCATTAAATCCATAGATCGGCATGTTTGGTGGGGTTAGCTGAGAATCATTGTATCCCATCTTTACGAATGCGTCATGAAACAGAATATCAACTGAAGCTCCATTGTCTATCAAGACCCGCTTCACTTCCGAGTTCCCAATCACAGGAGTTATGACCAACGGGTCGTCATGGGGAAACTTCACCCCTTCAAGATAAGAATCATCGAAACCAATTGCGACTTTAGTTCTTGCACGCTTTGGGGCCTCACCCACGATGTGCATCACCTCCCTGGCATACGCCTTTCGAGAGTTTCAAGTTGTACCAGCCGCTGTCGGGCCTCCCCATATCATGTTGATAACTGGCCCTCGGGGCTACGTGTTACGGTCACGATCATTATCCCTTCTATCATTGTCTCTCCTATTGTAGTCCCTTCTTTGGGTTCCACGATCTTCACCCTTAGTGAATTTATTCAACTTTCCTTTACGGATTAAGAACTCAATCTCATCCTTCAACTGCCTACAATCATCTATATCATGCCCCACATCTCGGTGGAACCTACAGTATTGCTCCTTGTTTCTCTTTGCGGGGTCTCCCCTGAGTGGCTTCAGCCATCGGAAGTCCTTGTCCTTCTCGATCTCTAACAAGATTTGGCTCCTAGGAGCATTCAACCTTGCATAATCAGAAAATCTTGGTCCCAGATTCTTCTTTGGTGGTGATTCAGAGTGTTTGCTAGTACGGGGATACTTGTCCCTAGCATCGTACTCCTGATCTTGCTTTCTCTTCTTGGAGTCGTTATTACCCTTGCCATTGCCCCCGACAGATTCTTTCTTCATACTATCCTCAGCCTTAATATACTTGTCGGCTCTTCGTTGGAGTTCGGCCATGTTTTCAGGAGGATGCTTTGCCAATGACCTCTTAAAGAATTCATCAGTGGTTCCGTGTTCCAGGGCTACCATGGCCACCTTGTTTTCCAAGTCTGTGATGTTCAATGTCTCCTTAGTGAACCGCTTGATGTAGTCTCTCAAGTTCTCGTTCTTCCCTTGCACCACGTACATGAGAGATGCGGAGCTTTCTTCATGAACTCTCCCGCTGATGAACTGGCTAATAAAAGCGGCGCTCAGCTCCTTAAAAGAGTCAATTGAGTTCGCAGGTAGGCGGTTGTACCATCTTTGAGCCATGCCCGACAAAGTTTGAGGGAACGCCCTACACTTCAAGGCGTCACTTGCAGGCTGCAACAGCAGTGCATTTGAGAATGTCCTAACATGGTTTGCGGGATCACCCGTTCCATCATAAGCCTTAATTGTTGGCATCTTTAACTTTTTTGAGATATGAGCATTCATCACCTCCTTGGGGTTGCTCTTGGGGGTTTCCACCCTTGTTGTTCTTCCAGTTAGGGCGTCAGCCCTTTTCCGCCTTCTCAAAGACCTCTCTAAGTCTATTATGGGAATCGGTCCTGAAGTTGGAGGAGGTTGAGTCTGATTTAACCTAGCTTGTTCTCTTGCAATATTGTCCTTCAACCTTAAGATCTCGGCCTCATGAGCCCTGAACCTCTCAGCGGTTGTCAAAGGAGGTCCATCATGGATCTTCTTCTTGGTTCTCTGCTGGCACATCGCCTCCTCGGGGCTTCATCACGATCGTCCTCATCAGATGATGAATCATCAGTATAGGGGCCAGAGTAGTCAACATACTCTCGATCTCGGATCTGCAAGGCGTGGCCACTAGGTCCAGCTCCTTGAGTAAGAGGGTAGTTAGGCAGCCCATACATTGGGTTGGTGTTCATAGGGAGATCCGTAGTATAGATCTGGACCAAATGTGGGGGGTTGTTAGGATCGACAACCAAGGGAGAAACCACCACCTAAAGAGGATTGGTCCCTTGATTTGTGTGGACGATTAGAGGTAACGTACTCTCAACATGGGAAGTTGTCCCTAGAGGTTGAGAAACTTGGTGTTGAACAATCGCCTTAGTCGTTGGGGGCACCGGATCCGTAGTGGGGGCTGTAGAACTGAGTGGTAGAGGCTCGGTAATTGTTGGTGTCCTTCGTGTTTGAACCATGGTTGATGTCTTTTCCCACAGATGGTGCCAAATGTTGTCGATTAAAATCTAGGTCATGAATTTGTAATTAATGCTAGGGTTCGGGAGCTTCTTGCTTCAATGGCTGTTTCCGTGTTCGAGACTAATCGGTCCTCACAGAGTGCCTACGTATCTCGTTATTGAGAATCAAGCCAAGACGTAGTTCTGAGAATGAGGGGTCAGACCCTTTATATAGGCTGAGAAGCCTTAGAATCGTAGTAGGGTTAGGTGACTTGGTGGGCAAGTCACCGACTAGAAGAAGGTTCTAGCCCCCTTCCATGTATGAATCAGTTTCCATGTTGAAGTATGTACCTTGGAGGCTAAGTCAGGCAAGAGTTATATCCTTGTTTGATTCTTATTTGCTGAGCTGTTTATTACCCCTAATATTAATTACGAAATTAATATTATAAATAGGGTTTGGGCCTATCTGGTGGGTCCCACGTTTGGACATTCTAGGTCTAATTAATGCCACATTAAATGTGTCTTTAGGGCTTATTTTCAGCCCATATCATCACCCATCCACCAGAGATCAGATCTACTTCATAACACATACACACCATTATAGCACGAGATCGAGAAGCCAAGGCGAGGATTGTGACGACAAGAAGATCTAGACATAGTTTTCTTGTATTCCTTTGTTTAGGCGTATCTTATGGATGCTTGTTACATACACGGATTTGTTCTCTAAACCTTGTTACATTATTGATTTATTCATCTTTGTTATCTTATTCATTACCATGTTTTCATCAAATACCATGGTGACGAAAGGTTCAATTATGAGCTAATCATTATCGTGGGATCCTAGCGGATTTATCTATGTAGCTTAGTAGTTTGCATGCCTTAAAGATTTATGTGTGGTGAATTCTTGATATCCTCGTATGGTTGTGTTTCACGTATTTAGATGCGTAGCTAACATCTAATTTGTTAATCTCTTGCTAAACGAGAGTGGATCTTGAGATTTAGAACTTGCCATGCTAGCATAGGATAGGTTGATGTTTTAACATCATGATTTGTGGCGTAAATAGAGATATTATGCTACCCTATGTGATCTAAGTGGATAAATTGTGCTTAAACCTTTATGTTTTCAAATTCTATAGAGATATAGGGTCTAAACATGATAGGTGTCTATTCATCTTCTATCTCTTTTGTGGATGTATGCTTAGTTTGGTATTCGTATACTGAGAAGTAGCGTTTACTTGTTTCCTGTTATTCGATCAGATATCAAAACCATCACATGCTTTGATTAAAGGCGGCAACTCTAAGTGAAGTAGATAATGAAGTTAGGATTCCATGTTTATTCTCATATAAGTAATTTGATTTTAGATCTCATTAGTTAGTTAATTCTTAGTTTGTTAATTTACTTCCTTAGTTAATTTTAGTTATCAAAACCCAATCTTGTTATTTGTCTTAGCAGTGAATTAAAACCATACATTGTTGCATAGGTACTAAATTGAATTAAAAACCAAGATCTCTGTGGGAACGAACTTGACTTATATCTGTATTACTTGTGACCACGTGCACTTGCGTGATTTGTGTTAACAAGTTTTTTTGGCGCCGCTGCCGGGGATCATCGGTGTTTTATTTTAGTTTATGTGCTTGTCAATAGTGGTCGTTAACGTTCACTGACTCGGATTTCTTACTTAGTTTGTTTGTTTTGTGGTGTTTCAGGTACTTAAGTTTGTATGCGAACACGCTTACAAGCTCGTTTAGAAGAACTGGCGGAAGACGATCTTGTAGAGAATAAAGAGAATAAGAAAGAGGAATTTGAAACTACAGTAGAGATGGCAGATGCAGCAGCAGCTAAGGTTTTGAAGGAATATTCTCAGCCAAAGATCAATGACATCCAGTCTAGTATTATCAGGCCGACCATCACGGCTAACAACTTCGAAATTAAGCCGGGCACTATTCAGGTGGTACAGAATTCGGTTCAGTTTGGGGGTGCTCCTACAGAGGATCCTAACATGCATATTCGGGACTTTATCGAGATCTGTGATACTTTCCAATTCAATGGTGTGTCGGATGATGCTATCAAATTGAGACTTTTCCCATTCTCACTGAGGGATAAGGCTAAGGGCTGGTTACACTCTTTACCAGCTGGTTCCATTACTACATAGGAGGATCTTGCTCAGAAGTTTCTTACTAAATTCTTCCCTATGGCGAAAACTGCAGCAATAAGGAACCAGCTACCTCAATTTGCTCAGCAATCTGGAGAATCTTTGTGTGAGGCTTGGGAACGATACAAGGAGATGCTTTGTAGGTGTCCACATCATGGTATGCCTGATTGGATGGTTATTAATAGTTTCTACAATGGGTTGGGAGCACAGTCTAGACCTATGCTAGATGCAGCATCAGGAGGAGTTGTATGGGCTAAGAGCTACGATGAAGCTTATGAACTTATAGAGATGATGGCTGCTAATGAATATCAGAATCCAAACCAGAGACTATCTTAAGGCAAGGTAGAAGGTATTTTTGAAGTGGATGCGGCTTCAGCTATTGCAGCTCAGTTGAAGGCTTTGACTATGAAGGTGGATTCTCTTGCAAATTATGGAGTTTAGCAGGTTGCTAGTGTTTGTGAGCTATGTGCGGGCGCACATGAGACGAATCAGTGTGCTATTTCTCCTGAATCGGCACAGTTCGTGAGTAACTTTCAGAGACCTGCTGCACCAGTTCCAGCCACCTATCATCCGAACAACAGGAATCATCCTAACTTCAGTTGGAGCAACAACCAAGGTGCTCAACAACCTCAGCAGCCCTATCAGCAGTAGTTTCAGGGACAGCAAGCGAAGCTATTCAACCAGGGCTATCAACAGCCGTATGCTCCAAGGCAACCTTATCAACCTCCGGGATTTCAGCAGCAACAGCCCCAAGCTAATACGGGGCAATCTTCTAATGAAAAATCAGAAATGGATGAGTTGAGGATGATGATTAAAAGCCTGTCAGTTTCTCAAAAGACCTTGGAAAACCAGATGGGACAGCTTGCAAGTGCCTTACTTAGTAGGCAACAAGGAACTCTTCCTAGTGATACAGAGGTGAATCCAGGCAAGAGGGAGGTCCATGAGCAGGTGAAAGCAGTTACTTTGAGATCGGGAAGGGTTACAACGGATCCTAAATCAGCAACTAAGGAAGATGAAGATGTTCAGAATCAGCAGGTTGAAAAATCTACAGTGCCAGAAATTGAGAAATCTGATTTAGTGGTTGATCAGCTTGATGGGGCATCAAAAACAAAAACCAGTGGTGCACGTTTAGTTCTACAAAGCCCCGATGGGTTCACACTTGAGTATGCCTTGAAGTTGGACTTCCAAACAACCTACAATGAGGTGGAGTATGAAGCTCTAATAGCCAGTCTTGGATTGACAAGAGCCCTGAGGGTGAAGAACATGAAAGTCTGTGGAGACTCAAAGATGGTAGTCTCACAAGTCAATGGAGAGTTTGAGGCTAGAGAAAAGAATATGGCCAAATATTCGAGGATTGTGAAAGCTGAGATAGCCCAGTTAGATGAATGCCAGGTATATCCAAAGGGAGGAGAATACAAAGGTCGATGCCTTATCTTAATTCAAGGGCCGAGACCCATTCTGGGAGCGTCTACTTCCAAGTTCTGAGAACCCTTACAATTGATTCTAAGCTCATTTCTCCTGTCGGAATAGGAGGATGCTGGATAGATCCTATCAGGGCACACCTTGAGAATGGCTGGTTGCCAAACGATGCCAAGGAGGCACGGAAGCTAGCTGTAAGGAGCTAAAGGCTCGGAGAGGCCACACGTCATCCAAATAAATGCCCTTATTTAGATCAGAATCCTGATCTAAGGGTTAGCATTCCTGGTCGAAAATCCTGATCTAAGGGTCAGGATTCCTGATCGAAAATCCTTTCGACCAAGAAGCTAGGAAGGCCCTTATTTCGATCAGAATCCTGATCTAAGGGTTAGCATTCCTGATCAAAAATCCTGACCTATGGGTCAGCATCCCTGATCGAAAATCCTGACCTAAGGGTCAGATTCCTGATCGAAAATCCTTTCGACCAAGAAGCTGGGAAGGCCCTTATTTCGATCAGAATCCTGATCTAAGGGTCAGCATTCCTGATGGAAAATCCTGATCTAAGGGCTAGCATTCCTGATCGAAAATCCTGATCTAAAATACCACAAATCCTCGTACAAAAAAAAGGCTATATAATGAAAAATTTTATGTGCCTAGAGTCATGAATGACCTCAATTTGGGACGAATTTCAAAGCTTTGGGAGCTAATGAGGTCAAAAATACGATCTTAAATTATGAAAATATTAGGGCTGAGGACCCCTCTAAAATTACAAAAATTACTATTATTAAAAACAATAATAATAAAATCCGGGTCGGATTTTATTCTAGTGAAATTTTATCCGAGTGGGACACCTCCGATTTGGGGATCGAAATTATCCGAGATTCGGACAAAGGAAATATTATTATTGAATAATAATATTTAAAAAAAAATGATGAGAAGCAAAATAATATATATATATATATATTATGTTCGACCACAATCCTACTCGAATCGAGCAGGATTTCTGCTCGAGAATCTGTTCGACCAGCAACATATTTGACGCTTAATTTGATCAGCCCTCGTCGAAGGAATGCAGCAAGCCCGTGGAGTACTTGGAAAATGGCAAAAAGTGCAGTTTAGTACCCCGAGTTCTGTTGAGTTTACAAAAATATTAGGGCTGAGGATCCCTCCAAAATTACAAAAATATTATTATTTATAATAATATCCAAAAAATATTATTATTATTATTATTAAAAATAATAATAATAAAATCCGGATCGGACTTTATTCGAATGGAATTTTATCCGAGTGGGACACCTCCGATTTGGGGATCGAAATTATCCGAGATTCGAACAAAGGAAATATTATTATTGAATAATAATATTGAAAAAAAAAATTCATTCGACCAAAATCCTGGTCGAAAAAGACCAAGATCCTGATCGAAAATTGTTTCGACTAACAGCCAAAAGAGATCTTATTTCGATCAGCTTTGATCGAAAAAAAAAAAGAAAGAAAGAGATGAAAAGCAAAAAAAAAAAAAAAATTGGGTTCGACCACAATCCTTTTCGACTCGAGCAGGATTTCTCCTCGACAATGTGTTCGACCAGCATACATTTTGGTCCTTATTTCGACCACAAACCTTGTCGAATTAATACTTTTGGCAAAAGTGCAGCTTGATACCCCAAGTTATGCTAAGTAAACAAGTTGGTCCCTGCAATTTACATATTGACAAAAAAGCCACTGTAATTTATAAAATTACAAAAATACCTGTAGGTACATAAAAATTCATAAATTATTAGGAAAAATTTAGAAAAATACCTGTGGGTACATTAAAATTCCTAAATTATTAGGAATAATTAAGGAAAATACCTGTGGGTACATAAAAATTCATAAATTATTAGGAATAATTAAGAAAAATAACTGTTGGTACATAAAAATTCCTAAATTATTAGGAATAATTAAGGAAAATACTTGTCGGTACATAAAAATTCCTAAATTATTAGGAATGATTAAGAAAAATACCTGTTGGTACGTAAAAATTCCTAAATCATTAGGAATAATTAAGGAAAATACCTGTGGGTACATAAAAATTCCTAAATTATTAGGAATGATTAAGAAAAATACCTGTTGGTACATAAAAATTCCTAAATTATTAAGAATAATTAAGGAAAATACCCGTGGGTACATAAAAATTCCTAAATTATTAGGAATAATTAAGAAAAATACCTATTGGTACATAAAAATTCCTAAATTATTAGGAATAATTAAGGAAAATACCTGTGGGTACATAAAAATTCCTAAATTATTAGGAATGATTAAGAAAAATACCTGTTGGTACATAAAAATTCCTAAATTATTAGGAATAATTAAGGAAAATAATTGTGGGTACATAAAAATTCCTAAATTATTAGGAATGATTAAGAAAAATACCTGTTGGTACATAAAAATTCCTAAATTATTAGGAATAATTAAGGAAAATACCTGTGGGTACATAAAAGTTCCTAAGTTATTAGGAATAATTAAGAAAAATACCTGTGAGTACGCCAAAATTCCTCAAATATTTGGAAAAGTACAGAAAAATACAAGGAAAATTATAGAAATATTTTCTTGACAAATTGAGAGATAATTTATGCTAACAATGCATAAAAACTCTATAAAAGTGCCGAAATTGCTAAAAGCAAGCACAAGTTAAAGCCTTGAATAAGGCCAATCATCGTAATTGTGTAGGTCGCTCCACACTTTACAATCAAGACGATACTCGTGAAACACTAGTGTATTGAATCCCTGGTAAGGGAACGAAAATAAACCCCGAGTCTCGAAAAATGCAAATTAAAACTTCTACAAAAACTTCAACGTTTTTCCAGAAGTTGGGGGGCAAATGATATGGGCTATAAATAAGCCCTAAAGACACATTTAATGTTGCATTATTTAGACCCAGCTTGGTCCAAATATGAAGCCCATTAATGAGGCATGAAACCCTAATTAAATATTAATTTCGTAATTAATATTAGGGGTAATAACCAGCTCAGCAGTAAGAGTCAAATAAGGATATTACTCCTGCCGGACTTATCCTCCAAGGCATCTAATTCAATAAGGAAACAGTCTCCTACAAGAAAGGAGGTGACTTGCCCACCAAGTCACCTAACCCTACTACGATTCCTAGGCTTCTCAGCCTATATAAAGGGCCTGACCCCTCATTCTCAGAACTACGTTTTTGGCTTGATTCTCGATACGAGATACGTAGGCACTCTGTGAGGACCGGTTAGTCTCGATACACGGAAACAACCATTAAAGCTCGAAGCTCAACCTCCCTTAGCATTAAATACACACAAATCCTAACCGCAATTCGATAACCTAGTTTTTATTCCACAATAATTACAATGGTATTTGATAATCAAAACGAATCATAAGTAGAATTCATAAATCAAATATAATTTTCAGCTTAAAAAATCGTCAATTTCTTCTTCTTCTTTTTTTCTGCGTAGATTTTACAAAAAAATTATTAAACCATAACTAAATTAAAGATTATTTTGTAATTTCATGTGGGTTGTAATTGTCCAAATAAAATTTTAAGAATTCAAGATAGAATATAAATATTAAGTCAAACGTGTAAAATCTTATATAATAATAATTTGATATGTAAATTAATAACATTTAAAATTTTAAAAAATTAACATAATTATATATATTAAAAAAGAACCATGCGTTGCACGGTTATAAGCTAGTATTTATAGACGAGGTAGTACCTCTCTAACCGATCCCAACTATAGTATTTTATGGAGTTTTTACTGTATTTTAATAAGGGGTCCCGGTCCCTGACAAATGATTGTCAAGGACCCCCTGTATAACAATCAGTTTCCGAGCCGTTGGATCCTTGATCCAACGGTACAATGAAAATGTTGTTAGGTGTAGAAAACCTAATTATATATGATTAAAATCATTGACATATTTATATTATCGCATTACAATATAAATACACTTTTTAGTTTATAAAATATTTTTTAATCCAAAGGTTTTCTTCAATTTATTTTAAGATCTTTATTGTATGGGGGACTAGACAACCGATTATCAAAGTTTTGGACAAAAGCCCTCTTACACTTATTGACCAGACTACCGATTATCAAAGTTTTGGACAAAATACCTCTTACGTACTTATTATTAAAAAAAGGCTGTATTGAAATGGAATTTTTTAAAAAAAATATAATCCGAAAAGGATATAATTGAAAAAAAGTTGTATTATAATTCAATTTTATTTATTTTTCTATTAGTATTTAAAAAAATTCATGTTTACTATTTGAGCTTTATCTTGAGATCTAGAAATCAGATTTGGATGATTTAACAATCCACGCGAATCTAATAAAATTATCTTTAATTTAATGATGTTTTAATAATTATTCTTCAAATAGAAATACTCAAAATCTCAAAAAAAATATATAATTATGAATTTTTACATTAATCCTATTCAATATAGAAGTCGTACAATGATAATGTTATTCAATGTAGAAAACCTAATTATATATGATTTAAATCATTGACATATTTATATTATCGTATTACAATATAAATACACTTTTCAGTTTATAACATATTAAAATATAATTTTTTTTAATCCAACGGTTTTCATCTATTTATTTTAAGATCTTTATCGTACGGAGGACCAGACTACCGATTATCAAAGTTTTGGACAAAATTCCTCTTACACTTATTGACCAGACTACCGATTATCAAAGTTTTGAACAAAATCCCTCTTACACTTATTATTAAAATTGTATTTGGTTGTTAGTAATAATATCTTCAAATTATTACAATTGTATTTGATAATCAAAACGAATTATAAGTAGAATTCATAAATCAAATATAATTTTCAGCTTAAAAATTCGTCAATTTCTTCTTTTCTTTTTTTTTTTCTCCGTAATTTTACAAAAAAAATATTAAACCATAACTAAATTAAAGATTATTTTGTAATTTCATGTGGGTTGTAATTGTCCAAATAAAATTTTCAGAATTCAAGATAGAATATAAATATTAAATCAAACGTGTAAAATCTTATATAATAATAATTTGATATGTAAATTAATAACATATAAAATTTTAAAAAATTAACATAATTATAGATATTAAAAAAGAACCATGCGTTGCACGGTTATAAGCTAGTATTTATAGACGAGGTAGTACCTCTCTAACCGATCCCAACTACAGTATTTTATGGAGTTTTTACTGTATTTTAATAAGGGGTCCCGGTCCCTGACAAATGATTGTCAAGGACCCCCTGTATAACAATCAGTTTTCGAGCCGTTGGATCCTTGATCCAACGGTACAATGAAAATGTTGTTCGGTGTAGAAAACTTAATTATATATGATTAAAATCATTGACATATTTATATTATCGCATTACAATATAAATACACTTTTTAGTTTATAACAAATTAAAATATAAAATATTTTTTAATCCAAAGGTTTTCATCTATTTATTTTAAAATCTTTATTGTATGGGGGACTAGACAACCGATTATCAAAGTTTTGGACAAAAGCCCTTTTACACTTATTGATCAGACTACCGATTATCAAAGTTTTGGACAAAATACCTCTTACGTACTTATTATTAAAAAAAGGCTGTATTGAAATTGAATTTTTAAAAAAAATATAATCTGAAAAGGATATAATTGAAAAAAAGTTGTATTATAATTGAATTTTATTTATTTTTCTATTAGTATTTAAAAAAATTCATGTTTACTATTTGAGCTTTATCTTGAGATCTAGAAATCAGATTTGGATGATTTAACAATCCACGCGAATCTCATAAAATTATCTTTAATTTAATGATGATTTAATAATTATTATTCAAATAGAAATACTCAAAATCTCAAAAAAAATATAATTATGAATTTTTACATTAATCCTATTCAATATAGAAGTCGTACAATGATAATGTTATTCAATGTAGAAAACCTAATTATATATGATTTAAATCATTGACATATTTATATTATCGTATTACAATATAAATACACTTTTTAGTTTATAACATATTAAAATATAAATATTTTTTAATCCAACGGTTTTCATCTATTTATTTTAAGATCTTTATCGTACGGAGGACCAGACAACCGATTATCAAAGTTTTGGACAAAATTCTTCTTACGCTTATTGACTAGACTACCGATTATCAAAGTTTTGAACAAAATCCCTCTTACACTTATTATTAAAATTGTATTTGGTTGTTAGTAATACTATCTTCAAATTATTACAATTGTATTTGATAATCAAAACGAATTATAAGTAGAATTCATAAATCAAATATAATTTTCAGCTTAAAAATTCTTCAATTTCTTCTTTTCTTTTTTTTTTCTCCGTAGATTTTACAAAAAAATTAATAAACCATAACTAAATTAAAGATTATTTTGTAATTTCATGTGGGTTGTAATTGTCCAAATAAAATTTTAAGAATTCAAGATAGAATATAAATATTAAATCAAACGTGTAAAATCTTATATAATAATTATTTTTTTATGTAAATTAATAACATATAAAATTTTAAAAAATTAACATAATTATAGATATTAAAAAAGAACCGTGTGTTGCACGGTTATAAGCTAGTATTTATAGACGAGGTAGTACCTCTCTAACCGATCCCAACTACAGTATTTTATAGAGTTTTTACTGTATTTTAATAAGGGGTCTCGGTCCCTGACAAATGATTGTCAGGGACCCCTGTATAGAGTTTCCTAGCCGTTGGATCCTTGATCCAACGGCTGGGATTCCATAAAAATCCAACGGCTGAGATTCCATAAAAATATTTTTTATGATCCGCGGATATTTTCCGCGGAACGTAAAAAGGCCTATCCGCGAAAAATTTCTGCCGAACGTAAAAAACCCTATCCGCGGAAAATATCCTCGGATCATAAAAAATATTTTTATGGAATTCCAGCCGTTGGATCAAGAATCCAACGGCTGGGAAACTGATTGTTATACAGGGGTCCCTGACAATCATTTGTCAGGGACGAGGACCATTTAATAAGAAGTTGTATCCGGTATTAATACAGTACGGAGTAATAAGATCTTATGATTGTGAGAGACCAGGACCCTTTAATAAGAAGTTGTATCTGGTATTAATACAGTAATACTCCCTCCGTCCCGGTGATTAGTATACATTGGGTTTGGACACGGAGACCAAGAAAATGTGTAAAAAATGAGTAAAGTTAGATGAAAAGTGGATAAAGTGGTGGGACCTATTAGTTTTTAATACTCCCTCCGTTTCAAAATGTTAGTCCTATTTGTCATTTTCACACATATTAAGGTATCTTAAATGTGTTTATTTTTCTTTTTATTTTCATGTGATTGTAAACCTTGAAAATCAGCTGCATTTAATAAGATTAACTATAGTGCTTTGAAAAGTGTATGTATATATACATATAGTGATGTGGTTTTATATAGAACAATGATGTGGCATTAAATATTTATTACAACCGGTCAATTTTGGAAAGACAATTTCAAAGTTAAGTTTTGAAAAGTTGTATTGAAAAAAGAGTAACATATATTATGGGATATTTTTTTTGGCAAATAGGACTAACATTTTGAAACGGAGGGAGTAATAGATTTGAGATAGTGGAGGAAAGTAGTGAGTGTAATAATTTTTTATATTATAGATTTGAGATAGTGGAGGAAAGTTAGTGGGTGTAATAGTGTTTTTTATTATTAAAATTTTGTTATTTTTAGAATGTATAGAAATGATGGGACACCTCAAAATTCAAAATAGTAAGCGTATTGATATGAATGACACGCATCGGACACGCATCGGCGGCGGCGGATAAATACAAAACTCAAAATAGGGCATCTCGGACACGCATCGGCGGCGGCGACAGTCAATGGCCTCTGAAGCTCAAGCTCCCGCTGCTCGAAAAGGTGATGACTCTCTCTTATATCTAAATATTGTTGTTAATCTCAACATTATTATTATTATTATTATTGAATACTTATCTCGTTATTAATATATCCTCAATCAAATGTAACTAATTTCTCCGATGAATTGCAGTTGTAGTTCACCTACGAGCTACTGGAGACGCCCCCATCCTCAAGCAATCCAAGTTCAAAGTATATCCTCCTCTATTATCCTACTCCTTTCGATTTTATTTTTCTACTTTATTTGATTTTATTGCCTTGCCAGATGATACTTGTCTCAAAACCCTAGCTCAATTTGTATGTATTATAACAATTAAGAGTGTTTCCTGTCTGATCTAATACAAACTAGTCACTGCGTCTTTTAGCCGTGTAATATAATCGATGTATTTATTTTGGTGGTATCATCTTGTACCACAACATTTGCCTATATGCTTTGCTTGCTACAATTGTATTCCTGTTCTGAGTTTTACATGTACATCAGGGAGGGAACTAACTGAGTTCATGTGTGATAGCGATCCTAATACTATGTGGCATTGGAGGTTTAAGTTACTTCTCATTTGCTTAACAACATGCTCTTTTCATACTGCTAAATTTGTTTAATTGTACACTATGTTTGTATGATGATATTGTGCTGTGCCAAACATTGTGAATCTTATTATATTAATTGTTTTCCGAAATCTTGGATTGGCAGATTCTTGGGACAGAAAAGTTTGCCAAAGTTATTAATTTTCTTCGTGGCCAACTTCACAAGGATACATTGGTAGATGCTCGACAAATATTTGTTTTTAGTTGAAGAAAAATTCTCTGGACCTGGATTAATTTCTCGTTTTTTTCCTCTTCTTTTTCCAGTTTTTGTATGTTAACAGTTCCTTCTCTCCCAACCTGGATGAATTGGTGAATGATCTATATGACGTAAGTTTGTTGACTAGTTTTATACGTTGCAGTCCATACTACTTGCAGTTTATCTATCAACAAGTTAAAATAAGTTGGCTTTAGTTACAATTTTACTCTTGCTAGTTAAGTTTTCTAACCAACCTAAAGTCTATTTTTTCGTTTCTTATATTGCATTCATCCGTTTCCATCTTTTGCTGGATTTATAAAAAGTATACGGAGTGCTCCACTGTTATACTCGTTTCTGTACACATATTAAAAATATGATTTTTAAACAGAAATTTTTTTATCTGAATTTTTTTACATCTTATACAGTTCTTGGTTGCTAAACTTTTGGGCATTTAATTACATATTTAGAATAAGCAGTTTCTTTGCTAATTGCTGTGTCTTCTGTATGGAGCTCAGCAGCATAGTGTTCACTTTAACCAGTTGCGTAGCTGATCTTGGCTTTCTTCGTTCCACATTAACTGTATTTTGTTTTGTGCTGCAGAATTTTGGTTTTGATGGCAAACTAATAGTTAATTACGCTTGTTCTATGGCATGGGGCTAACTTTCATCAATACTCATGTGCTGCACACCTGTCTAATTGTATATATGGTGAGTGCTTCTAGAGGTTTTTCAGATTATTGTCATCTTATTTAACATTTCGGTTGATGATACTGGTTGGCTTGTTGATGAAGGGTAAGGCAGTAAGCATGACCCAAGATAGCTTGCCTGACTGTTTCCTTTTTAAGTTTATTTTTTCATACGCTAATTTCTAAAATATGTATGCAACCAGGCACAAGACCACAAGTTACATAATGAATTTTTTAAGGACAAATACCTAATACATGAATACATAGGAAAATTTACTTTTATCCAGGGTTACTTAAAAATTGATTACAACAGTGACAGACTTTGGCTAACAGCATCATTGTTATGGCGTCCAAATTAATAATCTGTTTGTGATCCGGCAAAAAATTAAGTTTGCTAAAGGATTTTACAAGTTTTAGGAGGTGTTGGCAAGTCTTTTTTCCCTTCCTCTTATAAGTGGAGATTTTTACAAAAGTACACCTATTTTTGTGGTTGAGGTTGATTGTTATCTCTAAAACATTGTCATTGTTTGCTGGTTATGCCTTTCAGGCATTGTTTATGTGGCTGTAATGATGTTCGGCTGTAATGACTTTGTGGTTTCAAGTTTGAAGCAGGGGGGATTCCTATAATTCTGTACATATTCTGAGAGAAACAGAACTAAACATTTCTGTCAAAACTTTGGGTTGAGATTAATGTATAGACAGGTAGACTACTGTGTATCTTTTTTGTTATGAAGCGTAGTAATTTTTGTCGTTGAATACACCTTTGGTTGCTCTTTACCTTCACCATAAATCCTTGAGTGCACCTTTGATTGCGCTTCACTGTTACTATATTGAACCTGTGGTTGCTCTATACTCTATGTGATCTCATTTCAAATCATCCCTGAACCTAATTTATTAAAGAACTCATCATCAGTCAGGGGGAACTACGACTAAATTGTGCAAAGATCTTGCAAACATAAGATAAGTAATTCCAAAATAGATTAACAAAGGATGGTACATGGTGCCAATCTATTTTTTTTTCAGAAGATCATAGGAAAAATCGAAGGAGTTCTCATGGGCAAGCTGAATTTTGATTGTATGCAGTCGTCACCCTCTTTAGATGAAAATGCACTTTCCTTAATTATTTCGTCTTTATTAACCTTCTGCATTGTAGTTGGCCTGTTTGGCTCACCTTAATATAAGGATTTATGCACTTATTTTCGGGTAAACATTTCATATTTTAGTAATTTTTTATACAAGTATTTAATGTATGTTTGAGATTGAATAAGTTGCAAAAATAAGTTGTAAAGTTAGAAATCTTAGTGTATGTTTGGGGTATCTTAAAATGAGTAGTTTATGACTTATAAGCACTTATGTCATATAAGTGATAAGTGGAGTAGAAATTATAAGTCAGTAGAGTGTTTGGTAAATCAGAACTTATAATCAGCAGATTGTTTGGATAAATCAGAACTTATAAGTTAATTTTTTTTTATAATTTTCAAAATATTTGTTTTTTATATATAACAATGGATATCAATTGATAGATCTCGATGAATAGGGAAATTTGATATATACAAATCAATTTTCTAATGAATGGATCGAGAGATATATGATTTTTAAGATTTTCTGTTTGGATAAGCCATGAAAGCCCAAACAGGCTCTTAATTTTCAACTTAAAATAAGTTGACTTATTCTGAAAAAAATTTCCCCCAAACACCCCAGTTTTGTACCCATTTGATTAGGAGATCAAGAATTGGTGTGTCTTAAGTAATTACAGTTAAACCTTGATTAAGTAATATCCGATAAAGTAATAACCTTGCTTGAGTAATGAATTTCATCGGTCTCAACTTGGGCCAATGTTGTAAAATAATATTCTCGCTAAAAGCATAAGATAATAAAAAATTAGAAAGTCATTAAGGACCCAAGTAATATGTAAAATAATAATTCCTGAATAATATATATATATTATATATATTTTTTGACGAACAAGCAATTTATAAACTTAAGTCAGCTTTCAAAGCAACATCCACATCAATAGGAACAGAACTCCTATCGAAGTACCGATCTGGAAAAGAATACGATGCACGAGCTAGCTCATGTGCTACCATATTAGCAGATCGTTTAATAAATAACGACGACACTGTGTTTTGATCTTGTAACATTCTCCTACACTCCTCAACGATGAGCCCAAATGGTGAAAACATAGGCACCTTGCTTCGAACTGCTTGCACTGCAACCAAGCAGTCTGATTCGACTATAATGCTCTGCCATGTTTTGTTCTTCGCCCAGCTGAGAGCTTCTTTATATATTCTTACTCAAATAGAAACCAAATTAAAATAGAAACTAGAAACTAAACCCTAATCTAATATTTAAAGCTAATCTAATGACCAAACTAGGGGGACCCCAATACAAAAAGTTTATAATATTCTAGGCTCCTGTTCACCGCTGACGTGGCAGTGACGTCAGCGTGAACAATAATTTTTTATTTTTATTTTTTTTTTGGCTGGATGGAGCCAATAATTTTAAATACTTTTTGTGAAGGTTGTTAGCCTATTCGATTTTGATGATTCGATGATTACATATATTTTGGAATGTTATTTATTATACTAACTTGCTATTGATTTTGATGATAATATGTTCACATTCATTTGGCTTATTAATAGATATAAAACAGCATGTTACTTGTATTTGTGCTAACTTGGTTTTGCAGGGCTCTACAGCTTACTGATTGTATAATCAGTTTGTCACAAACAGCAAGCCAGAATTAGAAAACAGTGACAGTTTGGCAAGCCATTTGCTCACAGAAAATACGCAAACAGCAAGCCATTTCCAACTGTTCAGAATTCCTGTAAATAAAGATCAACTAGACATATTCATACTCTCAGGTATCTTGGTTGATGATATGGAAGAGCAAAGGTTACATTCAACCTATCAGAACCAAAGCAGCATGCTGGATGAACTCGCTATAACGCAAACAACAAGCTGTTTCTGTCTGACAGAAATATATAATCTTGCGATTTTCAAGGAGCAATTGGGAGACATCTTTAGAAATATTGTAATGAATCCTCTGATATATTCTATCACGCCAGAGCATCACTCAAGTATATTGGGGACAATATATTCCTTGCTTTGAATAAGGAAAGTAGCATGACATCTTTGACATTTCTTTTCCAACCACATGCTCTTGTCTCTTCCTCATCATAAACAAATATTATTCTCCATACACTATACACGCTCCATATCTCTTTCTCCTTCAGTTGATATTCAAACTCCTCCCACGTTCTTAACATCATTTCTATTCAAGGAAAATCAATTCTAACGGCTTCAAGAATTCCTACCGTTGGAGCCTTTCTAGATTGACTTTAAAATACTCTTGTTTATCTATTTAAGAGCTGTTCTTATTCAGTTCTTATCAACCCCCATACAAGTACAGAAACAAGACTATATACACAACCACAAAGCTTACATTGCAAAATCCTTCTAAACCTTTTAAACCCATATATACATGCATATATATATTCGGAGGGGTTCATAGGTTGAGTTGTAATTGATTCAAATCATTGTATTGTTCAAGTTGTATTGAATAGTTTCTGTACAAGGTTGGCTTAAGGTTTTGGGTAGGTTGAACTAGACTAGAGAAGTGTACTTGGGAAGTATTGCTTAGAAAGTTAGTTCTAGTACTGAAAACAGCAAGCCATTTGTAAACAGCAGGGTGTAAGGGAGATATATTGTTGTATCTTGTAATCGGTTTATAGTTGATCAATAATATATTCTCTTACCAAGTTTGGTAAGGGACCAGGACGTAGACCATAGGGGTTTAGGGGTCGAACCTGGCTAAAATATTGTGTGTCTCATTTTACTTACCATTTATTTCTTTCTGCAGTGCATATTAGATACAAACAGCGTGCCATTTGTAAACTGTGTTATTACAAACAACAAGCTGTTTGTAGCATTTTTCAAATCAGTTCATAACTAAGCATTGTTGGCCACAAACACCTATTCACCCCCCTCTAGGTGTTGTTTTCAAAGGTGCCCCTGGCGGGGCCATTAGAATAAATGAAATATAATTTATTTAGTGTTGGTTTCTAGTTTCTATTTTAAGGGAGGTTTCTATTTGATCACTAACATATATATATATATATAGATAATGTATATGAGTTACAAAATTCAATTCTTTTAATAATATGAATCTATAGTAGTTTGTTTCTTCGTTCCACGAAAACCAAAATTAATCTCATCCTTAACTTTATGTAAAACCATAAACAACTCCGGGTATGTTTTGCTTGTATTGTAACAAGTAATTGTTCAAACTTGAAATGCTTCTTTTGATGACACACTTGAGATTATATTGCTATTGTCCGGTTCAGGATCAGTTTCATTACCGACTCTATGATTTCTTCATCGTTAGGTGATTCTTTTTTTAAAACATAATGTATTGTAATACGTAAACGTAAAAATTCAGTAAAGTAATAAAATATTGCTTTATCGATAAAGTAATAAAATATTATTATATCGCTAAAATAATAAATTCGGTAAAATAATATTTTTTTCCCAATTACAAAAGTATTACTTTAAAGAGGTTTAAGTGTAAGTTAATTAAAACTATTAAGGACCGGCGGGTCGAGATACTTTAAAACTACAAGGGCAGGTTGACTTCCAATTCCAAGTCATTCCGATCAAACTTAAGTTAATGGGATAATAAATTATTTCGTCCTTCAACTTTATGTTGTTTTTGGTTTAGGTCCCTGAACTATGAAAAATAATATACGGATACCTAAACTTTTAAAATTTCTGATTGACATCCTTCTTTTCGTGAAATGAAGTGAAAATTTAACATGTTAATCTTCGAGTGATTATAAGAACATGGGTGGTGAAAATTTTTGATTTCGAATTCACTAACATATAGAAATTTGTACTTTAATTTCAAGAACACGAAAAAAAACTTACTAAAATCTGCAGATTTGCATATGTTAGTGAACTCGAAATTGAAAACTTTCACCACCTATGTTCTTATAATCACTCGAAGATTAACATGTTAAATTTTCACATAATTCCGCGAAAGGAAGGATGTCAATCAGAAATTTTAAAAGTTTAGGTATCCGTATATTATTTTTCATAGTTCAGGGACCTAAACCAAAAATAGCATAAAGTTGAAGGACGAAATAATTTATTTTCCCTAAGTTAATTAAAAACTTGTAATTATTCATTAGTCATTACCTGAAATTACTTTATTAGTAAGAGATTAGGGAGTCTGAGATGTATCTTAGGTAAATTTCCTGAGATACATGTAATTTTATATGCAAATCAGAATTTTTATGGGATGGACATTGATATGGGTTAAAAGTAAGCCCTAAAAACACATTTAATGTGGCATTAATTAGACCTAGAATGGTCCAAACGTGGGGCCCACTAGATGGCCCAAAAACCCTAGTTAAATACTAATTTCGTAATTAATATTCCTGGCTAATTAACAGCTGGGAAATATAAGTCAAATAAGGATATTATCTCTCCAAAGAGTAGCCTCCAAGGCACATAGTCGTACAAGAAAACAAACTCCTACAAGGAAGGAGTCTAGATCCTTCCTCAAGGTTGACTTGTCCACCAAGTCACCTAACCCTACCATAATTCTGAGGCTTCTCAGCCTATATAATGGGTTAGACCCCTCAACCTAGAACTACGTTTTATTGGCTTGATTCTCTTAATACAGAGATACGTAGGCATTCTGTGAGGACCGTTTAAGTCTCGAACGCAGAAGCAGCCATTAAAGCACGAAGCTCACGAACCCTAGCATTAAAAAAACTCGAACCCTAACCGTAGCAATCGTAACCTAGTTTTTATTCCACAACATTTGGCGCCGTCTGTGGGAAGAAAACATCAACCATGGTTAACACACGAAGGACACCAGCAATTACAGAACCAATCGCAACCGAGGCTCTACCTCTTAGCTCTGCTCCGCCCCTCACTGAACAAGTACCTCCAACATCCGGGACTATCGTTCCGTATCAAGTTTCTCAACCCCTAGGGACGACTTCCCATGTTGAGAGTACGCTACCTCTGATCGTCCACACAAATCCAGGGACTAACCCCCTCCAGGTGGGGATTTCTTCCTTGATTGTAGATCCCAACAACCCTCCACGAGGGGTTCAGATCCACACTACGGATCTCCCCATAAGCACCAATCCGATGTACGGGCTGCCTAACTACCCTCCTACCCAAGGAGCTGGATCAAGTGGTCATGCCCTGTATATTCGAGATCGAGATTATCACGATTTTTCTGGTCCTTATACGGATGAGTCATCTTCTGACGATGATTACGAACGTGATGAAGCTCCAAGGAGGCGACGTGCAGGTAAAGAACCTCGAGGAAGAACTCAAACTACTCACGATGGACTCCCTTCAACAACTACTGAGAGGATTAAGGCTTATGAAGCCGAGATCTTAAGATTAAAGGAAGACATGACCAGAGAACAAGCCAGATCTAATCAGACTCGACCTCCTCCGACTTCAGGAGGGATTCCCTTCATAGATTTGGAAAGGTCTTCAAGGAGACGCCGAAGGGCTGAAGCCCCAACCAGAGGGACTACAAGGGTGGAACTCCCCAAGAGTAACCCCAAAGACCTGATGCTACAAGGAGATCTTGATGATCCAACCCCTCCATTCACTGAGGAGGTGATGAACGCACATATCTCCCGAAAGTTTAAGATGCCCACAATCAAAGCTTATGATGGAACGGGGGATCCCGAAACTCATGTGAGAACGTTTACGAGCGCATTGTTACTGCAGCCTGCTAACGACGCCCTTAAGTGTAGGGCGTTTCCCCAAACCCTGTCGGGCATGGCGCAACGCTGGTATAGTCGTTTACCTCAAAACTCGATTAGCTCTTTCAAGGAGTTGAGTACCGCTTTTGTTAGTCAATTCATTAGCGGAAGAATTCATGAGAAAAGCTCTGCATCCCTTATGTATGTAGTACAGGGAAAGAACGAGAACCTGAGGGATTATATCAAGCGATTCACTAAGGAGACCCTGAACATCACTGATTTGGAAAATAAGGTGGCTATGGTAGCCTTTCAGATCCTGTTGGACATTGAAAAGGAAAAGGACTTCCGATGGCCGAAGCCACTTAGGGGAGACCCAGCCAAGCGGAACAAGGATCAGTACTGCAGGTTCCATAAAGATGTGGGACATGATACCGATGATTGTAGGCAACTCAAGGATGAGATTGAGTTCTTGATACGAAGAGGAAAACTAAGTCAGTTTACCAAGGGTGATGACCGTGGGAACCAGAGAAGGGACAATGACAGAAGGGACAATGACAGGAGAGATAATAACAGGAGGGATGACAACCATGACCGCAATCCACAGCCCCGAAGGGCAGTTATCAACATGATCTGGGGAGGCCCGACAGCAGCTGGCACAACTAAGAATTCTCGAAAGGCTTATGCCAGAGAAGTAATGCACATTGTGGGAGAGGCCCCGAAGCGTGCTAAAACTAAGATGGTAATTGGTTTCGATGATTCAGACTTGGAAGGGGTGAAGTTCCCCCATGACGACCCGCTGGTCATAACTCCTGTGATTGGAAACTCAGAAGTAAAACGAGTCTTGATAGACAATGGAGCTTCTGTGGATATTTTGTTTCATGATGCATTTGTGAAGATGGGGTACAACGACTCTCAGTTGACCCCTACAAACATGCCCATATACGGGTTTAACGGAGTGGAGTCCAACGTTGAAGGGACTATTCTGTTACCCGTGACTATTGGGCAGGAGCCTAAGGAGGCGACTCAGATGCTGAACTTCTTAGTGATTAAGGCAGCCTCAACATACAACGCAATCCTTGGAAGGACTGGACTTCATGCGTTTAAGGCTGTGGCCTCTTCCTATCATATGAAGATTAAGTTTACGACACAGAATGGTGTCGGAGAACAGAAGGGTGATCAGAAGATGGCAAGAAGTTGCTATGTAGCCGCGCTGAGGGCCGATGGAGTCGGGGGGCAGGTCCTTCCGATTGAAGACATGGATGTCCGCGATGATGAAGAGCATAGAGGGAAGCCAGCAGAGGATTTGATTCCCATACCTCTAGAGCCGAACGATCCTGAAAAAGTTACTTATGTTGGAGCATCTCTGAAAGAACCCCTGAAGGGCAAGTTGATAGAATTCTTACAAAAGAATAGCGACGTGTTCGCTTGGACAACAGCTGATATGCCAGGGATTGACCCCCAACTCATAACTCATAAGTTAAATGTTGATCCCAAGAGGAAGACAATAAAGCAGAAGAAGAGAAACTTTGCTCCGGAAAGGCAAGAGGCCATTAAGCAAGAAGTGGATAAGCTCTTGGAAGCTGGTTTTATTGAAGAAATTTAGTTTCCCGAATGGTTAGCAAACCCTGTGATGGTCAAGAAAGCGAATGGGAAGTGGAGGATGTGTATAGACTTCACTGACCTGAATGATGCATGTCAAGGATTGATATGTTGATAGATGCCACAGCTGGACATGAGATGTTAAGCTTCATGGATGGATTCAGCGGCTATAATCAGATTAAGATGCACAAGGATGACATCCCTTAGGTATCTTTCATTACTGACTTTGGTGTCTTCTGTTATCTTGTTATGGCGTTTGGTCTAAAGAATACAGGAGCTACTTACCAACGGCTGGTGAATAAGATATTTGCCCATCTGATTGGAAAAACCATGGAGGTGTATGTTGATGACATGTTAGTCAAGAGCCTACTCAAGGCTGATCATATTAAGCACCTCGGAGAGGCATTTGAAGTGTTGAGGCACCATAAGATGATGTTGAATCCCGCCAAGTGTGCCTTTGGCGTTGGATCTGGAAAGTTTTTAGGGTTGATGGTTTCAAAGAGAGGCATTGAGGCCAATCCTGACAAGATCAAGGCGATTTTAGACATGGAGCCACCACGTTCTATAAGAGATGTGCAGAAGTTGACAGGCCGAGTTGCAGCCTTAGGGAGGTTTATCTCCAAGTCTGGTGATAAGTGTTTGCCTTTCTTTCAAACATTAAAGAAGGTAAAGAATTTTGAATGGACACCCGAAAGCCAAGAGGCCTTTGAACAATTGAAGAAATACATGGCTGAAGCCCCGTTGTTGGCCAAGCCTAGTCCCGGAGAGACTCTTTATCTATACCTGGCGGTATCTGAGCAAGCATTGAGTGCCGTCCTCATACGGGAAGAGAACAAGGTTCAGAAACCCATCTACTACGTGAGTAAGGTGTTGCATGGAGCTGAGTTGAATTATTCTATCATTGAGAAGTTTGCTTTAGCATTGATAACAGCTTCAAGGAAACTACGACCTTACTTTCAGTCACACAAGATTGAAGTCCTGACGGACCAGCAGTTGAGAAGTATCCTGCATAGCCCGAAGGCCAGTGGAAGGCTAATTAAGTGGGTAATCGAACTCGGAGAATTTGACATTGCATATAAGCCTCGGACAGCCATCAAGGCTCAGGCATTAGCTGACTTCGTGGTTGAATGTACCATTGGCAACCAAGAAGTCGGGGGGCAGGAGATAGTAACCACCCCTGGGGTTGAGAGTAAGGATGAAGAACTTGTACCTGATCAGAAGGAATATTGGGTGCTCTATTTTGATGGAGCATCAAAAACGAAATACAGTGGTGCAGGTATGGTCTTACAAAGCCCCGATGGGTTTACAGTTGAATATGCTTTGAAGTTAGACTTCCCAACGACTAACAACGAAGCTGAATATGAAGCTCTGATAGTTGGCTTGGGCTTAGCTAAAATCATGAGGGTCAAGAACCTCAAAGTTTGTGGAGACTCAAGGCTTGTGGTATCACAAGTAAACGGTGAGTTTGAAGCTAAGGATGAAACTATGGCGAGATACTTGAGAGTCGTGAAAGCTGTTATGACTCAGTTTGAAGAGTGTTATGTTGAGCATATCCCAAGAGAAGAGAACGTTAAGGCCGATGCCCTGTCTAAGTTCGCTTCTTCTGAGATAGAAAATTATGCAGGGAGTGTGTACTTCCAGGTCTTGAAGGCCCCGACTGTCAATTCGAAGTTAGTGTCACCAATCGATGTAGGAGGCTGTTGGATAGATCCTATCAAGGCTCACCTTGAAACCGGGTGGCTCCCTGACAATGCCTTGGAAGCACGAAGACTGTCAGTGAGAGCATTGAGATATGCCCTAATTGAAGGCATCCTTTATAAAAGATCGTTTGTCATCCCATACTTGAAGTGTTTAAGGCCCCAGGAGGCGAAGGAAGCATTGGAGGAAGTTCATGGAGGGATCTGTGGGTAGCACTTGGGGGGCAGAGCCCTAGCTCACAAGATTACCCGTTTGGGATTTTATTGGCCGGAGATGTTGGCTGATGCTCAGGATTATGTTAAAAGGTGTGATAGATGCCAGAAGCATGCTCCAATTGTAAGGCAGCCTCCTGAGAGGTTAACATCAGTTAACTCTCTAATTCCATTTGCGATGTGGGGAATGGACATACTCGGTCCTTTCCCTGTAGCTTCAGCACAAAGGAAATTCTTGATAGTGGCCATCGACTGCTTCACTAAGTGGATTGAGGCTAAACCTTTAGCCAAGATAACCACCAAACAAGTTGCTCAGTTCTTCTGGGAGAACGTAATCTGCAGGTATGGAATTCCCCGAATCCTTGTGACGGATAATGGGACACAATTCAACAATGAAGAGTTCAGGAAGTACTGTGAGGAAAATGCTATCGAGCTTCGTTTTACCTCAGTAGCTCACCCGCAAGCTAATGGACAGGCTGAGGTAGCCAATCGGATTATTCTTGATGGACTTAAGAAGAGGGTCGAACGATCAAGAAATACTTGGGTGGATGAATTACTGCCTATACTTTGGGCGTATCGTACTACCTGCAAAGTAACAACTGGAGAAACCCCTTTCCTACTGGCTTATGGGGCTGAGGCAGTGGTGCCCTTAGAGATTATGCATGCTTCGCCCCGAGTTGAAGCATATGAACCAGAAAGTAATGAAGAAGGCATGAGATTATCCCTTGATCTGATTGATGAGGTGAGAGATGAAGCAAATGCCCGGAATGCAGAACATCAGAAGAGAGCATCCTTCCACTACAACCAAAGGGTTAAGGAGAGGTTCTTTCGACAAGACGATTTGGTTCTAAGAAAAATAGAAGCCTCAGGAGTTGGCCAGAAGGGCAAGCTAGCACCAAACTGGGAAGGACCCTATCAAGTTAGGAAGGTGTTAGGACGAGGATCTTACAAGTTGGAAACCTTGGACGGGGTTGAGGTGCCCCAAACTTGGCATGCAGTGAACCTCAAGACTTATTATGTTTAAAGACTTGGTCTTTTATCTAGTAGGGATAGAAATAAGGTTCGGATGAAACCATAACAGAGCATGCTGCTCCTAGTAGGAAATAGAGTATTTATGTAAGGGATGAGCCCATTTTATCAGAATTCTTTGACAGTCTAAAGAAGTTTGTTTTGATTTTTCTCTGAGTTACTTCCTTTGTTTTGTTATTTTAAATGATGAACTAATTCATAAGCTTGGTGCAAGCCAAGGGGCCAAATACCTAGAGGACTCTAAAGCTTAAACAGATTACAAGCAAAGGGAAGAAATAAAAAGCTAGAAAGGAAGCTAACCATACGAATAGTTAAGTAAAAGAGTTGCATAAATAAAAGCCCGAAGGCTATTAAAGTTAAGTTACACAAATTGAGAGTTTAAACAAAAGACATATAAAGTAAGCTAAGTGGCCTTAGGAGCCTTCTTGACAGGAGAACCACTCTCAAAGCTGGTGGCAGTGGTGGAAGCTTCCTCATCCGAGTTAGCATCTCCCTCTCGAACAGGGGGCTGCTCAGGATTCGAAGACCTAGCTGCAGTGTGCTTCCTGACCAAGGCATCATCCTCACCAAATAACTCCTCACTAGAGCCAGCCTCCGCTACAGTAGTCATGGTGCTAGGAGGATGAGGGCTAGGAAAGGCAGAAGACTGGAATAGGCCAGGATGGCTCCTTAGAACAGCCTCAAGTGCCTTGTTCCACCCCTCTGTGAACTGGCTAGGGTAAAGCATCTCATCGTGCTGGTCCATGAGACTCTTATACTCATCTGAGTATAAGAGTCTTAAATCAGCTTCTCTCTATCATCCTTTAAAGCCACCACCCACTACGCCATATATGGGCTATCGTTACATCTTTTTCAGGGATGTTGCTAGAATATGTTACCTTAGCATGTTACTTTGGACCTAATATAACATTTTGTTTTTTGTGTTACCTTAGCCACAAACGTGATGTTACCTTAGCTTTAAAGTGTTGGATGTTAGCAACATACATGATATGTTACCTTAGATCATTAATAAACTCAATTTTGATTTTTTAACCAAAAAATTATTTAATTATTTAAAAATCACATTTACCTTTATAATATTTGTTCTTTTTAAAAAGTTAGAGTTTACCAATGGAATGAGTTTTTTTTCGAATATCAAGGTATTTAATTGTTATTATTTTTTAGGTTCTATTTATTTATTAAATGTAAAATACATATTATAAAAACAAAATCAAAAAACAAAAAAATAATTATAACTGCATGCATAGTTATTATTATCATTTTTTTCAGATTCCCTTTATTTTATGAAATGTAAAAGGTAATTTTAAAAAAAATACAAAAATTCTTTCAAAAAAAAATATGATTGTAATTGCAGGCACATATACCGGTGAAAATTAGGACGATCAAAATAGTGTGCTGTGTGAAATAAATGAGTCATTGTTTTTAAATATTAACGTATTTATTTATAATTTTCTTTCAAGTTTTATTAACTTATTAAATTTAAAATGAAATTTTTATATATATAAAAAAAGAAAATACAAAAATATTTAACAATATTAATTAAGAAAATTCAGAAAAATTATTATTAATTTTAAAAATTAGTTATTATATTTAGTTATTAAATTTAAAATGCACAATTTTAATAATAAAAATTAAATATTAATAATACTATAGAATGACACATGGGTGATATGTTGTCTTAGATCATTAATAAACAAAAATTTTAGTTTCTTAATTAAAAAGGGTATAATTATTTAAAAATGACATTTATCTTTAAATAAATTCATTTTTTTAAAAAATAAGAGTTTTCCAAATAAAGGAGTTATTAAAATATTAAGAGTATATATATGTTAATTTCATTTATCGGGTATTATTTATTTATTAAATTTATATGAAATTTTAAAATAAAATCAAAAATCTAATTATAATAATATTGAATAGCAGGCAAATCGATAAAATTTGTGAGCGGCAAAAGATAGCGCCGAGTACCCGACTAAAATTTCAATCTTTTATCACTTCATAAAAAATAAACTCTCATTCTCACCCTCTCAGATCCCTCGCCTGTCTCGGCTCTCCCCTCTCAACTCTCAACTCTCAACTCTCATTCTTCTTTATTTTCTTCAATTTTGTTCGATTATACTCCTTATACGTATTTGGCTTCTTAATTGATTGGGGCTTTGACTTCTTCAAATTTAGGCTTCTTCAGATTAGAGCCTTTTCAAATTAGGGGTTCTTGATTTTGAATTCAATCCATTCGATTTCTTTACTTAAACTTTAGCTAATTGATTTCGCTTTTCGATTTTAGGACTTCTTCGGTTTGGGCTTTGGATTTGGGGCTTGTTGAGTGGATTTCGTGTTTCGATTTGAAGGTATTACTCCCTTTCGATATGAATGCGCACTGTTATATGTGTATATATTGTTATATGTATACTTTTGTATGATGTTTTGTGTATAAAAACCCCCTCTCTCTATTACTCTCTGTCTCTTTATGTATATGATAGACCATATCTGATGTTGATTCAATTTTTCACAAATAATTAGTCGATACGATTGGATATGATAACAGGCTTAACAACTTATGTTTCTTTTGTGGAAATATGTTAGGGTTTAAATGTGAATATTTAATATGACTGCTTATATTTGTTTGTGTTGTATTTGTTTATGGTTATGCTATATCTTGAATTTATTGTCATTTAACTGAATCTGAATTCAGTACATAAGTTTTATCTGATTATCTTAGCATTTTATTTACCATTCCTCATATCAGCATATATTATTATATTATATTTGTCTAACTGTAGGGTTCATATTGAAAACCCTGAGATGTAAAGTAATGAGTGTGCCTTCTCATATTTATTGCCAGGCTAATGCCATCATATCATACAACAACAGGCCAGCAACAGAGGCAGTACCTTACTTTGAGCAGGTAATATATGTTGTTTGTTAAACATGGTCTTGGCGACTCAGATCTTTATAGATATCAGTTACCTTCTTGGCTGATTTCGATATCTTTTATATCTTATTTCATTCAGTAAGCCATAATGGTTGTAGATTTTAGTGTGACAGTGAAAGCAGGACGGGGATAATCGTGCAAAGTTAAAAATGTAAAAATATTCTGTCAGTAGGTAGTGTACATCGGAAAGTCTTGCTTTATTAACAAATATATGTACCAAGTTGTAAACTTCAAAATTGAAAAAATGAAAGGTTAGCTTACCCACCTAGGACCAACCTTGTCTTTAATGGGCATAAAGATTTCATATTATATAATTTGATATTCTTTGGACGTCATTAGTAAAAATAAATTATATTTATAAAAATAAAAAATATGTCATACCAATGCCTACTGTTAGTGTTTGGTTGCTATTGGAGGTTCCGAGAAGGTTTCGTATTATGATATATGAACTTGTGAATGTTTCGTTATGTAGTGTGTTCGAGTCTGAGTTGGCTGGTGTGATAAGAATATATTTGAATTTGTTTGAAAGTGTTTATAGTGTGTACAACTGAAGGTTATATGAATTGAAGACATCTAATTTCCGATTTAATATAACTCTATATAACCAATCCTGATTTAAACTTTTAAGATTGCCTGATTGCCTGAAGAATATCTACAAATCCAAAAATTGGAAGATGGTAATTGCCTGATTGCCTGTTCTGTATAATGTTGCCTGTTCCGCTGTACGGTTCTGTTAATATTCTGTTATGTTGATAACATATAATGTTGTTAATTTAATGTTTTATAGTTGATCTTAAAGTTGGAATTTTATTTCAAAAGTTGGACATTGATGACTAAAGTCTAAAGGTACCGCCTCTGCTCTGTTGCAATTAACTATTATTCCAAATTCTGCATGTGCTCTGAATCTATGTTCTTCATGTGTATCATTTTCGTATGTATACTGAAACAAGATCTTGCTAAATTTACTCTGCGTAACTGATTGCATAGAGAATTGCTTCATTCTATATAAGCAGGTATGAATATCTTGGTAGTTTATTGATGTTCAGTATTATGATAAGACGTCTTCTATAGAATAAGAGTAAAATTGCTTCTATGGACCTTTGACTTTAGAAATATACTTAAATTAATCAACATCTTAACAGAGTGAATACCTTAATATGACAAGCCACTCCAGGAACTTTTCATTTGAACATATGGATATTCTAATGTAGTTTTGTAATGAGTATTCTGTCCCCAAGGATAATATGGAAAATTTTAAAGATGTTACTGCTTAAGATATTGTCTGTGAGGTACATTCAGAAAACTTATGCATGTTTGGTTTTTATGATGACAAGAATTGATGGATTTGAAATATATATACAGTCTTTATCCCTTTCAATTGTTGGTTTTTTCTTTTCTGCTTGTTATTTACATTTACGTCTTTCCTATTTTGTTAAAAGCTTAGACCTACGTGTTATATATTACTGACTGATTACCTCTGTTGTTTAACATGTATGATCTCTTCAAGCGTCTTTTCTGCTTTTTTGTGTATTGGTTTATTAATCAATTATTGCTAGTTACTTGTATGAGTTTTGATTTTCCGTGATTTTACAACCTCAAGGTGAGGCAGTTGTCGGTATGTGTATGTCAGGTTAGGTTATTAATATATTGATAGGTCTGCGGTGGAAAGCAATTTGATGTCATCTGCAAATGTTCCTGATGTTCTTCTGATGAATGGCAAAGGGCCATATGGGAATGGGAATGTGAATTCAAAAAGTTCTGAGTTATTCACCGTAACAAAAGGTAAATCGTTAATGTCAAGATAAGTAATGTTTTCATAAACACATGAAATAAGGTGAAGTTTGTTAAGTCCTGCCAATTTACATCTTTCATGACCTTGTACTATGCAAAATACAAAAAAAAGAATGTTAAAGAATCAACACAGATAAATAATTTGGAATTGTGCAAACGTTATACAGGTTTGGAGACGGAGAATGGACATCAGACTTGCGTAGCACCTACAATCTCTTTGATCCGGTTGTTCGTTCTACAGTTCAAGTGTATCCAGGAGGATGGACTGCAATTTATACATTCCTAGACAATCCTGGAATGTGGAACTTAAGATCACAACACATGAAGCACTGGTACATGGGTGCAGTTCGGAGATGCCGCCAAGAGTGGAAAAAAGAAATGACTATTAGAATTTTTATTTATCATCTTTGTAATAGAAAATATTTATTTTTGTCAAATGTGATGATATTGGGGTGATACTTATGACTTTGGAAGATAACCATTTTTGGATGATTAGGATATTTAATTTGAGATGCATAATATGTATGTGCAATTTTTTTCAATTTTTTTTCTGGAAAAGATGTTACATTAGCTAATAGAAATGTTACATTAGCCAACAAAATTAGCTCAAACAGTGGGCCCCACTTTTTTTAAAAAAAATTAGGCCTCTAAGGTAACATATATATTAAGTTGCCGTAGACCTCACTTTTGTTACTATAGCAAGCTACGGTAACATAAAACTGCATGTTACCTTAGGGATCAAAGATGTTACCTTAGACACCTAAGGCAACATGCTGAGAGCTATCATCAGAAAAATGTTACCTTAGCTACTTTATGGGCCTAAGGTAACATAAAATGTACCTGCTGTAACATTTTTTTTGTGTTACCATAGGCTGTTTATGGCGTAGTGACCTCTGCATGGGCACTCAGCAGCTCCTCATCTTTCTTCTTCAGCTGTTCCTCAAGCTGGTGGATATGTAAGCTTCTCTTCTAGGACTCAGTTTCAAATCCCTTGGCCTTCTCCTTCCAAGCTTTAGATTGATAAATCAGGCTTTGGAAATGAACACTGGCCTGCATTTAGAAGCAGAGTTTTAGTAATGAAAACAGTGGAGTGTTTGAAATAAGAAACTAGTAGGATTGAAGGCTTACCGCAGCAAGGGCCTGAGAGCCAAGTGCTTCAGACTCGCCAATGCCTCCGTTGAGAACTAAGTCCTTGTAATCAGGAGGGGTGATTGAGTTCATCGACCAATCCATAGCATGCTTCGTAGAGCCCACTACAGAATCTCGCTTCCTGAATCCCCAAGATGGCCTAAACACAGCAGATTGAACATTGACTTGAGAGCTACCCTCCAAGTCAGCTATGTCACCAAACTTAAGGTTCCCTTTCTGAACCTTGTGTGGGCGTAAGAATGAGGGCTCAACTCCTTTTTCTCGAGGATCTGCATTCCTCTTTGCCCGAGCCATCCTGGAAGTCTCGTCATCAAGATCAGGAGAAGCCTCCACAAGCATCTTTGCCACTGCATTAACAAGAATAAAGATACAACTGAATAAGCCAAGTATGAAAATATAAAAAACAAAGAAAGGAAAGAAAGTTACCCTGTTCAGAAACTGATGAGAGGCCTACTGCCCTCAGAGATTCTTCATTTATGAGGCTCTGGCAGGTTATAGACATACCATCACCTTTGGTCAGGGTGTCAAAGGCGGCTTGATCCTCTGTACTAAGGGTGATCCCCTTAGCCTTTCCATCCGAAACTTTGGAAAAAGTCTTTCTAAAAAGGGTGCCCCAGTCACCACCCTCCCACTCAAGATAGGCAAACTCTTTTTTCCAACCAGGGTTGTTATCTGGCACTGATTTACCATTGAAAATAGGGGGGACTTTGGGGCGAAGTTTGATGTATACCCAGCCATTATGCAAAATTGGGCTGTTATAGATTTGAAAAATTTTGCGAAAAAGGGCCACAGATAAAGGCAGATTTTGCCTTAGGCATAAAACCATAAAACAAAGAATTATTCTCCATGCATTTGGAGGTAATTGGCAAGGGCTGCATTGGATATCAGCTAAAAGACGTGGGATAAACTCATGAAAAGGAAAACGGAGCCCTGCTACTAGGCACTCCCTATAAATACACAAGGCATTGGGCCTCCAATGACAAGGCCTGTCACCTGGCCCAGCTGGAACGAGTTTATAAGGTTTTCTAATCTTAAATAACTTATTATACCTAGCAATTTCCTCAGCATCATGATACGTATTACAGCAGTCATATGCATCTAACTCGGTTAGGCTAGGGTAGTCATCTGCTCGCTCATTTAACATATCTAATAACGATGTGTAAGGAGAGCGAATGGTGATAGTACCTTTGGAAGAAGCAGAGTTCATCTTCATGAGTCGAGCTTGAGCTTTGTCCGCCATTGAAGAGAGCTTAAAAACTTTGACTGAAAACGGAGAAGACAATCGGAGAAGAAGGCCTGAGGTTGCCTGAAAACTTCAACGGAAACTCGAGAGAAAATTGCTAGCTAAAGTAAAAGCTTACAAATGAAAGTGAGAAGTGAAAGTGAGAAGTGAGAAATGAACTCTCAACTCTCACTCTTTTATAGAAATAATTAGCCGGTTGACATGCTTGTAAACGGTAAAAAAAACTTACAGTGACCGGTCAAAATGGTATAATTGACCTGTTGAAGGCCCGTAAAATCGGCCCAATTTATTTAAGCCCAATTCTGGAAGGTTCTACAGAAAATATCTGGGATATTTTACAAAAATATCTGAGATATTTAGTAGAAAAAAATCAAAGATATTTTGCAAAGTAAAGATATTCTAAATGGTGGAAAACTCTCTAAGTGGGCTAGGTCAAAATTCGTTTAGGCCCATAAAGCCCAATAAAATAAGAGGCCCGTTAAAGTTGGCCCTTAAGCCAAGGAGGCCCTTAATTCGATCAGAATCCTGGTCGAAATGATCAAGAATTCTGATCGAAAATGTGTTCGACCAAAAGAGTTTTTGATGCTTAATTCGATCAGAATCCTGGTCGAAATGATCAAGAATTCTGATCGAAAATGTGTTCGACCAAAAGAGTTTTTTATGCTTAATTCGATCAGAATCCTGGTCGAAATGATCAAGAATTCTGATCGAAAATGTGTTCGACCAAAAGAGTTTTTGATCCTTAATTCGATCAGAATCCTGGTCGAAATGATCAAGAATTCTGATCGAAAATGTGTTCGACCAAAAGAGTTTTTGATGCTTAATTCGATCAGAATCCTGGTCGAAATGATCAAGAATTCTGATCGAAAATGTGTTCGACCAAAAGAGTTTTTGATGCTTAATTCGATCAGAATCCTGGTCGAAATGACCAAGAATCCTGATCGAAAGTACCTTCGACGAGGAGGAACTTGGACCCTTAATTCGATCAAAATCCTGGTCGAAATGACCAGGAATCCTGGTCGAAAAAGGTTTCGAACATAACACATCTTGGCAAACTACTTCGACTAGAATCCTGGTCGAATCGGTCAGGAGTTCTGGTCAAAAAGTCTGTCGACCAGAATAGATTGAAGGCCTTATTTCGACCAGAATTCTGGTCGAATTCCTGGTCGAAATTCTGGTCGAAAATTTCTACAAAAATTGATTTTTTAACGACAAATCTTCATAGACATAGAGTTCTGATGAGAAAAATACCTGTGGGTACTATAAAGATCCTAAAATATAGGGTAAATACCAAGATATAAGGAATTTAAAGAGAACTCCTTGAAAAAATATACAAAAATTTTGTAACTAAAGTTATGGAATATAATCGCTTAACCTCGAACAAGGCCAATCATTGTAAATGTGTAGGTCACTCCACACTTTACAAAAGACGATACATGTGAAACACTAGTGTACAAATTTAAACCCTGACCCAAGTCTCGGAGAAGACCGTTTAAACTTCAAGGAAAACCTGATCAGTTTTCCTAGAAGTTGGGGGGCAAATGATATGGGTTAAAAGTAAGCCCTAAAAACACATTTAATGTGCCATTAATTAGACCTAGAATGGTCCAAACGTGGGGCCCACTAGATGGCCCAAAACCCTAGTTAAATGTTATTTTCGTAATTAATATTCATGGCTAATTAACAGCTGGGAAATATAAGTCAAATAAGGATATTATCTCTCCAAAGAGTAGCCTCCAAGGCACATAGTCGTACAAGGAAACAGACTCCTACAAGGAAGGAGTCTAGATCCTTCCTCAAGGTTGACTTGTCCACCAAGTCACCTAACCCTACCATAATTCTGAGGCTTCTCAGCCTATATAAAGGGTTAGACCCCTCAACCTAGAACTACGTTTTATTGGCTTGATTCTCTTCATACAGAGATACGTAGGCATTCTGTGAGGACCGTTTAAGTCTCGAACGCAGAAGCAGCCATTAAAGCACGAAGCTCACGAACCCTAGCATTAAAAAAACTCGAACCCTAACCGTAGCAATCGTAACCTAGTTTTTATTCCACAACAGACATTTTTGTAAAATTAGAAAATTTTTAATTAGCCATGCGGGCCTAATTTCAGACTTAGAGTATATTTTTAAATATTTCAGAAAAAGTTCCCTGAGATTAATCTCAGGATCCTTTTTCTCTATTAATAATAATAAAAATTTCATCAATATCTATCTGTCTATCTATTATATATATAATCGATTCATATTTATCTATTTTTCTAGAGCTCCTCTATTTTAAATAATTAAAATCAAACTTCCTTCTTTACGTCCTATTTTTTAGAAAAGAAGTCAAAATTTTCTTTTTTAATATTAACATTAACATCTTCAAAATTGAAAAGATAATCAAAACCTTATTTAAATTGAATAAGATATTTTAATAATTTAAATATTAAAACTTTTTTTTGGGTGACGGTGCCTATATATATCACCTAATTAAATGAGTCTCATCACTTTATCATGTCCGAGACTTCCGGTTTCAATTTTTTCCAGGTGTTGCGGATGAGGGACGAATGATGGTGGTGTTGATCAAGAATTTGCTGGAGGTGTGATTCCTCCAAACATAATGGTTGGGACATCGCTGGTGAGTTTGTTGATTAAAGTTTACTACTTACATTGTTTGGAGTCGTTGGTTGATAGGTGTAAAACTAAGATGCTTTACGATCATTATTCTAATACTTTAAATTTTATCACTATGTTTATAATCTTTTTTCTTACTTCTTTTTCCTTTTGTCTTGGTTGATTTTTTTTAGTTATTTATTATTATTATTTTGTATAATTTTCAAAGTACATAAATATGTATGTGTTCCAGTGAATTTTTTGTGATTTTCAAGTTGATTTTTTTGTTAGTTTTTAAGGTTTGAATTTACTGATTTAATATTTGCTTGCTTCATTTTATTTTTAAATCTATGATTTGTTATGATTTTAGTTACAATTATGTATTATTAGTAACCATTGGTTGTTATTTGATTTAGATTTTGTTTTTTTTAATCATCTTGGTATAAATACACGTGATCGTGAACCGAAATTAGGAATTTTTTTTCTATTCGAGAAGTAGAAGCACTTAAGAAACTTGGCACAAAAGGTTTGAACTTTTACCATTCTATCTTTATTTATTTATTATTAACTATTAATTTGTCGTTATTATCTTCTTATTATTCATAATCATAATATTTTAACGTCTCTTTCAGTTAATTCAATCAAATATGCTCTGTTATTTATATGTATTTATTACAACGGGTGTCGGCCTAAAAAAAAATGATACAAAATCGACGTAAAAAATAAATATATGGTTTTTTTGTTGTCTATATACATATTTAAATTTGTACAATATTGTTTCACTAATTTTTTTATTTCTTTCTTAAATTATCTATATATTTTGGAAAAAATTAAAAATATTACAAGACCGTCGAGAAACGTGTCTTATATGTATTTATTATAACGGGTGTCGGCCTAAGAAAATATATAAAGGAAAACCCCCAGGAACTCTAGAATCACTCAAATCCTATTTATTTATTTTTCTAGAGCTCCTCTATTTTTATTAATTAAAATCAAAACTTCCTTTTTAGGTACTATTTTTTAAATAAGAAATCAGAACTTCCTTTTTTAACATTAATATTAACATTATACAATAATTGAAATTGAAATCGGATTGAAATCAAATCAAAAACCTATATAAAGTAATTTAACCGCACAAAAATCATACGTTTGCATGCATGTCTCTATTTTGTGATTTTATTTTCAATTTTATCTTCCGTCTTAAAGTTTTATTATCAAGATTGTAAGATTTGTTATTCTTAATTTTGTGCTAATATTATTTTTATATATCTTTGAAATCGTGAGAATCATATTTTAATCTCAATCAATTATATATTTTGACACATAATACTTTTGCAATAACTAATACTCCGTATAATGTTTCTATCATTTTCTTGCAGGCTAAAGATTATACAAAATTACTGTCCAAACGTGATTGAGATCGGAAATGGTATGCTTATAATTTATTATTTCACTTTTTGTTTAAGTTTTTTATAACTTCTTTTTGGAAATCTTTGTGTAGTTTAACGTTAATGTCTACATATTTGATATAATATAAAATATTGTAATACTATAGTTTTCATGAAGAAAATATGGATTTGATCTTATTTAGCCTGCATTTGTTGCAATTTAATTGTATCAGTAGATATCGTATGACTTTTAACTAATAAATTATTTGATTTTCAAAAAACAAATATTACAATATTTGATATTGATATTTGCTCTCATTTAATATTTTTTTCCCCTGTTTTTAAACATTAGAGTATAAATATAGACCCTATTTTTTAGAAAGAAATCAAAACTTCCTTTTTAACATTAAGATTACCATATTCAGAATAGAAAAGGTTTTTTTGAATTTATAGGGAAGAATAATTCAAATTTACATATTCAAAAATGGGAAAAAAATTATATTCTTATATATATACAATACTTCTAACGATCAAATTTTATCATCATGTTTGTAACCCTTTTCTTGCTTCTGTTTGTCTTCGTCTATTATTTTAAGTTTTTTTTATTCATTCTTATTTTGTTTAATTCTCAATGTACATGTGTGTATGCCAATGGATTTTTGTAATTTTCAAGTTGTTTTTTTTTGGTTTTTAAGGTTTGAATTCACTAATTTAATATTCTTACTTTCTTCGTTTTATTTTTAAATTTAGGATTTTTTATAATTTTAGTTATAATCATGGTTTATTACTAACTTGGTTGTTAGGAAAGAAATGTTCTCCCAACACCTTCCTTCGCCACCTACCGGAAAACTCCGTTGACCAATCCTTTCCACCTTCATCTCCCACCCTCCATTCTCACGCTCTTTCTTTTCTTGACCATCTCCTTCTCCTCTTTTCAATCATTCTGTTTTTGCCTTCGATCTGTTAAATTGCTTGCTCGATGGGCTCTCGTAATTTGGGGATCTCGACATCTATGCCATCAGATGAGTTTGCAGTTCTTAATGGACACAGCTATGCAGTTCATGTGAATCATATGCTGCCTCTCCTGCATTTTGAGGCGGATAATGAGTCCATAAACACAAATTTTGGTAATCCAGATGGTAAGTTTGCTCACCTCTCTCTTTCCTTAGAGCAGCTACAAAATACTAATGTTCAAAATGGAGTCTTAAAAATGCCTGAAAACACCCATAAGGAAACCTTAAATGTACCCAAAAAAACTGACAGTTGGAGCTCAATTGTTAATAAATCTGTTGTTGATTCAACCCCTTGTTTGGATAATGAGGATACCATCATCACTTATAATGAAGATGGAACGGCTGTTGTCAAATTTTCTAGAGAATATATGGTCAATGCTCAGAAAAAATGGGATAATAGTATTATTGGACACTTCATTGGGGGAGGTTTTGCTTTTAAATTTGTTCGAGAACAAGCTCATCGAATATGGAGGAATAAGGGCTTGACAGGGGTCTTCTATAGCTCTAAGGGATATTATACATTCCGATTTGGCACAAAGGAAGAAAGAAATGTGGCCTTGAATCTAAATACGGTGCAAATAGGAGGGAAAACTCTCTATCTAATGCCATGGATGGAGGGTTCGAAATTCAAGAGGAATGTGGTTGCAAAGGTTCCTTGTTGGATCCGATTAGTGGATGTGCCTTACTCTCACTGGTCTAAAAATAGTCTCTCTGCAATCGCTCGTTCGGTTGGAAGACCATTGAAATTTGATGATGCCACGGGTAAATTTGAACCCCTGAAATACGCAAATATCCAAGTGGAATTGGTTTATTCTGCTCCAAGGCCTGACTACGTATGGGTTACAGTGATCAATGCGGATGGTGTTGAGGAACAAGAAAGGGTCGAGATTCAATATCCTCAATTACCTTACTCTTGTAGTATATGTAAGGCTTTTGGTCATTCTCTAGCAAGGTGTTTCAATAACCCGGAACGAGTAATCAAAAAACAAAAAGGGCCTCATAATGATACTCAAGGCCAGCAAAATGCTACTGAAAAAGAAGATTATTTACGAAATTTGGAAATGGTTCCATACACCATTGGCAAGTTCTGTGGCTGTGATGTTGTTATGGACGAGGACGAAATCATTAACGAAATTCAAAAAGAGAATGACAACTTGGAGGAGGGTGAATGTCAAAGTCTTGGAAAAGATGATAATTTAGAGGAATTTGACCGGTTGCCACCATTAGCAAGCTGCTCCACTGATCTGCTTATGTGGAGAAATTCCACAGAGTTCAATACAACCCAGGAAATGCACCTTGCTCAGTGCAGTATAGTTCAAGAAGCAGAACCTCTTGTCACTCACAATGGTTTCCAAGCACTGGCAGAGATATCAGATAACCTTGCTCTGCCTATATCGTCCTCACCAGAGAAGAGAAGGAATAAAAATAAATCTCCAGCTCGAAAAGGAGATAATGAGTCAATATCGCTAATTGTGGAAATTGGTCCTACTTCAAGCGGTCCTTTGAGTTCGGGCAGAGCAGCCATTGACGATGCAGGTTTCACTAAAGTCACAAAAAATCAAAACAGAAAAAGCTCCAGGTTGGCAGGTACGCCAACAATCCTAAACCGTTTGTTATGAATTTCGCAAGTGTTAAACCAGTCCTTATTCACTAACATACGATCTAATCGTTTCTGAATAAGTGACGCTTGTTTGTTCGTCCAGGTGTACAGTGACCCAATTGTTTTAATGTGTCCCAGAGCTGAGTTAGAGACACAATCAAGGAAAGATTGCATGCCAGTATTCCATTGTTCACGGCCTCCTTTCACTTCGTTTAAAGCGAGGATGCAGTTGAAGTCTCCTTTAATACACCAAGGCATTTTAATATTGTGACTCATATTCTCAATATCTCTCCATAAAGACTCCCTTTCGTGTGGTTTGTTCAGGGCATAGACAAAAGTAACACAAAACGTGATTTGCTTTTCCAAAAAAGTAACAAAGCAAGTAATATGCTGAGAGGATTTTATATGAGCATGAACCGACCAAATTGAAGGATCCCAGCCAACCCAAACACGACCATAGTCATGATTTTCATAGTTGTAAATCCATTTCCATTTTTTGTTAATACATCTTGAAATATGGTTAGAATTCTGAATCCTAACTTTCGTTTCCACTAAGCTCATGAGAGAGATCTGATTTGTAGAGACATATGATGTAGCCTATTTGTATTTCGAGGATACAACTCAACTTAAACAAGATTGTAGTAGTAAATAGTATATAGACTGTCACAAGGAATTTCAAATTGTAATATCTGTCAGAAGAAAAAAATCAAGGTCAATCTACAGACTTGAAGAATTACTACATTGAAAGAAGCTCAGACATCTGATCAAGCCTCAGTGGAATATTCGTTAAGAAGTGGATTCGTTTAAAGTGATAGAGATTTCAAGGTGACAGATACAGTACAGAAGATTAAAGAGAGAGAGGAGAAAACAAAATGAACCAGATTTTAAAGTCAATATATGAAGAACAGTCATTGCGGTTAGTCACTCATGAACCAGACAGTACATCGAGTGTCAACATTAAACAGTGGTTGTTCGTCATTAACTTCAGTGGTTCAAGCTATCAAGACTGGTATGAGAGAAAATCATTGTGCAAGCAACAGAAGGGTTAAATTATTTGATCACAAGGATTTTATTGTCAAGTGGACTGGCTACGAGGAAAAAGAATTATCATAAAGAAATTCTAAGTGATATATTCTTAAATCTGGAATCCCGGTTGGAATTGATATATTTTTTGTTAAGCAAAAGGATTCCAGTTCCAGACGCTCAGGTAACCGCAGCTTACAGTTTAAGGATTTATTTATATTAATAAATATTTTATTTATTTGGAAAATTATATTTATAAATATCTAATAATATTAGATATTTATTTTTATAATTTCTGGATTTAAATAATTATTTATTAATTAAAGATTATAAGTTGTGCGGGTTAAAAAGCTTTTCTACGGAGCCCCGATTACATTTGAATTGTTAGCAGGTCAGTTTATTAAATTGTCAAATGCAAGAATTGAAAAAGAATGTGTCGAGTCGTTGGTTTGATTCAGCAAAAGAATGAAACAAGTTGATTCAGCAAAAGAATGAAACAAGTTGATCTATTAAACAAAGAATTTGTACGAATTGTAAACAAAGAAATGGATCAAGTTGGTTTGCTGAATCAAACCAACGACTCGACACATTCTTTTTCAATTCTTGCATTTGACAATTTAATAGGGGGCTTATGGATCATTGTCCCCTGGTTTGCTTCGTTCCTATGCATCTTGAAAGGGTCTCTAAACCTTTTCAATTTAATAATTACTTGACTGAGATTGATGGATTTCTGCCTACTGTCTCTAGAGTTTGGGAAAATCAATGGTACGGAGATCCTATGGGAATTTTGGTTAGAAAGTTGAAAGAAGTCAAAAGCGCATTGGTGATTCTAAATAAGAATCATGGTAATTTGAGTAACAATGTCTCTGTTGTTCGTAATGCTTTGTCTGGAGTTCAAGATCTGCTGGCTAATGATGGAGATAACCCTGCTCTACTCATCTTGGAAAATCAAGAATGCCAAAAGCTTAAGACTGCCTTGCTAGAAGAAGAACGTTTCCTTCTTCAAAAATCGAGGACCAGGTGGCTAACGTGCGGGGATGGCAATAATTCTTACTTCTTCAACAGGATTAAGGCCAACTGGAATGTCAATAAAATCTTGGCTATTGAAAATGAAGATGGGATCTTGGTTTCAGGTCATAAAAATGTTTCTCAAGCGGCCGTTAACTTCTTTACATCCACTTTGGGTACTCACTCGGAGCTGGAACCGTGTGACTTCGATCGTCTTGATTTTAAGCAAATCACTTCTGCTCAGGCCATTTCCCTTGAAGCTCCTGTTACTGACGAATTAATCTTGGCTACTCTTAAGGTTATGAAAAGAAATAAGTCTCCGGGGCCGGATGGCTTCACGGTGGAGTTTTTCCTGGCTACTTGGAATATTGTGGGAAACACTTTCTGTGAGGCTGTAAAAAGCTTTTTCACAAATGATTCTCTGCATAAATCATTAAATGCCACAAGTATTGCTCTTATTCCAAAGGTACCCACTCCTTCCAATATGCGTGAATTTCGCCCTATTTCTTTATGCTCCATTCCTTACAAGTGTATTGCTAAGATAATTGCTTCGCGTTTAAAACTGGTTATGCCAAATATTATTGACATCTCTCAGTCAGCTTTTATTCCGGGAAGGAGTATCTCAGACAATATTCTAATGGCACAAGAATTATTCAGAGGTTATCATCGTGACTCGGGTACATCTAAGTGTGCTCTGAAATTAGACCTCCACAAAGCTTTTGATTCAATTCAGTGGGATTTTATCATGGGTGCCCTTCAGAAATTAAATTTTCCGGGAAAATTTTTAAAGTGGATTTACTTATGCATATCTACTCCATCATATTCAGTTAAGGTTAATGGATCTCTGTGTGGTTTTTTTGAGGGAAGGAAAGGGCTCCGTCAAGGGGACCCTATTTCTCCATATCTCTTTGCAGTTGCTATGAATGTCTTGTCCTCTATGCTTGCCCAGACTCCGACAAACTTCAAATTCCACTGGAAATGTATAGAGATGAAGCTTACCCATCTTTTCTATGCTGATGATGTCCTGCTGTTTTCTAATGGAGATATTGCTTCCCTCACGCACCTTATGGACTGTGTTTCGCATTTTTCGAATGCTAGCGGGTTAAGCCCAAGCATTGGTAAAAGTTCTGCCTACTTCGGAAACTGTACAGAAGAATTTACTAGCTGGTTTGACACTACCTACGGTATTGCTCATGGACAGTTACCTGTCCGTTTTTTAGGGGTCCCTCTTATTTCAACGATGCTGCGACATATCGACTGTATGCCTCTGCTGGATAAAATAACTGCTAGGATTGGTTGTTGGACATCTGCTCTACTTTCCCTGGCTGGTAGAGTACAACTTATTAAGTCAGTTTTATACGCTATTCAAGCGTATTGGACCAACCATTTCCTTCTTCCTGCATCAGTGCACTGTAAGCTTCAATCATTATTCACGAGATTTATGTGGAAAGGGGATGTGAATACAAAAGGGGGTGCTAAGATCAGTTGGGATTCTATTTGTTTACCGTATGCAGAGGGTGACCTAGACTTCAAATACACTAAAGAGTGGAACCAAGCTCAGATCATGTCTCATCTATGCAAAATTGTGTGCAAAAACAAGGGTTTATGGGCTACATGGGTTAATAAAACTGTTTTAAAGAGAAAACATTTTTGGGTTATGAAAATGCCGAACGATTGCTCTTGGATTTTCAGAAATATCCTCAGGCTTCGTTCCGTAGCACGACAGTTCCTTTCATTCAAAATTGGAAATGGTCTTGGGATATCAATTTGGTTTGACCCCTGGTGGCATAATATTTGCCTGGCTAGTAATAAGCATGATCGTATTATTGCTCAATCTGGAATCTCAAGTGAGGATAATGTGCATTCTCTTATTTCTACAGGTTCTTGGCATCTTCCTCGTCCATTACACAGAATCCATCACATTCATCCGGGTTTCCAGCATTGGCTCCAAAACTTCGACTTCCCGAACTTTGATCTCAGCTCTGCAGATGTAATCCTCTGGGATGGGATACCGCTCCACAAGGTCAAGGCTAGAAATATTTGGAACTCTATTAGATCTTCTTCTCCACAAGTTGTTTGGCACAAGTTTGTGTGGCATAGGTTTCGAATAATACGGTATGCTCATCTGGAATGGATATTATGCCATGGCCGCCTTCCAACTCTTCACAGACTAGCTTCGTTTGGCCTTGATGTGTTGCAGCTATGTCATTTATGCGTGGGAGGGATTGAAACAGATTCTCATTTGTTCATTACCTGTCATTACAGTAGCTTCATCCTAAACAAGTTAGCTGGCCTTATTAGTTTCGGCTATGTGGGGGCGAATTGGGTGGAGGTTATCCTTTCACTGGGCAACATCTCTAATCACATTCACAGGGACATTGCTCTCCTAACAGTTCAGACCTTTGCGTACCATATATGGTGGGAAAGAAATTCGAGATTGCATGATAAAGGGGCCCTTGGTCCGAATAGGATTATTCAGAGCATCATGGTGGATATCAAGGCGAAGCTCCACAACACGGAATGGTTCAACAAACATGCTAATTTAGAGTTATATAGGTGGATTCTTATTTGATTTTCCTGTGGTTTATTTCCTTTTTATTCGTTCTATCTGCAATCTATTATTATGGTAGATTGCTTATAGATAGTTTCTCTCTTTGCTTTAGCATAGAGCAAGGGTAAACCCCTGTAATTCTTTTTCTCTTTTAATATATTATCAATTTAGCAAAAAAAAAAAAAAAAAACTTGGTTGTTCATTACTTTGATGTTTGTATTGTTTTGTTAGTGATCTTGATACAAAAACACCTGATCGTGTGAACAAAAATTAAGAAAACTTTCTTTGTTTCAGAAGTAGAAGCACTTGAGAAACTTGCAATTTCTCTCCTAAATTATTTTGAAAAAATTTAAAATATAATACAAGGCCGTCGCGAAACGCGACTTATATGTTTTTATTACAACGGGTGTCGGCCTAAGAAAATTTGATACAAAATCGACATAAAAAATAAGTATATAGTTTATTTATTTATTTATCTATATATATTAAAATTTGTACATTATTGTGTTAATTAATTTATTTATAGAATTTTTTTTTTCAATTTGTTTTAAATTATTTTTAAAAAAATTAAAATATTATTGTGCCGTCGCGAAACGCGGCTTATATGTTTTTTAATATCACGGGTGTCGGCCTAAGAAAATGTGATTAAAAAATTGACATAAAAAACATATAGTTTATTTAGTTGTGTATATATATATTAAAGTTTGTACAATATTGTGTTCATTAATTTATTTATAGAAATTTTATATTCAATTTCTTTCTTAAATTTATATTTTGATTTTTAAAAAATATATTACAAGGCCGCCGCGAAGCGCGGCTTAGTCAAACTAGTTATTATTTTATTATATATATAAAGGAGAACCCATAGGAGCTCCAGAATCGCTCGAATCCTATTTATCTATTTTTCTAGAGCTCCTCTATTTTAAATAAATAAAATTAAAACTTCTTTTTTAGGCCCTATTTTTTTTAAAAGAAATCAAAACTACCTTTTTTAACATTAACATTAACATATTCAATAGAGAAAAGGTTTTCTAATTTGTAGAGGAGAATAAATCAAATTTATATATTCGAAATACAAAAAAAATTATATCTTTATCTTTATATACTATATAAATGAGAATCCGGGTAAATAAACATTAACATAAACATTTTCAAAATAGAAAAGGTTTTCGAATTTGTAGGAAAGAATATGTTAAATTTACATATTCGAAATAGAAAAAAAAAATTATTCTTATATAAACAGAATGCCTCAAAACAATATGTTTACGAAAAGTTTAGTTTAACTTGCAGGTTTTGGTCAGTAACGAGTGTATTCAATCAACTGGGATTAGACTCTTTTAAAGGTACAAATTACTATTGTTTGTTATATTGATGAGGTTGCTGTATTGATTTCGTTTATGTCCACTACTCCGCTCAATAAGTTTAACTTGCAGGTTCATATTTGTTGGTTACATTTTTCGTTTGATGTTGCATGTATTTTCAAAAGTTTTGAACTTTTACCATTCCCTTTTTAGTGATTTATTGTTAATTGTTAATTTGTCATTATTATCTTTTCATTGTTCTTGATCATAATTTTCAACATCTTCTCTTAATTAATTCAATCAAATCTTCTTTTTTATTTATATGTATTTATTACAACGGGTGTCGGCCTAAAAAAATGTGACATAAAATTGACGTAAAAAATAAGTACATAGTTTATTTTATTGTATATATATATATATATATATATATAAATTAAAATTTGTATAATATTGTGTTCACTAATTTACTTATATATATTTTCTTTTTGTTTTCTTTCTTAAATAGTCTATATTTTGAATAAAATAAAAAAATATTACAAGGTAGTCGCGAAACGCGGCTTATATATGTATTTATTACAACGGACGTCGCCTTAAGTAAACGTGATACAAAATCGACTTAAAAAATAAGTATATAGTTTATTTAGTTGTCTATATATATTAAAATTTGTACAATATTGTGTTCATTAATTTATTTATAGATATTTTCTTTTCGATTTTTTTAAATTTATATTTGAATTAAAAAAAAATATATTACAAGGTCGCCGCAAAACGAACATGATACAGAATCGACATAAAAAAGTATATAGTTTATTTAATTGTCTATATATATTAAATTTGTACAATATTGTGTTCATTAATTTATTTATAGATAGTTTCTTTTCGTTTTCTTTCTTAAATTTATATTTTGATTTTTTCAAAAAAATATTAGAAGGCCGCCGCGAAGCGCGGCTTAGTCAACTATTTATTTATTATATATATAAAGGAAATTCCCCGGGAGTTTGGTGGAGTTTTAGAATCGCTCGGATCCTATTTATCTATTTTTCTAGAGCTCCTTAATTTTAAATAAATAAAAAAAAACTTCCTTCTTTAGACCTTATTTTATAGAAAAGAAATCAGAACTTCCTTTTTTAACATTAATATTAACATATTCGAAATAGAAAAGGTTTTCGAATTTGTAGGAGAAAAGAACATAAATTTACATATTTAAAATAGAAAAAAAAATTATATTCTTTTATATAATTTTATTTTATTGAATTTAATATTGAATCTTTAATTGATCTTCGTAAACACATAACAAAATATTGTTTAAAAATTCAATAAAATATCTTTTACTTATAAGATATTTTAAAAAAAATGTATTTCGTACATAATTTGAAATTTAAATTGTATGACATAAATGAAAATTTTATAAAAGTTAAAGAATGTAAACCATGTATAAATGGGATACAATCATTATCATTAATACCTTATATATAATAAGCATAAGGGAGATCTTATCCAAATTTTTGGTCGTCGTCACTATACTATCAAAATCATATGATCCGTTGGATTAAAAATAGACACTAAAAAGAAAATTATAATCTAAAAAGGAATCAAGATTAGATCGCATTAAAAAGAAAATTATAATCTGAAAAGGATATAATTAGAAAATGTTGCATTTGAAGTGAATTTTAAAAAGAAAAATTATATTCTAAAAAGGATATAATTAGAAAGGGTTGTATTAAAATTGAATTTTTAAAAGTAAATTATAATCTGAAAAGGATATAATTAAAAAAGGTTAAATTAGAATTATATTTTATTTATTTTTTATTAGTATTTAAAAAAATCATATCTACTACTCTTTGGGATTTATCTTGAGATCCCTTTCTGGATTTGGGTGATTTTACAATCCACGCGAAACTCATAAAATTATTTTTAATTTAGTAATGATATAATAATTATTATTCAAATTGAAAAACTTAGAATCTCAAGAAAAAATATGATTACGAGTTTTTACATTAATCCTATTTAACGTAGAATTCCTACATTGATAATGATATTCAATGTATAAAACCTAATTATATATGATTTAAATCATTGACATATATATATTCGTATTACAATATAAATACACTTTTTAGTTTATAACATATTAAAATTTAAATATTTTTTATACTAGATCCAACGGTTTTCATCTATTTATTTTAAGATATTTGTCGTATAGAGGTCCAGACTACCGATTATCAAAGTTTTGGACAAAATCCCTCTTACACTTATTATTAAAATTGTATTTGGTTGTTAGTAAAACCATCTTCAAATAATTATAAGGGTATTTTGATAATCAAAACGAATTATAAATAGAATTCATAAATCAAATAAAATTAGTATTTGGCTTCAAGACAGTCTGGTGGTATTGGTGGTATTATTTCCTTTTGGGACCCCACTTTCATCTCAATATCCAGTATGCGCTCTGGTAGATACTGATTGGGTCTTAGAGGTAGTTTTGTCCCAAATGGTAAGAGCCTTTATGTTATCATTGTCTATGCACCTCAGGAGATTAGTGAAAAAGTGGAGCTGTGGAATAGGATTAGTATTTGGCTTCAAGACAGTCCGGAGGAGCTAGTATGTGTTCTAGCCTTCTAGGTGATTTTAATTGTGTCAGATCCAGTTCAGAGAGAGTAAATTGCCTATATAGGGAGTCCGATTCTGTGGCGTTTAATGATTTCATCATTAGCAATGAACTGCTTGATATCAAATTTTTGAATTCTAATTTTTCTTGGTGTGGTAGAGTGATAAGTGGATTTATATCCACTCGGAGCGTTTCATATCGGCTTAAATTGATTGTTTTGGACTCAAATTTGTGTAGTTTTGATGTGTTTTGCTTAGTTGTGCAGATTTACGAGAATGTTGATTAAGGTTGATGCTTCTATCGTTTTTGGAGATTAAATTGATTAAAATTCGGATTTTCCGGGAAGGCTGCGCAGTCTACACTGTTTTGGCCATATCTGGAGTTCTAAAAGTCCGTTTGAGGCCCATAAGCAGTCCACGCGAAGCTAACGAGATTCTCTATCATTCTAAAGTGGTCCAGAGGTCCAATTACGATTGGAAAGTTCCAGAATATCTGAAGAAAAGTCAGCCACGAATTTTCCTTAAAAACAGACTCAGTTTAGGAAATGTATTTTGCAGAAATTCTATTATAATTCTGTTTTGGTATTTTCTTGCTGGGCAAGACTTCAAGAGGCTATATAAACACATCTTGGGACACATTATTAGGGATGTAATATTAGATCAGATAATATAGTTTAGAGTAGATTAGTATTTTTAGTTGGAGATGTAGAGAAACACCATGACTCTTCTTTTGGGTGACAACATTGAAGATGGAAGGTTTTGTTCTCTTAATCTTTTCTTTGTTCTTATTAGTTTAATTATGTTTTCTTGTTTTACTAGTTGTTTTACTTGTTTAATTATTAGCGAGTAGTTATTTCTAGGGCTTAAAGGGAAGCCATGTTTGCACTAATATTGGCATGATTTTCATAGTGATTTGATTTGTTATGGTTAATTCTGATTGATATGTTTTAATCGTTAATTTGTGTAATCGGCCGATATCATGGATTAATTATATGCAAATAGGGGTATGGATCGAGAGATTTACTTACTAGAGGCACACATACGATTAGCAGAATTGAATTTGAGTGCGGAAGCAGCATTGGATTTCTAAGAGCGTTAATGCCTGGAAGAGATTAACTTGACTCTAATTACCTGATTGATTGAATTACTAAAAGTGGTAAATTGTGTTGAATGTTTCGAGAGTGTTAATGTTTGGAAGAGATTAACATACTCTAGTTATAGGATCACATTGATTGCTTTAGCTTAAGAGCCAATTGTGTAAGCATGGTGGACCTGATTTTCCTAGGTTTTAAATAATTTGTTTATCATCTGTTTAATTAGTGTTAATCTTGTTTAATTAGTTAGTTAATATTCTCCAATAATCGTTTGTCCCTGAAACAATTAGCGATAACTGAAAAGGAATTAGTAGAACCTGTCTCCTTGTGGATTCGACCCGCTTGCCATCTGTACTAGAAATAGACACCGTGCGCTTGCGGTTAGGTATAATTTGACACATCAAGTTTTTGGCGCCGCTGCCGAGGAGACAGCGAGTTTCTATTGATTTTAATTTAGTTGTTTAGATTGTTTCCATTGTCTCATTGGAACTTTTGTTCCAATTGAGGCAGATTTTACGTTTTCTTGGCTTTGTTGAGAGTTTACAGGTTTGCAATGGGTGAAGTTGATACTTTTGCACAAGGAGTTGCACTCTTATCTTCCCTAGTAGAGGCACATACTCGAGAAATTGCCTCATTCAGCCCTACAGAGCCCACTATACGTCCAATGAGTATCAATGAGATGTCACAAGTGGCCCCTAAAACTTACAACTTCTGTCAAGTTTGTGGTATTCAAGGTCACTATGGTTATGAGTGCTCTTACAATTTCTATAATTCTCAGAATGCTCAGTGTGGACAAATGAATTCTTTTGAAGAAGGATATGGGTACAATCAGTATTCAAACACGTTTGATCAAGAATGAGTGAATCAACCAGATTTCTACTACCAGGACAATGGTGCTCAAAATTTTTCATATCATAATCAGCAACAGTTTGAGCAACAATATTATCAGTCATATGAGCAGCCGCCACAGCAAGAATATCAATATCCTCCTCTACAAGAAGATCTACATGTTTCTCAACCCAGCGTAGATGTGCAAGCTGATCAGACAAATGAGATGTGGGATATCTTGAATAAACTGCTAAAGAGTTATGAAGAACAAGCCGAGGCGATCAAAGAATTAGAAACTCAAAGTTTGGCGATTGAATCTCAAATTGCACAGTTGACTAACTCTTCTACTACAGGGCAGCTCGACTATTTACCATCATCATCTATCCGATCCGAAGAGGACCTGATTTCTATCAATCTCACAAGCGATCAGGAATATGATAGTTTCTCCATGTATGTTGATGATGAGGCCATTGATAAAGAGAAGGAGTATGCCACCGATGACAAGATCAATGATGTTGCTGCTACCAAGGACAATGTGACTGATGATGAGGTTGTTGGGACAATCGGATCGTGGCCCTGCGATTTTTTATACAATAATTAAACGAGTACGAATACAAAAGTCACCTTGTTAACGGTTGATTCCACGCTCTTCTATTGTATTCCCAAATTCCCTTGAGCGAAGTGTGGCCTTCGTCTTCTCAAGTTAACCTCTCTTCTTGCTCCTAGGTGGCTACAAATTTTTTCTAGACCCAACCCTAGCAAGAAGAGAATAAGAATATATATAGGGCTACAATAGGGATCATGGATAATTAGGTTGGGCCTTCTAATTACATCTTGGGCCTAGCCCAATGTAATTAAATATTAATTCAATCCACTAAAGAATTAATATTTGCACTACCTTTCCTAATACCGCAACTTAATTATTTAATTGGGTTCCAATATTATTTGCTTATTAAATTCCCCATGTTTAAAATATCGCATGTCCATTAATTAAATAAATTACTGATAATTCATTTAATTAATATCTTTATCCTTGATTATCCACTCAACCTTTATTTAATTATGCCGGAATAAATCCACCTGCAAGGTTTCACATAATTAAATCTTTTTGAGCTTTCAAGGGGACATCATTAACCCGAATATTATCAGGACATGGATTCCTTCTATAAATAATATTCACCATGTATATAATTCCATCACCCAAAATATAATGATATAATTCAAAAGAATTATTTCATATATAAATCAAAGCATGTAAATAATATACACGTGTCAATTACTATATCCGGATTAAGAACCTAAGCATTAATAATAACATAGAATCTTAGTTCTCCTTCTTAATCAGTATAAGGGAACAATTCTAAATTTGATCCTGTTCAATATACACAAAGTATACTAGTATTATTTATTAGTCAATATAAACTAATCTAAATAATACTACAGCCATACCAGTGGATTGTCCAACACCACCTGTGATGTGAACCTTATTATATTATATAAACCGTATTTAACAATCTAATATTCTGTATCCCATTTGATACTAGATTGTCCATAATATATAATATTAGACAGCATGTAAACATTTAAATGATTCTCAATAAAACCGGACCAGAAATAAATGTATATACTTAAAATAAATATTTTCAGTATACACTAACAATCTCCCACTTATACTCAAAATATTCTACGAGTATATCAGTGTTTATTTAATCCACTATTACATTGAAAACTATGTGTCCATCCATCTGACTCCTATCGCTTCCACATGCCTGTCAAAAACCTTGGCTGGCAAGCTCTTCGTGAAAGGATCTGCCCGGTTGTCTTCTGATGATATGTGAGCCACAACTATATCTCCTCGCTTTACGATTTCACGTATGAGATGATACTTACGTTCAATATGTTTAGCTGCTTTGTGGTCTCGCGGTTCCTTTGAATTTGCCACAGCACCAGTGTTATCACAATACACTGTCAAGCTTCTAGGCAAATTAGGTACCACATCTAAGTCCAAAAGGAAGTTCCTGAACCATACAGCCTCCTTAGCAACCTCAGAGGCCGCTACATACTCGGCTTCCATGGTGGAGTCTGCAATGCATTTCTGCTTTACACTCCTCCATATAACGGCTCCACCTCCCAAAGTAAAAACATATCCCGAGGTTGATTTCCTCTTATCCCTATCTGATTGAAAATCTCAATCAGTATATCCCAAAGGAAATAGATCTGAGGCCTTGTAAATTAACATATACTCCTTAGTCCTTCTCAGGTACTTAAGTATAGTTTTTACTGCACTCCAATGTTCCTGACCTGGGTTCGACTGATATCTACTAACCATGCCTACAGCAAAGCAGATGTCAGGCCCCGTACATAACATATCATACATTAAGCTTCCACATGCCGAAGCATAAGGAACTGCTTTCATGCTCTCTATATCTTTAGGTGTCGAAGGACACTGCTTCTTAGATAGAGCAACTCCATGCTTAAAAGGTAGAAAACCTTTCTTGGAGTTCTACATGTTAAAACGAGCTAATACTTCATCAATGTAAGGCTCTTGAGATAAAGCCAACATCCTTTTCTTGCGATCCCAAGGATGTATGTCGCTTCACCTAAGTCCTTCATGTCAAATTGTTTGAACAACCATGCCTTTATTGATGACAACATCTTAACATTGTTTCCAATGAGTAAAATGTCATCTACATATAGTACTAGAAAAACCACTGCATTACCCTCACTTCTCTTATACACGCATGATTCGCTTGGACTTTGATCAAATCCATATGATTGGACTGCATGATCAAAACGAATATTCCAGTCCCTAGAAGCTTGTTTTAGTCCATAAATAGACCTCTTAAGCTTACATACTAGATGCTCTTGGCCTTCCTTAATGAATCCCTTTGGTTGCTGCATATAGATGGTTTCCTCAAGATTTCCATGAAGGAAAGCTGTCTTGACATCCATTTGCCAAATCTCATAATCGAGATGAGCTGCTATAGATAAAAGAGTCCGGATCGACTTAAGCATAACAACAGGCGAAAAGGTTTCCTCATAATCGATCCCTTCTTTCTGAGTATACCCTTTCGCAACAAGTCGTGCTTTCCAGGCTTTCACCTTTTTATCAAATCCTCTTTTCTTCTTGTAGATCCACCAACATCCAATGGGTTTTACACCTTTGGATGGTTCCACGAGCTCCCAAACTTGATTGGAATACATAGATTCCATCTCAGATTCCATTGCCTTTTTCCAAAGATCTGCATCTTTATCTAGAATTGCCTCTTCGTATGTCCTGGGATCCTCATCATGTTCACCAGAGACCAAGTCCGAGGACTCTCCCAAAAACATGAATCTTTCTGGTTGTTGAACAACCCTCCCACTACGACGAGGCACTGTTGCGGTACTAGTGTCAAGTTGTGCATTTTCTTGTGGTTGTTCTACTTGTACTATTGGCACTTGGGGATTATCTGTCCCTCCTACTAATTCTTTTAAAACGATACTACTCATGGGTTTATGATTCATAATATAGTCTTCTTCTAAGAATCTAGCATTGGTGCTAACAATGACATCTCGATCCCTAGGACTATAAAATGAATAACCTTTCGTTCCCATGGGATAGCCTACAAACAACCTTACTTCGGTACGAGATTCTAGCTTGGTCGCGTTCTTGTTCAGCACATGTGTTGGACAACCCCAAATCCGAATATGTCTTAGACTTGGTTTGCTACCAGTCCACAATTCTATTGGAGTCTTGGGAACCGACTTAGAAGGTACCAAGTTCAGAAGGTAAGCCGCTGTTTCTATAGCATATCCCCAGAACGAGTTGGGTAAATCTGAATAACTCATCATCGATCTAACACTCTCTAAAAGAGTCTGATTCCTTCTCTCTGCTACACCATTCTGCTGAGGTGTGCCAGGTGCAGACAACTGGGATGTAATCCCATTTTCTGATAAATATTCCCTAAATTCTCCAAGCAAGTATTCGCCACCATGATCTGATCGTAGTGACTTGATACATTTTCTATGTCATTTTTTCGTTTCAGCTTTGAACAACTTAAATTGGTCAAAGCATTCTGATTTACGGCGCAACAAATAAATGTATCCATATCTAGAATAATCGTCAATAAAAGTGACAAAATATTCATAACCACCTCTTGCTTGGATATTCATAGGTCCACATAAATCAGTATGAACCAATTCTAACACTTCTTTGGCACTATTCCCCTTAGCTTTAAAAGGCCTATTAGTCATCTTACCTTCCAAGCAGGATTCGCAAACTGGAAATGGCTCCACTGCCAACGAGCCCAATGGCCCATCTACTACCAGTCTTTGAATCCTCCTCAAGTTAATATGACCTAATCTTAAGTGCCAAAAATATGTTTGGTTCAATTCAGAAGGATTCTTTCTTTTGTTTGAGCTAGAAAGAATGTTATTAGATTCCTTTTGTTGCAGCATTGGTCGGATAGGATTAATAATATATAAATTGTCTTGCAATGTACTAGAACATATAACTCGTTTATTCATCATAATAGAAACATTACGATCCAAACAAACATTATAACCATCCATGGCAAGTTTAGAAACCGAAATTAAATTCCTTCTAAACGAAGGTACATAAAGACAATTGTTCAAAACCAAAATCCTATCATCGCCAAAAGATAAAGTAATTATTCCAACTGCAACTACTGCTACTTTCGTAGCATCTCCCATGAACACATATATCTCGCCATCTCTAAGCATTCTGGTTTGCTGGAACCCCTGCATAGAGTTACAAACATGGTTAGTGGCTCCTGTATCTACACACCAAGTGCTCGTAGATATAGCCGCTATATATGTTTCTGTAACTAGAGAAAGAGACATACCAGTATTGTTTGTCTTCTTAGGAAGAGGACAATCCTGTTTCCAGTGACCTGACTGCTTGCACCTTAAGCACTTGCCCTTAGGCTTTTTCAAAATACCTTGAACTCCCGCTGCATTAGCAACCTTTCCAGCTTTCTGTGTCTGAACCTTTTTCTTCTTCTTACCTTTCGGCTTAGAGGAAGAAGCTTTATCAGCCACATTCACTTGAACATTCTGCTTAAAGAGTCCTTCAACTACCTAAAGTTCTGTCAGAAGTTTCGCGAGACTATACAACCTTTTGTTCATGGTGTAATTCAAGTGGAACTGTTCAAAACTTTTCGGCAGACTCATAAGGATGATATCGATCTGGGTTTCCCCATCAATATCAGCACCAAGGATCTCCATCTCATTCAGATGAGACATCATCCTGAGAACATGATCCCTTACAGGTGTTCCTTCATTCATCTGAGTGTTCATTAAAGCCTTCATTGCTACTTGCCTAGCAGCCCTATTCTGTTCTCCAAAAAGTTCCTTGAGATTAAAGAGCATATCTGAAGCTGTGTCCATAGCCTGATGTTGATGTTGCAAAACACCTGACATTGCTGCCAGAATGTAACATCGCGACATCTCATCAGCCTTAAGCCACCGCTTATAATACTCCTTTTCACTTTCAGGAGCATCTTCAGCAGGCTGATCTGGCTTGGGTTCATAACTGCAAAATTTGTACTCCTCAGCAGTCAACACTATGTCCAAATTACGTTTCCATTCAATATAGTTTGGTCCCGTAAGTTTGTTATCCTTAAGTATGGTGAATAGTGGATTAAATCCCATAGTGATCTAATCCTGAGAATCATACATGTAACACATAATCAGAGAGTCGCACAAATCTTAAAACCTATTGGTTTCCTCTAACAATTAATTAAAATTAATGCACTAATATTTAAACACCATAAGTATCTGGTACGCCACGATGGGTGACATATATACCACTTAAATTCGTTTAAATATTACTTCGATCCAATTACTAAATAATACGCCACGTTAGGGTGGACTATATATTATTTTTCATAGCTAAGTGTATACCATTATTAAATCTTAAATTAATAACAATAAGATCGGATGCCACCATTAAATATTTCAAATCAATAATCGATAATAGGATAATTCCCAGATCGGGGGGAGCATTGTCAAGAGGCGTCACTTAAGACCCCTTTCTAGACAGAATCATCCTTTCTCTCAATATCGAAGATCTATATTCAATCATTGATACCCTATAAATTAATCGAATTCTATGAAACTTGGTACGCCACGATGGGTGGTCATATATACCTTTCAATATTCGTAATTAATTTATCTCATTATTGAATTCTATGAAACTTGGTATGCCACGATGGGTGGTCATATATACCTTTCAATATTCGTAATTAATTTAGGAAGTTTGTTCTAGTAATATCCATAACACTACTTGACACCATAAATTATATGCCACGATGGGTGGTCATATATATAATTTATATTCGCCTTAGTGTTACATTACATACAAACAATAATAGAGACCATGGGATTCAATACCAAATTAATTCCCTCTCCCACTTAGTATTTTGGTGTGAGGATTTTTTATATCTAGATGCATCGCCCTATGTTAATTCTTCGAGGTCCACATGTTATCAAAATAACAGTACAAAGAACACATAACATAGCATACCATACATCTCATGATTGAAGCACAATAAAAAAATTTATGTCCATGTCGTCCTAATTATGTTAAACATGCAATTAAATAATTACATACATAATTAACAACACACATAATTAATTAAAGCAATAATCAAGCAAGTGGAAAATATGTAAAACATATTAAAAAACATCCACTATTATGGCCCCATCCAAACTGTAAACCAAAACATAGCAGCGTGGATCGAACTTCAATTTCTGAAAACAGTAAATCGCTGTTTACAGCAAGTAAACGAGGTAATTCGCCTTATATCCGCGTGAGTGACATAGTCTGTCTTGTTCAGATGCCCGTTTCCCTTTCCGAAAAGGCATTTTCGACAAAAATCGGACAATGTATGCAAAATCAGCGAAAATCTGCAGCAATCAGCAAGCAGCAACGGAAGCACTCCTTAATCTCTTGCAGCTCCGTTGATAAAAAAATTACATACAATCTGATCAGACCTATTCTATTACAATATTTCATAATCTAACTCTAATACAAATTGTATTACAAGATTACAAACCAGAAGAGAAATCAAAAACTATCACGATCAACCCTCGTGATTTACAACCACGATAAACCACGTGGAAACCAAAACAAAAATTAACCACAATTAAACCACGTGGGATCCAAACACATAATTAAAATATACATTGGCCATAATAGTGGATAACAACCTGCAAAACAGAATTATACAAGCCTACCACTATATACATGCATATATAATTATGACATGGACATCATATCAAAAATCGCAAAACCATGGAACCTTTCTCTTGATGCCAATTGTTGGGACAATTGGATCGTGGCCCTGCGATTTTTGATACAATAATTAAACGAGTATGAATACAAAAGTCACCTTGTTAACGGTTGATTCCACGCTCTTCTATTATATTCCCAAATTCCCTTGAGCGAAGTGTGGCCTTCGTCTTCTCAAGTTAACCTCTCTTCTTGCTCCTAGGTGGCTACAAAATTTTTCTAGACCCAACCCTAGCAAGAAGAGAATAAGAATATATATAGGGCTACAATATGGATCATGGACAATTAGGTTGGGCCTTCTAATTACATCTTGGGCCTAGCCCAATGTAATTAAATATTAATTCAATCCACTAAAGAATTAATATTTGCACTACCTTTCCTAATACCGCAACTTAATTATTTAATTGGGTTCCAATATTATTTGCTTATTAAATTCCCCATGTTTAAAATATCGCATGTCCATTAATTAAATAAATTACTGATAATTCATTTAATTAATATCTTTTATCCTTGATTATCCACTCAACCTTTATTAAATTATGCCGGAATAAATCCACCTGCAGGGTTTCACATAATTAAATCTTTTTGAGCTTTCAAGGGGACATCATTAACCCGAATATTATCAGGACATGGATTCCTTCTATAAATAGTATTCACCATGTATATAATTCCATCACCCAAAATATAATGATATAATTCAAAAGAATTATTTCATATATAAATCAAAGCATGTAAATAATATACACGTGTCAATTACTATATCCAGATTAAGAACCTAAGCATTAATAATAACATAGAATCTTAGTTCTCCTTCTTAATCAGTATAAGGGAACAATTCTAAATTTGATCCTGTTCAATATACACAAAGTATACTAGTATTATTTATTAGTCAATATAAACTAATCTAAATAATACTACAGCCATACCAGTGGATTGTCCAACACCACCTGTGCTGTGAACCTTATTATATTATATAAACCGTATTTAACAATCTAATATTCTGTATCCCATTTGATACTAGATTGTCCACAATATATAATATTAGACAGCATGTAAACATTTAAATGATTCTCAATAAAACCGGGCCAGAAATAAATGTATATACTTAAAATAAATATTTTCAGTATACACTAACAGAGGTGACAAAAGAAAGCAATACAGAGATAGTTGTTGTTTCTCTTCCACAACCTGTGACTAAGCTACCATGTATTGGTAAATTTGCTTTCGGTCTGGCCTCTACTTACAAGGCTTCTTTGCTCAAGAACACTTATTTCAAGGTTGATGTGATAACAAATATTGTCCAAGATGATATTTCTCAAATTCTGGTTGAGGATCCATACAAAGTGGCTCATACGTTTCAAGCTCGAGAAGAGGGAGAAGATGGAAGTGTCTTATTAGCCAATGATGTGATAAGCCATGTCCGCATGGCTCCAGTGAAAGTGAGGAGTGAAGAAAAGCCACCACCAGAACCTCCACCTTATGTCAAGGGAGTTCAATATCTTCGTGGTGTCGAATTTTATCGCTGTTTTATCACAAAGTTTTCCAAAACTGCACAAGCACTTAATTCTCTATTGTTTATTAATGACATATTTTATTTTACTGATGCTTGTTTGGAGACTTTCGGCAGGATAAAGACAATCACTAACACTCTTGATACTTTTTTTGGTGGTGAGTTTATGATCGAGAAAGTGGATATTACGCCTTTACCGGAGTATTTTTTTGAGGAGGTCAAGCTAATGACTCTAAATAAGCGCTGCTTGGGAGGCAACCCAAGATTTCATTGGAGGATCGGTGCACTTCATGCTTTTGCATATGGGAGTACTTTTTTCCTTCTCTTTCATATATAGTAGAATTGCTTAGTTATTTGTTCATTCCAAGCCTTGTTGTGTTTCTCTTCTTAATAAAAAAAAATCGAGCAGTCTGCAGCCCTATAACGCAGGCTACGCCTGCGTTACTACTTTAAGGGCAGTTTGCGGCTCTGTAATGCAGTCTGCACATGGGAAACGCAGGTTGCACCTGCGTGACAGCTTCCAGAACGTTTTTCCCCCCGAATTTTTGTGTTTTAACTTACAAATTCAACCCCAAATTCAATCCTAACTCAAATTCTTTCAATCCCAAATTCCTATATCTATTCTAGATCAATTCCAAACCTCTCAAATCTCTCCAACACTCTAAATTTTTGTATCAAACCTATCCATCATCTTTTATATATACCCACTTATACATACAAATCCAATTCCTCTTCTATTTATTTAAATCTCTAAAAATTCAATTCTAAAGAGGAATTAATTGCAAGTTCACCTCTTCGATTCGTATTGGGTAAATCTTTTTCTCTAATTTTATTTTTATTACGAATTTGTGTTCTTGTAAATTAGGGATTTTGTATTATTCTTGGAATTTGGGATATTTTTGGTATGATATTGCTTGGTAATTATTGGTGGAGCTTCTTGTGAGTTGGGTATTAATTCTTATGGCTCTTAAGCGTGGGAGAGGTGATGCTAGTGTTGCTAAATTTTTGTCTTTGACGGCGGAGGTTGAATTTAATCGGTTGTTGTCAAGGCCGATAGCTAAAGAAAGGGGATTTTTGCCGAACAAACATGTTGAGTTTCGATGGGGAAGGATGTAAGGCGCCTTGTAGGTATGTTTTCTGCTATCTCTTGTATTTACTTTCATTCAATGAGGACATTGGATATTTTAAGTTTGGGGGTGGTTTGAGGGATTAGTAGTTGTTGTTGTATTATGTGTTCATGTAGGATTTCATGCTTTGCATATTAGTAGTATTAAATTATGCATTTATGTTCGTGTTATTTACGTTTGTTTCATATAGGACATTCTGTTTTTTTAGTACAGTATATCATGTGAGTTCATAATAGTTTGCATTTGCACCCATGTTTGATAGGAATTTTGTGTTGTTGACGCTTTTGATTGAGAAGTGATATGCTTTGTTCTTGTGCACACACATACACTAATAAGTTGAAGCTAGTAGACTTATTGAATGTTGTAAGTAATTAGAAGGACATGAATATGTGCAAGTTGATTTAGTTTGCATGCTTTGAATACAAGTCGGTGCATTAGAGAGATTTTTGCTTGGGATTGAGTATGTTTTTCCACCAAGTGAGATTTTGAGCCATATTGCATATTTTTTGCAATTTATTCGTTTGCTTGAGTGTCCACAGATTGTTTGCATTGCTAGCAGTTGTTTGAGATCTTTCTTGAAACGCATGACATTATTTGACGATTAAAATGATAAAGGCATTTAGGAATAACCGCATATTTTCCCATATTACCACACCATACTAACATGATCAATTAGTTACCCATTGAGCTTAATCCTATTCTTTCGGTGACATACCACATTACTTGCCTATATCTTTTTCTTGTATTGGCCTTACATTAACTTGAACCCAATTTTCAAAGGCTAGTATAGTGCTTGAGGGAGTAATAAGGTGTGCAAGGAGGGGTTTATTGTTGGTCGTACTTTTGGGGGAAATATTGAAATTGGGTTTGTTTACTTGATAGTCGGTATATGTAATAAATTGTGGGATCATTGTTATTGTTTATATTATTGTTTTATCTAGCTCTCGAATATATATATATATATATATATATATATATATATATATATATATATATATATATATATATATATATTATGAGAGCATGTTTGTGTTTGTTATGATCCTACTTTAGTCGACTAGTCGAGTGTTCTTAGTAAACTTTATGTGGGGGGAACATAGTGTTGTGTATGATTTATTATGGTGCTTACTAGCTTTTGACACTTCACCTATTTTGGTTTATTTGACATACCTTGTCCCTAGCCCCCGTTACAACCCGAATGAAGACCTTTTGATTATTGTCATTGATGTATGTTGTGTTAAGAGTTAGATTGATACCAAATGTCAAGCATGTTTATGATTTTGTTGGAATTGAGTGATACACTTACCCTTGTTCTTAAGTGAATATTCTTTTGTGAGTGGATTGTGAGTGTGTGCTTATTTTTACGTATGAGATCCCGAGTTTTGTCTCAAAGATGTACTCTTGTAGGCTTAGCATGTTTACTAACTTATTCTTACACTTGACATGGACTTGTGAGAACTTATGCATGTTCATTGAGTAGACTATGTGAATACTTGCACTTTCGACACCAAGACATTGCGTGATTACTTTGATTCTTAAGTTGATATGGCATGAGAGGATGTGAAGGTATGGTAGGATATTAGTACTAGATTATTTGCATTTTCATATTAGTTGTATTCATGCATTGCATTGGATTTTGTGAGTACATTTGCTATAGGCCCTCACGAGACCTTACTCGTCCACTAGGGGCTACCTAGGGGTTTAAAGGGCTTTTTGCATATGCCAAATGCAACCGTGATCACCTACGGAAGTGGTACTAGTTAGTTAGTTAGTTAGTTATTTATGCTTGAGGACAAGCATCAGTTTAAGTTTGGGGGTGTGATAAGTGGATTTATATCCACTTGGAGCGCTTCATATCGGCTAAAATTGATTGTTTTGGACTAAAGTTTGTGTAGTTTTGATGTGTTTTGCTTAGTTGTGCAGATTTACAAGAATGTTGATTAAGGTTGATGCTTCTATCGTTTTTGGAGATTAAATTGATTAAAATTCAGATTTTCCGGGAAGGCTGCGCAGTCTACAATGTTTTGGCCATATCTGGAGTTCTAGAAGTCCGTTTGAGGCCATAAGCAGTCCATGCGAAGCTAACGAGATTCTCTATCATTCTAAAGTGGTACAGAGGTCCAATTACGATTGGAACGTTCCAGAATATCTGAAGAAAAGTCAGCCACGAATGATAACGAGATTCTCTATCATTCTCTATCATTCTCTATCTTTTAAGCATTCTTCTTTACCGGCGAATGAATGGAAAATTATGGATGTAGTGGTTTTATGGACAATTTGGTTGGGTCATAATGAGAATTTATTTCATGGGAAGAAAATTAAGCAAGAGGTTTGCCATAAAATGCTTAAAATTCGATCTTTTAAATGGCTAGAAGCAGGATGTTTTATTAATAATAAATTTAGCAATTTGTGGGAAGTGAACCCTTCTGGTGCCATTAAACTCAGCATGATAGAAAAAATTTCTGCTTTCTGGAAAAGCATTTACCCAGGGTATGAACTGGTATGTTCTGTGGATGGATCTTTTATCCAAGAAGGTACTGGTATTAAAGCAGGCATAGGAGGTGTTGTTTGGGACAGTAGAGGTACGTTGAGATATATTTTTTCAGGTCCAGTGCAGGTACAGAGCATCATTGAAACAGAGTTGAAAGCACTTGATTTCATTGTGGAAGTCGTTCACTCTGCTCAAAAAGAGAGATCTAATATTTTGTTCTGTTCATATTCCCAAGTTGCTGTGAATCTCTTTATTAAAAGAAGATTATATGGAGATCTGCTGCAACTATTCCCTCCTAATAGTGATATTATCTTTAGGTATGTGCCTAGGGAATTCAATGCTGAGGCAGATAGACTAGCTAAAGAAGGGTCTAAGAGGTTCTATTTGATTGGTGCTTGGGTCTAGGAAGCAGCACATTGCTCGATAGTTATAGGTTTAAGAGAGTTTTTTGACGGTTGCATAATTTTCAATCAGTGGTCAGAATGAAGGGTTTCGATAGATATTTATATGTAAGACACTTTTCTTGGATTTGCTTTAGATTCAAATCACTTTCTAAATGGCTCTCTTCTCTCACTATGTTCAACCTCTGGTTTCCCCCTCATGTTAATGTAATCAAGATTAATGTGCACGGGGTCTTTGATGATTTTCCCCTTCCGAATGGTAATTTTAATGGGATTGGTTTGGTTGCTAGAGATCATGTAGGTAAGTACTTGTGGGGCATCATGGGTCTGCTCAAAGGGATGCATGGTTTTCAATCCCAAGTCTGGGCAGTCCATATGGCCATCAAGCTAGCATTTTTCAGACAAATCCCCCATGTAAAAATAGAGTGTGATAACGTTCAAGCCTTCAATATGATTGTTGATCAAGAAGAGGAGGTGCTGGAAGAGGAAAACTTGGTGACTGCAGTGTAACAAATTAACACCCTCTATGCCGAATTCAATAAGGTTAGAGATGACCCCTCCCTTCAAAGAAGCTGTAGGATTCACTCAGTGTTTGCAACTAGGAATGGTGCTCCGGCTTTTATGGCTGAGTATGGGTTGAGGAATTGCTCTTCTCTTGTAGAAGTACCTACGCCGTTTGGTAGACTTGCTGAGATTCTTGATATGGACAATGGTCTGGGACCACACTTGCCTGCATTTGATATCCTTCCTAATTTAGGCTCAGGTAAACTGAGTCAACTTGAACCTGAGGCTAACCCAGCTATTACTAAGACTCCATCTGCATCTACCCCAGGGCCTGGACCTTCCTACCTATCTGTTCCGTTGTTTGCCACTGACAGGGGGGGGCTCGATTTCAGATCAAGGCCATTTTGCTTGGAATAATCTGTCATCTCGTTCTTGTACTTTCCCTTCTCGTGAACCTCTCTTGGGTCTATCTAATCGTGGTATAGTTATTAATGAGCCGGTTTCCTCTGTAACTCCGGAGACTCCTATGACTTCTCTGTCTCATGACCCTAAAGATAAAGGTAAAAAGAAAGCCTCTGAAGTTATATGCATGCCTTCTAGCACGTTGAGTGTTTCTTCTTATGGTATCCATAGTTCCGAGGATGCACACTTTTTTGCAACCTCGAGAGGCATCCCTTCTGCTTCTTTGGAAATGGGAGGCCCGTCTCACGCTGCAAAGGAAGCAAATTCCATGGATGATTAGCAGATTTCATCGACTTTCTGGATTGTCTGGCCGTCTTGATCTTTAATCTATGTGTAGCTACCTATGTATAAGTATCATAGGTTTATTAACCCTTGTGTTCTAGTTACAGTTGGGTGTAACTGTAACCTGCTTTTGTAAGTGCCTGTTGGCTTGTTTTCTAATTTATCCCGCTTATCTAAAAAAAATAAAAAATAAAATAAAATAAAATTTTCAGCGTAAAAAATCGTCAATTTTTTCTCTTTTTTCCTTCTACGTAGATTTAATTAGAAAAAATTTATTAAACCATCACCAAATTAAAGATTATTTTGTTAATTTCACGTGGGTCGTAATCGCCCAAATTAAATTTTAAGAATTCAAGATAGAGTACAAATATTAAATTGAGCGTGTAAAACTTATATATATCAATTTTTAATAAAAATTTGTTATGTAAATTAATAACTTATAAAATTAAAATATATAAAATGTAATTAAGGATATTAAAAAAGGAGTCGTGCGTTGCACGGGTTATAAGCTATTTATATATAATAAGCATAATAGAGATTTTATTCTGATGTGATCTTTTTCACCAAGATAATCACAACTCTGAATGTGCTTAAAATAATAAAAATAATCATCAATCCTGATGAAATCACTTTCGCTTTCCTGATCACTATCATCCTGATTCCAAAGATTAAATGGAGTTCCACGTGGCAATCGTAGAATTTAACCTGAAAAGAACATCAATAATCTAAACAAAAAAAATCTTGTTAGATTGTCAAAAATATCTTGGAAATATGAAAGAACAAGTCATACGCATAGATGTATACGCCGATACATTGAATATTTAAAATGACTGTTCAGCTTCTCACTCTTTCCTTTATAAACCCTTGATGTCTTTTGCCTTTCTTAACTCGAAAAACACACAAAACCTCTCTGTAAACACAGAGCTTCCACAAAACACAATGACCTTCAACCCAGTCTTTCGATTTCTCACAGATGATGAACACCAAAGATTCAATATTCATCTCTTTAAAGAGATGACTTTTCTCATCATTTTAGACATGGTTGGAGTAGATCTATATAATGTCCAGAACCTTCTCTTAGAACATCCATCTGTTGGATACAATCACCCTCTAACATCCTCAAAACTTGAGGATGAAGAATTTGGTCGAGAGTCTGAGGTTGATCTTGGTGGAGATGCTATACATTCAAGTCAGCTACCCTCATTCAAGTCGCCCAGACAAGGAATCCAGTAGTAATTATAAAAGTGACTCTTGAGATGCTCCTTGTCCTGAAGTAGATCTTTGAAGACTAAGAATAGTAATAACTTTAGACAAAAATAGAATTATCAGTAGAAATTAGACAAAAAGATATTTGTATTTCATTTCCATGTATGTAATGCTTTCAATTAATGAAAATACAATTTCTTATTATCTACTTGTCTGTTGTTCCCTGTTTATCAAATGATCTGACTAATGGTATAAATTATCAGTATGAATGAATTAAAGTTTGCTGGCATAGACTTATCAAAACTTAGAATTAGATTACTACACAAAGTAAACGTCAGGATCAGAAAAAATTTCACAATCCTAATACTGACACAATACTGATGATGTCAGCATCCTAATAACAATTCTAATCTTGATGATTATTAACAAGTCTATCATACTGAAATTTATCAAGGCAAAGTGTTATAGCTAAAGCATTTAAAAATCAAATATAGATCCTGACAAGAATATCAAGTCTATAAGCTAAAAACAACATACATTGCTACTTTTGCAGATGTTGAAGATCTAGAAATTTAACATTCCTAACTCACTTACTAATCTACTAAATGTAGTCTCATCAAGTGGTTTAGTTAGAATATCTGCAAGCTGTTTGTTAGTAGGAATAAATGAAGTTCCACAGTACCATTGTCAATATGTTCTCTAATAAAATGATACCTGACATCAATGTGCTTAGTCCTTGAATGTTGAACTGGATTTTCTGCAATTTTAATAGCACTAGTATTATCACAAAACATAGGAATATTACTAAGTGTCATACCATAATCCATCAACTGATTTCTTATCCAAAGGAGTTGTGCACAACAACTGTCTGCTGCTATGTACTCAGCTTCTGCAGTTGAGGTTGAGACAGATTGTTGCTTCTTGCTTGCCCAAGAAATCAATCTGTTTCCCAAGAATTGACATGTACCTGTAGTGCTTTTCTCTGTCTATCTTACACCCTGCATTATCAGAGTCTGAATAGCAAATTAGGAAGAAATCAGATTCTCTAGGATACCACAAACCAAGATTTGGAGTTCCTTTGAGATATCTAAAAATTCTCTTCACAGCAATTAAATGAGATTCCTTAGGATCACTTTGGAATCTAGCACATAAACAGGTAGAAAACATTATATCTAGTCTACTTGCAGTTAGATATAACAATGAGCCTATCATGCCTCTATAACTAGTATTATCCATACTCTTTCCCTTAGGATCAGAGTCTAGTTTAGTGGCTGTTGCCATGGGTGTTTTTACAACTGCACAGTCTTGAAAGTCAAACCTTCTTAAAAAATCTTTGATATACTTTGATTGATTAATGAAAATACCAGTCTAAGTCTGTTTGACCTGCAAGCCTAAGAAATAATTTAATTCACCCATCATGTTCATATGATACTTAGACTGCATAAGCTTGCTAAACTTAGCACACAACTTTTCATTAGTAGAGCCAAATATGATATCATCAACATAAACTTAAACTAAAAGCAATTCACCTTTTATCTTTCTAAAGAATAGAGTTTTGTCAATTGTACCTCTTGTGAAGCCATTTTCAAGAAGAAATTTAGACAAAGTCTCATACCATGCTCTTGGTGCCTGCTTTAGTCCATAGAGTGCCTTGTCAAGTTTGTAGACATGATTTGGAAACTTTGGATCAACAAATCCAGGTGGCTATTCCACATACACTTCCTCATCAAGTTTGCCATTTAGAAAAGCACTCTTTACATCCATATGGTATACCTTGAATTTTGAATGAGCTGCAAATGCAAGAAACATTCTGATTGCTTCCAATCTTGCTACAGGTGCAAAGGTCTCATTATAATCAATGCCTTCTTCCTGAGAGTAACCCTTGGCCACCAGTCTTGCTTTGTTTCTTACAATCATACCAGATTCATCTAGCTTGTTTCTGAAAACCCATCTTGCACCAACAATTGATCTATCTTTAGGTCTTGGTACCAGTTTCCAGACTTTGTTTCTCTCAAACTCATTTAACTCCTCCTGCATTGCAATTACCCAATCAGGATCCTGTAAGGCTTCTTCAACCTTCTTAGGTTCATTCTTTGAGAGAAAGCAACTATACAAGCATTCATTTTGAATTGATCTTCTAGTTTGAACACCACTATTTGGATCACCAATAATCAAATCTTTAGTATGATCCTTTGTCCATTTTCTAACAGGTGGTAGATTGCCTCTGCTAGATTCTCCCCCTAAGTTAGTGGTATCTCTTGTAGAAGAAATCTCTCTGCCTTTAATAACTCCCCTTTGATCAATAGAATCAATAGATTCCATATTGCTGCTAGTTACTGATCTTTCCTCAGTAGACTCTGAAAGATCAATTCCTGATGGAGTAGACTCTGAATAGCTAGTCTGCTCCTGATGATCACTTTGTTCTCTTTGATTTATTTGCTCCCCCTCAACAATAGCATTCATTTGAGAAGCAATAGAAATTCCTTCTGGAGAACCTTCATCATCACTGGAGAGTATCTCAGAATCCTTCAGATTTTCAAATTGCAATTTGTCATGGCTTTCATCAGTTTGCAGAATTCCAAATTTCATATCATCAAATACAACATGAATTGATTCCATAACAATGTGAGTTCTGAGATTATAAACTTTGAAAGCCTTACATGCTGAATATCCTAGAAAGATTGCTTCATCCGATTTGGCTTTAAATTTTACAAGTTGTTCTGGATGAACTTTTAGAACGTAGCATTTGCATCCAAAGATGTGAAAGTATTTCAAACTTGGTTTCTTTCCTTTGATCATCTCATAGGGAGTTTTTCCATGACTATTTACCAAGGTATAGTTTTGAGTGAAACATGCAGTGCTAATAGCTTCTGCCCAAAAATAGGTTGGAAGTTTTGCATCTGCAAGCATGGTTCTTGCTGCCTCTATGAGAGTCCTGTTCTTTCTTTCCACTACACCATTTTACTGAGGTGTACCAGGTGCAGAAAACTGTTGAGTGATTCCATTGTCTGCACAATACTCCTCCATTGTAGAATTCTTGAATTCTGTACCATTGTCACTCCTAAGTACTTTGACTTTGTACTCAGAGTTATTCTGAATATTCTTGACAAGTTCAATGATTTGCTGAGGAGCTTCATCCTTCTTGTGTAGAAAGAACACCCATGTGAACCTTGTGAAATCGTCCACTATCACTAGAGCATATCTTTTCTTGCTGATAGACATAATGTTTACTGGACCAAACTGATCAAGATGTAGCATGTGAAATGGTTCAGTAATTGAATTTGCAGTCTTGCTCTTGAAAGTGGTTCTTCTTTGTTTTCCAAGCTGACAGGCATCACAAAGTCCATCTTGCACAAAATTTGCCTTAGGTAGGTCTCTCACTAAATTGTGCTTAACAAGTTGATTAAGATTCTTGAGGTTGAGATGTGAGAGCTTCTTGTGCCAATTCCAGCTTTCATCACTTGTTGCTTTGCTGTAGAGACATCTAACAATTTCTTTGACCAGTTAGAACAATGTCTCCATTCTACATATTCAAGATTTTGCATCCTTCTCTGTCAAAGATTGATTTGTAACCTTTATCACCCAGTTGACTTATGCTTAAAAGAGTATGTTTCAAGCCTTCAACCAGTGCTACATTTTCTATGATGACATTCCCCAAAACAATTGAGCCATATCCCAGAGTTTCTCCTTTGTTGCCATCTCCAAAAGATATTACTGGGCCAGCTTTCCTCTCAAACTTTGTAAGCAGGGACTTCTTTCCAGTCATATGTCCAGAGCATCCACTGTCCAAGATAATTGAATGCTTCTTTCCTGTGCCCTTAATAGAGGATGGAAAAGTTTTCTTTGGAGATCCAGGTTTGTCTGAAACATTTGCCATCAGTGCAATGTTGTCATAATCCAATTCATCTTCAGAATCACTGAAATCAGCCCAATCCTTCTGTGTGACCATAAGTGCATTACCCTTTCCTAAATTCCTAGGCTTCTTACACTCACTAGCAAAGTGTCCAAGCTCGCCGCAATTAAAGCACTTGATCTTGGCCTTATCAAGCTTGACAATTGTACTTTTGCCATTGTCACTCTTCTTCTCCTCCTTCTTTTGAAAAGGTCCTTTGCTAAATATTTTCCTGTTGAATCTTCCTTTCTTAAAAGCTTTAGCAAACATAGCAAAGAGTTCCTGCATTTCTGATTCAGAATCACTGTTGTCAGAGTCTATATCAGTAGTCTCTGACTCAGAATTTTCTTTGCTTTTCTTCTTCCTTGAGTTTTTTATAGCAGTCTCTTCATGCTGTTCTTCTGGAAGCTTCTTTAATTCAGATTGAGCAGTAAGTGCAACAGTCTTCATCTTTCCTTCACTCCTGCTCTTCTTTTGCCGCTTGTCAAGTTCATAAGCTCTCAGTTTTCCATACACTGCCTCTAATGATATCTCATCAAGATCATTAGCTTCCTCAATCGCAGATATCTTCTCATTGTAGAAATCAGGCAAAGCTTTCATGAACTTTGTATTCATATCCTCCAAGTCATAATATTTACCATGCATGGTCATCTTATTGATGAGTTTTGTAAACCTATCAAAGGTATCAGTAAGTGACTCACCAGACTTGGATTCAAAGTATTCATACTGTTGTACAAGTAGTGTTCTCAAATTCTTCTTGACAGGCTTAGTTCCTTCACAGTGAACCTTAAGATTGTCCCATATATCCTTAGCAGTTTTACAATAGAGAACATAGTTAGTGAGAACAGAATCAAGACTGTTGAATAATATGTTTCTCACTTTAGCATCTTTAAGAACATTCTCCTTGTCCTTATCTGACCACTCAGATTTTGGCTTCTCTGTTGTATATTCTGGAATAACTTGACCATCAACAGTTGCTTGTCCAACAACCTTCGTTGGGATAAAAGGTCCATCTCTGATTCTGTCAAGATAATCAGGATCTGTTGCTTCCAGATGATGAAACATCTTTACTTCCCATAGAATATATTCGTTTCTCTTGAGCATAGGAATCTTAGTATTCCCATCCTTGTAACCAGACATGATTGCAGATCTTTATGATTATTCGAAATCAACCTGCTCTAATACCAATTGTTAACTCGAATAACTTGTAGAAGGGGGGTTGAATACAAGTTATATAATCGTGTCTGATTTTTGCTTGATTATATAAACAAGAATAAACAAATGAATCAAACTATTTGTATTAATAAGATCAAATACAAACTCTACCAAAGGTGTACAAATACCTTTAGCAGCTGCTGACAAAATAAAACTCTCTCTCTGTTTGTTTCGAACTCTCAAATACAAACCTTATACAGAGCTACGCACATTCATAACTCGAACTCACACTTTTTACAATGATATAGAGAGAGTATTTATAATGCTACCTATCAACTAATCATAGAAAGATAATCTATACATGACAATGTTCTGCCGTCCAGTTGATAGTTTACATCAATAAAAAATTCTTTCCTTCATGAAATCTTCTTGCTTGTTCCTCAAACAAAGATCCTGTTTTATAGCACTTGCCAGTTTCTATAGCATCCATAATGATATCATTAGTAACACGACTGATATCAGGATTCCATCTTGCATCAGGATCTGACCATCCCATCAGTACTTGATCAGTATTTGACTTGACATATCAGGATTCAATCTCAGTTCCTGACATGTAGTACTTGATGCACTGTTCATTCCTGACTAAAATTCTACAAACTACTGTCTAACACATATCTCCTATATAAAGTGCTAAATCCTTTATAAGATCGGGATATACAAGAAGTATAAGCAAAATTCTATTCTTAACATCACAACTCATGAATTATTCCTAACAGTCAAGGATGATCGAGTACCTAAAATAAAAAATACACGGATGGAAAACAAACAAATGCATACCCCGAAGGGTCAAGAGTTAGGTTACAACGCGACCAAGTAAGAGTTTAAGTCTGTGAAGGACCCTGGATAAAAGACAAGCAGATAAAAGCCACATGCAACAATCAAAGCCATGCAAGGCCGAGGATGTTAAGGACTGACTACTCTTCAATATTTCTTAAGTACTTGGGTTGAGAATCCAAGGATGAAGGCTAACAGAGAACATTGCATTATTAAGGGTCCTTGAACAAGGATTAAGAAGTTCAAGCAAGTTCTTGTCTTAGAAGTTTAAAAGGCAAGAAGCCCATGAGATTGCATTTATCAAAATCTAAATCGAGGAATCAACCCCGAATTCTAGGTTGAGAAACACAAGTTATTAGCTATGAAGGCCAAGATTAGCCATGAAGGCCAAGATTAGTTATGAAGGCCAAAATTGAGGGGGTCATGAACCTCCAATTAAGATCCAAAGGTTGAAACTTGAAAACCAACATGTAATTTTGGATTCTCGATCCAGAACGCCGACGTTGAATATCTGAACACCAGCGTTCAACACTTGAATATTAACCCTGAAATGAAGATTGAAAACCTCCTAGGGAAGGTTCAAGACCTCGTGGGGCTGATCAGAGACCCCGTGGCCTTGGACCGACAACTCTGATAGATATTTTAGTGATTTAAAACACCCTTGAGATTGAAAACCCTTGATTTCAAACATTGGTGTTCAACCTTCGAACATTGACGTTCAACACTCAAGGCCGAACGCATGCCAGCCGAGAGGTAGCCTGAGAAGTCCAAGACCAAGATAAACATTGAAGCCATGACGGCCAAGCGAGCTGAGAAAGTTACTTATATAGGAGCTTCTTTGAAGGAACCCTTGAAGGGCAAGTTGATAGCATTCTTGCAAGAGAATAGTAATGTGTTTGCTTGGACAACAGCTGATATGCCAGGGATTGATCCCCAACTTATAACTCATAGGTTGAATCTCGATCCTGAGCGAAAGACAATAAAATAGAAGAAGAGGAATTTTGCTCCTGAAAGGCAAGAGGCCATCAAGCAACAGGTTGACAAACTCTTATAAGCTGGTTTTATTGAGGAAATTCAGTTCCCCGAATGGTTGACTAACCCTGTGATGGTCAAAAAGGTGAATAGGAAATGGAGGATGTGTATAGATTTCACTGATCGGAATGACACATGTCCGAAGGATTGCTTTCCTCTAACAAGGATAGATACATTGATAGATGCCACAGCTAGACATGAGATGTTGAGCTTCATGGATGGGTTCAGTGGCTACAATCGGATTAAGATGCACAAGGATGACATCCCAAAGGTATCTTTCATAACTGACTTTGGTGTTTTTTTCTATCCTGTTATGGCTTTTGGTCTAAAGAATGCAGGAGCTACTTACCAACGATTGATGAATAAGATATTCGCCCATCTGATTGGAAAAACCATGGAGGTCTATGTTGTTGACATGTTAGTCAGAGCCTATTCACGGCAGACCACGTTAAGCACCTCAGAGAGGCATTCGAAGTGCTGAGGCACCATAAGATGATGTTGAATCCAGCCAAGTGTACTTTTTCCATTGGATCAGAAAAGTTTCTGGGTCTGATGGTTTCAAAGAGAGGCATTGAGGCCAATCCTGATAAGATCAAAGCGATCTTGGACATAGAACCACCCCGCTCTATACGAGATGTGCAAAAGTTGACAAATGCAATGAAGAAGGTGACAAATGCTTACCTTTCTTTCAAGCATTGAAGATTCATCTCCAAAAGCCCCCCGAGTTGCAGCCCTAGGAAGATTCATCTCCAAATCTGGTGACAAATGCTTACCTTTCTTTCAAGCATTGAAGAAGGTGAAGAATTTTAAGTGGACACCTGGAAGCCAAGAGGCCTGTGAACAGCTAAAGAAATACATGACTGAAGCCCCGTTGTTGGCCAAACCTAGTCTTGGAAAGACTCTTTATCTATACCTGGCGGTATCTGAACAAGCATTGAGTGACGTTCTCATTCGAGAAGAGAATAAGGTTCAAGGACCTATCTACTATGTGAGCAAGGTCTTGCACGGAGCTGAGTTGAATCACTCTACCATTGAGAAGTTTGCTCTGGCATTGGTAACTACCTCGAGAAAGCTACGACCGTACTTCCAGGCGCACAAGATTGAAGTCCTGACGGACCAGCAATTGAGGAACATATTGCATAGCCCGAAGGCCAGTGGAAGGCTAATCAAGTGGGCAATTAAGCTTGGAGAATTTGACATCACGTATAAGCCTCGAACAACCATCAAGGCTCAGGCACTGGCGGACTTCGTGGTTGAATGTGCCATTCGCAACCAAGAAGTCAGGGGGCAGGAGACAGTAACCACCCCTGGAAGAAAGGATAAAGATGAGGAGCTTATACCTGATCAGAAGGAATATTGGGTGCTCTATTTTGATGGAGCATCAAAAACAAAATCTAGTGGTGCAGTTTTGGTCTTGCAAAGCCCCGATGGGTTCATAGTTGAGTATGTTTTGAAGTTGGACTTCCCAACAACCAGCAACGAAGTTGAGTATAAAGCCTTAATAGCCGGATTGGGCTTGGATAGAATCACGAGAGTCAAGAATCTCAAACTACGGCAAAGTACTTGAGAGTCGTGAAGGCCGTGATGACTCAGTTTGATGAATGGTATGAGAAGCACATTCCGAGAGAACAGAACGTTAAGGCTGATGCCCAATCTAAGTTTACTTCTTCTGAGATAGAGAACTACGTAGGAAGTGTTTACTTTCAGGTCTTGAAGGCCCCGTCTATTATTTCAAAATTGGTAGCACCAGTTGATGTAAGCTGAAGGATAGACCCTCTTAAAGCTCATCTTGAAACTGGTTGGCCCCCTGATAATGCCTTGAAGGCACAGAAACTGTTAGTGAGAGTGTTGAGATAAGAGGTCATTTGTCGTTCCATACTTAAAATCTTGAATCTCAAATCCCGACACAAAATCTTAGCCTTGATGGCCAAAAAGGCTGTCTACCTCCAATCAAGTTTATCGTTTAAGTTTAAGGATTTGAATCAAGAGCCGTCAATTGAGTTCAAACCAAAGTAAGGTCCTTTGAGCATAAGAAGAAGGTTGGAAACATAGAATCAAGATAAAGGGTTGACAACCAGCCAAGGCACACCAAACTTGAAGTCAAGTGCCGAGTGGCAAGGGAACTTCTTGAACGATCAACCGAGAAGCAAGACCTCCACCATATGTAGCAAGGGGGGCAAGAACTAAGGGACTTCATCATTTTTACATCTTAGAATGAGAGTTAAGGGTTGATGATAACCAACAACCATGAATGTACTCAAGGTTCAAAACCAAGGATTCAACAAGCGAGTTAAGGCCCAGAAGGTCACTGAAGTTATGAAAGCCAATTTGAAGTGAAGGATGTATGTTTGGTCATCGACTTTAAATAATGACATTCAACGATCGATTATTGATGTTGAGGTCCAAATATCGACGTTCATATACGTTCGATTATCAAGAGATTCAAGAATACTTCAAGCATGAAGCACATGATTCAAAATATAGAAGGGTTGATAGTCAACGACCAAGTATGAAGAACATGATTCAATGTTGATGAACATGATTTAATGTTGATGAACATGGTTGATAAAGAAGACCTTGTTTCAAGGTTAATGAAAGGTGGCACTCAACAGCCGAAAGTCAAGATCGAGATTCAAGGTTGAGAACGAGAATTCAAACATCGCGAGAGAGCTCCGAGAGGCACGACAAGGTGCATGAGGAAGGACTGCCAACCTCCTGGCAGCCGACTAGTTGTCCGGGAAGGGGTCTGGCCGACCTCCCAGCAGTCGTCAGCCGACCAGGATCACCTGGCAGGAGACCAGGACCTCCTGGAAGCCGACCAGCTGCCCGGGAAGGGGTCTGGACGACCACCTGGCAGCCCCAGCCGACCAGGAGCACCTGGCAGCCACCAATGAGCTCCTGTCAGCCGACTAGCTACCCATGAAGGGGTCTGGCCAACCACCTGACACCACCCGTCAGTTGGTTGGCCCGATTGGTGGTTCTGATTCTTAAACTTAGCGCCGTTTAGCGTCGATTAGCACCGTTTAGTGCCATCTTACGCCATTTAATATCATTTAACATAGGTTAAACGTCGTTTATGCGTCGTTTAGTGTCATTTTTGTCAACAAGGAGCACCTGGAAGCCACCAAGGAGCTCCTATCAGCCCACCAGGAGCACCTGGTAGCCGACCAGCCCCCCGAGAAGGGGTCTGGCCGACCACCTGGCAGCCCCGGCCGACCAGGAGCACCTGGTAGCCGCCAAGGAGCTCCTGGCAGTCGACCAGCTACCTATGAAGGGATCTGGCCGACCTCCTGACACCTCCCGTCAGTTGGTTGGCCCGGTTGATGGTTCTGATGAAGGTTTTTGGTTTTCAGATCAAACGTCGACCTTCGAACACTCCTAAACTTAGCACCGTTCAGCGTCGATTAGTGCCGTTTAGTGCCGTCTTACGCCATTTAATGTCGTTTAACATACGTTGAGCATCGTTTAAGCGTTGTCTAGAGCCACTTGGTTCAACACGGAACACTTGTCAGCCACCAAGGAGCACCTGGCAGCCGACTAGGAGCTCCTGGAAGCCACCAAGAAGCACTTGTCAGCCAACCTCTTGTCAGCCAACCACTTGTCAGCCAACCTGGGATCAAGAGATTCAAGCATAGTTCAAGAGCGAGCCACTCAATCAACATTCCAAAATGGTGATTGAAAAGTTTGAAGTAATTCTATTTAAGATCAAGCAAGCGTAAAACCCTTGAAAGGAGTTTGAAGCTACCTCATGGAAGGTCTGAGACCCATAACAATCAACTAAGGATCCTCTTGAAGCCTTGGCCGAGTGAGGGTGATGATCAGGTTTTAAGGTTGATGTTCGAAACGTGATGTTCAATCAAGAACCGACCAACCAATCTCCCGAGGAGGCCATTGGCCGACTGAGGTTGATGATCGAGTCCTGAGCTTCATTATCAAGTCTTAAAGTTGATGTTCATAGCCTCACCTTGATGGATGAAAGGTGAAAACGAAGCCGGAGCTTAGGTCGGGGCAAAAGCCGAAACCGGACCTTTCAAAGCTGTTTGGGCCATATCTTGAGCTCCGGGTATCAGATTTGGACGATCTTATAGTCCACGCGAAGCTCAAGGAGTTTTCTACAACTTTAGAAGGCCGACCAGGAGTAGGTGGCAGCCGACCATCCGCCCAAGAAGCCTTTAGCCGAGCAGGTGTCAGCCAAGTGGCCGCCCAAGAGGCCCTCATGCTATTTGGGTCATATCTTGAGCTCCGGGTATCAGATTTGGATGATCTTATAGTCCACGCGAAGCTCATGGAGTTTCTACAACCTTGGAAGGTCCCAGCCGGCCAAGACCTCCTGGCAGCCGACCAGTAGCCCGGGAAGGGTTCTGGCCGACTATGAGCTCTTGTCAGCCGACCTCACACTATTTGGGTCATATATTGAGCTTCGGGTATCAGATTTGGACGATCTTACAGTCCACGTGAAGCTCATGGAGTTTTCTACAACCTTGAAAGGTCCTAGCCGACCAGGACCTCCTGGAAGCTGACTAGCTGCCTAGGAAGGGGTCTAGCCGACCAGGAGCTCCTGTCAGCCGACCAGGACCTCCTGGCAGCCGACTAGGACCTCCTGTCAGCCGACCAGGACCTCCTGGCGGCCGAATAGGACCTTTTGTCAGCCGACCAGGACCTCCTGGTAGCCGACCAAGACCTCTTGTCAGCCGACCAGCTAACCGGAGGTGGATTTAACTGTCCCGAATCTCCTTTCGGTCGATCATTTAAGCACCGTTTAACGCCGTTTAGTGCCGTCTAGTGTCGTCTAGCGCCGTTTAGTGCCGTCTAGCGCCGTTTCGCACCGTTAGTGCCGATAGCACCGTTAGTGCCAATAGCACCGTTAGTGCCGATAGCACCAATAATGTCGTTAGCACCAATAATGTCTTTTAGCACCGTTCAGTATCGTTTAATGCCGGTTGGCGTCACTTAACGTTGTTTAAGTGTCGTTTAAGGCTAGTTAGTGCCGTTTATTGCCGTTTTATGCCGTTCAACGTCGTTTAAACATTGTTTAAACGTCGTTAAGGCTGGTTAGTGCCGATTAGCATCGAATTAACATTGTCGTAAACGCGTCGATCGCTCCACGCTTTGCATAAATACAATACTCGTGAAACACTAGTGTATAAAGATGAACCCTGACCCGAGTCTCAGAAAAGGCCGTTAAAACTTCAAGGAAAACCTGATCAGTTTTCCTAGAAGTTGGGGGGCAAATGATATGGGCTAAAAATAAGCTCTAAAGACACATTTAATGTGACATTAATTAGACCCGGCATGGTCCAGACGTGGGACCCACCAACAAGGCCCAAACCCTATTTATAATATTAATTTCGTAATTAATATTAGGGATAATAAACAGCTCAGCAAATAAGAGTCAAACAAGGATATTACTCTTGCCTGACTTAGCCTCCAAGATATCAATTTCAACATGGAAACTGATTCTAACATGGAAGGAGACTAGAACCTTCTTCTAGGCGGTGGCTTGCCCACCAAGTCACCTAATTCTACTACGATTCTAGGGCTTCTCAGCCTATATAAAGGGTCTGACCCCTCATTCTCAGAAGGAGGTACGAGATACGTTTTGGCTTGATTCTCAATACGAGATACGTAGGCACTCTGTGAGAACCGATTAGTCTCGAACACGGAAACATCCATTAAAGCACGAAGTTCCCAAACCCTAGCATTAAATACAAATTCGTAACCTAGTTTTTATTCCACAACAAAGAGTGAGTTTGAAAAAAGAGATAACTATTGCTATAGACCAAGGCTGAGATATATAGAAGCTACAAACTACCCATATCGAGGAAAAAACCTTTGGGTGACCAATAGAAGAAACGGCTGAAAGCCATAATGAATGAGATATAAAGGAGAGAGAGCCTCAACTAAGAGAAATTTGGGACCAGAGAAATGCTATGAGAGAAGAGAGAATTAAAAAAAAGAAGAATTAATAATAGAAAAACTACCCACTGCCTAATCAATAAGTAGAAACTGAGCCCCTTTAATTGATACAAATAATTCGTACAAATGACACACTTTTTAAATCAACTCCATCTTCTTCTCTTCTCCTTAATAGTTCATTTTTTTCTGCAAAAAAATCAAAAGCAATGAGACATAATTTCAATTTAGATATGATTTGAGAATCCATTAGAGAATCCATCAGTTGTATATGATTTGCTACTGAGAGTATCAATTAAGAACACTTAAAGTAATCCGTTGCAGGAAACTAATATAAATTACTTAACAAGTAAAGAAACTTACTGGTTTGTTATAGTTTTGTCCTCCATTGATGCTGGTTCTAGGTTTGTTATAGTTTTGTCCTCCATTGATGTTGGTTCTAGGTTTTCTTTGCAATACGTATATGATTACAATTACAAAAATATAAAATATAATACATATTTGATTACGTCTATAATGAATCATTTGTATGTTTAAAATCGTGATTGCTATCAATCAGAATAAGATATTACATCATACCATATTAGTAAGAATCTGTTAAACATAGTAAATTAAAATTTCAAATATTTTGTCCTCCAAGTTTACTAGAATTACAAGAATGCCATTAGAATTTATTATTCTTTATTTGTAATAATTTATATTAATCAACGATTCTAGATGTGGTCTCCTGGTTTTCTAGATAGGGAGGTTCTCCCTCGAACTCTAGTCTATATATATAGGCTATTGTTCCATAGAGAACCATTTTATATAGAGTCTAGTGGAGAACCATCTCCATTAATTTGGGCCATTGGATCTAAATCACATCCAATGGTTAATAATAATTGATAAATAAAATTAAAAAATTAATACAAAACTACTGTTAATTACGATTGTATGTATAGGTTATACATACACTCACTTTCTCTCTCAATCTCTCTCTCAATCTCGCTCTCACGTATCTCTCTCTCACATATCACTCGTATATTTCTCTCGATCTTTCTCCCTGTAATTAAACCCGAGATGCCGTCTTTGAATCAAGCTCAAATAAAAATAAGTTATTCTGTCATCATCAGGTTCGAATTCGATATTGTTATTCTTAGTTTTATTTTCGATTTTGATGATTTGATATCCAAATAAGTGTTCACTATACCATTATATTGAGTTTTGTGTAGTTTTGATTCTTTTAGTTGTAATTTATGGTTTATTGTAGCTATTTTTTTTGTTAAATTGTATATATGTAGATTTGCAATTCGATTTGTTATTACTAGTTTCCTTTTCGATTTTGACCATTTTGTTATTTACAGTATAAATTTTGTGATTATGTTGGTTCTATTGTAGAATCGAAACAATAATTTTCTTAAGCATGTAGTTTTTTATTATGTAATTCTATGTTATAGTTTTGGTTCCACTGTAGAACCAATTAGTTCCACGGGAAGAAGTTTTGATTAGAAAGTATGTATTTTTTAAATTACATATTTTATTTGGTACTATAATAGAATCAATGTTGTGTTGTTGTTTTGGTTTTACAGTAGAAACAATTTTGTGTAGTGAGAGTAAATTTTGAGTGGAGTGTATGTAATCTTTAAATTATGTATTTTATTTGGTTCTGTAATAGAATCAAAATAGTTGAGCTAATTATATTTAGTCATCGTAGCTGTGTATAACACATGTAGAACATATGGTGGATACTTTTTGTTGGTTCCATTATACAATCGAAACATGTTTGTTCTTAAGCATGTAGTTTTTTTTAATTAATGATGTTTTGGTTTTACAGTAGAAACAATTTTGTCTAGTGAGAGTAAATTTTGAGTGTAGTGTATGTAATCTTTAAATATGTATTTTATTTGGTTCTCTAATAGAATCAAAACAGTTGAGTTGTGTATTACACATGTAGAACATTTGGTGGATACTTTTTGTTGGTTCTATAATACAATCGAAATATGTTTGTTCTTAAGCATGTAGTTTTCTTTAATAAAAATTGATTCTATTCCAGAATCAAATAAATTACTCATGAGCAGCAACTCTAATGCTCAAAATTTTAGATAGGCATTTTGATTCTACTATAGAATCAAATTAAAACTTATTTAATTTTGTTTGTTTTACTGCATAAATTCTGATTCTACGGTAAAATCAAATTATAAAATTTATCCTTTATGCGTTGAGTATATTTTAGGGCTATTTTGGACTTCATAGTTTAGGATGTACTGTACAAGAAGTACTCTATCGCTGATGATAGATACTACCAGAATTAAGGTAGGATTTTGTGCTTCTGCCTTATAAAGATCCTGCAGGTATCTAGGTATCACATAAAGTGTTCAGTGGATATGTTATGTTAGAATGTACAGCCAAGAAAATTATAGACATTTGTAATATCACTAATTTCTTATAAATATTAGTTAAACAGTATAAGTTCTGGTAGGTTAGAGAGCTTAGAAAGGCTATACTCTTTAGCTGAGGTGAAACTATGACCCTCGTCACTAGGAGTTAACTCTATTAAAGAAAAAAGCTTCTGGCCCCTTTCATAAAATTCCAAAACTTTTAAAGAAGAGAGACTTAGAATCATAGGCATGCATATTCTAATATATCATAACTCAGACTTAATGTAACGGTCCCAAAATCCGGGGTACAGATTTGGGGGCCACTAACCAAAATCAACATATCACTAACTTGGACATAAACATTAAATAAACTGATAAAACATTAAATCCCTTAACCAAGATCGCATACAGGTTATGGTGTGAAACAAACTATCGAATTACTTTATTACAACTCAATCTCAGAATAAAAATATTATACAATCCTGTGAATAAACAAAACCACTATCTAACTATGTATCCAACCTTGGCAATTTTCCCAAACCACTATTTGACGAAGTCCACAACTCGAACGTCTCTTCTCGCTGCCCGGAGATTAATACCAACTGTCCACTAACTAGGTTTACTAAACTTCTCTATTAACTGGAGAAAACAACAAAAGCAAGAGTGAGGCAACAATGCTCAGCAAGTGCATAAAGTGATAACAATTTCAATATCGGAACAAATCTGATAACAAAGGAATTTCAACTCATTCTATGAGAGAATATGTGAGATTAACTTTTAAGTTGCCACGAGGGCCAATACTTCACCATTAATGAGGTGCAACAGGAACTAGAACAGATAAAAGTTTTGTTCAACCAAAATAAGCATTATAGACTTCAAGGGAATCAAGCTTTAACAATTCAGTAATGATACTCAAAATTCAAGGTCAAATTATAACCATTCAATAATAATACTTGGAAATTCATGGTCAAGCAATAAGAATCAATGTCCAACTGGATACTCAATTTATAGATTAGAATTGGATTTTCATTTTGACGCAACGAGTTAAAGTGGATGATCAGTCACACTAAAACTCCGGATATACTCTCTTGGTATATCCAAATACTCAACTGGATCCAAGGCCCCTTTTGGCCTATAACAATATACTCATACTCTGATTGGCGTCCACAGTCCTGAAAACATTTTCATTTAATAAAAACATTTCCAATTCTATCTTTAATACTCAGGTCAGGTGTCGGAACAATCGACCACCCTTGATTTCCAACAACTGGAACTCACGCCTAGAATAACAACTTATGATTAGGAATTAATAAGAAACGACTTCATCTTCTGGTATCGACAAGTTCGATACCACATAGGGGAATTTATAAAGAATGTCAATTTAAAAAGGTATCAACAAGATTGATACGAATACTTCGAATTATAACCACTGCAGATTATGCAAAGAGAAATTTCATTTGAGCAAGAATGGGGATAAAATTTGCAATAAGATTCCAACAATGCAATTCTAGACTAAAGCAACGACATGGTCAAGTACCTGCATTTAATAAAATTTATACATACTGAAGAATTTGAGCTTCCATAAATGGAGAAAACAGATTAGAACAATAATTGTAAAAACAGTTTCAATAGGGAAGGGTTTAGATCAGCACAGGGAACATTGTCCGAGTGGAAGTCCATTGATAAAAATATACTAGATCAGGCATTGTGCCAACGGGTTTTCATAAAAGTTAAGAAAAACTTAATTAGATGTTCTTGTTTAGAAAATGTCTTAAGAGTACTTGACAAAACCAAAAGAAATGGCATTCCGTTGACAAAATGTAAAAAGTTATTTACAAGATTCTTGGTAAAACCGACATATGAATTATGGGTGGGGGAAAGTCAACAGCATCATACTAATTTGAAGAAGTATGTAAATCATCTTTCAACTATGCTTGACCAACTTATTTCATACGATAAATGAACTAAATTGCATCACTTGAACAATAAGTAAATAGCAATAATAATTGCCTCGATTTACGGAGTTCCTGATCCTACCATGGATCCGTGACTCAAATTCATATCAGTCCTTACTTCATAAACTCATCGGCTTCGATACTCGTCCTCCTGCTTATCTTCCAGATTACCAGCGCTCTATCCTTGGCCAGGTTTCCTATTCGAACTATTATCAAGGCCAAATGCTAATTTAGTATTCAATCAAGCAAAATCTTATTATCTTGCTTTACTCTACCCATACGCGTCCTATATCGCTTACACATATAACATATACAAACATATGCAATTACATATAGACTTATCCAACCATTTCAAAACAGCACACCATCCAACTTTCAAACCACAATATATACTTGAATTAATCCATTGACACATATACTTAAACCCTTAGAAATCATACATATTTCCAAGCATTGAAATCAAATAACTTAAATAAACTTTTAAATGATTTGCAGGGGATTTTTAGAAAATTTCGGCATGAAGTATTCATTTATCGGACTATGGGCACAACCCCTCAAATACAATTCAACCCTATTTTTGCAAAAATAAAGCTGCCTCAACTTGCAGCAACATAAAAGTAAACAAGTAAGAAAAGTACCCGCCCAGACATGCGGCACCTAGCACATAATAATTTACATTAACACTACTACTTACGCTACACCAATGATCGTAGTTCTCACGCATTTTAATGATACGCGTGACAATCAATCATTGATGTTCGTAAGCCCTAGGGAACAACCCCTAGCACTAACTATTACTTACGCTATATCGATGATCACATCACTCAAGTATATTAATTATACTCGTGATAGTTAGTCATTGATATTCGTAAGCCCGAGGAACTAGTTGAAGAGAATTACACAAGTCCTTAAATATTGACACTTAAGGCTTGTGATCTCATTACAACTCCTCGCACATAAACACATAATATAATAATCTACAATTAATCTTTGATAAATAACATATAACATATATAATTAGTAAAACCATCAAATACTACGACTCGCTCTATACCATTTAGCACATAGACATTTTCAACTAGTGAAACCATATAACTCCACATATTATCCGACAATTAATAACTCACAATCATATAACTCCCGACATTCATCAAAATCCCCAAATTTAACTTCCGAAATTATAACTCTAAATATTACACAATGATAAAAATTAGCAACTAACAATCATAAAACATATTACCAACTCGCAATTTAATCCCACAATTATAATTAACGACTATAAACTTTCCAAATTAAACTACGAAAATTAAAACAATACTATCACAATTTAAATCTAATTTAATTACAACAATTAAATAATTAAACTACAATAATTAACATAATATACGAGCTATCGCAATTTATACCTTTTTGATTACCACCTCCAAAATCTCTCTCCCTTCTTGTTAGGTCGAATAAACAAAATATAATCAAGTACTGTATGAGAGATTAACAAGAACACACGTTTTTCTAATTAAAAATTGTTTGGAATTAATAATTCCTCTCTCAGTGATGTAAAATATCACAGAGAGCTGCTTAGGTTACAATGAATCAATATTTCAATGTTCGATACCCTTCTAGGGTTAACCTAACTGTATTTATAAAACATACAGCTGCTATACAATCGTAAATTGATACTCCTACAATTAAGCTATACAATTGATGTCAATTACGATTGCTACACGTCTTCTAAGTCAACTCAATCTCTTTGATAGTTATCCAATCTTCAAAGATATTGCTTCCATGTTTATCTTCAATTAATCTTCATTCACTGTTGACTTGTAGACGCTTCCGCCAGACAGAGTTTAACAAACTCTGTTGCGCTTCCAATAATCAGCGTTTGCGCTTCCATCTATCAGCGTTTATTCAAACTCTGACTGCTTCCAGCTTAAACTCTGTTTTAACACTGTATCACTTAAACACTGATTAGTAATTACATCAATTATATCTAACAATCTCCCCCAACTTGTTCATTAGCAAAAATGCACAGGTTAATGATAATTGATGATGTCAAAACAAAATAAACAAATGCAGTGTTTAACAAGTAATCAGAGTTTAAACATTTACTTAAACAAAATCTACAGTAAAACAAGAAATTCTTACAGAGCATCTTTTATCAAATTGCCTCAAGATCTGGTGTAGCTCTGAGATAATCTATCAGCAATCTTCTTTCAACATTCTCAAGCTCTCTCTGCATTATCTCTCTGATTTCCCTTAACTCAGGATCATTCTCATCAGTCTGATAGATAGCAGACCTTAGATCATAGATTTTGTTTCTCCTCATATCATTTCACAGTCTGATAAATTTCATTTCCTCTGATTGTGAATTGAAATCAAGAACTGTAATACCCAGATCAGTATTCAGCTTTGTAGTACCCTTCTTCATCTCAATAAGATTTCCATTCCAATCTCTGTATTTAGGGACATATCTGCTGTTGTATTTCATGCCTCTAGTTGCCAAGTTATGAAGCATCTTCTATCTAAGCACATTTGCAACTGATTCAGTTCTTCGATTTCTTACTTTGAAAAGATATAGAACATATTCTAATTCTTCCCAGTACTTCAAATCAAGATCAAACTCACCAATCTTGTATACTGTTCCATCAGACATAAAATATAAAAGAAAATCTTTTTCCAAACTTTTCTGATGAACCAACTGTACTGATTCCAGTCTGTCTAAGCTTTCTTGAGTTACACCACGACCTGGAATAGCCAGTGAGGAAGGATCTCTAGGACCAGTTTGTTGCCTTGAATCTCTATGTGAGCCCAGACCAGCTCTATTTCTTCCAATCTTTCCTGTTAAACCTTTTCCATCAGAAAAATCCATAGGACCTCCAGTCTCCGGGGTTTCCTCAAACACAGATGTCTTTCCAAAAACTGCTTGTAACGAAGAAGATAGAGAGTTCTGCACAACTCGTGTAGAATCAGAGGATATTTTTCCTTTCTTCTGTACAACTTGTGTAGAAATAGAGGTTGCACTTGATTTCTTTAAAACTCTTTCTTCTTCAGCAATGCCTTTAAGCTTTTGCTTACTTTCTGCATCTGTGGCTTTCTGGATACTTGCATCCTTTGATCAACACCAACATTCTCTTTAATCACAATGCCTTTAAGAACAGGCTCAGCAGCTTTTACATTCTTCTTCAACTTGCCAGACTTCAAAGCCTACTTATGTTCTACTTGTAAACTCTTTTCCTCAGCTTGAATGTTTGCAAGAGTAACTCCCTCTTCATTTTCTTCAAGAAATAACTTAGCAGCAAGCTCTTCATCAGTTTGTGGATTGTCAGAGAATTTTAAATGCATGATCTTCGAAGTACTTTGAACATCAGTGTTTGTTCCACCAGAATTTGCAATTTTCACTTTGTCCACTTTTTCAGAATGAGCAATCGACTTCCCAGATCTCAATCTCCTACCTTGATCATCTGCTCCTCCATCTCCAGCATCATCCTTTTTAGTCAGAGTTTGAGATTGCCTGCATTTAGTCTTAGCATATCTCTCCCCCTTTTTGACATCATCAGGAATCAAGAATGAAGTAATTAACTCAACAGAATTTGCAATAGATTCAATCTTGTCAGCTAACAAAGTCTGATTTTCTTCAAATTTGCCTAATCTCTGAGTTAAATTTTCTTGAGCTTTGGAGAAGGTTTGAAACAACCTGGTGTTGTCTCTCTGTAGTCTCATTTCTCTGTTTGCTACTTCAGTTCTGAGATCTATAATGGACTTCTGAGTATCATCAAATCTGTGATTCAAAGTCTTAACCTGAATCACTGTACCTTGCAAACAAGTAAGAATGTCTGGATTGGAAATCTTCTTAGAGTTATCCTTGAGAAAAGTAGCTGCTCTTCCAACAGGAAAGATGCAGTCTACTTCATACCAATCTGCAGTTTGCTTAGCCAGATAATCATCTTCAATTTCCCTTACAGAAGGTCCAGCAAAAGTCCAGTTTCTCCCCTGTTTTCTGTCCATCTGTCTGAACTGGATCTTGAACAGTTGGAACAGAACTAGCATCTCCACTCAGTTCTGCAAAAAAATCATTTGCATTTTCATCAGCTTGAACTTAATCTTGATCATCTGCATCTGCAACTGAGGCAGTTTCTTCATGAAGTTCAGCAACAGATGCTACTTTAGTAACTTGTTCTTCATGATTAGCAGAGACAACTTTTGCAGGTTGATCAATTTCCTCACCATGATTAGAGACCTGATGTGCATCAGAGAATAACTCTGTATGAGATGCAACCTCTGTTTCTTCTAGTACTACAGTAGGCTGATCTGCAACACCGGTATCTGTAGAATTTGTTGCAACCATGGGTGTTGGAGTAGGTACCTCTACTTCAATAAAATTTTCATCAAATTCTTCCATGACAGGTAACTCAGTTCTGTCATCTTTTTCAATTTGAACCTCAGCAATCACTGGTTCATCAATTCTGAGTTCATGTTCTGCTGGGTTAGATGCTTTGTTAATCTGTGTCTCAACAGCAGGAGTCTCCTTAAAGATATCCTCTGGAGCTGCAATGACCATCTCATCATCTGAATCAGAAATAACCAGCTTCCTTCTCTTATATGTTTGTACCTCGACAGCTACCTCTTCTTCATTAGAAATTGAATCTTCTTCATCAAGATTAATAGTAGAAGGTGATGGGGACCTATTTGCTCTTTCCTTCTTTTCCTTTCTGGCCAGTGTGGCTCTAGCAGTGCTATGTCTTGAGTTAATAGCAGCATGCTTGGTTCTCCCTTTACGTTTAAGCTTGGATTTTGATGATTGTTGTTCAGGTTGATGTTTAGTAGGAGGAGGTTGTGGTTGGGATGGAGATGTTTTAGGTGGTTCACTGTTTAAAGGTTCAGTGTTTAGAGGTTCAGGTTGAGTTGATGTAGGTTTTGGTTGAGTGAAGGATGATTTGGGTTGAGGTGTAGTGGGTGCAGAGTTTGAAATGGGATCAGTGTTAAAGGATTGAGTGGGTTGAGGTTCTTGTGGTTGGTTTATGAAGTTTTGTAAGGCAAGTGGAAAGACCAAGACAGGTAACTGCTCTTTGGTGGCATCTTTGTTTGTCAAATCAGAGAAAAATCTCTTGTTGACTTTAAATGGCTGAATTTTGTCATCCTCAAAAGTTTAAACATTTGGCACACAGGTAGTATATAACAATTGACAAAATCTAGCAAAATACACTGTTGTAGGTGCTGACAATCTACCACCTAAATTCATTAACACTTGTCTTCCAAAATCAAAATTAGTACCATAGAGTAGAGAGTACCCGATTTGGAGACTGTCAATTGGAATTGCATCCCAGTTGGTGACCTTGTTCCCAAATGCCCTGGTAATACAGTCGAAAAAGAAACTCCATTCTTTTCGCAACTGTGGCCTTTTAACCGATCCAAGCTTTGCCAGAGATCCTGAATACCCAATCTGCTGCAGCATCTCACAGATTTGTTTCAGAAAGCACACTATACGAAGTATGAGTGTCAAAACCCATTGTTTCTCTAACAGTATTTGGAGTGATAACAAACTGTTGATCTTCATAAGTGAATACAATGGATGGAGTCCCATTCTCTCCTCCATCATCGTATACTGAGTTTTGCCAGAATGAAGCGATTTGAGATGCATACAGTGTTTGAGGTTTAACTAAAGCCTGGCCAATCTCCGAATCTCGTAGGAAATACTGCATTAAATGAAACGCTTCTGGGGCATTTTCATTGTCCAGAGGTGCTGCATAGTTATTAGAAACAAACAGAAGGCCAGGAGAAGTGAAAGCTTTGGTTGCCATTAGTATGATTGAGAAGAAAATATGAAAAGAATGATATGAATGATAAGTGTTTGATGAAATGGGCAAGTGAAGAATGCAGTAGACTCATGAGTGGTTGTGTAAGAAGTAATTGTGAGTGGGTGAAAGTGTATGATGGAATATGAATCGTGTATATAAATAATGATTAGATATGTGTTAAACAGTAAAACTCAAACGTTTCACCATAAATACACGTAACTACTTATCATGTGTAGTGAGACACGATCATTGAGAATTGTGTGAGTGGGACACGTGTCACACATTAAACGGAACAGATACACATACTCAGTAATTTCAACTATAATTACTGCTACTTTCTCTCTCTTAAAATGAACACAATTAAATACTTTTACACACATCAACAGCTATCAAAATCTCTTTTTACCCCAAATTTGAAATCATCTGAAAAAAATATACCTTAGAGTATTTAGACAAAATCCATCAGTGTTTGTCAATTCTCCAACTTTATTACTGTAACCCTTTCAAATACTGCACAGTTGTGAATATTTGTGTGTATATAGCAGAATGTACCAATCCAATTTTTAGAGCATCTAATATCTCATAAAATCCATAAAGATAAATCAATAAACACTGGATGCACAAACTCTCACTATAAACACTGAATATATGATGAATGCTAAACTCTGTAGTAACTTAAATACAGAAATCTGAATACACCTATTCCCTTTGATGTCCATGATTATCCAAGTAAGCACACAGTCTTTATAGACAAAAAGATCAAGAGATGGATATCAAAGTCGCATTCAATGAGTAACATGCTATGGATTAAAAACTCACAAACTCTCAAATCACACAAATGTTTAGATGAAGTGTTTACACTCAGTTCAACCAATAAAAGCAGATACTACCATATGCTTGGCTGTCCACCAAATCTACACTACTTTGAATACATGTATGCACAAATCAAAAGGACTTTGTTCAAGGTTATAATTTGGTTAAGAACAAACAGGTGACTGGAAAAAGAAGAAAGAGAAGAAATGTCTAACTGAACGAAAGAGCAAAGTGTTCAGTTGTACTACAAGTACATATTTGTACATGATGATCAGTATATATATATACATTTTTTTTATGTATATATTTCCACAAAATAAACTTTCCTTTGCAGAGAAACTCTCACCTGTTTGCTTTTTAATTTCCAAATGAATATAACTGCTCTTGTTAAAACAGAGTTTGAAAGAAACAGTTAGTTAGGCTCAAAGGGGTTGACTAAGGGTTTTGTTTTTATGAACAGTGTTTGGATAAATGTGGTTAATCCTAATGCCTTTATCATTTTCATGCACACACACATCATGCTGTCTCAAAATGGTTTAAAACAAGTTCTAGAGCAACATACTTACTGATGAACAGCACACAGAAAAGAAAATTTGATTGATATAAAATGTATCAATCACTATTTGGCTCAAGTTCTCACAGGGTGCAGGCATGCTTTGGGCTCATCAAAATAAACAATGACACATCTCAAGTTTTATAAATTTTCACAAGTACAAACAAGGAATCATCAAGTACCATGTGAATGTTTTGGGAACAGAATGTCACTAACAGAGTTTAGGAGTCATCAATATCAGAAATAATTCATGAAAGGCAATGCACACATCATTTACAGACTCAGAGTTTAGGATAAATAAACTAAGAGATGCTATAAATATGAACAGTATCATGCTTGTGTTGAATTTCTGCACAGTCTAAGATTAGATCACAGATAACTTAGAAGGATTCATGATTAGTGACTGAGAACCATGCTTCATACATTTTCTTCATTGGTGTTCATCTCAGACAATAACATTATCATAATTACTCAGAGTTTATCTAGCATGCTAATAAAGTTTGACAATCTATGAGCAGTGTTTACATAACAGAGTTTAAAAACTGAGTTCACAAGGCATTTAACACATCACACAAACATGAATAATGAATTACTTAAGTGAATTTTGAGTCTAACCAGTATCTCTAGTCAAAACTAGAGACCATTCCAAGTTCATTTACCAGCCTTGTAAATGTAGCTTCACTCAATGGCTTGGTGAAGATATCTGCAAGCTGTTGGTCTGTAGACACAAAATGAAGCTCAATGTTTCCTTCCTCTACATGCTCTCTAATAAAGTGATACCGTATGCTGATGTGCTTGGTCATCGAATGTTGTACTGGATTACCTGTCATAGCAATAGTACTTTGATTATCACAGTAAATAGGAATCTCACTGTACCTCAATCCATAATCCAGCAACTGATTCTTCATCCATAGAATCTGTGCACAACAGCTACCAGCAGCAATATACTCTGCTTCAGCTGTAGAAGTAGAAATTGATTTCTGTTTCTTACTGTACCAAGAAACCAGTCTGTCACCCAGAAATTGACAACTTCCACTAGTAATGGTGCCCTTGAGATATTTGAAAATTCTTTTCACAGCTGTGAGATGTGGTTCTCTGGGATCAGCCTGAAGCCTTGCACAGAGACAGGTTGCATACATGATATCAGGTCTACTTGCTGTCAGATAAAGAAGAGACCCTATCATTCCTCTGTAGTTTGTTATATCTACTGATGTTCCTGTATCCTTATCCAATTTAGTTGTTGTTGCCATGGGAGTTGATGCAGATGAGCAATCAAACATACCAAATTTCTTGAGAAGATTCCTGGTATATTTTGCTTGATTTATGAAAATTCCATCATCTGTTTGCTTCACCTGTAGGCCTAGAAAATAACTAAGCTCTCCCATCATACTCATTTGATACCTGGACTGCATTAGCTTGGCAAACTTTGTACAGAGTTTATTATTAGTAGACCCAAAAATTATGTCATCAACATATATTTGAACTAGAAGCAAGTCACTACCAGATTGAAAGTAAAAACAGAGTTTTATCAATTGTACCTCTGTGAAACCCACTTTCTAGTAGAAATTGAGCTAAAGTTTCATACCATGCTCTTGGTGCCTGCTTAAGTCCATAAAGTGCTTTATCAAGCTTGTAGACATAATCTGGATATTTGGGGTCCACAAATCCTGGTGGTTGTTCAACAAACACTTCTTCTTCAAGTTTCCCATTCAGAAAGGCACTTTTCACATCCATCTGAAATACCTTGAATTTCTTATGAGAAGCATAAGCAAGAAACATCCTTATTGCCTCCAATCTTGCTACTGGAGCAAAAGTCTCATTATAATCTATTCCTTCCTGCTGTGAATAGCCTTTTGCCACCAGTCTGGCCTTGTTTCTTGTAACAACCCCCTCACTGTCAGTTTTTTTTCTGAATACCCACTTAGTACCAACAACAGACCTATTCTTTGGTCATGGTACAAGTGTCCAAACTTCATTCCTCTCAAATTCATTCAACTCTTCTTGCATTGCTGTTATCCAGTCAGCATCTTGAAGAGCTTCTTCTACCTTCTTTGGCTCAGCTTGTGACAAGAAAGCATGAAACAGACATTCATTAGTTGTTGCACTTCTTGTCCTTACTCTTGCATCTGGATCACCAATTATCAAATCAGGTGTATGAGATTTGGTCAATTTCCTAGCTGAGGGCAAATGACTTCTCTCAGAGTTTGATCCTCCCCCTCGATCCATGTTCTCTTGATTTTCTTGATGACTTTCTTCATTCTCTGAGGCTCCCCTAGAATTTGATTGCTCAGAGTTTGAACTCTCAGAGTTTGAGTCATCACTGATTGATCCAGATTTTTCAGCTGACTTATCATTAGAATTTGAGTCATCACTTTGAAGTGATTCTTCATGCTCCCCCTCAACTGGTTCTTCCCTAGTATGTGACTGAGAAGTTTCTTCAGTATCTACCAGTAGAGGCTCAGAGTTAAGTTCAACAGAGTTTGTCAGTTCAGCCTGATCAGAGTTTACTCGATCAGAGAATAATTTTTCATTTGCAAAGTGCAGTTGATCATGTTCATCTACATCTTCAAGTCCAGTTATTTTCTTGTCATCAAATGACACATGAATAGACTCCATGATCACTTTGGTTCTCAGATTATAAACTCTGAATGCTTTAGTTGACAGTGGATAGCCCACAAAAATTCCTTCATTGGCTTTTAAATCAAATTTTGTCAACTGTTCAGGATGAGTTTTCAGCACAAAGCACTTGCACCCAAAAATATGAAAATATTTCAGGTTTGGCTTCTTTTCTCTCACCATTTCATATGGTGTTTTTCCATGCTTGTTGATCAGAGTGGCATTCTGAGTAAAACAGGCAGTTTGAACAGCTTCTGCCCAGAAATAAGTTGGCAATTTTGCTTCATCAAGCATATTTCTGGCAGCTTCTATCAAGGTTCTGTTCTTTCTTTCAACTACACCATTTTGCTGTGGTGTACCAGGTGCAGAAAACTCTTGCTTAACTCCTCTCTCTTTAAATATTACACAATGATAAAAATTAGCAATGTTTTAACTTCCGAAATTATAACTCTAAATATTACACAATGATAAAAATTAGCAACTAACAATCATAAAACATATTATCAACTCGCAATTTAATCCCACAATTCTAATTAACGACTATAAACTTTCCAAATTAAACTACGAAAATTAAAACAATATTATCACAATTTAAATCTAATTTAATTACAACAATTAAATAATTAAACTACAATAATTAACATAATATACGAGCTATCGCAATTTATACCTTTTTGATTACCACCTCCAAAATCTCTCTCCCTTCTTGTTAGGTCGAATACACAAAATATAATCAAGTACTGTATGAGAGATTAACAAGAACACACGTTTTTCTAATTAAAAACTGTTTGGAATTAATAATTCCTCTCTCAGTGATGTAAAATATCACAGAGAGCTGCTTAGGTTACAATGAATCAATATTTCAATGTTCGATACCCTTCTAGGGTTAACCTAACTGTATTTATAAAACATACAGCTGCTATACAATCGTAAATTGATACTCCTACAATTAAGCTACACAATTGATATCAATTACGATTACTACACGTCTTCTAAGTCAACTCAATCTCTTTGATAGCTATCCAATCTTCAAAGATATTGCTTCCATGTTTATCTTCAATTAATCTTCAATCACTGTTGACTTGTAGACGCTTCCGCCAGACAGAGTTTAACAAACTCTGTTGCGCTTCCAATAATCAGCGTTTGCGCTTCCATCTATCAGCGTTTATTCAAACTCTTACTGCTTCCAGCTTAAACACTGTTTTAACACTGTATCACTTAAACACTGATTAGTAATTACATCAATTATATCTAACACTTCTCTTTCTCTTTTTCTCTCTCTCAGCCCTCTCCCCCCTTCACTGCTGCTGTTCTCACGCCACCACCGAACTCCGGCCGGACCTCTAGCTGCTGTCCGCCGCTGCTACTCGTCGGCACCGCCCCGACGCCGGCCACCCCCGCTGCACACACGCACACACACATATATATATACACACACACACACACGAATTACACCCAACACACACACAGTTACACACGCATATACATACATACACACACATATATATCTCAATTAAATCCCCAATCTCTCTTCTTCTTCTTCCCCTTTTCTCTCTTTTTTTTTCTCTCCCCCCGGCTCTAGAACTCTCGGCTGTTGCTTTCTTCTAAATGGGCTTGGCCCATTACTTATAAACTAACTACTAACCCTTTATTCCGGCCCAATTAAAATACCACTCATTCGCTTTTAAAACTAATAAACGACTCTTATAAATCGAAATCAAATAAAACATTCGAAAAATTAAACCCTTCGTTTTTAAAATAAAAAATACAAAATTACGAGCACACACATATTTTTAAAATATTTTTAGGATCAAAAATGAATTAAATATGAATTTTACCAATTTTGATCCTTTAAATACAATAAAACTCTTAAAATTATTTTAAAATACCACAACACCCAAATTAATCCACCCAACAACTTTAAAAACTCAATAAATATATAAAGGAAATATTTCAAAAGATTTCATGATTTTTAATCTCTCGGATAATTTTATAAAATTGACAGAGGATTAAAAATACATGATTTAAATATATTTAAATCCTCAAAAATACAAATAAAATTACACAAACCTTCACAGCTTACCCAAATCATCATATAAACACATAAGCATCAATTCATATACATTTCACCTTTACAACAATATTCACATAATATAATTTATAATTTATAAAAATAAATAATTTTAAATTCGAATTTCTAAGGCGTTATATCCTTCCCCCCTTAATAGGATTCTGTCCTCAGAATCAATGCTAAGGACACCATACCACTCCCAGGTTGTATCTTTTAACCTCTAGGATTCCATCATATCAACTCAAACTTTAATAATCTCATTCTGCGAGCCCTCCAATTCCGAAATAACCTTAAACTTTGACTTCCAAGTCTTTTTAACTCTAGACGCTTAACTCACGGAAACAAATATTTTTCCCCGACAATCAATATAACTTTTCGCATACTGATCTATACCTTGCGTTAAAACTATATTACTACGCCAATCCTTCGCAATAATACTATCGTGCAAATTTACCTAAATTTACAACGACCTACACTTTGGTGCAACTCCCACGCCTTACTTATAACCACACGATTTTAATTAGATCTTCGAGAAAGAATCTCAAGAAGTTCTCTGATCGCTTCCACTCCACTTCCACAGACTATGCCGATCGAGAAGGGAATAATTAAAAGTTTCTTCTTGTCTTTAATCTCATATTCTTACCGAATACCCATTCTGGAAACTTAACATCATTTCGTTCATTCTCAGTCGCATCCTTGCAATCGAATATTATAATTAACATACACGTTCTTAGACGTACAGCAAGCATACTTCAACTCGCACTTGATTCTCACTCTTACAAAATATTCTGGTTTGCTAAGTCTTGTGAAGAACATAGCCTCGATTATTTTCAGCTTTGATAACTAATATACTTGTCACCTTGACTGTGACTTCACTCAATACAACCACAAGATTGAAATATCCCATTTATTACCAATTCTTTTGCCATCACAACTTCACTCGATACTACTCACGAAACACTTCTTCCACGATTTCCAACAACTCCCGCTTTTATCCACACGAATCTTCCACTTAACCTGTATCGCCACTTATTTACATCTCCTGAAATAAACCTTCCTCAGATAAAATTTTTGAGAAAAGGATATTAAGAAATCCTCAATCATTCTTACTCCTTTTCACGCGCAATGTCCTTCATCTCATTATTTTACCATGCAACCATTTCAAACTAATAACCATTCTCCTTAAATCATATATATCTTATTCATAATACGCTAATCCATTCCTTCTGGAGTCAACTTCAGTCCTCCACTCTGCATACTTGACGAGTCCTCAGATTTGTCTCTACCCGTTATGACTTCGGCATTTAACACCACTCACGTTGGAATTCTACATACTTGGAACCTTTCAAGGTCATTCTCCATTGGATTGCATACGCTTCACTAACCTTCGAACATCTTGATTCGTGATCTACGATCATATCAAATTCTTCGCCCGATTACTATTTGAAATCTTATTCATTGAAATATGCTTTACTTAATCATCTCCTTTCTGCTACCTTCTTCTTATACAAAACGACTGCATTCCTTTAATATTACCATTTCTGGATCTGCTTGGTTGGTAAGACTTCTATATCTACTTTCGACTTCAAACATCATTTTCACATTTCTTAAGATCAAAATCTCCCCTTCATTAATAGGAAATAAATCCAATCCTGAATCATATTTGACTCTCTTTATAGTCATCACCATCCATTTCCTGATAACTTACTTTATAATCGCATTGAATTTCTCGATTCTTGATAATTATAACAGTAGTCTTATTACTCTCTTCATAATTCCACTAAGATTAATATGATACTATTCTGGCAAAAAATTTCCATCTTTCCAAGCTCATAACACATAGCTTCGACTTCTGACTCTACTACTTGACATCATACTGCCCTTCTGGTTACACCCACAACTTCCCACATTTCTCTTAATAAAATCTCTAGGGATTCTACTCCCGAAATCTTACCTTCTGACCAAGGGATCTCGTTAATTTCTGCAAATTCTCTTTCTATAGGCACTACAGTGCCTTTTCTCTTCTAACTCCACATCTTCGGGATTCCACATTCTTTTCTTAACTAAATCCTGCATGTCTTCTTATTTAATCACTTCTGGAAACTCTCTGGTTTCTCTGCATTCCACCTTACTGACATTTTATTTCATCTTGATTAACTTTCCACCATCCTTGATAATCGTGACTTTCTACACTGGCTTGCATAAGTCATTTACTCCACGTATTCACCTTACCCCTCATTCAGTCTTGATTGTTTTCTTACTAATCCTTACAAACCTTCTCATTCTACTTTGCTCTGTTTTACTCAAATCATCTCTCCTTGATTCTACCATCTAATGTCCCGCATCGGGTTCAAAATATTCAAAATCTTATGGTATTCCCATCTACTACCTCCGCCTTACATGGGATGTCTTATACCAACATGTTCATTATTATTCTCTTTTCGCCTTTCAATATCTGCGATAATGTGCTCTTATTCACTGCTCTTTTCCTTTATTCAATTTCTCATTAGCCTCAAATCTTGTCTATGTCTTATCGGTCCAGTAAACAATCAAATTTGACATGACATATTTGTCTTAGTCTCCAAATTCTTAAATTTGTACAACCAATTCCTCGTCAGCATAATTGTAGTTTCAATCACTTAAGACGTCGTCGCGTCTATCTACACATCTGTTCATTGCTAGTAATTCTGAAATCATCGAATCTCCGACAAAGGAGGTCAACAAATTGAATGGGGCATCAAATATGAATATGGACTGAGTTTGTTTGACAAAACTTTTATAAAGGAATTTATCCGAGAGATCAATATGATCTTTGAACTATTTTCAGGTTGCATTTGTCACTTGGTTAACCACCATAGTACATAAGGATGGCCAGTCCTTAGTACTTTCATGACAAACATAATCAGTGGCGTCCCACTGGACTTCTATCACAAAGATAAGATGTCCCTGAATCCCCTATCTGCATAGGTTGTTCATCTCAGCTGGAATAGAGAAAATCAAGTATTCATGATAATGGAAAGATTCAAGAGTTTCAAAAAATTTTCTGTAAAGATGGATCAATTATCATCTGGAAATATAAATATTTCTAAAAGAATGGAATTGAATTCGAATAAATTTGATGTACGAAACTCATCATCAATTGATGGGTATTAGACTTTTCAACTATAGCATCAACTACTGATTAGGCAAACATTGAAGAAATTCTTAATTATTCAGTCTCACTCTTGTCTACTAAGCACTACTATAGTTACCTGCCAAACTGGCCTGACAATAATGAGTTGAATAAATAAGAAGATCTCAATTCATTCTCGATTTTTGAACCGTCACTGCACAACGAATGCCTCAGCAACGATGCTAACCTGGAATTAATTTACGACAATTTAAAGAAAGAATAGGAAATTTCTTCAGGTAATAACTTTGAACAAATCAATAATTAGGGGTGCACAATTTCGCTTAACCTTCAATCCTTGCTAATACTCGCTTCTCACTTCGAATTCTTAACCTTCTCGTACTATCTCCGAAACGTTTATATCCAAACTAATATCGTAAAATGTCCTAAATTCTACGCAAAAATCTCGAGATAACTTCCCCCGGACTGATAACTCCAGCTGTCCACTTAGATTATGCCACTTCGGGTTTGCTATCTTGCTTCTAGCCAAATCCTGAAATGATTCGAATTCTTACTTGCGCGATATGCCGAAAGACCGATTAACGTCGCGACGCTTGCCGAAGTATCCTAACGCGATCCTTATCCTAAAACGTTCTACCCGACGTCTATCTTATACCCGTACCCTAACCCTCCTAATCTGTTTCAGTGACCATAACCTGTAGCTCTGATACCAACTTGTAACGGTCCCAAAATCTGGGGTACAGATTTGGGGGCCACTAACCAAAATCAACATATCACTAACTTGGACATAAACATTAAATAAACTAATAAAACATTAAATCCCTTAACCAAGATCGTATACAGGTTATGGTGTGAAATAAACTATCGAATTACTTTATTACAACTCAATCTCAGCATAAAAATATTATACAATTCTGTGAATAAACAAAACCACTATCTAACTACGTATCCAACCTTTGCAATTTTCCCAAACCACTATTTGACGAAATCCACAACTCGAACGTCTCTTCTCGCTGCCCGGAGATTAATACCAACTGTCCACTTACTAGGTTTACTAAACTTCTCTATTAACTGGAGAAAATAACAAAAGCAAGAGTGAGCCAACAATGCTCAGCAAGTGCATAAAGTGATAACAATTTCAATATCGGAACAAATCTGATAACAAAGGAATTTCAACTCATTCTATGAGAGAATCTGTGAGATTAACTTTTAAGTTGCCACGAGGGCCAATACTTCACCATTAATGAGGTGCAACAGGAACTAGAACAGATAAAAGTTTTGTTCAACCAAAATAAGCATTATAGACTTCAAGGGAATCAAGCTTTAACAATTCAATAATGATACTCAAAATTAAGGTCAAATGATAACCATTCAATAATAATACTTGGAAATTCATGGTCAAGCAATAAGAATCAATGTCCAACTGGATACTTAATTTATAGATTAGAATTGGATTTTCATTTTGACACAACGAGTTAAAGTGGATGATCAGTCACACTAAAACTCCGGATATACTCTCTTGGTATATCCAAATACTCAACTGGATCCAAGGCCCCTTTTGGCCTATAACAATATACTCATACTCTGACTGGCATCCACAGTCCTGAAAACATTTTCATTTAATAAAAACATTTCCAATTCTATCTTTAATACTCAGGTCAGGTGTCGGAACAATCGACCACCCTTGATTTCCAATAACTGGAACTCACGTCCAGAATAACAACTTATGATTAGGAATTAATAAGAAACGACTTCATCATCTGGTATCGACAAGTTCGATACCACATAGGGGAATTTATAAAGAATGTCAATTTAAAAAGGTATCAACAAGATTGATACGAATACTTCGAATTATAACCACTGTAGATTATGCAAAGAGAAATTTCATTTGAGCAAGAATGGGGATAAAATTCGCAATAAGATTCCAACAATGCAATTCTAGACTAAAGCAACGACATGGTCAAGTACCGGCATTTAATAAAATTTATACATACTGAAGAATTTGAGCTTCCATTAGTGGAGAAAATAGATTAGAACAATAATTGTAAAAACAGTTTCAATAGGGAAGGGTTTAGATCAGCACAGGGAACATTGTCCGAGTGGAAGTCCATTGATAAAAATATACTAGATCAGGCATTGTGCCAGCGGGTTTTCATTAAAGTTAAGAGAAACTTAGATGTTCTTGTTTAGAAAATGTCTTAAGAGTACTTGACAAAACTAAAAGAAATGGCATTCCGCTGACAAAATGTAAAAAGTTATTTACAAGATTCTTGGTAAAACCGACATATGAATTATGGGTGGGGGAAAGTCAACAGCATCATACTAATTTGAAGAAGTATGTAAATCATCTTTCAACTATACTTGACCAACTTATTTCATACGATAAATGAACTAAATTGCATCACTTGAACAGTAAGTGAATAGCAATAACACTTGCCTTGATTTACGGAGTTCCTGATCCTACCATGGATCCGCGACTCAAATTCACATCAGTCCTTACTTCATAAACTCATCGGCTTCGATACTCGTCCTCTTGCTTATCTTCCAGATTACCATCGCTCTATCCTTGGCCAGGTTTCCTATTCGAACTATTATCAAGGCCAAATGCTAATTTAGTATTCAATCAAGCAAAATCTTATTATCTTGCTTTACTCTACCCATACGTGTCCTATATCGCTTACACATATAACATATACAAACATATGCAATTACATATAGACTTATCCAACCATTTCAAAATAGCACACCATCCAACTTTCAAAACCACAATATATACTCGAATTAATCCATTGACACATATACTTAAACCCTTAGAAATCATACATATTTCCAAGCATTGAAATCAAATAACTTAAATAAACTTTTAAATGATTTGAAGGGATTTTTAGAAAATTTTGGCATGAAGTATTCGTTTATCGGACTATGGGCACAGCCCCTCAAATACAATTCAACCCTTTTTTTTCAAAAATAAAGCTGCCACAACTTTCAGCAACATAAAAGTAAACAAGTAAGGAAAGTACCCACCCAGACATGCGGCACCTAGCACATAATAATTTACATTAACACTACTACTTACGCTACACCAATGATCGTAGTTCTCACGCATTTTAATGATACGCGTGACAATCAATCATTGATGTTCGTAAGCCCTAGGGAACAACCCCTAGCACTAACTATTACTTACGCTATATCGATGATCACATCACTCAAGTATATTAATTATACTCGTGATAGTTAGTCATTGATATTCGTAAGCCCGAGGAACTAGTTGAAGAGAATTACACAAGTCCTTAAATATTGACACTTAAGGCTTGTGATCTCATTACAACTCCTCGCAGATAAACACATAATATAATGAATCTAACAATTAATCTTTGATAAATAACATATAACATATATAATTAGTAAAACCATCAAATACTACGACTCGCTCTATACCATTTAGCACATAGACATTTTCAACTAGTGAAACCATATAACTCAACATATTATCCGACAATTAATAACTCACAATCATATAACTCCCGACATTCATCAAAATCCCCAAATTTAACTTCCGAAATTATAACTCTAAATATTACACAATGATAAAATTAGCAACTAACAATCATAAAACATATTACCAACTCGCAATTTAATCCCACAATTATAATTAACGACTATAAACTTTCCAAATTAAACTACGAAAATTAAAACAATACTATCACAATTTAAATCTAATTTAATTACAACAATTAAATAATTAAACTACAATAATTAACATAATATACGAGCTATCGCAATTTATACCTTTTTGATTACCACCTCCAAAATCTCTCTCCCTTCTCTTTCTCTCTTTCTCTCTCTCAGCCCTCTCCCCCCTTCACTGCTGCTGTTCTCACGCCACCACCGGACTCCGGCCGGACCTCTAGCTGCCGTCCGCCGTTGCTACTTGTCGGCACCGCCCCGACGCCGGCCACCCCCGCTGCACACACGCGCACACACACACACACACACGAATTACACCCCACACACACACAGTTACACATGCATATACATACATATACACACATATATATCTCAATTAAATCCCCAATCTCTCTTCTTCTTCTTCCCCTTTTCTCTCCTTTTTTTTCTCTCCCCCCGGCTCTAGAACTCTCGGCTGTTGCTTTCTTCTAAATGGGCTTGGCCCATTACTTATAAACTAACTACTAACCCTTTATTCCGGCCCAATTAAAATACCACTCATTCGCTTTTAAAACTAATAAACGACTCTTATAAATCAAAATCAAATAAAACATTCAAAAAATTAAACCCTTCATTTTTAAAATAAAGAATACAAAATTACGAGCACACACATATTTTTAAAATATTTTTTGGATCAAAAATGAATTAAATATGAATTTTACAAATTTTGATCCTTTAAATACAATAAAACTCTTAAAATTATTTTAAAATACCATAACACCCAAATTAATCCACCCAACAACTTTAAAAACTCAATAAATATATAAAGGAAATATTTCAAAAGATTCATGATTTTTAATCTCTTGGATTATTTTATAAAATTGACAGAGGATTAAAAATACATGATTTAAATATATTTTAATCCTCAAAAATACAAATAAAATTACACAAACCTTCACAGCTTACCCAAATCATCATATAAACACATAAGCATCAATTAACATACATTCCACCTTTACAACAATATTCACATAATATAATTTATAATTTATAAAAATAAATAATTTTAAATTCGAATTTCTAAGGCGTTATACGTAAGCTTTGCAATTTCATGTTTTTTCACTGTATTAGGTAGATTCCTAGGTCAGGACACGAAGACTAGCTTTATACTTCAATACTGATGCATGGAATTTCAAATTAGAAGTTAAAATGCAGAGAATTTCTAGTTTTGTGCAACTATTCATATTGGATTTTTTTAGAGGATTATATTAACAATAGTTATTGGTTAGTTGTTTGATTTGTTTTTAGGTCAGTGACAATTTCCATTTATAATATCTGCATCTTTGTTTACTTGCACATAACAATACAAGGAAATGTACCTGGAGTTCATCTTTATTGAGCTTTTGAAACAGAACATTACTCTTCTTTTCATAACAATGCGAATTAAGGCGACAAACCATTAAACAATCATATCCTTCATATGCATATTAATGCGGATTCATTTGTAAGTCATTTTTTAATTGCTAATTTAGGGCTAAAAATATAATTAAGGAATTTGTAGATTTTTCGATCAGTTGAAGAATTATATGCTGTCTAGATTCGATTTCAGTTGTTTCTATTTATACTTAATGTGCGTGATTGTGAATCATGTTGATGGGCACTTTTTGTTGATTAGCCTGGTTATATAAATGTTTGTTTTATGAAATTGATTTTTGTAAATAGATAATTACGTAAGTGGTTTTAATACTTGGTGTAAGAGTTATATATTTGTATAACTTATGAAACAGGTTTGATTTATTACATCAATTTGACAAATAGTTTAATTATTTTTGCAACAGAATATGGATGATATAAATTTTGATAGTCAAGTAGGCCAAGATTTCCTCCTTATAATGTGTCTGATAATTCTGTGATTAGAAGTCCTTCGAGAAAATCAATTTCTGGTTCGGGTAGTAAACACCGTAAGAGAGGCTTAGTTGGGGTTTTGGGATTCTTGGTCAGCATTTTTTTGTGTTTTTTTTTTGTGTTTTTATTGGATTGATTGGTTATATGACTGTTAAGGGAAGAAGATGAGAATGAATAAGTCTTTCCAGGCCGATCTTGTAACAGGCCCTATACAATTTTGTTACAAAGAATTGAAGGCTGCTACTGAAGGGTTTCATGCTAGTAGGATTGTAGGTCATGGGGCATTCGGGACTGTTTATATGGCATTTTTTTACGTCTTTAGGTACGATGTCTATGGTTAAAAGATCAAAGCATTCTCATGAAGGTAGATCTGAATTTCTTGCTAAGTTGTCAATTATATCTTGTTTGAGGCACAATAATTTAGTTCAGCTTCAAGGTTGGTGTGCTGAAAGGGAGAGTTATTACTTGTCTACGAGTTTATGCCCAATGGGAGTGTTGATGATGTCATTAATATGTTCTCTTTTTGTCATGATTTACCAGCTGAGCTTCTAGTAAATGGTGAGATTGTCAAAAGGTCCCCTGAGAGAGAACGCAGAGTGCAGCCAGTGCCTCAAAAAGCTTAGGACAGACCAAGATACAATGATCGCACCCGCTATAATAACAGACGTCCAAACACGCGATAAAAAGTGGTGACACCGTTGATAGCAGCAGCACACATATGAAAAGAGGTTTAGCTGCGAATCACTTGTAACTAAATGTCTTATTGATGAAATGTTCGCTTTTATTTCTTTAGTATGTAATAATAAATTGGAGGAACTTAATATTAGTTCATTTGATCGATGTGACTTGTGGCACATTCTGTTATCTCTATATTTACTTAATGTTATCCATGGATGTGCTGAACTTTTATTGTGATCCATAGATGTAATGTCACAGCTGAGAATTGGCTGCAGAGTGGCTTCTTTCCTTTGAATTCTGTTCATACCTCTTTTATAGATAAAAATTATTTAGAATATAATTTAAACAGCTTAAAGATAGACCAACCTAAACTCTGTTTTAACATATACCTCATGTGCACACTCTACGGTGCTTAAATTTCTTAATTAATAATATGTGTGAACAATTTTGAATGCCAATTCGATATTTCATTGTAAGGATAAAGTATACAGCAATATCATTATGAGTTCAACTACACTTTAGCAAAATATAATGTCCAAATTCCAAATATACATTTTATGTAATTTTCACCTGCAATATCTACTGCCTAATTATGGGTGTAATGTTACTGCAAAATCAAGTTAAAAGTTTCAATGAAATTAGAAATAATAGTGATACCCTGATCTCTAGTATACCTTTCACATTGTTATTGTCTTCAAATTATTTCTATTTCTAATGGTAAACAAGAATTATGGCAAAATGACTTCTGTTAAATCGTAGAGTTCTCATAGAAAATGACCTCTTTATTCTCAAATTAGAGTAAGGTACCCATATATCCGTATTCCATCACTGTACTCAGGTAAGCTCCGAGTACATCAGATACCTCGTATGTTTGGTTTAGACAAAAAGTATTGCTAATGTAAAACTTGCTAGCAACAGTCTTGGAATCAACCATTACCAATAGCACCACCAATTAATTCTGCCAGAATCTGAAACATTACCAACAAGAAACTTTTGACAAACTAATAAATCGCAACTTATATAAGATTATACTTCAAGCAAGTCAATGTTTATATATCTATCATGACCATAAACAATAGAATTTATAAACCAGGATCAAGTTTGGTCCCCAAAAAGAAATACACTTCTACAAATGAAGACCTCAAACTTGCACCTTGCTATCATCGCTTTTTTATTTCAAAGGAATAATTGAGCTCCATATGACACCTTTTTGTCATCGTCTTCAAACTGCATGAAAGAGCTACATTAGAAGAAGAAACAGAGTTTAACACATAGTGTTAATATGATAAATTAGCTCTTACTTGTATAGAATAACAGCTCTGGTTTGCACTCATTGGGCGCCATTTCATATAATAATCAGGATTAATCAAAGTGTGATTTTCAAACAAATTTGGTTCACTCTATCAGCTAACAGACCCTTAGTATAAAGTGTACAAATTATTAAGGAGAGCATTATTTCTAAGTACCCATACAAGCATATTAAGGAAGTCGCACGTGTATCAAATATGTAGAGTTCATATTAGAATATAATTAAGCAAGGAATTTCTATCAAAAAAGTCATAGAAACATCATGTGCTTTAAGGCTTTAAATTACAAATTTAAGTTCACCCATTAACAAAGGTTATAGCAAATGACTCAGAGGATGCATTTTTGACCAATATTCTCAAATGAGCAAACATGCTTATGCACACAAAGCAAGAGGTGTGAAGATGCTACTAGCATAAGAATGAGTATTGACAATTGCAAATTTACATTTTACAAATGTGCATTCACCAGGTGTTGCTTCCTATATCAAACAGTTAACTTGTCTCTGTGATTTGACATCATACTTGAGATGTGCTTATTTACACATTCCCTACCTTTAACGGTTGAGCTATTCAAAATATGCTCACTGATCAGGAGATGTAGTAAGCTGATTATATTGCTTGATGAGTTGAGTGAATGAGCAGTTCCATTTGTACTTAAAGATTTATTCCATATACGAAAAGAGGCAGTGGCGCAAAGTAAATTTAATGCTCTATCAGTAGGTGTTAACATAAGTGAGATATCAATAGCCGATAGAAATAAGTATTTACATTTGAAAGTAGAAATGAGAACATGGAAATAGATATACAGAACATATTCATTTCATTAGTATAGCACATAAATTCTGCAAATTGTTATATATGTACTTATAAAAGCGGATATTTATTAATGTAGAAACCTTCACCAATCATATCAAAATAAGAGAAAGAGCTTGATGGTGAAAATTAAGGATTCCTGCGCTATTTTGTTTTGTATTTTTCTCTACCTTTTTGTTTAATAAAATCACCAAATTCGCAAGTGTAGAGTGATCTACTTGTTGGCCAAGACGAGTAGCTTTTGTAAAGCACAACTTTACAAATTTTGGTTCTAATACAAAATCTTAATTTTAAAATAATACTAAGCATTAAATAAATTCAAACATGCTTCTACTCTAGAACAACAATGTAACAGAATTTGGTTCTATTACAGAATCACAATTTATACGTATATATTTAATGCCTATTTATAGAAGCACAACTTCATAAATTTTGGTTCTATTACAAAATCTTAATTTTAAAACAATAATGATCATTAAAATAAATTCAAACATGCTTTTACTCTGGAACAACAATGTACCGAAATTCGGTCAACCACAATTTATACGTATTTATTTAATACCTATTTCACAAAATCTGTTTTTATGATAGAACCTTAATTTTAAAACAAAAATAAGCATTAAATAAATTCAAACATGCTTCTAGTCTAGAACAACAACGTAACAAAATTTGGTTCTATTACAGAACCATAATTTGTACATATTCATTTAATGCCTATTTTTAGAAGCACGAGTTCACAAATTTTGGTTCTATTACAGAACCGTAATTTTTAAACTAAGTACGAATAGAATCAGATCTACGAAACTGATTATATGTTAGTAACACATATGCATGTAGAATCAGATCCAAGCAAATCTAAATCGTACAAAATTAATATGAATAAACATATACACATAAACAAGCTCATGATAATCAAAAAATTGATGAAAAACAAATCGAAATTAGAAAATCGATGTTGATTATTACCTTTCGCAACATTTTCTGATCGATTGATACTTGCGATAATCTTTAAAGAAGTTCGAGATAATCTCCCTTTCTCTCCGGCTCTCTCTCTCGCGCGCTCTCTCTCTCTCTCTCTCTCTCTCCGTCTCCGACTGTGTATTGCGTGTATAATGTGCGTATAATTGTCGTAATGATTTTAACTTTTAATTATTTTATTTAACTAAATCCCAGCCGTTAGTTAATTAATGGTTAGATTATGGGTCTCCACGATCCTCTATATAAAATGGGTCTCTATAGAGTGTGACTCTGGATTTGTTATCATGAATTAGGATTTTTAATTTTATTAATAATTTTATATTTTAATTTTAATAATATTATAAGATATAGGTGATCTTTTCTCTAACAATAATTTTATATTTTGTTATGCAGGATTGAGTTGACAACCAGGTCATCTTTATGGACAACAATTTTGGTATGGAAAAGAGTTATGCATTAAACAAGTATTCGTGTACCTTTACCCTTATTTCGATAATTTATTTTATTTTTACAAATTTATAACACAAAATAGTTACTTATTTTTTAGGGAACACAACAACTGCTTCTCAAGCATTTTAAGATATATGCCATAAGAATGCCAATTAGATTTATTATAGTTCGTACTAGATATGCCATCATTTTATTATTATGACTTGAAATTTCTAAAGATCTTTATGATTTTTTTTTATTAGCATGATCTTTATAATCATATTAAGTAAATGTTTTCAACAATTCAATTATACGGATGTGAAGATTATATCAAAGTATTGTTCTAGAATACTTTAATGTAAATTTAAATTGTAGAATATTGATTTTAAAATGATATTTATATAATATTGTTAACGGAAAAAATTGATTGATTATTTTTTATTAAAAGTAATTGATCTAAATGATTAAATTATTTGAAAATTTGTATATTTATTTAATATTACTAGATATTACATCTATACGATCCAATTTTCGATTAGATGTTTAAATATTGTGAATTTCAGACACATTAATAGATTTAAATTTTTTTATAGTGACTTCTAAATTCTCTTTTCCCTTTTATTATTATTATCAAGAAGTGTAATTTTTAGATCGATACTTTCATGAGTAATTAGTTTTATGTTTCATTAGATCGATATAGATTTTTTTATTCACTATGTGCTTCTTAATTTTTTAGTTATAGATAACATATAATTGAAATTTTATTGGAAGTAAGAATACGTGTTCTAATTTATAAAGAAGAATAGTTCGAATTTATAGAATACGTGTTTGAATTTATAAATAAAAATATCTCGAATTTGTACGTAAGATATATAATTAAAAGTTGTAATGAAAGTGGAATAGGTGTTCGAGTTTATAAAAAAAGAAGAGTTCAAATTTATGGATAAGACATATATTTATGAGTAAGTTTTTCTGTTTCATTAGATCAATATAGATTTTTTTTTAATTCATTATGTACTTCTTAATTTTTTAGATATATATAATATATACTCCCTCCGTTCCATTTTACATGTCCCTTTTCTAAAAAATACATATATTAAGATAAAGGTTACTTGAATAAAATTTTCCAACTAATAACCTTAATTAATACATTGAAAAATGAGAATAGTGTTATGTTTGAAAAAAGTCAAATTTTATATACAATAAATGTAGGGATAATTTTGGAAAGTTACCTTAAATTTTATTGAGACAAGGAAAAGGATATGTAAAATGGGACAAATCAATTTTTCAAAAGCGATATGTAGTTTAGCACAGAGGGAGTAATTGAAATTTTATTGGAAGTATAATACGTGTTCTAATGTATAAAGGAGAATAGTTCGAATTTATAGAATAGGTGCTCGAATTTATAAAGATCTCGAATTTTTACGTAAGATATATAATTAAAAGTTGTAATGAAAGTGGAATAGGTATTAGAATTTGTAAAGAAGAACAGTTCAAATTTATAGATAAGACATATAATTAAAAGTTCTATTTTATGTAGAATAAGTGTTCAAATTTGTAGAGTAGAAGAGTTCGAATTTATAAGAAATACATATAAATATATAGTTAAATGTTTTATTTAAAGTAGAGGTGTTTGTAATATATATAATTAAAAGTTCTATTGAAAATAGAACAGGTGTTCGAATTCATTGAGGAAAAGAGTTGAAATTTATAGAAAAGTCATAAAAATAAAAAAATAATTGAAAATATTATAGGTATTTAAATATAAAGAAGAGTTCAAATTTATAGAAAAAATATATAATTAAAATTCTATTGATAGTAGAATATGAGGATGGGGAGGTAACATCTTTGACAATTTCTAAAACTATTTATCTTTTTTCTTAGAATTCCTTAATTTTAAAGTTTTTAATACAAATTAATTATACTTAAATCTTTAAACGTGTTTAACGAGAATACAGCTTATTAACAATTAAAATTTGATATTGGTGTTATAAACATTATTTTAAATTTAGATTTCGATTTATGGATAAATTTATTATACAAACTAGCATTTTACCCGTGCTACGCACCGAAGGTATAATTCTAAAAAATATTAAATAATTACCAAAAATATATAAGTATCAAAAACTAAAATTTTTACATTTAATTATTTAGATTGTAATGTTGATCTCTAATATTTCATCAATTTTTTATCTACTATTTTAGTTTGTTAAAATATGATGTATTTAAATATTTAATATTTTTATTATATAATTTAAGAAATAAAGTAATCTAAAAGAATTACATACACAAACTTCGATCCGATCCGAATTTTTTCTGGGTTTGGATCGGACATGACGGAAAATCGGATTCTTTTATTTGAAGGACCGGAGACCGAACAGCTTATATACGACCCGGTTCAGTATTATTTACCTGTCTAAATCGAAATGTTGTGCAACCCTAACTGCACTACACATAAATTACTTCTAATAACTTGGTTTCTTGTTCAATTTTTACTTTGTTAATTTCATAAAAAAAGTCTAGTTGGAATTAAAAAAAAGTCTCAAAAGCTTATTTATAATTTTTTTCCTTCATAATGAATAAATTATATTAAGGATAATAAACAGAAATAAAAAAACTGATTGAGTGAGTGATATAATAAATCTTAAGTGATAAGTTTAGAATCATTTAAACCCATGACAAATGAATATTTACATTTAAAGTCAAGTAAAATGGAAATTTCATCGTATTGAAGTAGCTCGTTGCTAGTGACCTTAACACAATATTAACCGAGCAATCTTGTTATATATAAATGTAACTTCCTTTATTCAAAAAAAAATAAATGTAACTTCCTGATTCAATGTATCCGTAAAACCGTAAAGATCTTATAAGAAGTACATATAGTTAGTTAATTTTCTATCATAATATGTAAGATATAAACATGTTTGTTATGTCACTAACAGAGACTATAATAATATATTTTAATTAAATAAAAAAGTTATATATATTATTAAGTAATTTTCAAATTATTCCCAAGAAAAAATTGCGCTCGACCATAAAGGTCAGAAAAATGTTACAAATACTGTTAACGACACAGGTCAAACGACCATACTTATCATATATTTTCTTACTTTTTCAAATGCGAATGCGGCAACAAAAGTTTGTAGCTAGCCATACACCATAAAGTACTTTATTTAGAGTACATATCCCATTAATAACATATTGTTGTTTGCCTTGTTTGCGTATTTTCTGGTGACCTACCAATAAAGTAAAGTGAATAATTTAGTTTCCAAAAAATTAAAAATAAAATACACCTTATATTCTCGGATAGACAATAACAATCAATAACTATGGCATGGAATTCATTCATATTTAGGATCCACCAACAATTATGTAAATTCATAAAATTTAAGAAAATACTAAAATTGAACATCTTTTGAGGGAGTATGCAGTTGTAAAGTTTATTCTCTTAGCAGGTTATATAATTTCGTGACTTGAGCTTATAGAGTACCTATGTTAAAGTTGATTACCAAAGTACAAAATTGGAGAATACAGATAGGTGGTTTTTATAACTACTCTGACAACAAAAAAATTGTGACATATTAATATGTATTCGACACACAAACAAAAATATTAATATAAGTATTATTAAGTAGAGAAAAGTTATATGCTTTAATTTGGAACATGCATGTGTGTGTGGATAAGTGTGTAGGTATTTTTGTTAGTAAGAAATCAAAAGTAGATACATAAAGTGATTAACTCTTACAAAAAAAACAGCATCATTCATAAACATTAACTTTTCTCAATCTAATAATTTAAATTGCCATATAAAAACACTCCGTAGATATACAACTATGGTAGTCTACTTAGTTTGAGGAAGGAATAAGGATGTTCACCAGGGTGTGATATAATCTCAAAAACGTAGAGAGACTGATTTTTTGCAATAGATTTGTCTGTTAGTCTTACAACAGACCATAAACAAATTTACAATGATATAATTTCAACTTATTTTAATTTGTGAAATTGACGCATATATTTCATATACATCAATTTGATTAGCTTGTAAAAGATGAAAGTGAAAAAGGTTAGAAGTGAAGAAAAAGATGAGACATAAAAAGATATAAAATTTATAAATTAAGTAAATATACCTTTGAAATTAATATTTTATTTACACATGTATCACATCAAAATTAATATATGTTTAATTAATTGTACATCTAATTTAAAATTATATCTATTTCGAACTTACTAAGTAAGTGTCTTTACATTCCTGGATTTCATTTAATTAATGGTAAACCACAAATTAAATTAAGGACATATATTTAAAATGCTAATAATGAAAAAAATGGTTGGTTCTTATTTGAAAGATAATTATAAAACGTTTATTTAACTACTAGTAATTAATTGGCTTTACACTCTTGGATTTTTTAACTAATAGTAAACCACAAAACAAATTTAAGGATAGATAATCAAAATGATAATTATAGAAAAATGAATGGCTTTGATTTTAAGTGATAATTATATTTCTTTAAAAAAAAAGTGATAATTATATTTAAAAAATGGTTCAAAATAAATGACAATGAATGGTTTTAAGATTGTTTCCGTACCTTTAGTCATTGATTCGTGTTGTAAATTCAAGATGCCTTCTGAATGGTTATGGCCATTCATGATGTATATTTGAATATTAAGTTGGTGCAATAGCAATGTATATAATATTAAAGTTATTACTCCCTCCGTCTCATAATGCTTCTCTCGTTTGATATGTCGGGACTGTTCATAACATGAGACAAATTATTAATTAACGTCTAATCTATAAGACCAAATATAGTCATGAGTGATCTTGTTAGATTCGTATTTATGAGTACTTTAATACAGTGAAGTTTTTATATTTAAAACTAATACAAAATTAAAGATATTAACGATTAAAATGTGCGTTGGCAAACGTGTCCAAGGGAAATTGGAAAGTTTTTAGAGACAGGGGAGTAGCAATTAAGTTGATGAAGGAAAGAGACAATGTTTTTCATATTTCTAGTTGAGTTATATTATAATTATTTAAAATCGGTTATAATTGTACAATATATATTGTGAAAATCAATTTATAATGTATGATAATATGATTGTGATTGACTTTATATTTAAAAAGTGGTTCATTAATGAATGAGTAGTTATAAAATATAATTTAAAATATATAGTAGTATATCGTGATTGATTTCAAATTAAAATAGTGATTTTTCAGTAATTTTTTATTTAAATTGGTTAGTGAACATTGGTAGACAGGTATTATAATAAAGGATATGTATTTATGGATATGTAAATATTAAAAAATATGTAGTTATGGATATGTCTAATAAAATCATTATTGTATTTAAATTAGAAGTGTTAACTAATCATGGTTAATGAGTTGGGGTGAGATTGTAAATAAGGAAAACTCATAATATAACATGATTGGTCTTAAATTTAGGAATTAGCTCTGATTGGTTCTAAAATAATTCATAGTTTTCTGATTGGTTAAGTGAACATTGGTAGACTCAGTTATTATAATAAAGGATATTCATAATATATGTTAAAAGTAGGGTGTCGATTTTAATTAGAGAGCGGTTCAATAAAAAGAATTGTGTTTAACGAGAAAGTGGTTCATTAGAGAGGATTGTGTTAGCTATTATAATTTAGTATTGATAATATAATATAAGATAAATATATATTAAACAAATTTTAAAAATTGTAAAGCCGTCGCGAAGTGCGGCTATAAAGGAGGATACTCGGGAGCTTAGGTGGAGCCTCTAAGATCGCCTCAATCTATTTTTCTAATTTTTATAATTTTAGGATTTTAAACATTAATAAATATAAAAATAACTTTTAACATATTAGAAGTAGAATATGTATTCCAATTTATGAAGGAGAAGGGTTCGAATTTATAGGAAAGATATATAACTAGAAGTTCTATTGGAAGTAGAATAAGTATTTATAAGGCATGTGATTAAATGTTTTATTAGAAGTAGAATATAGTAGTTCAAATTTATAGAGAATAAGAGTTCGAATTTATAAAAAAAAACATATAATCAAAAGTTCTATTGCAAGTAGATAGGTGTTTGAATATTTATAGAAGGCATATAATTAAATATTTTATTGGAAGTAGAGTACAAGGACGGTGGTGACATTTTTTACGATGTTCAAAATTATTTATTTTTTATATAAGTTAATTATACTTCTATTTTTGGAAAATTTATTCATAAATCCAATACTATTCTCATAAAACGTGTTTAACGGGAGGACGACTCACTAGAAAAGATTGTATTGGTTATTAGAATTTGATACTGATGTCATAATATTTTTTTTAATTTTTATGGTTCAATTTTTATGGATAAATTTTTTTATATCAGAGCTTTATAATATATGTTAAAGTTGAGATTTCGATTTTAACGAGAGAGCGGCTCAATCAAAAAAATTGTGTTTAACAAGAAATCGATTCATTAAAGAATATTATATAACTATTAAATTTTAATATTAATAATATAATATAAAGTAATTATGTATTAAAGTTTTTAAAAAAATTATAACGACTATTCAATAAACTTGTCTTCCACGCTTATAAACTATCAATTGGTTAGGATAATTTATGTACATTTTCTGCGCACAAATTCTCATGTATGAATAGAACTTTGTTATACTTCCACACAATGACACAAACAAAACTAAATTTAGAATTTATATATTATAAATTTAGTCATCCAGGTTATATATTATTAGAATTTATCAAAAGTATAAGTGGTTAATTTTTTTTTTGAAGAGCAAACCATCATTAGATTAGATAAGGCCCAAAAGGCCACAAAATCCAGGAGAACCAAAAACCAAACAATCCATAATTACCAAATCAATGCACTGCAACCGATACCAACAAAACTCGATATTGCAGGCCCATTAAATAATAGATAGTCTACTTAATAAAACTTAATAAAACTAAGCCCCAAATGCATTAACTGTTAAAAGCCCAACAGCAAAACCCAATAAGTTAACATGACAGAAGACTTAGCAGGAGAGCAAGAGTCGTTTGAGTTACCATGCATCCATGCCGACAAATACATTTCCAGCGTGCAACTGCTCTTCCCCTTGAACTGCCACTAATTCAAGTTCCGGGTTCACTACTTCGTCGTCCATAGCTTCGACATTGACATCCTCCTCCAGCATCCATTCGTACTGAGCACCGAAAGGACCAAAGCCCATATCTTGATTCCAGATTTCCATAACTCTGCCAAAAGATTGGTTTATGATCACCATGTGCTTCCATTGAGAGGCTCCTTGTTGTGCCAGATATCTTGCCAATTCGTTATCAACCGGATCAGCCAACCGAATCTCTAAGGCGAAGTTTTTGTCTCTCCTTCGCGTGTTGAGTTGCCTGACAATGGACTCATCATCTGGATGACAGCTAGCTTGTAAAGAGTCCTTCCACTGCCAGTAAGCATTAACATGGTCTGATTCCAGAGTTACCTTCTGATAGTTTCGTGCATAGGCCAGTTTCAGTCCTTCCATAAAAGCGAAAAAACTCGTTGTTTCTTCTTCTCTCTTTACCCAAAGAACCTGCTAACATACTCAGGATGTTTCCCTTATGGTCTCTTTCTACAACACCAATACCACTAATGTTACCATTAGGGAGCCTTTGGTCGCTGAAAAAACTGTGAACATTGATTTTTACAAACCCACACCTTGGAAGCTCCCAACGATGCTGAACGTCTACCATGATTTTGTTTTAGATGCTGTAGAATGAATGGACTGTGAAAAGTAGAGAAAGGGCTGAAGTAAAGAGGGCTATGTATATAGAGGGAAAGAATGCGTGTGCAGAGTTCCAATAAAACGACTGCACATATTCCTAGGACAACAATTTATTGTTTAAGACGCTCCGTTGCCACTACACTGCTCGTTTCAATGTGTTTTCTTATTTTTGCACTTATGGGCTTGAATACAACTGGGCCTTTCTATTCTCAAGATATTATAAACCTGATAATTACCCACCCTTAAATGGATAAATAAAAGGCTTTAAAATCTTAATTCCAGAAATAGAAAAAATCTTGCCTTCTCCTTCCTTGCTTAGCCCAGATGTCAGCCTCTCTGTTGAATGTTCTATCAATTTTTTTGAAAGAAATATTCAAAGATAAAATTGAACTTTTACAGCTTTCCTCCATTGACAGATTAGTAGTCTTGAGTGCTTTTAACTCTTCTAGTTTCAAGACCAATTCAGCATTGTCTATGTAAACCAGGAAACTAGACTTCTGCTTTCCACAATTTTCTATTAACCACATAAGTGGTTATTATCTACAGTAGAACTACTTTTTCGTTATTGATCGATCGAACACGCACTTTAGCCTATGTCTTGCTATTTCTATGTCTTGCTATTTCGAACACGCATATGAAAAAACATATATGTAAAATTGAAAATTTATTTTATTAAATAGTATGCGAGTGGTGGGTTATTGTGGAGGTGATCGTTATTTGGTATCTTAAAATTAAAAAGTAATGCACTTATCAAGGAGTGAAAATCAAATTGAAAAAAGTAACATATTCTCCGTTTGAATTAAAATAAAAATATTCAATAATAATATAATAGTATATTCATACTTTAATATATATATATATATATATATATATTTGTAAATTATTTACTTATTATATTCTTATATGTAATAAGCGTAAAAGGTATCTTATCCATAATTTAATATGTAATGAAATATAAATATTAAAAAATTAATATATTTAATAAATATTAAAAAAAAGCCCGTAAGTAAAAAATAGATAGATGTCATGTGTCCATCAGTATTGATGCACACAGATACAGAGTAATTTAGACAACAAAACAGAACAACGTTGTACGTAGATTATATCTAAAATTAAATTCATATAAAATTATTAATATCTTAATACTGATATTCAATTCTAACCACATATAACTACTCTAGTGAAATATGCATAAACAACTAAAATCAATTATAAATAAACAAATAAAAAAGATCTCTAGAATGATTTGGGGAAAAAATCCTAATACAATCATAGATAGAATTATAATTACATTAATCTATCAAGAAGAAATCTATACATATAAGATCATTAGTAAGAAATGAAAAATAAAAAATTAAACGTAACAAGAGACGTCGTGAACCATATATAGAAGTTATAGAAGAAGAACGGAGCCAAAGGAGAAAAAAAGATGTGAAGAAAATAATGAAAAGAGTATTTTAATGAGAATTGATTACTTATATTGGTTTAACATTGCAATGATTTTTACAAAATGTGAAATCCTTAACTTGACAATGATAAAAAAAATATAATTATTCAAGAATTTATCTTTGTAAAATATTATTTATAAAATTTAAAAACATGTTGTAAATTATTTAAAAATTTACTTTCAAATGTATTGAAATAATTTCGATGACATTATACATAAAAATAGCAATTTTCAAAATAAAACACAAAAAAATTAATTTATTAAATAAAAAAATTTAAGAAAAACCGTGCATTGCAGGGTGAAGGCCCAAAATGCCCCATTTCCATACATCATGGCCCTCCCAACCCCATTTCAAAATTTTGGTCCTAAATACCCCGTTAATAACTACCCCGGTAATACGCTGTTCCGTACTCCTGAACATGTGTCACGCATTTGCGTGTAGCGTATCAGGTGCCTGATGTGTTGTTTCGTCTACCGCAACACACATGACACGCCAAACCATGGTCCGAAACAGGGTCTATTGCTGAACACGCACTTGCGTATCAACAGTTTTTTTTTGAAAAAAAAGAGACGGCAGACGCATTGTCGTATTCATGGGGCAGGTCAGGGCCATGGGGCTTGGAAATGGAGCATTTTGGTTATTATCTCTCGGGTTATTAGCTAGTTTTAATAATAAATGTAGGAGAGATTATATCCAAAATTTTGATAATCCGTAGTCTGGTCCTCCGTACAACAAAATAAATATGAACTGTTAGATATAAAAATAAATAAGATGAAAACTATTGGATCTGACATAAAAAAACATTTAATATTTTAATATGTTATAAACTAAAAAAAAGTATTTATATTGAAATACGAAAAGGTGTATATCAATGATTTAAATCATATATGATTAGGTTTTCTACATTGAATAGATTAATGTATGTCTTCTACATTGAATAGGATTAATGCAAAAATTTGTAATTATATTTTCTCTTGAGATTCTGAGTGTTTCCATTTGAATGATAACTATTAAACCATCACTAAATTAAAGATAATTTTATGAGTTTCGTGTGGATTGTAAAATCATCCAAATCTGATTTCTGGATCTCGAGATCGAGCCCAAATAGTATATTTGAATTTTTTTAAAGCTAATAAAAAAATAAATAAAATTCAATTGTAATACAACCTTATTTAATTATATCCTTTTAGATTATGATTTTCTTTTTAAAATTCAAGTCTAATACAACATTTTTTTAATTATATCCTTTGTAGATTATAATTTTCTTTCTAAAATTCACTTCTGATGCAACATTTTCTAATTATATTCACTTAAGATTATATTTTTCTCTTTTAATATGATATAATCTTGATCGTTTATTTTTAAAAATATTAGATTCGACGGTTGTGAATTCTGTTTTCCAGAAGAGGGAAGAGCACCTCATCACATTTAGTAGCGGGGGGCACAACACTCAAATAGATTACCTCCTTGTGCGCAGTCGGGACGTAAGGGAGTGTGTGGATTGCAAGGTGTTCCGGAGTGAAGCGTGTGCATCTCAGCACCGGCTGTTGGCCATGGATCTAGTCATGGGGGGTCGAGTTGCTCGCAGGTTGAGAGAGTTCAGACCAAGAATCCTTTGGAAGGAGCTGAAGGAAAAGAAGGCGGACGTTTTCAGGGAGTCTCTGGCCAACGAAGGATGTTTTGCGCGTGGTGGAGATGCTAACAGTAGGTGGACCAACGTGGCGAAGGCTATTCGGTCGGTGGGCAAGAAAGTGGTGGGGGTTTCCTCAGGAAGGTTCAGTGGTCATAAGGAGTCGTGGTGGTGGAACGAGGAGGTGCAAAAGAAAGTTAAGGTTAAACATGCGCTCTTTAAAGAGCTTTTGTTCATGTGTGTAGGGGAGGAGAAGACTCTAAAGATGGAAGCGTACAAGGTGGCGAGACGAGAGGCAAAAAAAGCCGTGGCAAAAGCCAAAGAGGAAGCCTATGAGGGGCTGTACAAGCGGCTAGAAACCAAGGAAGGAGCGAATGATATCTTTAAACTAGCCAAAGCACGGGAGAGAGGGAGGCGCGACCTGGGTTCTGTTAAGTTTATTAAAGATGATTCAGGCCAGGTGTTATTGAATGAAGAGGCTATCAAGGAGAGGTGGAGCTCGTATTTCCATGATCTTTTCAATGACCCGAGGAGAAGTGATTCGGGAGTGGAACTGGAGGTCCCTCCTTCGTCAGTGCTTTCTAGCGGTTCCTGTGAGCGTATCAGCGAGGAGGAAGTCAAGGGTGCCCTGCGTAAAATGGCAAGAGGGAAGGCGATTGGTCCAAATCAGATCTCGATCGAGGCGTGGCTTTGTCTGGGTGAGGTTGGCATTCAATGGCTAACAGATTTGTTCAACGATATCCTCTTGGGTGCTGAGATGCCTACTGAATGGAGGCATAGTTTCGTGGTCCCTTTTTTAAAGAACAAAGGCGATGCCCAGAGTTGTAGTAACTACAGGGGCATCAAATTACTCAGCCATACAATGAAACTTTGGGAGAGAGTGGTCGAAAGCCGGATTAGAAGAGAAATTGTTATATCAGAGAATCAATTTGGCTTTATGCCGGGGAGATCAACGACCGAGGCCATCCATCTACTCAGACGCCTTATGGAGAAGTTCAGGGAGCGTCGTAGAGACCTTCATATGGTGTTCATTGATCTCGAGAAGGCTTATGATAGCATCCCCCGTGAAGCTATTTGGAAGAGCCTTACAGAGAGAGGAGTATCGTCATCGTACGTTAGAGCGATCCAAGACATGTACTCCCAAGCTAGTTCTTGCGTCCGGACCCCAGTGGGTGACTCTCGCTTTTTCCAAGTTGAGATAGGGCTTCATCAGGGGTCGGCCCTAAGTCCTCTTCTTTTCGCCCTTATCCTAGATGTCATGTCGCGAGAGATCCAAGATACCGTCCCTTGGTGCTTGCTCTTCGCCGATGATATCGTGGTAGTGGCAGAGTCGAGGGGGGAGGTAAACGAGAAGTTGGAACTTTGGAGATCTACTTTGGAGTCCCAAGAATTGCGGTTGAGCAGTTCTAAAACCGAATATCTCTGGTGTAACTTCAGTGGTGAGGAGAGCGAGGGAGGAGTAGCAGTTAAGATCCAAGATCAGATCGTACCTAGTACGGATAAGTTCAAGTATCTAGGGTCGATCATTCAGAAGAAGGGTGAGGTTGAAGACGATGTCAAACATCGTATCAAGGCTGGGTGGCTAAGGTGGAGGGCAGCGTCAGGGGTGATGTGCGACAAGAAGGTCCCTTTAAAGTTGAAAGGGAAATTCTATAGAGCGGCAATCCGGCCGGCGATGCTTTACGGTTCGGAATGTAGGGCGGCAAGGAAGGACATCGAAAGGAAGCTGGAAGCGGCTGAAATGAGGATGTTGCGGTGGTCGTGTGGGCGCACGTTGTTAGATAGAATTCCGAATGGGGTGTTTAGGAGCGAGCTTGAAGTGGCGCCTCTTTCTGCGAAAGTCAGGGAAGGGAGGTTGAGTTGGTTCGGCCACGTCCGTAGGAGGTTGGCTGGAGCCCCAGTGAGGAGGGTAGAGAGTCTTTCGGTGGATGGGGTGAGGAGGAGAGGCAGACCGAAGAGGTCATGGGAAGAACAGATTAATTTGGATCTGAAGGCCCTGAACTTGAATGAAACCATGACAGCTGACAGGTGCGCGTGGAGGCGTTAGATCAGAGTGGTAGATTCCCTTTTAGGGAGCGGCTCCGTTGTGGAGAGCCTCAGAGTTGATTTGTCACGATTAGCTTTAGTTTAGAAGTACAGCTTTTTATTGTATCATTTTTCATCTATTATCTTTTGACTGCCTTGGTTCGGTAAAGTCTTGTATGACTCGGTTGGTTTGGTCTGCTGTTGTTTGCGTGTGGTGTATTTTGCAGGGGACCCGACCAGAGATATTCCCTCAAGTTGAAAAAGTGGAGAGGATCAGGACCTCAATATCAGAAAATCAGAATGCCAAGCAGGCGGGTAGGTCCCATGTGGAGAACGCCATGGGCTCAGGTATTGCTTTAAACATTCTCGTACCTTTAAGATTCATGTGCCTTCATCACACACCGTATTTGTCGTGCACTTAGCCGGGGGTCTTCACGGAAACAGCCTCCCCGTCTTAAAAACCGGGGGCATGGTCTGCGTACAACTTACCCTCCCCAGACCCTGCTCTGAGCGGGAAATACTGGGTATGTTTGGTTTGGTTTGGTTTTAGTGACGAAAGTTATGGATAAGATCCCTCTTCGGCTTATTATATATAAGGATATAATATAATATCCAAAAATATCATACCATATTTTTCAATTATTAATAAAATATATTAAAAATCAGTATATATTATTTATAATAAGAAAACATAAGTATAATCCTTAACATGAATATATCAATTACATTAAACTAAAATTAAAAAATATTGAAAATAATGTTTATATAAAAATCTATACTATACTATACTATATATAGTATAATAATCGGATTATATAGTATAATTATATCCAATTATATAATATTTTTTAAATATGATATAGGGGTGTTTGGGGAAACTTATTTTCCAGAATAAGTCAACTTATTTTAAGACAAAGTTAGAGATTCCTAACTTTTTTCTGAAAAAGTTAACTTTTTTTTTTGCAACTTATATAATTTCAAACGTACAATAAATACTTGTATAATTTTTTTTTTTTTTATCAAAATATGAAATTTTTATAATTCAAAACTAATTCCAAATACCTTCCCCTTTTTCTCTTGATAGAAATGATGCATGTTCTGCTCCAGCTGTTCCCAATTCTTTATAATTCAAAACAATCCTCTCCCCATTACCTTTCATTTACAGGACAGCCATAAAAACCATCTTCTAAGAAGCAACATATGCAAAACAATGCAAAACTTAGATGTGCAAGAACAAAATCAAGAACCATTAACTACTAAAGTGCAATACGTACATACAACTTATCATAGATTTTGGTATTCAAAATATACAAAACCATCCAAAAATTATTATATAATCTATCAACAATTGTTTATATTTTTAAAACACAAGTGAAAACTAACAAGATAACTATATGTCAGTTTGACATGGAATAAATTCAGTAGCAGGATAAAAGTTAATTATGCATTAGCAGGACAACACTATAAACAATACAAAAAACAGACACTATCAACGCTACCATTTTCCAGATTCATAATAGCCTAAAAACACAGTACTGCATATCTTTAGACTAAACAACACAACCCACAAACAACAAAATTCATGCTCTAAAAATTAATCAAACAACACCAATCATAATTTTGTTCTACATTAACAAAAGAAACCACTAACAAAAGAAACCCTAATACGAAAATCTCACACACTAATTGTAGATGAAAGATTAAGAGTAACCGACATTGTGTCTATATGACCATACCTTCACTCATCAAGCAAGTCCTGCAATAGAAAAAGATCAAACTTCGCCTCAAAATACAACCTATGGACTTTAAACTGCTTGTTTTTTCCTTTCTCTCTCCTCAAACGTATTATTAATTAGGGTTGAGATAAGGGGTAAATTTGAATTGGGTTAATAACTACCGATATTAAAGAATGGTGTGCGGGATATTTGGGTCTATCAAAAAACTATCGTATATTGCAATTATACGAAAAAAAAGAATATGCTCTTTTATTTGCAACCGCAAGATGACGTTTTAATCTAACTAGCTTCAATTCCCGTGCAAGGCACGGGATTGTTCTATTTTATAATTGATATTGCAGTTTTTCACGTTACATTTTGATATTAATATTAGCAATTGATATTGTGATGATTAAATTTTTTTTAGTTTAGCGCGTTCCCTTTTACCCAAAGTTTATTTTATTCTCGTTTCAAGATCTCCCATTTTTTGTTAAAACATTCAAATGTATTCTTCATTTTTCCAAAGTGCACATAGTCATATATTTCTTGTATTTGATATTATAGAATGTCAAGTAATGCGCCAAAGCAAAGAAAGTATTAAAAAATATTTTATTAGACACATTTTTATAAAGTAAAATACTAAATTACAGTACACAAAATCTGCAGATTGCATAACAAAAATATGTAGTTAGCAATCTGAAGTTAATGTTCCAATATTATTTTTTCAATTATAATGAGTTCCAAGGCTTCTATACTCGTGCGAGACACAAACTTCTTCGAATGATTAGTTAATGGCAATGTAACGAAAGTGTTATAATTAACTAGATAGTATTAAATAAACATATTAAATACGAATTAATTAATGTTTATTAATGAATGCACATATTAAATATGAATTTAATTGATGTTTATTAATGAATGCAGAGGGTCAAAATTGTAATTTAGGATGGATTAAAATAGTACATGTTGTGGTATTATCTCTTTATATAATAGTTCCTACTACCTGTTATGAACAGTAAAATCCCATGCTAACTCTTTGCCCTTGCAATTGAAAAGATTTACTTACAATGCCACCGTCTCAACCCGATTTGTATCGCCACTTGACTATTTCGTACCGGCCTCCTTCAAACCTCCGCTTAATACTGCACCTATCAGCTATTTGTCCCCTCAATTATATCCTATATATAATTGGCGTAAGGGAGTTTTGATGGTTTGGTCGTCATGGCTAATATAGTAATTTAATTTCAAGCTCACCGACTCTATTAAAATAAACCTAGCGTTATTCTCTGTACGTGGTAGTATGGTTTAACTTTATAACATTAATAATTTTACAAGTAACCATTATTATGTTGTCAAAAATAAGTTCTAAATAATAAATAAAGTTCCTTGGATAATTAATTTTATAAGTACTTTAAAAATTTAGTTGTTGTATAGGAAGCATTTTAATAATGCCAAAAAAATTCTAAAAAATAAATGTAGTTTCTTGGGTACTATTTTGTATAAATTATTTAGTCGACTCACTAAAATGCTAGATTGATTAAAAATAAAGTATAATTCCTTCATTTAAAAAACAAAAACAAATAATAAAGATAAGTCAAAAATTGAATTCTATTATGTATAAAGCAAACTAATTAAACAAGGCATACTATAAGATTTATAATAGAAAATAATTCTTTTGAAAAAATTTAACATTTATTTACAAATTAGACAAAAAATATTTGAAAACAATATATGGCAATTCAATATATTGAAAATGAAAAAAAAACATTAGATTCTTGAAAATGATACCAAATGACAACAAATATAATTTACAAAAAACAATAAAATTGTTTTTTAAAAGCAAACAAATTTTTATTTTTTTTGTCAGGAAAACAAATAAACTAAATATAGAAAACTAAATTTCACAACAAGTATTAATATAATTTAAAATAAACAAAAATAAACACAATAACATATTAAAAAAGTATAAACTTTCTAACATTAAAAATGAATTAAAAATATGTGATGTTTGGAAATGAAACAGAATTCAACAAAATATAATCTTCAAAACAAACACTAATTTTAAATTTAGAAAACTAAAATGCAAAAAAAAATCTAAAAAAATGCAAATAAACACAAAAACGTACTGTAAAGCATAATGTAATGTAATATGTAATAGAGGACATATATAACTCAACTAGGATAAAAGATAAATAATGTTAACTCTATACAGGGATCGTGAAATTTGAAGAACAGGCACCGACAAGGATCAAGTCGCTGAAAGAAGTTCATTAACATGATCAAGCATCAGTGACAGAATAAGATGTACAGATGATTCAGTTGAAGGGCCAAAAGATTCCATGTATTCAAATTAATTGAAGATACTGCTGCAGGCTAATTAATTGGAATGCAACGAAGGTGTGAAGATTAAGATTAGTGCTAGTCACTTGTGAACCAGACCAGTGCACTAAGTGTCAGCACATACGAGAAGGATCAACACATTAATTCACAGAAAGAATTGCCAAAGCCTATTGACGATCAAGGATAGACATAATATCTCAAGGTATTGTCAAAAATTAATTTACTCTGAAAATTAAATAAGTAACAGATTAATTAATTATTTACAACAAAATAATTAAATTAATCTGGTACTTGAATTATTTTCTGAGGTGAATTAAAACAGCAGAATAAACAGAAGAGAGAAAATGAATAGTATCTGAAATCACTATTCATATGAATAGTAACCAAAATCACTATTCACATGAATAGTAACCGAAATCAATATTCATATGAATATTACTATTCATATGAATAGTAACTGAAATTACTATTCATGAATAGTAGCAAAAATTACTATTCATCCGGGTCCCACCTTCATATGATTTTGTTGTGTTGAATATTTTGAAATTGAAGACAGCAGCTTTTGAAAATGAAAAGTTCGGCAGAGTGGAAATTGAAAACAGCGGGCAGCTCATGCGTAATCAGTTACGTATATTAACTGAATAGTGACTTTTTATAACCTATAAATAGACCTGTTGTATTTCATTTCAAAATACACCTCAACACACAACTTTCTCTTCTCTCTCTTATATCTTCTCTGTGTAAGCTGCTAGACAGTCCATCTAGTAGGAAAGCCGGCTTAGCCCGCTTTCAAGAAGTGTCGGATAGAAGGTCCTCGTGCCTAAACTATCCTTAGGAGTGTTCTGGTTTTTAAAGCTAATCCACTGGATTAGAAGTTGTAACACCCCTCGGTTTTTATCAATTCAAAGATATTTTCCCGAATTGATTGTGTTATTTCGATTCAGTTGTTGACCTTATTTTTCACATCTCAAAAATCCAAATATTTTTAAATAACGTATTCAACCCCCCTTCTACGTTATTCTGGACCTAACAATTGGCATCAGAGCTTGTTGATCGACATACAGATCAGATCCGCGTTCGTCATCCAGAATCATGCGTACTCAAAAAGGTAGCAGTATTAAGGTTCCTTCATTTAAGCGTGATAATTACAGCATGTGGAAAATGAAGATGTTACTGTTCATGCAAGCGTCAAATCCTAGATACATAGAGACGTTGACTGAGGGTTGGTCTAAACCAATGAAAGCTGCTCCTGAAACTACTAAGGATGGTGAAAGTAGTGCAGCTGTTGGAGGAATGATTCCAAAACGTCCATCGGAGTATACCGTTGCTGAAACCGAAAAAGATGGATTGGATACCAATCTTAGACTAATCATAGTTGACTCCATGGATGATGAAATGAATCATCAAATTATGAACTGTACTAGTGCGAAACACATGTGGGATACGATTGGAATGATAATGGAGGGAACTGATGAAGTTCGTGAAAATCGACTGGATATTCTGACGTCTCACTACGAAGCTTTTAAATCTCTTCCTGGTGAAAGTATCACTCAAGTTTTCGAGAGATACAATAAGCTACTGAATGAGTTGAGGATTCACGGGAAGAAGTATCCTCTAAGAGAGACAAACAGGAAATTCATGCTGACTCTACCACACCATGTAGAACATAAAGCGTCATCCATCAGAGAGAGAGATGACTTTGCTACAATGACTCTTGAGAAGTTGTATGGAAAGTTAAGAACTCATGATATGGAGCAAGAGCAAAGGAAAATTATATATGGTGCTGGAATAGTGGACAGCAAGAATGCTGAATTATTGAAGACAACTGCTCTTACTGCATCCAGCCACAAAGAACCTGAAACAAAGGTTGTGAAACCGCAGAACAAGAAGGATGTGTTCTTTGAAGCTGAAATGGACAATGATGATCTTCCTGGTGACGAAAGTGAGTATTATACTCTTGAGGAGTTGCAGCAACTGGAGGATCCTATTATGGCTACATTAGCAGCTAACTTTAGCCGAATCAGATTCAGGAAAAATTCCAAGTACAGATCTTCTGGAAGTAGCAGCAGATCGCAGAGAACTGGATCATCTTCTGGGTCTGAATCAGGAAAGAATAACAAGACAGGGATGGTAGACCGTAGCAAGTTTCGGTGCTACAACTGTGATAAGATGGGGCACTTTGCCAGCGAATGCAGAGAACCCAGGCAAGCAAATGAAAGGAAGAACGTTTTTCAGAAAAGGGACTCTAGATCTCAGAGAAAGTATCCTGTCAAGTCATACATTGCCGAGGGCAAAAGCTAGGATGACACTGACAATGAAGAGGAGTATGGCAATCTTGCGCTGATGGCAGACTATGATCCTACTTACGGATATGAGGTAAAAAAACATGCCTGCTTCTATGGCTGATAGATTTAAATGTCGTAATCGTGATTGTGTCAAGCATGTGATAGACTCTAGAAAATCTATAAGTGATCTTAGATGGGATTTAGAATATACTTTAAAAGATATAACAACTGCTAAATCTGAGACTGAAACTGCTAGGGCTGAACTTAGTAAGATACAAGCCAGGAATGAGGAACTAGAACTCACTAATATGCAGATAGAAAATCTAAAGGAAAGAAATGAGTATCTAGAAAACAAATTCCAGGTTAGTGTCGAGATAGAGAATGAACTTAAAGAGAAAATAGCTGACATAGATGGTAAGCTATATGCTTTTCAGAATTCATCTAACCTTGCTAGGGAATTGTTTGATAGTCAAATATCTGGTCCAAGAGTTGCTATTGGATTTGACTATAATGTTAAGAAATGTAAGAAACAAGTGGTGGATCCTGAATCAGCTAAGGCTACATCCAGTAATGCACCACCTGTTCTTAAGAATGCAGATAGTCCTCTATATAAGGAAGTTACCTCTGAGCCCTTTGATGTTGATGCTTTATTAATTAGAAATGAAATACTTGTTGAGGACATTAAAAAGCAAAGAAATGAAAAGGCAATGTCACCTAGTAAGTTTGTCAAATTTGTAAAACCTAAAACTGAACTAGGTGATCAAAATGAGTCTAAGGCTAAGAAGAACAGAAATGGAAGGATAGGCAAAAATGGTCCTATGAAGTTATGTAACAACTGCAACTCTGCTGCTCATCTTACTCATGCATGTAAGAATGTTAAAGTAGTGAATAATCATAATATTAATGCTCATGTTCATAACATGTCTGCCATGCCTGTTCATTCTAAGTGTGCTTCAACTGCTTGCATATCATGCACTGTTAATCTTATAACTGCTTTTCTAAATGTGACACATGCATCTCTAGCTGTTAATAATTGTTCACATAATGATAAAAGTAAGAAAACAAAACATGATAGAAATAACAGACCTAAGACTGCTAGTCCACCTAAATCTAGGAAAGAATCATTTTCTCCCAAGCCTAGAAGCAATTCTGCTGAGGCCTCTGTAAGAGAAAAGGAGACAGTCAAGGCAAATGCTAAATCTGCTAAATCTGCACAGAAATCTGTTAAATATGCAAATGTGTCTAAGCTCTCTGGACCAAAACAAGTTTGGGTACCAAAGAAAACTTAATCTCCTTTGAATACAGGGCATGAAGAAAAAGCGAGTCATGTGGATTCTGGACAGTGGATGTTCGAGACATATGACCGGTGATAGAGCCCTGCTATCAAAGGTGGTTGAGAAAGCTAGCCCAGTGGTTACCTTTGGAGATGATAGCAAAGGATTCACTACGGGATATGGCTGTTTGGAATTTGGGAATGTCATCATTGAAGAAGTCTCTCTTGTTGATGGTCTAAAGCATAATCTTCTGAGCATAAGTCAATTTTGTGATAAAGGATATGAAGTCTTATTCAAGAAGGAGAAGTGTCTGATCAGTAACAAGAGGGATGAGAAGCTCGCTTTGCAAGGAGTGAGAAAGGGTGATTTGTTCGTAGCTGACTGGAACTCTGGCAATGATGAAGTCAAGTGCTTCTATGGTAAAGCATCTTCAGAAGACAGTTGGTTATGGCATAAGAAGCTTTCACATCTTAACTTCAAGACTATGAATTCTCTAGTCAAGAGGGAACTTGTGAGAGGATTACCCGAGATGGAGTTCTGTCCTGACGGACTATGTGCAGCATGTGAAAAGGGAAAGTCCAAGAGAGCATCACACAAAAGGAAGACAATATCAGACATCACTGAACCATTGCAACTTCTGCATATGGATTTGTTTGGTCCAGTTATTGTCATGTCTATGTCTAAGAAGCGATACTATTTAGTAATTATGGATGACTATTCCAAATACACATGGGTGTTATTCTTGCATTCTAAGGATGAAGCAGCGCATATGATTATCGATCATATCAAGAAGATTGAGCTAGAAGCTGGAGTGCCTGTGCGTAAAATCAGATCAGATAATGGGACTGAATTCAGAAACTCAGTTCTCAATAGCTGGTGTACTGAGAAGGGTATCTCAAGACAGTTTTCAGCACCCAGGACTCCGCAGCAGAATGAAGTGGTTGAGAGGAAGAATCGAACACTAATTGAAGCTGCCAGAACAATGCTGAATGAAGCTAAACTTCCTACCTATTTCTGGGCTGAGGCAGTCAACTCAGAATAGAACCCTGATCAACAAAATGTATGAGAAGACACTATATGAGCTTATGGCCCTCACTAAACCATCCGTGAAGTACTTTCATGTGTTCGGAGGAAAATGATATGCTCTTAAAGATGGCTATGAGCATCTTGGTAAGTTTGATGCTAAAGCAGATGAAGGCATTTTCCTAGGGTATTCATTGGAGTCTAAGGCGTACAGGGTGTATGTGATCGATAGTCAGAAGGTTGTGGAAAGCCTTAATGTGAGATTTGACGATGCAAGATCTCCTAGTATTCAGAAAAAAGATGATGATGAATCTCTAGCTTTTGAGAATCTTTCTGATGATGAGGATGATGAAACTAAACCTGAGGTTGCCGTTGATAATGTAAATAATAATGGTAATGATGATAATGATGATCCAGATTCTGGTAATGGCAGTGGGAACACAGGATCTCAAAGTCAGACTATTTCTGGTTCTAGTCCTCAAGTTGAAGAATCTACATATCAGACAAGCAACAACTCAGGGGGAGCAGGAGAAGGATCCACTAGTCAAAATGCTAATAATGGGGAATCATCCAGATCTTATCTATCAAGGCAAACTGTTTGGAATCGAGATCATACTTTTGATCTGATCATTGGTGATCTTGACTCAAGAGTTCAGACTAGAAGAGCTACTCAGAACGAATGCTTGTATTCTGGTTTTCTATCAGAAATTGAACCTAAGAAGGTTGGAGAAGCTCTGGAAGTCCAGATTGGGTGATTGCAATGCAAGAGGAACTCAATCAGTTTGGAAGACAGAAAGTTTGGAAGCTGGTACCCAGACCAAAGGACAAATCTGTAATTGATGTAAGATGGGTATTCAGAAATAAACTTAACAAGAATGGAATAGTTACAAGGAACAAGGCGAGACTGGTTGCCAAAGGCTACACTCAAGAAGAAGGTATTGATTATGATGAGACCTTCGCACCAGTTACTAGACTAGAAGCCATCAGGATGTTTCTGGCATTTGCTGCACATTCAAACTTCAAAGTATATCAGATGGATGTGAAAAGTGCTTTCTTGAATGGTGAGCTTGAAGAAGAGGTCTATGTTGAACAGCCTCCTGGTTTTATTGATCTTGAATGTGAGGACTTCGTCTACCTTCTATTCAAAGCTCTCTATGGTCTTAAGCAGTCGCCTAGAACATGGTATGACACTCTTGCTGAATTCTTACTTGAAAGTGGTTTTACTAGAGGTGTCATAGATAAAACTCTGTTCTATAAAAAGCATAAAAATGATATTCTACTTGTGCAAGTTTATGTTGATGACATTATATTTGGCTATACGAATGATGCACTTTGTGCAAGGTTTGCTAAGTTGATGCAGAGTAGGTACGAGATGAGCATGATGGGAGAGCTGAACTACTTTCTTGGATTGCAAGTAAGCCAAAGAACAGATGGTATCTTTATATGTCAATCCAAGTATATCAAGGATCTTCTTAAAAAATATCATCTTGAAGATTCAGCACCTGCAAAGACTCCCATGGCCACTGCCACTAAGCTTGATCAAGATAAATCTGGAAAACGAGTTGACATAACAAGCTATAGGGGCATGATAGGTTCTCTACTCTACCTCAATGCAAGCAGACCAGATATAATGTTCGCAACATGCCTATGTACGAGGTTCCAAGCTGATCCTAAAGAATCACATTTGATAGCTATGAAGCGTATCTTCAGATATCTTAATGGTACTCTGAATCTAGGTATTTGGTATCCTAAGGATACGGGTTTCGACCTAGTTGGCTATACAGACTCTGATTATGCTGGTTGCAAGATTGATCGCAAGAGTACTCCTTGAAGCTGTCAATTCCTTGGAAGGAGATTGGTTTCCTGGTTCAGCAAGAAGCAGCATTCAGTAGCCACATCTACAGCAGAGGCAGAATACATTGCAGCTGGTAGCTGTTGCTCACAAATCTTGTGGATGAGGAATCAACTCATGGATTATGGTCTGTTGCTGAACAAAATACCCATATTCTGCGACAACACAAGTGCCATAGCAATCTCGAATAATCCAGTACAGCATTCTCGAACCAAGCACATCGACATAAGGTATCATTTCATTCGTGAACATGTTATGCATGGTACTGTGGAACTTCACTTCATTCCCACTGAGCAACAACTTGCAGACATTTTCACGAAACCACTTGATGAATCTACATTCAACAGGTTGGTTAGTGAACTTGGCATGTTAAACTTGTCCTCTTAACAGGAAGTCAACAAATGCAAGTTGTACATTTTCATGATTTTATCTACTAATTAGTTGCCATGTGTTTAAATGTTAGAAATTTGTGGTAATTAGTTGGTACTACTGAAGCGATACTTGAGTATTAACAGGTTTGCATGTTATATCTTTGTGTAATACTCGTGTACTCGATATTTATTTTAATAATTGATATCATGACTGAAGCAATTCAAGATTGGATCTCACCTGTTCTGATATTTGATTATTAAAATAAATTGTAGCATAATTAAATAAATATTTATTGACATATATCAATTAATGATATTTTGTTAATTTTATGTCTATTTAATTGTGAGCTTATCTGATTATTGTGGATTAATTCTTGATTTACTGTGTGATTATTTTTAAATCCATAATAATTAGAAGTATTAAATATGTGTATGTGTATAGACTGATAGGTTTCGGCGATAAGATGTTTTTTCGGCCGACAGGTTTCGGTGATAAGATGTTTTTTTTCGGCTAATTAGGTAGTTAGGTGAGAAATTATTGAGCGGTGTTTTTTTTCAAACATAACCTGTCACTATTACACCTAACACACTAATACTTGAAACCTTATAAATGATGAGTTTTTGTTTTTTGTTTTTTTTTGCTAAATGATGAGTTTTTGTTTGTGTTTAACATCATCAATTTTCAGATATACAGAGCATATACACACAATTGCTGAATATTTCAAGCTTTGACCGGAAAGATCTCACAATCTAGCTGGTGGTTTTTAGAGCGGATTTCATATTCTTGTTATACGCACTAACCCTTGTTTTTGAATTTCCTCAAAGTTTTGAAAATGGCATTGTAGGGAAGTTTTTTAATTGCTAAAGTTAATCCTGTTTCCATTCAGCAAATCGAAACCATTCAGGATGAGCAATTTCGGGCTTGGACACAATTTCTGAATCAACATTCATTAATTCGCTATGCTTTAGTTACACAGTTAATACAGTTAATATTAAATGATTTTTTGAATGATGAAGACAGGGTACGCTTGGAAAATGGTCAAAAGGTGGAATGTTCTTCTATGAAGACGAATGTAATTAATTACATAAGGAAAAAGAAATATACGGATGTGCCTACAGTCCTAACTGAATATCTAAAGACTGTCCCACTTCCGTTGTTACCACGACCAGTGAGAGCAGGTATACGACAAGGTAAAATTTCAATCCCTGCTATTCCAACCTCTGTATTTCCTATTGTGTCACAGGAAATACAATTTCTACAGCCCCTAGTGGCCATCTTACCCGACCAAGAGCAGGAAATCCCACCGACTCTAACACAGGTCGAAGAGCCCATTCTACAAAGCAAACACAAACACAACAAACTCCTACACCTCATTTGTCACTTAAACGGCTAGTCATTCAAATTATTGAGGGAGATAGTGCCTCAGCAGCACCACATAAGGAGTTAGTTACATCAGTCGCTCTACCTCATTCTAAACGGAGTAAACCCAATAAACCTGAGGTAACGACAACTGTTAGTGAAACAATTCTTTCTTATCCAATGAGTGAAAATGTAAATAAGGTTGAATTGACGGGAGAAACTGGTGAATCTTCCATTTTACGGAAAGATCCATTAGTAGGAGGTTCTTTTATGAACCAAGTGTCTTCAAAGACGTACGAGGGAAACTTGGGTTTTTTGCCATTTAATCGATTCAAGTTTAACCTCCCAGAGGGAAAATCTCTGGATCTCTTTCGAGATTTACCACTCTTTACCAGTGGTCGGCAACTCACTTCGCGTGAGGACGAAAGCTCACGAACTTTCATTGCACCATCCGTGACCTCTGAAAAAGGGGCTAGGATGATTTCATTTGCAGGTACACATATTGGTGGAAGCTCTAGAGGAGAGTTGAGGGAAACACAAACAGAACATGTAAGTGTAACCCAAACCACTAAACCGAGTGAATATAGAGTGTTGAGTGAAACACCTGCAGAACGTACAAGTGAGCAACCTACTAAACCACATGCACCTGTAACCAGAAAGGAATACAGCAAACTCCTTACACGGGTCCAAACAATGGAGAAAGAGTTGCAAAATATCTGTAAGTCCATTGCAGAAATAAAAAATTTACAACTTATTCAACAAGATGCATTCCAGGTTCAATTAAGTTCCATGGCATCCCAGTTTAGTCATGCAATTCATTCCTTAGGGAAGACAGCTTCGTCTAATTTACCAACTCCACATCCTACTACTTTGGAGGATAACCCAACTGAGGGGGAGAAGGTGGATGACCAAGAAAAATCTACTAGGCGTAAGGGCAAAGAAAAGGTTGTTGACACGGAATTAACTTTATTTTGGGAAAAAAAAAGCTAATGGGAGTATTAGTGCTATGTGGAAAGAAAGCAAAGGCAAACTTGAAGATTTGTTCAGTCTACAGGAACAATTGTCTTGCACTTGGTTAAGTTTTAGAAATATGAAAAATGTATATATATGATCCAGAATGCACTTTAATATTATTTATCTTTGTATTTCATTTTTCTTGTATCAGTTGAGTTATCCTCTAGGAATTTGCTTGTCAAACCCTAACAATCAAATAGGGGGAGATTGTAAAGCACAAATTAATGTAATATGTAATAGAGGACATATAAAACTCAACTAGGATAAAAGATAAATAATATTAACTCTATATAGGGATCGTGAAATTCGAAGAACAGGCACCGACAAGGATCAAGTCGCTGAAAGAAGTTCATTAACATGATCAAGCCTCAGTGACAGAATAAGATGTACAGATGATTCAGTTGAAGGGCCAAAAGATTCCATGTATTCAAATTAATTGAAGATACTGCTGCAGGCTAATTAATTGGAATGCAACGAAGGTGTGAAGATACTGCTGCAGACCAGTGCACTAAGTGTCAGCACATACGAGAAGGATCAACACATTAATTCACAGAAAGAATTGCCAAAGCCTATTGACGATCAAGGATAGACATAATATCTCAAGGTATTGTCAAAAGTTAATTTACTCTGAAAATTAAATAAGTAACAGATTAATTAATTATTTACAACAAAATAATTAAATTAATCTGGTACTTGAATTATTTTCTGAGGTGAATTAAAACAGCAGAATAAATAGAAGAGAGAAAATGAATAGTATCTGAAATCACTATTCACATGAATAGTAACCGAAATCAATATTCATATGAATAGTACTATTCATATGAATAGTAACTGAAATTACTATTCATGAATAGTAGCGAAAATTACTATTCATCCTGGTCCCACCTTCAAATGATTTTGTTGTGTTGAATATTTTGAAATTGAAGACAGCAGCTTTTGAAAATGAAAAGTTCGGCAGAGTGGAAATTGAAAACAGCGGGCAGCTCATGCGTAATCAGTTACGTATATTAACTGAATAGTGACTTTCTATAACCTATAAATAGGCATGTTGTATTTCATTTCAAAATACACCTCAACACACAACTTTCTCTTCTCTCTCTTATATCTTCTCTGTGTAAGCTGCTAGACAGTCCATCTAGTAGGAAAGCCGGCTTAGCCCGCTTTCAGGAAGTGTCGGGTAGAAGGTCCTCGTGCCTAAACTATCCTTAGGAGTGTTCTGGTTTTTGAAGCTAATCCACTGGATTAGAAGTTGTAACACCCCTCGGTTTTTATCAATTCAAAGATATTTCCCCGAATTGATTGTGTTATTTCGATTCAGTTGTTGACCTTATTTTTCACATCTCAAAAATCCAAATATTTTTAAATAACGTATTCAACCCCCCTTCTACGTTATTCTGGACCTAACACGTACAAACTTTTCAAAATAATGAGTAATATAACATAGTTTCACCTAAATATCCTGAAAATAAAAAAAAACAAAATAAAAAATATCAAATTTCAAATAAATGAAAATATCATATATTTTTTAAAAAAGTTCAAAACACAAAAATCCACACATATAAAAAAATAACAAAACATTTTAAATAATTCTTAGATAACCACATATGTTAAATACATGTACAAAAAATAATCAAAAAAACTCTAAAAAATTCTTAGATTAGCACGTATGTTAAATTACAAAATAATAAAATGTATTAATACCAATACAGTACAAACAAAAAAACTAATACCACATAAAAGTTCTTTAAAAAGGTGTTTTAAATGAATTTAACAAAAAAAATTACATTTATATTTTACGTGTTCTAAAATCAAGTTAAAAATAAATAGATTTGATACTAAAGTTTTGAATAAATTAAAAAAAACAACCTAAAACCCCAAAACAAGAAATTTACAAACTAAGATGTTAAGTTACATAATAAAAAAGATAAATAAAAACGTGAATATGTAACATCATATTTCAAGTATATCATGTATAATAGATATCGTAAATTAAAATTTTACTTATAATTTATAATTTCTCCAATAAAAACAATTCTTAGTATATATTAACAAACAAGCACAAATAAACAAAAAAAAATGCAATTCTGTTGAAAATTGTAAAAAGATTTAAGAACCCAAAAAAATATAATATAAAATGAATATATTATACCATAAAAACATTTCAAAAATTATAAATTACAAAAATGTAAAATTTCATCAACAATTAAATTAAAACTAAATTATACAATTCAAACCAATTAAATACATATCAACAAATTTGTCAATTATTATTATAAGTAAATGAATTTTACTAATTATTTTATTATTATTTAATGTGAAAATTTAAAATAACGTTAAATTTTTTTACAAGAAATAACACTAATAAAAATATTTATAAAATAATGACAAAACAACCCGTGCATTGCACGGACATAATGCTAGTACATATAATATGAATATAAAAAAGGGATATTCTCTTTGGTACCCTCATAGCTTTTGCCAATGGTACTCTTCTACTTTTGGCTTTTCCATGAAATGCCACTCCATCAACCAAAATGTTAGTATCTGAAATTCTCAATGGTACCCTTGTCAGTTGAATAATGAAGGGTACCAATGGAAAAAGGGTACCATTGTCAAAAACCAAAAGTACAAGGGTGCCATTGAGAAAGCTTTCTCCGTAAGTTTGCAATTTACTTACCTTGATTCTTGAACCTTTTCTAATTCAAATTTGAAATTTGAAAATTAAATTGACCTTTATACATAAGTTACTCAGTATTTATTTCGTTTCTCAATCTCTTCTATTCTTCTTTTTCTCTATACGATCTCTTTTAGTATATTTATGTTTTTATTTTTGTAATACATTCTTTCAGTTAGTTTGATATTATGCAATTCTACATTTTTAATACTTTGTTCACATTTTGATTATGGTTTGAACTTTGTGCAGGAACTGTTTGATGATATGTCAAGGAGAAGAAATTAATAAAATTGTCAATTTTTTATTGTGGTTTGAACTTTGCGCAGGAACTGTTTGATGATATGTCAAGGAGAACAAATTGATAAAATTCTCTCTTACAGGTAATTTTCTTGCTGTGTTTATATATTGATCTTTCTGTACAATGATTTATACATATAATAGTTTGATTATAAGCTTGAATACATGTATATATCCTTCCAGCATTAGTGATGATTTTGGTTTTTGTGATTGTAGATGCAAGTTTTATTAGTGGATCAATCAACTAGAATATCATTATCGTCTTCAAATTTTATAAATATGTCAACATATATGGGTAAAGTATCCTTCAAGATTTGGTATTATAAAGATTGTTAGAAATTTTATTTTTTATATTTACAATGAGAGTACCTTCATTACTAATTTAGAAGTATTAGAATGAAGATTCTATATCAATCATTAGCTTCTCCTATTTTTTTCTTCAAGTTTAATTTTTTTCGTTCAAAAAATGTTAGTGTCCACAAAACGTCAAGTTTTTCTCTTTTAATTGAACTATGTTGGTAATAACAATATCAGTTGCATTCATATAGGTACCAGTAACCATCAGTGCACAAGCAAAAAATAATGATGCAGTTTTTGCATAGGAAGCGGAAGAGTGAGGCATCATCTGCTTACCACATCATGAAGGTGTTTTCTCAACTTTGCATAATCATATTCTTTACATGATCCACTTATATACTCACAAGTATATTTAAGATTCATTTGACGGTCCAAGTTATAAAAACAAATGTTGACTTGACCCGGGAGCAAATGGTTACCATGACTGATTTTTAATTTCAAATCCATGCAGGAAATATCTTTCGAGAAATTTAAAGCATAAAAATATTATTGGTAGCATGTCATTGCAAATGTACAGAGTGCCCAAAGTGTGTGGATCCTTCTTTTCGAAGGTAAATATCATACCTTTTTCACCTGCATGATTTTATATACTACATTAAAGTGGCTTTGTTATTGTCAAAGTAGCATGTTATTTACAAACACCATTTTATCAGTCTGATTAGTGGCTTTGTTATTGTCAAAATAGCATGTTATTTTGGTTTGTGTGGTTTGGCTTAGAGATTTTTTTTGTTTTTGCAATTATCATATTTTAAATTGCTTATATTTGGTAGTGAGTTCATCCTCTGTTATACAAGGCCTACGGTTAGTCTGATCTATCCTGCCAAAGTTAAGTTTAGTGTTCCTGCCAAACTAAGCACCCGTCTTTGAATCTTTTGTACTCGCAATTGGTTTCTACAAGTTTAACTGATTTATTGCGCAAAGATGATCCAACTTAACTGAATTTAATACGTATAATATAATTTTTCCTATTAATCTTTTTTGTGCTAACAATTTGGTTTGTTTTTGTTTTTTTTCCCCGGACAGTCAACGATGAATACGTAAAATTTGGGCCTGCCAACATCAACAATGTATGTGGCGCCTGAGGATTTTAGAATTACTAGGAACTTAAAAAAGAAGGAATTTAGTGTACTAGGCTACTTTCTTCTCGGTTATTAAATATGCTGATTTTAATCTTTACAGGAAAACAAGGTGTGGAAGTCGTGGTTATGGAGCATGTTGTCTACCTTGGCCATTGAGAAAGTTCTAAGTTAGTGAATAATTAAATATTACATATCTTCTGCACGTCAATTCTAACTTCAACGCGGAGTGTTTAGGCTTTAGCTACAATTTGGAATTTTGATTAAAATTTTATATTTTGTAAATACAAAAATAATTTACAGCATCATCTGATGGGTACAGTTGCCTACGAACCGTAATTACTATATTTTTAATTGTCCTCTTTAGACGTGAACTTAAATTATATGTTCTATATAGTTCTCAAGTTGCTAATTAGTTTGTTTGCAGGAGGTTGTGTTTTGTGTTGGTCTTAATTGGTCATAATCTCAAGCTGTTCATAAAACTAGTTAAATAGTTTAATGATGCTAGCTAATTTTATCGTACAGTGTACTTCTCAACTAGCTGATTAAGACCAGAATGTTGGATGTCATTTATAATTCATCAAAGGATGAGTTGGTAGGGGCACATACTTTGGTAAAGAGTGCAATTTTTCAGGTTGATGTTGTCATTCGAACTCAATCAATAGTACCTTTAATGTTATGGTGTAAATATTGCCAAGAAAGATGGAAATGATGGTGATGCTGATATTGAGGCTGAAAAGCAGAGAAACCATGTCCAGAGAAATATTTAAAAATGTCAAGAGGATCCTAAGATTGACTCGCATATTGAAGAAGAGTTTGGCAGTAGGCGTCTTGCTTGCTCCAATTTCAGTATTAACCGAACCAACACCAGTATACTGAATGATACATCCTGGAGGGCAAGGAGTTGGAATTCAACTTATTATTTATAATCACACGGAAAGGTGCCTTTTGTTAAACTTTTGAACTATTTTAGTATGTAGTAGTTAACTCGAAAGAATTTCTATGTCAATGACTAATGTAAAAGATGTCTAACATTTTTAAATTTGCGGAGAGATCCATTGAGAAAATTCGGCAAAGTCTTTGGACCAGTAATTGTCTAACACTGAAATGACAGAAAAACAATTTTGCTAACAAGGAAATGGGTGGAAAGCAATCTTGCCAACATCAAAATGATAGGTAACCAATCCGCTTCTAAATGTATTGCTATATAATAGTTGAACCAATGTAACAATTCAATATAGAGTTATATAGCTGAACTGAAACCCTTAAAATCCTTTAATCTGTATTCCTACTTCTTGGTTGTAAATCTCGTGATAATCAGTTGTACTAAATTGGAATTATGGTACTGGTCCAGAACATGTGTTCTCGATTGAGTTATCCTTGGGTGATAATTAATTGTGAATGTCTTTGTGAAGTATCTGAATTTGATTTCGATGAACCTCGGTGATGGATCAGAAAAGGTAGTATCTACTAAGAGTCCAAGGTGGAGTAAATCAGGGAGTGTTGACATTGCTAAGGTAGGGGGTGTGGGTATTCTTTCTGTTGGCTTTTGGAATGCTTTGGTTAAAAGGCCATTGCTAAGGTAGTATCTGTTCTATAGTTCCTTGTTTATGCATTTTGTAGGATTTGCTCACAAGTTTCTCCACACTAACACAGAGGCGATTGTACAGATGTGTTAGCAATATTCATAGCAACTTGGTGCACCAGCCACGTCAGCTCTACCTACAACATCAAATAGCACAAAGGACAAATAAAGAAGGTGCTAAACTGCAACAAAGGAGGCTACCAATATAAGAAGGATAGTTGTCTGTTTATTAACAGAGGCTAAGATATTTTGTCTTTATATTCCATTATGTAACGAACAAAATGTGCTGGCTCATTATGTTAATTTAGAATGGCTTTGTTTTCTTCTTCTTCAAGACAGTTATCTTTCTGCTTAATCTATCTATCATTTCATCTTAATCTGTAATATTTGATATGGTATCAGAGCGAAAGGTTGTTTATACATAGTAATCTGGTGTGATTTTTTGTTCTACTACTTATCCCTCTCTTTTGTGTGTGCTTCGTCGTCTCTTTTATCCATACAACCATGGCGAATGGAACGACTCAAGCATCATACCTATCTACCCTTACTGGTTCATCCACTTCTACTACTGTGGATGTTAATCACCCATATTTTCTTCCTTCATCTGATAACCCAGGGATGACCCTCACTACTATTGTTCTTAATGAAAATAATTACTCACAGTGGAGTAGATCTATGGAGATTGCTCTGTCATCCAAGCTTAAACTCGGGTTTGTGGATGGTTCCTATGCTAAACCAGCTGCTGATTCTCCGTTATCAAGCCCCTGGATGCGATGCAACCACATGGTAATATCCTGGATACTTAACTCTGTTTCAGCTGATATTCGTACTAGTATTGTATACATGGATTCTGCCCTTTCAGTTTGGAATGAGTTAGCTGTTCGTTATGCTCAAAGTAATCTACCTAAGATGTTTAGTCTGCGAAAAGAAATTTCTCAATTATCTCAAGGCACCTTGAGTGTAATAACCCGGATTTTTCAAGAAATGAATTTATTATTATTTCAATAATAATAATGTTTTCCTAAAATGAGGAGGAATTTTTTTTTATTTTATTATTCAATTATTTAATTATTTTCGGTTAAGTGGAGCCTGGTGCTCCTATTTAAAATTTTATTGACTGAGTAGATACCCCGAGTCAATAGTTCATTTGTGCAAAGATTTAATTTTGGAATGTGAAATTATTCAGTAAAGATTTTATTTTAAATTATTGAATAATTTAGAGATTTTAAAATCCTTAGAAAATGATTATTTTAATTATTTGAGGATTTGCAGAAATTACTCGATTAATTTATAATATCGAGAATTTGGGATTTTACTGAAACAATAGTGTTTGTAATATTTTTATAAAGCCCTGTAAATTGTGATTTATGAATCACAATTATTATTATTTTTATGAATTGTTTTTATAAATTATTAATATTTGTAAAATGCATATCAATTTAGAAAATTTAGATTTAATTCTAATTCTTTCTCCAAAAGTCTTTAAAAATATTCTACTATTTAATTATGCTAGAAATTTTATTTTTACAAATTAGAGTTTTTAACTCTAAATATTATTTAAGGTATGTAGTATTAATTGGTATAGCTTTAAAATTGTTATTGGGCTTAGGCCCATTAGGTTAACCCACACAAAACACAACGTAGATACATACAATACACGCACCAACACACAGGGGAGCCGCACAAAATCAGATCGGGGGGAGGGGGAAAGAAATCAGCGGGGAGGAAGAGAGAAATGGGTTGGGGGTTTGATGAGATATATATATATATATATACATACGTGTGTGTGTGTGTGTGTATGTAAATGTGTGTGATGCGTGTTTGTGGGGGTACGAGCCGCGCGGTTGTGTTGCGGGAGGAGGTCGCGCGCGGGGAGATGGAGTAGCAGAGGTCGAGAAGGAAGGAAGGAAGGGGAGAAGGGGGTCGTGGCTGAGGAGCGGTGATGGCGGCCGCTGTGCAGAGAGAGAGAGAGAGAGAGAGAGAGAGAGAAAGAGAGGGAGGGGAGAGATTTTGGGGGAGATTTCCTTCGGTGGCTTGACTTTCGGATCGGAAACGAAAGGGGTATAATTTCATAAATCTAATTATTTAATTCTCGTATGAAGTTAGATGTAATTGTTATATATTGTTAAATTGTAATTATTTAATTAATTAGTTGTCGTAATTTAATTAGATTTAAATTGAGAGTTTAATTGTTAATTTTCGTGATTTAATTCGGAGAGCATAGATAATTACAATTATTGAGTTTAATTATGAGTCCGATTAAATGTTCGAGTTAATAAATTGTTCACTGTTAAATTGTTATTTGCTAATTAGAATTGTGAGATACTGTTTAAGCTCCATGATTAATTCGGAGAGTTTAATGATTAATTTATAATTATTGGATTAATTGTGAGCCGGATGTATGCTCAGGCCTTATGGCTGTTAAATTGTTAATTATTAATTGTCGGATAATATATTCGGGTTAGTTGTCAAGTAATTGTTAAGTGCTAATTGCTAATTGTTAGTTTCCAATTGAAATTGTTAATTGCTAAGTGCTAATTGTTATCGCCATATAATGTAGTCATAAGAGTTGGATAACTTGTAAATGTCTATGTGCTAGATGTTATAAATCGAGTCATAATATAGGTTGAAAGTATAAGTGCCAACTACGTGGTGTTGGCTTAAATGTGGATAAACTTAGTTTACTTTCCTTAAATGTTGAGGTGCCGCATGTCTGGGCGGATACTTTTCCTTATGTGCTAGGTGCCGCATGTCTGGGTGGGTACTTTTCCTTATGTGCTAGTTGCCGCATGTCTGGGCGGGTACTTTTCTTATTTGTTTACTTTGCTGCAAGTTGAGGCAGCTTTATTTTTGCAAAAACAAGGTTGAATTGTATTTGAGGGGTTGTGCCCATAGTCCGATAAACGAATACCTCATGCCGAAATTTTCTGAAAATCCCCTGCTATTAAATTTATTTAACTTATTTAATATCAATGGTCTAGAGGCATGAAGTGGATGTTAATTGTTTACGTGAATACGTGCTAAGTGAATTATTTTGGAGGGTAATTATTGATTCGAGGATTATGTGCTAATTCGAGGATTAAATGTATCTTGAAGATTAAATGGGTATTATGAGTCTTTATCGAGGACTAAGTATGTTTTGAGGATTACTTGTTAATTAACTTGTGACAAGAGTATGTCAATAGTATTATGGTCAAAAGTGTTAAGTGGAGTTTTGACTAAGTGTTATAACTGTGTAGTGTTATGATGTGTTAGCACCAGGAAATGTCTACTTTAAAAAGGGGACCCTTCCATGTCTTTTCTTTACTAAATGGGTTATGGGTATTAATTGGTATTTGAGTAGTCAACTATAGGGATAACAACTATAGTACGACTTTAGGCGACTTAGTGGTAATTCTGAGTTGTGTCTACTCGAGATACGAGGTTGGACTGACACGTAATCGTAACTATTTCAGTACCATTAGGGTATAATCAAGTTGGAGCGACGTGCATCAAAAAGGAAAGATCGAGGCGTCGTATGAAGAAAGGTAAACTACCTCCATGGAAATGCTTGGACGAGGTGCGAAGGAATTATTCGCGGTTTCTGTTTTCTGCTAAGGACCAGAGGCAAGTTTATTTACACCTACTCTATCGTTCAGAGTATACCTATTTTGAATTATATAAAATGTGCGGAAAAAGGTTTTCAATCCCTAATTGCGAGTTTTTAATCTTGTGCTCCTCCTTCCAAATCATTTTATTCTTGACTTTGCTAGCGATATTAAATTCTTCTCGTGCAATAATCAAAACCCATGACTTATAATATTGTCGATGGGCGGTGACATCCTTATGGTTCTACATCTCGATTTATATGTTGTATATTTATAAACTTTTGTAATGTGGTAGAGGACTATATGTTATGAGGTATATATAGATACATATACGTATATATGGAACTACGTGGTAAAGGCTCCGAGGGTAGAGCGTGTATTGAGTTATCGAACTTAGCCCGCGTGTCGGGGCTATTTTGTATTGTATGTTTTCGAAAACCCGGGCAAAGCTTTTAAAAAGAATTTCGCAATAATTAACCTAAAGGCAACATCACCAATAAACCAGTGTTTATTTAATTAATAGATGCTCCTGAAAGCATTTACTAATTAAATAAACCTCATTCGCCTAATTAAATTTATTTAATTAGATGAATATCATTTTCAAAACGCTTTCTTAAAATCACTTTGTCCCGGAGAAATAATAAAACAATTTAATGAAGTGATTCTATCTAGTATGTTATTTATCGGAGATAGTTTATTTTCAATACGGATTAAAGATATTCCAATGGTTATAAATTGGTTACTTTCAACTTAAAACAGCTAGATTGATATCGATATATGTTATTTGAATGCTTATTTAATTCGATGAATATTAATTATAATATTCATTAAGAAACAAAAAAAAATGGAAAGAGAAGAAGGATTTTCATGCTTATTAATTATTTCTTATTGACCGAGAGTCAGTAGTAGTTATTTGATAAAGTGGCTAAAGTTTGGAGACTGCTGGAGAGATTGTGTCTTGATTTTGATTAGAAACATTCCAAGAGTTGTATTTGGGTGTTTTGAGGTTATTAAATATTCCAGTATTAATAGTAAATATTATTCGAATATTTCTTAATAAATAAATATTAATTTGAGTATTCTTTTAAAAAGGGATTATTGAATATTTATTATTTGTTACATAGTAGTCAAATATATACTCTAAGTATTTTGAAGGTTATAAAACACTATTTAAAGGTTGTCTAAGGACTTTCATAGTCATTTAAAATATTATATTTTGAATCTATCTAGGTAAGTTACTTTTCAAGAACTTATATATATATATGGAATTACCCTGTTGTGGTTACAAGCTTTATGCGTACCATTTTCCATGTATGATCACAAAACCCTGTGTCGAGATTGATATCGGTACAAGTGTATATCTATACTTGAACTCTTTTGAACTCAAAACATTTTCGAAAACCCCCGATCAGGTTTTACTCTCTTGCTCGTTTTTCAAGAAATTATCGGTCGACTGAAGTTGAACTTCAACTACTCAAGTTTTCTATCAAAATGATTTTGACAATAAAAGAAAAAGGGGACTCTGGCAGGTGTGGGAATCGTTGACGAACGATTCCCGGGATGTGTAAGCGGCCGTGAGCCAGGCGGCCCATCAATTATTATTCCGGCCCAGGTGTTGCCGAAGGATGATTACGGATGTAGTTTTCATCGAGGGTGATTACAAATGTAGTTTTCACCCGGGGATAGTTACGGATGTAGTTTCTATCCTTCTACCGGTAGAGAAGACCCGCGGATTATTGGACTTGGATGTGGCGATTGATCATCGTCAATCCTTGTCAGGTTTTTATGTTTTCTTTAAGTCCCATTCTCCACTTTGGAAAAATACTCAAACACTGCTTCTTAGGCCTAAGTGCCAAGTAGCCGATAGTGTTGTTTTCAATTTTGAAAGATGATGAATTCATGCAGTATCTAGAACTGCAAGATTATTCTAACAATAATGGCACGTGTTGGTGCACTTTTGCAATTATTCAAAAGATGAAAAATGGTTCATCGGTTATTGATGTTAAGTCCCAAATGTTTTGTTTCAAGAGCTTTGACTCTCTTCCTATCAGTTATTTCCGAGTTTAGACTTATCAAGTGGTTAAAGAACTTATACCAGGTACATGATGTTGATCTGTAAGGTGTTTGATGGAAATGACATACTTATATGTATATGCTTTCAGATTGAGAAATACTAAAGATGAAACCTTCTAATGGTTGGTTTGTATATGATGATAAGCAACTATCTTAGCAGCATATTGAACTGCGTATTTTGAAAAGCCTTATAAAAGATTAGCAATACTATAGTGTACACTATTCCGCTAAGATATGAGGATTACTATGGTTATTATAAACTTATCCGTTCATTGGATGTTGCGTTAAACGTCATATTTTCTTTATTGAAGTTTCATAGTTATAAATGTTTCGGAAATGATGTTAAGTATTGTTGGATTTTAAAACTCCATGTGTATATTGATATATATTGTTGTGCTCTATTAATACTTGCTGGGCAATTCTTTCGCTCATACTTGCTTGTTTTAAATATTAACCTTTCAGAGGAAGGTAGACGGTTGAGGCTTATCTGCATGGCTCAGAAGAAGCAGGCAGTACGCCCTTATGAAGATGTTATGATCCATAAAAGCTATAGCTTGAGTAAGTTATATGTAGGTACATTAATGTGTAATATATATTACTTTGTATTGAGTAGTACTAGTTGCTGGTGTACTTCCCAACGAAGCTAAACTAGTAGTATAAGATTTGTAAGACATAGTGCGATGTAATAGAATGGATGTAATGAAGGTGTAAAGATTTTAGTTCTTGTTTCTAGCCCTATGACCTAAAAGATGCTTGGTGGTTGGGGTCGTAGAGTTATAATTCAGTTTTAATGATTACAGATTATTTAATGTTGTTAAACAGGTAATTTGACATTGAGGATTTCCGCGTAGCTACCAAATCCTTGACCCCGGATCTGGGGGTGTTACAGAAATGGTATCAGAGATGAGGTTATAGTAAACTAGAAACGAGAGTGAGTAGGAGTGGGTATAGTTATGTGAGAACGTCAGAACTCATGTAGAGTTCATGTTGGACTATTGGATATAGTACCAATGATTAAGATAAGATTTTGAGGAATATGTTGAGGTAGACTTCACTTCTTGTGGTGATGGATGTCTGCTAAAGAACTCTTAGAGACAAGTGTTGGTTGGCAGGGGCATAGAGCGCCCGAGGCCTAAATTTAAGATGATTTTAGGGGATTCATGGAGGCAGTTATGTATTCCCCGAACTATAGGGAATTTCAATATGATGGTGAATGATAGAAAGATGACATCTAGTATTATGGCAAGGATGTGTTGAGAATGTACTCATACTGTTAAAATTCCGAAAGGGAAACAAAACAAGATCACTATGAAAGAATATTAGTCGAAGTTACGGGTATTAAATTTCTCGAGCCTAAGAGGGTTTGAGGTAATATTACAAATGGAGTGGTGGGTAGACACCGATTGTTTCAATTGATTGTAGAGATAAATGGCAAAGTTGAGGTTTGTCAATAAAGACGAGATATATTTTAAGAACCAAGACGGATTGAGGAAGTCAGAGAAAGACTTAAATAGGAAGGCTGTTGTGCCAAAACTGCTAAGCTTAAGTAGCACACAGGATTGACGCAAGAAAAAAAATGTTTGGTATAAAGACGGTGATAATAGTAACTGGATTTAAGTACGTATTTTCTAACGATGTTCCGGTGTACCGCCTAGTCGAAACGTGGAATTCGTCATTGCTAGGGGCAGCACTGGTATCAAAGTCTTCTGATCGAGTAGAACGCTGCCTGAGATGCTTGCGGTGAGTCGAATAGAACTCCTTACGATCGTAAATGTCGGTGGTTGAATTTTAGCGACTACTACGAGTCGACGATGACGTCTGTTATCGAGCACCTTAGGGTGTGCGTGAAAAAAAAAAGAAAGCTTTAGAATCGAACGACCATCAGTCAGAGGAACCGACATAAAAGGCGTCAGTAGAGACCTTGGCAATACCCTCCCAATTGTGAATCATTTTGATTACTCCCCAATATATGAATTATTTGACATCTCCCCATGCGTAAATTGTTTTGATTACCTCCCTAATCCATTATCTATCCTGACATCTCTCCAAGAGAGAATTTTGATAAGAGATATACTCCCTCTTCGAAGTTGTTTTATAATACTCATGTTAAACCATATTGGTTTCAATTTTGCTAGAAGCTGTCATTATACCTACTTTCAGATTTATGAGGCCCTATCGATTGATGATATTTAAATTCCCACTTTTCTTCAAATATTGGATAATCCATGGTGCTATAGCACCACTTGCTTGTTGTATACCAGTATCTTTCTGGTTATCCTTTTCCTTGGAAATTGCACCTTGGAATCTGATCAATTTTAATCCAGGGTGTCCACTTGAGAATTATTTGTCGAAAGACGATAATTATTATCTTCACTTCGAATTGCTTTTATACTTCTCAGCTTCCACTGAGACGAACAACCCTATACTTATAGGGGACACAAGGGCTATTTGTCTGTGTGATAGAAGTCTGACGGGACACCGTCACTTGTGAGTTGTGAAATACAAGAAGGCTAACTACCTTTAGTAATGTCTCAAATGAGACACGCAATGTGAGTTCTTATGATCATATTGATCTCTCGGTAAATTCTCTTATCTCAAATGAGGTTTACTTTAACACTCATAACCTTATGATCACCAGTGTGTGCCAATTGCCTTGATATGACAGCTATCTTTTCAAAGCTCCATTATTCTTATTATCTCTAATGAATTTTAAGGGGATGCCAACCAGGTCGGCCAAGTCATAAATTCGCTGATAGAAATTAGATTCGAACGGAATCGCCAAGAGCAAGAGCGAATCCCAACACGAATAGAATATCAGTGATGTATAGCTAGAATTAGTTCGTTCTCGCTCTCAAGAATGTTATGTTAATAGAGTCAGTGAACTCTCTCTCTCAAGGACAGTATGATAATGGAAAGTTGGTCGAGATATATGTGTGAAAAGAATAACGTGGTAAGACTCAAGTGATAACTGTGTCAAATAGAGATCCTATAGTTGGATTGAGGTTTCGGAGATGTGGTTTATGAATGGACACTCTCCGGTTTGGCAGAATAAATGTCGATGATGAAAGAGTTGAGGAATCCCAGTAGTGGCCTTAGCTGATTCCGTGGACGGAATCCTTTTAAGGAGGGTAGACTGTACTAACCCGGATTATTCAAGAAATGAATTTATTATTATTTCAATAATAATAATGTTTTCCTAAAATGAGGAATTTTTTTTTATTTTATTATTCAATTATTTAATTATTTTCGGTTAAGTGGAGCCTGGTGCTCCTATTTAAAATTTTATTGACTGAGTAGATACCCCGAGTCAATAGTTCATTTGTGCAAAGATTTAATTTTGGAATGTGAAATTATTCAGTAAAGATTTTATTTTAAATTATTGAATAATTTAGAGATTTTAAAATCCTTAGAAAATGATTATTTTAATTATTTGAGGATTTGAAGAAATTACTCGATTAATTTATAATATCGAGAATTTGGGATTTTACTGAAACAATAGTGTTTGTAGTATTTTTATAAAGCCCTGTAAATTGTGATTTATGAATCACAATTATTTTTTTTATGAATTGTTTTTATAAATTATTAATATTTGTAAAATGCATATCAATTTAGAAAATTTAGATTTAATTCTAATTCTTTCTCCAAAAGTCTTTAAAAATATTCTAGTATTTAATTATGCTAGAAATTTTATTTTTACAAATTAGAGTTTTTAACTCTAAATATTATTTAAGGTATGTAGTATTAATTGGTATAGCTTTAAAATTGTTATTGGGCTTAGGCCCATTAGGTTAACCCACACAAAACACAACGTACATACATACAATACACGCACCAACACACAGGGGAGCCGCACAAAATCAGATCGGGGGGAGGGGGAAAGAAATCAGCGGGGAGGAAGAGAGAAATGGGTTGGGGGTTTGATGAGATATATATATATATATATATATATACATACGTGTGTGTGTGTGTATGTAAGTGTGTGTGATGCGTGTTTGTGGGGGTACGAGCCGCGCGGTTGTGTTGCGGGAGGAGGTCGCGCGCGGGGAGATGGAGTAGCAGAGGTCGAGAAGGAAGGAAGGAAGGGGAGAAGGGGGTCGTGGCTGAGGAGTGGTGGTGGCGGCCGCTGTGCAGAGAGAGAGAGAGAGAGAGAGAGAGGGAGGGGAGAGATTTTGGGGGAGATTTCCTTCGGTGGCTTGACTTTCGGATCGGAAACGAAAGGGGTATAATTTCGTAAATCTAATTATTTAATTCTCGTATGAAGTTAGATGTAATTGTTATATATTGTTAAATTGTAGTTATTTAATTAATTAGTTGTCGTAATTTAATTAGATTTAAATTGAGAGTTTAATTGTTAATTTTCGTGATTTAATTCGGAGAGCATAGATAATTACAATTATTGAGTTTAATTATGAGTCCGATTAAATGTTCGAGTTAATAAATTGTTAATTGTTAAATTGTTATTTGCTAATTGGAATTGTGAGATATTGTTTAAGCTCCATGATTAATTCGGAGAGTTTAATGATTAATTTATAATTATTGGATTAATTGTGAGCCGGATGTATGCTCAGGCCTTATGGCTGTTAAATTGTTAATTATTAATTGTCGGATAATATATTCGGGTTAGTTGTCAAGTAATTGTTAAGTGCTAATTGCTAATTGTTAGTTTCCAATTGAAATTGTTAATTGCTAAGTGCTAATTGTTATCGCCATATAATGTAGTCATAAGAGTTGGATAACTTGTAAATGTCTATGTGCTAGATGTTATAAATCGAGTCATAATATAGGTTGAAAGTATAAGTGCCAACTACGTGGTGTTGGCTTAAATGTGGATAAACTTAGTTTACTTTCCTTAAATGTTGAGGTGCCGCATGTCTGGGCGGATACTTTTCCTTATGTGCTAGGTGTCGCATGTCTGGGCGGGTACTTTTCCTTATGTGCTAGTTGCCGCATGTCTGGGCGGGTACTTTTCTTACTTGTTTACTTTGCTGCAAGTTGAGGCAGCTTTATTTTTGCAAAAACAGGGTTGAATTGTATTTGAGGGGTTGTGCCCATAGTCCGATAAACGAATACCTCATGATGAAATTTTCTGAAAATCCCCTGCGATTAAATTTATTTAACTTATTTAATATCAATGGTCTAGAGGCATGAAGTGGATGTTAATTGTTTACGTGAATACGTGCTAAGTGAATTATTTTGGAGGGTAATTATTGATTCGAGGATTATGTGCTAATTCGAGGATTAAATGTATCTTGAAGATTAAATGGGTATTATGAGTCTTTATCGAGGACTAAGTATGTTTTGAGGATTACTTGTTAATTAACTTGTGACAAGAGTATGTCAATAGTATTATGGTCAAAAGTGTTAAGTGGAGTTTTGACTAAGTGTTATAACTGTGTAGTGTTATGATGTGTTAGCACCAGGAAATGTCTACTTTAAAAAGGGGACCCTTCCATGTCTTTTCTTTACTAAATGGGTTATGGGTATTAATTGGTATTTGAGTAGTCAACTATAGGGATAACAACTATAGTACGACTTTAGGCGACTTAGTGGTAATTCTGAGTTGTGTCTACTCGAGATACGAGGTTGGACTGACACGTAATCGTAACTATTTCAGTACCATTAGGGTATAATCAAGTTGGAGCGACGTGCATCAAAAAGGAAAGATCGAGGCGTCGTATGAAGAAAGGTAAACTACCTCCATGGAAATGCTTGGACGAGGTGCGAAGGAATTATTCGCGGTTTCTGTTTTCTGCTAAGGACCAGAGGCAAGTTTATTTACACCTACTCTATCGTTCAGAGTATACCTATTTTGAATTATATAAAATGTGCGGAAAAAGGTTTTCAATCCCTAATTGCGAGTTTTTAATCTTGTGCTCCTCCTTCCAAATCATTTTATTCTTGACTTTGCTAGCGATATTAAATTCTTCTCGTGCAATAATCAAAACCCATGACTTATAATACTGTCGATGGGCGGTGACATCCTTATGGTTCTACATCTCGATTTATATGTTGTATATTTATAAACTTTTGTAATGTGGTAGAGGACTATATGTTATGAGGTATATATAGATACATATACGTATATATGGAACTACGTGGTAAAGGCTCCGAGGGTAGAGCGTGTATTGAGTTATCGAACTTAGCCCGCGTGTCGGGGCTATTTTGTATTGTATGTTTTCGAAAACCCGGGCAAAGCTTTTAAAAAGAATTTCGCAATAATTAACCTAAAGGCAACATCACCAATAAACCAGTGTTTATTTAATTAATAGATGCTCCTGAAAGCATTTACTAATTAAATAAACCTCATTCGCCTAATTAAATTTATTTAATTAGATGAATATCATTTTCAAAACGCTTTCTTAAAATCACTTTGTCCCGGAGAAATAATAAAACAATTTAATGAAGTGATTCTATCTAGTATGTTATTTATCGGAGATAGTTTATTTTCAATACGGATTAAAGATATTCCAATGGTTATAAATCGGTTACTTTCAGCTTAAAACATCTAGATTGATATCGATATATGTTATTTGAATGCTTATTTAATTCGATGAATATTAATTATAATATTCATTAAGAACAAAAAAAAAAAGAAGGATTTTCATGCTTATTAATTATTTCTTATTGACCGAGAGTCAGTAGTAGTTATTTGATAAAGTGGCTAAAGTTTGGAGACTGCTGGAGAGATTGTGTCTTGATTTTGATTAGAAACATTCCAAGAGTTGTATTTGGGTGTTTTGAGGTTATTAAATATTCCAGTATTAATAGTAAATATTATTCGAATATTTCTTAATAAATGAATATTAATTTGAGTATTCTTTTAAAAAGGGATTATTGAATATTTAATATTTGTTACATAGTAGTCAAATATTTATTAAATACTCTAAGTTTTTTGAAGGTTATAAAACACTATTTAAAGGTTGTCTAAGGACTTTCATAGTCATTTAAAATATTATATTTTGAATCTATCTAGGTAAGTTACTTTTCAAGAACTTATATATATATGGAATTACCCTGTTGTGGTTACAAGCTTTATGCGTACCATTTTCCATGTGTGATCACAAAACCCTGTGTCGAGATTGATATCGGTACAAGTGTATATCTATACTTGAACTCTTTTGAACTCAAAACATTTTCGAAAACCCCCGGTCAGGTTTTACTCTCTTGCTCGTTTTTCAAGAAATTATCGGTCGACTGAAGTTGAACTTCAACTACTCAAGTTTTCTATCAAAATGATTTTGACAATAAAAGAAAAAGGGGACTCTGGCAGGTGTGGGAATCGTTGACGAACGATTCCCGGGATGTGTAAGCGGCCGTGAGCCAGGCGGCCCATCAATTATTATTCCGACCCAGGTGTTGCCGAAGGATGATTACGGATGTAGTTTTCATCGAGGGTGATTACGGATGTAGTTTTCACCGGGGGATAGTTACGGATGTAGTTTCTATCCTTCTACCGGTAGAGAAGACCCGCGGATTATTGGACTTGGATGTGGCGACTGATCATCGTCAATCTTTGTCAGGTTTTTATGTTTTCTTTAAATCCCATCCTCCACTTTGGAAAAATACTCAAACACTGCTTCTTAGGCCTAAGTGCCAAGTAGCCGATAGTGTTGTTTTCAATTTTGAAAGATGATAAATTCATGCAGTATCTAGAACTGCAAGATTATTCTAACAATAATGGCACGTGTTGGTGCACTTTTGCAATTATTCAAAAGATGAAAAATGGTTCATCGGTTATTGATGTTAAGTCCCAAATGTTTTGCTTCAAGAACTTTGACTCTCTTCCTATCAGTTATTTCCGAGTTTAGACTTATCATGTGGTTAAAGAACTTATACCCGGTACATGATGTTGACCTGTAAGGTGTTTGATGGAAATGACATACTTATATATATATGCTTTCAGATTGAGAAATACTAAAGATGAAACCTTCTAATGGTTGGTTTGTATATGATGATAAGCAACTGTCTTAGCAGCATATTGAACTGCGTATTTTGAAAAGCCTTATAAAAGATTAGCAATACTGTAGTGTACACTATTCCGCTAAGATATGAGGATTACTATGGTTATTATAAACTTATCCGTTCATTGGATGTTGCGTTAAACGTCATATTTTCTTTATTGAAGTTTCATAGTTATAAATGTTTCGGAAATGATGTTAAGTATTGTTGGATTTTAAAACTCCATGTGTATATTGATATATATTGTTGTGCTCTATTAATACTTGCTGGGCAATTCTTTCGCTCATACTTGCTTGTTTTAAATATTAACCTTTCAGAGGAAGGTAGACGGTTGAGGCTTATCTGCATGGCTCAGAAGAAGCAGGCAGTACGCCCTTATGAAGATGTTATGATCCATAAAAGCTATAGCTTGAGTAAGTTATATGTAGGTACATTAATGTGTAATATATATTACTTTGTATTGAGTAGTACTAGTTGCTGGTGTACTTCCCAACGAAGCTATACTAGTAGTATAAGATTTGTAAGACATAGTGCGATGTAATAGAATGGATGTAATGAAGGTGTAAAGATTTTAGTTCTTGTTTCTAGCCCTATGACCTAAAAGATGCTTGGTGGTTGGGGTCGCAGAGTTATAATTCAGTTTTAATGATTACAAATGGTTTAATGTTGTTAAACAGGTAATTTGACATTGAGGATTTCCGCGTAGCTACCAAATCCTTGACCCCGGATTTGGGGGTGTTACATTGAGTGTCACTGCCTATTATACCAAGTATAAAACCTTGATTGATGAATTAGACTCTCTCACGATGCGTCCAAAATGTGACTGTGGGAAGTGTATGAAGGGTTTCGAGCATCAAACGCAGCGGAAAAATTAAAACAAAACCAATAATTATCGAAACCCTACTGTTAGGAATAATTCATAAGTTGTGATGTTAAGAATAGAATTTACACATTATACTTCTTGTAATCCTGATCTTATAAAGGATTTAGCACTATGTTGATGAGTGGATTTCGTAATCAACTTATGTGAGGTTTACGGGTAGTTGTATAGGCTAGCGATCAACTGTTCTACGAGAAAAGGTTTGGGTTGTGTTTGTGGGGGTTGAGCTGAGCTCGAGGGTATCTCCAATAATCTCAGGTGCCTTTAGAGAAAATTAGAGAACTTAATGCGTCGTACCCTGAGGTGCCTACGTACCCTTGTATTTATAGGGATCAAGCTCACGTAGTTCTAGTATGATTCTGTCTCTTACTGGAATAGCTGCATTCGGTCATCTAATTCGTGTTGGACTCAGGTTCCTTTAGAGCCTTTCACGAACTAGTTTGGCTAAGTGGAGTAGAACTCGAGTTCGTACCCCACTTATGATTCTCTCATTGGTTAGAGTTATTCTAGGATCATCTGCGCCCTAGAATTATACTCAGATACCAATTCGTTTATTTGTTCTGGATGACTTCTAGAACTTTCTATTGGCAACTCGTAGGAACCTGGTGCTCAGGAACCTACATTTCAGGAGCCTGTTTCTCAGGGACCTCCTTATTTCGGGACATATCACTTAGGGACCTCCCTTTTGGTGTTAGTACCTGCACAAATGACAAACTAGTTAGACTGGATAACTCTTTACATGCTTTTATCATCTCTATGGCTGTTGTTATGCTAATTCGAACTCCTCGACTGGGAGGAACCTGGTCTTCGAGTGCTCAACTCAGATTCCTGACCATTGGGAACCTCCTGATACTCATACTTCCTGTTGATTTCTCCTATTTGATCTTCATGACTCGTACTGGATCAATCTTCTGGCTTGTATGGATCGAACCCTATAGCTTAATGGGCCTAAATCTAGCCCATGGAGATTTTGGGCACAACAAGTACCCCCCGGTTCCTTGAAATTATGTAATGTGAAAGGAACCTATTTTAATTCTACGATCAAAAGTTCAATGCTAAACCATTCTAGTAACAATACCTCGCTTCAACATTTTATATCCAAGCCTACATGAGTTTACTCGGCGTAGGAAACAGGACATAAAATATTTTCAGCTTAGTATAATCTTGAGTAAGCTTCCTTTGCATTAAGGAACCTGTTATCTTGCTATTTTCTTCTTTAGATAGCTGCTCTCGAAGTCAATTCGATGCTTGCATTTAGCTCCTCTGGGAATCTAATTAGTCACTCAACTCCACGTCTCTTTAAATTTAATAAGTTAAAAGAGGATAATGGTTGGTTGTAGAAGATAATTCAAAATTTGAATTAAGCTTATCACTTACCAAAGCTGTAGTTAATGTGTGAGTTCCCAAGGTTCACACGCTTCTCACGCGTGTACCTCTTCATTTTACCGCTCCAGTAATGTGCTGCCACGTGTACAGAGCTGTCTTGATTATATAAACACATGAATGACTTCATCTTCATTTTTACCTTTACCAAATATTTTCTAAAACCTTTGGAGAGAAAAATAGGAGGAGTCCGACGGTCATCTGCTTAATCCAAATTTTCTGTCGCCGCTTTCTTCAATCCAAGGTATAATTCTGAATCTTTTCTTTCTGTTTTCCCATAATCTTGATTGCATTTTTAACTATCTGATTACTTCGATCTTGCATGCTGTCTTTTATCTGATAAGTGTTTGTATATGGTTTTCATATTCCACACACACAACCATCCATAATACCTTCTCTACTGGTAGTTCAGTCATCGATTTGTGGTTCCATCACTATGATTTTACTTAAAGCTTTTGACTGTTTGTTTGTCTTCTATCTTAATTTGTTTCGTATTCATGTCATATTTCATACTTATCTCTGTGAATGTACACCCTCCATATAACTCTTAAAAAGAAACTTACTTGACATAATCAAAGTAGTTCAATCGTCTTTAGACCACAGGTCTCCCTTTAAGAATTCCAAAGTCTGACCTTTCTTCGTCTGTTTCTTGTAGATGTCTTCTGATTCAACACATTCTGACCACCTCTCTTCCGTAAAACCTGTTTTTGTCGCATCTGTAGGTAATAGAACTAGGTCTAGGGTCTTGATTCCCGACACTAGTGATCCTCAAGATATTCTGATGAAACCTCCAAATGCTATTGATCCCTTAAAGCCTTTAAGCTTAATTGATTTAGGAGATGACTGGTCTGATAATGAAGAGGTATCAAAACCTGAATTTGAACCTGAGTCCTTCCTAGAACCCGACTTTCAAAGTGAGATATCTGTAGAAAGAGAACCATTCAAACAAGAGATTGTCCCTTTTTGTGAAAAATCTGATTCTATCATGACCTCAGTTAAACTGGAAAGACTATTCGAGGAATGTCACCGCCCTGTCTGTAAGATAACAGTCCCAGAACCTGGTGAGAGAGCTCACAGGTTTGATTTGAAAATCCCAAAACAAGGTATCCCCCATGCTGTCATATCTGCCGCTTTCCTGAGGGTAGGTGTTACTATGCCTCTTCATCCTTTCTTACGAGAGGTTCTTGACTTTTATCAATTAGCACCAATGCAACTCACCCCTAATTCTTATCGGTTAGCCATCAGTACTTTTATACTATATTCCAGCAAGTTTACAGTTCCTTTGACAGCCCCTGAATTGGGCTATTTCTTCAGACTGAAAGACACTGGAAGAAATTCTGGTTGTTTTTACCTTTCAGCCTGGCCTTGTCACCAGGGTCAGTGCATAAAAAATGTTAAGCAAAACTTTGAACAATGGTCGGAACAGTTTCTTTATTGCTATGACTGCCCCTACGTTAGGTATGAGTTTAATTGTCGTCCCAATATCCCTAAGCAAACCGTTCTTACGGGAGTCTGCTTGGAAAGAGCAACTAAGATTTTGAAACTATCAGCCTCCACTAGAGATTGTCTGGTCTTGATGACCCCTGATAACTTGATGACTTTAGGCTTTATTCCTTCAACTTCTGGTAGGAGTTTCTTTATATTTGTGCAATTTCATTTGCTCACTTCATATATATACCTCTAACCTTAACCTTCTGACTTATGCAGATATGGCTCCAAAAGTTCCTTCATTTGTAAAGAGATCTAAAAACGTGGAAGAAATTTTCAAGGTTGAAGACAATGTAAAGGAGGTTCCGCTTGATGCAATTCCAATTAACCAAATTCCAACCCCTGTATCCGTCCAGACTCAACCATCGGGTTCCTCAAAACGCAAATTGGCTCAGACCACTCTTGACTTATCAGGGAGCTCTCAAACTAGATCCATGAGGAAGAACAAAGCTGTGAAGACTGAACCTGCCGCTGCTCAGAACCAGTTTAAGGACTTGATTGACACTCATGTTCCTGCTGAGACTATTACTGGCTGGTCGAAAATGGACTCTACTGAAGCTTTGGAAGCTATGAGGTTCTCTGCGGCCCAGAACGCCTTTTTTACTCTTAGGTTCTATGATGACTTTGCCTTGAAGATCCAATATGACCTCAGGCTACAAGGGGAGATCTTGAAGCTCAAAGAGGAGCTGGCTGCTAAAGAGGAGAGTGTGAATGTTGCCACTGCTGCGGTAAGAAGGGCTAAAGCTGTTGAAACCTCATTGAAAAATAGCAAGGATGAACTTCAAGAACAGGTGAAGAGTTTGCAGGATGAGAAATTATCCATGCTAGAGAAAACCAAGGAACTGAAAGCTCAAGTTGATGCTCTAAATGCTGCAGCCGTGACTGTCAAATCATCTTTGCTCATCCAGGAAAAAGCTAGGTACGATGAAGGTTACGATGAAGGCGTTCGTGACTATATGAAATCCATGTGGGAAAAAATGCCCGAATTGAACTGGTCTCTCCTAGGCGAGGATGTAGTAGGGATGATTAAGGATTTTGAGAATGAAGCTGCTGTTGCAATCTCTGTACCTCCCGTGAAAACGGTTGAGAGGTCTCCGGGTGCCACCCTTGAGACTGCAGAGATTCCTGTTCCTGTCGTTACTCCAACCACTCTTCCACCTTCCTCAGCCATCGAAGAATCTAGTAAAGTATCTCCTGCCTAAAGTTTCATAAATTTTCTGAACTTTTCATAACTTTTCTTGAGGTTGCGGGCCCCTCGTAGTGCCTCGCGAGATGTAATTTAAGTTGGTTTCAATGGCCTTCGTGCCTTTAACTTTGGTTTACCTAGGGTCCTTGTACCCTATAACTCTTTATGTTTCTGATGACTATTGTCTACTTTTGCTATATCTCTTGCTCTTGCTTGCTCACGCCTAATTTCTTAACTTGCATCTGTACTTAATACTGCACACCTTTTTTTCCAAAACCTCCTAGAATACTTTATCATCATGCATCTTAAAAACTAATTAGTGTCCATACTTATACATCCAAGCTTATGTGGGATAACCCGTTATAAGAAACAGGATGCATACATACTTTCACTTATAATTTTCTCAAAATAACATGTAACTAAATACAGCTTACTTGCAGACTTGGAACCCTTTTTTGTTTATACTTCGAGACATGTATTCACCACCGTAATCTGAACTGTAGTTTTCCTTAGAGATTCCTCCCAGGTCTAAACCAGGTTCCCTACAAAATACCTGATCAACCTTGTAAACCTAAACACGTCTTTTCTTATGCTTCACTCAACATTGTCAGAGTCGCCTTTTGAACTAAAAACCCTTTCTGATAACCTTAGATCCTAAATAATTTAACCAGGTTCCTCGACCATTAAACCTGCAAAATAAACATAAAACAAAAGCTAGTTAAAGTTAGTAAAATTTCTTTTGTTTAATTCGGGTCATCTCTTGGAAAGGTTGCCTGCTTGGCTCCCAATCCTAATCTCTAGGTTCCAACATGCCTCGAGGCATATTGGTTCCTTTTTGTACCTCGGGACGATTCTAGGAACCTGTGTGCCGTTCTGGGAGTCCACACAGATTCCTCTTCTCCATGTGTCAGGCTAGACATCTTATGAAGGTAAATGCTAAGGATTTTATCCCTTCTTCCCATGTGCCAAAGGCGGTTCCACATGAGGGAGAGCTTATTAGGCTTCTCTTTAAGGTGCCTTTTGTCAGGACTTTAGATGCCTTTTGTCAGGACTTTAGATGCCTTTTGTCAGGACTTTAATTCACATGCTCAAGAAACTTGAGGCTTTTCAATTACATTTGCTCAGGAAGCTACCTGAGGCTTTTTCTCGATGCCCAGGAAGCTACCTGGGACTTTGCTCAATGCCCAGGAAGCTACCTGGGACTTCGCTCGATGCCCAGGAAGCTACCTGGGACTTTGCTCGATGCCCAGGAAGCTACCTGGGACTTTGCTCGATGCCCAGGAAGCTACCTGGGACTTTGCTCGATGCCCAGGAAGCTACCTAGGACTTTTCTCAATGCAATCTGTAGTCTGCACATTCTGTCAATTCATATTCATACTTCACACATACTGTCAATGCTACAGGAACCTGTCAGCTTAGGTAACCTGCAAAATGCAACACAATGCTACAGGAACCTGTTAATCTAGGTAACCTGTTTCAAAAATTTCAAATTGGCATATGAAATATCAAATCATAGCATGTGCAATACTGTCTAAGTAGGAATACTACCCCCCAGTTCTTTTGGGTAATGATTATTACGTAAAAGAACTATTAAGGAGCTATAGCTGCAAATAATGCACTCAAAATATTCAACGTAGAGCTATACATCGCTCAATACTTGAAAAAATTGTCTTGCAAGTAGGGAGGTTCACATCAAATACCCCCCGAGTACATGCATAATTAAATACTGAAATCAAAATGCTGGTCAGCTATAACTAATAAGCTGCCTTTATTCTTGGGCTGAAAGAGCCTTACTTTTCCTAAGAAAAACACATAAAAGAGTTACTGATAATACTTCTTGAGATGCTCTGCATTCCAAGCTCTTGGAATGAGGTTCCCATCCATATCCATCAAGTGGTAGGTTCCTTCCCAAATGGCTGACTTTATCTGGTAAGGTCCTTCCCAATTTGCTCCAAAAGCTCCATGTGCCAGAACCCTGGTATTTGGCATGACTTTTCTCAGAACTAGGTCTCCAACTTTAAAAGGTCTTGCCTTCACCTTTTTGTCGTAATACCTTCGAACTCTCTGTTGATATGCTGCTAACTTCACTTGTGAATCTGCTCTCAACTCTTCGACCATGTCCAAATACAGTCTATGATTGACCTCATTGCTCTCGGGATCAAAATACTTTCTTCTCAAGGAACCTGTTCCAACTTCCACAGGTACCATAGCTTCACAACCATAAGTGAGGGTAAAAGGAGACTCACCAGTTGTAGTTCTAGGCGTGGTATTATACGACCACAAGACTCCAGGAAGCTCCTCTGGCCAGCTTCCCTTCTTATCTTCAAGCCTTGTCTTCAAAGTGTGCTTGATAATCTTATTCACTGCTTCAGTCTGTCCATTACTCTGCGGATAATACACTGCTGAAAATGCTTTTTGGATTCCAAACTGCTCACACAATCCTCTAAGCTCTCTACTATCGAACTGCTTCCCATTGTCAGAAATCAGCTTCTGTGGAATGCCAAACCTGCATACAATAGCTCGAAACACAAATTCAGTCAATTTTGACGCTGTAATCTTAGCAAGTGGTTCTGCTTCCGCCCACTTTGTAAAGTAATCGACTGCGACCACTGCGTATTTCACTCCTCCTTTTCCTTTCGGGAGCTCACCAATGAGGTCTATTCCCCAAACAGCGAATGGCCAAGGGCTAACAATCGGTTTGATAGGTGCTACCGGACGACTATCAAAATTGGCAAACCTCTGACAATTACTGCATGCCTGTACGAACTTTGTAGCATCTGCTTTGATGGTTGGCCAATAATATCCTTGTCGAAGGACTTTCATGGCTAAAGAATTACCCCCCGAGTGATTTCCACATACTCCTTCATGAATTTCCTCAAGGATATACTTGCATTGTTCTCCAGCTACATACTTGAGCAAAGGCTGATTGAATCCTCGTTTATACAGAACTCCATCATAAATTACATACCTGGCTGCTCGATACCTCAGCTTCCTGATATCACTTTGATTGGGAGGTAGCTCCCCTTTGTCCAGGTAACGATATATCGGGGTCATCCAGGAATCTTCAACTGGAAATTCAATGTCCATTACCTCTTCCTTGAAAACACTTGGTTGCTCCTGGATTTGAAGTGGAATTACCCCCAATAATGTGGATTCTCTCTGTGACCCTAGCTTGGCCAATGCATCCGCTTTGGTATTCTTTCCTCGAGGTACTTGATCCAGCTTCACCTCTCTGAACCTTGCGATCAACTCCTGGGAATATCTCAAATATAAGTCTGTTCTTGGCCCTCTCGCCTGAAAACCACCACGAATCTGCCAAACTACTAACATCGAATCACTAAACACTCTGATATTCTCTACTTTCATCTCCAAAGCCAACTTGAGGCCTGCAATCAATGCCTCATATTCTGCATCATTGTTCGTGGCTTTAAAAGCAAAATGAATCGAGCTATAGAGTTGGTGCCCTTCTGGACTAACTAGTTCTATGCCTGCACCTGCTCCACCACTGTTAGCAGCTCCATCTACATACAGTGTCCACCAAGGTGCGCTGTTGTCATTGTCTGCCTGTCTTTCCTCCACCTCTTTTGGCCCCTCCTGGCCGGTAACCTCTACATGAGGTGGAAACTCGATTAAGAAATCTGCTAAAGCTTGAGCTTTGATTGCTGTCTTTGGCTTATATTCTATATCGAACTGACCTAGCTCCACAGCCCACTTTAACATTCTTCCAGAAGTTTCTGGCCTATGCATCACTTGCTTAAGTGGATATGAGGTTCTTACTTCAATCTTGTGAGCTTGGAAATAAGGTCGCAGCTTCCTGGAAGCCAGAATCAACGCGAAAACCAACTTCTCCATTCCTGTGTACCTCGTTTCTGCATCAAGTAACCTTTTACTAACATAGTAAACTGGGCTCTGCTGTCCATTCTCTTCTCGAACCAGAACTGCACTAATGGAATACTCTGACACAGCCAAATAAAGTATCAATGTTTCTCCATCCACAGGTTTGGCTAACAGTGGGGGGCTCCCCAAATGCTCCTTTAGCTTTCCAAACGCTATCTCACATTCTGCGGTCCACTCAAATTTGTTTCCTTTCTTTATAGCTTTAAAGAACTCCTGACACTTATCCGTGGACCTCGAAATGAATCTATTCAAAGCTGCAACTCTTCCTGTAAGAGATTGAACCTCTCTCACAGTTCTCGGAGACCTCATATCAATCAATGCCTTAATCTTGGCTGGGTTGGCTTCGATACCTCTGTGGTTTACCATGAAACCCAGAAACTTTCCTGATTCTACCCCAAACACACATTTTTGAGGGTTCAGCTTCATTCTGTACTTCCGCAAGATTCCAAACATTTCTTCTAAGTGCTTTACATGGTCAACAGCTTCCTTAGACTTGACTAACATATCATCCACATATACCTCCATAGTATGGCCAATTTGGTCTTTAAACATCATATTCACTAACCGTTGATATGTAGCTCCAGCATTAATCAACCCAAATGGCATGCATACATAGCAATAAAGACCTCTGTCCGTAATAAAAGAAGTATGCTCTTGGTCAGGTTCATACATAGGAATTTGATTGTAACCTGAATAGGCATCCATGAAGCTAAGGAGGGCATGTCCAGCTGTTGCATCCACTAACTGATCAATCCGTGGCAGTGGGAAGCTGTCCTTCGGACATGCTTTGTTGAGATCTGTGAAGTCCACACAGGTTCTCCATTTTCCATTAGGTTTCTTTACCAAAACAGGATTTGCCAACCATACTGGGTAAAAAGATTCTTTAACTAATCCTGCATCCAATAATCTGTCGACCTCTTCTTTCAATGCCTGGGCTCTTTCTCCACTAACTGGTCTTCGCTTCTGTCTCACTCCTTTCTTTTCTGGATCAATATTCAACTTATGACACATGACCCTTGGATCTATCCCTTCCATATCTGCATGACACCAGGCAAACACATCCAGGTTCTTGCCCAAAAAAGTAATGAGGGATTCCTTTAAGGCTGGATTGAGTTGAGCTCCAATCTTCAACACCTTTATACCATCTTTGTCATTGATCTTCACATCCAGAGTTTCACCAGCTGGTCCAGCCTTTACCATGGTTTCTGGCATTCGAGGATCTAAGTCTACCTCCATCTCTGCGGTTGAGTCCTCTTGAGGTTCCTGGACGGTAGACGGTTCCTGCACTTCGTGCATGACATTCCTTCTCTTTGATGCTGGCTGACTGTCTTCATTGCATCCATTATGTTTCAGTTTTCGGGATTTTTCTTCATCCAACCCTTCTACCATACACACATCACCATCCTTATCCGTAGGGGGTGCACCTTCTATCAGTAAGTAGGGGGTATCTGGTCCCCGAAAAACGGGAAACTCAGCATGAGGTTCCTCTTCTATGATCTCTTCAATTCTTATAGCTCTACAAGAGGCTGACACAAAACCTTCCAAAGGCGAACTGCGCAGGTCGACCGTTATCTTGTCTGGGTTCTTTCCTGGAAAACTATCAGGAACCTCATCCATAGGCTCAGGCAATTTAGCAGCTCTAGCAGCATGTTGCAAAGCTTTGGTGTAACACTCTCTAGACTCATACTGACATCCTCGAACTATGCCAACTCCATTTGGCGTCGGGAACTTCATAGTGAGGTGGTAAATGGAGGTTATTACCCTCATCCCCTTCAAAATGGGTCTTCCCAAAATAGCATTGTAATTCATATTCTCTTCTATAACAATGAATTCTGCCAACTGTGTAATGCAACATGGTTTATCACCTAAGGTTACTGGCAAACGAATCTTACCTTTGATAGGAACCTGATTATTGGTGAATCCGTACAAGGTATCGTTTGTTGGAGTTAAGTCTTTATCCAGAAAATGCATCTTCTTGAAAGCTGAGTAAGATAGCAAGTTTACAGAGCTTCCATTATCAACTAGCACTCGATGAACCTCATAAGATCCAATTCCTGCCTCAACAACCAAAGCGTCAGTATGGGGATGATGTACCCAGGAAGCATCTTCTTCAGTGAAAGTAATATCTGCATCCTCTCCTTCAAACAGCTTTGGGGACCTCTGGGACAGATTGTAAATACTGGTTAAAGGACGTTCTTTAGCCTCACGAGTATACCTCTCCATGGCATTCCTGCTGCTTCCTCCAATATGGGGACCTCCTATAATTGTGCGTATGCACCCAGCCTTAGGTGGTCCCTCCATCACGACAGGTTCCTGTGTCTGTGTCTTCTGAGTCTTCTCATCTCTATACTTTTTTCCTTCCTGAGCCACCCATTCACTCAATTGCCCTTGTCTGATTAGAGTTTCAATTAGATCTCTGAGGTGACGACAATCTGCAGTATTATGCCCATTATTATCATGGAAGTCACAGTAGGGGCGCTCATTCTTATTCCCTGGGGGACCGGTTCTGAAAGGCTTCTTAAACCATGAGGACTTCTCATTCACTGCGTAAATATGATCAATTGGAGCTACCAAAGGGGTGAAAGTTTCATAGACGGGTCTCTCTGGTCTATTGTTGTTATAGGAAGCTGGTGGCGGTACCTGACTCATGACAGGTTTAGTAGGATTCACAGCTTCAGGCTTCGCCTGGGATGTGCGACTAACCACCTTTTTATTGTCACGACCGTTGGGGCTTCTTTGTCTCGACCTCTTGCTTCCACTTTGCCTTACAAAATCTGGATCCTTCCTTAATTCAGCTAGAGACTCCTCCACCAATCGAAAGGGTTCTGCCTGGGCATAAAAATCGGCCAATGTCTCTGGTTCTTTTCCCTGCAGTGCTTTCCAAAAATCTGAGCCTCCTTTGACTCCAGCGATTAAGAAATTCTTTATTGTTTCCTCAGATGCCTTCCTAACTTTAGGAACCTCCGCATTAAACCTCTTGAAATATTCTGTCAATGTCTCACTAGGTCTTTGCTTAATATTAGCTAAGGTATTGGTTGGTGGGGCAAATGCAACAGATGCTCTGAATTGAGTGACAAAGAGCTTCCCCATACTTGCCCAAGAACCGATCGAATCTGCAGGTAACCTTTTGAACCATTGATGGGCTCCGCCCTGTAGAGTTGCAGCCAGTAACCTGCACCTGGTGGCTTCCTTCACTTGATAAACATCCATCTCTGTGTCAAAACGACTTAGATACTCAACAGGGTCAGTGGTCCCATCGAATTTCAATTCATTCGAAGGCCTGTAAGACCTAGGCAGAGCCGACTTTCGAACCTTCTTGGTGAAAGGTGAGGCTGTTATAGGGTTCACAGCAAGATTCTTTTCGTCCTTGAGTTGAGCCAAAATTTTCTTGACATCTTCTGCTGTCACCTCCCCAACAGCTTCCGCCTTTGTCTTCTTACTCGTCCCTTCTTCCTCTTGCGACCCTGCAGCGCTTGATTCTTCAGTGTCCTCATCTGAATCCGTGCTTTTTTCTTCAATTATCTCGACAGATGGGTCTTTATCTTTCTTCTTTTTCTTTGAGGAACCTCCAGTCTTGGTTTTCTTCTTTTTCTTGGACCCTGTACGGTCCTTGCTACCAGTTTTACTCTTCTCAGGATTCTCCATATCTTCATCATCATTATCTTCCTTCGATTCTTCACCATCGTCTGGAACCTCCTCTCCATTCTCAGATTCTTCAAAATTCAACTGTTTCGGAGTAACCTTCGACTTCTTGCTCTTCTTTGCCTTCTTTTTCTTCTTTTTGCTTGAAGCCTGCTCCAAAGTCGATAAACGTTCTCCCACAGTCTTTAGGATTTCCATCATGGCTGCTTTAGTGACCTTCGGTGCTCTGGGAGGAGATGTGTTCTCCTCATGAACCTGTCGCTCAGAACGGGTTGCTTCGCTTTCCGAGCTGCCTGACATCTTTTCCACTCTTAAGATATTAACTATCCCCTCCTTCTAGCGCCAATGTTGATGAGTGGATTTCGTAATCAACTTATGTGAGGTTTACGGGTAGTTGTATAGGCTAGCGATCAACTGTTCTACGAGAAAAGGTTTGGGTTGTGTTTGTGGGGGTTGAGCTGAGCTCGAGGGTATCTCCAATAATCTCAGGTGCCTTTAGAGAAAATTAGAGAACTTAATGCGTCGTACCCTGAGGTGCCTACGTACCCTTGTATTTATAGGGATCAAGCTCACGTAGTTCTAGTATGATTCTGTCTCTTACTGGAATAGCTGCATTCGGTCATCTAATTCGTGTTGGACTCAGGTTCCTTTAGAGCCTTTCACGAACTAGTTTGGCTAAGTGGAGTAGAACTCGAGTTCGTACCCCACTTATGATTCTCTCATTGGTTAGAGTTATTCTAGGATCATCTGCGCCCTAGAATTATACTCAGATACCAATTCGTTTATTTGTTCTGGATGACTTCTAGAACTTTCTATTGGCAACTCGTAGGAACCTGGTGCTCAGGAACCTACATTTCAGGAGCCTGTTTCTCAGGGACCTCCTTATTTCGGGACATATCACTTAGGGACCTCCCTTTTGGTGTTAGTACCTGCACAAATGACAAACTAGTTAGACTGGATAACTCTTTACATGCTTTTATCATCTCTATGGCTGTTGTTATGCTAATTCGAACTCCTCGACTGGGAGGAACCTGGTCTTCGAGTGCTCAACTCAGCTTCCTGACCATTGGGAACCTCCTGATACTCATACTTCCTGTTGATTTCTCCTATTTGATCTTCATGACTCGTACTGGATCAATCTTCTGGCTTGTATGGATCGAACCCTATAGCTTAATGGGCCTAAATCTAGCCCATGGAGATTTTGGGCACAACACACTATATATAGGATTTATGTGTAAGACAGTTATCTGTACAGTTTAGTCAGGAATGAACAGTGTATCGGAGACTACATATCAGGAACAAAGAGCAAATCCTGATGACGGTCTAATACTAATGATGATCAGATACTGATGCAAGATGAAATCCTGATATCAGTCGTGTTACTGATGATGTCATTATGGATTCTACAGAAACTGGCAAGTGCTATAAAACAGGATCGTTGTTTGAAGAACAAGCAAGAAGATATTATGAAGGAAAGAGTTTTCTATTGAAGTAAACTATCAACTGGACGGCAGAACATTGTCATGTATAGATTATATCTTTCTGTTATTAGTTGATAGGTAGCATTATAAATACTCTCTCTATATCATTGTAAAAAGTGTCGTAGTCGAACAAACGTGTGTTGTGAGTTCGTGTGCGTAGCTCTGTATAAGGTTTGTATTCGAGAATTCGAAACAAACAGAGAGAGAGAGATTTGTATTGTCAGCAGCTGCTAAAGGTATTGTACACCTTTGGTAGAGTTTGTATTTGATCTTATTAATACAAACAGAGTTTGATTCATTCGTTTATTCTTGTTCATATAATCAAGCAAAAATCAGACAAGATTATATAACTTGTATTCAACCCCCCCCCCCTTCTACAAGTTATTCGAGTTAACAATTGGTATCAGAGCAGGTTGATTTCGAATAATCATAAAGATCTGCAATCATGTCTGGTTACAAGGATGGGAATACTAAGATTCCTATGCTCAAGAGAAACGAATATACTCTATGGGAAGTAAAGATGTTGCATCATCTGGAAGCAACAGATCCTGATTATCTTGATAGAATCAGAGATGGACCTTTTGTTCCAACAAAGGTCGTTGGACAAGCAACTGTTGATGGTGTGGTTGTTCCAGAACATACAGCAGAGAAGCCAAAATCTGAATGGTCAGATAAAGACAAGGAGAATGTTCTTAAAGATGCTAAAGTGAGAAACATATTATTCAACAGTCTTGATTCTGTTCTCACTAACTATGTTCTCTCTTGTAAAACTGCTAAGGATATATGGGACAATCTTAAGGTTCACTGTGAAGGAACTAAGCCTGTCAGGAAGAATATGAGGACATTACTTATACAACAGTATGAGTACTTTGAATCCAAGTCTGGTGAGTCACTTACTGATACCTTTGATAGGTTTACAAAACTCATCAATGAGATGGCCATGCATGGTAAATATTATTACTTGGAGGATATGAATACAAAGTTCATGAAAGCTTTGCCTGATTTCTACAATGAGAAGATATCTACGATTGAGGAAGCTAATGATCTGGTTGAGATTTCATTAGAGGCAGTATATGGAAAATTGAGAGCTTATGAACTTGACAAGCAGCAGAAGAAGAGCAGGAGTGAAGGAAAGATGAAGACTATTGCACTTACTGCTCAATCTGAAGTAAAGAAGCTTCCTGAAGAACAGCATGAAGAGATTGCTGTAAAGAACTCAAGGAAGAAGAAAAGCAAAGAAAGTTCTGAGTCAGAGACTACTGATATGGACTCTGACAACAATGATTCTGAATCTGAGATGCAGGAACTCTTTGCTATGTTTGCTAAAGCCTTCAAGAAAGGAAGATTCAACAGGAGAAGATTTAGCAAAGGACCTTTTCAAAAGAAGGAGGAGAAGAAGAGTGACAAAGGCAAAGGGACAATTGTCAAGCTTGATAAGGCCAAGATCAAGTGTTTTAATTGCAGCGAGCTTGGACACTTTGCTAGTGAGTGTAAGAAGCCTAGGAATTCTGGAAAGGGTAATGCACTTATGGTCACACAGAAGGATTGGGCTGATTCCAGTGATTCTGAAGATGAATTGGATTATGACAACATTGCATTGATGGCAAATAGTTCAGACAAACCTGGATCTCCAAAGAAAACTTCTCCATCCTCTGTTAAGGTATCACTTCACTCTCTTGATTCATTTGATAGCTTAAATTCTGATGAAATTAGATCTATCCATGCTGAGTTTAAGAATCTTATGACTAATTTTAGAATTCTTACTTGTGAAAAAGATGAACTTAAGGTTAAGAATGATAAATTAGTTGATAGAAATAATTTTCTTGAATCTGAGTTAATTCAAATGGAAGAATACAAGTTAAGTTCTGATAAAGCTAAGCATGATTATAGTGTTATTCTTGAGGCTTATGACTATGTCAGAAAAGAACTAGAGGAAGAGAGAGATGTGATTAAGACCATTAACAATTCCAGTAAAAAGACTATAGAAATCTTTGAAAGTGGAATTCGTGGTAAGGTTAATGGTTTAGGTTTTGATAAGGCTAGACAAGAAGAAAAAGTAGCTATTGTCAATGATGATAGTAAGGTAGAAGCTAGCACATCTAAATCTGAAGGTAAGAAAATTGTTTCTGAACCTAATCATGTTAAATTTGTTGATTCAAAAGGTACCCCTGTTGTACACAAAAGGATTAACAATAGTAATTCAGATGAGAAAGTGTTAGAGAAACCTAAGAATGTAAACATAGGGCTTCTGTCTAAGTCTCAGTTGAAACAGAGATTAGATGGTCTTTCAGAGTCTAGCAAGATCAAAAGAAATAGGAATGGAAAAGAAGGTATTAACAAAGAGAATAATTACAAGAATGTACCTGATGCACCTAGGAAAAAATGCTATAAGTGTGGAAATCATAATCATTTGGCCCAAGACTGCAATCAAAAACCTTCTTGGAAAACTGAGTCCAGATTCCCCAAGACTCAGAAAATTCAATACCAACCACAAAAAGCTTGTTATCATTGTGGTAGTTTACTTCATTCCATTTACATATGTAAAGAATATCATGAACTGTATTATGACTATTATTTCTTGAAATCTGAAACTCCTAGTCACAAACAGTTTGTGAAATCAGAGTCTAAGGTTGACTCTGCAACAGGTAAAATAAAAGCAAAATCTTCAAAGCATGTCGTTTCTAAACCTAGTAAGAAAGGATCCAATCAAAGTTGGGTCCTAAAAAATTCTAACTAGTTACTTTTTGTTTGCAGGGCACAGGAAAGAAGCAATCAATTATCTTGGACAGTGGATGCTCTGGACATATGACTGGAAAGAAGTCCTGTTACGACCAACTCAACACGCAAGTGCACGTGATCTCAAGTAATACAGATAGCAAATAAGGTTCGTTCCTACAGGGACTCGTTGTATTGTCTAGCTACTCACTCACCAATGTATGACTGTTTTCCGATGCTAAAACAATTAAATAAGTGGATTGTTGTTATCACTAAAATTTATCTAAGAAATATAACTAATTATCAACTACTTGAACTGAGATTTATATCGAATTACTTATGCAAATAAAACATGGGAATTTAGTTTCTTTAAACAATCCATCTATAGTCTCCAAATCCCTAGCCTTGTTCATGTGATTTAGTAACACCTGATCGAACACACAAAACTGATATAAGCCAACTTCCGTTAAACAAATACCATCCTAAACAATATCCACAATAAAGATAGAAATCATTTAGTCTCCCGATTATGCCAAGTCTTCATATGTCTATAAAGAATAAAACATAATGGTTGAGGTGCAAGCATTCAATTGATCACATAGTCGTCATAAAACGATTAGAGTTACAACACTAATTACGAATGATAATTTCACGCGTAATCCTACGCTAACATGGCAAGTTCTAAACTCTTGTTCCACTTTCGCTTCAACAAGAATTAACACGCAATTACAGGAGTTAGCTACTCTCCTATAACGAATTAACATCAACCATGATAGGATATCACATCAATCACACTATAGGCATCGAGAAGATTTAACACATAGAATTCATGAATAAGTCCACTAAACCCCCATGACAACGAATTAGTTCATAATTGAACTAATCATCATCATGGGTTCCAATGAAAACATAACTCTAAAATAAACAAGTAAATAAATAGAGAAGAAGAAGAACAAGGTTTAGAATTAATTCCCACAATCGAAGAATACAAAAGTTCAAGAATAGCTTGGAAGAATTTCTTCTCCTTTTTCTCTCTTCTTGAAACCCTAGCTTATAATACGTACGTATGTATATCTGTATATGTTTACAAAGTTGGATGATGATATATAAAAACACGCTTTCCCTCTTACCCAATAATGAAAAATACCTAAAATACAACTGGGAAACGATTTTAATGTCAAAAAACACTTAAAATACAATTTCAGATCGAATAAGGGCAAAACTGGAAAATCAGCACGTTCCCGAGCACTTTGCTCAAGAACTGGCGCACTTTGCTCGGCCAAAATCTGATCATCCCCGAGCACTTTGCTCAAAACTGGCGCAGTTTGCTCGGGCAAATTCTGGTCCCGTTCTTTTCTCCTTCGTTTTTCAGCTTTTTCTCCTTCGTTTTTGCTCCGTTTGCTCCCGTTCTTTTTGCATTCTCTTCCGTTTTCAATCCTCTATGCTTGGAATCCTCATGGTGAACCATAACAAGACTCCATTCTATATCATTAAGCCCGAATCCAACTCCAAAAGCAACGGAAACAACGATCTTAATCAACATTATTCCAACCCTGCACAATTAACAAACACATCAAAACTACCACAATCTTGAGGTCAAAGCAACCAATTTAAGCCGATTTAGAATGTTCCAAGTGGATATAAAATCCACTTATCACACCCCCAAACTTAAACTGATGCTTGTCCTCAAGCATATACAATTACAACTAACTAACTAATTAGTACCACTTCCGTAGGTGATCACGGTTGCATTTGGCATATGCAACAAGCCCTTTAAACCCCTAGGCAGCCCTAGTGGACGAGTAAGGTCTCGTGAGGGCCTATAGTGAATGTACCCACAAAATCCATCTAATAATGCAACTAACAATGCAACTAACTATATGAATGCAACTATATGAAAATGCAACAATCCCCTTTAAACTGACCAAAACCAACTAGCAACCATCTGCCTCAAAGAATGCAACTAAATCCGAATAGAGCTCGACTAAGCCCCCGTATACTAACAGTACATGAACAGAAACGTGTGTGTGTGCAATGCTCATCAGAAATGCTCCCAACACTAGGTCAAAAACCATACCTATCCTTCACCAAGACAATCACAGGTTTATAAAAAGAATAGACTGTAGACACTTCATAACCTAGGAACACCACCATCCTTATTCAAGTTAACCAAGAATTCATGCTTTATTACTATGACACTAAATACTATATACACTACGCATGCTTATTTAACCGTGCAATGAGTGAGACCCCAAAAGGCTTATACAATAATACCCATGTAGCGAGTGTTAGGTCAGCAGGATCCCAGACTATAAAGCCTTAGGTCACTAGGACTAAGTCCCCTCGGACTTAATAACTCGAGTATTAAAGAGCTCACTCTGGTTAATTTTGCATTTAAATTATTTACATGACTCTTTTTTTTTCTTTTTTTTTTCTCATTTTTTTTTCATTCATTTTTTTTTTTTTTTTTTTTTTTTTTAATGAATGCAATCTGGAACGAGAATTCTCAATTCCAACCCTAGACTACTCATATAAATATGAGCTGGCTACTAGCCATTTGACGCCTAGCCATTATTGACAAATATTAACAACTAGCATGAAAACCTTGGTGTCCCCCAAACTTAGACTTTATTGCTCCTACGTCATCAAAGGAATAACGAAAATTCTAATTATAATCAAGTGATTAAGCCTCAAACATCCAAACAGGCATGACCCTAACCTAGCCCAAAAGCACCTAATGAGACTAGTGAAAAGATTCTGTTTCCGTAACATGCAAGTCAATTCCATGGGAACTATAAATCAACCCTCTATTCATCATTACCACACCCAATTAGACATCTATCCACCAATCAGAATTAGCTCGTTCTAAGGGATCATGAAAAATGCATGCTATGCAATGCAAATGCAACTATATGAACATAAATATCACAATAAACAGAATGTCCTATATGGCATACATAAAAATAGAACAAACATGCTCTACACTAACATGCAATTATGCTCCTAACATGACATGCAAGACATCTATTATACAACTAATACAAATGCACCTTTAATCCCCACCCCCAAACTTAAAAATTGCAATGTCCACATTGAAGGTAAGAATCAAAAGAGTGCAAGGCATACCTACTCGTCCTCGCCTCCGTCACCTTCCTCATCCTCTTCCGAAGAATCAGTTGGTGGATATGGAATCCGGGATCCAAAGATAGGCCACTGAACCGGAGTACTCGGTGACTGAAATTTTGCCTCCAAAGCTATGCCCATGTCTTCTGAATATTGACGACTGCTATCATGCATAACATCCAACCGCCTAGTCAATCGCCGCAAATAAGACTCAAGAGTGGACATATTCCCCGTACTCTGCTGTGAACCGGCTCTAGCAACTCCCGATCCCTCGGCTACATGACCACCTGCACCACTAACACCACCTTCGGCCTCCTTCATTCGCCCAATAGACGAATCAGCAATAGGAGCCCCAGGCTTTTGCACCGGCTCATCCACACGCGGCGGCACTTTTAAAATCCCCCACAAAAGGATAGCCCTGTCAACAGTAACTTCCGTCACATGAGACGACGGAAGGATACTAGTACATATGAATAAGAACCATGCACGGGCAAACTTAGTCAATGATGCGGACGGAAAATTCCTCTTTTCGTTAGTACCCGCCTTACACCTCCATACCGCCCCCGGAACACACAACTCACCGATGACAACATCAAGATCAACATCTCCCACCGTCTTCCGTCCCCAATCCTCAACACCCCTAGATTTAGGCAACTGCCCAATCAAATTCCGAATTGCTCGAGGAGAATAATCAACCTGTTGTCCCCTAACAATCGTGGAGTTATTCTGCTCTACTGAAGCATTAGCGTAAAACTCCCGAACAACATTCAATGGCACATCATTAGCCAATTCGCAAAATACCTTCCAACCCCTCACATTCACCATAGCCACCATCTCCTCATTATCACGAGGCACAAACCTCCTCTCCTTTATAACTCCCTTACGAACTAATCGACCGTACTCCGACTCGGCCTCCGAATTCACAAATTTCACTACCCCTTCTTCCACAATAGCATCCTCATCCACCGATGGACGGCTACTACTACTACTACCTACCAATTTTTGTCTTTTGGGAGCCATAACAACAAGAACAACAATCCACACCACAAAATTCGAATTCCAACAAAAACCCCCAATTCAAGAACACAACCAAACCCTAATTGGCAAGAACACAATTCGTAGCAATTACAAAGATGAGATTAGAACAATACCATACGAATTGAAGAGGTGTCCTTGCAAGAATAAGCCTCCAAAAATTTGAATATATCCTCCCCTTGAGCTTGGAATTGATGGATGGGTATAATTTGTGAATGAGAAGTGTATATATAGAAAAGTGTATGGATGAATTTTTAATGGATGATGATGGAATATATATAGATGTATATATAAGGTGAGATGGAATTGGTTTAGGAGAGGAATTAGATTTAGAATTGGAGAAGGAGGTGTTAGGGTTTTTAAAATTGGAGAGGAATTAGATATAGAATTGGAGAAGGAGATGTTAGGTTTTTTTTGATTTGTGATTTAGAAGTATAATAGGATATAAAATAAAAGATGAGATATGGGTTGGGAGAAAGAAAAAAAAAAAATTTTTTTTTTTTTTTTTATAACAGGTCTCGGAAATCAGATGGTGCAGGCGCAAACTGCTCGGAAATTGGCGCAGTTTGCGCGAGACACTCCTGGAATGCGCAGGCGCAGAGTGCGCCAGAACGGGGCAGAGAGCGCGGGTTGGATCTGAAACGCAGGCGCAGAGTGCGCCATCCTGGCGCTGTTTGCGCAGATGGCTCCTGCGTTATGGCGCTGACTGCGCTGAAAATGGCGCAGTTTGCGCGGAATACTTCTGTTCTAAATTTTTTTTTTTTTTTTTTTTTTTTTTTTTTTTTTTTTTTTTTTTTTTTGAAGAAGAAGAAAAATTCTTGTATACAACAATACTTGGGTTGCCTCCCAAGAAGCGCTTCTTTTACGTCATTAGCTTGACGTAGCTCCATTTCCTTAATTTGCACAAATTAGAACCGCAGTCTCAATTTCGCGATTCAACTTCTCTCCAAAATATGGTTTCAACCGCTGACCATTGACCTTGAACGACTGTTCCGGTAACTTGTCAAAAATCTCCACTGCCCCATGTTGAAAAACTGTTTTGACTGTGAATGGGCCTGACCAACGTGACTTCAACTTCCCAGGAAATAACCGAAGCCGAGAGTTATACAACAAAACCAATTGTCCGGGTATAAACGTCTTAAGAACCAACCGACGATCATGCCACCTTTTTACTTTCTCTTTGTAGAGTTTGTTGTTCTCATAAGCTTGCAAACGGAACTCGTCCATTTCATTCAACTGAACCATACGCCTCTCACCTGCTGCTGTAAGATCAAAATTCAACTTCTTCAATGCCCAATATGCCTTGTGCTCTAACTCAGCTGGAAGATGGCAAGCTTTCCCATACACTAGTTGAAATGGTGACATTCCCAACGGCGTTTTATAGGCTGTCCGATAAGCCCACACTGCTTCATCCAGCTTCAATGCCCAATCCTTCCTAGAAGGACTAACTACCTTCTCAAGAATCCGTTTAATTTCGCGATTAGAGACCTCGGCTTGCCCATTGGTTTGAGGATGATAAGCTGTAGCAACTCGATGATTGATGTTATAGCGTGCCATCAGAGATGTAAACTTCCGGTTGCAAAAATGCGTACCCTCATCACTGATTATAACTCTTGGAGTGCCAAATCGAGTAAATATGTTCTTGTGGAGAAAATTGAGCACCACCTTAGCATCATTCGTTGGAAGTGCTTTGACCTCCACCCACTTAGACACATAATCCACAGCCAGAAGAATATATTGATTACCACATGACGGAATGAACGGTCCCATGAAGTCGATTCCCCACACGTCAAAGATCTCTACCTCCATCATGACATTCAGAGGCATCTCGTCCCTACGAGAAATATTACCAACTCGCTGACATCGATCGCACCTCAACACAAACTGATGAGCATCCTTGAATAGAGTTGGCCAATAGAACCCTGCTTGAAGAATACGTGTGGCTGTCTTTTCACCCCGCATAATGACCTCCATAAGCTGTAGCATGAAAATCACTTAGAATAGCCTCGGTCTCACCGTAAGGAACACAACGCCTAATAATCTGATCAGCTCCTTGCTTGAACAAAAACGGTTCATCCCAAATATATTGCTTGACATCGTGCAAAAATTTCTTCCTTTGAGCATGAGAGAGCTCAGGTGGAATGATGTTGCTTACTAGATAATTCACGAAGTCTGCAAACCATGGTTCATCATCTTGCACTTTGAATAATTGCTCATCAGGGAAGAACTCATTAATGACCGTGTTGTCTTTAGGTGACTTGCCATGATCTTCCAATCTAGAGAGATGGTCAGCTACCTGATTCTCCGTCCCCTTTCTATCCTTAATTTCCACATCGAATTCTTGTAACAGAAGAACCCAACGAATCAATCTTGGCTTAGAATCCTTCTTCGCAAGGAGATAGCGAATGGCAGCATGATCCGTATAAACTGTCACCTTTGTACCAAGCAGATAAGAGCGAAACTTTTCAAACCCGTAGACAATAGCAAGTAGTTCCTTCTCAGTGGTAGTGTAGTTCAACTGAGCATCAGTTAGTGTTTTACTTGCATAGTAAATAACGTGGAACACTTTTTCTTTCCTTTGGCCTAGAACGGCCCCAAGTGCATAATCGCTGGCATCACACATCAAAGCAAATGGTTGACTCCAATCAGGAGCTGTAATAACTGGAGCAGAAATTAGTTTCTTCTTCAAGATCTCAAACGCATGTGAACAAGCCTCATCAAACTTGAATGGCACATCTTTTTCCAAAAGATTGCATAACGGCTTAGAAATTTTAGAGAAATCCTTTATGAAGCGCCTGTAGAATCCCGCATGACCAAGGAAGCTGCGAATACCCTTGACTGAGACAGGGGCAGGAAGGTTCTCAATAGTCTCCACCTTTGCTTTGTCAACTTCCAAACCTTTACACGACACCTTGTGTCCCAGAATGACACCTTCTTGCACCATGAAATGGCACTTTTCCCAATTTAGAACAAGATTCGTCTCCACACAACGTTTTAGAACCAAACTCAAGTTTTCCAAGCACTCATCAAAAGAATCCCCAAAGACTGAGAAGTCGTCCATGAATACTTCCACATTAATTCCAATCATGTCAGAGAAGATGGCCATCATGCACCTTTGAAAAGTAGCTGGTGCACCACACAACCCGAAAGAAACACGTCTGAATGCGAATGTACCAAATGGACAAGTGAATGTAGTCTTCTCCTGATCCTCGGGTGCTATGCAAATCTGATTGTAACCAGAATACCCATCAAGCAAGCAATAGTACTGATGTCCAGCCAATCTGTCGAGCATCTGATCAATGAATGGAAGTGGGAAATGATCTTTCCGAGTGGCCTTGTTCAATTTCCGATAATCCATGCAAATCCTCCAACCCGTAACTGTTCGCGTAGGAATGAGCTCGTTCTTCTCATTAGTCACCACTGTCATGCCCCCCTTCTTAGGCACACACTGTACCGGACTCACCCAAGAACTATCAGAGATCGGGTAGATAATGCCCGCGTCAAGCCATTTAAGAATTTCCTTTTTCACAACTTCTTTCATGACAGGATTCAGTCTCCTTTGATTATCAACTGTAGGGTTAGCTCCCTCTATCAAAGGAATTTTGTGCATGCAGTACGACGGACTGATACCCTTGATGTCTGCTATAGTCCACCCAATGGCTGATTTGGAATCCCTTAAGATTCGCAATAGTTTTTCCTCTTCTATTCCTGAAAGCTGAGAAGATATAATAACAGGTAAAGTAGAAGAATCACCAAGATAGGCATACCTCAAATGTTCAGGCAATGGCTTAAGTTCCAATGTAGGTGCTTCCTCGATGGATGGCTTAAGTCTAACATGAGACTTTTTCAATTCTGACAACCCCAATGATTCAAATGAGCTTTGAAACTTCTTCCATGGTGATGCATTAAGATATTTCAATTGTTCTTCATCCTCTTCGGTCTCAACTTCGAAGTCATTAGCAAGAACTCTTTCCAACACATCAGCTTTTATCAAGTGTTGAGTTGCGGGGTTAACCACCTTGTCGACCATATCAATTTTGAAACACTCTTCATCGTCAGTTGGAAGCTTCATTGCATTGAAAACATTAAAAGTGACATCTTGATCGTGCACCCTCATAGTGAGTTCCCCCTTTTGGACATCGATAAGAGTTCGGCCTGTCGCCAAGAATGGTCGTCCCAAGATGATAGGGATCTTCTTGTCTTCCTCGAAGTCAAGAATAACAAAGTCGGCTGGAAAGATAAGCTTGTCGACCTTCACCAAAACATCCTCAACTATCCCTCGCGGATAAGTAACAGAACGGTCAGCAAGTTGTAAAGTCATGGTAGTGGGCCTTGGCTCTGGAAGACCAAGTTGCATGAAAACTGATAAGGGCATGAGATTAATACTTGCACCCAAATCACACAAACATTTGCTGAATGAGATGTCTCCAATAGTGCATGGAATGGTGAAGCTTCCAGGATCCTTCAACTTAGGCGGCAACTTTTGTTGCAAGATGGCACTACATTCCTCCGTCAAGGCAACGGTCTCTAACTCCTCAAGTTTCAGTTTCTTCGAGAGAATACCCTTCATGAACTTCGCATAGCTCGGCATTTGCTCAAGAGCCTCCGCAAATGGTATGTTAATCTGCAGCTTCTTGAATACATCCAAGAACTTAGCGAATTGCTTGTCTAACTTTTGCCTTTGAATTCGTTTTGGGAATGGAGGAGGTGGAAACACCTTATCTTCTACTTCTTTTTGGGAATTAACACTCTTGTGAATGATAGGAGTTGAAGGAGTAGCATTAGGAAGCAAATCAGAACCAGATTCGACCTCGACTGAAGATTCAAGTTTTTCCTCGGTTGCTTTTTCTTCGTTCTGACCTTGTAGACTTCTTCCTGATCGTAATGTTATTGCCTGAACCTGTTCCTTTTGATCTTTCTTGCCTGGATTCACCTCTGTGTCACTCGGAAGCATTCCTGGTTGACGGTTCAACAAAGCATTAGCTAGCTGGCCAATTTGATTCTCTAGAGTTTTCAATGACACTGCCTGACTCTTATACATCATCCGAAGCTCTTCCAATTCCGACTTCTCAGACTGATTCAATGAAGTTCCTTGAGATGGTTGATAACCCGGTGGATTGAATGGTTGCCTTGGAGCATAAGGTGGTGGTTGATAGTTCTGATTACTTGGCCTTGCATTGAACTGCTGATTTTGTGGTTGCTGAGCACCTCCCTGATTGTTGCTCCAACTGAAATTGGGATGATTCCGATTGTTGGGATGATAAAATTGTGGCACTGGTTGCTGAGATCTTTGAAAATTACTAACAAATTGTGCGGATTCAGCTGAGATAGCACACATATTTGTGTCATGTGCCCCTGCACACAATTCACACACCATAGCAACCTGGTTAGTACCAAGATTAGAAAGGGAATCTACCTTCATTGTCAACGCTTTGAGTTGGGCAGCAATAGCAGTAGCTGCATCCAAGTCAAGAACTCCGGCCACTTTAGCAGGTGGCAAGCGTTGAGTAGGATTCTGAAACTCATTGGCCGACATCATTTCAATCAGATTATAAGCATCCTCATAGCTTTTTGCCCATAGCGCTCCTCCAGAAGCTGCATCTAACATAGGCCGGGACTGAGCTCCCAACCCGTTATAGAAATTGCTGATTATCATCCAATCTGGCATTCCATGATGAGGACAACGTGCCAATATCTCCTTGTACCTCTCCCAAGCTTCTCCCAGAGATTCCTGGGAATGCTGAGCAAACTGAGAAATTGCATTCCTATAAGCTGCTGTCTTTGCCATGGAGAAATACTTAGTCAAGAACTTTTGAGCACAGTCTGCCCATGTTGTAATAGAGCCTGATGGCATAGAATGTAACCAACTCTTGGCTTTATCCTTAAGAGAGAAAGGAAATAGCCTCAATCTGATTGCGTCATCTGTAACTCCGTTGAATTTGAAGGTGTCACAGATCTCAAGGAAGTCCCTAATATGAGCATTGGGATCTTCAGCAGGTCCACCCCCAAACTGGACTGTGTTCTGAATCATCTGAATGATGTTTGGCCTTAGCTCGAAATTGTTAGACCCTATAGCTGGGCGAACAATACTAGTATGGATGTCCTCCACTTTCGGCTGAGAGAATTCACTCAAAGCCTTCGCTGCTGGTTCTTGATTAGCCATAACTTCCTTTGCTTCAAGATTGTCTTTTAAATCGAAATCAAGTCTTCTCCTAGCTAGTTCTTCTGTACGTGCTAGTTCGTCTCTACGTGCACGAGCTCGTGTACGCATAAACTCTCAACAAGTACCTGAAATTCACCAACAAGAAATTTTATGAAAACGTCCTAGTCACCGAAATTCAATGACCACTGATGGCAAATATTGAAACTAAACAAAATAAAACCGCGTCCCCGGCAGCGGCGCCAAAAACTTGTTACGACCAACTCAACACGCAAGTGCACGTGATCTCAAGTAATACAGATAGCAAATAAGGTTCGTTCCTACAGGGACTCGTTGTATTGTCTAGCTACTCACTCACCAATGTATGACTGTTTTCCGATGCTAAAACAATTAAATAAGTGGATTGTTGTTATCACTAAAATTTATCTAAGAAATATAACTAATTATCAACTACTTGAACTGAGATTTATATCGAATTACTTATGCAAATAAAACATGGGAATTTAGTTTCTTTAAACAATCCATCTATAGTCTCCAAATCCCTAGCCTTGTTCATGTGATTTAGTAACACCTGATCGAACACACAAAACTGATATAAGCCAACTTCCGTTAAACAAATACCATCCTAAACAATATCCACAATAAAGATAGAAATCATTTAGTCTCCCGATTATGCCAAGTCTTCATATGTCTATAAAGAATAAAACATAATGGTTGAGGTGCAAGCATTCAATTGATCACATAGTCGTCATAAAACGATTAGAGTTACAACACTAATTACGAATGATAATTTCACGCGTAATCCTACGCTAACATGGCAAGTTCTAAACTCTTGTTCCACTTTCGCTTCAACAAGAATTAACACGCAATTACAGGAGTTAGCTACTCTCCTATAACGAATTAACATCAACCATGATAGGATATCACATCAATCACACTATAGGCATCGAGAAGATTTAACACATAGAATTCATGAATAAGTCCACTAAACCCCCATGACAACGAATTAGTTCATAATTGAACTAATCATCATCATGGGTTCCAATGAAAACATAACTCTAAAATAAACAAGTAAATAAATAGAGAAGAAGAAGAACAAGGTTTAGAATTAATTCCCACAATCGAAGAATACAAAAGTTCAAGAATAGCTTGGAAGAATTTCTTCTCCTTTTTCTCTCTTCTTGAAACCCTAGCTTATAATACGTACGTATGTATATCTGTATATGTTTACAAAGTTGGATGATGATATATAAAAACACGCTTTCCCTCTTACCCAATAATGAAAAATACCTAAAATACAACTGGGAAACGATTTTAATGTCAAAAAACACTTAAAATACAATTTCAGATCGAATAAGGGCAAAACTGGAAAATCAGCACGTTCCCGAGCACTTTGCTCAAGAACTGGCGCACTTTGCTCGGCCAAAATCTGATCATCCCCGAGCACTTTGCTCAAAACTGGCGCAGTTTGCTCGGGCAAATTCTGGTCCCGTTCTTTTCTCCTTCGTTTTTCAGCTTTTTCTCCTTCGTTTTTGCTCCGTTTGCTCCCGTTCTTTTTGCATTCTCTTCCGTTTTCAATCCTCTATGCTTGGAATCCTCATGGTGAACCATAACAAGACTCCATTCTATATCATTAAGCCCGAATCCAACTCCAAAAGCAACGGAAACAACGATCTTAATCAACATTATTCCAACCCTGCACAATTAACAAACACATCAAAACTACCACAATCTTGAGGTCAAAGCAACCAATTTAAGCCGATTTAGAATGTTCCAAGTGGATATAAAATCCACTTATCAAGTCCCTGCTTACAAAGTTTGAGAGGAAAGCTGGCCCAGTAATATCTTTTGGAGATGGCAACAAAGGAGAAACTCTGGGATATGGCTCAATTGTTTTGGGGAATGTAATCATAGAAAATGTAGCACTGGTTGAAGGCTTGAAACATACTCTTTTAAGCATAAGTCAACTGGGTGATAAAGGTTACAAATCAATCTTTGACAAAGAAGGATGCAAAATCTTGAATATGCAGAATGGAGACATTGTTCTAACTGGTCAAAGACATGGTAACATATATGAAGCCAGCTTAAGTGATACATCTAAAGGAATTGTTAGATGTCTCTACAGCAAAGCAACAAGTGATGAAAGCTGGAATTGGCACAAGAAGCTCTCACATCTTAATTTCAAGAAGCTTAATCAACTTGTTAAGCACAATATGGTGAGAGGCCTACCTCAGGCAAATTTTGTGCAAGATGGACTTTGTGATGCATGTCAGCTTGGAAAGCAAAGAAGAACCACTTTCAAGAGCAAGACTGAAAATTTGATTACTGAACCATTTCACATGCTACATCTTGATCTGTTTGGTCCAGTAAACATTATGTCTATCAGCAAGAAAATATATGCTCTAGTAATAGTGGATGATTTCACAAGGTTTACATGGGTGTTCTTTCTACACAAGAAGGATGAAGCTCCTCAGCAAATCATTGAACTTATCAAGAATATTCATAATAACTCTGAGTACAAAGTCAAAGTACTTAGAAGTGACAATGGTACAGAATTCAAGAATTCTACAATGGAGGGGTTTTGTGCAGACAAAGGAATCACTCAACAGTTTTCTGCACCTGGTACACCTCAACAGAATGGTGTAGTGGAAAAAAAGAACAGGACTCTCATAGAGGCAGCAAGAACTATGCTTGCAGATGCAAAACTTCCAACCTACTTTTGGGCAGAAGCTATTAACACTGCATGTTTCACTCAAAATTGTACCTTGGTAAATAGTCATGGAAAAACTCCCTATGAGATGATCAAAGGAAAGAAACCAAGTGTGAAATACTTTCACATTTTTGGATGCAAATGCTATGTCCTAAAAGTTCATCCAGAACAACTTGGAAAATTTGAAGCCAAATCGGATGAAGCAATTTTCTAGGATATTCAGCATCTAAGGCCTTCAAAGTTTATAATCTCAGAACTCACATTGTTATGGAATCAATTCATGTTGCATTTGATGATAAGAAATTTGGAATTCTGCAAACTGATGAAAGCCATGACAAATTGGAATTTAAAAATCTGAAGAATTCTGAGATACTCTCCAGTGATGATGAAGGTTCTCCAGAAGAAATTTCTATTGCTTCTTAAAGGAATGCTACTGTTGAGGGGGAGCAAATAAATCAAAGAGAACACAATGATCATCAGGAGCAGACTAGCTATTCAGAGTCTACTCCATCAGGAACTGATCTTTCAGAGTCTACTGAGGAAAGATCAGTAACTAGCAGCAATATGGAATCTACTGATTCTATTGATCAAAGGAGAGTTTTTGAAGATAGAGAGAATTCTTCTACAAGAGATACCACTAACTTAGGGGAAGAGACTAGCAGAGTTAATCTACCACCTGTTAGAAAATGGACCAAGGATCATACTGAAGATTTGATAATTGGTGATCCAAATAGTGGTATTCGAACTAGAAGATCAATTCAAAATGAATGCTTGTATAGTTGCTTTCTCTCAAAGAATGAACCTAAGAAGGTTGAAGAAGCCTTACAGGATCCTGATTGGGTAATTACAATGCAGGAGGAGTTAAATGAGTTTGAGAGAAACAAAGTATGGAAACTGGTACCAAGACCTAAAGATAGATCAATTGTTGGTGCAAGATAGGTTTTCAGAAACAAGCTAGATGAATCTGGTATGATTGTAAGAAACAAAGCTAGACTGGTGGCCAAGGGTTATTCTCAGGAAGAAGGCATTGATTATGATGAGACCTTTGCACCTGTAGCAAGATTAGAAGCAATCAGAATGTTTCTTGCATTTGCAGCTCATTCAAAATTCAAGGTATACCAGATGGATGTAAAGAGTGCTTTTCTAAATGGCAAACTTGATGAGGAAGTGTATGTGGAACAGCCACCTGGATTTGTTGATCCAAAGTTTCCAAATCATGTCTACAAACTTGACAAGACACTCTATGGAATAAAGCAGGCACCAAGAGCATGGTATGAGACTTTGTCTAAATTTCTTCTTGAAAATGGCTTCACAAGAGGTACAATTGACAAAACTCTTTTCTTTAGAAAGATAAAAGGTGAATTGCTTTTAGTTCAAGTTTATGTTGACGATATTATTTTTGGTTCTACTAATGAAAAGTTGTGTGCTAAGTTTAGCAAGCTTATGCAGTCTAAGTATCAGATGAGCATGATGGGTGAATTAAATTATTTCTTAGGCTTGCAGGTCAAACAGACTGAGACTGGTATTTTCATTAATCAGTCAAAATATATTAAAGATCTTTTAAGAAGGTTTGACTTTCAAGACTGTGTAGTTGCAAAAATACCCATGGCAACAGCCACTAAACTAGACTCTGATCCTAAGGGGAAGAGTGTGGATAATACTAGTTATAGAGGCATGATAGGCTCATTGTTATATCTAACTGCAAGTAGGCCAGATATAATGTTTTCTACCTGTTTATGTGCTAGATTCCAAAGAGATCCTAAGGAATCTCATTTAATTGCTGTGAAGAGAATTTTTAGATATCTCAAAGGAACTCCAAATCTTGGTTTGTGGTATCCTAGAGAATCTGATTTCTTTCTAATTGGCTATTCAGACTCTGATTATGCAGGGTGTAAGATAGACAGGAAAAGCACTTCAGGTACATGTCAATTCTTGGGAAATAGATTGATTTCTTGGGCAAGCAAGAAGCAACAATCTGTTTCAACCTCAACTGCAGAAGCTGAGTACATAGCAGCAGGCAGTTGTTGTGCACAACTCCTTTGGATAAGAAATCAGTTGATGGATTATGGTATGACACTTAGTAATATTCCTATGTTTTGTGATAATACTAGTGCTATTAAAATTGTAGAAAATCAAGTTCAACATTCAAGGACTAAGCACATTGATGTCAGGTATCATTTTATTAGAGAACATATTGAGAATGGTACTGTGGAACTTCATTTTGTTCCTACTGACAAACAGCTTGCAGATATTCTAACTAAACCACTTGATGAGACTACATTCAATAGATTAGTAAGTGAGTTAGGAATGTTAAATTTTTAGATCTTTAACATCTGCAATAGTAGCAAGGTATGTTGTTTTTAACTTATAGACTTGATATTCTTGTCAGGATCTATATTTGATTGTTAAAAGCTGTAGCTATAACACATTGCCTTGATAAATTTCAGTATGATAGACTTGTTAATAATCATCAGGATTAGATTTGTTATCAGGATGCTGACGTCATCAGTATTGTGTCAGTATCAGGATTATGAAAATTGTTTCAGATCCTGACGTTTACTTTGTGTAGTAATCTAATTCTGTGATGTGTTAAGTCTATGCCAGCATGTTTTGATATTTGCATACTGATAATTTATACATCATTCAATAATCAAAAGACAAGTAGATAACAAGTAATTGTATTTTCATTAATTGAAAGCATTACATATATGGAAATGAAATACAACATCTTTTTGTCTAATTTCTACTGATAATTCTATACTTGTCTATTGATATGAATTCTGAGGTACAGGACAAGGAACATCTCAAGAAATCCATCAGGGGATTGAATAGCCTCGTCTACTCTTGGATTCCTTGTCTGGGCGACTTGAATGAGAGCAGCTAACTTAAATGAATAGCATCTCCATCAAGATCAACCTCAGACTCTCGGCCAAATTCTTCATCCTCAAGTTTTGAGGAGGTTAGGGGAAGATTGTATCCAACAGATGGATGTTCTAGGAGAAACCTCTGGATATTATCGAAAACCAATCCATCCATGATTAGTTCGATGAGAAGAGTTGTCTTTTCAAAGAGATGATCAAGAACAGGATGTTCATCGACTAAGAAAAATCTATAGAATTGGTTTGAATGGAATTTTGGTTTGAGAAGCATTGTTGAGAAGAAAAGAAATTGAAAGGTTTATGGAGAAAGGCATAAGGCGTCTGTTTCTTTTAAAGAAAGACGTGAGAAGCTGAACAGTCACTTGGAAGTTTTAATGAAGTCAGATGCTAATTATTGCATATGACTGTATTTCTTGTTTTCAAGAAATGTTGAATATATCTAACCAATTGATTTTTGTTCAGATTAATTGTTTATTTCTTTTTCAGATAAAAGAAAAATGCCACGTGGAAACTCCATATTAAGTCTCTGGAATCAGGATGATATTGATCAGGATTTCATGTGTGACCATCAGGATTTAAGAATTTATTATCACATTATATTTTGTGATTATTTTGATGAGAGGTCAACAGGAAAAGGAAGCTGATCAGTATTGATTATTTATACCCTGATTTATTTCATGAAAATCAATTTTGGATTTTATTTTCCAAAAATCGTGGGTAACCGCACTTTTCAGGGACTGACACCTGTCAATCTACGTGTCAATGTGGGATAGTGGTCTGAAAGATTTGTGAAATATATTTGTTTTGAAACTCTAATCGTGTAATTGCTTTCTCTAATTTTACATTCTCTAAAGCAAAAACCACTCTTGAGTTTTCAAAATCACTAATCCATTTCAAGAATTTTTCAAGTTCTTTTCAGATCAAAAATGTCAGCTCAGAGAAGATTACCTAAGTCAGTAGCCTTCAAGTTTGGTGATTTTGATTTTATGACAAACAATCATGTAGCAGCTATCACCAACAAGGAAGGAGTGTCATCTGATTTTCATCCAATCATGGACTTTCTGGCGTATGGACCATTAAGTTTTGCATTGACAGCATCTCCACAAATTAATCAAGCAGCTGTTTCAAAAGCTTGGGAGAATGCTGAGGTAATTGATTCTACTCAGAGTCAATCAGGTAAGATTGTTCTACATTTAGGACAAGATTCATTTGACATTACTGAATCTGTTGTTAATTCAGTACTTTGCTTACCTGTTATTGATAATTATTCAAGTGAACCATCTGATGATAATGTAAGAACTATGTTGTCTGAATTAGGTTATAGTGGACCTCTAGACAACATGAGCCAGTTGAATAGGTCTTTTCTTAGAAAGGAATTGTCTTTTTACTTTGATCAAATTGCTAAATGTTTTACTGGTAAATGTAGTTCTTTTCAGCAAATTACTTCTGTTACATCACATATTGCTTATAGTTTGCTTTATGACAGAGTAATTAACATTGGTCATATTATCTTAAGTCAGATGAGTATTAAACTTGGGTTAAGAGATCAAAACAGGAAAATGGTTTATTATCATAGATTTATGCAAATGTTTATTAACCATTTTATTCCTGATGTTGAAGCTAGATTTGGTAGGGAACATTGTGTTTCTTCTTATGAACAGCAAAAGAGAATTTTCTCTGACATTACAAAGAAGGAGAATGAAAAGAATCTAGATGAAATACCTGAAATTCATTATCCACATCATGTTCAGGTAATTCTTAAAACTCATCTTCCTACTCTCTACAATTCTTCTTTCTTTTGTGGAGAAATGGCTCAGGAATCTCAATTGGAAGAGAACCCACCTGTGTCTACCCAAGTAGCCCAAAACATTATAGTCTCTGAAACAATTCAAGAACCAAATTTTGATCCACAGCCTATTGTTTCAAAGAAACCAACCTCTGGTGTTTCTCAAAAGACATCAGTTGTAAGGAAGAGAAGATTTGTTGTGTCAAGTAGTAGTAATTCTAGTGAAGATGATGATGATTTAACTCTTGCTGAGAGAGCAGAATTGAAGGCTGCAATTCAACTTTCTCTGTTAGCACAAAGAGATGAAAAACCTAGCCATAGCCAGGCTGCAGTCTCCCAAAAGACTGTAGTTCTTAAAAAGGGAAAACAGTTACTGGATACTGTCTCTCAAAAGACTGTGTCTATTGAACAAAGATCTCATCCCAAGATCACTTCTGTGTCTACACCTCTTGAGTCTTCTCAGGATAAATCTTTTGCTCACTATACCAGGAGAACAAGGAGAAAGATTCAATTGTCACCTACACACACAGAGTCTAGTCCAACTAACATTATGCAGGTTTCTACACATCAAGCTACATCTATGTCAGTATTTGACAAGAGAGATTTGGATATTGATTCTTCATGGGAAACTACATTGTCATACAGAATGGCTATGGGACTTATCTCTCTAAAAGTGAAACATTCCAGGCCAGTTCTAAATTTTCTAAGTGAAAGTGTTCCTAGACTTTCATTTCCTGAAGAATATGGACTTCTACATCAAAGACTTGACTTAATGAAGATGTATTTCTATGTATCTGTCAGAAGACAATTAGTCAAGAAATTTGGACTCTCGAAGCATGTTGCACTTCAATCACTTCATGCATATTTATTTGACAAGGATGTCATTATTGAAGATGCTTTAGCTCAAGGTGAACAACTGGAGGAAGTAGATAAAGGAATACAGTAAACAGAAGATACTATTGCACCAATGGTGAATAGTAGGAAAGATCAGATCACAGTCACTGTAACACAAGAACCATCTAGTCAGAGGTTGGATGACTCAGGAGCTGTGATAGCTGATGTTGAAAGAACTTCTGTGATGACTAAGAATGCAAGTGAGATACCCTATGATATGGGAGGAATGACTTTGGTTGATTTTTCTGAAGATCAAACAAATTTTGTTCAGTCAGAGTCTATCCACCTTGAGGGTGAGTCTCAGCAAACAACACTTAAAGACGGTGATGTACTAACTATGGTGTCTAATGAAGTATTACTGAAGACATCAGAGTCTAGTAAAGAACCTGAAAGTGGTATACTGGAGCCTGTAGTCTCTGGAAGGAAAGAAGATGATAGTATGGGTTCAGAGATTATAGCAGCTCACTCCTTGGAGAAAACCTCAAGCCCTTTGCCATATGAGGAACCCTCTCTCCATGTGAGTTCAGGTATAAAAACTCCTTCTAACCCCTATTTTTCTGTAGGTCATGAGAGCACTTATCCAAATTTGAGTGATACACTTGAAAAGATGGACTTAGATCCACAAACTGAGAGGCTGGCTCCTGACCAGGAAAAAGGTGAGGTAGAAAGAGTGTTGACTTTAGTAAGTCAAAGTGAGAATGAGGGTATGGATGATCAACTCCATAGCGAGGGAGAGAAAATTAGGAAACCTCCATCATTTGATTTCTGGGATCAGGTTTTTCCTGAATCTTGGTCTGAAAATTTAGGTATGGATGCTGGTACTTATTCATTCATCAAAATGTATCAGAAGAATGACCTAGCACATCACAATGCAAAGCCAGAAGTTAAAGCTCAGAAGCAAAAGGAGAGGCTTGCAGGAATCATTAACAGAAGAGGTGCCAGGATAAAGCAATCTCTTGATACATATGTACCAGATGAAGTTCCTAATGATCCTAGTGTTCCTTTGTATGTACTTCCAATATCAGCTAGAATTGAGACATCTACAGTCTCTGATCACTCTAAGGAGGAGTCAGGATTTGAAGATGTTAGTACACAGAATACTGGTGAAGGAGATGATGATCATGTTTCAGCTACAGATCAGAAAGATGAAGATGTCGATACTTCTAATCAGGTTTTATTACTTGAATATCATACAACCCAAGCAACTTCTTCTACAAGACTTGAAGATACAGTTCTTTCTGATTCTGATTCTGAAGATACTAGAAGCACTTCCAACATTGAAGTTCATTCTGATGTTTTGAAAGATATTCAGAATTCTCAAATTGCTATACAAACAAGACTTCAATCACTTGAAGATAACCAAGTCACAATTATGGAAAATCAAGCAGTTCTGATGAATATCATTTGTTCTGTTTCTGAATCTCTTGGAATTAATGTTGCTGATGTCAAAAAGGGGGAGATAAAGACAATTCAAAGACAACAACAACAACACCACCAGACCGGGGGAGATAAAGAGCAGACAAAGGGAAGTAAAAAGAAGAACTAGGAGTGACAGTGGTGAATCTCAGCTAGGAAGTGGTAAAGGAAGAGCAGCATTAATAGTTAAAATTCTTTCTTCTAAGTACTAGATAAATGTCTACATCTGGGAAGGAGGTACTTAACTTCATAATTCTACATTCATAAATTCAATTCTGGTTGTATTGTTATATGTTTTGACATCCATAACTTAGATTTATGCTTCAGATTTTAAAGCATAAATAGGGGGAGATTGTTAGGAATAATTCATAAGTTGTGATGTTAAGAATAGAATTTACACATTATACTTCTTGTAATCCTGATCTTATAAAGGATTTAGCACTATATATAGCATTTATGTGTAAGACAATTATCTGTACAGTTTAGTCAGGAATGAACAGTGTATCGGAGACTACATATCAGGAACAAAGAGCAAATCCTGATGACGGTCTAATACTGATGATGATCAGATACTGATGCAAGATGAAATCCTGATATCAGTCGTGTTACTGATGATGTCATTATGGATGCTACAGAAACTGGCAAGTGCTATAAAACAGGATCGTTGTTTGAAGAACAAGCAAGAAGATATTATGAAGGAAAGAATTTTCTATTGAAGGAAACTATCAACTGGACGGCAGAACATTGTCATGTATAGATTATATCTTTCTGTTATTAGTTGATAGGTAGCATTATAAATACTCTCTCTATATCATTATAAAAAGTGTCGTAGTCGAACAAACGTGTGTTGTGAGTTCGTGTGCGTAGCTCTGTATAAGGTTTGTATTCGAGAATTCGAAACAAACAGAGAGAGAGATTTGTATTGTCAGCAGCTGCTAAAGGTATTGTACACCTTTGGTAGAGTTTGTATTTGATCTTATAAATACAAACAGAGTTTGATTCATTCGTTTATTCTTGTTCATATAATCAGGCAAAAATCAGACACGATTATATAACTTGTATTCAACCCCCCCTTCTACAAGTTATTCGAGTTAACACCTACCGCAGGATCCATGCAAAAACATGATATTTAATTCAGAGATTGATGATTTACCTTAAAGAAGCTTTAATAACGGATGAACATCAGAGATCCTAGCTACTTGAATCACCACGCATCCCGCTCTCACTACGCTCTACCGGTATCCACACGAATGCTTGATCTTCGAAGGAGCGATGTACTAGCATCCGGAAACTGATTTCTCTCCATCTCCATCTTCTCTCTCAAACGGCTAGGGTTTTCTCAAAAAAGTCTAACCCTAATTTGAGACTTTAAGATGTTTATATAGAGAGATAAATCAGTATTCCATGGCCTAATCATATTGGCCTTTTACTCAAATTCGAATTCTTAATTAAATAATTAGTAAATTCGAATATATATTTAATTAATTAATTAAGTCTAACTTAATTAATATCATAAATAAATTCAAATTAATATTTAATTTAAATTCATAATTTAAATCAATTCTCCTTCAAGCATTCTTAGTGTGTGACCCCTGTAGGTTGTCATTACGTTAGCAATAATTTTATTATTCAATATAAATTATAAACAATGAGCGGCATCTAGTAATACATCATTGCTACCCAAGTAATAATAATAAATCGGTGATTCGATTAAACCTTTCGTGACTAATGTTCCTATGTAATATAATCCCTTTAACCAAATATTATAGAATACGTATTATATATTCCAAGGACATTTATTATTCTAACATTTATATCGCAGTAAATTAAGACATAATAAATTAACATATAATAATCAATAGAACACAATTTTTAATTAACAAAAGTATTTCATAGAAGCACAATCACATTGTCTCTAGGGCACTAACACTAACAATCTCCCACTTGCACTAGAGCCAATCATTAATGTATCTAATACCCATGGAACTAGTGTGACTATCGTGCTTCTGTTGCGACAAAGCCTTAGTCAGTGGGTCTGCAACATTATCATTAGTATGCACTTTACATATATGTATATCTCCTCTCTCATTTATCTCTCAAAGAAGGTGATATCTTCTAAGTATATGCTTTGCCTTGGAATGGGACCTTGGTTCCTTAGCCTGCGCAATGGCTCCATTATTATCGCAATACAGATCAACTAGATCTGCGATCGATGGAACCACACCAAGTCCTGTAATAAACTTCCAAATCCAAACAGCCTCTTTGGCTACTTCACTGGCAGCAATATACTTAGCTTCCATTGTTGAATCAACTACTGTCTCTTGCTTAGAACTTTTCTAGCTTACAGCACCTCCATTTAGACAAAACACGAATCCAGACTGGGACACATAATCATCCCTATCTGTCTGGAAACTAACATCTGTGTAACCTCTTACAACCAGCTTCTCATCTCCTCCGTATATCAAGAACGAATCTTTAGTCCCTTTAAGGTACTTAAGAATATTCTTGACAGCTGTCCAGTGACCCTCACCTGGATTAGACTGGTATCTGCTCGCCATGCTCAAAGCATACGAGACATCATGACGAGTACATATCATTGCATACATTATAGAACCAATTGCCGAAGCATATGGTACTTTACTCATATAGTCCTTATCATCTGATGATATAAGACAGTTTTCCTTTGAGATTGCTATCCCATGAGACATTGGGACATAGCCCCTCTTTGCCTCTTGCATCCCAAAAAATGCAACACCTTGTCAGTGTATGTACTCTGACTTAAGCCGATTAATCTTTTAGATCTATCATTATAGGTCCTGACCCCTGCGATATAGGTAGCATCGCCTAAGTCTATCACCGAGAAACTTTTTCCCAACCAAGTCCTCACAGCCTGTAGAGAAGGAATGTCATTCCCTATTAGTAATATGTCATCTACATACATGGCTCCCACTAACCTTCTTGTAAACACATGGCTCATCCTCATTTTGTATGAAGCCAAGCTCTTTGACTGTTTCATCAAAACAGATGTTCCACCTCCTTGAGGCCTGCTTCAATCCATAAATGGATCGTCGCAACTTACAAACCATTATAGCAAACCTTGAATCGACAAAACCCTCAGGTTGTGTCATGTACACATCCTTTTCTAAGCTCCCATTTAAGAAAGCGGTCTTGATATCCTTTTGCTAGATCTCATAGTCATAATAAGCTGCTATCGCAAGCAAAATTCTGATGGATTTGACCATAGCTACCGGTGAGAAAGTTTCATCATAGTCAATACCATGAATTTTCTTCATGTCTTTATGTACATTACATAAACGAAACAACTATACTAATGTACTTACAAGGAGAACTCGAGTTACATTCGAGATTTAATCATTACAAGGAATGACGATATGCAAGCCGTATTTAGAAACCAAACCATAAACAAAAACCTCTATCTTATGGGTCTCAAGGCCATAACCATTCACCATGCTCAAGTAACAATTAAAGAACATGTCATATCATCTAATCATGTTAAACCATATGATATTTCAGATCTACCAATCAAAGAAATCATATAACGCAAAAAATTAGAAAATCAGAATCAAATTCTGATAATAAAAAATCGCCGTTTTCAGGCACTAAACGGCGTCAAACGCCTTGCAGATGCATCGGTGATAGCAGATTTCCCTTTCCGAAAAGTTAATTTGGGCGAAAGTCAGTTTTGTTCAAGCGCCCGTTTCCCTTTCCGAAAAGGTAATTTGGGCGAAAATCGGACATAGTATACAGATTTCACCAAATCTGCATATTGTACACAGAAATCATATCATATATCATTCCCATATCAAGAACAAACATAAATTTTATATATATATATATATATATATATATATATATATATATATCAGTATATATACAAATTATATAATCATCATATGATCATCCCAATCATCATTAACATACAGTTTATACATATATATATCAAAATCAATGCATCATACATGAAAATCATCAAACATGCTCGTATATACATCAAAACTGTAACATATAACCCAAGTAAAAATATTATGTTTAAGATGCCTTCCAAATGGGAAACACTCGTCAAGACCTAGATCAACAAAGGGTAGGTGCGCCAAAGCGGAGTACCCTCGTTTATCGTGGTAAGGCGCGATCGAGTAAGTTAGTGATACTCAAATGTTAGACCATTGGGTTCGACTTAACTAAGTGACCACAATAGGATTGTGAACTTAGAGGCATGGAGTTTGGTAAGATTTATTGGATAAATAGGAGCAAATGTTGTTATGTGAACAAATGTTGTTCTACCAACCTATCCAAGAGTTATATATGATATAATTGACAAATGTTGTCTACCTAAATAATCATTTTAAGGAGAAAAGCCAAAGCTGACTTTGAAAGTGACGAAATATGGATCTTGGCTCACTAGAAAGGTTTAGAGAAACTTTTCCGAATTGATAGTTAGGGCTATTAATTTGATAAAATAGTGGGAGATTTATATTCTGAATATATAAGAATAATCACTTGAACATAATCTAATAATTTCGTAGAATAATTATTTTATGCATTTGAACATTGTAGATATTCTAATGACAAACAACTCAAATAACTTCTCTGATACCATTGAAGGGTTTCGAGCATCAAACGCAGCTGAAAAATTAAAACAAAACCAATAATTATCGAAACCCTACCGCAGGATCCATGCAAAAACATGATATTTAATTCGGAGATTGATGATTTACCTTAAAGAAGCTTTAATAACGGATGAACATCAGAGATCCTAGCTACTTGAATCACCACGCATCCCGCTCTCACTACGCTCTACCGGTATCCACACGAATGCTTGATCTTCGAAGGAGCGATGTACTAGCATCCGGAAACTGATTTCTCTCCATCTCCATCTTCTCTCTCAAACGGCTAAGGTTTTCTCTAAAAAGTCTAACCCTAACTTGAGACTTTAAGATGTTTATATAGAGAGATAAATCAGTATTCCATGGCCTAATCATATTGGCCTTTTACTCAAATTCGAATTCTTAATTAAATAATTAATTAAGTCACACTTAATTAATATTCTAATATAATTCGAATTCTAATAATTAGTAAATTTGAATATCTATTTAATTAATTAATTAAGTCTAACTTAATTAATATCATAAATAAATTCAAATTAATATTTAATTTAAATTCATAATTTAAATCAATTCTACTTCAAGCATTCTTAGTGTGTGACCCTGTAGGTTGTCATTACGTTAGCAATAATTTTATTATTCAATATAAAATTATAAATAATGAGCGGCATCTAGTAATACATCATTGCTACCCAATAATAATAATAAATCGGTGATTCGATTAAACCTTTCGTGACTAATGTTCCTATGTAATATAATCCCTTTAACCAAATATTATAGATTAAACTAGAGGCATGTTGTTAGTCATGCTCTTCAACATTTAATCTGGGTTTCCTTGATCAATGAGTAGACTATCAAAAACAAATCAATATTTGAGCATGGCCATGCATTTCATAGTCTCACTCAATCAAGAGGCCAATAATATCTCTCCTAATTATAGGAGGGTTAAATCCTTTATCTATCATTCATATTTCTCATACGACTCATAATATACCCGATGTCCACTTTTATCATCACCCGGTCAAAGGTAACTTTTAATTTAGTCAAAGTATATTAATCCTCATATAGAAATATAATGATCTCAAGTCAGAGGATCAGTACACCATTATCACTGTGAGACTTTCTTATGACTTTATTAAACATGAAGAATCTCATTGTGGGTCTATCCAGTGCCATGTAGTATTTTACATGCACCTATGTTCTTGACTTTAGTATCACTGATAAGTTGATTTTATATACACTTGGAACATTCTAAATCGGCTTAAATTAGTGTACTTGACCTCAAGTTTGTTGTAGTTTTGATGTGTTTTGTTTATTTGTGCAGGGTTGGAGTGATATCGATTAAGGGTGTAGATTCCGTCATTTTTGGGGTTGATTTATGATATGGAATGAAGAATGGAGGCTAATGTCAGCTACCAAGAAGTATACGAGTCAAGAAGGATTAAAGACGGAAGCTCATGCAAAAGGAACGGGAAGAAAAGGCTTAAAAACGAAGAAACAATGAAGAAAAAAATTCATCAAAATGTTGCTGGGCACACTGCGCCATTTTCAGGCAGACTACACCAGATTGAAGCATGTAGGCAGATTGATGTTGAGCAGACTGCGCCATTTTCAGGCAGTGTGCGCCAAGATGCGCTAGAATTTCCAGTTTTGCCCTTTTTCGATCTCAAATTGTATTTTAAGTAGTTTTTGACACCCAAAACGAATTCTAGTTGTATTATAAGGTATTTTTTTGCTGGGCAAGATGTCTAGGACCTATTTAAACACATTCAACCCTTGTAATCATATAATTTACATACAATTACATATTATAGCTTAGTTTTGCAAGAGAGAAAAGGAGAGAAGGATTCCACGCTCGGTGACAAGCACAGATCTAGATCTACTTCATCTTTTGTATACGTTGGATTATAGATTTGTTTTCTCAACTCTTTATTTTATTAATATTATTGCTTCTTTCTTCATATCTTGTTATTAATCATGTTTTCATCAAATCCCATGACGATGAACAGTTCAATTATGAACTAATTGTTGTCATGGGATTCTAACGGATTTATTTATGGAGCTTTAGTATCTTGATGCTTTAAAGATCTGTGTGTGATATATATTTGATATCCTCGTATGGTTATGCTTAATTGATAGATGCGTCATGAACATCTAATTTGTTAATCTCTTGTGAAGTGAAACTGGATCTTGAGATTTAGAACTTGCCATGCTAGCATAGGTTCATAATTGTTTATCAATATGATTCGTGGTGTGATATGAAAATACTTATACTACCTTATGTGATCATTATGGATAACTTGTTCTTCAACCATTATGTTTTCAAATTCTATAGACATATAGGGTCTAAGCATAATTGGTGTATATTCATCTTCTATCTCTTTTGTGGATGTATGTTTAGTTTGGTATGCGTATGTTGACAGGTAGCGTATACTTGTTTCTTGTTATCCGATCAGATATCAAAACCATTGCATATAGTGATTAAAGGCGTCAGATCTAAGGGAAGTATTTAATGAAGTTAGGATCCCATGTTTATTCTCATATAAGTAATTCGATTAAATTCTCTTAGCTGATTAATCCTTAGTTCTATAATTTGCATCTTAGTTAAATTAGATAATTAAACCCCAATTTGTTACTTTTCTTAGCAGTGAATTAAAGCCATACATTGTTGAATTGGTGCATCTACTGAATAGAACCATAACCAGATCTCTGTGGAACGAACTTGAATTGTATTACTTGTGACCATGTATACTTGCGTGATTTTGTGTTAACAAGTTTTTGGCGCCGCTACCGGGGATCATCGGTGTTTTATTTTAGTTTATGTGCTTGTCAATAGTGGTCGTTAGCGTTCACTGACTCAGAATTCTTACTTAGTTTGTTTGTTTCGTGGTGTTTCAGGTACTTAAGTTTGTATGCGAACGCGCTTACAAGGTCGTTTAGGAGCACTGGCGGAAGACGATCTTGTGGAGAACATAGAGAATAAGAACGAGGAAACTGAAACTACAATAGCAATGGGTGATGCAGCAGCAGCTAAGGCTTTAAAGGAGTATTCTCAGCCGAAAATCAATGATATCCAGTCTAGTATCATCAGGCCGGCTATCACAGCTAATAACTTCGAAATCAAGCCGGGCACTATTCAGATGCTACAGAATTTGGTTCAGTTTGGGGGTGCTCTTACGGAGGATCCTAACATGCATATTCGGGACTTTATCGAGATTTGTGACACTTTCAAGTTCAATGGTGTGTCGGATGATGCTATCAAGCTGAGGCTTTTCCCCTCTCAGGGATAAGGCTAAGGGCTGGTTACACTCACTACCAGCTAGTTCCATTACTACATGGGAGGATCTTGCTCAGAAGTTTCTTACTAAATTCTTCCCTATGGCAAAGACTGCAGCAATGAGGAACCAGCTAGCCCAATTTCAACAGCAATCTGGAGAATCTTTGTGTGACGCTTGGGAACGTTACAAGGAGATGCTTCGTAGGTGTCCACATCATGGCATGCCTGACTGGATGGTTATTAACAGTTTCTATAATGGGTTGGGAGCACAGTCTAGACCTATGCTAGATGCAGCATCAGGTGGAGCTCTATGGGCTAAGAACTATGATGAAGCTTATGATCTTATTGAGACGATGGCTGCCAATGAATATCAGAATCCAACCCAGAGGCTTTCTCAAGGCAAGGTAGCAGGTTTGTTTGAGGTGGATACGGCTTCAGCTATTGCAGCTCAGTTGAAGGCTTTGACAATGAAGATGGATTCTCTTGCAAATTACGGAGTACAGTAGGTGGCTAGTGTTTGTGAGTTATGTGCGGGCGCACATGAGACGAATCAGTGTGCTATCTCTTCTGAATTAGCACAGTTCGTGAGTAATTTCCAGAGACCTGCTGCACCAGTTCCAGCCACTTATCATCCTAACAACAGGAATCATCCCAATTTTAGCTGGAGCAACAATCAAAGTGCACAACAACCTTTTCAGCAGCAGTTTCAGGGACAGCAGGCGAAGCCATTCAATCAAGGCTATCAACAGCCTTATGCTTCGAGGGCACCATATCAACCTCCGGGATTTCAACAGCAATAGCCCCAGGCTCATGTGGGGCAATCTTCTAATGAAAAATCAGAAGTGGGTGATTTGAGGATGATGGTGAAGAATCTGCAAGCTTCTCAAAAGATCTTGGAGAGCCAGCTGGGACAGATTTCAAGTGCTCTATTTAGTAGGCCATAAGGAACTCTTCCTAGTGATACAGAGACTAATCCATGTAGGAGAGAACAAAGAACAGGTGAAAGCTATGACTTTGAGATCAGGGAAGGTTACATCAGATCCGAAATCAGCTGCTAAGGAAGATGAAGAAGTGCAGAATCAGCAAGTTGAAAAATCTGCAGTGCCGAAAATTGAGAAATCTGATTTAGTAGTTGATGAGTTAGATGGTGAAGTAAAGAAGAGCAAGGAACCTGTTAAAGCTTCTGTGAAGCAGTCTACTCAGATCTATCCTCCTCCTCCATATCCTAGAAGACTCCAGAAACAGAATTTGGATAAGAAGTTTGCTAAGTTCTTAGAGGTGTTCAAGAAGTTGTAGATTAACATTCCTTTTGCGGAAGCTCTTGAACAGATGCCGAGCTATGCCAAGTTCATGAACGGTATTCTTTCTCGAAAATTAAAGCTCGATGAATTAGAGACCGTTGCCTTAACGGAAGAGTGTAGTGCCGTTCTGCAGCAAAAGTTGCCACCTAAACTTAAAGATCAGGGGAGTTTCACCATTCCGTGTACTATTGGCAACCTTTCTTTCAGCAAGTGTTTGTGTGATTTAGGAGCTAGCATCAATCTTATGCCCTTGTTAGTCTACATACAACTTGGTCTACCAGAACCAAAGCCAACTAACATCTCTTTGCAGTTGGCTGATCGATCTATCACATATCCTAGAGGCATAGTGGAGGACGTTTTGGTGAAAGTTGATAAAATCATATTTCCTGATCTTGGATTTTGAAGAAGATAAGAAGATTTCCATAATCTTGGGAAGACCGTTCTTGGCTACAGGAAAGACTTTGATTGATGTGCAAAAAGGGGAACTCACCATGAGGGTGCAAGATCAGAATGTCACTTTTAACGTGTTCAATGCAATGAAATTTCCTACAGATGAAGAAGAATGCTTGAAGGTGGATTTTGTTGATTCTGCAGTTACTATGGAGTTTGAGCAGTTGTTAAAGTCTGATTCTTTGGAAAAAGTTTTAGTTGGTGATGCTGATTTTGAAGAAGAAGATATAATCGAGCAATTACAATAGTTAAATTCAGCTCCGTGGAGAAGGAGAGTTGACATGCCTTTTGAATCTCTTGGATTAGCAGAGTTGAAAAATACTGAGGGGCGTCTAAAACCATCTATTGAGGAGGCTCCTACACTTGAACTCAAACCACTTCCTGAGCACTTGAGGTATGCTTTTCTTGGTAATGCATCTACATTACCTGTTATTATTGCTTCTAACTTGTCAGCTAGTGTGGAAGAAAAGCTTTTGCGAATTTTGATGGAGTTCATGTCATCGATTGGTTGGACCATAACAGATATAAAGGGGATCAGCCCTTCTTATTGCATGCACAAAATTCTGCTTGAGGAAGGAGCTAAGCCTACTGTTGAACATCAGCGAAGACTTAATCCTATTATGAAAAAGGTGGTGAAGAAGGAAATTCTAAAGTGGTTAGATGCGGGTATTATTTATCCTATCTCAGACAGTTCTTGGGTGAGTCCAGTTCAATGTGTGCCAAAGAAAAGAGGCATGACAGTAGTTGCTAATGAGAAGAATGAACTCATCCCTACTCGAACAGTCACGAGGTGGAGAGTTTGCATGGACTATCGGAAGCTCAATAAAGCCACAAGAAAAGATCACTTTCCTCTTCCTTTCATTGATCAGATGTTAGACAGGTTGGCGGGACACGAGTATTATTGTTTGCTGGATGGTTATTCTGGCTATAATCAGATTTGCATTGCTCCGGAAGATCAAGAGAAGACCACATTCACATGTCCATTTGGCACTTTTGCATTTTGTCGAGTCTCTTTTGGACTTTGTGGTGCTCCTGCTACTTTTCAAAGGTGCATGATGGCTATTTTCTCAGACATGATTGGCACTAATGTGGAGGTTTTCATGGATGACTTCTCAGTTTTTGGTACTTCATATGACGAGTGCTTGCATAATCTTGGCTTAGTATTGAAACGTTGTGTGGAGACTAACTTGGTGCTTAATTGGGAGAAGTGTCACTTTATGGTGCAAGAAGGAATTATTCTTGGGCACAAGGTATCTGGTAAGGGGCTTGAAGTGGATAGGGCCAAGGTGGAGACAATCAAAAATCTTCCTCCACCTATCTCTGTTAAAGGAATTCGCAGTTTTCTTGGTCATGCGGGATTCTATAGGCGATTCATTCAAGACTTCTCAAAAATTTCTAAACCTTTGTGCAATCTATTGGAGAAGGACGTTCCTTTCAAATTTGATGATGAGTGCCTTGCAGCTTTTGAGCTCTTGAAGAAGAAGTTGACTACTACACCTGTCATTATCGCACCTAATTGGGAGGAACCGTTCGAGCTTATGTGTGATGCTAGTGATTATGCTATTGGAGCTGTGCTTGGGCAAAGGAGGGATAAAATTTTTCATGTGGTTTACTATGTTAGTAAAACCCTTAATGATGCACAACTTAACTACACCACTACTGAGAAGGAGTTGCTAGCTGTTGTCTATGCTTTCGAGAAATTCAGATCTTATTTGCTTGGTACTAAGGTGATTATTTACACGGATCATGCTGTTATTCGATATCTCATGTCGAAGAAGGATTCTAAGCCTAGATTGATTCGTTGGGTGCTTCTTTTGCAAGAATTTGATGTGGAAATCAAGGATAGGAAGGGCACGGAAAATCAAGTAGCAGATCATCTTTCACGTTTGGAGGATCATGGTATGGGTTCGCATAACAAATCTCTTATTAATGAATCTTTTCCAGATGAGCAGCTTTTTGGAGTGCAAGATGAAGATCCATGGTTTGCTGATTATGTGAACTATTTGGTGAGCAATGTTATTCCTCCAGATCTTTCGAGTGCTCAAAGGAAGAAGTTTCTACATGATATGAAGTGGTACCGTTGGGATGAGCCATTTTTGTTTAGGCAAGGAGCAGACCAGATGATCAGACGATGCATTCCGTATAGTGAGACGGAGAGTGTTTTGAGAGATTGCCACTCGACTATTTATGGTGGTCATTATGGTGGAGAAAAAATAGCAGCTCGTGTGCTTCAAGTAGGTTTTTATTGGCCTACCTTGTTTAAGGATGCTCATCGGTTTGTAATGAGATGTGATCGATGTCAAAGGGTTGGCAATATATCTAGAAGGAACGAGATGCCTCTTAAAATGCTTCTAGAGGTTGAGATCTTCGATGTTTGGGGAATTGACTTCATGGGACCTTTTGTTTCTTCATGCAATAATCAGTACATCTTGCTAGCTGTGGATTACGTGTCTAAATGGGTCGAGATTAAGGCATTGCCGACCAATGATGCTAAGGTGGTACTGAATTTTCTTCATAAGCAAATTTTCACGCGTTTCGGGACACCACGAGCTATAATTAGTGATGAGGGGACACACTTCTATAATCGTCAGTTTACTACATTGATGGCGAAGTATAATATGACGCATCATGTTGCTACTGCTTATCATCCTCAAACTAATGGTCAAGCGGAAGTTTCTAATATAGAGATCAAGAGAATTCTGGAAGAAGTGGTGAATCCGTCTCGTAAGGATTGGTCATTGAAGTTGGATGAAGCTGTGTGGGCGTACAGAACTGCCTACAAGACTCCTCTAGGTACGTCTCCATTTTAGTTAGTTTATGGTAAAGCATGTCATTTGCCTGCAGAATTGGAACACAAATCTTATTGGGCTTTGAGGAAGTTGAATTTGGATATTAAGGTTGCTGGTGAAAAATGGTTGCTTCAATTGAATGAACTTGAGGAATTTTGTGAGCAAGCTTACGAAAATAATAAAATGTACAAGGAGAAGGTCAAGAGGTGGCATGATAAAAGGTTGACGCCAAAGGCATTTGTACCGGGTCAACAAGTGTTGCTATTTAATTCTCGCCTCAAGCTTTTTCCGGGAAAACTCAAGTCACGGTGGTCGGGTCCGTTTATTGTTAAGTCGGTGTTTCCACATGGAGCTATTGAGATTTATGAAACTACACCGGATCATGCTTTCAAAGTGAATGGCCAACGATTGAAGCATTATTATGGAGGTTCGTTTGAACGTGAGAAAATTTCCGCCATTTTGGCGTCGACTTGAATTGAAAGAAGACCGTCAAGCTATTGACGTTAAAGAAGCACTTCTTGGGAGGCAACCCAAGCATTGTTGTATATTGGTGTTAGCATAGGAGTCTCAAAAAAAAAATCAGAACAAAGCCGCGCACCCTGCGCCATAATTCGCGCAGTCAGCGCCGTATAACGCAGAACCAAGCTGCACAACCTGCTCAAAAGCCGCGCAGGCTGCGCCATCCTCATCTGCATTGCCGATTTTTTTTTTGCAAAACCCATACTATATCTATATCCTATTCAATATCCCATCTCCTATCATATCCTACTACAATTCTAAATCAAAAACCCTAACACCTCCCACTCCAATTCTATATCTAATTCACTATCCTAACCCAATTACATCTCACCATATACATACACATCTCTATATCTATACATCTTCATCCATTTAAAATTCATACATACACTTTTCTATATATACACTTCTCATTCACAAGCTATACACCTACATCCATTCCAAGCTCAAGGGGAGGATACATTCGAATTTTTGGAGGCTTTATCTTGCAAGGACACCTCTTCAATTCGTGGAGACAACGATTGGTGGGTAGTAGTAGTAGTACTCGTCCTTCGTCGGATGAGAATGCTATTTTGGAAGGTGGAGTAGTGAAATTTGTGAATCCGGAGGCCGAAGCGGAGTATGGTCGGTTAGTTAAAAAAGGGGTTATTCATGAGAGGAGGTTTGTGCCACGTACTAATGAGGAGATGGTGGCGATGGTTAGTGAGAGGGGTTGGACTTTATTTTGTGAGTTTTCTAATGATGCCCCGTTGAACGTTGTTCGGGAGTTTTATGCTAATGCTAGGATAGCAAAGAATAACTCCACGATTGTTAGGGGACAGAATGTGGATTATTCACCTCGTGCAATTCGTACTTTGATTAGGCAGCAGCCTAAACCTAGGGGTGTTGAGGATTGGGGGAAAAAGACTAGGGAGGATGTTGATCTTGATACTATCATTGGTGAGCTATGTGTTTCGGGTACGGTATGGAAGTGTAGGCCGGGTACCACCGAGAAGCGAAATTTTCCGGCTACTTCATTGACTAGGTTTACACGGACGTGGTTCCTATTTATAAGTACTAATATCCTTCCATCATCCCATGTGACCGATGTTACTGTTGAGAGGGCTATTCTGCTGTGGGGCATTCTCAAAGGTGAGTATGTTGACCTTGGTTACCTTATTAACCAAACTATTCTTCGGTATGTGGGAGGGAATTCGACGGCTAGTATTCCTTATGCTTCTATAATCACGGGATTGTGTGATGCTGCGAAAGTGGAATGGTACGTTGGTGAGCCGGTGCAGACAGCTTTGGCTCCTATTAATGATGCTTCTATTGACCGGATGGGGGAGTGGCCGGGCGGCATTCCTTATCCTAGGGGTCTAGGCTATGTTGTTAGTGGTCAGGGAGTGGGCGCTCCGCCACATGTTCCTGGGGCACCGGCAGTTGATATGGGAGGTCCACCTCAGGGTATGGTTGATATGGCGGTTTTGGATACCTATTTCAGTGGGTTGACTAGGAGGTTGGATGACATGCATGCTAGTAACCGTAGAATGACTAGGAGGTTGGATGCTATGCATGCTAGCAGTTGCCAGTATTCGGAAGACATGGTCGTGGCGTTGGATGCAGCTTTTCGATCGCCAGGAGCTCCTGTTGACTGGCTTCTTTTCGAAGCACGGACTTCGTATCCCCCAGATTCACCCGAGGAGGGTGATGATCCTGAGGAGTAGGTATGTTTTCTGCTATCCTTCGTATTACTTCCATTCAATGAGGGCATTGAAAATTTAAGTTTGGGGGTGGTTTGAGGGATTAGTAGTTGTTGTATTATGTGTTCATATAGGATATCATGTTTGCATGTTTAGTGTAATTCATGCATGTTCGTTCGTATTTTTTATGTTTGTTTCATGTAGGACATTCTGTTATTTTATTTTCGTATACCATGTGAGTTCATGTTAGTTGCATTTTCATGGCATGCATATTTCATGATCCCTTAGGACGAGCTGATTCTGATTGATAGGTAGATGTTTTAATTGAGTGTGGTGATGATGAGTAGAGGGTTGATTTATAGTTCCTACGAAATTGACTTGCATATTACGGGAACAAAATTTTTACACAAACTCATTGGGTGCTTTTGGGCTAGGTTGAGGTCATGCTTGTTTGGATGTTTTGAGATTTAATCACTTGATTATATTTAGAATTTTCGTTATTCCCTTGATGGCGTAGGAGCACTAAAGTCTAAGTTTGGGGGAAATCAGGAATTTCATGCTAGTTGTTTTTATTTGTCAATAATGGCTAAGTGTCAATTGGCTAGTAGCCAGCTCATATTTATATGAGTAGTCTAGGGTTGGAATTGAGAATTCTCATTCCAGATTGCATGAAAAAAAAATTCAAAAAAAAAAGAGTCAAAAATCCAATTGTTAAATGCAGAATTAACCACGAGTGAGCTCTTTAATACTCGAGTAATTAAGTCTGAGGGGACTTAGTCCTAGTAACATAAAGCCCTTGTGGTTTGGGATTGCTGACCTAACACTACGCCATAGATGGCCTATAGCAACCCCCAAACTGTGTTACCATAGACCCCATTTTGAAGTTACCATAGGCCAAAATAGGGCTATGGTAACACTTCAGCTGTGTTAGGTTCTCAGTAGTAACTACAGGTATCTAAGGTAACATCAAAACACAGCCTAAGGTAACATAGCAAATGTGGTTACCAAAAACCTCTATAGCAACATCTTAAACACTCTATAGTAACATAGTTTGTGTGTTACAACAGATAATACAATTTTGCACAGGTGTCACATGTGGGACCCACATGTGGGGCCCACATCTAGGTCTCACTTTTTTGGGCCTATTGTGGGACCCACATGATCATTTTGCAAGGCCTATTGTAACACCTAATATTACCTATTGTAACACATACAATGATAAAAAATAATAGCCTATTGCAACACACTTTGTACCTATTGTAACTTTTATGTAACAAAATAAAAATGCACCAACATAATATTGAATTCCCATAAACAAACCAACAATAATTCAAATCCACCAGCAACTACATCAAATCCATCAAATCAGAGCTACATATATCTAGGCTAGGAAAAATACAAATCAGAGTAACAGCCCTATATTCTGCCAACTTCCATGTCATTCAGCTGCAAGCTCGAGTTGTGGCCTAAAGGCACTGTCACAAATTCAGCGTTCTTTGCAGGTTGAAACTGTGTCTCATGCATGTCAAATCCATTCGCAGGAGCATTAGAGCGTGATTCTTCTACAGCATCAAAATGTGCGTATGGACCCCAGCCTAAAACAACATCATACAGATTCTAAAGCATAAGCCCCTTGAACAATATTTTCGGAATCACAATAGAAAATCTAACATAGTTTTAGCTGCAATGTCAAGTTCTGATTGGTATTGCAGTGGTACAAATCAACATGACTAATATCATGCTAATTGTGCAAGTATTGACTACTATAATAACACTTGAGACATGATATTTATCACAAAAACTAAAACCCAGGTCTACTACTATATTGTCGTATTATTTCAGTAAACACCAGACTAACCAACCAATAGCAATAAAGAACTAAGACTAAGTGATTTAGAACTGGTATGCCATAAGCAGTAGTACAACAAAGAAATGCTTGTCCACTAGAAATGGGAAGAGGGGGGAATAGAACTTAATTTATAGTGAATAACTGCCATAAAGTAAGATGATGAACAAAAAGTGAAAGGAGAGCTAAAGGGCCTACCATCAGTGTGATATGGTGGTGGGAAGAACTGAAGATAGCACATTGTTGCCACGAAGAGCCCTGGAGTTCAATAAAAAAGAGTATAAGTAACAGCCACATTTCAACAATAAAACACGAGTATAATAAGCCTATTATAACAGAAGGCATTTCACAAGATTCCTATATTTTTTTGGCACACAGATCACAATTTCTCTAAAATATATTCCACGGCTTATTATTAATAGCCATCATTATTATCCTGAAATGTGACTTAAGAATTTGTCTTCACATGCAAATGTGTGCCTTAATATCCTTTTACATTTCTAGTTCGTCACATCCCCACAGGCCACAAGAAACAACTATAACAAAATCTTTTAGTTTAAGGTGAACTTTGGGTCTCTGATTCTCATAGATGGGGGAGCCAATTCGAAGAATACACGATGGGATTACATAATATTGTAATAGTCAGTTAGTTTGTAGTTGATAGAAATACCCTGAGCTACACCCTTCGCTATTACCTGCCATTAGTGGCCTCTTTGGTCAATGGTTGTTGTACACTGCCCTTATTTACAATGTCACATTATTTACAATGTCACAGTGGTCAATATGTACCCACTCTGTAAACACATGCAGATTGTAGTGACCAAAAACTGATCAGTTTCATCGTCCATCAATGCATTACCAATCTGCAATCACCAGTAACTTCTAATTAGCATCTTGGCAGCATTAGGTAATGTCACTTAATGTCGTGAATCATTCATTTTACTGAACAAAGTTTGAGTAAAATTGTCGAGAATCAAGAGAATTCATGGAGGAAGTAGTAATTAGAGATATGATCACCATAAAGCCCTTGAAGTTAATGTATTCTTTCTTCGGGACATACATGTTCTTATCAAATAGTGACCTGTAATCCAACAAGGTAATCAAATATATCTTAGGATATTATCAATTAATTCCTATACATATGCTTGCCTATATTTTTATGAATGTACATACTTGCATAACTCTCCCCTGAAATGTAGAATTCATGGGACTTGTACTGTGGGAACCTTTTGAACCAGTTCACCAAAAATGTATAGGAGTCCCTGGCTGATTCAAAGAAATGGCAGAGTAGAATATTTTAAGGCATGGAATTTTATTAAGTAGCCAAGCAGGCCTTCGCCAAGAACTTATTAGTTCATATGCTATCATGTATGTACTAGTGTAAGCTTGAACGCTCACCTGTAACTGTATCGCCAAGCTCACCTGTACTAGTGTAGCTGAATTTTCTTATCAATTTAAAAGAGCTCACTTTTTCTACATGCTTGTCCAAATGCAAATCACATTATAAAAGAAATTAAACAACTCAATTGCAGATGCATATAGACCTACCATGTTTGGATGGTTAATAGCTGTTTGTGGAAAGATAAACCAGTTACACTTTTGGCAATTATTTAGATCAAAGTTCAGGCCAACTTAGAGTAGCTGGCCGAAAAAACTAGTATGTAAATAAGGCATGTTACATATATAATGGAATGGTATGGATTTTAAGGCAAGTTAGCATACATCGGTACAAACACAAACAATCAGATTTTAGCACTAATCATGTACCAAAAACACAATAAAAATGACACTAACCAATGTATAAAACACACCTCATATATCCTGGCCAAGGCAATAATAACCTAATTAGAACAGTTTTGTATATACACCAATAATAACTTCTAAGAGCTAAGAGACAGAGAATGAGACACAGAGCAAATTCAAACACTTAGTGTCAATTGAATTACACAATTTAAAAAAACCACAAACTTGAGGAGTGGTGCAGGAACATGAGACGGAGCTGCTAACCAAACAACCAAAAGACGGAGCTGCTAACCAAATTAATGTGTTAAAATACAAACATAAGCTAACAGACACTGAGAACCACAATATAATTGAGATATAGAGGGAGGGGGAGAGAGAGGGAGAGAGACTAACCATGCTTCGATTAACACAGAGAGAGGGGGAGAGGTTAACCAAACACCTTTGATAACCAAGCTTCGATTAACACAGAGGGAGGGGGAGAGAATTGAGAAGTGAGAGAAGTTAGAGAAGTGAGAGAAGGGGGAGAATTGGGGGTAAATATTACCTAATACAAAATTTTCGTTTTGCCGCTCTGTATTTCGTTTTGCCGCTCAGCCAAACACAAAAATTCAGCCCAATCATAATAATGCAGTGTACATTTTTCTATTATTTTTCTATTGTTTTTTTAATATTTATGAAATATCAATAATTTAATTATTTGATGGAATATTAATTTTTTACAATGATAGAAGTTTATTTACCCCAATTTTCCTCTAGACTTGTATTTGACCCTAATTCTAAATTTTTGTTTTGCCGCTTTGTGTATTTGTTTGCCGCTCAGCCCATCTCATTAATTTACAGTGTTGTACTTTTCTTTTATTTTCTTTTTAAAAAAATATTACGAATTTATGTTAATTATATTGTAATAATTTAAAGAATTTAGTAAAAAATTTATAAGTTAAAGAATTTACTTTCTTTTTTTATTTTTTTACTCACTTTTTTTTATTTTTGTAAATATTATCAATTATTTTAATTTCTTGAAATTACAATTTTATTGTTAAATCTATTATTTTCATAATTTTGTAATAATTCACAATTTATACATAACTTAGTTTTCTTTATTAAATTTTTTAATGAATTTAGGTAAAATTTAATAATTTTTTGATATTACTTTATTTTAAAACCTTTTTATGTGAAATTTATAAACATAATTTAATATTTATGAAAAATCAATAATTTAATTATTTGATGGAATATTACGTTTTAAAAGGATTATTTTAATGATTTTGTTAAAATTAATTATTTTTAAAGTCAAATAATTATTAAATCATTAATTTTAAATAAAATTAAATTTTTGTTAATGAATACTCTATGGTAACACACCTCATGGTGTTACCCATTGTTAACACCTCTATAACTAAAGTAACATACTTTTGTGACTATGGTAACACCACAATCAAAAGGTTGCGATAGGTCAAAATTTTCATAGCTATGGTAACACCCGTAGTGGTAACACCCATGCCAAAAGGTTGCGATAGGCCATCTATGGCGTAGTGTAACACTCGCTACATGGGTATTATTGTATAAGCCTTTTGGGGTCTCATTCATTGCACGGTTAAATAAGCATGCGTATTGTTTATGGTATTATATGTCGTAGTGTAGTAATAAAGCATGAATTCCTGGCTAACTTGAATGAGGATGGAGGTGTTTTTAAGTTATGAAGTGTCTACAGTCTATTCTTTTTATAAACCTGTGATTGTCTTGGCGAAGGGCATGTATGATTTTTGACCTAGTTTTGGGAGTATTTATGATGAACATGCACACACTCACGTTTCTGTCATGTATTGTTAGTATACGGGGACTTAGTCGAGCTCTGCTTGAATTTATTTGCATTCTTTGAGATGTTTGCTTGTTAGTTGGTTTTAGTGAGTTTGAAGGGGATCTTTGCATTTTTCATATTAGTTGCATTCATGCATTGCATTGCATTAGGTTAAATGGATTTTGTTGGTACATTCGCTATAGGCCCTCACGAGACCTTACTCGTCCACTAGGGCTACCTAGGGGTTTAAAGGGCTTGTTGCATATGCCAAATGCAACCGTGATCACCTACGGAAGTGGTACTAATTAGTTAGTTAGTTGTAATTGTTTATGCTTGAGGACAAGCATCGGTTTAAGTTTGGGGGTGTGATAAGTGGATTTTATATACACTTGGAACATTCTAAATCGGCTTAAATTGGTGTACTTGGCCTCAAGTTTGTTGTAGTTTTGATGTGTTTTGTTTATTTGTGCAGGGTTGGAGTGATATCGATTAAGGGTGTAGATTCGGTCGTTTTTGGAGTTGATTTATGATATGGAATGAAGAATGGAGGCTAATGTCAGCTACCAAGAAGTATACGAGTCAAGAAGGATTAAAGACGGAAGCTCATGCAAAAGGAACGGGAAGAAAAGGCTTAAAAACGAAGAAACAATGAAGAAAAAAATCCATCAGAATGTTGCTGGGCAGACTGCGCCATTTTCAGGCAGACTGCGCCAGATTGAAGCTTGTAAGCAGATTGATGCTGAGTAGACTGCGCCATTTTCAGGCAGTCTGCGCCAAGATGCGCTGGAATTTCCAGTTTTGCCCTTTTTCGATCTCAAATTGTATTTTAAGTAGTTTTTGACACCCAAAACGAATTCTAGTTGTATTATAAGGTATTTTCTTGCTGGGCAAGATGTCTAGGACCTATTTAAACACATCCAACCCTTGTAATCATATAATTTACATACAATTACATATTATAGCTTAGTTTTGCAAGAGAGAAAAGGAGAGAAGGATTCCACGCTCGGTGACAAGCACGGATCTAGATCTACTTCATCTTTTGTATACGTTGGATTATAGATTTGTTTTCTCAACTCTTTATTTTATTAATATTATTGCTTCTTTCTTCATATCTTGTTATTTATCATGTTTTCATCAAATCCCATGACGATGAACAGTTCAATTATGAACTAATTGTTGTCATGGGATTCTAACGGATTTATTTATGGAGCTTTAGTATCTTGATGCTTTAAAGATCTGTGTGTGATATATATTTGATATCCTCGTATGGTTATGCTTAATTGATAGATGCGTCATGAACATCTAATTTGTTAATCTCTTGTGAAGTGAAACTAGATCTTGAGATTTAGAACTTGCCATGCTAGCATAGGTTCATAATTGTTTATCAATATGATTCGTGGTGTGAGATGAAAATACTTATACTACCTTATGTGATCATTATGGATAACTGGTTCTTCAACCGTTATGTTTTCAAATTCTATAGACATATAGGGTCTAAGCATAATTGGTGTCTATTCATCTTCTATCTCTTTTGTGGATATATGTTTAGTTTGGTATGCGTATGCTGACAGGTAGCGTATACTTGTTTCGTGTTATCCGATCAAATATCAAAACCATTGCATATAATGATTAAAGGCGTCAGATCTAAGGGAAGTATTTAATGAAGTTAGGATCCCATGTTTATTCTCATATAAGTAATTCGATTAAATTCTCTTAGCTGATTAATCCTTAGTTCTATAATTTGCATCTTAGTTAAATTAGATTATTAAACCCCAATTTGTTACTTTTCTTAGCAGTGAATTAAAGCCATACATTGTTGAATAGGTGCATCTACTGAATAGAACCATAACAAGATCTCTGTGGAACGAACTTGAATTGTATTACTTGTGACCATGTATACTTGCGTGATTTTGTGTTAACAATCACTATACCTATGACCAATGAGATGTGGTCATCAGTCAACAAACATACTAATTTTTATGCATTATTATTGTCCCATAATAACAAGGCTTGATTAGGGATATTTTAGGAATATAAACACTATTCATATAATCTCATTTTTTAAGTCACATACTTAAAGATATAGAATACGTATTATATATTCCAAGGACATTTATTATTCTAACATTTATATCGCAATAAAATAAGACATAATAAATTAACATATAATAATCTGTTAAATATAATTGATGTGTTTTAATGTCAGTGTTTAAGTGTTACAGGTAAAGAGAGTTTAACTTGTTATTGAAAGCAGTTGTAACAGAGTTTGAGTATACGCTGATTGCTGGAAGCGCAAACGCTGACAGAGGAAAGCGTAAACACTGATAGCTGAATACATGGAAGCGCAAACACTGTTAGCGTAGAGAGAACAGAGTTTGCTAAAGTTTGTCTACTGGGAGCGTCTACAAGTCAACAGAATTTGAAGATTAATTTAATATTAATATGGAAGCGATATCTTTGAAGATTGGATAGCTGTCAAAGAGATTGAGTTGACTTAGAAGACGTGTAGCAATCGTAATTGATATCAATTGTATAGCTTAATTTTAGGAGAATCAATTTACGATTGTACGTAGCTGTATATCTTATAAATACAGTTAGGTTAACCCTAGAAGGGTATCCATCGTGAACGAATATCATTCTTGTAACCTAAGCAGCTCTCTGTGATACTTTACATCACCGAGAGAGGAATTATTAATTCCAAACAGTTTTAAGGGTTAAAACGTGTGTTCTTGTTACTTATTCATACGGTAATTGATTATATATTGTGTATTCGACCTAACAAGTGGTATCAGAGCTAAATCTGTTACTTTATTACAGTTAAAGATCCAAACACAATAGTAATCAATGGCAGAGATACCTCCATCATCTGAGAAAGCACCTACTACTGTTAGTAGGTATGAAACAATTAGGGTTCCTATACTGAGGCCATTAGAGTATGCAATTTGGAAGGTGAAGATGACCATGTTTCTGGAGGCTACAGATCCAGAATATCTGGACAGAATATATGAAGGTCCTCACAAACCAACAAAATTATCTGCTGCTGCTGCTGGTGAGGAATCAAAGGTCATTCCAAAGGAAAAGAAAGATCTAACTGCTGAGGATCTTTCATCTATTGCAAAGGATGCAAAAGTGAGACATTTACTTCACAGTGCATTAGACAATGTTATGTCTAATAAAGTGATAAACTGCACAACTGCAAAGGAGATATGGGATGCACTTGAGGTTAGATGTCAAGGAACACCTGCAATTAAGAAGAACAGAAGGAACATACTCACTCAGGAGTATGAGCATTTTGAGGCAAAATCTGATGAAACCATGACAGAAACATTTGACAGATTCTGTAAACTGCTCAATGATTTGTCATTGGTGAACAAAGAGTATGATTTAGAAGATTCAAATCTCAAGTTTCTTCTCTCTCTACCTGAAAAGTGGGATGTGAAAACAACCACTATAAGAGATAATTATGAACTTGGTGAAACAGAGATTGATGAAATTTATGGATTGCTCAAAACCCATGAATTGGAATTGGAGCAGAGAAACAAAAGATCTAGTAGAAAGTCAAAGTCTGTTGCTCTTGAGGTTGAGGAGAAACCATCAAAGAAGGAAGCATCAAGGAGAAAGGCAAAAGGAAAAGCCTTAGTCATACATTCAGAGAATGAGCCATCAGACACTGATGTTGACTCAAACACAGATGAATCATCTGATTCTGAAGATGATGAGGAGATGATGCAAATGGCTGCATTGATGGTAAAGACCTTCAAGAAGATGGGATACAAGAACTTCAAGAAGGGAAAGAGATTCTCCAAGGACTACTCAAAGTTTGATAAGAAGAATTTCAAGAAATCTGAGGGAAAGGACTTCAAATCTGGTAAGAAAGACAAGTCTGAGATTCAATGCTACAAGTGTAAGGAGATGGGTCACTATGCTCCTGAGTGCAAGAAGGGTAAAACTGAAAAGGCACTCTACACCAAAGGCAGAGATTGGGCAGACACTTCAGATTCAGATGAGGAAGTCAACTATGCTCTCATGGCTACTACTCAGACTGAAAATGATGATCTCAAGGTACCTCCAACTACCTATGCTTATAACACTGATAATATAACTGAATTGAGAATTTATCTTAAAGCATTGCATATCAGTTATAGGGATCAGACCTTAGAAAATGAGAGGATAAAGTCTGAGTGTTCTCAACTCAAAGAAAGAAATAAACTTGTTGAGGAACAGCTAGAGAACATGAATAAAATTCAAAAAGAGAGAGATGATGCAGTGTTTATTGAACAGGAGTTGCTAGGTAAGTATAAGCAACTAGAATCAGAATTGGAGGATACTAAACACATCATTAAGACTTGGACACACTCTGGTAAAAACACTCAAGAAGTGTTTCAGTCAGATACAGTAGGTCTAGGTTACTCTGTAGGAGATGAACTTAGATTTGAAAATCAGGTAAAAGTTAGACCACATTGTTCATCTGAGGGTAATGTCATGGGAACAGGTGGACCTAAGACTGAAGCACAGAAAAAGGCTATTAAAGAGTCATATGCTAAAACTTTTGTTAAAGAGGCTAACATTGGCCTCATGACAGATAAACAACTCAAGCATAAGCTTAAGGAGATAAAGTCTGTCAACAAACAGAGAATGCCTAAGAAAAACAGAAATGGAAAGGTAGGCATAACCTCAGGAATTAAGCCAATGCTTGCTTCATTAGCTCCCAGGAAAACATGCTTTAATTGTGGTAGCACTAATCATCTTGCTAGTTTCTGCAGTAAGAATAAGAACATTAATTCTTTGCCCTCTAAAACTGCAGTAAAGAGTGATTATGTGAGAACTAGACCACAGACTTTATGCAAACACTGTGGAAGTACTTGGCATTCTATTTACACTTGCAGAGATTATCATGCTATTTACTATAATTACTATGAACCCAAGCCAAATTTAAAATGGGTTAAAGTAAACTCTGCAAATGTAAACTTTGAAAAAGTTAGCTTAAACTCTGTTAATGAAAATTCCGCTGCAAAAGCTAACAGAATTAAGAAAGCCAAAGGATCCAAGCAAGTCTGGATCCTTAAAACTAATAATCAGTGATTGTTTGTGATTGCAGGGCACAAGGGTCAGTACCCTAGTCGTGGACAGTGGATGTTCAGGACACATGACTGGAAATAAAGCCCTGCTATCAGAGTATGAGGAGAAGGCTGGCCCAGAAGTTTCTTATGGAGATGGCAACATAGGACATACTCTGGGATATGGCAATATTAATCTTGGAAATGTCATCATCACAAATGTAGCTCTGGTTCCAGGACTCAAGCATGATTTGCTATCTGTGAGTCAAATCTGTGACAGAGGATATCATGTAGATTTTCAGCCTGAATACTGCCAAGTGATCAGTAAATCTACAGGGAAAGTTGCTCTAGTTGGAAACAGACACAACAACATCTATGAAATAAAATTGTCAACAAACACTGATGGCAAAGCAGTATGTCTGTCAACAAGAATGTCCAGTGAAGAGAGTTGGAAGTGGCACAAGAAACTCTCTCATTTGAATCTGAACAACATCAATGAGCTTATAAAGAATGATCTTGCAAGAGGTCTACCAAAGTCATTGTTGAATGTAGAAGGTCTGTGTGATTCATGTCAAAAGGCCAAACAGAGAAAAACTTCTTTCAAAAGCAAATCTGAGTCTTCAATTGCTGATCCTTATCATCTACTACATGTTGATCTTTTTGGTCCAGTAAATGTGATGTCTCTTGGAAAGAAGAAATATGCATTAGTCATTGTTGATGAATATACCAGATTCACATGGGTATATTTTCTTGCAAAGAAGGATGAAACAGCTTTAACACTGACAGATCATATAATCCAACTGGACAAAGGGTCAGAGCATCAAGTGAAGATAATCAGAAGTGACAATGGAACTGAGTTCAGGAATTCATCTATCGAAGAATTTTGCAAGAGTAAAGGGATCAAACAAGAGTTTTCTGCACCTGGCACTCCACAACAAAATGGTGTAGTGGAGAGGAAGAACAGAACTTTGATAGAAGCTGCCAGAACCATGCTAGATGAAGCAAATTTGCCAACATATTTCTGGGCAGAAGCAGTTCAAACAGCTTGTTTTACTCAAAATGCAACACTGATCAACAAGCATGGTAAAACACCATATGAAATGGTGAAGAAGAAAAAGCCAAATCTAAAATATTTTCATATTTTTGGATGCAAGTGCTTTGTGTTGAAGACTCATCCTGAACAGTTGACCAAATTTGACCTAAAGGCAGATGAAGGAATTTTTGTTGGCTATCCACTGTCAACAAAGGCATTCAGAGTTTATAATCTGAGAACCAGAGTGATCATGGAGTCTATTCATGTGTCATTTGATGACAAGAAAATAACTGGACTTGAAGATGTTAATGAGCATGATCAACTGCACTTTGAAAATGAAGATTTATTAAACTCGGATGATACAGATCTGACAAACACTGTTGAGGTCAATTCTGAACCTCTACTGGTAAACACTGAAGAAACTTTTCAATCAGAAACAAGGGAAGAACCAGTTGAGGGGGAGCATGAAGAATCACATCAAAGTGAAAATTCAAACACTGATAGTGACTCAATTGATAACTCTGAATCAAACACTGTTGATTCAAACTCTGATCATTCAAATTCTGAGCAGTCATATTCAGGGGGAGCATCTGAAAATGAAGAAAGACACCAAGAAAATCAGGAGAGCATGGATCAAGGGGGAGGATCACATGATGACAGAAGCAATTTGCCTTCTGCAAGAAAATGGACTAAGTCACATACACCTGATTTGATTATTGGTGATCCAGATGCAAGAGTAAGAACAAGAAGTGCAACAACAAATGAATGTCTGTTTCATGCATTCTTGTCACAAACTGAGCCAAAGAAAGTAGAAGAAGCTCTGAAAGATGCTGACTGGATAACAGCAATGCAAGAAGAGCTAAATGAATTTGAGAGAAATGAGGTGTGGACCCTTGTACCAAGGCCAAAGAACAGATCTATTGTTGGTACTAAATGGGTTTTCAGAAATAAAACTGACAGTGATGGTGTGATCACAAGGAACAAAGCAAGACTGGTAGCTAAAGGCTATTCACAGCAGGAAGGAATAGATTATGATGAGACTTTTGCACCAGTTGCCAGGTTGGAGGCAATAAGGATGTTTCTTGCCTATGCTTCTCACAAGAAATTCAAGGTTTTTCAAATGGATGTGAAAAGTGCTTTTCTGAATGGAAAACTTGAAGAAGAAGTATTTGTTGAACAACCACCTGGTTTTGTAGATCCAAAATATCCAGATCATGTCTACAGGTTAGACAAAGCACTCTATGGACTCAAACAGGCACCTAGGGCATGGTATGAAACACTTGCTAAATTTCTACTAGAAAGTGGGTTTCACAGAGGTACTATTGACAAAACTCTGTTTTACTTTCAATCTGGTAATGACCTGCTCTTAGTACAGATATATGTAGATGATATCATTTTTGGATCTACTAATGATAAACTCTGTAAGAAATTTGCCAAGCTCATGCAGTCTAGATATCAAATGAGTATGATGGGAGAATTAAGCTATTTTCTAGGCTTACAGGTGAAGCAAACAGATGATGGAATTTTCATAAATCAAGCAAAATATACCAGAAATCTTCTCAAGAAATTTGGCATGCTTGACTGTTCATCTGCAACAACTCCCATGGCAACTGCAACAAAACTGGACAAAAATACAGGTTCATCAGTGGATATGACAAGCTACAGAGGGATGATTGGTTCTTTACTCTATTTAACAGCTAGTAGACCTGATATCATGTATGCCACCTGTCTGTGTGCAAGATTTCAGGCAGATCCAAGGGAACCACATTTAACAGCTGTGAAGAGGATTTTCAAATATCTCAAGGGCACTGTAACCTTAGGACTGTGGTACCCAAGAGAATCAGATTTTAAGCTACTTGGTTACTCTGATGCAGATTTTGCTGGCTGTAAGATTGACAGAAAAAGCACAAGTGGAAGTTGTCAATTTCTTGGTGACAGACTAGTGTCTTGGTACAGCAAGAAACAGAAGTCAATATCTACATCTACAGCTGAAGCAGAGTATATTGCTGCTGGTAGCTGTTGTGCACAGATTTTATGGATGAAAAATCAACTACTGGATTATGGGTTGAGGTATAGTAAAATACCTATTTTTTGTGATAATCAAAGTGCTATTGCAATGACAGGTAATCCAGTACAACACTCAATGACCAAGCACATCAGCATAAGGTATCACTTTATCAGAGAGCATGTAGAGGAAGGCAATATAGAGCTTCACTTTGTGCCTACAGATCAACAACTTGCAGACGTTTTTACAAAGCCTCTAAGTGAAGCAACATTTACAAGACTGGTCAATGAACTAGGGATGGTATCTGGTTTTGACTAAACATGTTGGTTAGACTCAAACTCTTTCAAATAAAATGTGTTGCTCATATCTCTGTAAATTGCTAAAGTGCTATGTGAACCTTATTAATTTTACTCTGTCAGCATGATTGTTGGTCATACACTGTTAATATGTTTGTTAAACTCTGTGAATTCTGAGTTGATTTTTGTCTGAATGAAAATACCGATGAAGAAAAATGTATGGAGCATGATTCTCAGTGAAAAATCAAGATTCTTTTTGAGTCACTGTGATCTAATCAGAAATTGTGCAGTAAATAAACACAGCATGATACTGTTTCATATTTAGAGCATCTCTTAGTTTATTTGATCCTAAACTCTGAATCTATGAATACTGCATGTATTGCCTCTCATGAATAACTCTGATATTGATGAACTCTAAACTCTGATTAGTGACACTCTGTTTCCAAGTCATACTTGATTCTTGATGATTCTATGTTTGCACTTGTGAAAATTTTAAAACTTGAGATATGTCATTGTTTAGTTTGGTGAGAAACAGTTCATGTCTGCACCTTATGAGATTTTGAGCCGAATAAGTGATTGATACATTTTATATCAATCAGATTTTATTGTTGTGTGATGTTCATCAGTAAGTATGTTGCTCTAGAACTTGCATTAAACCATTTTGGGACTACATGATATATGTGTGCATAAAGATGATAAAGGCATTAGGATTAACCATCTTTCTTCAAACACTGTTCAAAACATCTTTGAACACTGATAATAAACACTGTTCATAAAACACTACCCTTAGTAAACCCTTTGAGCCAAATTAACTGCTCATTTTTCTTGAATACTGACGTATTAAGAGCAGTTATATTCGTTTGTTAAATCAAATTCAAGCAAGTGAGTATTTCTCAAGAAAAGATATCTTACTCAGTATATATATATGTAAATAAAAAAAAAAAAAAAGGGTATATATACTGATCATCTTGTACAAAAATGTACTAACCATTTGACTGAACTTTTTGATCAAATAAATTGTTCAGTTCGACATTCTCATTCAAAAACATCTCTTCTCATCTGTTTGATTTCACTCAATCAAAACCTTGAACAAAGTCCTTTTGATTTGTGCATATATGTAATCGAAGTGGTGTAGATATGGTGGACATTCAAGCTTATGGAAGTATCTGCTTTTACTGATTGAATCTGAGAGTAAACACTTCACCTAAACACTTGTGTGATGTGAGAGTTTGTGAGACAATCCTTGACATGTAACTCACTGAATGATGCTTTGATGTTTATCTCCTGATCTTTTTGTCTTTAATGACTGTGTGCTTACGTGGATAATCTTGATCATAAACTGGAACAGGGATATTCAGATTTCTGTAATTAAGGAACTACAGAGTTTAGCATTCATCATATACTCTGTGTTTAATATGAGAGTTTGTGCATTCAGTGTTTATTGTTTTGATTTATGGATTTTATGAAATATTAGATGCTATAAAAATTGATTTGGTAAACTCTGCTACTCACACACAAAAATCACGACTGTGCATTTTTGAAAGGGTTTTGTGATAAAGATTGAAAATTTGACAAACACTGATTGATTGTGCTATGTACTCTAAGGTATATTTTCATTAAGATAATTTGAAAATTCTGGAGTAAATGGAGTAGTTGACAACTGTTAAATAGTGTAATTAGTGGTAACGTGTCTTGATAAATGGAACGACAGCGGTAATAATGGCTTTTACTGCGCATGTATTAAGTGAACCGTTGCATGTGTGACACGTGTCCCACTCACTCATCATTATGTCTCACTTTTACACTTTTCAAGGGAACAGTTGCGTGTTTTCAAGGAAAATCGTTTGAGTTTAGTTTTTAATTAAAACTCAAATTACTTTTTGCCACAATCACTATTACCCACTCGTATTCACTTTACCAAAACAGAGAACATCTTTGTTTTTCACTTTGGCATTTTCACAAACACCTTTCTTGCAAAACATTTTCACAGTTGATTCTTGCTTATTTCTTGATTCAATGGCAACTAAACCTTTCACTGTCTTTGGTCTACGTTTTGTGCCTAACAACTATGCAGCGTTACTTGAGAACGACCGGGCTCCAGAGGCGTTCCATCAAATGCAAAATTTTCTTCAAGATTCTGAGATTGGGCAAGCGCTGGTTGAACCGGCTACTCTATCTGCTTCCCAAGTTGTTAACTTCTGGCAAAATTCACGATATATAGAAGGAGGAGAGAATGGAACTCCGTCTATCATCTTCTCTCATGAAGAACAAGAGTTTGTAATCACTCCACAAACTGTTCGTGATGCCATGGACTTCGACACACATACTTCGTATGCTGTTGTTTCTGAGGAAAATCTGAGAGAGATGCTAACAGAGATTGGGTACATGGAATCACTTGCCAAGCTGGGCAGTGTGAAGAGGCCAAATTTGAGAAAAGAGTGGAACTTTTTCTTTGATTGTATCACCAGGACATTCCAGAAGAAGGTCACCAACTGGGATGCTATTCCAATGGACAGTCTGCAAATTGGGTATTCTCTACTCTATGGCAGTAATTTTGATTTTGGTAGATATATTTTAATGAATTTGGGTGATAAGTTGTCAGAGTCTACTACAGTTTACTTTGCTAGATTTTGTCAACTTCTGTTCAATGCATGTGTTCCTGGATTAGTTGTTGATGAAGCTGATAAGATTCAACCTTTTCGAGTCACTAAGAGAATATTCTCTGATATGACTAACAAAGATGTTGGTAAGGACATACCTCCTTTCATAATGCCACTTGCTTTACAGAACTTTGTCAATCAACCACAAGATTCTCCATCACCAAACCATGAACCACATGAAGCACATCAACCAGAACCACAATCTATGCCTGAACCTTTAGCCACTGATCGTACAGAAAACATCCCATCTCAACCTACTCAATCACCTGAGCCAATACCAACAACCACTGATCAACCCATATCACCTCAAACACAAACAGAACCTCAAACACAACCTCAAACACAACCTGACCAAATGACTACTGAACCAACAAACCTTGTCACTACCATTCATCCACAACCACCATCAAAGACAAAAAAGAAGAAGCATACTGCAATCAACACCAAACATTCTAGGGCTAAACAGACAACTCCAAAGGCTGTTTATTCTAGAAGATTCATACAAAGGGCAAATAGACCTTCACTACCATCAGTTGAGGAAAGTTCTAGTGAAAGTTCCAATGAAGATGCAGAACAGGTTGCAGTGCCTCAAGCTAAGCGGAGGAGGCTCATTCTTACTGATTCTGATGATGAGCAGGAAGTTGAAGCTCCAGAGGTGGTTTCCAAGCAAACACCTACTGTTGAGGTTGTAGAGAAGGTTGCTATATCTGCAGAGGTTGAAATACCTGCAAAGGATGATGTTCCTGTAAACACTGATTTACCTGCAGAGGATGACATGCCTGCAGAAAAGGGTCAAAGAGATGTTTTTTCACCAGTAGATGATGTTCTTGATTCAGTTCTACAATTCTCTGATCCTATCTCATTTGTTGAAACTCCAATTTCTTTTAATCATGAAGCATCTACTCCACCACTCATGGAGGTTACACTTTCTATTGATACTGGTGTTGCTGATGGGCCTACTGTTGTTCTTGAAGACACTGTGGTTGCATCACACACTGAGTTGAATTCTGATGCCAATCATGTTTCTGCTCATGGTGAGGAGGTTGATAAACCAGAAAAGGTTCTTTCTTCAGAGCAAACTCCAGTTGATAAAGGAAAACAGGTTGCTCAAGAACTTATTTCTGCTCAAGAACCTATTGCTTCTGTTGCCTCTACTAGTGAGTCGATGAGTGATTCAGTTGAAGCTGAGAGTACAGGAGTTGAACAACCACAAAATCAGACTGATGGTCAGAAAACAGGTGAAAAACCAGATTTTGCTGGACCTTCTGCTAATGAGGTTGATGATGATTATTTGAAAAAGCAAACTGCTGATTGGTACAAGTCAGATTGTATCTTTCCTCCTGGAAGAGCAGCTAATTTTCTACAGTCACATTCCTCAAAGATTTCAAATCCTGATATCTTTACTTGTTTGCAAGGCACAGTGATTCAAATCAAAACTTTGAATCACAGATTTGATGAAAATCAGAAGGCAATTGTAGATCTTCGAACAGAAGTTGCTACTCATGAGGAGAAAGCTCAACTAGCTAATGCTAAGCTCTTTCAACAATTTGCCAAAGCTCAAGCAAATATTAATGACAGACTGAGCACAGTTGAGAAGAATCAGATTTTACTGAATGAGAAGGTTGATTCCATTGCAAACTCTCTTGAGTCAATCACTTCTATTCTGATTCAAGATGGTGATGATGATGTCAAAAAGGGGGAGAGAATTGCTAAAACCAAGTGTAAGCAAACTCAAACTCTGTCAAAGAAAGATCATCTTGATGATGAAGGCACCAATGCTGATAAGGGTTTAAGAAATGAAAATCTCAGACAAGGACATGGAAGGTCTTCAAGGTCAAAGCCGAATTTGGTGATAGATTCAAATACTCAGAATGCTTCTGGTTCAAAGCCAAAGGATTTGTCATTCTCTGACAATCCACAAACAGATGAAGAATTGGCTGCAAAATTATTTTGTGAAGAGAATGCTGAAGCTACACTTGAGGATATTCAAGCTGAAGAAAAGCTGTTGCAGAAAGAGCATTTAAAAGCTCAAAAGTCCAAGAAAGTGAAGAAAGTTGTTAAAGCTTCAGAGTCTGCAAGGCCTGTAATGAAAGGAATTGAAATCAAAGAAAAACCATCTGGTATTCAAGAAGAAGAAGAAGAAGATACTGGAAAGCTGGTTAGAAAGTCTTCTCTTGATGCAAAGTTGAAATTAAAAGGGAAAATTGATGAAGAGAGCAAGGGCAAAATGATAGTTACAACCTCTGTTGCTACACAAGTTGTACAGACTCAAAGTAAACTCTTACCTGGTTTTTCAAGGCCGAAGATTCCAGTGCAAGAAGAAGCAGGAGTAACTGGTGGATATCAACATAATGTTGCATGTTCAGGAAAACCACCAGGCAGGAATACTTCTGGCTTAGGTTCAAGAAGAGATTTGAGGGTTAGTAACAGTCCAAGAGATCCCTCTGCACTTGTATCTCTTGGTTCTGGTATAACTCAAGAAAATCTAGACAAGTTGGAGTCAGTTCAGGTAGTTCATCAAAGGAGCTTAGATATTCACTTTCTACTATACTTTATGGCAGATGGGTCAGTGTATAGAGTGAATGAAGAAGCAATCAAACTAAAATTATTTGAGGAACTTCAATATGTCTTGCATATCTTCAGAGTTAGAAATCAAAGAACACAGCTTATTGCTAATTCTATAAGAGAGTATATGCAGAAAGCTAAAATTGCTACAGGAACAAAGTCTGCTGAAAAGTATGTTCCTAAGTACAGAGACTGGAATGGGAATCTGATTGAAATGCAGAAAGGAACTACAAAGCTGAAGACTGATCTTGGAATTACAGTTCTAGATTTTAATGTAAAGTCTGAAGAAGTGAAGTTTATCAGATTGGGAAATGAAATGAGAAGAAACAAGATCTATGATCTCAGAGCTGCTATTTTTCAAACTGATGAGAATGATCCAGAATTAAGAGAGATCAAGCAAGCTATGGAGATTGAACTTGAAAATGCTGAAAGGAGATTGTTGATTGATTATCTCAGAACAACTCCAGATCTTGAGGAGGTTAGGTAGACAGAATTTGTAAGTAATTCGTATTTTCTGTAAATTTTGCTAAGTCAAGTTTAAACTCTGATTATATGTTAAACACTGTGTTTTTATTTGTTAGTTTTGACATCATCAATTATTGTGAACTTGTACATTTTTCTAATGAACAAGTTGGGGGAGATTGTTAAATATAATTGATGTGTTTTAATGTCAGTGTTTAAGTGTTACAGGTAAAGAGAGTTTAACTTGTTATTGAAAGCAGTTGTAACAGAGTTTGAGTATACGCTGATTGCTGGAAGCGCAAACGCTGACAGAGGAAAGCGTAAACACTGATAGCTGAATACATGGAAGCGCAAACACTGTTAGCGTAGAGAGAACAGAGTTTGCTAAAGTTTGTCTACTGGGAGCGTCTACAAGTCAACAGAGTTTGAAGATTAATTTAATATTAATATGGAAGCGATATCTTTGAAGATTGGATAGCTGTCAAAGAGATTGAGTTGACTTAGAAGACGTGTAGCAATCGTAATTGATATCAATTGTATAGCTTAATTTTAGGAGAATCAATTTACGATTGTACGTAGCTGTATATCTTATAAATACAGTTAGGTTAACCCTAGAAGGGTATCCATCGTGAACGAATATCATTCTTGTAACCTAAGCAGCTCTCTGTGATACTTTACATCACCGAGAGAGGAATTATTAATTCCAAACAGTTTTAAGGGTTAAAACGTGTGTTCTTGTTACTTATTCATACGGTAATTGATTATATATTGTGTATTCGACCTAACATAATCAATAGAACACAATTTTTAATTAACAAAAGTATTTCCTAGAAGCACAATCACATTGTCTCTAGGGCACTAACACTAATAGTGTACCTGTGAGGTTAATGTTAAGCTGAATGTTTATGATCTTAATATCCAGTTAATGCAGTTTTTAATGGGTTTGAATGATAACTTCACTGCATTACGTGGTCAGATTTTACTTATGACACCCATTCCTACCCTTAGTCAATGTTACGCTATGTTGCTACAAGATGAAAATCAGAGAGAGGTACATAATACTGTGGGAATAAACTCCAATTCTGTAGCCATGAATGTTCGTAGCAACTCAACAGCAAAATTTGTTAACAAAACTGGTACTGGTTATCAGTCTAATCCTGGTTATCAGTCTAATCCTTCTAGAAAACCTAGTACTGAGCTCAATTTGATGTGTGATTACTATCAGACTCAAGGTCATTCAAGGGATAAGTGTTTTTGTTTGGTTGGTTATCCCTCATGGCATCGTTTGTTTGGCAAACCCAAGCCTAAACCTCGATTTTCTGCATTCCCTCGTCCTGTTGCTGCTCAGGTTACTGTCACTTCTGTTGAGGGTTCTGAACCTACATTGGGTCTTAATCAGGACACTGGTACATCTGCTTCTCATGGTCTGTCTGAGTCACAGTTTAAGCATCTTGTGACTATGCTTCAATCCAGTATGAAACCAGGAAACAGTGCAACTTCTGAGTCATCTTGGCCCTCTGCTAATACTGTCCACTTTGCAGGTACTGTTACTAACTCCTCTAGTACTTCAGAATCTACTTGGATAATAGACTTGGGAGCTACTTATCATATCACTGCTCACCTTGGTAATCTTGTTAATCCTGTGCCTTGTAATGCTTTTCTGCAATTACCAAACAATCAGATAATCAGTGTCACTCATATTGTTGATGTTCATCTTACTCCCACTTTAATTCTGCGTCGAGTCTTGTGTGTTCCTACATTTGCACACAATCTTCTATCTATATCCAAACTACTCCTTGATACTAATTCTAATGCCTCTTTCACTTCTTCCACTTGTTCACTTCAGGACCCTGTGTCGAAGAAGGAGTTAGAGATTGGTAAAATCAAAGATGGCATGTTCATTTTCACTGCTTCTCAGGAGTCTTCATTCACTTCTGTGTCTCCTTCTTGTAATCAACTTAGTTCAATTTCAGCCAATTTATGGCATGCTAGATTGGGGCATGTCTCATCTTCTGTTTTACAACAATTGTCTGTGAAATGTAATGCTGATTTCTATGATTGTGATACTTGCCATTTTGTTAAACAAGCCAAATTGTCTTTTGATAATAGTGATTCTCATTCTAAAGTTTTATTTGAATTATTACATGTTGATGTATGGGGTCCGTACTCAGTTAAGACTCATGGTGCTTGTTCTTATTTTTTAACTCTTCTTGAGGATAAGTCACGTACGACATGGGTTTTCCTTTTATCTGATAAATCTACGGTTCCTTCCCTTATTGCTGATTTTTTAGCTTATGTTCAAAATCAATTTGCCTGTAATGTCAAAGTTCTTCGAACTGATCACGGCACTGAGTTCATTAATAAAACTCTAGCTCATACTCTAAATTCTTTGGGAATTGTCCACCAGACTAGTTGCGTTTATACACCTCAACAGAATGGGTGTGTCAAGCGTAAACATAGACACCTTTTAAACACAGCTCGAGCTCTGAGATTTCATGCTGGATTACCCATCTCATTTTGGGGTGATTGTTTACTTACAACCACTTATTTATTAAACAGACTTCCTACCCCTGTTCTAAATGGTAAGTCACCATATCAAGTTTTGTTTAACAAAAACCCATCTTACAGTCATTTACGTGTATTTGGTGCATTATGTTATGCATCAACTCTTCCTCAACCAACTGACAAATTTGCTGCTCGAGCCACCAAGTGTGTTTTCTTGGGGTACCCTTTTGGTTCCAAGGGTTATAGACTTCTTGACTTAAATTCTAGAAAAGTGTTTGTCTCTCGAAATGTGCATTTTGTGGAAACAGTTCTTCCAATTAAAGAGATTTCATCTTCAAATTCCTCTCCTCTTTTTACCAGTAATCCTGTATCTGAGGATCCTTTACTTCTAGATAACTCAGATTCTCATACACCTATCTACTCTGATTCTCTGGAGTTCAACTCATCTATACCTACGGATAATATTGAGTCTATTACCACTGCTGATAATACTGAGGTCAATGATGCTCCTACACGACCTATTCGACACAGACGTGTACCTGAGAAATACTCTGATTACACTAGTTTGCCTCCTTCATTTCAAGCCCAGGCCAATGCTGCTTCTGTTAAATTTCCAGAAACATTACACTATGATCTTTTTACCACAGATTATACCCACTTCTTAGCTAATGTTACCAAGATACCTGAACCTTCAAGCTACAAACAGGCCGCTAATCACCCTGAATGGTGAACTGCTATGGCAACTGAGTTAGCTGCTTTGGAAGCAAATGACACATGGGATATTGTCCCATTGCCCTTAAACAAGAAGCTAGTGGATTGTAGGTGGGTTTACAAGGTTAAATACCTTCCTACAGGGGAAGTTGAGCGATACAAGGCTCGACTAGTTGCAAAAGGGTTTACACAAACTGAGGGTGTGGACTACTTCGAAACATTTGCTCCCGTAGCTAAAATGACATCATTTCGAACTTTAATTGCTGTTGCTGCAGCCAAGAATTGGACCATTGACCAGCTTGATGTTACGAACGCGTTTCTTCATGGTGACCTCACTGAGAAAGTCTATATGGCCCTTCCACCAGGCTACTCACCTCCAGCAGCTATTCAGACCCTGTATCCAGGTCAACCTCTAGTTTACAAGTTGAAAAAGTCTCTGTATGGTCTCAAACAGGCACCTCGTCAATGGTTCATCAAACTATACACTGCTCTTCTTAAATTTGGTTTCTCTCAATCTGTAAATGATCACAGTCTTTTTACACTCAAGTCAGGAGCTTCAATTGTCACACTTCTTGTCTACGTTGATGACATGGTCTTAGCTGGAAACGATGTGGTATTAATGTCAAAAATCAAGGCATTTCTTAGCTCTTATTTTAAAGTAAAGGATTTGGGTACTCTAAAATACTTCTTGGGCATGGAATTGGCTCGTTCTTCTGTTGGTATCTACTTGAATCAAAGGAAGTATACTCTTGATTTAATTAAGGATGTGGGATTATCAAATGGTCATCTCTCTGTGATTCCCATGGAACAAAATCATCAGCTACTGACTGATGACAATACTGATCCAATTCTTGATGCATCTCTGTATAGACGTATTGTTGGGCGTCTTATTTACTTGACTATTTCTCATCCTGATATCTCCTATTCAGTACATGTCTTAGCTCAATTTATGGCTGCTCCTCTACACAATCATATGCAGGCTATTTTCAGACTCCTTCGTTACCACAAAGGAACCTGTGGCCAGGGATTACTAATGGCTGCTCAATCTAACCTATTACTAACTGGTTATTGTGATGCAGATTGGGCCAGCTGCAAGTTAACTCGACGATCTATCACTGGTTTTTGCATTAAACTTGGTCCTTTTCTCATTGGTTGGAAAAGCGAAAAGCAACCAACTGTGTCTAGGTCCTCATCTGAGGCTGAATATCGCTCTATGGCTGACTCAACTTGTGAAATTGTGTGGCTTCGTTCCATTCTCAGTGACTTGGGTGTCTCACAGTCCTCTCCTACTATCTTGTTTTGTGACAATGTCTCTGCCATTTATATTGCTGCCAACCCTGTTTATCATGAGCGAACAAAATACATCGAAATCGATTGTCATCTTGTCCGAGAAAAGCTATAGAAAGGCATCATTTCCACAGCCTATGTTCCATCTCTAGATCAACCTGCAGATCTTTTCACAAAGGATCTTGGGGCTAATCAACTCCAGTATCTTCTTGGCAAGTTAGGAGTTCTGAATCTGTTCTCCACTCCTCACTTGAGGGGGGATGTTAGCAATATTCATAGCAACTTGGTGCACCAGCCACGTCAGCTCTACCTACAACATCAAATAGCACAAAGGACAAATAAAGAAGGTGCTAAACTGCAACAAAGGAGGCTACCAATATAAGAAGGACAGCTGTCTGTTTATTAGCAGAGGCTAAGATATTTTGTCTTTATATTCCATTATGTAATGAACAGAATGTACTGGCTCATTATGTTAATTTAGAATGGCTTTGTTTTCTTATTCTTCAAGACAGTTATCTTTCTGCTTAATCTATCTATCATTTCATCTTAATCTGTAATATTTGATATGGTATCGATTGTTTGATTTCCTATCCCGCTTATATACTTGACAACATTGTTCTGTTTATTGGGTTCACTAACACTTTGGTAGTCTTACTTAATTTTCATTATGTATATGTACTTTTGTTCTTCGAAACTCTATAGTGATGTGAAGCGAACCATTTGTTATTACAGGGACACATGAATCTGAATTCATCACAATCAGGGATCTGTTTCACTTCATGCTTCCTCTCAAGTCCCGAGGTTTGCCTGCAAGAAGATCACCCACTAATGCTGTACTATCAATTTGTTCAAGATCATCAGCAAGAAAATATGTGTAGAATAAGAATGTTAGCAAAAGGAAAAATGTAAGGTGCAAGAAATTCACCATGCTGGCTTCCAATTTAGACAGAAGGTGGCTGTTATAGAGTATAGCCTATGTCTGCAACTCAACACGTATTAAGATTATTAGGTTGGCAGTCCATCTTGGAGATGACAAAGTTAATGGTATGGATGGGTTCTTATGATTTCAAAACAAGATTGTCTGTACTCTTTATTATAACTGGTGTTTGGAGATTTTTTGGAGAAGGGCTTCTAACTTGCTCTTGACGAAGGATTATTAGGATTTTTGTGAACAGGCTCTCAGAAGAATTTCTGTGAACAGGCACTCAAAAGAATCTTCAACTGAAAGCTTTATCTTTGATTTTTAAATTTGAAACACATACACAATTTCTGAACATGGTGTTTGGCCATCTTGAATAGAGTTAATTTAGCTGCAGTTGGTTAAGTTATTGCTATCCCCAGTCTATTATTTGCTAAGTTCGAATTATTATCCTGATGGATACATACTATTAATTTATTTGATTCTTGAATTAAAAGAATTTATGTTTGATTTCAAATAAAAAACCCTCTCCTGTAATGTGAAGTTGGTGCAAAAACAGTGGCATGTAAATATTATTAAGGTGATTTTATGGTGATTTTTTTCAATTCTTTTATCATTGTTATTATTAAATTCGTTTATAATTCATGAGTTATATGAAATTTTTTAATATTTGTATAAGTTTTGTATTCTATTAAAATTTATAAATTAAAATAGACATGTTTTGTTGTTGATGAATAATTTAACTTAAAAATATGTGTAGATGATTATGGAAGAAAAGAATTCTTTCTCTTATAAATTTCCATAAACAAATAAAAATTCTATAAATAATTCTCAAATTATGTTCAACAAAATAAATTATTTATTTTTAAACATATTCTACAAAGGAAGTTTACTTTTCAATGATTTACAACTGTGTTTATTTAATTATTTATGAATATAAGACTTTTGAGGCGTTGACGATTACGTATATGTTAAATATTTGTATAAATCATTCTATAAATATGTTGTGTGTATCAATATATTCATAAGATCTATAATTTATCTATTTTTATTATCTATTTATCATTTTATAGAATTCAAGAAAGTCGGATTCAAGAAAGTTCGTAAGATATGTTCATTATAAACAATTATCTTTTTTGAGTTTGAAATTTATTTATATATATGAATTTCGAGGTTCCGCCGAAGGCGGGACCGAGAAGGTTTCTTATTAAACGCATAGTTATATTTACAAAAGTTATTGTTTATTTTAAAATTTATATTTTTATTATTATCACTTTTCTGTATACAACTAAATTAATTAATAAAACAAACTCAAATATAAGACAGTTAACATTATTTTAAATATTTCAATTTTCATATAAAATATTTAGTATATATAAATTTCTTTTTTTAGAATTATAACTTATGTGAATTTATTTTTATATATGTATAAACGATATATTCTCTAAGAAAGCGATTGAGTAGGCCTTCTATTAAATATAAAAATTTATAAATAAAATTTTACATTAATATTTCAATGAAAAATTTATGTTAGTTAAAGATTTTACAAACATAATTTTATAATTAATGCAAAAAAGATGTACTGATATAATAATGTCTTAAAATCATTAATTACTATATATAAAAGTACATCAATATTTAAATCATAATATATTTATTTTTTTGAATGAAAAAATTATCTACTTAGATATGAAATGGTATACATATGAGGTTGTATATTAAACATTTTTAAATGTATATAAGTATTGTAATATTTGAATAATTCAATATATAATGTAATTTATGTTATCTTTTTATAGAGTAAAAAAATTCGTAAGATACGTTTATTATAAACATATAATATAGGGGTTCGAGGCCTAGCCGGGGCCGAGAAATCCTTATAAATATAAAATTTATAATTTATATTATGCACAAATTATAATTTTATTTTTGTTTTAAAAAGTTGTAAATTCTTTGGCATCGGGAGTTATCCACAAATATTATCCTTATTATTATATTTTTGTTATATGATTTAATTTTAGAAGCTCATTACATTATTGTATTTTAGTTTTAATCAAGAAGTTCATTTTCATATTTGAAATATTTGGGTTACAACAAAGTCAGATCAAGAAGATTAAATAAATATTTTGGATTTTTAAAAATCAAAAGGATGTTATGCATAAAAAATTATGTACATGTGTATTCCTAACTTTGGTATCAGAAAGTATACCAAGAAGCTTATTGGTAATTTTCTTTAAGAGTATATAGGATTCAAGGTGCCGTTGGAGACGGGGCCGAGGAGGATGTTTAATAAATATTTAAATTTTCAATTATAAAAAATATATTTTTGTTATTTAAATATTGACAAAAATAGTTTTAACCTATTTAATTACAATAATTGTGATGATATGAAGCAATTGTGTTATATAGAAATAATAATTTTGATTTTGAAATATATGAAATTTGACATTTAACAAAGATTATAGTGTAACTATTCGTGTTACATAAATAATTAATAAACTAGCCTAATAACCCGTGCCAGGCACGGGTCATTTTCCAAAAATTGATAGAGAGATTTTTGAGAAATTGATAGAGAAGTCGAAGTTATGTAAAAAAAGTTTTCACTTCTTGCTAAAAAACATAAGTAGCACAATGGTTTGGAGGAATATTTATATAGAGGAGGTTGTTGGTTCAATTCTCCACAAACACAAAAATAATTTAATTTATATCTTCAAAATAAGGGAGTGGCAATTGATGTAATTTTATAAAATACAAGGGTAAAATAGTAATTTCACAGGGGTTTATTTGCTCAAAATACCCCTAAAAAAACCCCTTGTTCTCCTATTATATATAGAAGATGATGATTTGAATATTTTAAACAAAAAAAAAGAATTCAAAATTCATATTAATAACAAAAATCATATTAATGTAATATATTTAATTTGATCATGTCTTTTAGTTTTATTATATGTCATCCTAATAATGTTCCTCATCTAAATAACACTTTCAATTTCATCGTGTGGCTTGCTGAAGCTTGGATTAGTCCGGCGTCCTAGGGTTTTCTTCCGTGGCAAGTACATCGGCAGTCTTAATAAGGTCTTGTCTATAAAAGGTGCCGCTGATCTAGCTACTCCTCCCAAGGTTTGCGCTGTTTGCAGTAACCGCCGATTCATAATCCCTTCAACTAATAACTTAATGCCCTGTCGTCGTTTTGGCAAAAGGTAAATTCAATCACTTTTTCCCTATTTTACACAGGCACCCAACACCAATTATAATTTATTTATTTTTTTGAAATTTCTATTAATATGTTTCTAGTTTGTAATTAGGGACTCAATTCTGATTAGGGCAAAAGGTCACTTTGCCTACGGTACATTTTAAAAATTTCCACTTTGCCTACTGTACTAATGAGGTGGTCATCGTACTTTCCTTTTTTTCTCTTTTCCTCATTACCGTCAGTCAAGAATTGGTTCCGTCAGTTTGACAGTTAAAATGCTGACTGGGACGCACTATCAGCCTGCCACGTGGACGCCACATCAGCATAACCAAATTTTTTTAATAAAAATTAATAAAAACTTTAAAAAATCATAAAAACTTTATAAAAAAACATAAAAATTCAAAAAAAAATCGTAATAAAATCATAAAAAATTTTAAAATTAGAAAAAATTTAAAAAATTATTAAAACTTTATAAAAAATCCTAAAAATTCAAAAAAATCGTAAAAAAATCATAAAAAGTTTTAAAATTAGAAAAATTTTAAAAAATTATAAAAACTTTAAAAAATGCATAAAATTATCAAAAAAACGTAATAAATTCATTTAAAAAATTATGTATTAGAAGTCAAGAATACATTTGTGGTATATTTATCTTAGAATATACAAATATTTTAGTAAAATTCTTTTACTTATCCTAATCTAGCCCCGTGACCAACCCCCTCCCCTTTTTCTCTCCCGGTACCCTCTCTCTCGTCTCTCCAGTCTCTCTCTAATCTCCCCCTTGTTCTTCCTCCACCCCACAAATCAAACCAACCATTTAATGAGTTTTAATTGACCAAATTCAGAGTTTGAATAACCAAAACGAAGCTCTTTCAAGCCTCTTCATCTCTACATCATCAAATCGTTGTTTTGGTAACTTGTAATTTTCGGCTTAAATTCATTATTGAATTTCGGTGCCATTATGATGATGGATGATCCATTAACCGAGGGCCTGTGAAGACTGAACCTGCTAGCAAGGGGTCCCAAAGACTTCCTACAGGACCTGTGAATGATATCCACAATGAACTGAACTCTGATAATTTTTATAATTGTGACAAAAATAATACCCATTATCTAAATTCCAGCTTTACAAATAGTGTTGAACCTTTACAAAATCATACACTTGAGGAATATCAGGTATCCGGGATTACTGAATTTGGTGGTCATTTTCATGGTGCTAATTCTTATACAAGCACAAGCTCGGGCACACAATTTGGTAAGAACCCTAAGAGTTTAAATTATTTACCAGTAGCATATCTACTATATATCTGCCATCCGGTCTTAATCTATCAAATGTAGTAATTATGATGTTAGGTTGTTTTTGTTTATGTTACTGGACTAATTATGATTTTTTTACGAATTTTTTGAATTTTTAGGATTTTTTATAAAGTTTTTATAATTTTTTAAAAATTTTCTAATTTTAAAATTTTTTATGATTTTATTACGATTTTTTTGAATTTTTATGATTTTTTATAAAGTTTTTATGATTTTTTAAAGTTTTTATTAATTTTTATTAAAAAAAATATGGTTATGCTGATGTGGCGTCCACGTGACAGGCTGACAGTGCATCCCAGTCAGCATTTTAACAGTCAAACTGACGGAGCCAATTCTTGACTGACGGTGATGAGGAAAAGAGAAAAAAAGGAAAGTACGATGACCACCTCATTAGTACAGTAGGCAAAGTGGAAATTTTGAAAATGTACAGTAGGTAAAGTGACCTTTTGCCCATTCTGATTATAACTACGCATACAGTCCAGTTTTAGATTCTTGTATAAAATAAAATGAAATTAATAACTTAATTGTTTGTGGCAGACATATGATACACCAAAGCAGCACCTTCAAGTTATTTATATGTTTTTAAGGAACGGATAGTGAACAAAGGCACATATACGTTATATGCTCTTTATATGCATTGCTACCATACCAACACACCATCGCAATAGAAGCTGTCATCCATGGCTACCCATTTATGGGCTTTGGCGTTTATGATTCCAAAATTGTCCTCGCTGGTGGTCTAAAAAAAAGACAACACTACCCATAATGGCTGCATTACTTTTGATATTAAATATTTATTTGTAAAAACTATTTAAAAATACTAATAACCTTACGGAGTCCGGCGGCCTGATTTTTAAAAAATCGGGGATCATCCCCGATTTTTTAAAAATCAGGATAAATTAGGGTTTGTAAACCCTAAACCCTAAGTCCGTATACGGTTTATTCGTTATTCTGGATATTTCTAAAATCCATAATGGAAACATTGAACCCCAAAAATTAATTGTCAAAATTCCAAGGAAATACAGATAAAATTAAAAAATTGAATATTTCTAAACCCCACATGGAACCCATTAAACCCAAATAAAAACTATTTTAACCCCAAAAGATGATGAAGCCCTACGCATTTGTTATATGCATAGTCAATACGCATCACAATCATGTGTATGACAACTTATTCACTTGACCAAGCAATACAACAATTGTTGAATTAAAATATGTTTATTTTGCTAATAAAGAATACGCATTCAGTTAATGCGTAAGGTTAGTACGCATGTGTACCATGCGAATTCAGTGCACAAAAAAGGCGGTGTCTTCCGTCCTTGGGTATTTTGAGTAGTGTGTTCCCAAAAATAGTGTAATTTGGTCATTCTTTCAACTTTTTTAGACCCTTTCAATTACTTAGAAATTAAATATTTTCAAAATCAATTTTAATAATTTTAATATCATATATTTATTAACAAATTTACAACAAATTATAAATCAACAAAAGTGAAAAAAACTAAAACTATATAATAAACAATAAAATCTATACTATCTATACTATACTATTATATTAAAGCCGAAACATTAAAAGTTTTGAGAGTTTTGGTTTTCGGTTTGGTTATCCTATTTATTAGAATAGTTTTGGTTTTCGGTTTGGTTATCTTATTTATTAAAATAAATAATATCATCATATAATTAATGATAATTAGCCAATTGCCCTTTTCACATCTACTTTTATTTGAAAATATTAACTTTTGTAAACATCAAATCATATCATATGTTCCAATCATTAATATTTCTTTTCTAATTAAAACACCTTACCTTCTTGATTTAAAACTAATCTTAGAATCATTAATATATATACCCGAAAATATCACACCATATTTTCTAATTATTAATAAAATCTATACTATCATATAAATTCCGAAACATTGAAAGTTTTGGTACCTGTTTTTTGGTACCTGTTTTTTGGTACGTTGTGAATTTACTTATTCAGCCTTCGTTATAAAGAAAAATATATAGAAATAATAACATAATATAATTAATGGTAAATAATCGATTGCCTTTTTCATATTTACTTTTAATTGAAGATATTACCTTTTATAAATACCTAAAAACATCAATCATCGTATCATATCTTTCAATCATTAATATTTCCTTTCAAATTAAAATACGTTACCTTTGTAATTTAAAACCAATCTTACAATCATTAATAAATACCCGAAAATATCACATCATATTTTTCAGTTATTAATAAAATATATTAAAAATCTGTACACCTTATTTATAATAAGAAAATCTTAGGATAATCTGTAAACATGAGTATATTAAATTATATTAAATTAAAATTTATTAATTAAATAATAGTCGAATCATTCAAAATTTTGGTACCTATTTTTTGGTATATATTTTTTAGTATTTCTTGAATTTACTTATTTAACCTTTATTATAAAGAAAAATATATACGAAATTTATACTATTAAAACACCTAAATAAATAATAATATAATATAATTAATGGTAATTAGTCGATTGCCTTTTTCACATTTACTTTTAGTTGAAAATATTACCTTTTATGAACACCTAAAAACATCACTCATATAATATCTTCCAATCATATCATATCTTACTAAAATTTCTCATTTATTAATCAATTTCCTTTCAGTTTAAACATATAACCTTTTCTATTTTTCAATAACTAAATAATTTCCTTTTTCATTTAAAATAGAATATCTTTTACATTTTATCTAACTAAAATTAAAACAAAATTACTATTAATTACAAAATATTATTTACTAAAACACAATATTATTTTAAAAGTAAAATATTATTTTATTTTATATTTATAATAATAAATATTATTTATGGGTTTAATAAAATAACATAATTATATATAATTACTATTAACTAATCAATTAACGTTTTCAGTTAAAACACATTACATTTTCTCTTTTCTCTAACTAAAATCTCTCTTTTTCCAATTATATCATGGACGATTACCTTTTTCAGCAAAACACGTTACCTTTTTTCTTTCTTCTTACTAAAACCTCCATTTTTCTAATTATATTACAAGCGTTTCTATTTAATAAAAAATTAATATTATAATACTAATAATTAACAGGTAAAATGGCTTAATCATAACTGAACTCAGCCCCAACTTGCAAGTGAGTCACTGAACTGAAAAAGCTTGTAGTCAACTCATTAAACTGATAAAAACTTGCATTTAGGTAACTGCCGTTAACATGCACTAACGGAATGAACGGAAAACACTGTTCATCAACTACTCCGGTGACCTACAACTTTCCGGTCACCAAAATCGAACTCAAAGCTTGATAAAAACTAGCACAAATCGAAGCTTATGCCTCCAGGAATCGATTCTAATTATTCAAACATGCAAACAACGGCTTAAACGCCGGATTCAACTAAGTTGGTGCCAGAATTTAAGTTTTCCCGTCAACTACGAATTAAACTCAAAAATTTATGAAACAAATATATACGCAATCCTCATACAACAAGCTAACACTGAAGAACAGTGAAGAACACTCAAGAACGAATTAAACATAATTAAGCAAAAAAAATAAAAAAAAGTTAAAAAAACTAACGGATTCCGTTAAAGTCAAAGATGAGTTAACGTTTGGGCAAAAATTTTAATGTTCAATGACTAAATAGCAAGTTAAGTCTAATTCAGTGATCCGTTAGCAAGCTTTTTGAGTTCAGTGACTCACTTGCAAGTTGGGGTTGAGTTCAGTTATGATTAAGCCATTTTACCCAATAATTAACCAATTATCTTTTCAGCCAAAAATAACATAATTATATATAATTATTAACTAATCAATTACCTTTTTCGGTCAAAACACGTTACCTTTTCTCTTTTCTCTAACTAAAATCTCTCTTTTTCCAATTATATCATGGACGGTTACCTTTTTTCAGCAAAACACATTTCTTTTTTTCTTTCTTCTTACTAAAACCTCCATTTTTCTAATTATATTACAGGCGTTTCTATTTAATACAAATAAAATAATAATATTATAATACTAATAATTAACTGATTACCTTTTCATCTAAAATATACCATCTTTTCTATTTTTTTCTAAATACATCCCTTTTTTTCCTAGAAATATAACGGGTAGCGTTAATTTTCATCTTTTAAAAACTATGAACAATTTTATTTCGTAAAATAACATAATTAAATTATAATTACTATAAACTAATCAATTACTTTTTCACTTAAATCATGCACGTTACTTTTCTATTTTCTCTAACTAATTTTTTTTTTCCAATTATATCACGGACGGTTCTATTTAATAAAATAAACTAATAATATTATAATCTATACTATTATATAAAAACCAAAACAGTAAAAATTTTGGTACCTGTTTTTTGTTACCGGTTTTTTGGTACTTCGTAAATTTACTTATTTATCCTTCATTATAAAGAAAAATAAATACACCTAAAATAAATAATAACATAATATAAATAATGGTAATTAGTCGATTGCTTTTTTCATATTTACTTTTAGTTGAAGATATTAACTTTTATAAACACCTTAAAATATATATCCACCATAATTTTCAAGAAAAATATAACACTTAAATTAAATAATAACATAATATAATTAATGCTAATTAGCTGATTAACATGATAAAATTAATGGTAATTAGTCGATTGTCATTTTCACATTAACATAATAAAATTAGTCGATTGTCTTTTTCACATTTACTTTTAGTCGAAGATATTACCTTTTATAAATACCTAAAAACATCAATCATTAATATTTCCTTCAGAATTAAAACATGTTACCATTTTAATTTAAAACAAATCTTATAATCATTATTATATATCCGAAAATATCAAACCATAATTTTCAAGAAAATATAACACCTAAAATAAATAATAAAATAATATAATTAATGGTAATTAGTCGATTGTCTTTTTCACATTAACATAATAAAATTAAAGGTAATTAGTCGATTGTTTTTTTCACATTTAATTTTAGTTGAAGATATTATCTTTTATAAATACCTTACCTTTTTTCGAATTAAAACATGTTACCTTTTTAATTTAAAACAAATCTTATAATCATTAATATATACCAAAAAATATAACATCATAATTTTCAAGAAAAATATAGCCCGAAAATATCGCACCATATTTTTCAATTAATAAAATACATTAAAAATCATATACGTTGTTTATAACAAGGAAACATTAGTATAATCCGTAAACATGAGTATATTAAATTATATCAAATTAAAAAAATTATTAAAAATAATGATTATATAAAAATATAATTTAATATTAAATAAAATTTATAACATATTATAAGAAACCTGTGCATTGCACGGGTTATAAGGTAGTTATAATATTAAAGTTGAAACATTGAAAATTTTATCGGTTTGGTTTAGGTACAGTTATCTTAATTAATAAATAAAAAATAATATAATTAATGTTAAGCAGCCGATTGCATTTTCTAAATTGCAATCGGTTTGATTATACATAGAGCCTGTTTGGCACCTCAGTGAAACTGACTTACAGCCCGTTTGGGCAAGCTGCTTATTGCTTAAAAAAAGCAATAAGTAGAAAATGTAGTGTTTGGCAATAAGGGCTTTAAGCCCGCTTTAAGTTAAAAAACTGCTTTAAGCCATAAGTTCCATTTAGGTACTTTTAACTTATGACTTATGGAGTTTTTTTTTTTTTTTTTTTCAAAAAACTTCCAAAACTCTTGCAAAGTTTAAATATTATGAATTTAAAATTTTTTTAAGTAAAATTTCATTTTAAGTCAAAATTATTAAATCCCCATTTAACTTTAAGTAAAATTACCCAAACACATTCATTCAACTTAAAGCAAACAACTTTACTTTCTCCTTTAAGTTAAAAATACCTCCATTAAGTCAAAAGTAACTTATTTTAAGCAACCCCAAACACCCTCTTAATTGGGTGTAAGCCCATTTCAACTTATTGCAAATCGTTTGGGTAAAATTGTAAACGGCCTTATCTGCTATAGATAAGTCAATAAGGCAAAAGTACAGAAACGAGTACTTTTGTGTTCTGACTTATTTCGCCGCCTCCACTCTTCTTCTCCAACTCACCTCTACTCTTCCGTTCAACAACCAACATTCCCCCTCCTTCTCTCCTTAAACCCATTTCCTTCTACGACCACCAACGCAACCTCCTCCTTCACAAACACCAGTCACCATTCTCCGCCTCTTCCTCCTCCTTGCCTACATCCGTCCACTTCTTACAAAACCACTGCCCAACAACCTCCACTCTCCTCCTACATTTTCTTCACTGCCTTCCCTCCGTTCACTCATCAGCGCCATCTCCTCACCACAACCGCGACATTTCACCTCTGCAACAACACCCTTCACCACTCTCCTTCACCCATTACCTCTGTTCACCATTTCTCCTTTCCGAATCTTCACCAGTCAAACCGTCGCCCCTCCGAATCTTCCATTTCTCCTTTCCGCCACCAGCCTTCAACACCACCAAACTGCCCTTCTTCCTCCTCTCCCACCACCACCCACTCGTTCGTTCAACACCACCACCCACTCGTTCGCCTCCATCTCCAATCTCTTCGTTAAATTTAAAATATTTTATATTATAATTTATAAGTCAATTGCCAAACAGCTCAAACTTATAAGTTAAACATCCAAACACCAAAAATTAAGTTATTTTTAAAAGTTACTTACTTCATTTAAGTTACTTACTTCATATAAGTTGTAAGTAACTTATTTTAAGATTTCCCAAACGGCCCCATAATAAGTTGGTTTGTAGTTTGTATTTAAAAATTGGTTTGTATTTGAGCAAAAGCATATATACATATATTAAATTTAGTAGATGTATGTATTTCAGCGACTTGTCCACTTATTATGACTAGCCGTTCCAAAGGTACTCGAACCTCGAGGCTCGACTTGGCTCCGTAGTAACCATGTTCTTAGGGCTAAATTCTGAGCTTGTAAAGTTGCGTTCCCCACACTACTGACTTCAAAACTCGAAACACCTTCTATGATATATTTTTCTGATGCGTTACCACTTTTAAAATGTTTTTGTAGCTGAGTCGCGACAGAAGCTGGTTGTCATGGATTATTGTCATCAACGTGATTTCTTGTTCTGTAATATTTGCGGAACGATGCTATCATTAGATTCCACCAAGTATGCTCACTGCCCCTTGTGCAAATATAAGCGAAGTGCCAAAGGTATCAATGCTTACATACTTTTTTCCTAATATATTATAGCCCTAGTTTTCTAGTCCAATTCATGATCATTGTTTCTAGTTAAGAGTTTGACATATTAGATGAAATGTCATGTAAGTGCTACTGAACCTGTTGTATCTCTTGTGTAAGCCAACGCTAAGAAGATTTAGTATGGTGATTATGCATTATTGCGTTAATATCTTTTCTCGTGATCATTTGTGGGTTTAAACTGAAACTAGTTCAAGGTTGATCATTTTTTTAATGTAATGTAGACAATGACGTCATAGAAATTCATGCTACCCTTCCTTTTCTTTAGGAGTAAAAATTGGTAACATTTTTGCCTCACAAAAGTGTTGCGTGTTCTCAGTTTCGCGAGCTGTATGTAAGATGAACATCAGTTAATATCTGAAACTCTAGACTAGGATTGAGCATCGATGGGTTGGTTTAAGTGTATAGTGTGTAAATCCTGTTGGGGATGGAATTAGTCAATAATATAACTTCCATCTCTTGCGCTTTTACTGGGTAATTTATGTGCAATTCATTTTCCCTACTTTTTAGAAGAGGACAAGGAATAGTTTATATCAGTATAAAAAAAAAGGTTTTGCTTCCAATATTCTGTTATATAACTTAAATCTTCATGTAAGCAGATGTAATCTATATGTAATACTCTTTAAATTAAGTGTTATGCAGGTTCAATTATCTGATTATTACTCTTGCTGTGATTTATGTCTATGATAATTCTTGTCCATTAAGTTTAAACAGAGGTAAGCGCAGTAGTAGAACCATATATGAAAACAAGAGTGATGGGCCAAGTATTAATAAATTAAATACTTACAAAGTCCTGTTATTGTGATATTTAGAATCATATGTATGTACTTTAGGTTTATCTATCCATAATCCAATCGTCGTCATAAACCTAAAGTCCTGGATAGTTAGCATTCATGTTTATATGTAGCCCATAAGTTTATTTCTGACTTTTTTTGGTCTCTATTTACAGATATTGCTGGAAGGGAAATTAGTTATACTATCAGTGCCGAGGTATGTTCTTGTGTTGGCCCCGTGAGAAGCCCTCTTTTGGGAGCAATATACTTTGTAAATTACAGGAGTTTGTTCATATTGCTGTTTTTAGCTTTGACAATTTGTACTTTTCATGATAATACTAGTGTAGTATATTGCAGTTCTATGTTCTTTAGGTTTGGTTGATGGAGACTGCCATATCTTTAAAAAAGAGACACCTTTATGCCAGTAACAAAGTAAATTACAGTAATTGGTTGATCATATAGTGAAACTAATTCACTCAACAGTGTGGTGTCATTCTCTTTCAATAAGCAATAGAAAATTAGTACAACCTTGGCTAGCAACTAAGAGACTTACTTATTGATTGAAATGGTCACAAGGATTGAGAAGATTAAACTGTCTTAACGTAATTCAATCCAAATAGTAATGCTAAATTTTTTGAATATTTGAAATAATGCTAAACCTCTAAATACTGCTTAACTGTGTTCAAAGATTGCTCATTTAATAATCTTAATAAATATATTGCAACAAGAGGATGGACTCGTGGTATATGTTCGGAGGACTTGCTAGAGCAATTTTCTTAGTTCAATAATAAACTGTTATGTAACTGTAAGAGATATCTCAGAAGGCCACCAGAGGTAGTGGAATTGGATCACATTTACTCAGTTTTGTGGTCATATATGTTAATTTGGGTGTTTAGTGACTTAAAATCAATGTAGTACTGCATTCAAGGAGTATTAGTCAATTTGTCATGATAGCAGTAAGTAGCGATGAAATTGGTAGAATTAAGTTGTTACTAGAGGGCAATCAAGGAAGATATCTGTAGCTATGTTTTTAATTCTAGAACTCAGATTCACACGCACAGTATTTGTGATGTCATGATTGTCATTGAAGTAAGGTGAATGCCGATATCTATCTTGTCATTTCAATGCCATATTTGTTCTATCTAATTTCTTTTAACCTCTTTTTGGCAAACATCATTTGGTTCCTATTTGCGGTTTGCCACTCGACTTTAGAGTTTTGTTTTATGAAGGAGTCCTTTATAAACCCTTAACTGTTGTTTCATGAGAAGCAAAAGTTTAATGTTTTCCTTTCAGGTGATTAAATTAAATCAAATTACTTTGGAAGATTATGTTAGATTAATTTGGGGCTCAAAATCCTAATACTGTCGTATTACACAACAGAAGAAGTCAGCATTTGATGAGTGTTCATTTGATTATAATCAGCTATTGAGTGTTCATAGCTGATTATAATCAGCTATTGAGTCCATTTGATTGTGCAAATTTTCCGACCGCGTCGTGTTTTTTACCCTTTGATGAGTGTTCTCTTTGGTTATCCATTTGTTCAGAATATCCGGATGGCGTTGGGAATATCTACCTTTGATGATGATGAAGGAGAGAAAGATAAAAAAGCAATAGTAAGTGGAACTGCAGTACAGAAATCCTTTCTTCATTCCTCCCTATATTTTGTTCTATCAACTTGATAATGTGCCATCCAGCAAACTTTGATAATCTTTATGAACAGGACTATAGTGCACGGTGTAAAAATTGCCCCAAGGTGGGCCTCCAATACGAAGCCAGACAGGTACTTCTCCTTATCATTCATGCACCATTTGGCTATTTTTTTTTTAATTTTTTTTTGGTATTGGTCAAGTACAGTAGCTCGAGCCCTTAACCTCTTACAATGCTAAAAATTCTATTGGCTATTGTTTAGAGGCATGAAACTAAACACGGGATATCATCAAAAAGCTGTCTTGGTAACAGCAACATAACATAAATAAAATGAAATATACAAATAAGTATATGTAGTAACCATGGCTCCCAATTGCCAATTCTATGATTTAAGGCTTATGGAACCCTTAATTAGTAAAAGAAAGTAAAGATATAAAAAACATGTGGGCCTTGGTGCTCAACCTTCAGCCTTTTCCTTATTACAACAGGTTACTTATTCACATTTCTTCTATTTCATTCAACAGATGAGGTCCGCCGATGAAGGACAGACAATCTTCTTCACATGTACGGATTGTGGTCATACTCGTACAGAGAATTCATGAATCCTGGATGCTTCACACACTATGACGACCATAATTGAAGCTGTACCACCAGATGTACAACTCAGTCTCAGCCTTCTTGTTTTCATTTATCCCCCCTGCCCCCTTGATACTTGATTAGTTAAGCAGAAGTGGTATTTCCAATTCCTTCATCTGTTTGTGTGAATCCTGTAGTTGAAGCTTACTAGTTTGAATTCTGGAAAATATAATGATGCTCTTTGTAGATTTCTTTTGCTGATACAGAAATGGCAAATAACAATATTTGTGTTGGTAGATTTAAATATCAGTAATGGCAGGTGGTAATGCTTTGTATCACCTGCTTTTTGCAAAATGTTTAAAAATAATGTCTAGTATAGTCGGGACAATATGTTCACATCTTATACATATGCACCACTAGAAAAAGCTGTTATTTATCATTAGCCTACCGAGAAAATGTTAGACAATGATAAGGGAAAAAGTCAAAATTATAGTGACTATAATTTGGTTATAAAGGGTGATTAAATGTTGTTATTGAAAATTAAGAGAGTTATGATTTAATAGTATAAAGTTATAATTTTTTTAAAAATATATAATTTTATAAATCTTTTATTATAATACCTGAGTCTGCAAATCAGAAAACTATGAATTATTTTAGAATTAATCAGAGATAATTCCTAAATTTTAGACCAATCTTGTTATATTAAGAGTTTTCCTTATTTACAATCTCACCCTATCTCATTAACCATGATTAGTTAATAATTCTAATTTAAAAACAATAATGATTTTATTAGACATATAAATACATATTTTTTTAATATTTATATATCCATAAATACATATTTTTTAAATAAAAAATTACTAAAAAATTACTATTTTAATTTGAAATCAATCACGAAATACTATTATATATTTTAAATTATATTTCATAACTACTCATTCGTTAATCAACCATTTTTTTATTATAAAATTAATCACAATCATATAATCATAAATTATAAAATGATTTTTATAATATATATTGTATAATTATAACTGATTTTAAATAATTATAATATAACTCAACTAGAAATATGAAAAACATCGGATTTGAAATCAAATATTAAATAATTTGGATAATTTCCATACCTTCAAATACTAGATTTTTTTTAAAAGCTCAAAAATTTATTTATTCATAATTTGTTAATAAAATTAATTAATAAATGCATATAAGCCAACACTACATATATTGTAATTATTTAAATTATTAAATATATGATAGAAGAGTATTATTATTGGTTGGTGAATTAATTACCAATAAAAAAATAAAAATTATTTTAGACACAATCTTTCACTTCTAAATTTTTAATCAATCAATCATATACAAAATTTTTATTATTTACCATGCTTATTATAATTTACTAATTGCGGTTAAATTAAATTTAAATATAAGAATATCTTCATTTAATAAATTTGTATATCACATGATTTTTAATTTTAAAAAATTACCACTAACCGTAAATAATATTTTCTATAAATCTACATAACAGTGAATTACTCATGTTTATATATCTTTTAGTTATGAATTTTTTTGAACATCCTTTATTATAATTCCCGAATCTATCATGTATTAGCTAAACAATTGTAAGTTTGTGAATTATTTTAGTATCAATCAGAGTCTAGATCAATTAAACTTAATGTAATATGTTTCTCTAAGTCTGGATCAATTAAACTTAATGTAATATGTTTCTCTATTGGATCTAGATTCTACGTTTTAGCCAAAATTAAACTCAACTCAAGTTAAACTCATTAACAATAGATTTTTGTTTTTTTATATCAATTAACTAAATATAATAACTGCTTATATATAAAAAAAACTGAACATAATAACTACTAATTTTTATTTTAAAGATTAACTAATAATCAATTTACATAAAATAAAAATACCTCAAATATAAAATTCTTACAAACTGAAAAATAAAATTATTATATCAGTTTAATCATTACAAGAAATTTAAACCGCTTATTCCCTATTCTCCATCAGACCTAGCCAACTTTGATGAACTAAGTGTCTATATCAATTCTCCTCCTCCTACTTAAATCATATCTTTGGTTAAGGTACTACTATGTATCTTTTTATTAAATGATAGACTATACTTGGATATATATATATATAGGGGGCTACTCCAATACAAACCTCCTTAAAATACAAACCTACAAACCAAACATAATCTAATATTTCAAGCTAATCTAATGACCAAACTAGGGGTACCCCAATACAAAAAATGCTTAAAATAATTGGCTCTATCCAACAAAAAAAAAAAAAAAATCACTGTTCACGTGATGACGTGGCAGTTGATTTCACTGGTTAACGGTGCTTCGCACCTTCTTGTACGGCGCTTCGCGCCTTTATCATTCTAAAGTTGTAAGGAATGGCAATCAATGGTAAAGGCAATAGACGATTGACGGGTGTGTCGAGAGCCTTCGGCCCTCATGACTACCTAACTCATCCGTTTACTGTCTTAAATGCTTCGCATTTCTACGGCAAGATTTTTTTTTTTTTTGGATTTTTTTTTTTGTTGGATAGAGCCAATTATTTTAAGCATTTTTTGTGAAGGTACCCTTGGCGGAAACCTTAGAATACATGAAATATAATTAATTTAGTGTTGGTTTGTAGGTTTGTATTTTAAGATTGGTTTGTATTTGAGCACTTGCCTATATATATATATATATATATATATATATATATATATGTTAGTCACAGAGGCATGCCTGTATGCATCTAATAACAAGCCTAATTGTTTGTAATGTTTTGCATTACTTACATGACCTCTTAACTGAGAGAACCTCTAGTTGTAGAGTTTTTACTTGTTTAGTACTTGTAATAGACATCAATTCTTGTATGTGTAATTGTACTTAAAAGTCTGAGAATAATGCTTGAAAGAAGTTACAAGGTTCATGCCTCAAGCTTGAAGAACAAGACTATCAAATAATCACAGTTGGGATTTGAAGAAGTGAAGAATTTGCCTAAGTACTAATTCGAGAAGTATGTTTGTTATATTCGAGAAGTCTGGCCTTCGAGAAGTCAGGGATTCAATATCTCAAAAGACACTATTCGATATCTCTGAATACACTGTTTGATATCTCATTCGATATCTCAGAGATTCGATATGTCTACTACTCTATTCGAGAACTCAAGAAGTCAACAAGTCAAAGTGGTATTCGAGTTCTCAAAGATTCAACAAGTCAAAGTTTCATTCGATATCTCAAGGACTCAGAAAAGCTATTCGACATCTCAGGGATTCGACAAGTCAAGTGTTCTATTCGACAACTCAAGGATCCCTGGAGAAAAGAGTTATTCGAGAAGTGATTCGATATGTCAAATATACAGTATTCGAGAACTCATAGTTATCTAATCCTAGTTCTCGAATTAATCACTTAGCCACTTCTCGAATACATTCTTGGAGACAAACTACTGAGAAATTGTACAAGTCAGAAACCTGCAACAAGCCAAAGCACTTTATGGACCACAATCTGTATCGTGCTCTGGAAAGCCTACAAAGAAGATTGGAGAGATGTAGAAGAGACAAACAGCTAAAGAAGTGGATCTGAACAGAACTTTACAAAGTCAAATCTGTAGCCGTTTGGATGCTTACTCAAAAAGGATAGACACACTGGAAAGTAAACTTGTTTAGCTACCTTATTTGTAGTAAGTAGGTTGTATTCATGTTCTATAAGAATACAACCTCACTACTTTAGAGATTAAGTTTTTTTTAAGTTTTTCATATATATTGTAAAGAGCACATCTCTCTGAGAAAAAAAAGCTGAGAATACTATCATTTATATTCACAGATTGTAGCAAATCTTTATCTAATAAAATATTAGATTAAAGTGATATCGTGTCTTGTGTTGTTCATTATCCGCACCTACACATCTGCACACACAAACTCATATCTTGCTATACACAGATTCAAGAAAAAGAAAAGTTCAAGAATCCATTCACCCCCTCTGTATTCTTTAGTCGTATTCAATACTCAACAAGTGGTATCAAAGCAGGCTGTTGATCAAAACAGAAAACGATCATGAGTTCGAATACACCAAAGACAACAGGAACGGTGAAGGTCCCTAAGTTTGACAAAGAGAATTTCAATCTCTGGAAGATAAAAATGATGTTGTTCATCAAAGTCTCTCATCCTCTGTATCCTGAGATTCTCAAGAATGGTCCCTTTGTTCCACAACAGAAGATTCAGGAGAAGACTGTTGGAATTATAACTACTCTAAGAACTTATGTGGCCAAGGAACCATCCAAATGGACAGAATCAGAAAAGACGATGGTTGCTCTTGATAGTCACCTCATGCTGTTAATCATAGACTCAATGGATATGTCAATGTTTGCAAATATAGCATCTTGCACTTCTGCTAAAGAAATGTGGGATCATATTGAGGTTCTATGTGAAGGAACAGATGAGGTCAAGGAAAACAAGAAACAGATACTGGTCACACAGTATGAATCTTTCATGGCACAACCCAAGGAAAGCATTACTGATATGTTTGAGAGATTTCACAAGCTGGTTACTGAGTTGCAGATGAATGGAAAGGTTTACAGCACTAAAGAACTGAATATGAAGTTTCTATTGTCTTCTCCAAACCACCTAGAGCAGAGGGTCATTTCTCTAAGGGAAAGAGGTTTGAACAAAATCACATATAATGTTCTCTATGGGGTTTTATTGACTCATGAGCTTGTGTTGCTTCAGAAGAGGGCTATTCAAGCCAACCAAGGCAGGATGGTAAACACATCATGTGCCTTGATTGTCAACAAATCTGTTCAAGACCTAGAAGCATCTACAAGTCAGTTAAGAATAGAGGAGATAGTAGATGATGAAGAAACTGAAGCTAAAGTAAGTGAACCTATTGAGGAGAAGGAAGAAGAAGAGTTCTATACTCTTGAAGAGCTAGATGGCATTATAAACCCCTCATATGCTTTCATGGCCAGAAAATTTCCAAACATCAGATTCAAGAGGAACCAACCCTTCAAACCTAAACCCAAAAACCATTCATTCAACAAGAGTAAAGCACCTGTGAAGCCAAACAAGAGTAAATTCAAAACTGGCTATGTGGATAGGTTATCTGTGAGATGTTATAGATGCAATGACCTAGGGCATTTTGCTAGTGAATGCAAGAAGCCTAAAAAGAAGGATAAAGAGTTTCTAGAGCTTGAAACTAAGTATGAGGCCCTTCTCAAAAAGCAAACACCAGGCAAGGCCTACATAGCTGAAGGGAAGTGTTTGGATGATACTGATAGTGATGAAGAAGAGCAAGGATTTTGCAACTATGCCTTGATGGCCAATTCCAAGGATGACACATCTTCATCAGACTCTCAGGTACCATCTCTCACTACCATAGACATGTCTGTTTCAGAGTACAAGAATATGATTGAACACCTATCTATTGAAATGTTTAATATTCATACTAGTATGACTGATGCTAATGAGGAAATGGCTAAATTGTATGCTAGAAATGAATTGTTAATAAAAAAGAATGAGGAACTTGAGCTAACTGCTATGCAAGTAGAAAACCTTAAGAAAGAAGTTGAATATCTACAGAATAAGGTTCTATGTGCTAGTCAGATTGAAAAGGCTCTTAGGGATGAACTAGCTGAAAATGAATTCAAACTGAAAGCCTTTAAGAACTCATCTAGTCTATTGAAATCCTACCATGAGAAAATTCAAGCTAAACCCAAGGCTGCCATTGGACTTGACTATGACACTCTTAAACAGAGGAAAGGCTATGCTGTCATTGAAGATGACATAGTTATTCAGGATGAAGTGCCTCACATCTTGAAAAAGGCTGAGTCTCCAATTTTTAAAGAATCAACATTTGAAATTGATGAGGATGCCTTACTCATTAAGCAAATGTTGAATGATGAGGATGAGACACAGTCTAGTGAACAACCAGCATCCTCTAAGAGTGAGAGTGTCAAGCCAAAAGCCAAGAAGCCTGTAGGAAGTAGACCTAGAACTGAGAAGTTTGTTAAGTTTGTATCAGCTGGTAGGAATGAATCTGAGAAGAAAGTGACTAAGAAGAAACAAAATAGAAATGGCAAACTAGGGATTAACAAAGATAATAACTATGCTTATATGCCCAATGCCCCTAGGAAAACTTGTCAAAATTGTTTCAGTACCAATCATTTAACTCATGCATGCAAAAAACCTGTTGGTAGTGTGCCTAAACCTTTCTATGATTGTTCTGTGCCTTTAAGACATAGAGATGCTCCATTCTGTGATAAATTTAACTGTATGCCATGCAATATGTTTCAAATCTGAGAAGGAAATTCATTGATGGTTGTATCAGTCACAATTCTCACACACACTACACAAGATCAAAGTCTTCAAGTCCTCCTAGAGCTAGGAAGGTACCTCTGTCACCTAAGTCTGAAACCTCAGGTTCTAAGCCTTCTAACAGTGACAAGAAGACTAATACCAAGAAAGTTGATAAGCATGTTGTTAATGATAAAACTGTTTCTAAGTCACATGGACCCAAACTTGTTTGGGTACCAAAGGAGAAGCAATACCTTTGTGTTTGCAGGGCAAAGAAAATGAAAAGAAGGTCATGTGAATTTTGGACAGTGGATGCTCAAATCATATGACTGGTGATATAGCCCTGCTATTACAGTATGAGGAGAAGGCTGGCCCAATGGTTTCTTTTGGAGATGACAACAAAGGTAACACATTGGGATATGGCAAATTGGAAGTTGGTAATGTCATCATTGAAGTTGTAGCACTAGTCAAGGGACTCAAGCATAATCTGCTAAGTGTTGGTCGGTTTACTGATTGAGGATTCAAAGTGAATTTTGACAAAGATGAATATTTGATCACCCACAAGAAGACTGATGATTTTGCTCTATCTGGAGTAAGAAAAGAAATCCTGTTTGTTGCCAACATGGACTCTGCAAATAAGGATAAAGTTTGTTGCTTTTATTCAAAAGCATCAAGTGAAGACTGTTGGCTGTGGCACAAGAAATTATAACACTTGAACTTCAAAGCCATTAATTCTCTAGTCAAAAGAGAGTTAGTGAGAGGCATGCCCATACTTGAATTCTGTCAAGAAGGAGTGTGTGAGGCTTGTCAAAAAGGAAAGATGAAAAGATCAAGCCACAAGTCAAAGACAGTGACATCAATAACCAAGCCCCTACAACTTATTCATATGGATTTGTTTGGGCCTTTCAATATTATGTCACTAGGAAGAAAGAAGTATGCCTTGGTGATGGTTGATGACTTTACAAGGTATACATGGGTGGAATTCCTGGCATCAAAAGATGAGGCTCCACAAGTAATCATTGAGCACATAAAGAAAGTTGATAAGGAAGAAAAAGCCAACAATGCAAGTGTGATTGCATTGAGAAGTGATAATGGAACAGAGTTCAGAAATGCCATGCTTGAAGCATTCTGCAAAGAGAATGATATTTCTCAACAATTCTCAGCTCCAAGGACTCCACAACAAAATGGAGTTGTTGAGAGAAAGAATAGAACTCTAATTGAGGCTGCTAGAACAATGTTGCTTGATGCAAAGATGCCTACATGTTTTTGGGCTGAGGTTGTGAGCACTGCATGCTATATCCAGAACAGAACCCTCATCAACAAAAACACTGGAAAGACACCTTACAATTTGATGACTGGAAAGAAGCCTACTCTAAAGTATGTTCATACTTTGGGAAGCAAATGCTTTGTACTGAAGGATAATTCATAATATGTTTGATATGGGCTAAAAATAAGCCCTAAAGACACATTTAATGTAGAATTAATTAGACCAAATATGGTCCAAACGTGGGGCCCACCAGACGGGCCCAAACCCTACTTATGATATTAATTTCGTAAGTAATATTAAGGGTAATAACCAGCTCAGCAATAAGAGTCAAATAAGGATATTACTCCTACCAGACTTGGCCTACAAGGCACCAAACTCAATATGGAAGCTTACTCCTATCAAGTAGGATCTAGAACCTTCCTCAAGGCGGTAACTTGCCCACCAAGTCACCTAACCCTACTACGATTCCAGGGCTTCTTAGCCTATATAAAGGGCCTGACCCCTCATTCTCAGAACTACATTTTTTGGCTTGATTCTCAATACGAGATACGTAGGCACTCTGTGAGGACCGATCAGTCTTGAACACGGAAACAACCATTAAAGCTCGAAGCTCTCCAACCCCTTTGCATTAAATACACTAACGCCCTAGCCGTAATATTCATAACCGAGTTTTTATTCCACAACATTTGGCGCCGTCTGTGGGAAGAAGACATCAACCATGGTGACCACACGAAGAACATCACCAATCTCTACTGAGGCCTTGGCTCTAAGTTCTGCTCTGCCTGTCACTGAGAAAGTACCCCCAACCACATGGGCGATCACTCAAACTCAGGCTTCTTGTTGAGTATTGAATACAGTAAAAGAATACAGAGGGGGGGGGGGGGTGAATGGATTCTTGAACTTTTCTTTGTTCTTGAATCTGTGTAGCAGATAAGTGTTTGTGTGTGCAAATGTATAGGTGCGGATAAAGATAACACAAGACACAATATCACTTTAATCTAATATATTATTAGATAAAGGTTGCCACAATCTGTGAATACAAATGATATTATTCTCAGCTTCGTTTTTCTCAGAGAGATATGTCTTAAGTGTGTATGAAAAACTTTTCCTCCACAAAGATAACTTCTAAGGTAGTGAGGCTGTATCCTTATAGAACATGAATACAACCTTCTTACTACAAATAAGGTAGCTAAAACAAATTACTTTCTGGTCTGTCTATCCTTTTTGAGTAAGTGTCCAAACGGATATAGATTTGACTTTGCAAAGTTCTGTTCAGATCCACTTCTTTGGCTCTTTGTCTCTTCTATATCTCTCCAAGCTTCCTTGTAGGCTTTCCAGAGCACGTTACAGATTGTGGTCCATAAAGTGCATCGGCTTGTTGCAGGTTTCAGACTTGTACAATTTTTTCAGTATTTTGTCTCCAAGAATGTATTCGAGAAGTGGCTAAGTGATTGATTCGAGAACTAGGATTAGATAACTCTGAGTTCTTGAATACTGTATGATTGACATATCAAATCACTTCTCGAATAGTACTTTTCTCCAGGGTTCCTTGAGTTGTCGAATAGAACACTTGACTTGTCGAATCCCTGAGATATCGAATAGTTCATTCAGAGTCCTTGTCGAATGGAACTTTGACTTGTTGACTTTGAGAACTCGAATACCACTTTGACTTGTTGACTTCTTGAGTTCTCGAATAGAACATTTAGACATGTCGAATCTCTGAGATATCGAATGAGATATCGAATAGTTCATTCAGAGATATCGAACAGTGTCTTATTAGATATCGAATCTCTGACTTCTCGAACGCTAGACTTCTCGAATAGACAAAAGTACTTCTCGAATTGGTACTTAGGCAAATTCTTCATTTCTTCAAATCCCAACTATGATTATTTGACAGTCTTTATCTTTTTGCTTGAGGCATGAACCTTGGAACTTCTTTCAAGCATTATTCTTGACTATATAAGTACAGTTACACAACTAGGATTTGATGCCTATTGCAAGTACAAAACAAATAGAAACTCTACAACTAGAGGTTCCCTCAGTTAAGAGGTCATGTAAGTAATGCAAAGCATTATAGACAATTAGGCTTGTTATTAGATGTAAACAGGCATGCCTTTGTGACTAACAATCTCCCCCAAATTGTGAGTGAGACCCTTAGTCACAATTTCATGTCTGATAACAAGCCTAACATACATAAAGATAAAACTTGAAAAGTACAGGTATGAAATTTGATTGAGCACATGAATGAAATTACAAGATGAATAATCTTACAGTATGATGAAATACTAGCCATTCTCATTTGATTCCATCTCCATTGCTTTGGCTTGTAGATCATCATATGATTTCTGTTTTCTTTCTTTCTCCTTTCTTGCATTCTCATCCATGGCCTTTATGATCTCTGCCAAAGCATCCAATTCTTCAAGCATGATAGAGTCTTTGAAATCTTCAAGTACTGGTTTCAGAATGTTGGCAGGATAGTGACTGAGTAGGTTCATTCTTATATTGACATTATCTCCATTTCTCCTCCTATACTTCACCACATAGGGATTTAATTGAACTCTACACAATCCTTTTGCCCTTAGCTTTTCTGCTTCAACTTCCAGCATATCAATCTCCTTCTCCCTTTCTAGCCATTTCTCAAAGCACCCCTTTTTTATCTTCTCAACATAGTCTCTCTTCATCATCACTAAATCAATCAACTCCAGCTTCCATACTTTCTCCACTTTGTCTTCAGAATCCAATAATGCAATGATCCTTTTGATTTCATATAGCTTGCCCCAATTCTGACACTGTCCTTGTTTGAATTTCTTCTCCCTTCCATCAGTATATTTAATCTCAAGGCAGTTATTCACAATGGTAGCATAGTAGATTCTCTGAGCTCTTAGATATTTCAATTGGTCTTCATCAAAGTCTTCATCAAGAGATTGGAGTTTTAAGCCTGGATAGATTGTCAGAGTCCTTGATTTGGATAGCTTTGGTTTCCTTGCAGCTTGTTTGAATTTGATCCTTTTTACATGGTTGCCTGGCAGTAGCATGTGACCTTTGTTTGTAGACCATTGTTGTAATAACCCGGATTTTTCAAGAAATGATTTATTATTATTTCAATAATAATAATGTTTTGTTTTTCCTAAAATGAGGAGAATTTTTTTTTAATTATTTAATTATTTTCGGTTAAGTGGAACCGGGTCCCGTTTTAAAATTTTATTGACCGAGTAGATATCTCGAGTCAATAGTTTATTTAGGCAAAGATTTGATTTTGGAGTGTGAAATTATTTAGTAAAGATTTTATTATAAATTACAAAATAATTTAGAGATTTTAAAATCCTTAGAAAATGATTATTTTAATTATTTGGGGATTTGTGGAAATTACTCGATTAATTTATAATATCGAGAATTTGAGATTTTACTAAAACAATAGTGTTTGTAGTATTTTTATAAAGCTCTGTAAATTGTGAATTATGAATCACAATTACTATTTTTATGAATTGTTTTTATAAATTATTAACATTTGTAAAATGCATATCAATTTAGAAAATTTAGATTTAATTCTAATTCTTTCTCCAAAAGTCTTTAAAAATATTCTAGTATTTAATTATGCTAGAAATTTTATTTTTACAAATTAGAGTTATTAGTGTAAAATATTATTTAAAGTGTGTAGTAATTAAATGTATGGCTTTTGAATAGTGTTGGGCTTGAGCCCATTAGGGTTGAACACAAAAACACAACAATACACACACGACTACATTCATACACACACGCAGTCACACAAGGAGGGGGAGAGAGAATCAGTCGGGGGAGAAGGAGAGAAATCGGGAGAGAGGAAAAGAGGTTGGGGGTTTCAATTTACAACCCAATTAGCAAAATATACACACACACACATATGTATATATATATATATATATATATATATATATATATATATAATCACGTGTGTGTGTGTATATATATAACTCGTGTGTGTGTGTGTTAAGAGGAGGAGAGGCTGGACAGTGGTGGTGTTGTGGTGCGCGCGGTGGGTGTGGCCGGAGAAGGGCGGCGCCGGAGCTGTCCAGTGTTGGTCCGACGAAAGGGGGGTCGAGCAGCTGGTGGTGTTGCGAGAGAAGCAGCAGAGAGAGAGAGAGAGAGAGAGATGGCAGGAGAGAGGGAGAGATAGATGGTGGGGTTGTTCGATGGTCACCGGAACCGAAATGGTATAATTTCGCGTTTTATTTATTTAATTTTCGTATTAAATTAGTTGTAAATTTCGATAGTTTAATTGTTGTAATTAAATTAGTTTTAAATTACGAGTTGATTAGTTAATTTTTATAATTAGATTTTATCGAATTTTGAGAATATTGTTGTGATTTAATTATATTAAATTACGAGCTTGGTGTTTGATTTCCGTAATTTAATTAGTTGTCGTAATTTAATTGGATTTAAATGACGAGTATATTGTTTAATCTCCACGATTTAAATCGGAGAGGTAATGGTTAAATTATAATTATTTGGGTTAATTGTGAGCCGGTTGTATGCCCGGGCCTTATGGTTGTTAATTGTTAATTATTAAGTGTCGGATAGTATGTAAAGTTATGTGACTTACTTGTTATATATGGTCATCGATAAATGTTTACGTGCTAAGTGCTATAAAGCGAGTCGTAGTATTTGATGACTTTACTAATTATGAATGTTATATGTTATTTAGTTTAACTGCGAGGAGTCGTAAAGAGATCATAAGTTCTAAATGTCAGTATTTAAGGACTTGTGTAATTCTCTTCGACTAGTTCCTCGGGCTTATGAATATCAATGATTGATTGTCACAAGTATAATTAATATACTCAAGTGATAAGATCATTGATATAGCGTAAGTAATAGTTAATGCTAGGGGTTGTTCCCTAGGGCTTACGAATATCAATAATTGATTGTCATGTGTATCATTGAAATGCGTGAGTGATACGATTATTGATGTAGCGTAAGTAGTAGTTAATGCTAATATAAATTATTATGTGTTTACTGCATGTCGAGGCAGAATTTCTTATGTGCTAGGTGCCGCATGTCTGGGCGGGTACTTTTCTTACTTTTTTACTTTTATGTTGCTACAAGTTGAGGCAGCTTTATTTATTTGTTAGAACTATGTTATCTGCATTAGGTTATAATGGACCTTTAGATAACATGAGCCAGTTAAGAAGATCTTGTCTTAGGAAAGAGTGGTCTTTCTTCTTTGATCAATTAGCTAAATGCTTTACTGGTAAATGTAGTTCGTTTGATCAAATTACTTCTGTTACTTCACATATTGCTTACAGTTTGCTTTATGACAGAGTAATTAACATTGGTCACATTATCTTAAATCAGATGAGTATTAAACTTGGGTTAAGAGATCAAAACAGGAAAATGGTTTATTATCATAGATTTATGCAAATGTTTATTAACCATTTTATTCCTGATATTGAAGCTAGATTTGGTAGAGAACATTGTGTTTCTTCTTATGTACAACAAAAGAGAATTTTCTCTGACATTACAAAGAAGGACAATGAAAAGAATCTAGATGAAATACCTGCCATTCATTATCCACATCATGTTCAGGTAATTCTTAAAACTCATCTTCCTACTCTCTATAATTCTTCTTTCTTTTGTGGTGAAATGGCTCTGGAATCTCATATGGAGGAGAACCCACCTGTGTCTACCCAAGTAGCCCAAAACATTATAGTCTCTGAAACAAATCAAGAACAACATTTGAATCCACAGCCTATTGTTTCAAAGAAACTAACCTCTGGTGTTTCTTAAAAGACATCAGTTGTAAGGAAGGGAAGATTTGTTGTGTCAAGTAGTAATAGTTCTAGTGAAGATGATGATAATATATCTCTTGCTGAGAGAGAAGAATTGAAGGCTGCAGTTCGACTTTCTAAGCTAGGACAAAGAGATGAAGCACCTAGTCACAGCCAGGCTGCAGTGTCTCAAAAGACTGTAGTACTTAAAAAGGGAAAACAGTTACTGGATACTGTCTCTCAAAAGACTGTGTTTATTGAAAAAGGATCTCATCCCAAGATCACTTCTGTGTCTACACCTCTTGAGTCTTCTCAGGATAAATCTTTTGCTCACTATACTAGGAGAACAAGGAGAAAGATTCAATTGTCACCTACACACACAGAGTCTAGTCCAACTAATATTATGCAGGTCTCTAAAAATGAAGCAACAATCAAGTCAGCAAATGACTATAGAGATCTGGATATTGATTCTTCATGGGAAACTACATTATCATACAGACTGGCTATGGGATTAATTTCTCTCAAAGTGAAGTTGTCAAGGCCTGTTCTAGATTTTCTGGTTAAAAGAGTACCAAAACTTTTATTTCCAGATGAATATGGATGTTAGGTCGATTACACAATAAATAATCAAGAACTGTATAAATAAGTAACAAGAACACACGTTTTAACTCTTTAAAACTGTTTGGAATTAATAATTCCTCTCTCGGTGATGTAAAGTATCACAGAGAGCTGCTTAGGTTACAAGAATGATATTCGTTCACGATGGATACCCTTCTAGGGTTAACCTAACTATATTTATAAGATATACAGCTACGTACAATCGTAAATTGATTCTCCTAAAATTAAGCTATACAAATGATATCAATTACGATTGCTACACGTCTTCTAAGTCAACTCGATCTCTTTGACAGCTATCCAATCTTCAAAGATATCGCTTCCATATTAATATTAAATTAATCTTCAAACTCTGTTGACTTGTAGACGCTCCCAGTAGACAGACTTTAGCAAACTCTGTTCTCTCCACGCTAACAGTGTTTGCGCTTCCATGTATTCAGCTATCAGTGTTTACGCTTTCTTCTGTCAGCGTTTGCGCTTCCAGCAATCAGCGTATACTCAAACACTGCTTTCAATAACAAGTTAAACTCTCTTTACCTGAAACACTTAAACACTGACATTAAATCACATCAATTATATCTAACAATCTCCCCCAACTTGTTCATTAGAAAAATGTACAAGTTTACAATAATTGATGATGTCAAAACGAACAAATAAAAACACAGTGTTTAACATATAATCAGAGTTTAAACTTGACTTAGCAAAATTTACAGAAAATACGAATCACTTACAAATTCTGTCTACCTAACCTCCTCAAGATCTGGAGTTGTTCTGAGATAATCAATCAACAATCTCCTTTCAGCATTTTCAAGTTCAATTTCCATAGCTTGCTTGATCTCTCTTAACTCTGGATCATTCTCATCAGTTTGAAAAATAGCAGCTCTGAGATCATAGATCTTGTTTCTTCTCATTTCATTTCCCAATCTGATAAACTTCACTTCTTCAGACTTTACATTAAAATCTAGAACTGTAATTCCAAGATCAGTCTTCAGCTTTGTAGTTCCTTTCTGCATTTCAATCAGATTCCCATTCCAGTCTTTGTATTTTGGAACATATTTTTCAGCAGACTTTGTTCCTGTAGCAACTTTAGCTTTCAGCATATACTCCCTTATAGAATTAGCAATAAGCTGTGTTCTTTGATTTCTAACTCTGAAGATATGCAAGACATACTGAAGTTCCTCAAATAATTTTAACTTGATTGCTTCTTCATTCACTCTATATACTGACCCATCTGTCATAAAGTATAGTAGAAAGTGAATATCTAAGCTCCTTTGATGAACTACCTGAACTGACTCCAACTTGTCTAGATTTTCTTGAGTTATACCAGAACCAAGAGATACAAGTGCAGAAGGATCTCTTGGACTGTTACCAACTCTCAAATCTCTTCTTGATCCTAAACCAGAAGTATTCCTGCCTGGTGGCTTTCCTGAACAGGCAATATTATGCTGATATCCACCAGTCACTCCTGCTCCTTCTTCCACTGGAATCTTTGCCCTTGAAAAACCAGGTAAAAGTTTACTTTGAGTCTGTACAACTTGTGTAGCAACAGAGGTTGTAACTATCATCTTGCCCTTGCTCTCTTCATCAACTTTTCCTTTTAACTTCAACTTAGCATCAAGAGAAGACTTTCTAACCAGCTTTCCAGTATCTTCTTCTTCTTCTTCTTGAATACCAGATTGTTTTTCTTTAATTACGATTCCTTTCATCACAGGCTTTGCAGGCTTTGAAGCTTTAACAACTTTCTTCACTTTCTTGGACTTCACAGCTTTTAAATGTTCTTTCTGCAACAGCTTTTCTTCAGCTTGAATATCCTCAAGTGTAGCTTCAGCATTCTCTTCTCGAAAAAGTTTTGCAGCCAATTCTCCATCAGTTTGTGGATTGTCAGAGAATAACAAATCCTTTGGCTTTGATCCTGAAGTACTTTGAGCATTTGAATCTATCACCAAATTTGGCTTTGACCTGCCATTATTACCGCTGTCGTTCCGTTTATCAAGACACGTTACCACTAATTACACTAATTAACAGTTGTCAACTACTCCATTTACTCCAAAATTTTCAAATTATTCTAATGAAACTATACCTTAGAGTACATAGCACAATCATTCAGTGTTTATCAAATTTTCAATCTTTATCACAAAAACCCTTTCAAAAATGCACAGTCGTGATTTTCGTGTGTGAGTAGCAGAGTTTACCAAATCAATTTTTATAGCATCTAATTTTTCATAAAATCCATAAATCAAAACAATAAACACTGAATGCACAAACTCTCATATTAAACACAGAGTATATGATGAATGCTAAACTCTGTAGTTCCTTAATTACAGAAATCTGAATATCCCTGTTCCAGTTTATGATCATGATTATCCACGTAAGCACACAGTCATTAAAGACAAAAATATCAGGAGATAAACATCAAAGCATCATTCAGTGAGTTACATGTCAAGGATTGTCTTACAAACTCTCACATCACACAAGTGTTTAGGTGAAGTGTTTACTCTCAGATTCAATCAGTAAAAGCAGATACTACCATAAGCTTGAATGTCCACCAAATCTACACCACTTCGATTACATATATGCACAAATCAAAAGGACTTTGTTCAGGGTTGTAATTGAGTGAAATCAAACAGATGAGAAGAGATGCGTTTCGAATGAGAATTTCGAACTGAACTATTTATTTGATCAAAATGTTCAGTCAAATGGTTAGTACATTTTTGTACAAGATGATCAGTATATATACAATTTTTTTTTTTTTTATTATTATTTATTTTTTATTTTTTTTTAAATTAATTTTGACATATATATATATATATACTGAGTAAGATATAGTATGAGAGATACTCACCTGCTTGAATCAGATTTAACAAAAGAATATAACTGCTCTTAATACTTCAGTATTCAAGAAAATGAGCAGTTAATTAGGCTCAAAAGGGTTTACTACGGGTCATGTTTTTGAACAGAGTTTATGAGCAGTGTTCAAAGATATTTTGAACAGTGTTTGAAGAAAAATGGTTAATCCTAATTGCCTTTATCATCTTCATGCACACATATATCATGTAGTTCCAAAATGGTTTAATGCAAGTTCTAGAGCAACATACTTACTGATGAATATCACACAACAATAAACTCTGATTGATATAAAATGTATCAATCACTGATTCGGCTCAAAATCTCACAGGGTTCAGACATGAACTGTTTCTCACCAAACTAAACAATGACATTTCTCCAGTTTAAAATTTTCACTAGTGCAAACACAGAATCATCAAGAATCAAGTATGACTTGGAAACAGAGTGTCACTAGTCAGAGTTTAGAGTTCATCAATATCAGTATTATTCATGAGAGGCAATGCATTCTGTCTTCATAGATTCAGAATTTAGAATCAAATAAACTAATAGATGCTCTAAATATGAAACAGTATCATGCTGTGTTAACTTACTGTGCAATTTCTGATTAGATTACAGTGACTCAAAAAGAATCTTGATTTATCACTGAAAATCATGCTCTATACATTTTTCTTCATCGGTATTTTCATTCAGACAAAAATCAACTCAGAATTCACAGAGTTTAACAAACGTATTAACAGTGTATGACCAACAATCATGCTTACAGAGTTTAGCTAATAAGGTTCACATAGCACTTTAACAATTTACAGAGATATAAGCAACACATTTTATTTGAAAGAGTTTGAGTCTAACCAACATATTTAGTCAAAACCAGATACCATCCCTAGTTCATTGACCAGTCTTGTAAATGTTGCTTCACTTAGAGGCTTTGTGAAAACATCTGCTAGTTGTTGATCTGTAGGCACAAAGTGAAGCTCAATATTGCCTTCCTCTACATGCTCTCTGATAAAGTGATACCTTATGCTGATGTGCTTGGTCATTGAGTGTTGTACTGGATTACCTGTCATTGCAATAGCACTTTGATTATCACAGAAAATAGGTATCTTGGAATACCTTAAACCATAATCCAGCAGTTGATTCTTCATCCATAGAATCTGTGCACAGCAACTACCAGCAGCAATATACTCTGCTTCAGCTGTAGATGTAGATATTGACTTCTGTTTCTTGCTGTACCAAGACACTAGTCTGTCACCAAGAAATTGACAACTTCCACTTGTACTTTTTCTGTCAATCTTACATCCAGCAAAATCTGCATCAGAGTAACCAAGTAGCTTAAAATCTGATTCTCTTGGGTACCACAGTCCTAAGGTTGCAGTTCCCTTGAGATATTTGAAAATCCTCTTCACAGCTGTTAAATGTGGTTCTCTTGGATCTGCCTGAAATCTTGCACACAGACAGGTGGCATACATGATATCAGGTCTACTAGCTGTTAAGTATAATAGAGAACCAATCATCCCTCTGTAACTTGTCATATCCACTGATGAACCTGTATCTTTGTCCAGTTTTGTTGCAGTTGCCATGGGAGTTGTTGCAGATGAACAGTCAAGCATGCCAAATTTCTTGAGTAGATTTCTGGTATATTTTGCTTGATTAATGAAAATTCCATCATCTGTTTGCTTTACCTGTAAGCCTAGAAAATAGCTTAACTCTCCCATCATGCTCATTTGATATCTAGACTGCATGAGCTTGGCAAATTTCTTACAGAGTTTATCATTAGTAGATCCAAAAATGATATCATCTACATATATCTGTACTAAGAGCAGGTCATTACCAGATTGAAAGTAAAACAGAGTTTTGTCAATAGTACCTCTGTGAAACCCACTTTCTAGCAGAAATTTAGCAAGTGTTTCATACCATGCCCTAGGTGCCTGTTTAAGTCCATAGAGTGCCTTGTCTAACCTGTAGACATGATCTGGATATTTTGGATCTACAAAACCAGGTGGTTGTTCCACAAACACTTCTTCTTCAAGTTTTCCATTCAGAAAAGCACTTTTCACATCCATTTGAAAAACCTTGAATTTCTTGTGAGAAGCATAGGCAAGAAACATCCTTATTGCTTCCAATCTGGCAACTGGAGCAAAAGTCTCATCATAATCTATTCCTTCCTGCTGTGAATAGCCTTTAGCTACCAGTCTTGCTTTGTTCCTTGTGATCACACCATCACTATCAGTTTTATTTCTGAAAACCCATTTAGTACCAACAATAGATCTGTTCTTTGGCCTTGGTACAAGGGTCCACACCTCATTTCTTTCAAATTCATTTAGCTCTTCTTGCATTGCTGTTATCCAGTCAGCATCTTTAAGAGCTTCTTCCACTTTCTTTGGCTCAGTTTGTGACAAGAATGCATGAAACAGACATTCATTTGTTGTTGCACTTCTTGTCCTTACTCTTGCATCTGGATCACCAATAATTAAATCAGGTGTATGTGACTTAGTCCATTTTCTTGCAGAAGGCAGATTGCTTCTGTCATCATGTGATCCTCCCCCTTGATCCATGCTCTCCTGATTTTCTTGATGTCTCTCTTCATTTTCAGATGCTCCCCCTGAATGTGACTGCTCAGAATTTGAATGATCAGAGTTTGAATCAACAGAGTTTGATTCAGAATCATCAATTGAGTCACTTTCAGTGTTTGACTTATCACTTTGATGTGATTCTTCATGCTCCCCCTCAACTGGTTCTTCCCTTGTTTCTGATTGAAAAGTTTCTTCAGTGTTTACCAGTAGAGGTTCAGAATTGACCTTAACAGTGTTTGTCAGATCTGTATCATCCGAGTTTAATAAATCTTCATTTTCAAAGTGCAGTTGATCATGCTCATTAACATCTTCAAGTCCAGTTATTTTCTTGTCATCAAATGACACATGAATAGACTCCATGATCACTCTGGTTCTCAGATTAAAAACTCTGAATGCCTTTGTTGACAGTGGATAGCCAACAAAAATTCCTTCATCTGCCTTTAGGTCAAACTTGGTCAACTGTTCAGGATGAGTCTTCAACACAAAGCACTTGCATCCAAAAATATGAAAATATTTTAGATTTGGCTTCTTCTTCTTCACCATTTCATATGGTGTTTTACCATGCTTGTTGATCAGTGTTGCATTTTGAGTAAAACAAGCAGTTTGAACCGCCTCTGCCCAGAAATATGTTGGCAATTTTGCTTCATCTAGCATGGTTCTGGCAGCTTCTATCAAAGTTCTGTTCTTCCTTTCCACTACACCATTTTGTTGTGGAGTGCCAGGTGCAGAAAACTCTTGTTTGATCCCTTTACTCTTGCAAAATTCTTCCATAGATGAATTCCTGAATTCAGTTCCATTGTCACTTCTGATTATTTTCACTTGATTCTCTGACTCTTTGTCCAGTTGTAATATGTGTTCTGTCAGTGTTAAAGCAGTTTCATCTTTCTTTGCTAGAAAATACACCCATGTATATCTGGTGTATTCATCAACAATGACTAGAGCATATTTCTTCTTTCCAAGTGACATGACATTTACTGGTCCAAAAAGATCAACATGTAGGAGATGATAAGGATCAACAATTGAAGACTCAGATTTGCTCTTGAAAGAGGTTTTTCTCTGTTTGGCCTTTTGACAAGAATCACACAGGCCTTCTACATTCAACAATGACTTTGGTAGTCCTCTTGCAAGATCATTCTTTATGAGCTCATTGATATTGTTCATATTCAAATGAGAGAGTTTCTTGTGCCATTTCCAACTCTCTTCACTGGACATCCTTGTAGACAGACACACTGCTTTGCCATCAGTGTTTGTTGACAATTTGATTTCATAGATGTTGTTGTGTCTGTTTCCAACTAGAGCAACTTTCCCTGTAGATTTGCTGATCACTTGACAATATTCAGGCTGAAAATCTACATGATATCCTCTGTCACAGATTTGACTCACAGATAGCAAATCATGCTTGAGTCCTGGAACCAGAGCTACATTTGTGATGATGACATTTCCAAGATTAATGTTGCCATATCCCAGTGTATGTCCTATGTTGCCATCTCCATAGGAAACTTCTGGGCCAGCCTTCTCCTCATACTCTGATAGCAGGGCTTTATTTCCTGTCATGTGTCCTGAACATCCACTGTCCACGACTAAGGTACTGACCCTGGTGCCCTGCAATCACAAACAATCACTGATTATTAGTTTTAAGGATCCAGACTTGCTTGGATCCTTTGGCTTTCTTAAATCTGTTAGCTTTTGCAGCGGAATTCAAATTAACAGAGTTTAAGCTAACTTTTTCAGAGTTTACATTTGCAGAGTTTACTTTAACCCATTTCAAATTTGGTTTGGGTTCATAGTAATTATAATAAATAGCATGATAATCTCTGCAAGTGAAAATAGAATGCCAAGTACTTCCACAGTGTTTGCATAAAGTCTGTGGTCTAGTTCTCACATAATCACTCTTTACTGCAGTTTTAGAAGGCAAAGAATTAATGTTCTTATTCTTACTGCAGAAACTAGCAAGATGACTAGTGCTACCACAATTAAAACATGTTTTCCTGGGAGCTAATGAAGCAAGCATTGGCTTAATTCCTGAGGTTATGCCTACCTTTCCATTTCTGTTTTTCTTAGGCATACTCTGTTTGTTGACAGATTTTATCTCCTTAAGCTTATGCTTGAGTTGTTTATCTGTCATTAAGCCAATGTTAGCCTCTTTAACAAAAGTTTTAGCATATGACTCTTTAACAGCCTTTTTCTGTGCTTCAGTCTTAGGTCCACCTGTTCCCATGACATTACCCTCAGATGAACAATATGGTCTAACTTTTACATAATTTTCAAACCTAAGTTCATCTCCAACAGAGTAACCTAGACCTACTGTATCTGACTGAAACACTTCTTGAGTGTCTTTACCAGAGTGTGTCCAAGTTTTAATGATGTGTTTACTATCCTCCAATTCTGATTCTAGTTGCTTATACTTACCTAGCAACTCCTGTTCAATAAACACTGCATCATCTCTCTCTTTTTGAATTTTATTCATGTTCTCTAGCTGTTCCTCAACAAATTTATTTCTTTCTTTGAGTTGAGAACACTCAGACTTTATCCTCTCATTTTCTAAGGTCTGATCTCTATAACTGATATGCAATGCTTTAAGATAAATTCTTAATTCAGTTATATTATCAGTGTTATAAGCATAGGTAGTTGGAGGTACCTTGAGATCATCATTTTCATTCTGAGTAGTAGCCATGAGAGCATAGTTGACTTCCTCATCTGAATCTGAAGTGTCTGCCCAATCTCTGCCTTTGGTGTAGAGTGCCTTTTCAGTTTTACCCTTTTTGCACTCAGGAGCATAGTGACCCATCTCCTTACACTTGTAGCATTGAATTTCAGACTTATCTTTCTTTCCAGATTTGAAGTCCTTTCCTTCAGATTTCTTGAAATTCTTCTTATCAAACTTTGAGTAGTCCTTGGAGAATCTCTTTCCCTTCTTGAAGTTCTTGTATCCCATCTTCTTGAAGGTCTTTACCATCAATGCAGCCATTTGCATCATTTCTTCATCATCTTCAGAATCAGATGAGTCATCTGTGTTTGAGTCAACATCAGTGTTTGATGACTCATTCTCTGAATGGATGACTAAGGCTTTCCCTTTTGCCTTTCTCCTTGATGCCTCCTTCTTTGATGGTTTCTCCTCAACCTTGAGAGCAACAGACTTTGACTTTCTACTAGATCTTTTGTTTCTCTGCTCCAATTCCAATTCATGGGTTTTGAGCAGACCATAAATTTCATCAATCTCTGTTTCACCAAGTTCATAATTATCTCTTATAGTGGTCGTTTTCACATCCCACTTTTCAGGTAGAGAGAGAAGAAATTTGAGATTTGAATCTTCCAAATCATACTCTTTATTCACCAATGACAAATCATTGAGCAGTTTACAGAATCTGTCAAATGTTTCTGTCATGGTTTCATCAGTTTTTGCCTCAAAATGCTCATACTCCTGTGTGAGTATATTCCTTCTGTTCTTCTTAATTGCAGGAGTTCCCTGACATCTAACCTCAAGTGCATCCCATATCTCCTTTGCAGTTGTGCAGTTTATCACTTTATTAGACATAACATTGTCTAATGCACTGTGAAGTAAATGCCTTACCTTCGCATCCTTTGCAATAGATGAAAGATCCTCAGCAGATAGATCTTTCTTCTCTTTTGGTATGACTTTTGGTTCCTCACCAGCAGCAGCAGCAGATAACTTTGTAGGTTTGTGAGGACCTTCATAAATTCTGTCCAGATATTCTGGATCTGTAGCCTCCAGAAACATGGTCATCTTCACCTTCCAAATTGCATACTCCAATGGCCTCAGGATAGGAACCCTAATTGTTTCATACCTACTAACAGTAGTAGGGGCTTTTTCAGATGGTGGAGGTATCTCTGCCATTGATTACTATTGTGTTTGGATCTTTAACTGTAATAAAGTAACAGATTTGGCTCTGATACCACTTGTTAGGTCGATTACACAATAAATAATCAAGAACTGTATAAATAAGTAACAAGAACACACGTTTTAACTCTTTAAAACTGTTTGGAATTAATAATTCCTCTCTCGGTGATGTAAAGTATCACAGAGAGCTGCTTAGGTTACAAGAATGATATTCGTTCACGATGGATACCCTTCTAGGGTTAACCTAACTATATTTATAAGATATACAGCTACGTACAATCGTAAATTGATTCTCCTAAAATTAAGCTATACAAATGATATCAATTACGATTGCTACACGTCTTCTAAGTCAACTCGATCTCTTTGACAGCTATCCAATCTTCAAAGATATCGTTTCCATATTAATATTAAATTAATCTTCAAACTCTGTTGACTTGTAGACGCTCCCAGTAGACAGACTTTAGCAAACTCTGTTCTCTCCACGCTAACAGTGTTTGCGCTTCCATGTATTCAGCTATCAGTGTTTACGCTTTCTTCTGTCAGCGTTTGCGCTTCCAGCAATCAGCGTATACTCAAACACTGCTTTCAATAACAAGTTAAACTCTCTTTACCTGAAACACTTAAACACTGACATTAAATCACATCAATTATATCTAACAATGGACTTCTACATCAAAGACTTGACTTAATGAAGATGTATTTCTATGTATCTGTCAGAAGACAATTAGTCAAGAAATTTGGACTCTCGAAGCATGTTGCACTTCAATCACTACATGCATATTTATTTGACAAGGATGTCATTATTGAAGATGCTTCAGCTCAAGGTGAACAACTCAAGGAAGTAGATAGAGGAATGCAGTCAACAGAAGATACTATTGCACCAGTGGTGGATAGTAGGAAAGATCAGAGGTCGGATGACTCAGGAGCTGTGATAGCTGATGTTGAAAGGTAGTGGCGGATCCATGCTTGTGCATGGTGTGTCAAGTGACACACCATTATTTTCAAGAAAAAGTTTTTTTTTTTTTTTTTTTTACAATTTGTGTAAATTATGCTTTATTTTCCTATATCTCCATCTCTATTATCTTATTTATGCATAACAAGTTTCAATTTTATTCTTTAACTCAATATATATACATTGCCCCCTCAAATTATTACTAAAATTTGGCTATTTATACCTTCCATGTCCTATACAGTTTGAGCTAGAATTTTTTTGTTTAAACCATCCCTAAATTATTTTTTTCTGATTCCGAATGTACTAACTAATATCAGTAAGTATCTTAGACGGTGACACGCCATTCCTAAAATCCTGTATCCGCCACTGTTGAAAGGTCTTCTGTGATGACTGAAATTGCAAGTGAGAAACCCTATGATATGGGAGGAATAACTTTGACTGGTTTTCTTGAAGATCAAACAAATTTTATTCAGTCAGAGTCTATCCACCTTGAGGGTGAGTCTCAGCAAACAACACTTAAAGACGGTGATGTACTAACTATGGTGTCTAATGAAGTAATACTGAAGACATCAGAGTCTAGTAAAGAACCTGGAAGTGCTATACTGGAGCCTGTAGTCTCTGGAAGGAAAGAAGATGTTTGTGAGGGTTCAGAGACTATAGCAGCTCACTCCTTGGAGAAAACCTCAAGCCCCATGCCAAATGAGGAACCCTCTCTCCATGTGAGTTCAGGTATAAAAACTTCTTCTAAACTCTATTTTTCTATAGGTCATGAGAGCACTTATCAAAATTTGAGTGATACACTTGAAAAGATGGATATTGATCCACAATCAGAGCGGCTGGCTCCTGACCAGGCAGAAGGAGAGGTAGAAAGAGTGTTGACTTTAGATAGTCAAAGTGAGAATGAGGGTATGGATGATCAACTCCATAGTGAGGGAGAGAAAATTAGGAAACCACCATCGTTTGATTTCTGGGATCAGGTTTTTCCTGAATCTTGGTCTGATAATCTTGGTATGGATGCTGGTACTTATTCTTTTATCAAGATGTATGAGAAGAATGACTTAGCAAAGCACAACTCAAAGCCAGAAGTTAAAGCTCAGAAGAAAAAGAAAGGCTTGTAGGAATTATAAACAGAAGAGGTGAAAGGCTAAGACAAACTTCTACAACATCAGTACCAGAAGATATTTCTAATGATCCTAGTATTCCTTTGTTTGTACTTCCAATATCAGCCAGAATTGAGAAATCAACAGTATCTGATCAATCTAAGGAGGAGTCAGGTTTTGTAGATGTTAGTACACAGAATACTGGTGAAGGACAAGATGATCATATTGCAGCTTCAGATCAGAAAGATGAAGATGTTTGTAACTCTAATCGAGTTTTATTACTTGAATATCATTCTATACAGGCAAATTCTTCTACAAGACTTGAATCTGAAGATATTCCAAACACTTCCAACATTGAAGTCAATTCTGAAGTTCTACAAGACATTCAGAAATCTCAAGTTGAAATTCAAACAAGACTTCAAACACTTGAAGATAACCAAGTCACTATTATGGAAAATCAAGCAGTTCTGATGAATCTCATTTGTTCTGTTACTGAATCTCTTGGAATTAATGTTGCTGATGTCAAAAAGGGGGAGATAAAAACAGTTAAAAGGCAACATACTGGGGGAGGAGATAAACAGACTGGGAGAAATAAAAGAGGAACTAAGGATGACAGAGGTGAATCTTATCAGGGAAGTGGTAAAGGAAAAGAAGCATCAAATAGTTGAATTATTTCTTCTAAGTACTGGATACTATGTCTATATCTGAAGAGGGAGGCACTTAACTTCATGATTTTTGAATTCAAAAATTCTATTCTGATTGTATTGTTATATGTTTTGACATCAACAACTCAGATTTATGCTTCAGATTTTAAAGCATAAATAGGGGGAGATTGTTAGGAATAATTCATGAGTTGTGATGTTAAGAATAGAATTTTACTTATACTTCTTGTATATCCTGATTTATAAAGGATTTAGCACTTTGTATAGGATATATGTGTTAGACAGTTATCTGTAAAGTTTAGTAAGGAATGAACAGTGCATCGAGTACTACATGTCAGGAACTGAGATTGAATCCTGATACGTCAAGTCAAGTATTGATCAAGTACTGATGGAATGGTCAGATCCTGATGCAAGATGGAATCCTGATATCAGTCGTGTTACTGATGATGTCATTATGGATGCTACAGAAACTGGCAAGTGCTATAAAATAGGATCTTTGTTTGAGGAACAAGCAAGAAGATTTTATGAAGGAAAGAATTTTCTATTGATGGAAACTATCAACTGGACGGAAGAACATTGTCATGTATAGATTATCTTTCTGTGATTAGTTGATAGGTAGCACTATAAATACTCTCTCTATATCATTGTAAAAAAGTGTACGTGAGTTTAGCAATTGAGTTCGTGTGCGTAGCTCTGTATAAGGTTTGTATTCGAAAGTTCGAAACAAACAGAGAGAGAGATTTGTATTGTCAGCAGCTACTAAAGGTATTGTACACCTTTGGTAGAGTTTGTATTTGATCTTATTAATACAAACAGTTTGATTCATTCGTTTATTCTTGTTCATATAACCAAGCAAAAATCAGACACGATTATATAACTTGTATTCAACCCCCTCTTCTACAAGTTATTCGAGTTAACAATGAGCATGAAAAAAAAAAAGTTGGAAGTTGTATATAGATATAATGAAATATGAAATGTAGGCGTAGTCACGTAGATAAATCTAGTTCACTTTGCTTTATTTAAAAACAAAATAATATGGCAGAGAAAAAAAATTGAAGTAATAATATTTTAGAAAAGGGAGTGAGAACGTGTGATTGAACAAATTTATGTTACCCGATTCTTCATGTTGCCTCAAATATTAGTTGTTACGGACATTTACATGAATTTTAAGCAAAACGTATGTATTTTTTTCAAAATATTATCAAATTCGACACTTGGATATAAATTGAATAAAATAATAGAAGGGAGAATGAATGGGATATTTGAGAAAAGATAATTGTGTTAAATTTTGTCATCCTTAATTTGAGATCGAAAATTAAAAAATTTAAAGGAGAGTAGAATATAATTAATTATATTGGAGAAAAAGATATGGAGAGAAGGGAGTAGAAAATGAGGAAATATTTTGAGGCAATGTAAGAAGAAAGAAGAGAATAAAATAAAAAGAGTATACAATAAAGTGAGAAAATATTAAGGTTGGAGAATAGATAAGACGAGAAAAATAATTAAATGAAGTTGAAAGATAGATGGGAGGGAAAAAATAAAAATATAATGAAGTAAGAAGAGGGAAAAAAAGGAATATTATTTTTTTGATGAGTTAGAGATAATAAGGATGATTTTTATTTTTTAAGTTAATTATATCCTTATATATAATAAGCTTTTCGTCACTTTACTACCAAAATAATCTCAACCATCGAATCTAATATTTGTAAAAATAGACGATCAAGATTCTAAAAGGGATATAATTAGAAAATGTTGCATTGGAAGTGAATTTTAAAAATAAAATTATAATCTAAAAAGGATATAATTAAAAAGGTTGTATTAGAAATGAATTTTAAAAAGAAAATTATAATCTTGAAAGGATATAATTAAAAAAAGGTTGTATTAGAATTGAATTTTATTCAATTTTTTATTAGTATTTAAAAACAATTCATATTTACTATGTGGGCTCTATCTTGAGATCTAGAAATCTAATTTGAATGATTTTACAATCCAAGCCAAACTCATAAAATCTAGAAATCTGATTTGGATGATTTTAGAATCCAAGCGAAACTCATAAAATTATCTTTAATTTAGTTATGATTTAATAATTATTATTCAAATAGAAACACTCAGAATCTTATGAGGAAAAAGAATTATCAATTTTTGCATTAATCCTATTCAATGTAGAAGACCTACATTGATAATGTTATTCAATGTAGAAAATCTAATTATATATAATTTAAATCATTCACATAGACCTTTTGGTATTTCAATATAAATACACTTTTAGTTTATAACATATTAAAATATAAAATATTTTGTTATGTTAGATCCAACGGTTTCCATCTCTTTATTTTAAGATCTAACAGTTCTTATTTATTTTGTCGTACCAGATTACCGATTATCAAAGTTTTGAGGTTGTATTAGAATTGAATTTTTTTTTTTACTAGTGTTTAAAAAAATTCATATTTACTATTTGGGCTCTATCTTGAGATATAGAAATCTGATTTGGATGATTTTACAATCCAAGCGAAACTCATAAAATTATCTTTAATTTAGTGATGATTTAATAATTATTATTCAAATAGAAACACTCAGAATCTCATGAGAAAATATAATTACGAATTTTTGCATTAATCCTATTCAATATAGAAGACCTACATTGATAATGTTATTCAATGTAAAAAACCTAATTATGTATAATTTAAATCATTGACATACACCTTTTCGTATTTCAATGTAAAATCGTCGAAGTCAAATTTTAATTCAAGATAGAGTACAAATATTAAATCGAAAGTGTAAATCTTATACATATCAATTTTTAACAGCAATTTAATATGTAAATTAATAACATAAAAAATTAAAAAAATTAATATAATTATAGATATTAAAAAAGAAGTCGTGCATTGCACAGGTTATAAGCTAGTAATATACAACAAACAATACATATGAGCATATACTAAGATAAAATTATTTTGGAGAGAGAGGGAGAGATACAATATTTGGAGGAAAGGTAGGAAGAAAGAGGAGAATTAGATACGAGTTCACATACTCTCTCCGTCCCATTTTATTTGACATTTTTCTTTTTACACGCATTTCAATATGCTTGGACAGAGTACTTATAAAAAATATTTTTAATTTTTTTTGTTTTGTAACAAAATATAGATTCTATGTTTTTATACAAATTAAAAAAAATTAAAAAATATAATTTACAAGTACCCGGTCCGAGTACATTGAAATGCATGAAAAAGTCAGAGATCTTACAATTTGGGACTAAAATGTAAGGAGCAGTTGGAGAAAAAAATAATAATAAAGTGATAAAGTGGGAGGAAAGAAGTATATAAAGAAATAATAATTTAATATGAGGGGAGGAAAGTGAGAAAGGAAATTTGGGAGGAAAAATGCATGTAATGATTGCATTATAGTATAGTATACTATACATTGATAAAAATTTTAAAGGTAATGTTAAACATAGCTCTTAGAACATCTTCAGTGAGATTATGTATATTGATTATATGAAATAGTGATTATGTAACATTTGTCGAAATTGTAAGCTAAAGTACTTCAGTGGTATTATGTAAAATAATTGGTTATATGTTGAAAAAATAAATAAATGATGATGTCAAGATGATGTGTTCAACTTTAGAACTTTTGTAAAAAATTTAGATATTGACTATATGTGCACAACCTGAAACAAATTATCTATTTTTTTCTAAGGGGAGAGATGGTTGGAGATGAGAAAAATTGAGCCCTTATGTAAAATTAAATGTCACATCATCCCTTGGCAAAAAACAAATGTCACATCATTCTTTTAGCTAAGTGGAAGCTAGTATTGGAGATGCTCTTAGGGTTATGGTTAAGAATCAATGTGTTCATAGATAAATGCATTTTACATTTAATATATCAATTTTGCACGAAGTTCAATATGATTATTTAGCAATTTTGAATGTTTTTATTGGTGAAAATTAATATGAACATAGGGGGGTCCACTATTATTACACGGAAAGTTAAATTATTGCTAAACAGGAAAACTAAAAATAATTAAATATCTAAAAATAAATGTTTAAAATATAAAAGCATGTATTTAATGCTTAATCACAAGCATTACACTATGGTTAGCCGTTAGCATATACCAAATTTTTTATGTAAATACAATAAGACCATCATTTATCTCTGTACTATACGTGTTTTTTCAATTAATGTTAGTATATGAGGGATTGGAGTCTAACTTAAAAAATATATTTATTTTTGAACTTATAAATTATTAATGATAAAGTAAGAGCTTTATTCCCGAACTCTTTTGAACATTATTTACTATTTCGCCCATTTGCTAGACTTTGTTTATGAATACAAAGAAACATTTTTTTTAAATTCCCATAAAGAAACACTTATCATATTTACCTTGGAATCTATTTGTTACGTCAAAAAATCAGTCTCGTCTTACCTGGAGGCGTCGCCCTTTGATTGGTTGGAGGAGGACGACCCGATCCACAAGCCATGAAAAAGGAGAAGGGACATGTCTGCTGGACCTAACCCATATTCACATAAGATGTCATCACCTTCTTTAAGCGGCATTGCCCTCGGGTCATCGTCCTTTTCCTTAAGCGGCATCGTCCTCGGGCCGTCGTCCTCTTCCTCAAGTGGCTTCGCCCTCGGGTCGTCACCCTCTTTCTTAAGCGGCATCGTCCTCGGGTCATCGCACTCTTCATTAAGTGGTGTCGCCCTCAGGTCGTCGTCCTCTTTCTTAAGTGGTGTCACCCTCTTCCTTACACTACACCATAAACAGCCTACGGTAACATAAAAGAAAATGTTACGACAGGTGCATTAATTAAGCGGCGTTGCCTTCGGGTTTCATCGGATGAGGAGACATCTCCATTTTACGAAGGGGAAGACACGTGGCATTATTTGGAGGCATCGCCCTCATGGGTCGGAGAAATATGAAACAGTTTATATAAAGGAAGAAATCTCAGAAGTATATTCTTAATGGGCCTAGCCTACATTCATGAAAGGTGTGGCCCCTCTTTGAGGTGTTGCCCGTAGCAAACTAGCAAGGAGGTAGCTACTATATTTCAGCAAGGAAGGAGATGGAATCGGCCTCGTCCACTCATTAAGGGCATCACCGTCTAAGGGAATCATCATTCAGGACAAAAGACTTGCCTTTCAGCTCTGACAAGCCTCTCACTTTTTATGAAGGCCTCGCCCTCCAAAGGGGCTTCGCCCTCTCATGCATCAGAATAGGGGAATCTCCCCAATAAAGCTACATGGAGGACATTAAAGACTATGGATCATAACCCAAGCTATGGAGAAGGACTAGGCCTCATCCAGGCTAGTAGGCATAGCCCTGCTAGGGAGGTCGAAGGGCGTCGCCCCTTAGCAATCTAAGGCTAGCCTTCTAATTAGCTATTCTTTCTCTGTGGTTCAAGGTGGACGTTGACCCTAATATTTCGGGTCATTGACTTAATCGCCACGCTCCGTGAAAATAGCTGGGCTTTAAGTCCCATGATGATTCTGCCGAAGGCGGTGGCCCGGTCCTATGGGCTTTCTAAACAAGGAAACCTAGCCCATTTCGGTTACTTACTCCTCAAGAACTATGTCTGGCTTGATCCCTATAAATAGAGTACGTAGGCACATTGTATGGAACGATGCAACCCTTGCGAAAAAGAAAGAATTCGATATTCGATTTTAATTGCGATTACATCTCACATACAATCTCAGCAATCTCCAAATCACAAACCTTAACCCTTAACATTCTACGCCGCTCACCGTCGTCAACCAACACCACAATTCCAGCAACCCTCCCCGAATTTGTTATCACCAAAATCCTCCATTAACACTATTTATCGAGCTTAAAGGAAAATTTTGGAATGCCAAATTACTCTGTCATTTGACTCGTTAATCGATCAAATTCAAAATCTTGTCAACTTCATTTCATGATGTTGTTAGTGTTAAATATCAAAATGTCCAATCTTATAAATTTATGTCCAGGTCCCTGACAATCAATTGTCAGGGACGTTTTATTTAACAATCAATTTTCTAACCGTTAGATCGTTGATTCAACGGCCAGGACTTTAAAAAAAATTTACTCATTCCGCACAAATTTTCCACGGAACACTATTCATCTGTGCAAATTTTCCGTGGAAGGCTTTACTCCGCGGAACGCTATACTTAATTTAGACAAGAACAGGGGAAGTATTAAAATTCGTGCTTGTACATGAATAAAAAATATTAAAAAAAACAGATGCTTGTCTCTTCCATTTGTCTGTACACACACATGTAAATATTAATATATGAGTTCCACTCGCAGCAATGAGTAGTGCAGGACACGTTTCCGCATTTTTCTTGTTTAGATCTGGCGAGTGTGTTGCACACGCCGTGTGGAGAGTAAAGCTCTTCTACCGTCAACTTTCCTGCAACACTGCACCACCTCTTTCTTTCTTTTCAAATCAGTTTTTTAATTAAATAAACAGCCTAATTCTTTTCTTCAATCTTTTAATCAAACAGTTCGGACAGAAGCTTTCTTTTGCAATTATCAATATCATTAGATGAAAGTATGAAATAATCCAAATTATGAAAAGACTGTTTCGCGGAAAATTCCGCTCGGATGAATAGTATTCTGCGGAATATTTACGTGAAATGTGCAATTTCTTTTCCAAAATTGTTTTTAAAATCTTAGCCGTTGAATCAACGATCTAACAGTTAGGAAACTGATTGTTGGATAAAACGTCCCTGACAATTGATTGTAGGGACCTGGACCCTTCAATAAAAAATTATGAAAATGTTTTCAAGAAAATAACTTTGCATTCACTTTATTTATTCACAATTCTAGCTACATCACAATAAAACTTAAACGAGAACCTAAAACTCGGCTAGTAATAAATTGACATTAAAGTCCTACTTATTATTAAAATTAAATGTGCTCTCATTGTCTACATCGTTTGTCTAAATTCAATGTGCTTTAATATATGTATTGGCAATTGTGCTCCCTCTCTCCCATTTAGTTGATTTCTTAGTGAGGAAATTGATCAATTTTTAATTAAATATTAAAAATTATTCAGTTAATATTTTTAAAAAGTGAAAGTTTCACCATAACATAGATTAGATATATATATATGACCTGGCAAATCGGGTAAACAGATCGGTTTCGGATCAGATCTGCTTCGGATCGGATCCACTTTCGATTAAGGTACTATTTAGAGCCTGTTCGGCTCGGATCGGATCTGATTCGATTCGGATCCACTTTCGGTTAAGGTACTATTTAGAGCCTGTTCGGTTCGGATTTGATTCGGTTCGGGTAAAATTCGGATTAAAATCGGATAAATCTTGGATTAAGATCGGATCAAATTGGGTTCGGTTCTCTTTCAGATTTTTACTGTTCGGATCAGATTGTCGAGATATATCTAATTTTTTGATGTACCCAAATTTTCCAAAAACCAAAAAATTATTTTGGCTTGAGATCTTAGCAATAATCAACTAGATTGACTAGTACTAGTAACTAGTGCTTTGTTACGGCTTTTTGTTTCCTTTTTAAAAAAATATTTCTCGACGATCAAACTGTCGGATGTCAAAATATATCTAATTTAGTGATATTCGCAAATTTTCAAAAATAAATAAATTAATTTGGTTGGAAATCTTAGTAGTCAACTACCGAATTGACTAGTACTCGTAACTACTGTTTTGTCACAGATTGTTATTCTATTTTTTAAAAATTATTTCTCGATGATCCAACCGTACGGATCTCATGATATATCTAATCTAGTAATATTCCCAAATTTTCATAAAATAAAAAATTAATTTGGTTGGAGATCTTAGTAGTCAATTACCGAATTGACTAGTACTCGTAACTAGTGTTTTGTCACGGATTGTTATTCTATTTTTAAGAATTATTTCTCGACGATCAAACCGTACATATCTCAAGATATATCAAATCTAGTGATATTTCCAATTTTCAAAAAATAAAAAATTAATTTGGTTGGAGATCTTAGTAATCAACTACCGAATTGACTAGTACTCGTAACTAGTGCTTTGTCACGGATTGTTGATTCTATGTTTTAAAAAATATATCTCGACGATCCAACCGTACGGATCTCAAGATATATCTAATTTAGTGATATACCATAATTTTCCAAAAATAAAAATTAATTTGGTTAGAGATCTTAGAAGTCAACTACCTAAATGACTAGTACTTGTAACTAGTGCTTTGTCACGAACTGTTGATTTTACTTTTTAAATATTATTTATCGAAGATCCAACCATACGGATCTCAAGATATATCTAATATAGTGATATTCTCAAATTTTTAAAAAATAAAAAATTAATTTGGTTGGAGAACATAGTAGTCAACTACCGAATTGACTAGTACTCGTAACTAGTGCTTTGTCACGGATTGTTGTTTCTATTTTTTAAAAATAATTTCTCGACGATCCAACCATACAGATCTCAAGATATATCTAATCTAGTGATATTACCAAATTTTAAAAAAATAAAAAAATAATTTGGTTAAAAATCTTAGAAGTCAACTACCGAATTGACTAGTACTTGTAACTAGTGCTTTGTCACGAATTGTTGATTCTACTTTTTAAATATTATTTATCGAAGATCCAACCGTACGGATCTCAAGATATATCTAATCTAGTGATATTCTAAAATTTTCAAAAAATAAAAAAATTAATTTGGTTGGAGTTCTTAGTAGTCAACTACCGAATTGACTAGTACTCGTAACTAGTTCTTTGTCACGGATTGTTGATTCTATTTTTAAAAAAATATATCTCGACGATCCAACCGTACGGATCTCAAGATATATCTAATTTAGTGATATTCCCAAACTTTCAAAAAATAAAAAATTAATTTGTCTGGAGATCTTAATAATCAACTACCGAATTGACTAGTACTCCTAACTTGTGCTTTGTCACGGATTGTCGATTCTATTTTTTAAAAATTATTTCTCGACGATCCAACCGTAAGGATCTCAAGATTTATCTAATCTAGTGATATTCCCAAATTTTAAAAAATAAAAAATTAATTTGGTTGGAGAACATAGTAGTCAACTACCGAATTGACTAGTACTCGTAATTAGTGCTTTGTCACAGATTGTTGTTTCTATTTTTTAAAAATAATTTCTCGACGATCCAACCATACAGATCTCAAGATATATCTAATCTAGTGATATTACCAAATTTTAAAAAAATAAAAAAATAATTTGTTTGGAGATCTTAGTAGTCAACTACCGAATTGACTAGTACTCGTAACTTGTGCTTTGTCACGAATTGTTGATTCTATTTTTTAAAAATTATTTATCGAAGATCCAACTGTACGGATCTCAAAATAAATCTAATCTAGTGATATTCCCAAATTTTCAAAAAATAAAACATTAATTTGGTTGGAGATATTAGTAGTCAACTACCGAATTGACTAGTACTCGTAACTAGTGTTCTGTCACGGATTGTTGATTCTATTTTTTAAATATTATTTCTCGACGATCCAACCGTACGAATCTCAAGATATATCTAATCTAGTGACATTCCCAAATTTTCAAAAAATAAAAAATTAATTTGGTTGGAGATCTTAGTAGTCAATTACTGAATTGACTAGTACTCGTAACTAGTGTTTTATCACGGATTGTTGATTCTATTTTTTTAAAAATATATCTCGACGATCCAACCGTACGGATTTCAAGATATATCTAATTTAGTGATACTCTCAAATTTTTCAAAAATAAAAAATTAATTTGGTTTAAAATCTTAGTACTCAACTATCGAATTGACTAGTACTCGTAACTAGTGTTTTGTCACGGATTGTTGATTCTATTTTTTAAAAATTATTTCTCGATGATCCAACCATACGGATCTCAAGATATATCAAATCTAGTGATATTCTCAAATTTTCAAAAAATAAGAAATTAATTTGGTTGGAGATCTTAGTAGTCAACTACCGAACTGACTAGTACTCGTAACTAGTGCTTTGTCACGGATTGTTGATTCTATTTTTTAAACGTTATTTCTCGACGATCCAACATTACGGATCTCAAGATATATCTAATCAAGTGATATTCCCAAATTTTTAAAAAATAAAAAATTAATTTGGTTGTAGAACATAGTAGTCAACTACCGAATTGACTAGTACTCGTAACTAGTGCTTTGTCACGGATTGTTGATTCTATTTTTTAAAAATTATTTTTCGACGATCCAACCGTACGGATCTCAAGATATATCTAATATAGAGATATTCCCAAATTTTCAAAAAATAAAATATTAATTTGGTTGGAGATCTTAGTAGTCAACTACAGAATTGACTAATACTCGTAACTATTGTTTTGTCACGGATTGTTGATTTTATTTTTTTAAAATTATTTCTCGATGATCTAACCATACGGATGTCAAGATATATCTAATTTAGTGATATTTTCAAATTTTCAAAAAATAAAAAATATTTTTTAAAAAATAAATGTGTCAATATTTATTAAATAAGACCGAATATGTGAAAATTAGATACATCACTTATATAACGCTTCCATAAGCGCTATGGAAGTGAATGTACTCACTTAGACAGCGCTTCAATAAGCGCTATATAAGTGAATGCACTTTAATTTCTGCCCTGAATATGCTGAATTTATTTATTTATTTATTTGCTAATTATGTGCAGAATTTATTAATTTTTATTTGCAAATTGAATTAAAATATTATTATATACAAAATATCGTAAGCAATATTCAATGACAATAATAAATATATAGCAAATCAGAAAATATAAAAATTGACAAAACTAAACAAATAAAGGTTAAGAAAATATTAATCTATATAAAATTATTTTATTGGATATTTTTCGATTCAGTTATTTTTAGTTTCGGATTTACATCGGATTCAAGTCATATTCGGTTCGGGTAAATTTTTAATCGGATTTGATCGGTTCTGATTATAATCGGATACATGGTCATCATTGGATACAGTATTTCGGATAATTTTTGGTTAAATTTCCGTTTCGGTTAATTTTCGGATCGGGTCAAATCGGTTTTCGGATCGTTATTGGATTTGATTGAATTGAACCGGTTTCGGTTCGGATTCAGATTGTTTCGGTTTCGGATACAATTTCGGATAATCTATTTCGGATCCAATTTCGGATTCGGTTCCACATATTTCGGTTTGATTTTTCGGATCCAGACCCATTTTGCCAAGTCTAATTTTAATGATATAATTTTTTTCATTATTTTCAATCATATAATATAATAAATTACAATTAAATTTTAATTAATTTAATGAATCAAAACATATATTTTTGGAGGACGGAATCGTACAATTTTCTTTAATATTATAATGAAAATGACCAACCCTTTGATAATTTTCAATCCTCAACAGTCCAAGTACTTAAAAAATAGTTGTGTCATGATACCAAATTGCCAATCTATCTATATAATAGTGCCTGAAGAGCTTCTGCTACAGTCTAATTTCAGATTTTGAAAATGCCCTTATAGTTCTTGGTAATTACAAGTCTACCTGGCAGCAAAACAAAGCCGCTAGCCGAATATATACACACGTACCGACGTAAGTAATAGTGCCGGATACAGATACCAAGAATTCAAATTCAAAATCAATTGTAATACCAAGGATTCAAATCGAGATCCATTACAAAATTAAATTACTTACTCTCTTTTTCGTCAAATCTTCATTAACTGAAAACAAGTTCTCTCTTTAAATATTCTCTCAATTCTACTAATCTTACTTACTACAATTGTTTGATGATATTGTATATTTAAGTTTAAACATTGACAAGGCCGTCGCGTGCCTATCAAATAATAAATCTAACAAATCCTTCTAACTATGTAGTAGGGTAAGTCAGAGTCGATCCCACAGAGACAAACGTATCAATCACTAGTTGTTTCTGATTTAATTCGGCTAAGCAAGTAACACAATAAATATTGAGAGATTATTAAGCTAATTTTATACTAAAGAGAATTGTGTTTGTATTAATCAAATATTAAAAACATCCAGAATTAAGTATCCCCACTAGCATGAATCAATGCAATTACGATTTCCCGTCCCAATTAATCATGTACTACTCAAGAGGAAAGATGCGCCCTATAAATACCAATAACCTCTCTCGAGTATTAATGGCTTCTCTAACTTATAATCAAACCTATTCTCATGGTATCAGGCAATTTAGAGACATTAAACACGGCATCCTAACTTCCTAACAATTCGTTCTACCTATTCTCATGGAGAATTTCATGTTCTTATTGGATAAATCACAACCATCTAAATCCAACTCTCGCTGATAATTAGATATTGGCTCAAACAATACACATAATCACGTCTGACATGTAATTGCTAATTAAAACAACTCAATAAGCAAGAGCAATTATCATAACCAAATTGGGGGAATTGGGAAAATCATGCACCAATCATAACTAGGGTTCAACTTAACCCTAGATTAATAATCTACTCACTCATAATTGAATTAACAAAACAAGAATAATTAATTGAACACATAATTGTAAGAATAGAAGAAAAACCTTTAATCTTCGATCTTGAAGAAAATAATTAATCTCCCCAAAAGTCTCCAGAAGAAAGAGTTACAAAAGTTTCCTGTCTCTCTCTCTCTCTGTGTATCTATACGTACGTCTGTATATCTACTATCATAATCTCTAATGTTTTTATATGTCTCTAATAAAAATATTTTACAAGTACGTTTCCTAAACTGAATAGATTTCCCATGAAAATTCGTAGTTGACTCTTCCCAAGTAATTCTGGGCCGCTCCAATTGTAATATGACATCTGGACCATCTTAGAATGATAGAAAATTTAATTATCTTCGCGTGGGCAGTTGAATCACCCAATTCTGACTTGTAGAACTCGAGATATGGCCAAAATAGTGAATTGCGCGCGTGCAGCCCAACAAATCCGAATTTCCTTCTAATAAATCTCCAATTAAGCTCTTTATTCTCAAATCCTTCCAAGTTTAGAATTTCCTTGCTTCCTATAATAAAACATTAAAATCTATTAAATAAAAATCCAATTAAATGCAAAATATAATAAATATGAGGAATATAATCATATAAAATATATATAAATATACACTCTATCAAACATCCCCACACTTAGCATTTGCACGTCCTCGGGCAAATAAAGAAATAAAAACTATCCTAACTAACTAACAAACATCACTTTCGTAGATGACACGATTGCATTGAGCGTATGCAACAAGCCGTTAAACCCCTAGGCAGCCCTAGTAGGACGAGTTTTGTCTCGTGAGGGTTTATAGTGAATGTACCCACAAAATTCATCTAACCATGCAAAAGATCAATGCTAACACAACACCACACACACAAGTCCTCTCATGCCACATCAACTTAAGAATCAAAGCAAACATACGATGTCTTGGTGTCGAAAGTGCAAGTATTCACGTAGTCTACTCAACCAACATGCAGAAGGTCATAAAAATTCATGTCAAGTGTAAAAATCGTTGGTAATCATGCTAAGCCCACAAGAAACACATCTTTAAGTCTAAACCTGGGATCTCCTATGCCAAAACAAGTAATAACTCACCTTTCACTCAAAAACAAATATTCACTCAAGAACAAGGTTAAGTGTATCACTCAATTCCAACAAAATCATAAACACAACTTAACACTCGCAATCAATCTCACTCTCAACACAACATACATCACTGATGACAATCAAAAGGTCTTTATTCGGGTTGTAGCGTGGGCTAGGGACCAGGTATGTCAAGTAAAGCTAAAACAGGTTAATGTCAAAAGCTAGTACCCAACAATAATCATTATTCAATTCCCTTTCTATTAAAACAAATACTTCCCCACACTTGGATTTTTCAATATCCCTTATAATAACTTGACTAGTCGAATGAAAAAGGATCATACAAACATAAGAATGCTCTCAAATTTATTTTTTTTTTATATTTTTTTTCTGTTTTTTTTTTTTTTTCTTGAGAGCTAAAGAATAAACACAATGATCCAAAGATATTTTATGAATTTCGACTAGCAAGCATCAACCCAAAATTAATATTCCCCAAAAGTATGATCATCAATAACCCCCCCTTTTTATGAACACCTTATTACTCCCTTAAGCACGATACTAGCCTTTGACAATTTAGGTTCAAATTCAATGTAAGGCCAATAGAATAAAAAGGATAATGGCAAGTAATGTAGTGTGTCACCGAAAGAATAGGATTAAGCTCAAAGGGTTAACTAATTGATCATGTATAAAAGGTGTGGAAATATGGGAAATACGAGGTTATACCTAAGTGCCTTTATCATCTCATCATCAAGTAATGTCATGCATTTCAAGAAAGATCTCAAGTAAGTGCTAGCAATGTAAACAACATGTGGACACTCAAGCAAACGAAAAATCATGCAAAAGATATGCATATAGGCTCAAAACTCACTTGGTGTGACAAAACATAATCAATCCCAGGTAACAAGACTCTCTAACGCACCTACTTGTACTCAAAGCATGGAAACCAAGTCATCTTGCACATATTCATGTCATTCTAATCACTTACCACATTCAATTAAGTCTACCAGTTTCAACTTGCTAGTGTAAGTGTGTGCACAAGAACAAAGCACGTCACTTCTCAATCAAAAGCATCCATAAACACCAGAATTCTACGCATGCATGGGTGTATCAAGCAAAATACAACAACTAATCAAATTGCATGGCTAGAATTATTTTTGGTATTTTTAAATTTTTTTATTTTTTTTTAGATTTTTTTTTATATATATACACTACGTTGAGAACACCTCCCCACACTTAAGCGGTTCATTGTCCCCAATGAACAAGATACAAAACTACAACTAAAAATAAAATAAAACTACACTAAAAAGAAAAGAAAGAAAACTCCCCTGGAATCAAGGTGTCGAGTGTGCAAAACCACCCCTCAGTCGCTTAGAAGCCATAATAACCAAAACTGCATTCAACAATAGCGTCACCAACAACCACCAAGAAATATCCTACCAAAAACCACCAAGCAATATCACACCAAAAATACCCAATTAACAAGAATATTACAAAACCCCCAATTTACAAGAACACAAATTCGTAATAAAAAATTAGAGAAGAAAAATCCCAACTACGAATCAAAGAGGTGAACTTGTAATTAATTCCTCTTTAGAATTGAATTTTTAGAGATTTAAAAGAAATAGAAGAGGAACTGGATTTTTAGGTGGGTATATAAAATAATAATAATAATAATAATAATAATAAATAATAATACTAAATAATAATACTAAATATAATAATAATAATAATAATAATAAATAAAAAAAAATAAAAAAAAAAATAAGAATAATAATAATAATAATAATAATAATAATAATACAAAATTAGAATTAGAAAAGAAATTGGTTTAGAATTTTGGAGAAAAGATGGGGGTTTTGGAATTGAAATAGGATTAGAATAGGTTTAGAATGGGGGTATAAAAAGAATGGGAGGGGAAAAAGAATTTTTATATATATATATAAACACACGGACAAACCAGGTGAAGATGCTGAGAAATATTTTTTTTTTATTATTTTCAATCCACGCGCAACCTGCCAGCCGTGAGGGCAAACTGCCCCTATTCCAGTCACGCCACCGCAAGCTGCGCCACAGGGGGGCAAACTGCCTCCCTTCCAGATGCGCATACGCAGATTGCGTGTCTGGGCCGCAAATTGCCCCTCTTCCAGAAACGCACCTGCAGGTTGCGTTACAGCCCTGCAATTTGCTCCAATTTCGATTTTTTTTTTTTTTTTTTTTTTTTTTTTTACAACAATGCATGGGTTGCCTCCCACGAAGCGCATTTGTTTAATGTCGTTAGCCCGACACCGTCTCATCAATCATTCTGTAGAAAGGGAAGATAGCTGAATATTCACCTCCTCGTTAATTGGTTCACCAGCTCTATAATGTTTCACTCTTTGCCCATTCACCTTGAATGACTCTCCATGGCTATTCATCAATTCAACTGCACCATATGGAAAAACCTTGCGTACCTTGAACGGACCCGACCACCTAGAACGAAGTTTTCCGGGAAAAAGTCTCAACCTTGAATTAAACAGAAGAACTAGCTCCCCTTCCTTGAATTCTCTTCGTAATAACCCTTTGTCATGCCACTTCTTTGTTTTCTCCTTGTAAAGCTTAGAACTTTCATAAGCCTCAAAACGAAGCTCATCTAGCTCATTAAGTTGTAGAAGTCTCTTCTCACCCGCTGCTAACATATCAAAATTCAGACCTTTGATAGCCCAAAATGCACGGTGCTCTAACTCAACGGGAAGATGACATGCTTTTCCATAAACCAATCTATACGGAGTTGTCCCAATAGGTGTCTTAAACGCAGTTCTATAAGCCCAAAGTGCATCATCAAGCTTCATAGACCAATCCTTCCTTGATTTTGCGACTGTCTTTTCCAAGATATTCTTTATTTCACGGTTAGAGATCTCCACCTGACCACTGGTTTGGGGATGATAAGAAAGTCCCACCTTATGATAAACTCCATATTTCTTCAACATAGCTTCAAAACGATTTTCGAGAAAATGCTTTCCTCCATCGCTAATTAAAATCCTTGGCACTCCAAATCTAGGAAAAATCGTCTTCTTAAAGAATTTGCTCACAACACGAGCATCATTAGTGGGTGATGCAATGGCTTCAACCCATTTTGAGACGTAATCCACAGCTACCAAGATATACCTGTTCTTAAAAGATGGAGGGAATGGTCCCATGAAATCTACTCCCCAAACATCAAAAAGCTCCACTTCAAGAATGCTATTGAGGGGAATCTCATTGCGTCTTGAAATATTTCCAGTTCTTTGACAACGATCACAAGAATGAACATATTGGTGGACATCTTTAAAAAGAGTTGGCCAATAAAAACCGCACTGAAGAATCTTTGCAGCAGTTTTTGTAGTACTTGCATGACCACCACTTGGCAAATCGTGACAATGTGAGATTATAGAGGCAATCTCATTATACGGAACACATCTTCTAATGACTCCATCAGCACAAGATTTATAGAGAAAAGGATCATCCCAAAAGTGCTTCCTCACATCATAGAAAAATTTCTTCTTTTGCTGCGACGAGTAACCATGAGGAACAGTTCCACTAGCTAAGAAATTAGCTATGTCAGCATACCAAGGAACCTCTAGACTTGCAAGAGAAAGTAGATGATCGTCAGGAAAAGAATCATCAATTGGAGTAGATTTACCATCTTCCTCATCAAGAGTAAGGCGTGAAAGATGATCAGCAACCACGTTCTCAGCCCCTTTCTTATCTTTAATCTCTAAGTCAAATTCTTGGAGAAGCAAAATCCAACGAATCAGGCGAGGTTTAGCATCCTTCTTACTCATCAAATATCTCAAAGCTGCATGATCAGTGTGAACAATAACTTTCGAACCAACGAGATAAGATCGAAATTTTTCCATAGAATACACCACTGCTAGCAATTCTTTCTCCGTTGTTGCATAATTAATCTGAGCCCCATCCAAGGTCTTGCTTGTATAGTAGATAGCATGAAGCTTTCCATCTTTCCTTTGTCCTAGGACTGCACCAATAGCTTGATCACTAGCATCACACATGATCTCAAATGGTAGATTCCAATCCGGTGGTTGTATAATTGGAGCAGAGACAAGAGCTTTCTTTAACGTTTCAAAGGCCTCAACACAAGCATCAGTGAACACAAAAGGTACCTCCTTACCCAAGAGCTCAGTAAGAGGTCGAGCAATCTTCGAAAAATCTTTTATGAAGCGGCGATAGAATCCAGCATGACCAAGAAAACTTCTTATCCCCTTGACTGAAGTTGGGGGTGGCAAGCGCTCAACAACCTCGACCTTGACTTTATCAACTTCAATGCCTCTCTTCGAAACAACATGACCCAGAACAACTCCCTCTTGTACCATAAAGTGACATTTTTCCCAATTGAGAATGAGATTAACTTCTTGACATCTATGAAGCACCTTCTCCAAGTTATGTAAGCAGACCCCAAAAGAAATTCCACCAACTGAGAAGTCATCCATAAAAACCTCCATAATGTCTTCAATGAAATCTGAGAAAATTGCCATCATACATCTCTGAAAAGTGGGAGGAGCACAACATAGACCAAACGGCATTCTGCGGTATGCAAATGTACCATAGGGACATGTGAAAGTCGTCTTTTCTTGATCATTTGGATGGATAGGAATCTGGAAGAAGCCTGAATATCCATCTAAAAAGCAGAAGTAAGAATGTTTCGCCAACCTTTCAAGCATTTGATCAATAAAAGGGAGAGGAAAATGATCTTTCCTTGTGGCCTTATTCAATTTTCGATAATCAATGCACATGCGCCACCCTGTCACAGTTCTAGTAGAAATCAACTCACCCTTATCATTCTTCACAACGGTCATTCCTCCTTTCTTTGGAACAACATGCACAGGACTAACCCACTTGCTGTCAGAGATAGGATAGATTATACCTGCATCAAGAAGTTTTAGAACCTCCTTTTTGACCACCTCCATCATATTAGGATTAAGTCTCCGTTGAGGCTCAATAGAAGAAGCTTGCTCATCTTCCAGAATAATCTTATGCATGCAGAATGATGGATTAATGCCCTTGATATCATCAATGGAATACCCAATAACATTTTTATATTTTCTCAAGACCGTGAGCAACTGCTCAATTTGAATGTCATCAAGCTCAGAATTAACAATAATAGGATATGATTCATTAGGGCCCATAAACACATATTTCAAAGATGCAGGTAATGGTTTCAGTTCTACCTTAGGAGGCGTGGAACTCTCCTTAACTTCCCCATGATGTAGCACATTAGAATGTTCATGCTTATATGTAGGTGCTGCATCTAAAAGCTTCTCGTAACCCTGACACTCTCCATTTTCTTCATCAACATTACCCTCAAGAACAGCTTGAAGTGGATCCTCAGATAAAAGAATTTTGGCTTTCATGTCGATCACTTCCTCTAGTGCATCCACCCTATTTACAAACTCATCCGTAGAAGGATGTCCCATTGTACTTTGCAGTTTGAATTCCATCTTCTCTTCACCTACTTCGAAAGAAATTCTTCCATTTTTCATGTCAATGATAGCTCCAGCTGTTGCTAAGAAAGGCCTCCCAAGAATGATAGGAATATTTGCATCTTCTTCCATTTCCATGACAACAAAATCACATGGAATATAAAACTTTCCTAACTTAAGGGGCACATCTTCAAGAATTCCCAATGGAAACTTCACACTTCTATCTGCCAGTTGTAGAGAGATACGTGTGGGTTTTAGTTCACCCATCTGAAGTTTTTCACAAATCGACAAAGGTATCAAACTGACACTTGCTCCAAGATCACACAAAGCCCTTTTTATTTCGACATCCCCAAGCTGAACTGGAATAGAATAGCTACCTGGATCCGCTAACTTCTTTGGAAGATCGTTTTGCAAGATGGCACTGCACTCTACCGTTAATGAGATGGTAGAGCTTTCTTCAATTTTTCTCTTCCTTGACAAAATATCTTTCAGGAATTTTGCATAAGATGGCATCTCAGTGATAGCATCCATGAATGGGATATTGATATGTAGCTTCTGCAAAATTTCAAGGAACTTACCATACTTCTTCTCTAGCTTCGCTTGTGCCAACCTTTGTGGAAAAGGAACAGGCGGCACATATGGTTTGAGAGGAACAGCTTCTGATTCTTTCTTTTCTTTTTCCACGATCTCTGGTTCTATCGGTTTCTCAGTTGCAATCTCCTCTTCACCTTCCTTAGCATTCACAACATTTTTGCTCACATTCAATTCTGGCTCCTTCAATTCTTTACCACTTCTCAAAGTTATAGCATTGATATGGCCCCTTGACGGTTGCTCAGTTTGACCAGGAAGTTGGCCTGAAGACTTATTAAGTTGGCTCAACTGTTGAGAAATTTGAGTGATCGTGTTCTCCATCATTTTGTTGTGAGCCTTTATCTCATTGATGCTTAAATCGAAGTGCTCATTCTTCTTTGATTGAGTAGAGATAAATCCTTCCATAAGACTTTCCAAGTTGGATTTTTGTGGCTGAGCTTGCTGAAAACCAGGAGGCTGAGTAAAATTATTTTGTGAAGATTGTCCTTGACCCTGATTGTTCCTGTAGGAGAAATTTGGATGATCTCTCCAACCTGGATTGTACGTATTGGAGTAAGGATTATACTGCGGCCTTTGATTCTGATTGTAAAGAGCATTAGCTTGCTCAACTGCCATTCCAGAAGGATTGTATTGACAAGCAAGTTTGGTGTGTCCAACAACACCACATATCTCACATGAAGCAACAGTAGATGAAGAACTTCTGGAATCCAATTGCTCAATCTTTTTGACCATAGCCTGCATAGTAGTATTCAACATGGTTAGAGCATCAACATCATACTTACCACCTTTCTTAGGATGATTTCGATCACTGTATGGATAATTATCATTAGACGCTATCTCGTCTAACAAAACTTTCGCATCCTCAGTACTCTTCTTCATAATAGAACCACCAGAAGAAGCATCAACAAAGTTTCGAAACTCTTGTGTCAACCCATTATAGAATGTTTGGATCAACAACCAGTCAGGAATTCCATGGTGAGGGCATTGTCTTTGAAGTCGCTTAAATTTTCTCCAAGCATCATGAAGTGACTCGTCATCATCTTGACGGAAATTAGAGATCTCATTCCGGAGCTTAGAGGTCTTCTTCTGACTGAAGAATTTTAGTAGAAAAGCCTTCGCAAGACTATCCCAAGTAGTGAATGTATTTGGTCCTTCATCTTTCAACCAATCTTTTGCTGTATCACGAAGAGAGAATGGAAATAAGCGCAGCTTTATAGCATCATCACTAACATTGGTCAGCTTTATTGTATCACACTTTTCAAGAAAACTCTCAAGATGATCCACAGGATTTTCAGTGGACAATCCCGCGAAAGAATCATTGGAGATGAATTGGATGAACTGAGGCTTTAGTTCAAAGTGTGTAGCTGTGACTGCTGGTCTGACAATACTGGAGAGTACACCTGTAGCATCTGGCATACCATGCTCCCTGAGAGCTTTAGCTGTTGTATCAGTCATATTTTCCTTATCCTTGTTTTTCCTTCGCTTGCCTGCTTGCCTTCTTGCTGTAGCTTCAATTTCAGGATCAATTTCAATTAAGTTTTCAGTACCTGAACTTCGAGTGTGCATGCAACAAGAGAACTAGAAACGATGATCAATTAACAAGGGAATAATAGCCGAAGCAACTCAACTAAAATACTTAGCTAAATCAATTCAAAATTAACTAATCTAACACTGCTTTGTCCCCGGCAGCGGCGCCAAAAATTTGACAAGGCCGTCGCGTGCCTATCAAATAATAAATCTAACAAATCCTTCTAACTATGTAGTAGGGTAAGTCAGAGTCGATCCCACAGAGACAAACGTATCAATCACTAGTTGTTTCTGATTTAATTCGGCTAAGCAAGTAACACAATAAATATTGAGAGATTATTAAGCTAATTTTATACTAAAGAGAATTGTGTTTGTATTAATCAAATATTAAAAACATCCAGAATTAAGTATCCCCACTAGCATGAATCAATGCAATTACGATTTCCCGTCCCAATTAATCATGTACTACTCAAGAGGAAAGATGCGCCCTATAAATACCAATAACCTCTCTCGAGTATTAATGGCTTCTCTAACTTATAATCAAACCTATTCTCATGGTATCATGCAATTTAGAGACATTAAACACGGCATCCTAACTTCCTAACAATTCGTTCTACCTATTCTCATGGAGAATTTCATGTTCTTATTGGATAAATCACAACCATCTATATCCAACTCTCGCTGATAATTAGATATTGGCTCAAACAATACACATAATCACGTCTGACATGTAATTGCTAATTAAAACAACTCAATAAGCAAGAGCAATTATCATAACCAAATTGGGGGAATTGGGAAAATCATGCACCAATCATAACTAGGGTTCAACTTAACCCTAGATTAATAATCTACTCACTCATAATTGAATTAACAAAACAAGAATAATTAATTGAACACATAATTGTAAGAATAGAAGAAAAACCTTTAATCTTCGATCTTGAAGAAAATAATTAATCTCCCCAAAAGTCTCCAGAAGAAAGAGTTACAAAAGTTCTCCTGTCTCTCTCTCTCTGTGTATCTATACGTACGTCTGTATATCTACTATCATAATCTCTAATGTTTTTATATGTCTCTAATAAAAATATTTTACAAGTACGTTTCCTAAACTGAATAGATTTCCCATGAAAATTCGTAGTTGACTCTTCCCAAGTAATTCTGGGCCGCTCCAATTGTAATATGACATCTGGACCATCTTAGAATGATAGAAAATTTAATTATCTTCGCGTGGGCAGTTGAATCACCCAATTCTGACTTGTAGAACTCGAGATATGGCCAAAATAGTGAATTGCGCGCGTGCAGCCCAACAAATCCGAATTTCCTTCTAATAAATCTCCAATTAAGCTCTTTATTCTCAAATCCTTCCAAGTTTAGAATTTCCTTGCTTCCTATAATAAAACATTAAAATCTATTAAATAAAAATCCAATTAAATGCAAAATATAATAAATATGAGGAATATAATCATATAAAATATATATAAATATACACTCTATCAAACATCAATTGTTTGATGAGATGAAGATAAAAGGTTCAAACTTTTCATCAAATTTCTCTTCTTTTATCTCGGATTTCTGTTCCATTATTTTTATATTATGTAATGTTTTTCATATCTTTGTTGTTCTTTATTTCAGATTGAGATTTGCACACGATATATTTGAAGCAGGACTAAGGTTCAAAATTGGTAAGTATTTGCATCATGTTGCTTTTGTTTTGACTAGATATATTTCTTATATTTTGATATATACGTGTTTTTTATTTGTAGATTGAACTTTGGGAGGAAGTGTTTGATGATTAGCCCAAAAGACACAGTTGATAACTTTCTCATGTTGAAGGTATTGTTCTTTTTTGATAACACTTGATACTTATAATTGGTCGATTATATATGTGATGGCATGTATCATGTCGCAGTTATTAATGATTTTGATATGTGGGATGTAGAAGCAAGTTTCTTTCAAGATTTTGAGACATATAATGGGTTAGTCTTTGCCTATAAAGTGTTTGATAATTTATCCCAATCAGAAAGTAAGTTGATAAATTTGTTATTAGTATGGTATTTTTTCATGATTTGTTTTAATAGCTATTCTTTCTTATTGATGTGCTTAAGTTTAGTGTTTGTTATTTATGATAGTCCTTTTTAAAACCTGGCCGATTTACTCTTAAAAACCTGGCTCTGAGTGATTCAGCTTTTTGTTCTTTCTCTTCTCTGGATGTGGTTGTTGTGGTTGCTTGCTGAGTTATTCATGTGGTTGCTTTCTCTTACCTGGATCTATTATTTATGTGGTTGCTTTCTCTTCCCTGGAAAGCTTTATGCTGCAATAGTCCGACAATATATGATTGAACTTAGTTTTCGCATGTACTTAAGGGATTGTAATATCTAAATGTTTGTTGCATAGATGGTACCGATAATTGCATATTGTTATTAGTTGTGTAATAGCTAATGACTTATGTTTTACAATATGTAGTAGACAGGGCCTTGCTATAAGCTAATGTTAATGGTTTTGATTTTAGGATAATCGTGATCCAGTTATAACATAAATGTCTAAAATGTAAAATCAAAATGAGTATTTGCTGGGTGATCTCCTTTTTATGTCGCGGAGACTCTACGACACCATTTGAGGAGCATATAGGCAAGTGGATTTGATTAAAAAGTTGGTATATAATGTGATCTGTTGTATTTTTATGTTATTATCATTTACATTATGCATTATCTGAGGCATCATTTACATAATGTATTTTTATGTTAACAGTTGACAATTATGTTTGGGTTGAGGCAACTTGCAAATGCCAAGATCGGCACCTCATTATTTGAGTTATATGTTATAAGTAGTTAAGAAATAAAAGACAAGTAGCAGGTCCTTAAGAAAGTCTTATTTATTATGTTTGAGTTTATTGCATTATTTTGAGTAGATAAGTCTTATTGGTGTTTACTTAATTTGTTTTCATGATCCTGTTGTAGGTAGTGCACACAGTGCCTTCATACCATATTGGTGCCAAAAGCTTGGAAAAATCTTAAAGGAAGTATATTATTAAGAAAATTTCTCTACATCCTGGTTGGGTAAGTGAAATTAATTAAGATTGTGAATGAATTAGAAGCGCACGTTAGTAAATCGTAAATTCAAATTATGATTTGGAAGTATCCAAAAGTATTTGAAATTTTTAGATCTTCAGAATGTGGTTTAAATACATGCAACTTATATAATGCTAAATATGTGACTTCCTTAAGTGAAGAAATTTGTGGATGCTCTTACATGATAGCTTGGGGCTTTGTGTTTGATTATTTTCAGATATTTAATTAAAAATAATTGCTTTGCAAAATGTTATCTAAATTACCACCTTTTTTTATTTTGTTGAGTCTGCTAAATTTTGTGGATACTCTTACATGACGGATTCCACGAAAGTTAGGACTTAAAGCATATAAAGATTGAACATGATAAGATTTTGGTCTATTGCTTGATTCACTTTTACATACTTCTTTCTTTGTATCTAAGTGTATGTTGAGATTTTACAATTTTTGATTCTCTTCTATTAGGAACTTGAGGGTAGCTACATTTTTTTCACTACATACAGAATTATATTTGTTTTCGGATTACTGCACTAAATAAAGGGTAGGCTGCCTCACCCGTTGATATAATATACTCACTTTTTTAGTATATACTTTTACAAATCAATGTATATAATAGTGCCTGTTGAGTTTTTGCTACAGTCTAACTTCAAAAACTTAAAATGACCTGAAAGTTGTTGTTAATTACAATCTTACCTGACAGCTAGATTCAAACACTTTGCTGCTGCTGGCACGCACGTGTGCGCCTTTAAGCTAAAGATAACGTACAGCTCTGTACTACTATTCTTCATGCTTTTACTAAACTCTGCTGTCCAGACTTTGGAGAAATTAAGTTCATATAAAACTGCAGATTCGGAGATTAAAGTACGTGACTTCCAATCTGTCTACCGGTAAGTTGACTGGAATCCTGAGCTCGATAACTAATGTAATATGTTTTTAAATTTAAAGTTGGATCTTTATGTAGGGACAATTAAATTAATTAGCATCGAGCCATGTTGGTTTCTTTGGGACTCAACCCAGCTTGCATGGATTTGTATAGTATTTTCCTACTTTATTGTAACACCACTTTTGACAATCTTTGGTATATATAATCTATTTCAGTATTAACTTTCGTTATTGTAGGGGCCTTTAGAATTCAGACCATCAAATTTCACCTTTGGATTGCAGGTCAGTCTGTATGATAGTCATGTTACATTTTGTGCTTAGTAGTAAACACTTGATTCGTAAAATGTAATACTTCGCATTTCATCCAAATTGCAGGATGATCCAAATTCGAGATCTATCCAGTTGCATGGAAACACCAGTAGACATCCATGATGAGGAAGTTGTACATCTAGGATTTTGCTGCTATTTCCAAAATCATATTTTAGAAGTGCTTTCCACCCACAGCTGGAGGCAAAGAGTGGAATGTCAATAGATTTAGGCCTTAATTCTTCAACTTGCACATTTATGACTAGGGGCAGAACAACCCTTGAGATATAATGACATGCATCACAATTGTTATTGGATTACAGGCGAATAAAAAAGCTAATATATTTGGTGATAATCAAAATATATTTGTTTTGAGACTATTTTTGTACACCTAAACTATTAAAATATTAATACCAATTTAAATACAAAAAAGAAATCAAGAAATAAGCAAACAAATTTCAATGCTTAAATTTTATATACGAGAATTTCCTATAATATTAAATTTAAATTACTATCTTTTTATACATTTATATTATAAAATCATCAACGTCAACATGCCATATATTTCTAACATCAAAATTTATCTAAGTTTGTTATTTTATTAATATGTAGAATTCGAGGTCTCGCCGAAGGTGAGGCCGAGGAGGTTTATTATAATTGTACATAAATATTTTTTAAATATATAATAAGATCATTATATTTTAACAAATAAAATTTTGTCTACATTTATTTTTATTTCATTGACGTGTAGAATTTGAGGTCTCGCCAACGGCGAGGCAGAGGAGATTTATTACAAATATTAAATTTAACATACAATAATATCTTAAATTTTTTAATTATGAATATACAAAAAAATATTTCCTTTTTAAAATATATACATTTATTTTTCAAATATTCAATAAATATTTTTTAAATATATAATAAGATCATTATATTATAACAAACAAAATTTTGTCTACATTTATTTTTATTTCATTGATGTGTAGAATTCGAGGTCTCGCCAAAGGCGAGGCCGAGGAGATTTATTACAAATATTAAATTCCTTTTTAAAATATACAGTTACTTTTCAAATATATACATAATCACCTCGGCACTTCCCGTAAAAAATACAGTTACTTTTTGTTTATTTAAATTAATTTTGAATGTCTAATAGCTAATACTCAATAACTAATACAAATATTAATTTCTTCTTTTTCTTTCACAACCATCTTCATCAACATACCACATCGAACGTCTGCCCTTATGTTCCAATCACCTCAACCAAAGGAGGAGTAACCAGCTTATGTAACAAGGCACTTTCAATTATGAACTAATGTTTAAGAAAACTCTCTTTATAATGTCAACTTTCCTTTTGAATAATTTTTTTTTTTTCAAATCATCAACACCGAGCAACGCGGGCTTATCTACTAGTACATATATGCACAAGTAATTATTGTACCGACAATATATTAGATTAACATAATCTCCAACTCATCAAACATATAATGATATTACTGTCACTGTCCTTACATTTTTCTATCCTTAGATTGGTAGTTAGAGAATATGTATGGTCCACAAGTACCACAACATAAATTAAAAATATTCTACCATTTTTTTTTCTTCATTTAATTTCAAGAAAAAAAAATGTAACTGTTTATAGTGGAAACCAATCAAACCCATTAATATCTGCAAATTATTTTCCACCATGTTTGGTTTTTGTCTGACATTTCACGAGTTTAATAGTCAGCAGACTTTTCTTGGAGGTTCTTGATGTATGTATGTTTGTATGTATATGTGTAGGTTAAGCTTAAGTAACTGCATGGTTTGTTGAAGCTACATGTGCTGACTTGTGTGGTTTGTTTTACTTTACCAAACTATTAAGCAAGTGGGCTATGAAGATGAAGTTGTTGAATTGCCTTGTTGTGTTGATTTTCTTGTTTTTTGTGCCGTACAATTTTGCTGCTAGGATTTCACTTAAGAAGAAGATTCAAGTTCAGAATCATTTGAAGAGGTTGAATAAAGCTGCTCATGAATCTGTTAAGGTTAGCATGAAGTTTAGCTTTTGCTGTTTATATGTGATTATGTGTGTATAGGTTGTTTAATTGTGGTTGGAATGGTGGTTGTTCTGGAAAAGCAGAGCCCAGATGGGGATGTGATTGACTGTATTCCTATCTCTCATCAACCAGCTTTTGATCATCCACTCCTTCAAAATCATGAAATTCAGGTCTCTCTCTTGTGTATGTGTGTGTGTGTGAATTTACATACAAATTTAGCTAAAATGTGAAAATTTGGGAATTTCAAGGGATAAATATGTTGTAGATGTTTATTTTTTTGGTTATGTTTTTTTGTAGTTGGGGCCTAATTATCATCCAGATGGGCTATTTGATAATAAAAGAGTGAATAAAGGGTTAAAACCAATTAAACAATTATGGCATTTAAATGGAAAGTGTGCTGAAGGAACAATCCCGGTAAGAAGAACAAAGGAAGAGGATGTTCTTAGAGCTAGCTCTATCAAGAATTATGGCAAAAAGAAAAATACTATTAACATTCTTCGCCCAAATTCAGCTGAACCTCATCCCGACCTCGTTACTCAAAATGGGCACCAGGTAATGCTCACCATGGTCGCAACTGTCAGTGTGATAATTTTATATATTAGTGTTTACAGGGAAAAACTATCTTCGAATGGTGTTGATTCGCTAATGTTTTTTGGTGGGTGGCGGGTTACTAAAGGCGCTTCTTTCTCAATAGTATTTCTAAATATTTAAATGATGAAAAGATTGTGAAAACACAGTCCAGTCATTTTTCTAGTTCTTTTAATGGGTCCTTTAGTGTGTCTTGAAGTTGTCCTTGTTGGGTTTTCAGCCCAATACAATAGTATTGGTTTTGGTGATCCAAAATATATATGGATTGTGTAATAATTATATGTTTAGATAATTATTATAGATGGTATATTTAGATACCAAGTATGATAAGGATTGTAATTAGAAACCAAGTATGATTAGGATATCTTGGTGGCCAAGTTTGTGATGGCTATATATACATAGTCCTATTATGTTTAATAGGTATGCTTGAGTATTGTTTGGCTTAAGTATCGTGTGAGTGAAACACCGTTTGGTGAGATTGATTGTATTATTGATTATTGTTTGGATTAATAATACAAGTTGGGACGCGGGTTTTTCGTGTCATATAATTTTGTTGTGTGTGCTTTGCATTAGTTGATTATCTCGGATTTTGCTCCCTAAACAAGTGGTATCAAAGCGAAGGTACGTGATGGATATGGGTGGAGGAAAATTCAAGATTGAATTGTTTAATGGAAGAAACAATTTTACGGTATGGCAGAGCACAGTGAAAGATTTGTTAATTCAACGAGGGTTATATGCGACTCTTGAAGATAAGAAGCCTAATGATGTGGAAATTGCAAAGTGGCAAGACATGAAGTTATGTGCGACATCGACAATCCGGTTGGCCCTTGCACCGGAAATCAAGTATGATGTTCTTGAGGAGAATAACCCTAAGAATTTGTGGGAGAAGTTGACGAAGACATATCACTCAAAGTCTTTGGCTAACAAGTTGTTCCTCAAGAAATATTTGTTCGGGCTCAAGATGGAAGAAGATGGAGATTTAAGAGATCATCTGAATCATTTTAATGGATTGATTAACCAACTGAATAATTTGGATGAAAATTTAAAAGATGAGGACAAAGCTGTTCTTCTACTTGTGTCTCTACCAAAGAAGTACAATACTGTGATTACTTCTTTATTGGTTAGGAAAACAATGTTAGATTTGGATGAGACCATTGTCGTTCTTTTAGAGACCGAAAGATTGATGAAGCAAGGATCGAGTGACGTATCTGATGGAAGTGCACTTGTGGTAGATGCGCGTGACAAGAATAAGATGTATGCGAAGAAACGTAACCCTATTATTAAGTATTTTTATTGCGGAGAATTTGGTCATGTACAATACACGTGTCCACAAGTAAGAGAAGATTTGAAGGAGTTGAAGAAAACTCAAGGAGTGGGTAGTGTTTCACTTGTAGCAGCTGATGAAGATGCTCTTCTGGTTCAAGAAGATAAGTGATCGAAAGAAGAATGGGTGCTTGACTCGGGATGTTCTCATCACATATGTGTTAGGAAGGAGTGGTTCTCGTCTTATGAGAAGTGTGAGAGAAAGATGGTAACTTTACCAAACGGTAAAAGGGTAAAGGTTGATGGCATTGGTGAGGTAACAATGAAACTTCATAATGGTCGTGTTTGGAGGTTAACTCAAGTAAGGTACGTACCGAAGTTAAATCGAAAAATAATTTCATTGGGTAAATTAGTTGATTTGGGACATACTGTTATGATGAAGAACAGTATGTTGGAGGTCACTAAAAAGGATTTTGAGATACTTAAAGGTTGGAAGGACAAGCGGAATCTTTTTGTGCTAGAAGGAGAGGTTATTGTTCAAGGGGAGGCATTGACGGATGGACGTCATTGGCTTGATGGTGACCGTTATGGTGACCGTTAATTCGAATATGAAATTGTATTGGGTTGAAGGGGAGGATTGTTGGGTTTTCAACCCAATACAATAGTATGGGTTTTGGTGATAAAAAATATATATGGATTGGGTAATAATTATATGTTTAGATAATTATTATCGATGGTATATTTAGATACCAAGTATGATAAGGATTGTAATTAGAAACCAAGTATGATTAGGATATCTTGGTGGCTAAGTTTGTGATGGCTATATATACATAGTCCTATTATTTTTTATAGGTATGCTTGAGTATTGTTTGGCTTAAGTATCGTGTGAGTGAAACACCGTTTGGTGAGATTGATAGTATTATTGATTATTGTTTGGATTAATAATACAAGTTGGGACGCGGGTTTTCCGTGTCATATAATTTTGTTGTGTGTGCTTTGCATTAGTTGATTATCTCAGATTTTGCTCCCTAACAGTCCTTTGCTTAGTATTGTGAGTCAGGTGGTATTCCCTGGTATCTAGTCGTGTTGGGTACTCCGTATTTTGTTTCTGGCTTAAGATGATGATGTATTGGGGTTGTAGCATTAATCCAATGTCTCTGATCAAGTTTGTACTTGAATCTTTATTAATGCAGTGCTTTTGCTTTTCAAAAAAAGATTTAATAAATATTGTTTTATTATGTTATTTGTAGGAATTGAACCATGACCGATGTTACTACTCGTTTATTAATAAATCAATTTTCAAAGTTGGGGGAGGAACATTTTTCTGATGAGTTGGTAGTCGGAGATTAAAAATGGTGAGTTGGGTGAACTGCTTGATGTTTCATTAGCACCAGGTGTATCAAGCACTAGCTTATTTTGTATTGTATGTAGGAAGCTATGGCTTTATCCTGAAGGCGACTCGATACATAGAGGTCAAAGCTTTTCATTGTTTTGGAGCTTGTGGATTTTGAAGGTTCGCCTAACGTGCTCAGATTGAAAGTAGAGTATGTGTTGAAACTTTATAACCTGTTTAAGAAGGGGTTTTATATCAAAGTGACCACTCGATTCTTAAAAAACTATCACTTAACCCACCGTATTCATCGGGGTCTCATTGAAACCACTAAACTAAAAAAATATATCATTTGGCCCCCTGCATTCACAAAAATAATACAATTTATGGTGGTCTAAGTGATATACAGGGGGCAAATGATATGTTTTCTTAGTTTAGTTGTTTAAATGAGACCTCGATGAGTACGGTGGGTTAAGTGATAATTTTTGACGAACCGAGTGGCCACTTTGATATAAAACCCGTTTAAGAAGAATCATCTTGAGAAGAAAAGTAATTAGAATTTGTTCCATTTTTTTTCTTTCTAAAGGCAATATTCATTATTTGTTCCTGGCCTTTTGTTGCACCAATTTTCCTAAAGAATTGACTAAATTGTTGTATCTGACAATGAAGCTACCAACTGGTTTGGTGCCAGAACACCAAAATGGGGCTGGCCTTCCTTCATCGGTTTAAACTATCTTAAAGATGATGGAAATGGATATGTTTTTTCCGATGGATGCATACTTGAAGCGGAAGTTACACTGCTATATGAACCTAGTCATGACACTCTAACTGATGAATTTCTCCCCGTCGGATGCATCATTTGGTTATTTTGCTTTAACTTTTCAGAATTTTTCATGTAAAGCAAGTGCACGCTAGTGATGTTTGTTTGATCCTGTTCATACATTAATATATTGAGAATTTGTGAAGGCTCTCTAATTTTTACATGTCTTATAACTTGTATTTCCAATCTATAAGTAACTTATAAGGGGCCAAACACCACCTATACACAATTTTATTTGTTATGATTCCTTCTGAACTTGAAAGGGAATTTAAGTCAATATTAATACGTCCAAATGGAATTCAACCAATCTAATGTCCCCTCATAACTTTCCTATTGTAATCTATCCGTCCTATTATTCTGCATCAATTGTTCTGTTCTAGCTATTAATATGCTAAATATTTGTTATTTATAACAGGCAACCCTTGCAATCCATTATAGTCTATTCACGGTCAAGCATGTCTAAGATTAGCAAGAAATTAAGCACATGCAGAAGATATTAACATTTCATGCTTGAAGTAAAGAGGGAAGAAGAAGCTAGTCATATTACACCCATTTTCATATCTTTGATTAGTTGAAACATAGCATGCAAGGTCCAAAATACATCACGGATTAAAAAAAACTTAGTTTTGAAGTTGATTGTGTTAGAATAAATCATGTATATAAATACAACATAATATATATATATATACATGAATCTCCTGATCAAAACTATGAGTATAAATAAATAGCGGAAGCGTACCTGAATCGAAAGAGGCCATTAATGATCTTGAGAGAGTCCGAAGAGCGCAAGTACTTGAGGGCCGTGATCTTCACTATTCTCTTCTATACGTAAGGATGGGATGTGTGTATATTCTGAATTTTATGAGACGCGTATCTTTTCTTCTCACATAAGATTCATTATATAGAGGGAATAATGGGACCAACCCTAATGGGCTAAACCCATAACCGTCCATCAAAGTTATGGGCTTGAGTACTTAAGCCATTATAAATAAATATATCTAAATAGATATATATTATATGTAATAATTAAATATATAAATTAAGTGCTATTAATATATTTAATTATTCATTAACCTCAAGTCTTTATTTAAAAGATTAACAATAATACCCGATAGATCATAAATAAATAGATTGGATCCCGTCGAATCCAACAGATTGACCCTGGGTACGATAATGTAAAAACAAAAATCCACTTTGTTATTTATCACTATCTACTTATCTAGGCCTTGTTTGGTTCATTGTAACCCAACATAGTAACTCACATTTCCTCGAACCTATATTGGTTACATTGTTTGGTAGTATGAATTTAACATTAGATTCCGTAACTCGCAGTTCCATGGTACTTGTAGTTCCTGTAAAATATCGGAACCCACTTACCTAGGTTATGGATGGTTACTCTGAGTTACATAGTTATTTATTGCATATTCTTCATCAAATGTATATTCTATTATATGTAAAATAATTTTATTTAATACTAAAATTATGAAATATATGTTGAAATATAAATTAAAAAAATATTAAAGTTAAATTAAATGTTATAAAACTTTTATGTGTCAATAGATATATATAATTTATTTGTTATATGTATATATTATAAAAATTAATTATGAAAACATTTGAAAATTTAAACGCAGAAATTATTTTTTAATTAATTTGTTAAGTCATATATTTTAGCTATTACTTAAAATTACTTATATTTTAATTAAATATTCAATCTTATTAAATTGCATTATAAAATTTTTTTTTTGTATTATTTTTTTATGTCAAATTTAGTAATATTAAATTAATATATTAGGTATATTAGTAGTCATTTTATTTTACTTTTTATCTTAGTATTTTTTTTCTTTTTGTTTTGAAGGTTATATAAAAATTTATCTTCTTTTATTTTAATATGTTTTTTCATATATTTATTTATTTATATATTTATTTATGTAAATTACTTTTATTGTTAAACAAAACAATCAGTTATCATTTCCATAAAAAAAACAATCAGTTATGCAACTTGTAGTTACACACTCATGTACCATGATTTTTTATTTCCCATGAACTATACTCTTGTAACCTAGTTTCAAGGAATTTTAGGTTAAAGTGTAACTACAAAAGCTGTGAAACAAACCAGACCCTAGTATACTATTACTTTACTTGAGTATAAAAGTTATTACTAGAAATGTTGTTAGAAACGTGTGCTATCACTCATGGTGTTAAAACTAAAAGGTAGTAATATTTCTAGCAATATGTAGAACATAACAAAGCTAGACGGTGAACCAAATATTAGTGGAAATGAGGGTAATCCCTGGTTTAAAAGAAATGTAAGTAGATGGTACAACAACATGGATTAAAAGGAATGTAACTATTCTTTCCCTTAATTAATAAACTTGCATAGAAAGAAATCATTTCTAATTCAGCAAGTGTTTCTTTGCATATCATAGTGTGGAAACCAATCAACCTCATTAAATTACCATATTATTTTCAACCATTTTTGGTTTTAGGATTTAAATTTCAGTAGCCTTTTCTTCTGATTTTCTTTGCATAGTATATGATCTATGTATATCTGTACTTTAAGATGAAGTTGTAAGTTCTTGGTTTGTTGGTTAAGATGAAGTTGTTTCATTGCTTGGTAGTGTTGCTTTTCTTGTTTTCTGTGCCATGTGAGTTTGCTGCGAGGATTTCTCTCAAGAAGAAACTTCGAGTTCAGAATCGTTTGAAGCGTTTGAATAAACCACCACACAAATCCATCAAGGTTTGAGTATAGCTCACCTCTAATTACTTGTATGTTTGTGTGTTTAAGTTACTAATTGTGCTTAAACTGATATTTGTCACTGAAAACAGAGCCTAGATGGGGATATCATTGACTGTATTCCTATCTCTCATCAACCTGCTTTTGATCACCCACTCCTTCAAAATCACAAAATTCAGGTCTCTCTCTCTCTCTATCTCTCTCTCTCTCTCTCTCTCTCTCTCTCTCTCTCTTTGTAATGTTTTTTACAAGTTGGCGCCTAGTTACTGTCCAGAAGGGCCGGCCATTTGATGACCAAAAAGTAAACTCCTCAAAGTCCAGTAAAGGGTTAAAACCAATTAAACAATTGTGGCATTTAAATGGAAACTGTGCTGAAGGAACAATCCCCGTAAGAAGAACAAAGAAAGGGGATGCTCTTAGAGCTGGCTCGATCAAGAATTTTGGTAAAAACAAAAAGAATATTAACATTCTTCGCCCATATGCAACTGAACATCAATATGGCCTCGACATTCAAAAGCATCAGGTAATACTTATTTGTGCAACTGTTCAATTTTGAGTCGTGTGTTTGATTTAAGAGGAAAAAGTTGGTTGGTTTTCTCAATATGCATATTGAGTAGTATATAGTATCAACTATGTGGAGATACTAATTATCAAGAAAGAAAGTTTAGTAGAAATAGAACTCAAAAAGAAGTTTTTTTAAAAAATAATATTCAGATAATATACAAAGTTATTAGGAAAACGTAGAAAGATGTTTGGAGATCAAAGTTATGAGCAGGAAATTTTGATATACTCTTTGTGGTTCATCTCAGCATGCAATTGCTTATGTTGACGACGACAAGTATTTTGGAGCCCAGGCAAATATAAATGTTTGGCAACCGAAAGTTCAGGAACCCACTGAATTTAGCCTTTCTCAGATATGGGTTACAGCAGGTTCGTTTGATGCTGGAGATCTTAACAGCGTTGAAGCTGGTTGGATGGTAAATTTTAAGAATGTGTTTCGGTACAATTCTTTGCAAGGGTTTTACAATTTTTACTACCTAGTCACTGTCATTAAATATGTTTCAACCATGTTATTCTGTTACTGACTTGTATTATGAATGAAAACAGGTCAGTCCAGATTTGTACGGGGACAATAATACCAGACTCTTCACTTTCTGGACTGTAAGTCATTAGGATTGTTGCTGCACAGTTAATATTATATTATAAGCATGCAAATGAACCCATTAAATTCCCAATTCTATTCTATGCATATTCTCTTTTCAGATCATTTGTCTGTTTAATATTATCTTAGTTTCCAGACTACAAGAAATGGGATCTTTTTTAGGGACAAAGTTTACTTTTATATGTCATGAGTTTGAATTTGGAACACGAAAAAGATTGTTCTTTAGTTTAGAATAAAAAGATGGCTTATATGTTTTTGGACTTGCCAAGAAAAATGTTACTCAGACTAGAACAAATTGGGTACTTAAAGGTATCTCTGTATAAGTTAAAATTTATCATGAGGTTCTGAAAATATTATAACAATGGCAGAGGGACGCTTATAAATCCACGGGATGCTACAATTTGCTCTGCTCAGGTTTTATTCAAATCAGCCAGAAGATAGCTTTGGGGGCTAGCATATCCCCAGTTTCGATATATAATGGTGCTCAATTTGATATAAGTATACTACTTTGGAAGGTACTTCTTGCTCTAGTCCTTTTATTGGAATTATTTTGTTGGTCACGTTATTCTGTACGTGTAAACTATCAAGTATTGTAATGATAACAGATAACCTTTGAGGTGTAACAGCCAGTTGAGAGACTGTAACAACTATCAAATGCTCAAACACACACTTACAGTCTACAGATTAAGCAGTCCAAGTTCCTTCAAAAATATTTGTCAATGGAAAACCTTTGGCTTTTAAGGAAAATAAAATGAGCATGTGGAATTATTTGAATTATATTAATTGATCTTGTTAAAATGTTCTTGCCAGGATCCACATGGGGGTAATTGGTGGATGAAACTTACGAATATTGACGAGGTCATAGGTTACTGGCCAGCCTCTTTATTCACAAATTTAGCAGATGGCGCAGATACGATCCAATGGGGAGGGGAAGTTGTAAACTTGGCATCAGGTGGACAGCACACCACTACTCAAATGGGAAGTGGTCATTTTCCTGGAGAAGGATTTACTAAGGCTAGTTATTTCAAAAACATTCAAGTAGTTGATGGATCGAACCAACTAAAGGATCCTAGTGATGTTAATACTTATACCGAGCAGTCTAGCTGCTATGATATCCAAACCGGGAAGAATAGCCAAGAGGAAGGGGGTGTCTTCTTTTATTATGGTGGACCTGGAAGGAACCCAAAGTGTCAATGACCAGAATGTATATATAATATATCCATGTATTCTACAAATCAAAATTGCCCCTGATATTTATACATAGCAGTTTCTACAAATATCGGAGTTTAGATTTCGAATTACACAAACTTCGATTATTATGTTAAATCAAAATTGATTTATTTATGTGATTTGCCAAGAAATAATAGCATTAGTAACTAGTTGCCGCATTTTCAATGTTCGTGTAATAAGGGTCATCTATTTTTTAGCATGAAAGTTCGAGGGGGTGTATTCAACTGAGATTTTAATGGATTTTTGATAATCCATGGATTTTAATGAATTTTTTAAATCCACGGATTGTTTAAATTGTACAAAGAATCTTGTAAAATTGATGTAGAGTCATTGAGATTTGAAATGTTTTCTTAGAAATCCATCAAAATCTCATTGATTTTTGCAAGATTTCAAAACTTAAAAAAAAAACTAGCAAATCCACCAAAATCCACCATTTTAATAAATCTAAAAAATCCATGGATTTTTGAATACCATCAGATTTAAATGGATTGTTTTAAATCCAGATTGAATACACCCAGATTTTAAAAGACTTTTTGAAATCATAATTGAATACCCTCGGATTTTAAATGACATTTTGAAATCCAAATTGAATACCTCAAGATTTTAATGGATTTAAAAAAATCCAAATTGAATACCCTTAGATTTCTAAAATCCCTCAAAATCCTTCAAAATCCCAGTTGAATTTATATGTGATTGCTTTAAATTGGCAATCTGGCTAATATCAGGGTTGATCTGTCCAATAACCATTCCTGGAGGATAAAGTAGCATGTAAACAAAATTCCCTCCTAACAACAAACTCTTGAATTGAAGAATAACGATCGTAACCTTTACTTGGTATCTTTTTTGTGGAAATGGTCAACAGTGGAAACCTATTTACGTACCTTCACAAGACTCGTACCATCAAGGTTTGAGTATAGCTCACCTCTAATTACTTGTATGTTTGTGTGTTTAAGTTACTAATTGTGCTTAAACTGATATTTGTCACTGAAAACAGAGCCTGGATGGGGATATCATTGACTGTATTCCTATCTCTCATCAACCTGCTTTTGATCACCCACTCCTTCAAAATCACAAAATTCCAGGTCTCTCTCTCTCTCTGTGATGTTATTTGTTTTTGTCATGTTATCCAGAAAGGGCTTTTGATGATAAAAGAGTGAACTCCTTGAAGTCTAGTCCAGTAGAGGGTTAAAACCAATTAATTAAACAATTGTGGCATTTAAATGGACATTGTGCTGAAGGAACAATCCCGGTAAGAAGAACAAAGAAAGGGGATGCTCTTAGAGCTGGCTCGATCAAGAATTTTGGTAAAAACAAAAAGATTATTAACATTCTTCGCCCAAATTCAACTAAACATCAACTTGACCTTGACTTTCAAAAGCATCAGGTAATATATGTGTGTGCACACACATGTTTGGGTGACTCTTGTTCAATTTTGAGTCACGTAATTGATTTAAAAGGATAAAGTTGGTTAGTTTTCTTTTTATTCAATACTAGTGGTATATAGTATCACCTATGTGGAGATAATAATTACTCCCTCCGTCTCATAATATGTTTCCTGTTTGAAAAAACATGTTTGCCAACGCACATTTTTTATCGTTAATATCTTGAATTTTGTATTAGTACTAAATATAAAAACTTCACTGTATTAAAGTACTCATAAATACGAATCCAATAAGATCACTCATAACTATATTTTATCTTATAAATTATGCGTAAATTAGTAGTCAATCGCTTAAAATGAACAGTGTAAAAAGTCAAAACAAGAAACACATTAAGGCACGGAGGGAGTATCATGAAATATAGTTTAGAAGGAAAAGAACTCAAAAAGAAGATTTTTTGTTTTATAATTCAGATAAAACACAAAGTCATTAGGGAAATATAGAAAGATGTTTGAAATCAAGGTTATGATATGAGCAGTAATATTTGATATACTCTTTTTGGCCGTGTTCCATCTCAGCATGCAATTGCTTATGTTAACGAGGACAAGCATTTTGGAGCACAGTCAAATATAAGTGTTTGGCAATCAGGAACTATTTGAATTTAACCATTCTCAGGTATGCCTTACAGCGGGTTCGTATGACGCTGGAGATCTTAACAACGTTGAAGCTGGTTGGATGGTATATTTTTAAAATGTATTTCGGTACAATGCTGAGATGAACACACTTAACAAACAATAATAAACACGATTCAACTACAACTCGACTCTAAAAGATAGATATATTAATAAGATCGACAATAAATTGTTTGATTACAAGATCTACTGGGACATTCGAGAGGCCCAGCCCTCTCCCAAAAGAAACGAAATAAAACTCTTCTCAATCGATAACCCTAATTGACCTCCTCTTTTTCCTTTTATTCTCCTTGTTGGTAAAAGACCCATTTGCCCCTTTCAGATTAAAAGACGGTTTTATCCCCAACTTCACCCTGTTTCTTTTTGTGCCTGCTAAATGTTTGCACTGGTTTACTGGGTCGAGTACAGTTCATTACATAACTCCGCCCCCAATCGATCACCTTGTCCTCAAGGTAGAACTCAGGGAATCTCTTGTTGATAGCTTCCATCTCTTCCCAAGTAGCTTCAAACTCAGAGAGATTTTTCCATTTTATCAATGCCTCCAGTTGCTCAGAATTTTCTGTGCCCACACGGCACACTGATACGAGTTTCTCCGGTTCCACGACTAGTTCCAAATCTGTGTTAATCTGTGCTGGCAGGAAGGGTGATGAGGGTATCAACCCTACAGCTCGCTTGAGTTGCAAGACGTGGAACACAGGGTGTACTTTGCTGGTGGATGGTAAGTCCAGCTTGTACGCCACCTGCCCTATTCGTTGCAGCACTTCAAACGGCCCATAGAACTTGGTAGCCAATTTCTCAAAAGGTTTATGGGCCAGTGACCTTTGGCGGTATGGTTGCACCTTGACATACACTTTCTCCCCCACAGTTAATTCCACATCCCTACGCTTCCCATCTGCATTCAGTTTCATTGTATGTTGTGCCTTGAGAAATTGAATGTGGAGCTCGTCAAGAACAGCATCCCTCTCTTGCAACATTTCCTCCACGCTATTGACCGGTTTCTGGCCTTGACCAAAACGAAGCAGCGCCGGTGGATCCCTCCCATACAGAACTTTAAAGGGTGTGAACTGGGTTGACATATGTTGAGAGGTGTTGTAGGAAAACTCTGCCCATGGTAGCCATTTAGCCCAGGCTCTTGGTTGCCCTCCCACAAAGCATCTTAAGTAAGTCTCCAACGACTTGTTGACAATCTCAGTTTGGCCGTCACTCTGTGGGTGGTACGCCATGCTACGAAGTAGCTCAGTTCCTTGCATTTTAAACAGTTCCTTCCAAAAGATACTCAGAAATATTTTATCCCTATCCGTCACGATTGAAGCAGGGAACCCGTGCAGGCATACCACTTCTTTAACAAAGATTTCAGCCACTGTTTGAGCAGAGAAAGGGTGCCTTAAACCGATGAAATGACCATACTTCGAGAAACGATCTACCACTAATAAAATACTATCAACTCCTTTGGACATCGGTAACCCCTCGATAAAGTCCATCGAAATATCCTCCCACACTCTACTAGGGACTTGCAATGGCTGAAGTAGGCCAGCTGGAAGTTGTTGAGAGCTCTTTTGCTGTTGAAAAACCTGATAGTTCCGTACAAACAGTGCTACATCCTTTCTCATCCCTGCCCAATACCAGTCCGCAACAATTCGTAAATACGTTTTTACATCCCCAGAATGTCCCCCTACTGGAGAGCTATGATACTCACTTAATATGATGCCTTTTACCTTCGAATTGCGAGGTATAACGATCCTTCCTTTGTACATCAATCTCTCTTCTTGCACTACGAAGCCCACATGTACCTTGGTGTGTTTCATTAACTCAGTCTTGACTTGTTGCAACCAGGCGTCCTCTCGAATTTCTTTTTCTAACTCAAACCAGTCCAAGGTAGGTATTGTTACTATTGCTCCTAGCTCCACATTTCCTACCGTCTTACGCGAGAGTGCATCGGCTACCTGATTTACTCGACCAGGTTTGAACTGGATGTCAAACGAGTAGCCCATAAGCTTGCTGACCCATTTTTGGTAATCAACCCCCACCTCTCTCTTTTGCATGATAAACCTTAGAGATTGCTGGTCTGTCCGTACTACAAAGTGCCTGCCCAGTAGATAATACTTCCATTTCTGAATAGCAAGGCAAATTGCCATCAATTCTTTTTCATAAATCGATTTGGCTTGAGCTTGTGGTCCTAGTAACTTGCTAAAAAACGCCAACGGCCTTCCCTCTTGCATCAGTACCGCCCCTAGCCCAAACCCCGAGGCGTCGGTCTCTACCACAAACAACTTAGAGAAATCCGGCATTGCTAGAACTGGTGGTTTGGTCATGGCACTTTTTAGTCTGTCAAAATCCTGAGTAGCTCCTTCAGTCCATTTAAACGAATCCTTTCATAGCTGAGCTGTCAAGGGTCTCGCAATCTGTGCATACCCATAGATGTACTTTCTATAGTACCCCGTCAACCCAAGAAAGCCACGAAGCTCCTTCAAATTCTGGGGCAGTTCCCACTCGAGAATGGCTTGGATTTTCTCACTATCCACCCCTACTCCTTCACAAGATATTGTATGCCCAAGATAGGCTACTCGATCTCTCCCTAAGGCACACTTTTTAAAATTAGCAACCAGCTCGTTATCACTCAGCACCTGAAGAACCTGCTGCAAATGTTGTGCGTGCTCAACCTCCGTTTGACTGTAAACCAGGATATCGTCGAAGAAGACAAGCACTGATCTCCTTAAATATGGTGTTGCTGGGGCGTTGGTTAGCCCAAAGGGCATTACGAGAAATTCGTAGTGCCCATCATGTGTACGAAAGGCTATCTTGTGGGTATCTTCTGCCCTCACCAAAATTTAGTGGTATCCAGATTTTAAGTCCAGTTTCGAAAAAACCTTGGCCCCATGTAGTTCGTCTAGCAGCTCGTCGATGACCGGAATGGGATACTTGTCCGGGATGGTTTCTTATTTAATGCTCGGTAATCCACGCAGAACCTCCACGAGCCATCCCGTTTCTTGACCAACAATACGGAGCTTGAGAAAGGACTCGTGGACGGTTTGATCACCCCTGCTGCCAACATCTCACTAATCATTCTTTCAATTTCGTCTTTTTGACTTTGAGGATACCGATACGGTCTGGTGCCCACTGGATTACTTCCTTCCCTCAAGCGAATTGAATGTTCGTGTCCTCTTGAAGGCGGTAACCCTGTTTTCTCCTTGAACACACTATCATACCTTTGCACCACACTCTTCAAGAACCCTGGAACTGCAGCTTGTTCACCAACTTTTCCCGATTCCTCCATCTTTTCCAACCTACTAATTTCCACCCTGTAGCCTTGTTTCTCCTTTCGTAAGGTTCGTAGCATAGCCTTTAATGATATTTTGGAGCAAATTAAAGACTGGTCGCCCACCAAGGTCACCGTATTTTCCCCTAAGTTAAACTGCATCACTTGGGTTTTCCAATTAGTGACTACATTTCCCAGTTTTTCCAGCCATTGGACACCTAAAATCACATCTGAGGTGCCCAAGATTAAAGGTACAAAATCCTCCTTGACAACCACCCCTCCATCCAACTGCAGAATGACATTCTTACACACTCCATCCCCTTTAATTGCCTCCCCGTTGCCCAGTGATACCCCAAACCCCCTGATTTTGTGATTAGTAATTGCATGGCCTTAACTTTGTCTAAGGACACGAAATTATGAGTTGCTCCGGGGTCGATCATGACCACTACCTCGCAATCCCCCAACAACCCCCGTAGCTTCATCGTTTTCGGATTAGAGAGGCCAATGATAGAGTTCAAAGACACTTCAGATTTTATTGCTACCTCTGGGCCAATTTCATCAGTAGGTGAGGGTGGAGGGTCACTTCCCACGTCGTCAATCCCATACTCTTCATCGTCCTCCATCAACAACACACTGAGTTCCCTCTTTCGACACCTATGCCCTACCGACCACTTGTCTTCGCAACGAAAACATAGGCCTTTTGACCGTTTGTCCTGCAACTCTTTTTCTGTGAGCTTTCGAATCTCTCCTCCTTTGTTAGCACTTCCACCAGAATACCTTGGTGCATTTACAGACGCCTGTGATTCACTCACCCTCGTTGCCCAACTTTTTACCAAAGTAGGGCTTGATTGTACACTATATGTCCCTATTGAAGATGGGTAGCTCTTAGAAGAATACGAGTAACTCCCAGTTTTAACAGAACTCACCCCGAGTCTCTTCCATCCCATAGCCTTGTTCTTCTCTTCCACCTTAACCGCAAACTCCATTGCCTGCTCTAGGTTGAGTGGATTCAACACTCGCACCTCTACTTTTATGTCCTCCTTCAACCCATTTATAAACTGTCCTAACAAAATCTCTTCAGGGATTCGTGGCAAGGGGGCTGCTGGCTCAATAAACTTCCTGCGATATTCCACCACCGTAGTACTCTTCACCGTAGCCAACCACTATTCATAAAGAGATCCCCCACTTGAAGATCTAAATTGTCGCAAGATAAAGCCCTTCAAATCTGACCACCTCCGAATAGGATGGCGGCTATTCTCCCATTGATACCATTTGAGAGCATTTCCTTCCAAGGCCACCACCACTGCCTCTAGCCTCTCCGCCTCAGTTAGTTTATAAAAATCGAAATAACGCTCCACGCGCAAAACCCACCCATTTGGATCATCACCGTCAAATAATTGCATATCGAGCTTCCTATATCTCCAGTTGCCTGGTCCTCCACCTACAACCCCTCCCCCAAACTGCCCTCTGCTTAACTGGGGAGTTCCCATCACCACTCCACCTTCCATTCCTGAAGCTAGTGTCTGTGCGCCCCCGTGTACCGATGACTCTGCGTTGTGAATGCTAATATCAAACTTTTCCTTAGACGTCTACAAGGGGTTTTGAAATTGGGTAACTGTCGACTTGATCACCGATTGAAGATTACCCATCTCATTCTTCATCGCGAATAACATAGAGTCTTGCTGCTCCCTAGATCTGGCGATTCAGCCCTCTAACCGTGTTATCGCCGCCTCCAACTCACCTTCTTGTCTCTTAGCCATCTATGTTTGCCCCTTTAAAAGCGTGCCCATCGCTTTTTCGATGGCGCGTGAAACCAGATCGGAAAGCTTCGTCTCCAAATTTCCCATCGCATCCTCCAACTCCTCCACCCTTTGGCTCACTGTCGGTGTCGTGGGTGGTGCCATGGCTCGAACTGCTCTGATACCACTTGATATGAACACACTTAACAAACAATAATAAACACGATTCAACTACAACTCGACTCTAAAAGATAGATATATTATTAAGATCGACAATAAACTGTTTCATTACAAGATCTACTGGGACATTCGAGAAGCCCAGCCTCTCCCAAAAGAAACGAAATAAAACTCTTCTCAATCGATAACCCTAATTGACCTCCTCTTTTTCCTTTTATTCTCCTTGCTGGTAAAAGACCCATTTGCCCCTTTTAGATTAAAAGACGGTTTTGTCCCCAACTTCACCCTGTTTCTTTTTGCGCCTGCTAAATGTTTGCACTGGTTTACTGGGTCGAGTACAGTTCATTACAATGCTTTGCAAAGTTTTTGCTATTTGTAATAAACCATGTTATTATGTTACTGACTTGTATTATGAAGATAGGTCTAACAAGATCTGTATGGGGACAATTACACTAGAATCTTCACTTACTGGACTGTAAGTCATTTGGTGATAAAATAATCTCAAATTCATCTAATCAATAGTGAAGGTAATTATAATAACATGGAAATCTCCTTATTTGGCTAATAATAATAAATATGTCAACTCCCGACATTTTTTCTATATATCCAACATTAGGATTGTTGGTGCACAACTTTATATTTTGCATTTCTATTGTACATATTCTCTTTTCAGATCATTTGTCTCTTTGATATTATCTTAGTTCCAGTCTACCAGAAATGGGATCTTTGTTTCAGGACAAAGTTTACATTCATGTCATAAGTTTGAATTTGGAACCCCGAAAAAGACTGTCTTCTAGTTGAGAATTTTAATTTGAATCAAACAAAATTCAGTGATAGAGTATTCCTTTTAGTCTGTTAAAAAGATGGCTTTTATGTTTTGGCGGATGTCAAGAAAAATATCACTCAGATTTGAACAAATTGGGTACTTAAAAGGTATATCTGTAAATGTTAAAATTTATCATGAGGTTCTGAAAACATTATAACAATGGCAGAGGGACGCTTATAAATCCACGGGATGCTACAATTTGCTCTGCTCAGGTTTTATTCAAATCGGCCAGCAGATAGCTTTGGGGGCTAGCTTATCCCCAGTTTCGATATATAATGGTGCTCAATTTTATATCAGTATACTACTTTGGAAGGTAATGCTTACTCTAGTCCTTTTATCGGAATCATTTTGTTGGTCACGTTGTTCTGTACGTATAAACTATCAAGTATAGTACTGATAACATTTGAGGGGAAACAAGCAGTTGAGAGACTGTAACAACTATCAAATGCTCAAAAACACACCTACAGACAATCAAAGTTCTTTCAAAAATATTTATCATTGGAATACCTTTGGCTTTTAAGCAAAATAAATGAGCAAGGGGAATTATATTTATTGATCTTGTATGTTCTTGCCAGGATCCAAATGGGGGTAATTGGTGGATGAAACTTACGAATATTAACGAGGTCATAGGTTACTGGCCAGCCTCTTTATTTACAAATTTAGCAGATGGCGCATATATGATCTAATGGGGAGGGGAAGCTATAAACTTGGCATCAGGTGGACAGCACACCACTACTCAAATGGGAAGTGGTCATTTTCCTGGAGAAGGATTTAGTAAGGCTAGTTATTTCGAAAACATTCAAGTAGTTGATGTATCAAACCAACTAAAGGATCCTAGTGATGTTAATTGACGTGGATCGCTCCACGAATAAAGAAATCAAGAAGAAAAGGATATTTCAAAAGAACACGATCAATCCAGAAACGTGAACTTTGAATCTCAAATTCCTTAGATCAATCCAGAAACTAAGTAATTTGAATCTAACCTTCAAAACAATCCAGTAGTTGAAGCTTAGAGAAAAGAAAAACTAATCATAGTTTACTTCAAAACAAATTCATCACATATATGTCTTAAAACATTACATGAGATGGGTATTTATAGGCGTAGACAATAACCTATACCCAACAGGAATCCATGAGAAATCCAATACCAGCTTGAAGATTAGCTAATATATGAATCCTTCCAGGAAACACATTTAAAAACCCAATCTGAATAGAAAACAGATAAAAATAGATAAAACAGAATCCAAATAGGAAAATAAAATCCTAAGTGCTTAAAACAAGAAAAACCCTTTCAAGTGAAAGGTAAAAACTTGCAAGCTAAAATCTACTTAATACTTATAGATAATAATCAGCTTCTTGTCCAAGCTTCATTCGTCTCTCCTTTATTCCTTCTTGTCCAAGTAAGCTTCTTGACCCAACTCTCCCACAAATTCTAACTCGAATCCCTTCATGAATAATAATATAAAATATTTACCAATTAACATATTCATTCCCTGATCCTCATCATTAATACTTATACCGAGCAGTCTAGCTGCTTTGATATCCAAACCGGGAAGAATAGCCAAGAGGAAGGGGTGTCTTCTTTTATTATTGTGGACCTGGAAGAAACCCAAAGTGTTCATGACCAGAATGTATATAGAATAAATCCATCTCCATGACCAGAATGTATAAAGAATAATTCCATGTCGGGCCCTGATATTTATACATAGCAGTTTCTACAAATTTGTAAGTTTAAATTTTGAATCAAATAAACTTTGATTTTTATGTTGATTAAAATGATTAATTTATGTGATCTGCCAAGAAAAAATAGCATTAGTAAATTATTTTGGCATTTTCAATGTTCGTGTAATAAGGATCATCCTTTTTTTAGCATCAAAGTTCTAGAGTTTGGAATTCATCTATGATTGCTTTGAATTGGCTATCTGGCTAATATCAGGGTTGATCTGTCCAATAACCATTCCTGGAGGATCAAGTAGCATATAACAAAATTTCCCTCCTAATAACAAACTGTTGAACCTTTACTTGGTATCTTTTATGTGGAAATGGTCTACAGTAGAAACCTATGTACGTACCTTCACAAGACTCGTACCATACACTACACCATGTATATTGGTTAATATATGACAGCTCAGCTAGCTTCCAGCTCGAGTTGCCACGTTGGATAATAAACTTTCATTCTGTTACAATTCAACACAGCATCTAGCATTGTATATAAATAGGCAGTTAGATTACAGAGATTAGCTAGCAATGACAATACATTAAAACAGTTTGTACATATAGTTTACTCTCTTCTTTGAGCAATGAAGATACAGAGATTTCTTGTTCATTTTGTTCGTTAATGGTGGATCAATGTTAATATTGAACTGGTTTACTAAAAATATTATGGTATCAGAGAATGTTTTGTGCATCTGGTGATGATTTTTCGTTGATTCCGCATTTTTTTTTCGATCTTCGTCTTCAATCTTCAGTTGTTTTCCGCCATTAAAGCTTCATTCAAGCTTCTACTTGCTTCGTTTGATAATCTTACAATCTCAGGTGTTTTCGATCTCTGTTTATCTACAATTTTGTTAACTGTCTACGCGATTGTGATATTTAATCTCGTTGTTTGTGTTCTTAGATGATGTTGATGAACATTTCTGTTACGATTCTTGAAGATTATTCTGAATCTTTCTTGTTTTCGCATTGTTAATCGATTTTTCATTCTGAATCTCTGAATTCTCTACTCAAATCTATCTAGTTCTCATGGCAAATCGAAATTATCAAACTCAAAATCAGAATGTTCAAGATCTCAATAGTGTTTACTACATTCATCCATCAGATTCTTCTGCTAATCAAATTATTTCTGTGAAATTTAATGGAGAAGGTTTTAATAACTGGAAAAGAAGCATGATGCTTACTTTATCGGTTAAAAATAAACTATGTTTTGTTAATGGCACAATCTGTGCACCTGAATCTACTTCTACTCAGTATAAAGCCTGGGAGCGTTGTAACGACTTAGTAATCTCATGGATTCTTTACAATCTAGATGAGAATATTGCAAGAAGTGTCCTGTTCTTGAAAACTGCACGAGCTATATGGCAAGACTTAGAGGATAGGTTTGGTTATGCATCGATGCCTCAAATCTCTTCATTGGAACATAAATTGGCTGAATTACATCAAGGAAATATGAGTGTATCTGAGTTTTATACAAAGTTGAAGACTATTTGGGATAGTCTTGATGATACTTATCCACTACCAACATGTACCTGTGCTAACTGTACTTGTGCCCTCACTAGGAGAATACAGAAAATGCAGAAAGAACAACGTGTGCTTCAATTCTTGATGAAACTGAATGACAACTTTTCTGTAGTTAGAGGGAATATCTTGATGATGACACCTTTGTTGAATGTTACTCAAGCTTATAGACTGGTTGCACAGGAAGAAAATCACAAGGACATGTCTCAGGTTTTTCAAAATGATAATCTATCCTTTGTTGCAGACAAAAGGAGATTTACAGATGTCAATTCACAAGGAAATAGGTTTCAGACTCAAGGAAACAGGTTTCAGACTCAAAGATCTCAGACTCAGTTCAATGATAATGCTAATGCTAGAAATGGTATCTACAAGAAACCAAAGAACAATTATTACTGTACTCATTGTAAGATGAATGGACACAGCATTGAGAGGTGTTTCAAAATTCATGGGTTTCCACCTAGTTTTAAAAGCAACAGAGAATCTAGAGTTGCAGCCTTGTCTCAGGGTTTTACTAGTTTGGATGTTGACAATGCTGGTGATGTTAATGACCAAACAACTTCTATGGCATCACTTTCAAATGATCAGTATAATCAACTGATCGATTTGCTAGCCAAACAGAAATTGACTGAATCAAGTCATAACCAGGATCAATCTCTTTCTTCTGGACATGCTTTGCTTGCAGGTAAAGTGTGTCTCATGTCATCTTTTAATCAGGAATGGTTTTTGGATAGTGGTGCTACTGACCACATCAGTCCACATCTGACTGATTTTATATCTTTTCAAAAGATTCCAGATACCAGTAATTCTATAACTATACCAGATGGAAGCAAAATTTCAGTCTTACACATTGGAACAGTACTCTTAAATGATAGCATTACTTTGACAAATGTGTTACATGTACCTGCCTTTCAATATCGGTTATTATCTGTTCACAAACTCTGTCAAGATATGCAGTCTAATATCATTTTTTCTGCTACTCAATGTCAACTTCAGGACCACTCTCAGAAGTTGCCTCCTCTTCTTCTTGGTGAATTACACAATGGACTTTACACTGTTCCTCATAAAGATTTACCTCATGGTGTTAGATTTTTCCAGTCTCAAGCTGCACATCTCAGTATTTTTTCTGAATCTAAACTCTAGCATTTACGAATGGGACACTTACCTTTCACTCAATTGAAGCTACTTAAACCTTCCTGTGTTGTTAAAGATGATGTTGCAGAAACAATATGCCAAATTTGTCCTATGGCAAAGAAAACTCGAAATGTATTCCCTACAAGTAGTATTAAAACTACTTCTGTTTTACAACTTTTACATGTTGATGTATGGGGACCATATAAGGTCTTGAATCATAACAAATGTAATCAATTTGTTACCATAGTCGATGACTTTAGTCGATATACCTGGGTTCGTTTAATCAAATATAAATCTGAGGTTCCTGCAGTTGTATCTTCTTTCATTACTTATGCTGAAAAACACTTATCTACCAAGGTTCTAAGTATACGTTCAGACAATGCTAAAGAATTTACATAGTGTTTTCTCAAAACTTATCTTCAAACTAAGGGCATCATTCATCAGACAAGTTACAGCTATACTCCTCAGTAAAACGGAGTTGTAGAACGTAAACATCGACATCTCTTAGAAACAGCTCGAGCCCTTCATTTTCAATCAAAGTTACCTGATCATTTCTGGGGTGAGTCTATTCTCTGTGCTACCTACTTGATTAATCGAATGCCTCTTAAGAGTATTTCCTTTCAAAATCCATTTTTCAAACTGTATAACACAGAACCAAATTTAGAGAATCTTAGAGTATATGGATGTTTATGTTACATATCCACCTTGAAAGTTAATCGCTCTAAATTTTCTCCTCGTGCTAAACCATGTGTTTTTATTGGCTATCCTTCTCATCAAAAGGCATATAAAGTCTTAGATTTAGCCACCTCGGAAATTTTAATCTCTCGTGATGTTATTTTTTATGAACATCATTTTCCGTATCAAATTCTCTCCCAGTTTTCTTTAACTAAGAATCAATATGTTACTTCCACATTTCTACATACTTTTACAGAAAATGTTACTTCAGCTCAGCTAGATGATTTTTCTTTTTCTCATGACATTTCTTCTCCAGCTCAATCTTCACACCATTCTGATTCTTCTTCACTTGATACTCAACCTCATGATACTTCTTCTTCTTCTTCCTCTGAGGAAATCATAGCTCCACAACAATCCATTCATTCTAAGAAACCACCATCTTAGCTTAATTCTTATTATTGTAATCTTGCTGCTTTACCATCAACCACTCATTGGTGTGATTTGGTTAAGTATGATCATATGCCTGATTATCACAAAGCCTTTATTACTCATCATCAATCCTTGATTGAACCTACTATTTATACTGAGGTTGCATCTCAACCACTATGGTCTGAAGCTATGTCGAAAGAAATCCAAGCTCTTACAGATAACAAAACTTGGGATCTTGTTGACTTACCTCCAGGTAAGAAAGCTATTGCCTGTAAGTGGGTTTATAAAACCAAACTTCATGCAGATGGTACACTTGAACGATGTAAAGCACGCCTTGTTGCTAAAGGTTTCACTCAGCAATATGGCATCGACTATGAGGATACCTTTTCACCTGTTATCAAAATGAGTTCCGTTCGTTGCTTAGTTGCATTGGTAGCAAGTCGAAAATGGCCTTTATTTCAGTTAGATGTTAACAACGCATTTTTGCACAGTGAGCTTACTGAAGAGGTTTATATGAAGGTTCCTCCTGGCATTTCTCATAAACCAAATCAAGTTTGTCGATTACGAAAATCTTTATACGGCCTTAAACAAGCTTCAAGAACATGGTTTGAAAAGCTTGTCACTGAGATTATTTCTCTGGGATACTCTCAATCCAAGAACGATTATAGTTTGTTTATCAAAAAGTCTCCAAGTAATATAACTATTGTTGTTGTTTATGTCGATGATATTATTGTTACTGGAGATTTTCCTTCTGAAATTGAGGCTCTTAAATCTCATTTGGATCATACTTTTGGTATTAAGGATCTGGGATTGCTACATTATTTCTTAGGTATTGAAGTGGGTTATGTTACTAATGGTATCTTACTCAGTCAAAGAAAGTTTACAGCTGACATTCTTAAAGATTGTGACTGTGATTTATCTAAGTCTGTTGTAACTCCACTTCCACTGCATCTCAAATTATCATCTACTTCAGGCTCCCTGTACCCTCATCCTGATCACTATCGTTCTCTTGTGGGTAAACTCAACTATTTCACTAACACTCGGCCAGATCTCTCCTATGCAGTTCAAACATTAAGCCAATATATGCAGCAACCTCGTGTTCCACATTATGAGGCTTTATGTCATACATTACGCTATGTTTCTCATACAATTGGCCAGGGTATTTTACTTTGTGCTAGTGACAAACTAACTCTTCAGGCATTTTCAGACTCTGATTAGGCCTCTTGCATTGATACTCGTAAGTCCGTAACAGGCTATATCATGCTCCTAGGTAACTCTCCTATTTCCTGGAAATCCAAGAAACAATCGACTATTTCACGGTCTTCATCTGAGGCAGAATACCGTGCTATGGCTTCTGCAGCTTCTGAAGTCAACTGGCTTGTTCGTTTGCTTGAAGAACTTGGTGTTTCTAATCTTAAACCAGTGACCTTGCACTGTGATAACCAATATGCTCTACATATTGCCATGAACCCTGTCTTTCACGAGAGAACTAAACATATAGAACTTGACTGCCATTTTAATCGTGACAAAGTACTTGAGGGTCTTCTTCAGTTGTCATACTTACCAACCACTCATCAGTTAGCTGATATTCTAACCAAAGTGTTACCTGCTCCACATTTTCGTGAGTTACTTTCCAAGCTAGGGATGTCTAAGCCTACACCACCTTGTGCTTCTCCACAAAATTTCATTCTGTTACAATTCAACACAGCATCTAGCATTGTATATAAATAGGCAGTTAGATTACAGAGATTAGCTAGCAATGACAATACATTAAAACAGTTTGTACATATAGTTTACTCTCTTCTTTGAGCAATGAAGATACAGAGATTTCTTGTTCATTTTGTTCGTTAATGGTGGATCAATGTTAAGATTGAACTGGTTTAGTAAAAATATTAATGTATCATTTGATACCTTTGTAGATATTGCATGGATAGGGATGGTACAATTGGATCTTAAATCTTTTCTGTGGAGGAGACAGAAGGGTGTGATTACTAGAACTTCATTTGACTGCTGCATAGCCTCTCTATTTCAATCTCCAAAATAGAACCATGGACGACCATCTTGAAGGAGGGGGAGGAGATTTTATATGAATCTTGAATTTGGATCATTTTGCAATCTACGCATGTCATTCTTGCGCATTGCAACCTTCGTCTGCCTCTAAACAGCAATTGCCTACTGTCGGTTAATTATTCAAATGTGTTTGTAATGGTTAATTTGTTTTAGGACAAATGATCAGTTTGAAAAACAAAAGTTAGCTCTCGCACACATATGCTTCTACGGACGTTTGAACCTTTAGTATACTTTAGTAGTGGAAGAGAACGATAATCCGCTATGCTAGAATTCAACGAATTAAACTTTTTTTTCTCAGAAAAATATGTGCCTAACTGCTATTTGCCCTATGGTGTGGCAAATAGTAATCATGATCCAGTTTTGTTCTTTGATTAGGCAAGATGTAATTTCATCTTATTTTAGCAAGAACTCATGATGTAAGGATGTAAACACATATGATCTTAAACTTGAACACGATGTTAGAACAGGACATATCGAATTCTGAATGCAAACAATATATTTTTATCCATAACACAAGAAGAGGGTTCTCCCACAACAAAAAAACGTAAAACTCTTCCTCAAATTCCTGAAACAGCAGGTATTTAATCCAAAACAAACAATTACATAAGGATCACAGCAGAGCTCGATGATCTATAAATGAAATAGTGCTTGAAAATATGGGTAAACCCCAAGTTTATTGATATATATATATATATATATATATATATATTAAGTCACATTCCATCCGGAGTATGCAGATCCCTCAGCTTCATTTTCAGGTAATCCTGTATAGAAGATGAAAAAGAATGAGACATATATGAAAGTTGTTCGTAAATATTGGATTTTGTTTTTAATATTTACTGTAAAATTATTGACCGAGGAAGTTGGCATGTAAAGAAGTACTTGGAACAGTCGACTGTAGGAGAGACAGTAAATGGCAATGAAACTCCACAATTGCCTGGAAGCGCTTGTGCTAGTGCAGTATTGACCTTCAGGTTTTTCGATGCATTTTTAATGCAGTTACAAGCAGTCTGTTTGTCAGCAGTAGTAGTTGCAGATGTTGAAAGACTTGAGACTCTAGCACAGCATGGAGAAGGCGGCTTCCCACTGCCACTAGTCAAGTAACTAATGCAAGGCCTGAGGTTACCAATCACGTCACTGCATGTAATTGCAGCTTCTGAAGAAGTCGATAGCAAGAAAATAAGCACAAGGAGAAGAGTTAAGTAAAAGAATATCTTCCTTGACTTTCTCATTCCCAAATCTTCAAATATATACAACAGATAGTAGCCTCATCCTGGGCTATTTTACAGGAAACTAACTATATACAAAGAGAGATTTTAGGCATAGAATATGGAAACTAATTCTACGCTAAGACTAATTCTACGCTTATCAACTTACAAAGATATTTACAAGATATGTATACTATGTTTAACACTCCCCCGCAGTCGAAACGGGAGGTTTACCAACGTTGAGGCTGTCCCGAAAATCTTCAAAGAGTACTCGAGGCAATCCCTTTGTGAAAATATCGGCTATTTGATACCGAGATGGAACATGCAAAACGCGAACCTGTCCCCTTGCAACCTTCTCTCTAACAAAATGGATATCCATCTCTATGTGTTTCGTTCGTTGATGTTGAACTGGATTACCCGACAAATAAATGGCACTTACATTGTCACAATAGACCAACGTAGCTTTCTGTAATGGACAATGCAACTCGAGTAGAAGGTTTCTTAACCAACATGTTTCTGACACTGCCTTGGCCACCCCACGATACTCGGCCTCGGCACTAGATAAAGACAATGTGGGCTATCGTTTTGAGGACCAAGAGAGTAAGTTGTCCCCTAAAAACACACAGTAACCAGATGTAGATCTCCGTGTATCAGGGCACCCACCCCAATCTGCATCAGTGTACGAGACCAACGAAGAAATAGACGATGAGTACAAATGTAAGCCCTGGTCTATAGTACCTTGGACATACCGAAGAATCCGTTTGAGAGCAGACATATGGTCCGTCCTCGGATCATGCATATGAAGACAAATTTGTTGCACGGCATAAGAAATATCCGGCCTTGTGATAGTAAGATACTGGAGAGCCCCTGCAAGACTGCGATATAGAGTAGGATCATCAACAGGAGTACCTGATGTTGCACTAACCTTTGATTTGGTATCAACTGGAGTGGCTGAGGGTTTACAAGATGTCATTCCGGCACGTTCAATTATTTCACGGGCATAGCTGCGTTGAGATAGGAACATACCACCCTTATGTCGAGTGACTGCAATACCCAAAAAATAATTCAACGGTCCAAGATCTTTCATTGCAAATTCAGAATTAAGAAGTTCCATAATAGAACGCCGTAGAGCATGTGAAGAAGCTGTCAGAATAATGTCATCAACATATATCAAAATATACGCCATATCTGTCCCCTGTTTGTAAATGAATAAAGAGTTGTCACAACGACTCTGAGTGAAACCGAGAGACAAAACATAATCACCAAAATGCTTATTCCAAGTTCGGGAAGCTTGTTTAAGCCCATATATTGATTTACGCAAGAGGCAAACATAATCTGGATGGGTACGATCTCTATACCCCAGTGGTTGATTCATGTACACAGTTTCTTGAAGCTCGCCATGAAGAAAGGCGTTCTTGACATCTAACTGATGGATAGGCCATGCCTTAGAGAGAGAAATACTGAGAACTGTCCGAATAGTAGCCGGTTTAACAACTGGGCTAAAAGTTTCACCACAATCGATACCTATCCGTTGTGTTTTACCATCACCAACAAGGCGGGCTTTATGCCTCTCAAAACCACCAGCAGAGTTAAATTTATGAGAAAAAATCCACATTGAACGAATTACATTCACACCAGGAGGTTTGGGTACTAAATCCCATGTTTATTTTTCATAAGTGCATGGTATTCGTCATCCATGGCCAATTTCCAGTTTGAATCATGAAGCGCATCAACTGGGTTACGAGGTAACGGTGACATGGAAATCTAAGTGTGTAGTGCATGGTATTTTGGGTTGGGTTTAAAAATACCACGCTGACTACGAGTAACCATACTGGGTTTAGGAAGTGGAGGATCAGGTGAGGGTGCCATGGCTGTTACTGGAGGTGATTGGGCCGTGGGTGAGGTATAAGGAGTGTGGGTGATGTGTGATGGGGAAGTAGGTGGTGTATAAATTGTGCTATGATGAGCCGGAGGAGTAGCAGACTGGTGGAGATGATCCACCACATAAGGAGAAAAACCGTCATCTAAAAATTCATATGTATGTGATGAAAGAGTATGTATTGAGGCAAAAGGAAACACAGTCTCATCAAATATGACATGACGACTTATGATAATTTGACGGGAAGACAAATCATAGCATTTATAACCCCGATGATTAGGTGGGAAACCCAAAAATACACAAGGAGTAGATCGCGCTTGTAATTTATGGATTTTAGTGGAAGGAATAAGAGGATAACAAAGACACCCAAAAACCCGTAGATGAGAGTAGGAAGGGACCCTACGATATAGAATTTCTAATGGAGACTTATTATCCAAAAGTTTGCTTGGAAGAATATTTAGGAGATATGTTGCCATCTGTAATGCATGATGCCAAAAAGAAGGTGGAATAGATGCATGAGTGAGAAGAGTACGTATGATATTATTAATAGATCGAATTTTTCGTTCGGCCTTCCCATTTTGAGGAGAAGTGTGAGGACACGACAGACGAAAAGACATTCCACTCTTTTTACAAAAATCCCAAAAAGATTTATTGTCATATTCCCCCCCATTATCACAGTGCATGTTTTTAATATTACGTTCAAATTGGGTGACAACATGATTGTTAAAAATCTCAAACTTCTCATAGACGTCAGATTTTTGACCCAAAGGAAAGGTCCACAAGAAGTTAGAAAAATCATCCAATAATAAAACATAATACTTATGCCCTGCAGAACTCAAAATAGGTGAAGTCCAAAGATCACTATGAATAATATCAAAAGGTAAAGAGGTACTTGAAACAGATGAAACAAATGGCAATTTAACATGTTTCCCAAACACACAAGAACGACAAACTGGAGATGTAGAAAAATTATTACAATCAATGCTTTTATTGACCCTAAGAGCTTGAAGAACCGGAGCACCTGGATGACCCAAACGATCATGCCAAAGCGAGGAAGAGATAGCTGCAAAGACTGATGGAATAGCTTGATTGTTGATAGAATAAAAAGGATATAGGTCACCCTGACTATCACACCTCATTAGAGGTATCCCCGTTTGAAAATCCTTCACAAAAAAACCATAAGGATCAAATTCAACCAAAACAGAATTATCAGTAGTGAATTTCCTAACAGAAACCAGATTTTTGATAATGTTGGGAGCATGTAAAACATTCTGTAAGGATAAATGGGTATTCGGAGAGGGTAAAACAGTATGACCATAGCCACTGATAGGAATAGACTGACCATTTCCAACAATAATACCAGAATTATGACTACTCAAATTAAAATAAGGTGAAAGAGTACCATTTGATGAAGTCATATGGGATGTTGCGCCAGTGTCCATATACCAAGTAGAATCCGGTTGATTTAGAGTCATTGTATGCATGGCTGACTCAATGTCTGTAGGTACATACGAACTTGTCTGACCATGAACAGAGGGAGACATAAACACAGTGTCAGCTTGGTACGCCTGATGCTGTGGACGTGAACCAAGCACACCAGGTCTATTGTTGGCAGTAGGAGGACGAGCCCATCCCTGGGTAGGCATAGGACACGGTGGAGCTGCCCATTGAGGCCAACCCCAATTTGCAGATGGACCCCAACCCCAATACGGCATCTGTTGCTGCTGATGTCCTTGCATGCCAGGCCTGTTTGAACGTCCATTATTGCCGCCTCTGTTTTGCTTGCCAGCATTACGACCTCCTGAACTTCTCTGGCCTTGCGAAGGCTGTTTGCGACCGGTAGGCTGCTGACCCTTCCCTTGTCCAGAATGAGACGTAACAAAAGAGGGATTCTCATCGTGGTTCATAGCAGCAACCATGACAGATTCAGAATTCATAGTTGCCTCCTTAGCCAAGCCTGATTCCTCCAGGGTGAGCATGGACCTTGCTTGATAGAAAGGAGGTAGGGGATTACTTTGTCGGATCATAGTACCCACACCACGGTAAGGAGCAGTAAGACCCGAGACAAGCTGCAGTACCAATCGACTTTCAGATACCGGAGCCCCAACATTCTTCAGTTGATCAGCCAAAGATTTGAGCCGTTGACAGTATGCTGAAGCATTGGAAAAATTTTCCATCCTGGTGGTAGAGAAATCATGTTCAAGTGTCACCGCACGAGAATGTTTATTGTCCTGAAAAATGTCACGCAAACGGTTCCAAGCTTCCATGGCCGTAGCATCTGGCTCAATGATGGTATGTAAAAGATCATTGGAAATTGTGGAATAGATCCACGATAAGACTGTGGCATCAAGAGTAGCCCACATGTCTTCATCTTCGACCGCCTGAGACGCAGGCTGTTCCTTGGTCACAGGGGAGGCACTGGGAGTCTTCTCCTTGGTCGTAGAAGGGAGGATATGATGGAGAACCTTGTTTGAACGTGCATGAACTTTGAACAACTCCGCCCAAGTTGAGTATTGCACGGTTTCCATCTCAAGAATTATAGGAATATGATTCTTGATGTTAGAGACAGCAAGAGCAGGATGAAAAGTTTTAGATTGAGACATAATTGTTGAAGAAGAGAAAAGACAGAGAAAGAAAGAAGAAAGGAAGAGGGGCGGAGATCATAGCTAGGGTTCAGCGGAAAGAGATTGAGAAACCCGCTCTAATACCATAAAAGAATATCTTCCTTGCCTTTCTCATTCCCAAATCTTCAAATATATACAACAGATAGTAGCCTCATCCTGGGCTATTTTACAGGAAACTAACTATATACAAAGAGAGATTTTAGGCATAGAATATGGAAACTAATTCTACGCTAAGACTAATTCTACGCTTATCAACTTACAAAGATATTTACAAGATATGTATACTATGTTTAACATTAAGGATTTCATGCTTTACGAGAAGAGGGATCGAGAGGAAGTTAATGAGATTTTTTAGGTTGTGTTTTGAATATTGGATTTTGGTTTGTTATATAGGAGGTCTTAGAAAGCTCACTAGTACAAAAAATTATTTGGAAAAGAAAAATGCTAGAGGTACCAAAATTAGGTACCAAAAGTTGTTACCAAATGATGTGGCTTGTTTTAATTGGTTATAGTTATAGTGGGCCCGCCAGGGCTCTCCAATCAAAATATTTTAAATTGACAAGTGTCTGTTGCCATGTCATTTGGTACCCAATTTGTTGCCATGTCATTTAGAGTGCACGATAAAAGATGTTCTGCATTTTACTGTCTTTGATATGTAGAAAGTCAACTAAATTTGTTTAAGATTTGAAAGGCAATTTTCATATATTTGAAAATTGAAGAATAATCTTTCTATATATATTAGGAGAACAAGGGGTTTTTTTAGGGATATTTTGAGCCAATAAACCCCCTGTGAAATTACGATTTTACCCTTGTATTTTATAAAATTACATCAATTGCCACTCCCTTATTTTGAAGATAAAAATTAAATTATTTTTGTGTTTGTGGGGAATTGAACCAACAACCTCCTCTATATAAATATTCCTCCAAACCAATGTGCTACTTAAATTAAGATAATTTAGAAAATTAGACAAATCGTTTTCGATTGATTTCAAAGTTCCATCAAATACCCGAGAAATTTTCTTTAAATGAAACTTAAAAATAGTAAGCTGGCGTGTCAAGGAGACACGGCACTGTCAGTGGCGTATTATTCTTCTCCATTTTTCTGCAGAAAACATGCGTCTCTCCCTCTCTCTTGCGATTTTCAGGCGATTCCCGACCAAATTCCGGCGAGCTCTTTTCGTCTATTTCCGTAATTGTCCATTTATGTTATATATACCATTTGAATCATCTTTCGATGATCTACAATCATATATACCATTCTCAAACCATTTCTTATACCGGATTTGAAACCCCTAAATTGGAATTATAATTAAGTAAAATCCAACAAACGGGGGAGATGAGAGATACAAACGGGGGAAAGAGATACATACGAGAGAGAAGACAGAGGAAGGGAGAGGAGACAGTGGTGATGTGGTCAGAGAGGGAGAGATCGTGATTGTGACGGAGAGAAACGAGAGAGACGACGAGAGAGATGTGAGAACCAGAGAGAGATGAGAGAGAAGAGACTGATTGGAGAGGAGAGAGATGAGAGACACGCTACACTTGGTAGCGTGACCCGTGGGCATTTGGGACCAACCCTTCCGCAAATCAATATTTTGGGCCATGGGGTAGGGAAAATGAGCTATTTTGGTTATTTTCTCATTTTCTTATGCCTAAATAGACTTTTTGAATGAATGTAAAACATTAACAGTGAAATATTTAACAATTTTAAAACTATCTTTACATTTAATAATATCTAACAATTTTAGAAATATAAATAAATTTTAATTTTTGATAAAAAGGTATCTATATTTTAAGAATAAAATATTAAAAATATTTATTTGAATACAAATTTCTTTCAACTAATGAAAAATTAAAAAAAAGCTAAAACTATAATAAACTTTAATTTAAAATATACTTTTAGAAGTAAAACAATTAAATACAATATAATTTATAGAAGTGAAAAATAAAAGTGTAAATTATGTTTAATTTAAAAATTGTATTTAAGTGAAGAATAAAATATTAAAAATATTTATTTGGATACAAACGTATTTCAAATAAAGAAATATGGAAAAAACTAAAACTATAATAATTTTAAATTAAATGAAATATACTGTAATTTGCACTTTCAAGAGTGAAACAGGTGGTCTGCAGTCTGTCTGTCGCTCCGCTGAAAAGTGTGGCGGACAGGTAAAAAATTATAGCGGATACCTAGGACTCTGCGGAAATTTATAGCGGAGATTAAAAATTTTGTTTAAATCTACACTCTTCATTACCCAATCCAACGGTATAAAAATCGATTGTTACTTAACTGGTCCCTAACAATTAGTTATTAGGGACCAGCTCCCTTCTTATAATTAGGATTATATTGTGGATATAGAAGGATAATTGTGTCTGATATATATGGCGGAAAGGCATGCCCAAAATAACGAATGGCGAAAACAGTGTCCAAAATGACCAGAGACCTACGCATTTGAAGAATGCATACACCGAATACGCATTTCTATCATGCGTGTCTCATGTTAATTTTTTTTTGGTTAGTATACGCATTAAGGTGAGGCGTGGCCAGCTCCAAACAGCGCATTCTAGTGATGTGTTGTTCAAACCATGCATATAGCTCATGCATGGATCTGCGTGATTGTGTGGATCCTGCTTTCCCCAATCTTTGCTTCTATCTTTATCCACCATTATTCATCCCCAATTTCATACACATATCCATCCCCAAATAATTGATATAGAGATGGAAGAGATTGAGAGAAATAATGAAGGAAGAGATTGATATAGAGATGTAAGAGATTGTGAATGTGAATCATCCCAAAATCGATATTTTGATGAACTTGGCCTGCGGCCCCTTTTAAACAAATAATTTATATAGAGATGGAAGAGATTGAGAGAAAGAGGAGAGACTCATAAAAAATACAAATTGGAAAGGGAGGGAAAGAGAGAAAGAGGATCTTGGAGAGAGAGAGAGAGCTGAGCAACGAATTGGGTCGGAATAATGAAGGAAGGGTTGTTTTTTTTGGTTAGTTTGTGAGGTACCACAAAGAACATACATAGTACGTACCTAGCTAGCATTTTAAAAAAAGAAAAAAAAATGAACATACGCATAATGCATATGCGCGGTCAGTTGGTTAGAATGGACGCCATTCCCGACAAATGGTATTTCGGGCAATATAGGTTCAAAAAATTGTTCTTCGATCATTTTCTCCGGATGCAGGGGGCATGCGGGGTAGGATTTATAAAATAGTTTACTACTTATGTGTAATACATATTTGTATCAAATTCGGTAAGGATTTATAGGTTCTAGCAAATACTAGGTAATATCCCCTCAGTCTCATATTAAGTTTCTCTATTAAGTTTCTCGTTTGAAATGTCGATTTTGTTTATTATATGAGGTAAATTATTAATTTACATCTAATTTATAAGACCAAATATAATTATGAGTGATCTTGTTGGATTCATATTTATTAGTATTTTAATATAGTGAAGTTTTATATTTTATACTAATACGAAATTGAAAATATTAATGATTAAAAATATGCATTGACAAACATGTTTAACTCAAATGGGAAAAATAATTTGAGATATAATGTTATTGTGTTTAATGGGCTTTATATGTTAGGCTGATATGTGATAAAGTTATATTTATATAATTTTCATCTTTTCTTATTACAAAATAGTTGGTACAAATTTTTTTTCAATATAACAATTTTATTCATAAATTAAAATTTTATATTATATATCATTAAAATATATATTTATTAATTTATTTTTATTCGGATTGCGTGGAATTTTTTTGCCCCCACTCATCGTAGAGGCTGGATCTTATTTATATCCTATTTATTTTAATATTTATTTAACGGCCTAGATTATATCTTATTTATTTTAATATTTAAATACTAATATAGTAATATTCTAAACAGACTGTGTCCCGCAGAAACCTATTCTAGTTGATATAGAAGAGAAAAATATAGAAGAGAAAAATCATGTCCTAACTGATCTAGGTGAAATATAATTCCATATATATCAATAATCTAAATTTTGTAAAACAGTTTATATACTTGAACTAATTGAAACATAAATTTGTTCGCAAATTTTATAAATATTAGAGACATATTATACAAATAAAATAATTTTAAGAAATCTTGATACTCACATGAGTGGAATTATATTCTTATACTCCCTCCGTCCCAATAGATTGTTAACACTTTCTATTTTGGGATGTCCCAATAGATTGTTAACATTTCCTAAAATAGTAAGTTTTAACACTATTACACCCACTACTTCACTTATTTTAACAATACTTTACGCTATTACACCCACTACTTAACTTATTTTAACTATAAAATCACTATTACACCCACTACTTCATTTATTTTAATAATATTACACCCACTATCTTGGTTTCCGTGCAAAAAGCAAATGTTAACATATCATTGGGACGGAGGGAGTATATAATAAGTGTAAGAGGATCTTATCCATAATTTTGGTTTGGTCACTGTACTATCAAAATAATCTCAACCATCGAATCTAATATTTTTAAAAATAGACGATCAAGATTATATCATACTAAAAAAATTATAATCTAAAACGGATATAATTTAAAAAGGTTGTATTGGAATTGAATTTGAAAAAGAAAATTATAATATGAAAAGGATGTAATCATGATTGAACGTGTAAAACTTAATATATATCAATTTTTTAAAAATAATTTAACATGTAATAACATATAAATATTAAAAAATTAATATATTTGATAGATATTAAAAAAAGTTCGTGGGGTTGTAAGTAAAAATAGATAGCTATCATGTGTCCAATAGATTAGATCCAAATTAAATTCATATAGAATTATTAATATCTTAATATTGATATTCAACTCTAACCACGTATAGCTTGAAATATGCATAAACAACTAAAATCAATTATAAATAAACAAATAAAAAAGATTTCTAGAATGAATAGGAAAAAAAATCATAAACAATCATAAAATAAAATTATAATTACATTATTCTATCAAGCAGAAATCTAAACATAAAAGATCATTAACAAGAGACATCATGAACGATATGTAGAAGCTACAGAAGAAGAACAGAACCAAAAAGGAGAAAAAAATAATGTGAAGAAAATAACGAAAAGAAAATTTTAAAGAAAACTGATTACTTATATTGGTTTAACATTGCAATGATTTATACAAAATTTGAAATTCTTAACTTAACATTGCTTAACATTGATAAAAAAATATAATTATTCAAGGATTTATCTTTGTAAAATATTATTTATAAAATTTAAAATCGTATTGTAAACTATTTAAAAATTTAAATGTAATGAAATAATTTCGATGACACGCCCTCTTTAAATTCCTCTTAACATAAAGCCTAACAGCTTAATGCATAGCAAAACAAACCTAACAAATTCACCATTGAGTTGGAATTGGATTGCAAATATATGTAAGCCTTTATAAAAGTTCGTTACTCCATTTTATGTTTCAAGTAAAATCACAAAACTAGTACTTTCAAAGATGCTTCAGGGCTTTAAGCTTTCAAATATATTTCTTTCTCGAACAGTACTCAATCTTCATAAAGTGTTAAAAATAAGCAATTCCAATTCCGGGAATCCATGTTTTCTTATTCTCTTAAACGAGAAATGTGTTGTTTTTTGCGGAGAACAGAAACAGTTAATAAATATTAAATATTAAAGTTCAGAAAAAGAGGATGAAAATATTAGCAAACCTTAGTCAGACGAGATTGCTTAGCATTATCAGCAATATTCATGAGCATAATTTTTTAGCATTTTTGCCTTGATAAACCTTCCTCTTTGCTGTGACCTTGTAATGCAAAATTATTGATTTCATTAGCATCCACGTTCCATTCTGAACGAGTGTGACTTGAAGGGACTTCATTAGCAACATTTAGGAAAGATTTGTTTTTGGAAGTGGCTAAAGAGCTTCCATCCACAAGACAATCTTTAGAATCTGGCTCGCAAGAACTCAGGTGACATCCCTTAACTTTCTTTGAATTTAGTGAGGTATGTGAGGAATCCCATACCCTTCTCTTCTTTGCAATGGTACCGGGAGCAGAACAAGAACAATGCTTCCCGTCAGCGTCAGCTTCATTTTGGTTTAATTCTAGAGTAGTGGTTATATTTGCGTAGTTCGAATCATTTGGTGGAACTTTGTCACTGCAACCTGTATCTGATCATAAGCACATAATCAATTAAATTTTAGACCTTATGTGCAATTACCTGCAAAAGCTGATGTTAACAACATTCTAAATGCATTAAGGAGGATGAAACTGAAGGATAAGTATCAGCTCTTAATAATATAAAATGAATTCCTTCACAACGATGGTATAGGAACTAAATAATCTCATTACACAGTTATGATAAATTCTGGACACATTGTCTAAAACAAATAAAAGGACAATAAAATGTTTTGTATTCTACACCAGACAGACAGATCAATGCATACTGTAACATATGTAGTTGCTATTTGTATATACAGAGATATAGTCCATCCTAAAAAGGATCATCCATCCGGTTTTGATAGTTTGGGCTAGAATTACATCTAATATAGTTATGTGTTGTGTAAGACTGGAAAAAAGATAATGTACCTGAGATCAATGTTTTTGGTTCAAGGTGTACAGAGCCAGAATTCATCAAAATTAAGCTGTTAGGAGGTTCCTGGACCTTTTTAATGCCTCCTAGCTCTTCAACTTGACAACTAGCAAGTGGTGAAGACCAAGTAATAGCTTCAGCGGAGATGAATGATTCAAAGGTTCTGTAGAGTTGGTCGAATCTATGATAAGATGAGAAATCATGAGGGTTGAACCACCAGGGAAGCATAATGCTCTACGAACGTCATCCCTGACAGGTAGTCTCCGAGCTCTACCTTTGGAGTTCACCTCTCCAACTGGTACAAATCCCTGCAAATATAGATTTAGATTGCAAATTTAAACCAAATCTATAGAAAATAGCAATGGATGATATACCATAAGTCCAAAAGCTTATGGAAATACCACCCTAATTATACCTAGCGGTGTCAAAGTTCAACAAATTACAGCTGAAACGTCATAACAAAATCCCAAACATGGTATGTATGACAAATATGACCTAGAAAAATTATCCATAAAATTATTGTTACTCCAGGTAAAATAATACTAGTATAAATTACATGAAGCCAACAGAATGGCCATATCAATACATCTAAATCTTAAGTATTCCTTCGTTATCAACTCATGTAATATTACTATACTTATGCACTAAGAAGCCTACATTCTACCTTAAATAGGATTTCACTGAGACTAGAGCTAAGGGAATAACATAGATACAAAATATTTTAGATACAGACATGAGTCTGGTTGTTGGATCCAGTATACTTGCCTGTTTAAGCCAGAATCCTTCAGATTCTTCATCTCCCCAACAATATATAGTGCGGACACCAACACTCAGCAGCCTCCTCTTCAGTTCCATGTACATGAGACGACCAAACCCCTATTAATAATAAAAATTCGATCTATGACCATGATTACATAAGAATTCAAGTTTATTATCATCTGGATTTTTATCAATTGAAAGGAAGTATCTATCATGCAGTCGCAAAAGATAAAGAATTTGTTTCAAGGCCTGCTACAATTGATGAAAGTAAGGGGGCATGGATTTTCATCAGTTAGTTCTGCTTTACAATATTGCAATTTTGAATTATACTAATAGATGCAGTGATAAACTTATTATAAGACATAAAGTACATCATGTGCTACTATTAATTGATCAGATTCTAAGCAGCCAGTACCATCAAAATTCAAGTGTACTCTTTATATATAAAACCAGTAAAACTACAGCTGACATCGAACACCAAAATAGTCGTACAACTAAGCAAGATGTAAATATGACTATAAACAAAAAACCTTGTGTTGGTTGATCGAACGAACAACAGCAAGAGGAATTTCAGCATACAGTGAATCTGAAGGAATTATTTGATAAGTTACTGCAGATATAACCTGTGAAGGGAAACAAGCCAAAATTAAGTGGATCACAAGGAGACTACAATTCACACTTGTCCAAATAAGCAAATATTATTTATATTATCAAGTGAAATACAGATGAGAATATTTAAACGTCAGGTAAATTAAAGAAAGAAGTATGTTTTAGATTTGTTTTTACCCTAAGCTATGTTTTAAGGAGCTACAGTCTTAAACTTTTTCAGTTTCAACCTGATATATATAATAAAGCTTCCTTAAGCTATATAGGGCATACAAGTAATATTTCGGAAAGCCTACCTCTCCAAATCCTTCTTCCAAAGATGATTTCACAAGTAACGTGCAAAATTTTCTGCAGACAAAAATTAGAAACAAAATAAATTAACATGTAGCCTCCACAATTATAGTACATTTGAGCACAAAACAAAAGTGAACGTTGTACATTATTAATACAACTTGGTCTGCAGAATCTACTCCGCAAAAAAAAAAAATTAATAATAATAATAACTTCTTACTAATTTTGAGCGGAACATATGCAAAAAATTTACCCATTCGACACAAATTTTTGAAGAAACGTAGATTTCTTCCCGGTATTTGCAGCATAATTCATAGCAGGTAATTCTTTCCTATAAATGTTCAACACGTCCTGCAACAACAACAATATTTAAGCAACATTTCGTAACATCGAGCTTCAATTGGCAGCAAAATCTATTTTATAATTATACAATCTAATTCCGCAACAGAGGTAGTAAAGAGTAGACATCTTAAATGCTTAAACAAATACTAATATAGATACACACATAAAGACGACAACTTAACCTGAAGCAACAACTTGGGTAAAATTAATCGGGTACACAAGCAGTCTGTCAATCTCATTTTCTATTGCTTTCTGCTTTTCTTTGGAGAAAATACGCCTCTTCTGCTTCACCACTTGAGCCCCTGACTTTATATTGAGGTGGTGCAGAGCTAGTTCGGATGGGATTCCTGGCATGTCCTTAGGAGTCCAAGCAAAAATGTCAGCAAACTCTCTGAGAGTTTGAATAAGATTCTCACGAAGCTCTGGTGGTAGCTTTGTACCGATCTTTACGACCTTACCGAGGTCATCGGGGTATAGTTGGATTTCCTCAACTGGTTCAACTGGTTCGTGGCTTGTTATTCTGGGAATTTCCATAATGTCTCTAGGGTCCATTTCCACCCCTTGATTTATTGAAGCCACTGAATTAGTTGGTCTCTTCGGGACTACCGAGCTAACATAACATTGTCGAGCTATCTTTTGATCTCCACATACCTCACCAACTCCAAATTCAGTAGGAAATTTCATCTTGTGGTGTGCTATTGAGATTATTCTCTTCAAAGCTGCAATGGTTGACCTTCCCAAGATTGCATTGTAGCCCGAAACTGCATTAACCACATAAAATTTGACTATATGCCACTTCTGACATGGTGGTGATCCGAACAAGATGGGCATATCAATTATCCCCACTGTTTTGACCTCATTACCAGTGAAGCCAAATAAAGGAGAGTCTCTTGCACTGTTTATCTTTCTGTCCCCTAAATCCATTCTTGTAAAGGCACTGTGATATAGTATATCGACTGAGCTTCCATCATCAATTAAAATTTTCTTCACCATGTTCGTCCCCACTCTTGTGGTGATCACCAAAGCGTCTTGGTGGTCCTCTATGATTCTGTCCCCATAATCATCATCCGAAAAAGAAATCACCAATGAGGGATTTTTCCTTGGTTTTTTATTGTCAACTCGAAATACCTCTCTAGCATAAGCCTTTTTGGCCATATTTGATGATCCACCTGAGGCATGTCCCCCGGTTATCATGTCTATGACCCTTTCCTGCTCTTCCCTTGAATGTGGGGCATGATCATTCTTTTCCATAAAATGTGAGAGTTCACCCCTTTGTATTTTTTCTTCAATCAGGTTTTTCAATTGGTAGCATTTTTCCATTTCATGACCTGTATCTTCATGGTAATGGCAAAATTTGGTACTTGGAGGCCTGTTAGGATTCATCGGTCTTGGAGGAACATACGTTGGATCAGCTTTTAAAATTCCCAGAATTGCTGTCCTGTCTGTGTTGAGCTTTGTGAAGTCCCTATCCTCACGAGGTCGTTGTGCCCAAGGGCGTTGTTTGGTTGGAGATGTGCGTGGGGCATTTGACCTATTTGAAGTGATGGGTTCCGAGGCATAAAACGCAGCGGAAAAACGAAAAATATAACAAAATTCGGAACCCAAACCAGGATCCATGTATAATTATAGACAGATTATGGAGAACAGAATATATACCTTTTAAAAGCTTTCCGATTCGGTTGATAGATGGAGGTCCAAGAATGATCACCACACAGTCCTCTTCTTGAGATCTGCTTCGCTAATTAGTCCACACGAACGCACGATTGTCTCCACAATCTCCGGAGTTGGTACTAGCCGTAATCTGCCCTCTATCTCTCTCTTTCTCTCTAGCTGCTAGGGTTTTTTTGCTAAAACGATTTTGGCAAAATCTTAACCCTAAAAACAATACATCTTATGTATTTATAGAGAAAGAGTTTGGGCTTAAAACCTAAATCTGTTTTGGGCTTCCTTAAACCCAATCTGATTTTGGTTTTAATATTAATTCGAATTATATTATAATTAATTAAGTCCTACTTAATCAATTATATAATTAAAAATAATAATATATATATATTTAAATTCGTAATTTAAATAAGTCTCCGTTTTAAACGTTCTTATTGTGTAACCCTTTAGGTTATTATTACGTTGGCAATAATTTTAATATCCAATAATAAAATTATAAACAATGAGTGGCATCTAGTAATACATCATTGCTACCCAAGTAATAATAATAATTGATGATCCAATTAAACCTTTCGTGATATAATGTTTCCTTGTAATATAATCCCTTTAACCAAATATTATAGATTAAACTCGAGGCATGTGTTTCGTCATCCTCTTCAACATTTAATCTAGGTTTACTTGATCCATGAGTAGACTATTAAAACAAATCAATATTTGAGCACGGCCATGCATTTTATAGTCTCACTCAATCAAGAGGCCAATAATATCTCTCCTAATTCTAGGAGGGTTAAATCCTTTATCTATCATTCATATTTCTCATACGACTCATAATATACCCGATGTCCACTTTTATCATCACCCGATCAAAGGTAACTTTTAATGTAGTCAAAGTACATTAATCCTCGTATAGAAATATAATGATCTCAAGTCAAAGGATCATTACACCATTATCACTGTGAGTCTTTCTTATGACTTTATTAAACATGAAGAATCTCACTTTGGGTCTGTCCAGTACCATGTACCCTTACATGTACCTATGTATTGACTTTAGTATCTCCATACTGATAACCAATGAGATGTGGTTATCTGTCAAACAACATACTAGTCTATTTATGTATTATTATTGTCCTATATAATAATACTCGGCTAGGGACCTTTAAGAATATGATATATTGTATAATCTCAAGTTCAAGTCATGTACTTCAACTATACAATGTGTATCATGATTCTAAGGACATTTATTATGCTAACAAATATATCGCAGTAATTAAAGTCATAATAAATACGTTTATTGAATAATCAAATGACATAAAGGTTTATTAAAAGAACCAATGTATTGCCTCTAGGGCACCTACACTAACAATCTCCCACTTGCACTAGAGCCAATCACCCATGTATCTAATACTCATGGAACTAGTGTGACCGTCGTGCTTCTGCTGCGATAGGCCTTTGGTCAGTGGATCTGCAATGTTATCATTTGTATGCACTTTACATATATGTATTTCACCCCTTTCATTAATCTCTCGTATGAGGTGATATCTTCTGAGTATATGTTTGGATCGGGAATGCGATCTAGGCTCTCTAGCCTGTGCAATGGCCCCATTATTATCGCAGTATAGATCAATGGGATCTGCAATCGATGGAACCACTTCCAAATTAGAAATGAATTTTCGAATCCAAACTGCCTCCTTAGTCGCTTCACAAGCTGCAATGTACTCAGCCTCCATTGTAGAATCAGCTACTGTTTCTTGCTTTGAACTCTTCCAGCTTACAGCACCTCCATTTAGACAAAACACAAAACCAGACTGTGATACAGTATCATCCCTGTCTGTTTGGAAACTTGCATCGGTGTAACCTTTTACAACCAGTTTCTCCTCTCCTCCATACACCAAGAATGAATCTTTAGTCCTTTTCAGGTACTTTAGAATATTCTTGACTGCCGTCCAGTGACCTTCACCTAGATTAGACTGGTATCTGCTCGTCATGCTCAAAGCATACGAAACATCGGGGTGAGTACATACCATTGCATACATGGTAGATCCAATTGCTGATGCATATGGAACTTTATTCTTGTGATCCTTCTCATCTAATGATTTCGGACACTGGTCTTTAGAAATCGTTATCCCTTGAGACACAGGGACATATCCCCTTTTAGCATTTTGCATACCAAAACGATGCAAAACCTTATCAATGTATGTACTCTGACTTAGACCGATCATCCTTTTAGATCTATCTCTATAGATCCTCATTCCTAGAATGTAGGTTGCCTCTCCTAAGTCTTTCATAGAGAAATTGCTCCCTAACCAAGTCTTAACAGCCTTAAGAGAAGGTATGTCATTCCCCATTAGTAGTATGTCATCAACATACAGTACTATGAATGCCACATGGCTCCCACTAACCTTCTTGTAAACACAAGGTTCATCCTCATTTTGAATAAAGCCATACTCCTTGACTATTTCATCAAAACGAATATTCCATCTCCTAGAGGCTTGCTTCAACCCATAAATGGATCGACGTAATTTACATACCTTGCCAACATTCCTCGGATCGACAAAACCTTCAGGTTATGTCATGTACACATCCTCTTCAAGGCTCCCATTAAGGAAAGCTGTTTTGACATCCATTTGCCAGATTTCGTAATCATGGAATGCTACAATTGCAAGCAAAATCCGTATGGACTTGACCATGGCAACTGGTGAGAAAGTTTCATCATAGTCAATACCATGAATTTGTTTGAACCCTTTCGCAACCAGTCTGGCTTTATAGGTCTGAACATTTCCTTCCATGTCAGTTTTCTTCTTGAAAACCCACTTGCACCCTACGGGTTTTACCCCTTCAGGTGGATCAACCAAATCCCAAACTTGGTTTTCGTACATGGAATCCATCTCGGATTTCATGGCTTCAAGCCATCTCTTAGAGTCTGGACTGTTCATAGCATCTTGGTATGTGAGAGGCTCATCCTCATCTATGAGCATCAAATCCCCACATTGAGTCAAAAGAAATCCATATCTCTCTGGCTCATGGCAAATTCTACCATATCTACGAACAACCTGTGTTTCTTGAGCATTATCATTATTCTGCTCTTGTTCCACCTCAGGTTCAATGCTATTTTGTGGTTCTCGATCTTCATCGAGATCTATAGTTCTCCCACTGTCTCTTCTGGAAACAAAATCCTTTTCCATGAAGACAGCATCTCGAGCAATGAACACTTTCTGCTCAGAAGGACTATAAAAATAATACGCCTTTGTTTCTTTAGGGTATCCCACAAAATTGCACTCTTCGGATTTAGGTCCAAGCTTGTCAGATACTTGACCTTTTAAAAACGCCTTGCATCCCCAAACTTTCATAAAGTTCATGCTTGACCGTTTCTCCTCCCATATCTCATATGGAGTCTTTTGAACCTTCTTGGTTGGAACACGGTTAAGTGTGAAAGCCGCTATTTCTAGAGCATAACCCCAGAAACTTATTGGAAGATCTGCATGACTCATCATCGATCGTACCATGTCCAAACAGGGTACGATTTCTCCTCTCTGAAACTCCATTCCATTGAGGTGTACCTGGCGGAGTGAGTTGTGATACAATACCACACTCCTTTAAATACTCTTTAAATTCGGTGCTTAAGTATTCACCCCCACGATCGGATCGTAAGATTTTAATACTTGCACCTCCGCCTATTTGCTTCTCTACTTCAGCCTTGTATTCTTTGAATTTTTCAAAAGAATCGGATTTGTTCTTCATAAGATATACATATCCATATCTACTGAAGTCATCAGTAAATGTTATGAAGTAGTAGTAGCCTCCTCTAGCCATCACACGCATTGGGCCACATACATCACTATGTATTAGCTCCAAACGTTCAGTGGCCCTTTGACCCTTACCAATAAAAGGGGCTTTAGTCATCTTACCAAGCAAACAAGATTCGCATTTTTCGTATGATTCAAAATCAAACTTATCCAAGTATCCATCCTTATGTAATTTGGATATGTGTTTCTCATTTATATGGCCTAGACGACAATGCCAGAGGTATGTTTGATTTGAGTCATTAACTTTAAGTCGTTTGTTTTCTATGTTACAGACAGGATTATCTAAATCAAGAACATATAAACCATTAAATAAACGCGCAACACCATAGGTTAAATCATTTAAAGCAAAAGAGCAACTATTGTTCTTTATTGTAAACGAAAAACCTTTCTTGTCCAAACAAGAAACAGAAATAATGTTTCTGCGAATCGCAGGCACGTAAAAACAGTCTTCAAGTTCTAAAACAAGCCCAGAGGGCAAAGATAAATAATAAGTTCCTACGGCTAAAGCAGCAACTCTTGCTCCATTGCCAACGCGTAGGTCAACTTCTCCCTTAGACAAAGTCCTACTTCTCTGCAGTTCCTGCACATTTATACAAATGTGAGAAGCACATCCAGTATCCAATACCCAAGATGTAGAAATAGACAGATTGACTTCTATAACATAAATACCTGAAGTAGAAGCTTGCTCAGCCTTCTTCTTCTTCAGATCCTCCAAGTAAACAGGACAGTTTCTCTTCCAGTGACCAGGCTTCTTGCAGTAGTGACATTCACCTTTGTCAGCCTGTACGACATCTCCCTTTGGCTTTTTAGCCTTTTTGAAAGAGGGCTTAGAAGGACCAAGATCTTTTGATGCTACCTTTTTCTTGCCCTTCCATTTCTCTTTTCCCTTAGCACCTTTCTTGCCCACCATCATTATGGGAGCTTTCTCAGGTGCCTTGACCATATTTGCTTCAGTGGTCCTCAGCATGGCCAACAATTCCATAGGAGTCTTATCTTGCTCAGTCATATTAAAAGTCATAATGAACTGAGTATAGTCGCTGTTCAAAGATTGCAAGATTATATCGACTTGAGCCTCTCGCTGAAGCGGGAAACCCAAATGAGAAAGGTAATCACAATACCCTATCATCTTTAGAACATGTGGTCCAACTGGTCCATTGCCCTGCTTGCATGAGAAGAGTGCTTTACTCTTGTTGAACTTTTCCACACGAGCCTGTGATTGAAACATCGTCGAAAGATGTTTAACATAGTTTAAGCATTCATATCAAAATGCTGCTTCTGAAGCACAGCATCCATAGTAGCAAGCATAAGACAAGCCACATCAGTTGCATTATCAATATGCTTCTGATAAGCATTTCGTTGAGCAGCAGTGGCATTGTTAGCAGGGGCTGCCGGTGGAGGAATATCAATCACATAAGATTTCTTTTCCTGCATGAGAACAATTCTCAAATTCCTAGACCAGTCAAGGAAGTTCGATCCTGTCAACTTGTCCTTCTCAAGGACTGATCGCACAGAGAAAGTATTGTTTGTATTTTGTGCCATTTGTTTTCTACAATGATAAAATGCATAAGATAAGTTAGATTGTTATATTAATTATGTTCAAGTGATTATGACATATTCATAATATATCTCCCACTATTTTTATCAAATTAATAGCCCTTACTATTAAATCGAAAAGAATATCCCATAAATCTTTCTAGTGAGCCAAGATCCATATTTCGTCATATCCTAAGTCAACCACTGGTAGTCCTTAAAACATGATTATTTAGGTAGACAACAGTTGTCAATTATATCATATATAATTCTTGGCTAGTTTGGTGAACAACAATTGTTCTTGTCTATCTAATAGATTTTGAACCAAACTCTATGCTTCTAAGTTCATAATAATTGAATATAACCGTTTATTTTCATCTTATTATGACGACTCAGTTAAGTTAAACCCAATGATACAACGGTCGAATATAACCGCTTACATTCGTCACATCTCACCACGATAGACAGGAGTCACCTGCCACTGGCAGTCATTCCCCTTATCGATCTAGGATTCAATGAGTGTTCATTCATTGGAAAGCATCCTATTGAAACTTAATATTTTGTTAAGGGGTTTTGAATTAAAACGACCATGATCCCATCATAAAGAGATTCCCAATTTTTCCTTGAATTAAATACTTCAAATCAATATTCATCAATAGTTTGATTTCCAGGTTGTTGGAGGAGTCACAAGTGGCCTCACTTAATACCCAACTTCCTTACAGGTAAAACCCGTTTTTGACAAAACCTCCCCATATCTAAATAATTGAAAATTCGTATTTAATTCCGTGTTTCATAAACACAGAAATCTCATGAACGTTTGTTCATTTTAAAATCTCGAATCATTACAGATTTTATCTTGTTTAGCATGGCAAGCATGGCATGGGTGACATATCTAATACATGCATACATCATTAATCTAATTAAAAATATGCATACATTTGCTACTCTACACATACATCATATGTAAAGTGCATGAAAATTAAATCATGCTTGGTTATGGCCCAATCCTATATGATCTTTCCAAGCTAATGGAAAAATCTAGGTCAATATATGGTGGTTAATAAAACTAAATTATTACATAGTTGGTCTTCATAAATACATGTCTCCATGTCTTCTTTGTGTCAAATGCCTTCATCTCCATTGATCCTTGCATGCTTCTAATGATGTTCTTATTACATTGAAATTAAAACATAACTATACTAATGTAACTACATAAGAACTCGAGTTACATTCGAGATGAACAATTACAAAGCACCAAGAAAACGACATGCAAGTTGTATTTATAAAACCAAACCATAATAAATAAAACCACTAACATATGGGTCTCAAGGCCATAACCAATCACCATGCTCAATTAACACTTAAGAACATCATCAATCATATATCACAATATATCATATGAATAAAGCATATGTAACAAGCCCGAATTTGTCACGAATTTGTTTTGCCTGTTTAAGCCAGAATCCTTCAGATTCTTCATCTCCCCTACAATATATAGTGCGGACACCAACACTCAGCAGCCTCCTCTTCAGTTCCATGTACATGAGACGGCCAAACCCCTATTAACAATAAAAATTCGATCTATGACCATGATTACATAAGAATTCAAGTTTATTATCATCTGGATTTTTATCAATTGAAAGGAAGTATCTATCATGCAGTCGCAAAAGATAAAGAATTTGTTTCAAGGCCTGCTACAATTGATGAAAGTAAGGGGGCATGGATTTTCATCAGTTAGTTCTGCTTTACAATATTGCAATTTTGAATTATACTAATAGATGCAGTGATAAACTTATTATAAGACATAAAGTACATCATGTGCTACTATTAAGTGATCAGATTCTAAGCAGCCAGTACCATCAAAATTCAAGTGTACTCTTTATATATAAAACCAGTAAAACTACAGCTGACATTGAACACCAAAATAGCCGTACAACTAAGCAAGATGTAAATATGACTATAAACAAAAAACCTTGTGTTGGTTGATCGAACGAACAGCAGCAAGAGGAATTTCAGCATACAGTGAATCTGAAGGAATTATTTGATAAGTTACTGCAGATATAACCTGTGAAGGGAAACAAGCCAAAATTAAGTGGATCACAAGGACACTACAATTCACACTTGTCCAAATAAGCAAATATTAATTATATATTATCAAGTGAAATACAGATGAGAATATTTAAACGTCAGGTAAATTAAAGAAAGAGCTATGTTTTAGATTTGTTTTTACCCTAAGCTATGTTTTAAGGAGCTACAGTCTTAAACTTTTTCAGTTTCAACCTGATATATATAATAAAGCTTCCTTAAGCTATATAGGGCATACAAGTAATATTTCGGAAAGCCTACCTCTCCAAATCCTTCTTCCAAAGATGATTTCACAAGTAACGTGCAAAATTTTCTGCAGACAAAAATTAGAAACAAAATAAATTAACATGTAGCCTCCACAATTATAGTACATTTGAGCACAAAACAAAAGTGAACGTTGTACATTATTAATACAACTTGGTCTGCAGAATCTACTCATCAAAAAAAAAATAATAATAATAATAATAACTTCTTAGTAATTTTGAGCGGAACATATGCAAAAATTTACCCATTCGACACACATTTTTGAAGAAACGTAGATTTCTTCCCGGTATTTGCAGCATAATTCATAGCAGGTAATTCTTTCCTATAAATGTTCAACACGTCCTGCAACAACAACAATATTTAAGCAACATTTCGTAACATCGAGCTTCAATTGGCAGCAAAATCTATTTTATAATTATACAATCTAATTCCGCAACAGAGGTAGTAAAGAGTAGACATCTTAAATGCTTAAACAAATACTAATATAGATACACACATAAAGACGACAACTTAACCTGAAACAACAACTTGGGTAAAATTAATCGGGTACACAAGCAGTCTGTCAATCTCATTTTCTATTGCTTCCTGCTTTTCTTTGGAGAAAATACGCCTCTTCTGCTTCACCACTTGAGCCCCTGACTTTATATTGAGGTGGTGCAGAGCTAGTTCGGATGGGATTCCTGGCATGTCCTTAGGAGTCCAAGCAAAAATGTCAGCAAACTCTCTGAGAGTTTGAATAAGATTCTCACGAAGCTCTGGTGGTAGCTTTGTACCGATCTTTACGACCTTACCGAGGTCATCGGGGTATAGTTGGATTTCCTCAACTGGTTCAACTGGTTTGTGGCTTGTTATTCTGGGAATTTCCATAATGTCTCTGGGGTCCATTTCCACCCCTTGATTTATTGAAGCCACTGAATTAGTTGGTCTCTTCGGGACTACCGAGCTAACATAACATTGTCGAGCTATCTTTTGATCTCCACATAACTCACCAACTCCAAATTCAGTAGGAAATTTCATCTTGTGGTGTGCTATTGAGATTATTCTCTTCAAAGCTGCAATGGTTGACCTTCCCAAGATTGCATTGTAGCCCGAAACTGCATAAACCACATAAAATTTGACTATATGCCACTTCTGACATGGTGGTGATCCGAACAAGATGGGCATATCAATTATCCCCACTGTTTTGACCTCATTACCAGTGAAGCCAAATAAAGGAGAGTTACTTGCATTGTTTATCTTTCTGTCCCATAAATCCATTCTTGTAAAGGCACTGTGATATAGTATATCGACTGAGCTTCCATCATCAATTAAAATTTTCTTCACCATGTTCGTCCCCACTCTTGTGGTGATCACCAAAGCGTCTTGGTGGTCCTCTATGATTCTGTCCCCATAATCATCATCCGAAAAAGAAATCACCAAGGAGGGATTTTTCCTTGGTTTTTTATTGTCAACTCGAAATACCTCTCTAGCATAAGCCTTTTTGGCCCTATTTGATGATCCACCTGAGGCATGTCCCCCGGTTATCATGTCTATGACCCTTTCCTGCTCTTCCCTTGAATGTGGGGCATGATCATTCTTTTCCACAAAATGTGAGAGTTCACCCCTTTATATTTTTTCTTCAATCAGGTTTTTCAATTGGTAGCATTTTTCCATTTCATGACCTGTATCTTCATGGTAATGGCAAAATTTGGTACTTGGAGGCCTGTTAGGATTCATCGGTCTTGGAGGAACATAAGTTGGATCAGCTTTTAAAATTCCCAGAATTGCTGTCCTGTCTGTGTTGAGCTTTGTGAAGTCCCTATCCTCACGAGGTCGTTGTGCCCAAGGGCGTTGTTTGGTTGGAGATGTGCGTGGGGCATTTGACCTATTTGAAGTGATGGGTTCCGAGGCATAAAACGTAGCGAAAAAACGAAAAATATAACAAAATTCGGAACCCAAACCAGGATCCATGTATAATTATAGACAGATTATGGAGAACAGAATCTGTACCTTTTAAAAGCTTTCCGATTCGGTTGATAGATGGAGGTCCAAGAACGATCACCACACAGTCCTCTTCTTGAGATCTGCTTCGCTAATTAGTCCACACGAACGCACGATTGTCTCCACAATCTCCGGAGTTGGTACTAGCCGTAATCTGCCCTCTATCTCTCTCTCTCTCTCTAGCTGCTAGGGTTTTTTTGCTAAAACGATTTTGGAAAAAGCTTAACCCTAAAAACAATACATCTTATGTATTTATAGAGAAAGAGTTTGGGCTTAAAACCTAAATCTGTTTTGGGCTTCCTTAAACCCAATCTGATTTTGGTTTTAATATTAATTCGAATTATATTATAATTAATCAAGTCCTACTTAATCAATTATATAATTCGAAATAATAATATATATATATATATATATATATTTAAATTCGTAATTTAAATAAGACTCCGTTTTAAACGTTCTTATTGTGTAACCCTTTAGGTTATTATTACGTTGGCAATAATTTTAATATCCAATAATAAAATTATAAACAATGAGTGGCATTTAGTAATACATCATTGCTACCCAAGTAATGATAATAATTAATGATCCAATTAAACCTTTCGTGATATAATGTTTCCGTGTAATTTAATCCCTTTAACCAAATATTATAGATTAAACTCGAGGCATGTGTTTCGTCATCCTCTTCAACATTTAATCCAGGTTTACTTGATCCATGAGTAGACTATTAAAACAAATCAATATTTGAGCACGGCCATGCATTTTATAGTCTCACTCAATCAAGAGGCCAATAATATCTCTCCTAATTCTAGGAGGGTTAAATCCTTTATCTATCATTCATATTTCTCATACGACTCATAATATACCCGATGTCCACTTTTATCATCACCCGATCAAAGGTAACTTTTAATGTAGTCAAAGTACATTAATCCTCGTATAGAAATATAATGATCTCAAGTCAAAGGATCATTACACCATTATCACTGTGAGTCTTTCTTATGACTTTATTAAACATGAAGAATCTCACTTTGGGTCTGTCCAGTACGATGTACCCTTACATGTACCTATGTATTGACTTTAGTATCTCCATATTGATAACCAATGAGATGTGGTTATCTGTCAAACAACATACTAGTCTATTTATGTATTATTATTGTCCTATATAATAATACTCGGCTAGGGACCTTTAAGAATATGATATATTGTATAATCTCAAGTTCAAGTCATGTACTTAAACTATACAATGTGTATCATGATTCTAAGGACATTTATTATGTTAACAAATATATCGCAGTAATTAAAGTCATAATAAATACGTTTATTGAATAATCAAATGACATAAAGGTTTATTAAAAGAACCAATGTATTGCCTCTAGGGCACCTACACTAACATGAAGTGTATGAGGTCTCCTCGCGTGCTCTAGCTCGAACTGGTGAACGAGCTCTGGGTTTTTGCGATTCTTGGAAACTCGGCTCACTTCTCCGGTAGTCCCATTGAGAATTATGCTCAATCAGTCTTCTCATTCTTGAGCTCGGAGACCTGGCAGACTGTATACTTCCTACGGCTTCTTGGAGTGTTAACCGATGCTCATAAAGTTCTATGGTCGCTTGTAGAGATTGAGGTTCTTTCTCAAAATATTCTTCTAGTATCTTATTGTGCCTGGAGCGGTCCACTCCAGCTGCCAAGTAAGTCATTGCTAGATTTTCTACTAGATCTGGAATCTGAATCATCTCAGCTCGAAATCGACTTAGATAATCTCGAAGGCTTTCGCTCGGCCGTTGGCGAATATTTACTAACGACGCTGTCAACTTATTTCCCTTTTTATTGGTCGAAAATCTTGCTTAAAATTTTTCCACTAAGTTCGACCATGATTCAACAGATCTTGCGGGAAGGTTCTTATACCACATAAGGGCTGTGCCCTTTAGGCATGTTGAGAAGAACTGGAATTTTGCTACTTCAGAGTGTCCAAAAAATGACATCCTTCCATCAAAAAGATGAATGAAATCATAGGGGTCTGTGGAGCCATCAAACTGTTCTATCGGTGGCACTTTCAGATCCCTATTTATTTTTGCCTTCTCGATACTTCTGACCAAAGGACTCTCCGAGGTACTTTTAGCTTCATTTGGATGCGTCTTGATGAACTCTTTGAACTTCTTTATATCTTTTGCAGACAGACTGGCGGTACTTGGGTCACCGTTTTCCTCTATTTCTTCATCACTCTCCGAGGCTGACTGTTCATCTTTTCTGCTCTTACGCTTCCTGGACATAAACGAGCCTGAGGACACCTCTCGCCTGGAATACTTGTTATCCATAGATGTTCTCCACGAAGATTCATAGCCTTCAGATACCTCCTGAAGCTCTTATTGCAACCTCATAATCTCCTTTCTCTTTTTTATTTTCTCCGCTAACACTCGCCTCTCCATATCTAAGCGACGAAGCTCCTCATCTACGACAACCTGTTCAGTCAATTTATCATTCTGTTTTTGACTTTGCTTTCGTCTTTCAAGTTTTTCCAAATGCAATCGAGCATCACTCGTAAGCACATGCTTTCCTTGAGGTGTTAGAACTAGCTGTCGAGGATCATTCCTGATTCTATTCGGTCCATTCAACGGATCTGACATAGTCGGTCCTGGAGGTGAAGAGAATAGCTTATGAGGAGCCATCGGAGTCTTAAATTTCTCAGGTCGCTTGATACTTTTGACGTCCCGAGTGTTAGAGATTAGTTAGGAGCTCATATTCTGATTATCATCGGCCATCCTTCGTTTTTACGAAGAATCAAGGTCGACGAAAGATTAGCAAGCTCGATTTATATGATGAACAAATATTTGATGATTTAGTAGCTGTTGTTTAAATTTCAAGGAGGAAGTTAGAGCTCCTTCTAGCGCCAATGTTAAAATAGAATACAATAATTGTCAATCCTTTTACAATGTTAGGGTACAATGATATATATAGTGTTCTAAGTGGGTTTTATAATGGGCTTGGCTCTCTAAGTGGGCCTGTGTTCCAACATTACTTTATACATTTTTTCATCGTATCTATTTTTCGATTCAAATTTTTTGTACGTCTCTACCGCTGGGGCAACATGCAGCACTATAACTTACCCTGTTGTAATGGTTGGAACCATTATATAATATTTGTATTTTTCCCCAGAAATTTATGGTATTAGCATTACTGGAAGTCTGGAAGATATCGGTGCCCCATTGACCATTACAAAAATTGAGTGTTTATTTTGAAACACCTGGAAATAAGCAAACATGGACAAAAGGACGGTGCTGTTTAATGGAAATACAAAATAAGTTTGTTCAAAAATCATCCGGTTACTAGAAATGGCAAAGCTGGCTCCTTCCACACCTAAATAAGACCTCGTTGTTTGAAGACTTCGAGCATGGCTGTCCCGATTTTTGCTGGTGACTCGACTACTTTCACACCAGCTTGCTTGAGGGTCTTGATTTTGTCTTGTGCAGTACCCTTTCCGCCTGATACTATGGCTGCGATTATAACAGGAATCAGGGAGTCAGCTAAGAGCTAACTAAACAAGGTCACCAGTAAAGATGATTCAGATAAAAGGCAGATTTTGTAGACAAACAATAAACAATGTCTGTCAGCAGCGTATTTCGGTTAAAAAGTATTTTAAGAGCTTCGAGGTACGGCACCTAGCCAGCAAAGTTAGACTACATTTCAATAAAGATATAGGGGTCATTTGATTCAAGATTCCCTTTCCCATTCCCCCATTCTTATAAACAGTATACCATATGATCAAGGCGGTTAATGTACTTTAAAGTGAGTAAATAGAACGATGTAAACATCGATGTTCTGCCCCTTGATTTTGTTGGGGGGAGGGTTTTACCAGAATCAGGGGAGGGGTTTTAATAGAATCAGAGGGGCTTTAATAGAATTGGTATCAACAGAAAGACAGTGTAAATGAATCACATTTCATTCTTTAACAAACGAATTCTTGGTTATCGGTCGATCACTTATCCTAGAGGTATCGTGGAGGATGTTTTCGTAAAAGTTGATAAGCTCATCTTCCCTGCGGATTTCATGATTCTTGATTTTAAAGAAGATAAGAAGATTCCCATCATCTTGGGAAGGCCTTTTCTTGCTACTGGCCGTACTTTGATAGATGTTCAGAAAGGAGAGCTCACAATGAGAGTGCAAGATCAGACTGTCTCTTTTAATGTGTTCAAGGCCATGAAATTTCCTGCGGAGAATGAAAAGTGCTTTAGAGTGGAAGGGGTTGATACTGGCCAGAATAAAGCGTTTGATCAGATGTTGAAGTCGGATCCATTGGACGTTGCTTTACAAGGAAAGTCTGGTGAGGAATTAGGTGTGGCTGATCTTTAGGATTCTCAGGTGCTGATTGATGAGGTGGTTACATTGTCAAATCTTGAGGATAGTGCAATTGAGTCTTTTCTTGAGAAAGATGTTTTGTTAAAGTATGAGGGTAATGAAGATCTTCGTGAGTTGTATAGGAATTTTACTTCTGATGAGATGTTAGAGGAGTTGATTGCTATTTATTCTAAGCATGAAATTCAACTTGAAGAGAGTTCTTTTGATCCTAAGTCTGTTGTTAAGACTTCTGTTGGTGAACCATCCACTTCCATTCCTAATCCGTCTATTTCCACGCTTGATCAGTCTTTGGTAGTTAATAATGGCAATCATCATGTTGAAGAAGCTTCCAAACTCGAGCTTAAACCACCAGATCACCTGAGGTATGCATATTTGGGTCAATCATCTACTTTGCCTACTATTATTATGGTTGTTAACTTGTCAGGTAGTGAAGACAACAATGTTACTGATACTTTTGAGGAGCAAAAAAGGCTGAAACTTGTCATCAAGGATGTAGCCCCGGAAATGATAGTTAAATGGCCATATAGAGATACGGTGTAGAAATTTTCAAGAGAAAAAGTCATTGCCATGTCTAGCTAAAGACTTTAAACAAAGGCGCTTCCTGGGAGACAACCCATGGATAATAAAAGGTCATTTTCCCCAATTCTTCATAATTCGGGATTTACTATTTTCGTGCGGAGGATGTAGAGGTCACTTAGCCTGTTTTTGGAGCTCATGCTGTATTTCCACCACCAGATTCCCCACCCGAGGAGGGTGATCCTGCCGATAATTAGGTTTGTCTGCTAACCCTTGTATTACCTTCAATTTAATGGGGACATTGAATATTCTAAGTTTGGGGGTGATTTGGGGATGAGTAGTGTTAGTTGAGTCATTGTTCATGTAGGAAATTATATTTTGCATATTATGAATAATTCATTCATGTTTTGTTCATATTTTTTGCATGTTGTTCATATAGGACATTTTGTTTTTGTTTTTGTATACCATGTGAATTCATATAGTTGCATTTGCATAGCATGCATATTTCATGATCCCTTAGCATGAGCTAATTCTGATTGGTAGGTTAATGTCTAATTTAGTGTGGTATTGATAAATAGAAGGTTGATTTATAGTTCCTATGAAATTGACTTGCATGCTTCATAAACAAATTCTTTTCACAGTCTCATCGTTTGCCTTTGGGCTAGGTTGAGGTTATGCTTGTTTGGTTGTTTGAGATTTAATCACTTGATTATATTTAGAATCTTCTTTATTCCCTTGGGGAATAAATAAAAAATATTAATTGGTGTACATAACAAAATTAATATATTATATAATTTTCAAAATATTGTACCAATCTCAAAAATATTAAAATTACAACAAATTCTTCAAAAGTGACTAATAAAATTGCAAAATTCCCTTAGGTGTTTCCCATTGATACAAAATTTGTTTTTATTTATTTTATTACTAATGATAATTTAATTTTAGGATTCTTTTAAGTGTTTTGTTTATAGTACCTTAACCGAAAGTGGATCCGATCCGAATCAGATCCGATCCGAAACCGATCCGTTTACCCGATTTGCCAGGTCTAGTTGTGGCTTAAAGCCCAAACTGCAGTACTGCATTGCAATATAACTAGATAAGTCATAAAATTATTAAATGAAACAGAAAAAGAATATTATTATTTTATTTTGGCTTAAGGATTCGGGTAATGCTACATGTACCGAGGGCCCGTTTGGGAAATCTTATTTTTCAGAAATAAGTTACTTATTCTGGAAAAAAAATAGGAAATATGTACTTTTTTCTGAAATAAATAACTTATTTTTGTAAGATAACGAATATTAAACTCCCCATCATATTTTTCTCTAAAAAAGTATGTAAATACGAAATTTTTTCCGAAATAAGTTACTTATAAGTTCGGCAGCGGATTTGACAAACGGGCCACGAATTTGTTGCCAAAATTTTTCCCGAGAAACATGGTAGATTGAGAAATATAAATTAGGAATATTGATATAAATGCAGGGGATTCACTTTATTTTAATTCATTAAAATAATATATTTGACCTTTGAAAAATATTTTGTAAACCAATTTGAATTATTTAACATGTTCTGGATGCACCAGAACAGTTCAAGGTATTTTTCTTGAATTTTCGTTTTTTTGATTTTTTTTTATTAAAATTCTTTTCTTGCATCAAATAGATATTAATGACATTTTAATTAGTCATTAATTACACCTATTAAATATATATTAAATTTACTCTATTTAATTTGTTTAAAAATTAGCAAACTTTAGTTGAACATTATAGTTATTTTTTCAATATTAAATATTAAATATATATATAGTTATGTTTATTTTTAGTTAAAATGACGAATAACAATTGTTTATATTGCGTTATTTTTTATTCCCTATTCAAGATCACTATAATTTCTTTTCAGATGATTATAGGGTACACGACCTTAACTTTTCAAGCAATTTTTATTATCAATAATTGTGAAAATCGTAATAAATTATGGAAGTACAAGATATTTATTTAATATCTGGAATTGTATACAAATAGTACAGATAGATTTTCAATTTTGCACATGAATAAATAATAAATGAGTTATGATCAAATCGATTAAATTTAACAAATTCAGTCATTTATCGGAAGATAAAATTGATAAAAATGATATACACCCATTGTTTCGTTATATTGTGTTGAACTAATTTTTTATTGTAATTAAACAAATTCCTATACTATTATTGAATATGTATATTATGAGAGGGCTGTCGGTTTTATAAAACATTATTAACCAACTTCTCAAATAATCTTTATTATCAATTGATATGGCCTAAAAATAAGCCCTAAAGACATAATTAATGATCCATTAATTAGACCTAGCCTGGTCCAAATATGAAGCCCATTAATGAGGCCCTGTTAACACAAAATCACGCAAGCGCACGTGGTCACAAGTAATATAGATATAAGTCAAGTTCGTTCCCACAGAGATCAGGTTTTTACTTCAATTTAGTACCTATGCAACAATGTATGGTTTTAATCCACTGCTAAGACAATTAACAAATTGGTGTTGATTAACTAAATTAAACTAAGATGCAATTTATAAAACTAAGAATTAAATTAACTAATAAGAATAGAAATTGAATTACTTATGTGAATAAAAACATGAGACTCTAACTTCATTATCTACTTCACTTAGAGTTGATGTCTTTAATCAATACACATGTGGGATTTGATATCTGATCGGACAACACGAAACAAGTAAAAGTTATCTCTCGGTATACTAGTACCAAACTACGCATGCATCCACAAAAGAGATAGAAGATGGGTAGACACCAATTATGTTTAGACCCTATATCTCTATAGAATTTGAAAACATAACGGTTTAAGCACAAGTTATCCACATAGATCACATAGGGCAGCATAATATCTCTATTCATGCCACAAATCATGATGCTAAAACATCAACCTATCCTATGCTAGCATGGCAAGTTCTAAATCTCAAGATCCACTCTCGCTTCACAAGAGATTAACAATTCAATTTAGATGTTAGCTACGCATCTAAAAGCATTAAGATTAACCATACGAGGATATCAAGAATTCACCACACGTAATCTTTAAAGCAATAAAACTACTAAGCTACATAGACAACTCCGTTAGAATCCCATGACAACGATTAGCCCATAATTGAACCGTTCATCGTCATGGGATTTGATGAAAACATGATAATAAACAAGATATGAATAAAAGAAGCAATAATATTAATAAAACAAAAGTTGAGAAAACAAATCTATAATCCAGAATAACACAAAAGATGAAGTAGATCTAGATCCGTTGCTTGTCACGATCGTTGAATCCTTCTCTCCTTTTCTCCCTTGCAGATCTAAGCTATGTTACAAATAATAAAAATATGATAATGTGTATCTCTATTACAATGGTAGGATGTGTTTAAATAGGCTATAAAAGTCTTGCCCAGCAAGAAAATACCAAAACAGAATTATAATAGAATTTCTGCAAGATACGTTTCCTAAACTGATTCTGTTTTTAAGGAAAATTCGTAGCTGACTTTTCTTGAGATTTTCTGGAACGTTCCAAACGTAATTGGACCTCTGGACCACCTTAGAATGATAGAGAATCTCGTTATCTTCGCGTGGACTGCTTACGGGCTGAAAACAGACTTATAGAACTCAAAATATGGCCAAAACAGTGTATCTCACGCGTGCAGCCCAATAAATCCGAATTTTAATAAATTAAATCTCCAAAAACGACAAAAACATGCACCATAATCAACATCCTTGTAAATCTGCACAACTAAACAAAACACATCAAAACTACAAGAAACTTGAGTCCAAGACAATCAATTTAAGCCGATTTGGAATGCTCCAAGTGGATAAAAAATCCACTTATCACACCCCCAAACTTAAACCGATGCTTATCCTCAAGCATAAACAATTACAACTAAATAACTAGTACCACTTCCGTAGGTGATCACGGTTGCATTTGGCATATTCAACAAGCCCTTTAAACCCCTAGGCAGCCCTAGTGGACGAGTAAGGTCTCGTGAGGGCCTATAGTGAATGTACCCACAAATCCATTTAACCTAATGCAATGCAATGCATGAATGCAACTAATATGCAAATGAAATTAATCTAGCCTACCATACCTTCAAATCCTCTCATGCCATATCAACTTAAGAATCAAAGTAAATACGCAATGTCTTGGTGTCGAAAGTACAAGTATTCACATAGTCTACTCAATGAACATGCATAAGTTCTCACAAGTCCATGTCAAGTGTAAGAATAAGTTAGTAAACATGCTAAGCCTACAAGAGCACATCTTTGAGACAAACTCGGGATCTCATACGCAAAAACAAGCAAACACTCACAATCCACTCATAAAAGAATATTCACTCAAGAACAAGGGTAAGTGCATCACTCAATTCCAACAAAATCATAAGCATGCTTGACATTTGGTATCAATCCAACTCTTAACACAACATACATCAATGACGATAATCAAAAGGTCTTTATTTGGGTTGTAACGGGGCTAGGGACAAGGTATGTCAAATAAGCCAAAATAGGTGAAGTGTCAAAAGCTAGTAAGTACCATAATAAATCATACACAACACCCTATTTTCCCCCCCACATAATTTTTCTATTTTTCTTCCAACAAAAACTATCGACTAGTCGACTAAATTAGAATCACAACAAACACAAACATGCTCTCATAATATTTTTTTTTCTGTTTTTTTTTCTTCTGTTTTTTTTTCTTCTATTTTTTTCTTTTTTTTTCGAGAGCTAAATATAACACAAACAATAATATACACAATAACAATGATCCCATGAATTTATTACACATGCCGACTATCAAGTAAACAAATCCAATTTTCAATATTTCCCCCAAAAGTAAGACCAACAATAAACCCCTCCTTGCACACCTTATTACTCCCTTAAGTACTCTACTAGCCTTTGACAATGTGGGTTCAAATTAATGTAAGACCAATTCAAGAAAAAGGTCTTGGCAAGTAATGTGGTATGTCACCGCAAAAATAAGATTAAGCTCAACGGGTTAACTAATTGATCATGTAAATATGGTGTGGTAATATGGGAAAATATGCGGTTATTCCTAAATGCCTTTATCATTTTAATCGTCAAATAATGTCATGCGTTTCAAGAAAGACCTCAAACAACTGCTAGCAATGCAAACAATCCGTGGACACTCAAGCAAACGAATAAATTGCAACAATATGCAATATGGCTAAAAAACTCACTTGGTGGAAAAACATACTCAATCCCAAGCAAAAATCTCTCTAACGCACCTACTTGTATTCAAAGCATGCAAACTAAATCATCTTGCACATATTCATGTCCTTCTAATCACTTACAACATTCAATAAGTCTACTAGCTTCAACTTACTAGTGTATGTGTGTGCACAAGAACAAAGCATATCACTTCTCAATCAAAAGCGTCAACAACACAAAATTCCTATCAAGCATGGGTGCAAATGCAAACTACTATGAACTCAATGATATACGAACATAAAAACAGAATGTCCTATATGAAACAAACGTAAATAACACGAACATAAATGCATAATTTACTACTACTAATATGCAAAGCATGAAATCCTGCATGAACAAATAATACAACAACAACTACTAATCCCTCAAACCACCCCCAAACTTAAAATATTCAATATCCTCATTGAATGGAAGTAAATACAAGGGATAATAGAAAACATACCTAACCATCTGAGTCCTCATCCTCCTTGGTTGAATCTGATGGAGGATATTGCGCACGAGCTCCATAGACTGGCCACCTTGCCTGAATACTACAAAACCCACAATTGACAAGAACACAAATTCATAATAAAAATAAGATTAGAGAAAAAGATTTACCCAATACGAATCAAAGAGGTGAACTTGCAATTAATTCCTCTTTATAATTGAATTTTTAGAGACTTAAATAAATAGAAGAGGAATTGGATTTGTATGTATAGGTGGGTATATAAAAAAATAATAATAATAAATATAATAATAATAATAATAATAATAATAATAATAATAATAATAATAATAATAAATATAAAGAATAATAAAAAAAATAATAAGAATAATTATAATAAAATAATAATAATAATAATAATAATAATAATAAGAAGAATAATAAATAACAATAATAAATATAATAATAATTAATGATAATAATAATAATAATAATAATAATAATAATAATAATAATAATAATAATAATAATAATAATAATAATAATAATAATAATAATAATAATAATAATAATAATAATATGAATTAGAATAGAAATAGATTTAGAATTTTTGGTGGAGAGATGGGAGGTTTTGGAATTGAAATAGGAAAAGAATTAGGGGTAAAGGGGAGAGTATAAATAGAATTGGGGTGTTAGAATTTTATTTTTTTTTAATTTATCAACAGCAACACTCGCACAGAACAACTCTGACAACACGCTGAATTTTTTTTTTTTTTTTCTTGACTCACGCGCCCGTTGCGCGCATGAGACGCAATTTGCCTCCAATGCAGATACGGCAGCGCAACTTGCGCGTCTGGGGCGCAAATTGCCTCAAGTCCAGTTGCGCAGGCGCAAGTTGCGCGATAGGAGCGTAATTTGCCTGCCACGTCAGTAACGCTGGTGCAACCTGCGTTACACACTAAAATTTCGATTTTTTTTTTTTTTTGCACAGATTTTTTTTTTCCCTACACTAATGGCATGGGTTGCCTCCCACGAAGCGCTTCTTTAACGTTAATAGCTTGACGTTACTTCCTCAAATCAAGGCGATTTCAAAAGAATAACCGAACCGTTCTCAACAGAAATACCATTCATACGAACGTTGACATCTTGGTTGCTTGCTTTCCACAAAACTCTTCCTTCAGACTTCCACCTTATTGTACTCCCCAACGGCCAAATCTTTTTCTTTTTCTTCTTCACACCTCTAAGGTGCTTCTCCGACTCAACCGGTTGAACAAAAATTTCTTCTTCCTTATCATCGGTTTACCACCTTCGCAACACGTTATCATGCCCCTCTTCAAAAATCACTAGCTCATTATTCAAAAGGACATACCTCAAATGTGGTGGAAGTTTCCCAAGCTTTACTTTCGAAAGATCTCGAACCGAAGCTTGCTTTAGCAGGTGTGTGTCCAATTTCTCGCTCAACAATTGATCAAACTTCTTTCTCTGACCCGTATCAACTATTTCCACACTGCAACACTCTTCATCTTCTGTTGGAAATTTCATGGCCTTGAACACATTAAAGGTGACATTCTGATCTTGCACCCTCATGGTAAGCTCTCCTTTTTGCACATCAATCAAAGTACGACCCGTAGCTAGAAAAGGCCTTCCCAAGATTATGGGAATCTTCTTGTCTTCTTCGAAATCCAAGATAACAAAATCAGCTGGGAATATGAGCTTATCAACCTTCACCAAGACATCCTCCACTATACCCCTTGGATACGTGATCGACCTATCAGCCAACTGCAAAGAGATGTTGGTTGGCTTCGGCTCCGGTAGACCAAGTTGCATGAATACAGACAAGGGCATGAGATTAATACTAGCTCCCAAATCACACAAACACTTGCTGAATGAAAGATTGCCAATAGTACACGGAATGGTAAAACTCCCCGGATGTTTAAGTTTAGGTGGCAACTTCTGTTGTAGAACAGCACTACACTCCTCTGTCAATGCCACTATTTCAAAATCTTCCAACCTTCTCTTCCGTGACAAAATATCCTTCATGAACTTAGCATATCTCGGCATCTGCTCCAATGCTTCAACAAAAGGAATGTTAATGGACAGTTTCTTGAAGACATCCGTAAATTTCTGAAACTCTCTCTCTTGACTTTTCTGCAAGCGTCCAGGAAATGGAGGAGGTGGATAGATCTGATTATTCTTTGTAGACTGATCCGGAGTAGACTTTTTAACAGGTTTCTTGCTCTTCTCACCATCAAGCTGATCAGCCACTAAATCAGATTTCTCAATTACTGGCATTGCAGATTTTTCAACCTGCTTATTCTGAACATCTTCATCTTCTTCAGTTGCTGATTTAGGATCACTCGTGACTTTTCCAGATCTCAAAGTAACTGCATTGACCTGCTCTTTGCCATCCCTCCTACCTGGATTAGTCGCCGTATCGCTGGGAAAAGTTCCTTGTGGCCTACTAAATAAGGCACTTGTAATCTGTCCTATCTGACTCTCCAATGTCTTGAAAGATGCTTCCTGACTCTTGAGAGTTGCTGCCTGACTCTTGCACATTAATCTCAACTCTTCTAATTCAGATTTTTCATTCAACTGATGGCTAGAACCAGTATGAAACTGTTGCTGCTGAAAACCAGGAGGTTGAAACTGTTGCCTTGGAGCATACAATTGCTGAAAACCTGAAGAATTAAATGGCTCAACTCTGTACTGATGACCCTGAAACTGGTGATAATCCTTTGAAAATTGCTCACAAATTGCACCGATTCACTGGAGATGGCGCATTGACTCGTCTCATGTGCGCCAGCACATAATTCACACACTCTCGCAACCTGAGGCACCCCATGCTTTGTCATAAAATCTAATTTCATATTAAGTGCCTCTAGCTGGGCTGCTAGAGCTGTAACTGTGTCAACTCCCAGAATTCCTGCAACCTTGCCTTGTGGTAGTCTTTTAGTTGGATTTTGATATTCATTAGCAGCCATCATCTCAATTAGATCGTAAGCTTCCTCGTAGCTCTTAGCCCATAAGGCTCCTCCTGATGCTGCGTGTACCATTGGCCTAGATTGTGCTCCCAGCCCATTGTAAAAACAATTGATTACCATCCAGTTTGGCATCCCATGATATGGGCATCTCCTTATAACGTTCCCAAGCCTCACACAGAGATTCTCCAGATTGCTGCTGAAATTGGGCTAGCTGATTCCTCAATGCTGCAGTTTTCGCCATAGGGAAGAATTTAGTAAGAAACTTCTGACCAAGATCCTCCCATGTAGTAATGGAACCAGGTGGTAGAGAGTGTAACCAGCCCTTAGCCTTATCCTTCAGAGAGAATGGGAAAAGTCTCAACTTGATAGCATCATCCGAAACACCATTGAACTTGAAAGTATCACAGATCTCGATAAAGTCCCGAATATGCATGTTAGGATCCTCCATAGGAGCACCCCCAAACTGAACTGAATTCTGTAGCATCTGAATAGTGCCCGGCTTGATCTCGAAGTTATTAGCCATGATGGCTGGCCTGATAATGCTAGACTGGATATCATTGATTTTTGGCTGAGAATACTCCTTCAAAGCCTTAGCTGCTGCTGCATCTGCCATCCCTACTGTAGTTTCAGATTCCTCTTTCTTATTCTCTAAATTCTATACAAGATCGTCTTTTGCCAGTTTTTGTAAACGAGCTTGCAAACGTGTTTGCATACAAACCTAAGTACCTGCAAACACCACGAAACAAACAAACAAAGTAAGAAACCGAGTCAGTGAACGCTAACGACCACTATTGACAAGCACATAAACTAAAAATAAAACACCGATGATCCCCGGCAGCGGCGCAAAAAACTTGTTAACACAAAATCACGCAAGCGCACGTGGTCACAAGTAATATAGATATAAGTCAAGTTCGTTCCCACATAGATCAGGTTTTTACTTCAATTTAGTACCTATGCAACAATGTATGGTTTTAATCCACTGCTAAGACAATTAACAAATTGGTGTTGATTAACTAAATTAAACTAAGATGCAATTTATAAAACTAAGAATTAAATTAACTAATAAGAATAGAAATCGAATTACTTATGTGAATAAAAACATGGGACTCTAACTTCATTATCTACTTCACTTAGAGTTGATGCCTTTAATCAATACACATGTGGGATTTGATATCTGATCGGACAACACGAAACAAGTAAAAGTTACCTCTCGGTATACTAGTACCAAACTACGCATGCATCCACAAAAGAGATAGAAGATGGGTAGACACCAATTATGTTTAGACCCTATATCTCTATAGAATTTGAAAACATAACGGTTTAAGCACAAGTTATCCACATAGATCACATAGGGCAGCATAATATCTCTATTCATGCCACAAATCATGATGCTAAAACATCAACCTATCCTATGCTAGCATGGCAAGTTCTAAATCTCAAGATCCACTCTCGCTTCACAAGAGATTAACAATTCAATTTAGATGTTAGCTACGCATCTAAAAGCATTAAGATTAACCATACGAGGATATCAAGAATTCACCACACATAATCTTTAAAGTAATCAAACTACTAAGCTACATAGACAACTCCGTTAGAATCCCATGACAACGATTAGCCCATAATTGAACCGTTCATCGTCATGGGATTTGATGAAAACATGATAATAAACAAGATATGAATAAAAGAAGCAATAATATTAATAAAACAAAAGTTGAGAAAACAAATCTATAATCCAGAATAACACAAAAGATGAAGTAGATCTAGATCCGTTGCTTGTCACGAGCGTTGAATCATTCTCTCCTTTTCTCCCTTGCAAATCTAAGCTATGTTACAAATAAAAAAACTATGATAATGTGTATCTCTATTACAATGGTAGGATGTGTTTAAATAGGCTCTAAAAGTCTTGCCCAGCAAGAAAATACCAAAACAGAATTATAATAGAATTTCTGCAAGATACGTTTCCTAAACTGATTCTGTTTTTAAGGAAAATTCGTAGCTGACTTTTCTTGAGATTTTCTGGAACGTTCCAAATGTAATTGGACCTCTGGACCACCTTAGAATGATAGAGAATCTCGTTATCTTCGCGTGGACTGCTTACGGGCTGAAAACAGACTTATAGAACTCAAAATATGGCCAAAACAGTGTATCTCACGCGTGCAGCCCAATAAATCCGAATTTTAATAAATTAAATCTCCAAAAACGACAAAAACATGCACCATAATCAACATCCTTGTAAATCTGCACAACTAAACAAAACACATCAAAACTACAAGAAACTTGAGTCCAAGACAATCAATTTAAGCCGATTTGGAATGCTCCAAGTGGATAAAAAATCCACTTATCAGGCCCGAAACCCTAATTAAATATTAATTTCGTAATTAATATTGAGGGATAGCTAACAGCTTGGAAATAGGAGTCAAATAAGGATACAATATCTTTATGAGTAGCTCCCAAGTCACCAAATCAGATACGGATACTAATTCATACAGGAAGGATCTAGAATCGGGCCTAGAGTGGATAACTTGCCCACCAAGTTACTAAACCCTAATTCCAAGGCTTCTTAAGCCTATATAAAGGGCTTGACCTCTCGTTCCCAGGGGGGCGTTTTTTGAACACAGCTCCATACACATCCACCACGTTTTAGGCTTAATCCTCGAATAAGGACATGCAAGCCTACGTTACTAAGCCGTGAGGGCGCATCAAGCCACGTAGGCAATAACAGAACTAAATTTTTGCTTGATTCTTGATATTCATCAAGGTACATAGGCATCTTGTTAGGACCGAGTTAGTACCCGACGACAAGAGCGGCCACCATTAAAGCTCGAAGCTCTCAATCCATAGCAATCAATACACGAATTAATTACACCCTACTTTTTATTCCACAACATTTGGCGCCGTCTGTGGGAAGAAGACGTCAGCCATGGAAAATACACGGATGATGTGATGATCCACCACCCTCAATTCACGTTCTGATCATCGTTGTTGGTATGCAATCAACATGTACCACCATTCAAGGGTTGAACCCTCTAGGAACAAGAATTTAAATGAGTCTCCAAGAAGATGGAGTCCAAAGAACGAGTCTAAACTCTCAAGGGGCGAATCCCCCAATCCTAGACATGACTATGCCCATAATAGACAAGCATGATTATAAATCTCTGCCATAGTGCTTCCACCACTAACAAATAAGAACCCAAATTATGGGCTTCCGCCCCAATGAGGGGATGATTCGCCACGTATCCAAGGCTTGAGACCTCCATATATAGCAGTAAAAAGAAGTCTCAGTTGTGCACTAATGACGATGATCCACTACCCTCGACTACCAATCAAGGAACGACTCCCCAGAGGCGTGTCTCCAAGGGGTGATCTCCAAGGGGTGATCCAAAATCCACTAACTTAAGGAGAGAATTCCCAATTGCAGATGGTGGTTTTACTTCTATCTAATGGAGCACATGAAGCATGGATCGCCACTATCATGTTAATTCCAACAAATCGGAACCCTGTTTGTGGGTTGTCACCGTACCCAACTGCTGATGAAACCATCGATCTACTCATGAGAAGTATGTGCCTCAATAAATTGAAGGCTTGGTCCCCTTGTTAGAGGAAATCAAAGTTTATCCGGATCATACAGTAAAGACGATTTCTCGTCTGAAGAAGATAAAGAAGAGGATGTATGTTCTAGCAAGAGACGTCAAGGCAAGGAGCCCATCATAGGATCAGGACGTTCTTAACCCTGAGGGACTCAAGGAACGGCTCTTTAGGCCATAAACGAAAGGATTTGGGGGCTCAAATTACTCATCCACAGCAGCCGATTCTGGGTTTAATAAATCCCGGGACGAATCCCCTCCGGATAGTGGTGTCTTCACTCTAGCACACCGTGGGGACTATAGATGTTCAACTCCAGTGTTACACGACAAATTTAAGTTCCCACCAATAGGATATCATAGGAGAAGACTAGGCAAGGAGCTCTAAGGAATATTAGGGCCTTCTAAGCCCCGAGGATCCAAAGAATTGGCTCCTAATATTTTAGGAGGGTGGATACTCGCTCATGAAGCGCATATCTAAAAATTAAAGAAAAACTTGGAAATAAAATAGGCTAGGCAGCCCCCAAGGGCTAGGATCCCCAAGGTTTTTAATTCGAGTGATACCCCTAGGAGAAGAAGGGTCGATACACAAAGGGCTGATCCCGATGACTCTATGCCCATAGGAGGTCATGATGATCCAATCCCGTCCTTCACCAATGAGATAATGAATGCTCATATATCAAGGAAATTCAAGATGCCCACCATCGAGGCATGTGATGGGGCAGGAGATCCCATTAATCATGTGAGGACATACTTCAATGCACTACTAATTTTAACCCCTGATTGACACAATCAAGTATAGGACGTTCCCTAAAACCTTGGGGGGCATGACACAACGATGGTATAGTCGGTTGCCCCAAGCTCAATCGGCTCCTTTAAAGGACTAGGAAGGGCATTGTTCGCCCCGTTTATTGATGAAAAGTTCAAGAGAAACGTTTTACATCCCCCTGAAGGTGCAACAAGGAAAGAATGAATCCTTGAGGGATTACATGGACCGAATCACCAAGGAAGCCTTGAAGGTCCCGAATTTGGATGATAAAGCAGCTATCAAGGTAGAGAGTGTAAGGGAAGCCTCAATGTGACAGCCCCAAATCCGGGGTCATAATCCGGGCCATCACGGACCAATTTCCATTCAATATCAATATCTCTTGGGTTTTTTTTTTTTACAATTAATACTTATGGAATTGACCCCGCAATAATACACACACCCACACCAGTCATATGCTCAGAGAACAACATTCATCATAATAAAAGTTTAGAGTTGAACAGTTATTACAAACCCAGAATCCAACTTAAATACATTGTTGAATAATACTTCGACATGAAGCATTTCAACAATCAAAAGTTCCTTACATTCTTACACACTTAATTATACATAAGACTACTAGAACCCGTCTGTCTCTACGCTACCTCAGGAATCGGTGCCAATGCGCTCTCAGAAGGTCGCCTTCCCCCTACCCTCTTGCGGGGCGTTTTGCGTAGTATCGGCATACCTAGCTGTTATATAAATAAGTAGCAAGAGTGAGCTATAGTAGCTCAGCAAGATAATTTCTATCTACTAACATCAAAGGAAAATAAACCATTATATATATATATAATAGACAAAAGCAAACTTCAGTTATTATGGAAGAATTTGATTTTCATTCAACATGTATATACACTTTCCAATTATCCTTGTACGTAAGAAATATATAGTATCATTCCATCAGTCTCGCTTCTAACATCATATAATATCAGTTCCTCTTCTTGAATGCTATAACCATCAATATACCATTTCAGTGTAATCTTTCAAGATAATATAAAAACTTGAACAAATCTCTCGCTATAATCTTCTCATTTCCTTCTTATGCAACAATCATATAAATTAATATAAAATCAGTTTCTCTTTGTTTGTAACAATAATTCCATCATTTCATATCACTTTTCTGTTTTCAGTTATAGAAATCTGAAAACCATTTTCAATTCTTTCTTTCAAGTTTTGGGGATATCTGCTGGCGCCAGATACGTAGGACGATGATCAGTCGCCTAACCGTATCCGCTCTCTGTTTACTACTAGTAGAAGGGATGATCCCTACCTGGTAATCAACCCTGGAGGAAGGCTACCTGCTACATCCTCCCTTGGCATCTTCGTGCCGTAAGAAAATATTGAATGCTGGACTGTGCCACTCCCACACAGCCTCTTACGCTTACTGTTGCAATCCCCCTTTTTCAAATCATTTTACCATTATCAAATACCATTTCACATTTTTCCACTTTTCCGTTTCCATTCGCATTTCCATTCACATATATCATTTCCATTTCCATTTATCATCACTTTTTAAAATATTTATGTCATAATACTTTGATTATAACTCAGACATCTCTTCTATATTCAATAAAATCAAATATGTTCTTGTATACATAAAGTATTCCATTTATTTTAGAAGTATTAAATAATACTCAGTAATATCTGTCACAACATTTAGAAAGAATATTTTTAACATAATATTATAAATCATATAACCCTAGATAATAACTGATACCATTCCTTTATATATAACTCTAGATAACAACTGATACCATTCCTTCATATATAACTCTTAATAATAAGGCATGTTCACTTCATGCACAATCATCTCTATGTATATCCATATCCATCTCATACTCATATTCATATTCACATCCATATACATATACATCTTTGTATACCTCTCCTTTTACTATCAATAATCAAGGAAAACAATTTCTTAACAATATAGTAACACTGGCATCACATATATATATGTTCCATGAAATCAAGTTTCTTTGAAGATAAATAATTTCCAAGTAGGGATAGAAAAGATCTTGCCTGAATCTCTAAGACGAGCCTGTGAAATCCTGAGTTCGTCTCCCGACTCTATAGAAATGAAAAGATCACCGTTAATATATATATATCCCACTTAATAACCTAATCTTTATACAATAACACCCTTGACTCCTAACATATGTTTAACATATCACTATTGCCCCAAAAGTTCAAGAACTCAACCATTTATAAACTCAATCGAAGTTTCAGGGGTTTTCACCATTTTCACTAACGACCACACTTAATTGTAAAAATTCCCAGAAAATATGGATTTCGAATTTTACCATAATACCAACTGGTAATGCCTCTTTGACTACCCTACGACCATATCCCAAAATTTTATAATTTTTAAGAATGTCTAAGTATGGTAGTTATAGCCTCAAAGTTAACACAATTACGGTTTCTCGGTTTACAAACGTCTTTCACTAAAACTGACTTTTCTCCTAAACCGTTCATCAGATTTTAACGCAATTTATATCAAAACGATCTATGAACTAAGCTCTATCATTTCATGGTCACTTGGTACTCTATACAGGGTGCTACCGTACGGTATTGGTGTCCATAAACAGGGCAGTTTTTGTTCTAACGAAAATCGGGCATTATAACGGCTATATTTTCATACTTTCCAAAACATTACTCCTCCAAATCCATCATCCACCTTATACACCATCACCTACACCATGTGGTCATCTTACCAACCATGGTTACAAGCACATACTCCTTCCATATTCAACTTTAATCACTTACAAACACATATAACAACATGATCTTAACATTTATACCACTTAATCACTAAACTTTCTATAAATCATCATAAACTCAAGATAATACTAAAGGTTCATGAATTCCATACCTTCCTTGATTCTCTAATAACACTAACAAAGCTTTATGATCCTTCAATAAGCCTTAGATAGTCCTTAGGAAGCTAAATCTTGATCATCCAAACAAGAAAACAACTTATCAATTTCGGATTTACTGTTAATCAGCTCAAAGAACTGCCAAAACGATGGTCTTACCATGCTTTTCTGGACGCGGTTCCTAAAGAAGAGTTGTAGAGCATCTCAATACCTTTCCAAAAAGCTATAGAACACCAAATTTCATTGAGAAATGAAGGAGAGATGGCCATTTTACTGAGCTGCTGTCTTTTTACCCGAAAATGGAGAATGAAGATTTTTGTGTTGGTTTTGATCTTATCTTGGCTAGATTCTTGATAATTCTAGAGTTTAGTAGAAGCTTGAAGAGTTTTGTGGATAAAAACCATGTGAAAGTACTAATTTGCCCTTAATCAAGGTTAGTGGAATGTGATGTAAGCAAGTGATGTCACTTGGATGATTCTAAATTCTCATTTCTTGATTTTCCTAGGTAAGTGTTATTATCCTTGATTAAATCATAATGTAGCATGAATCCTTAATGTATTACTAATCTTGGTTGTTTTGTTTCCATACTCGTCTAATTGCGATTCGTCTCGAATATACCTCTTTCTTCAAGTGGTTTCGAAATCGTTTAACAATTCATTTTCCCCTGGCATTTCCTTGCTTTGATAATCCCTTGGTTTAATCTAACTTCACTATTTCCTCAAGATATAAACCTTTTAATATTTCCATACTCCTTAATATCACATTCCATAGAGTCTCAATTGAAATCGAAAATCTTAAAATCCATACTCAGGAATTTCTGAAATCCATTATCATTTTGAGTCACTCATTTTCATAGTACAACATCAATATGGTTCCTCATTATTCATTTTCCATTTCAAATCTAGGGTACTTACATACCATTTCCCTAAATCCTCAAAATTACTATTCTTTTAGGCACTGTAGGATTCTAAAAGTTAGGGTTATTACAGTCTTCCCCCCTTAAAAGGATTCCGTCCCGGAATCATGTTGAAATATCAATGGGTACCTTTCTCATCCAATATTCTCTAACTTCTACACTATATCCTCTATCCTTTTGCTCCTTCATAACATCTCTATTTTGGTTGCGCCAAATACACCAACATACACTTGCTTGTCATTCATCAACATGCCATTTAGTTTATCAATAGCAGTACTTTCACTATCTTTTCCTTGCAATCTCCTCCTGTTTTCAGTCATTCTATATTATCTCATATCTCCTTTCTCCTCTAACTAAGGGTATCGGCCACCACATTGGCCTTTTCTGAATGGTAGTGTATCTCACTATGGTTTATCTATATTTTGATCTCTATCATGACATAAATATTAACACCTCAATATTCCTATATCTCATCTCTGTAAAATTTTCCAGAAAATAAGCTATAATAATATTTCTTGAAACAATAGTAAGAAAATATTATCTATAATATATATTTCCTGTTCATACTTATACAAACATATACTTTCCTTTCATCCTTGAAAAATATTCTCGTGCTTTCCCCAATACTCTTAATCTCCTTTTTATAGAGTTCTTTTACTCTTAACAGATATTGATTTGGATGACACAAGAATAACTCACTTTCTTATATCACCATAGTTTACTTTCTCACAGATAGATTATTCTTATCTATATTATCAGTCCATTTACACCATTCATTGACTTAGTCGATCCCTAACCAAACATTTACACTTAAGAGGTTAAATTAGAGCGTACTTGCAATTTCCTCCGGATATCTTATCCCATATGTCTATTGTTCACTATACGCTCTTTACATCTTACTGATCCACCTTAGTTCTTTCGTGATATACTATCTACTCCACCTCTGAAATTTCCTTTTATTATTTTCATCAAAATCTTTACCTCAAGTTTTACTCATTCACACCTTTTGGATTAATCCTTTGAATACTTAACATCTTTAATCTCTCTATGCTACATAAGGTATTAGTCACAATATTGGTCTTCCCCTACTAATAGTAATTGCACCTCGAAATCCTTCATTAATTATCCCCACTTCCTTTGTTTATCATTATTCTAATTCTATCCTCAAAATACACCTTGCTCTCAATAGTAAATTTCAATTATACCTTAAAATTCCTCATGTTCTTTTCTTTTACTAATCATCAAATATACCCATTTCTTCTCATGAAATTACTTCCTCTCTTATATTGAAACACTCCCAGTTCTAATTATCTCTTATTGAAATTTCCCTTGGAATCTCGAGTTTCCTCGTATAATCACGTATACTTTAAACTTTGCTTCCATTTTTCCATCCATTAAGGAAATCTTCTATATTTGAAACAATTGATAGAATTCAAGAAACTTTGAATTGAAACGAACCCAGAAACAAGCAAGGGTCCCACAACAATTTAAAAGTTTTAAATAACCTTTATTCGAAACAAAAGAATATTTGAGAAATCAATATGATGGAAGAACCCGTACGTCACACAAGTGAGGGCGTCCCCTCCGACTTTCAATCACACAAACAGATCGTCCTTGTGTATACATATATGGTTGTTCCTCTTAGTTGGAGTAAGAAATATAGAGGGAAATTTAGATCACGATGATAAACACCATTTTTCGAAAATAATCTTAGAGAAATATTTTGACTAAGATAAATAAAATAAAATTTTGAAACACATTCCAAAGGTACCAGAAAGTTTCGAAAAGATACCGGCCATTAATGAATAATTACCCACTAGTGGAGAAAAATTTTGAAAATAGGTACCGTTAATAGCCTTTGCCTAATTGAAAATCTCAATAAAAGAAGGTTTTCCTCAAATACTATTTATATCTTAGACTGCGTACTCTCCAAAATTTCTCAAATTTGGCACTTATCCTTTAGCCTTAAACTATCGTCTTATATTCCCAATTATCGTCATTTACCTAGTCTTGACTTGGCTCGATACTTTCTGCCTTTATGCATAATAGAACACAACCCTCTAATCGATATACTTACGTAATATTGATCGTCTTAGCCTGACACTGCTCCGGTATCAAGGACCCTTCAAATTATACTTCTAAATTGTATATTCTAACATACCACACATACTCACAATATTTTCTAACGTACACTTCCCGTTACCTCAAATATTCCCTTTTCTCATATCAGTCTCATGTGCTATATAAACTTAACACTTTTGGCATAATAACCTTTTCATTTAAGTCAATCTCGGAATGTCTCAGTCTGTCTTGGTCCTTAAGGTATATCTTGGCTTTACCGACCAACCTCAGTTTCACCCTTTCATCTCCACAAACAATCAGTGTCTATTCACCAATCTACTTACTCTATTACCTCAAACTCCCTCATTTTCCTTTACATCTACCCTAGTATTACGTTTAGGCGGCATGATTCTGTACATAACAATATTCTCCATTATTTACCCAAATTTAGGGTACAATATACAATATTCCATATTCAATAATTATATCACCGATTAACACATTTATATATATATATCCCTAGCCGCTCACAAACATAACTCGACTCACTCATTTCCTCTCCATCTATAATAAAACATAAACCTTTATTAGTAATAATCTATAAAATTATAATCACTACTTAGAATAAACGCTTCGTTCGATAAACCCCCCCTTGAACTCGATGTGAGTTCATATTTTATATCATTACCTATATATCTATATGTGTATATTACTATCACTCTTGTTCCTGAGCAATATGACTCTAAGCTCTGATACCAAACTGTGACAGCCCCAAATCCGGGGTCATAATCCGGGCCATCACGGACCAATTTCCATTCAATATCAATATCTCTTGGGTTTTTTTTTTACAATTAATACTTATGGAATTGACCCCGCAATAATACACACACCCACACCAGTCATATGCTCAGAGAACAACATTCATCATAATAAAAGTTTAGAGTTGAACAGTTATTACAAACCCAGAATCCAACTTAAATACATTGTTGAATAATACTTCGACATGAAGCATTTCAACAATCAAAAGTTCCTTACATTCTTACACACTTAATTATACATAAGACTACTAGAACCCGTCTGTCTCTACGCTACCTCAGGAATCGGTGCCAATGCGCTCTCAGAAGGTCGCCTTCCCCCTACCCTCTTGCGGGGCGTTTTGCGTAGTATCGGCATACATAGCTGTTATATAAATAAGTAGCAAGAGTGAGCTATAGTAGCTCAGCAAGATAATTTCTATCTACTAACATCAAAGGAAAATAAACCATTATATATATATATAATAGACAAAAGCAAACTTCAGTTATTATGGAAGAATTTTATTTTCATTCAACATGTATATACACTTTCCAATTATCCTTATACGTAAGAAATATATAGTATCATTCCATCAGTCTCGCTTCTAACATCATATAATATCAGTTCCTCTTCTTGAATGCTATAACCATCAATATACCATTTCAGTGTAATCTTTCAAGATAATATAAAAACTTGAACAAATCTCTCGCTATAATCTTCTCATTTCCTTCTTATGCAACAATCATATAAATTAATATAAAATCAGTTTCTCTTCGTTTGTAACAATAATTCCATCATTTCATATCACTTTTCTGTTTTCAGTTATAGAAATCTGAAAACCATTTTCAATTCTTTCTTTCAAGTTTTGGGGATATCTGCTGGCGCCAGATACGTAGGACGATGATCAGTCGCCTAACCGTATCCGCTCTCTGTTTACTACTAGTAGAAGGGATGATCCCTACCTGGTAATCAACCCTGGAGGAAGGCTACCTGCTACATCCTCCCTTGGCATCTTCGTGCCGTAAGAAAATATTGAATGCTGGACTGTGCCACTCCCACACAGCCTCTTACGCTTACTGTTGCAATCCCCCTTTTTCAAATCATTTTACCATTATCAAATACCATTTCACATTTTTCCACTTTTCCGTTTCCATTCGCATTTCCATTCACATATATCATTTCCATTTCCATTTATCATCACTTTTTAAAATATTTATGTCATAATACTTTGATTATAACTCAGACATCTCTTCTATATTCAATAAAATCAAATATGTTCTTGTATACATAAAGTATTCCATTTATTTTAGAAGTATTAAATAATACTCAGTAATATCTGTCACAGCATTTAGAAAGAATATTTTTAACATAATATTATAAATCATATAACCCTAGATAATAACTGATACCATTCCTTTATATATAACTCTAGATAACAACTGATACCATTCCTTCATATATAACTCTTAATAATAAGGCATGTTCACTTCATGCACAATGATATGTTAAATTTTACCTAACCGCAAGCGCACGGTGTCTATTGCTAGTACAGATGGCAAGCGGGTCGAATCCACAAGGAGACAGGTTCTACTAATTCCTTTTCAGTTATCGCTAATTGTTTCAGGGACAAACGATTATTTGAAATTATTAATTAACTAATTAAACTAAATTAACACTAATTAAGCAGATGATAAACAAATTATTTAAAACCTAGGGCAATCAGGTCCACCATGCTTACACAATTGGCTCTTAAGCTAAAGCAATCAATGTGATCCTATAACTAGAGTTTGTTAATCTCTTTCAAGCATTAACACTCTCGAAGCATTCAACACAATTAACCACTTTTAGTAATTCAATCAATCAGGTAATTAGAGTCAAGTTAATCTCTTTCAAGAATTAATGCTCTCAGAAATCCAATGATGCTTTCGCACTCAAATTCAATTCTGCTAATCGTATGTGTGCCTCTAGTAAGTAAATCTCTCGATCCATACCCCTATTTGCATATAATTAATCCATGATATTGGCCAATTACACAAATTAATGATTAAAACATATCAATCAGAATTAACCATAACCAATCAAACCACTATGAAAATCATGCCAATATTAGTGCAAACATGGCTTCCCTTTAAGCCCTAGAAATAACTACTCGCTAATAATTAAACAAGTAAAACAACTAGTAAAACAAGAAAACATAATTAAACTAATAAGAATTGAGAAGAAATTCAGATAAGAAAACCTGCAATCATCAATCCTGTCACAAGAATGAAATTCATGGTCTCCTCTCCAAAACCCTAGCTCCTAAGAGTAGGAGCACGTATGTATCTCCAACTAATAATACTAATCTACTCTAAACTATATTATATGATCTAATATTACTCCCTAATACTTTTTCCTCATACCCTAGATGTGTTTATATAGGCTCTAAAAGTCTTGCCCAATAAAAGTATTTTAATACTCTAAATCAATTACAAATAGGATTCCATAACTGAATAGGATTCCTTAATTAAAATTCGTCACTTCTTTTTCTCCTCTGTTTCCGGCCTCTTCCAGTTCGATTTTGCTTATTGGACCACCTCTGAATTAAAGATAATTCCCTAAGCTTCGCGTGGACAGTAAGATCGTCAAATTCTGACTTCTGGAACTCAAGATATGGCCCAAACAGTGCAGGCAGCCCGTATAGCCCAATATTACGAATTTTCTCCTATTTTATCTCCAAAATAGCTCTTTTTGCTCCAAATCCTTCCAAGTCATGAATTCTTTATTTCCTACAATAAAACAATAAAATCTATTAAATAAAAATCCAAATCAATGCAAAACACAATAAATATGAGAATAAAATCATCTAAAATATATATAAAAATATACTCTATCAAACATCCCCACACTTAGCATTTGCACGTCCTCGGGCAAATAAGTGAAATAAAAACTAAGTCCTAACAAACATCACTTTCGTAGATGACACGATTGCATTGAGCATATGCAACAAGCCGTTAAACCCCTAGGCAGCCCTAGTAGGACGAGTGTTGTCTCGTGAGGGTTTATAGTGAATGTACCCACAAAATTCATCTAACCATGCAAAAGATCAATGCTAACACAACACCACACACACAAGTCCTCTCATGCCACATCAACTTAAGAATCAAAGCAAACATACGATGTCTTGGTGTCGAAAGTGCAAGTATTCACATAGTCTACTCAACCAACATGCAGAAGGTCATAAAAATTCATGTCAAGTGTAAAAATCGTTGGTAATCATGCTAAGCCCACAAGAAATACATCTTTAAGTCTAAACCTGGGATCTCCTATGCCAAAACAAGTAATAACTCACCTTTCACTCAAAAACGAATATTCACTCAAGAACAAGGTTAAGTGTATCACTCAATTCCAACAAAATCATAAACACAACTTGACACTCGCAATCAATCTCACTCTCAACACAACATACATCACTGATGACAATCAAAAGGTCTTTATTCGGGTTGTAGCGTGGGCTAGGGACAAGGTATGTCAAGAAAAGCTAAAACAGGTTAAATGTCAAAAGCTAGTACCCAACAATATAATTCATTCCATTCCCTTTCTATTAAAACAAATACTTCCCCACACTTGGATTTTTCAATAACCCTTACATAATAACTTGACTAGTCGAATGAAGAAGGATCATACAAACATAAGATTGCTCTCAAATTTATTTTTTTTCCTTTTTTTTTTCTTTTTTTTTCTTTTTTTTTCTTTTGAGAGCTAAGGAATAAACACAATGATCCATAGATATTATTATGAATTTCGACTAGCAAGCATCAATCCAAAATCAATATTCCCCAACGGTATGATCATCAATAACCCCCCCTTTTTATGAACACCTTATTACTCCCTTAAGCACGATACTAGCCTTTGACAATTTAGGTTCAAATTCAATGTAAGGCCAATAGAATAAAAAGGATAATGGCAAGTAATGTAGTGTGTCACCGAAAGAATAGGATTAAGCTCAACGGATTTACTAATTGATCATGTATAAATGGTGTGGAAATATGGGAAATATGAGGTTAAACCTAAGTGCCTTTATCATCTCATCATCAAGTAATATCATGCATTTCAAGAAAGATCTCAAGTAAGTGCTAGCAATGTAAACAACATGTGGACACTCAAGCAAACGAAAAATCATGCAAAAGATATGCATATAGGCTCAAAACTCACTTGGTATGACAAAACATAATCAATCCCAAGTAACAAGACTCTCTAACGCACCTACTTGTACTCAAAGCATGAAAACCAAGTCATCTTGCACATATTCATGTCATTCTAATCACTTACAACATCCAATTAAGTCTACCAGCTTCAACTTGCTAGTGTAAGTGTGTGCACAAGAACAAAGCACGTCACTTCTCATACAAAAGCGTCCATAAACACAAGAATTCTACGCATGCATGGGTGTATCAAGCAAACTACAACAACTAATCAAATTGCATGGCTAGAATTATTTTTGGTATTTTTAATTTTTTTAAATTTTTTTTTTTTTTTTTTTAAACAAGTAATACAACTACGTTGAGAACACCTCCCCACACTTAAGCGGTTCATTGTCCCCAATGAACTAATGAACAAGATACAAAACCTCAACTAAAAAAAACAAAATAAAACTACACTAAAAAGAAAAGAAAGAAAACTCCCCTGGAATCAAGGTGTCGAGTGTGAAAACCATCCCTCCTTTGCTTAGGATCCATAATAACCAAAACTGCATTCAACAATAGCTTCACCAACAACCACCAAGAAATATCCTACCAAAAACCACCAAGCAATATCACACCAAAAATACCCAATTAACAAGAATAATACAAAATCCCCAATTTACAAGAACACAAATTCGTAATAAAAAATAAAATAGAGAAGAGATATCCCAACTACGAATCAAAGAGGTGAACTTGTACTAATTTTCTCCCAAACTTGATTTTTTAGAGATGTAAAGGATGAAAAGAATGAATTGGGTGTGTATGTATGGGTATATATAGATAATGGAATGATAGGATGAATATAAAAATTTTAATGTGAAAAGGAAAAATTTTGGGTGGTAATAGGGTTTAGGGATTAAAAAGAAAAAATAAAAATAAAAATAAAAATAAATAAATAGTAATAATAATAAATAATAATAATAATAATAATAAATAATAAATAATAATAATAAATAAGAATTAGAATAGAAATAGGTTTAGAATTTTTTTGTGGAGAGATGGGAGGTTTTGGATTTGAAATAGGAAAAGAATTAGGTGTAAAAGGGGTATAAATAGAATGGGGTGAGAAGAAATTTTTTTTTTTTATAAAAATATACAACAACAGCGCGCACAAAACAGGAGCAGATGAAAACTTTTTATTCTCCTGGAACACGCGCAGACTGCCCGCGTGGGAAGCAATCTGCCCCCATTGCAGATGCGCAGGCGCAAGCTGCGCATCACCCCCGCAATCTGCCTCTATTGCAGTAACGCATGAGCAGATTGCGTTACACCGCCGCAATTTGCCCTGAAACGCAGGATGGTCCTGCGTTACACACCAAAAATTCGATTTTTTCATTTTTTTTTTTTTTTTTTTTTTTTTTTAGAAAAAACAACAATTTTTTTTTTTTTTTTTTTTTTTTTTTTTATATAAAGAATACCTATACACTACAGTGAGAACAAATAAACAAATGACTCATTAACTAAACAAATAAGTCTACAATATATAAAACAGAAGGAAAGAAGAACTCCCCTTTGCAGAAGCATGATCTATGGGTTGCCTCCCAAGAAGCGCTTTTGTTTAACGTCAATAGCTTGACCTCCTCAGAAATACTCCGATGGAGACGGAATATCCAATTTCTCGATCATAAACTCGCCACCACAAAAAGTATCAAGAGTGTTAGTGGTTGTCTTTATCCTGCAAAAAGTCTCCAAACAAGCATCAGTAAAATAAAATATGTCATTAATAAGCAATAGAGAGAGTGCTTGTGCAGTTTTGGAAAACTTTGTGATAAAACAGCGATAAAATTCAACACCACGAAAATATTGAACTCCCTTGACATAAGGTGGAGGTTCTGGTGGTGGCTTTTCTTCACTCCTCACTTTCACTGGAGCCATTCGGACATCTTGGCTTATCACATCATTGGCTAATAAGACACTTCCATCTTCTCCCTCTTCTCGAGCTTGAAACGTATGAGCCACTTTGTATGGATCCTCAACCAGAATTTGAGAAATATCATCTTGGACAATATTTGTTATCACATCAACCTTGAAATAAGTGGTCTTGAGCAAAGAAGCCTTGTAAGTAGAGGCTAGATCGAGAGCAAATTTATCAATACATGGTAGCTGAGACACAGGTTGTGGAAGAGAAACAACAACCATCTCTGTATTGCTTTCCTTTGTAGTCTCATCATCAGTCACATAGTCCTTGGTAGCAGCAACATCATTGATCTCGTCATCGGTGGCATACTCATCCTCTTTATCAATGGCTTCATCATCAACATACATGGAGAAACTATCATATTCCTGATCGCTTGTGAGATTGATAGCAATCAGGTCCTCTTCGGATCGGATAGATGATGATGGTAAATAGTCGAGCTGCACTGTAGTAGAAGAGTTAGCCAACTGTGCAATTTGAGATTCAATCGCCAAACTTTGAGTTTCTAATCCTTTGATCTTCTCGGCTTGTTCTTCAGTACTCTTTAGCAGTTTATTCAAGATATCCCACATCTCATTTGTCTGATTAGCTTGCACATCTACACTAGATTGAGAAACATGTAGATCTTCTTGTAGAGGAGGATATTGATATTCTTGCTGTGGCGGCTGCTCATATGACTGATAATATTGTTGCTCAAACTGTTGCTGATTATGATATGAAAAATTTTGAGCACCATTGTCCTGGTAGTAGAAATCTGGTTGATTCACGCATTCTTGATCAAAAGTGTTTGAATACTGATTGTACCCATATCCTTCTTCAAAAGAATTCATTTGTCCCAACTGAGCACTCTGAGAATTATAGACATTGTAATAGCATTCCAAACCATAATGACCCTGGACACCACAAATTGAACAGAAGTTGTAAGTTTTAGGGGCCACTTGTGACATCTCATTGATACTCATTGGACGCATAATGGGCTCTGTAGGGTTGAATGAGGCAATTTCTTGAGTGCGTGCCTCCAACATGGAAGAGAGTAGTGCAAAAGTATCAACTTCACCCATTGCAAACCTGTAAACACTCAACAAAGCCAAGAAAACGTAGTAAAATCTGCCTCAATTGGAACTAAAGTTCCAATGAGACAATGGAAACAATCTAAACAACTAAATTAAAATCAATAGAAACTCGCTGTCTCCCCGGCAGCGGCGCCAAAAACTTGATATGTTAAATTTTACCTAACCGCAAGCGCACGGTGTCTATTGCTAGTACAGATGGCAAGCGGGTCGAATCCACAAGGAGACAGGTTCTACTAATTCCTTTTCAGTTATCGCTAATTGTTTCAGGGACAAACGATTATTTGAAATTATTAATTAACTAATTAAACTAAATTAACACTAATTAAGCAGATGATAAACAAATTATTTAAAACCTAGGGCAATCAGGTCCACCATGCTTACACAATTGGCTCTTAAGCTAAAGCAATCAATGTGATCCTATAACTAGAGTTTGTTAATCTCTTTCAAGCATTAACACTCTCGAAGCATTCAACACAATTAACCACTTTTAGTAATTCAATCAATCAGGTAATTAGAGTCAAGTTAATCTCTTTCAAGAATTAACGCTCTCAGAAATCCAATGATGCTTTCGCACTCAAATTCAATTCTGCTAATCGTATGTGTGCATCTAGTAAGTAAATCTCTCGATCCATACCCCTATTTGCATATAATTAATCCATGATATTGGCCAATTACACAAATTAATGATTAAAACATATCAATCAGAATTAACCATAACCAATCAAACCACTATGAAAATCATGCCAATATTAGTGCAAACATGGCTTCCCTTTAAGCCCTAGAAATAACTACTCACTAATAATTAAACAAGTAAAACAACTAGTAAAACAAGAAAACATAATTAAACTAATAAGAATTGAGAAGAAATTCAGATAAGAAAACCTGCAATCATCAATCCTGTCACAAGAATGAAATTCATGGTCTCCTCTCCAAAACCCTAGCTCCTAAGAGTAGGAGCACGTATGTATCTCCAACTAATAATACTAATCTACTCTAAACTATATTATATGATCTAATATTACTCCCTAATACTTTTTCCTCATACCCTAGATGTGTTTATATAGGCTCTAAAAGTCTTGCCCAATAAAAGTATTTTAATACTCTAAATCAATTACAAATAGGATTCCATAACTGAATAGGATTCCTTAATTAAAATTCGTCACTTCTTTTTCTCCTCTGTTTCCGGCCTCTTCCAGTTCGATTTTGCTTATTGGACCACCTCTGAATTAAAGATAATTCCCTAAGCTTCGCGTGGACAGTAAGATCGTCAAATTCTGACTTCTGGAACTCAAGATATGGCCCAAACAGTGCAGGCAGCCCGTATAGCCCAATATTACGAATTTTCTCCTATTTTATCTCCAAAATAGCTCTTTTTGCTCCAAATCCTTCCAAGTCATGAATTCTTTATTTCCTACAATAAAACAATAAAATCTATTAAATAAAAATCCAAATCAATGCAAAACACAATAAATATGAGAATAAAATCATCTAAAATATATATAAAAATATACTCTATCACACAATCATCTCTATGTATATCCATATCCATCTCATACTCATATTCACATCCATATTCATATACATCTTTGTATACCTCTCCTTTTACTATCAATAATCAAGGAAAACAATTTCTTAACAATATAGTAACACTGGCATCACATATATATATATGTTCCATGAAATCAAGTTTCTTTGAAGATAAATAATTTCCAAGTAGGGATAGAAAAGATCTTGCCTGAATCTCTAAGACGAGCCTGTGAAATCCTGAGTTCATCTCCCGACTCTATAAAAATGAAAAGATCACCGTTAATATATATATCCCACTTAATAACCTAATCTTTATACAATAACACCCTTGACTCCTAACATATGTTTAACATATCACTATTGCCCCAAAAGTTCAAGAACTCAACCATTTATAAACTCAATCGAAGTTTCAGGGGTTTTCACCATTTTCCCTAACGACCACACTTAATTGTAAAAATTCGCAGAAAATATGGATTTCGAATTTTACCATAATACCAACTGGTAATGCCTCTTTGACTACCCTACGACCATATCCAAAAATTTTATAATTTTTAAGAATGTCTAAGTATGGTAGTTATAGCCTCAAAGTTAACACAATTACGGTTTCTCGGTTTTCAAACGTCTTTCACTAAAACTGACTTTTCTCCTAAACCGTTTATCAGATTTTAACGCACTTTATATCAAAACGATCTATGAACTAAGCTCTATCATTTCATGGTCACTTGGTACTCTAGACAGGGTGCTACCGTACGGTATTGGTGTCCAAAAACAGGGCAGTTTTTGTTCTAACGAAAATCGGGCATTATAACGGCTATATTTTCATACTTTCCAAAACATTACTCCTCCAAATCCATCATCCACCTTATACACCATCACCTACACCATGTGGTCATCTTACCAACCATGGTTACAAGCACATACTCCTTCCATATTCAACTTTAATCACTTACAAACACATATAACAACATGATCTTAACATTTATACCACTTAATCACTAAACTTTCTATAAATCATCATAAACTCAAGATAATACTAAAGGTTCATGAATTCCATACCTTCCTTGATTCTCTAATAACACTAACAAAGCTTTATGATCCTTCAATAAGCCTTAGATAGTCCTTAGGAAGCTAAATCTTGATCATCCAAACAAGAAAACAACTTATCAATTTCGGATTTACTGTTAATCAGCTCAAAGAACTGCCAAAACGATGGTCTTACCATGCTTTTCTGGACGCGGTTCCTAAAGAAGAGTTGTAGAGCATCTCAATACCTTTCCAAAAAGCTATAGAACACCAAATTTCATTGAGAAATGAAGGAGAGATGGCCATTTTACTGAGCTGCTGTCTTTTTACCCGAAAATGGAGAATGAAGATTTTTGTGTTGGTTTTGATCTTATCTTGGCTAGATTCTTGATAATTCTAGAGTTTAGTAGAAGCTTGAAGAGTTTTGTGGATAAAAACCATGTGAAAGTACTAATTTGCCCTTAATCAAGGTTAGTGGAATGTGATGTAAGCAAGTGATGTCACTTGGATGATTCTAAATTCTCATTTCTTGATTTTCCTAGGTAAGTGTTATTATCCTTGATTAAATCATAATGTAGCATGAATCCTTAATGTATTACTAATCTTGGTTGTTTTGTTTCCATACTCGTCTAATTGCGATTCGTCTCGAATATACCTCTTTCTTCAAGTGGTTTCGAAATCGTTTAACAATTCATTTTCCCCTGGCATTTCCTTGCTTTGATAATCCCTTGGTTTAATCTAACTTCACTATTTCCTCAAGATATAAACCTTTTAATATTTCCATACTCCTTAATATCACATTCCATAGAGTCTCAATTGAAATCGAAAATCTTAAAATCCATACTCAGGAATTTCTGAAATCCATTATCATTTTGAGTCACTCATTTTCATAGTACAACATCAATATGGTTCCTCATTATTCATTTTCCATTTCAAATCTAGGGTACTTACATACCATTTCCATAAATCCTCAAAATTACTATTCTTTTAGGCACTGTAGGATTCTAAAAGTTAGGGTTATTACACTCAACACCTGCTGGAGGCAATGGAGGTAATAATGAGAAGCGAAGGTGGTCACGAGTGGGATGTTAAGGATAGGTATCCTCGAATAAGTAAAGTCTCTGACTCTACCTGGAAGAAGAGCGATCAAGGACCGAGGTTCACCAGTTATTCATGCTTGAATACTCCCAACACCCAAATCCTGATGGACATTGAGAAACGCAAGAATCTCTGATGGCCGAAGCCACTGAGGGCTGATCCTGGGAAGAGAAACAAGAACCAATATGGTCAGTTCCATAAGCCATTGGGGAATAACATTCACGATTATAGACAGCTGAAACACAAGATCGAGTTTCTGATCCAAAGAGAAAAGTTGAATAAGTTCATCAAGGATGGCCAACAGGGAAACCTAAAGAAGAGATTATGGAAGGAAGGATGACGATCGAGATCCAAATCCATAGCCCCAGGGGGCCGATGATAAACATGATTTCTGAAAACTCGACAACGATCGGGAATACAAGGAGCTCTCATAAAGCTCACGCTCAAGAAGGTATGCACATTATAGGAGAAGCTCCATAGCAAGTAAATACTGAAATGGCAATTGCCTTTGATGATTCTAAAGTGGAAGGGGTGATTCCTCCATGACGACCCGTTGGTCATAACACCTGTGATAGGCAACTCGCAAGTGAAAAGAGTTTTGGTAGACAATGGAACTTCAGTGGATATTTCATTTCATGATGCATACTCGAAGATGGGATACAACGATTCTCAATTGACCCTCTCCAACATGCCCATATATGGGTTCAATGGAGTTGAGTCGAGAGTTGGAGGAACTATTCGGTTGTCCATGATAACAGGACGGAAGCCTAGGGAGGCCACTCAGATGTTGAACCTTTTGGTGGTTGAATCAACTTCTGCTTACAATGTTATCCTTGGAAGGACATGCTTGCATACCCTTAAGGCGGTTGCCTCAAGATAAGACCTGATGATCAAGAATCCTACAAGGAATGGACCGCCTTGAGGCCTGATGAAGTCGGGGGGCAGGTCTTCCCGATTGAAGACATAGATGTCCGAAAAGATGAGAAACACGAGGAAAGCCTACCTAGGACTTAATCCCCACTCCCCTAGTTCCCGAAGAACCTGAAAATTTACTCACACAGGGCATTGATGAATAAGCCCTTGAAGGGCAAATTGGATGCATTCCTACAAGAGAACATTGTTGTATTTGCTTGGAGAGTAGCTGATATGCAAGGGATCGATCCCCAATTAATTACGTAAACTAGACGTCCACCTGAATAGGGAGACGATGAAATGAAAAAAAAAAGAAATTTTAATTCCAAGAGGTAGGAAGGCCAATGGAGAATGAAGGATGTGTATTGACTTCATTGATACGAAAGATGCATGTCTTAGTGACTACTTAACCCTACCAAGGAACGATACATTGACCAATGCAGCAGCTAGCCATGAAATGCTAGGATTAAGTGGTTACAACCAAATTAAAGTACATAACGTTGACGTCCCGAAGGGGCGACATACCGAAGATAGATGAATAAGATCTTTGAGCATCTTAATGAGAAGACTATCGAAGTCCATGGAAATGATATGTTAACCAAGAGCCTCGATGAGGCACATCACATCGAACATTCTCATGAGACGCTTCAGGTGTTAAGGCACCACAAGATGATATTGAATCTGACTTAATGCGCCTTCCGTATAGGATCAAGAAAATTCTTGGGTTTGATGGTCTCCAAGCATGGAAATTGAGGTCAACCCCGATCAGAGTAGAGCAATCCTTGATACGGAACTTCTACGTGTTGACATAACCGAAATATGGAAAGTTACTGTATCCATAATAGGCTATATTTGATACGGCTTTGAGTATCGTCCTCGTGAAAGAGGAAGACAAGGTTCAGAAACCCATCCATTACGTGAGAAATGTCTTGTATGAGACAAAGTAACCACAATGAAAATCCCAAGAACTCGATGACTTCGTGGTTGGATTTACCATTGACAACCAAGAAGTCGGGGGGGCAAGAGGTAGTACCCCAAGAGGGCAAAGGATTAGAGAAGGAGAATCCAGAAGCGGTACTCAAGGAGTATTGGATCAATTTTGATGGGGAATCAAAAACAAAATTAAGTGAGAACATACCCCGATGGGTTTATGATTTCCCAGTGACAAACAATGAGGCTGAACGCAAAGCCGTGATAGCCATACTTGGTTTGGCCAGAGCCCCGAGGGTCAAAACCTTAAAGTCCGTGGAGACTCAAGAACAGTAGCACCAAAAGTGAATGGTGAGTTCAAAGCCAGGGCTGGAACCGAGACAGAATACTTGAAACTTTACTCAATTCAATGAGTGTTACGAGGGAGGAAAATGTAAAGGCTGATGTCCTATCTATGTTGTCCTCCTCAGAGGTGGAGAATTATGTTGAAAGTTCTTACTTCCACTTGGAGACCCGAAGCATTGATAGAAAAGATGATAACACCTATTGGTATGAAAAGCCGTTGGATAGATCCTATAGAGGCTCTCCTAGAAACCGGTTGGTTACTCGACAATGCCTTGGAGGCACAAAAGTTGTCAATAAGAACACTGAGGCCTCAAAACGGGAATTTAACCTTGAAAGAAACTCATCTAGAAATATGGGGCAAGACCCTTGCCCAAAAGATGATCCGATTTGGATTCTACTAGCCAGGCATGATGGCTGATGCCAGAAGTTATGTGCGATCGATATCCAAAAACATGCAACTATTTATCAATCCCCTGAAATGTTGAAATCCATCAGTTCCACCATTCCCAATGGCAAATGCCTAGAGGAAGTTCCTGATAGTTGCAATTGATACCTTCATGAAGTAGACTGAGGCCAAACCCCAAGCCTGGATAACCACCAAGTAAATGACACAATTCCTGTAGGAAAGTGTGATACGTAGATATGGACTTCCACCAATCCTTGTAGCCAGAAATGGATGACAATTCAGAAACGAGGCTCTTACAAGCTGGAATTTTTTTGAAAGAAATGTGGCGCCTAGACTTGGCACACCCCAAACCATAAGGTTTATCATATCTGAGCATCCAGTTAAGACACTCCACCTGATCAGACTAAGTAGAAATAAGGTTTGATGAAACCACAAACTTCTAGCTCTAAGGAAGTGAAGGCTCGAATATGCCATGTTCCATGCAATTGAAGGCTCAAATAGGCCACGTTCACCGTAATTGAAGGCTCAGCAAGTGAGCAATCGAACTAGGAGAATTTGATGTTAAGTACAAGCCTAGGATGGCCATCAAAGCCCAGGCTCTAGCTAACTCCGTGGTTGAATATACTATTGACAACCAAGAAGTCGAGGGTAGGAGGTAATAGACCAGGAAGGTCAGCAAGGTGAGAAGCCTCTGGAAGAGAAAGGGTATTGGATGCTCTATTTTTATCGGGGCATCAAAAACAAAAACTAGTGGTACAGGTTTAGTTCTACAAAGCCCCGATGGGTTCGCAGTTAAGTATGCCTTGAAGTTGGACTTCCAAAAAACCTACAACGAGATAGAGTATGAAGCTCTTATAGTCGACCTTGGATTGACAAGAGCCCTGAGGGTGAAGAACCTGAAAGTCTATGGAGACTCAAAGCTAGTAGTCTCTTAAGTCGATGGAGAGTTTGAGGCTTGAGAAAAGAATATGGCCAAATACTTGAGGATTGTGAAAGCTGCGTTCGACGAGTGCTACGTTGAGTATATCCTAAGGGAGGAGAATACAAAGGTCGATGCCTCATCTCAATATACTTATTCAGAGGTCGAGACCCATTCTGGGAGCGACTACTTCCAAGTTCTGAGAACCCCTGTAATTGATTCTAAGCTTATTGCTCCTATCGGGATAAGAGGATGTTGGTAGATCGTATCAAAGCACACCTTGAGAATGGCTGGTTGCCAAACGATGGCACAGAGGCAGGGAAGCTAGCTGTAAGGAACTAAAGACTCGAATAGGCCACGTTCCACCCGACTGAAGGCTCGTGAATGCCCAACTCCGTCCAAATGAAGGCTCAAAAAATATGAGAAATAAGTTTTAAAAAAATATTGCAAGGAGTTAGAGCTCGAAACAAGCTTCGATTCGATATATCGTAAGCTCAAATCGGAGCAACGAGCAAAAAGATGTGGATTTTTCAACATTCATGGAGTAAGCGGGCCTTATAATCGAGTGAAAGGATAAAAATATGACCTCAATCCATGTCTTCAGGGGCTGGAATTTCAAGTCACGAGTGACCTCCTCTATGTCTCAAAGGTGAGGTTATGATGACCCATGACCTAGGACAAACGAGGCTTTAAAAAGACTTCAATCGAGATCGTAGAATGAGATCGTAGACCTCGCGACCACTAATATTTTGGGTCTTTACACGACCTCGATCCAGGTCATGAATTGAGGTCGTAAGCCCCGCGACCAGTCCAAAGTAGAGGCCATACACGACCTCAATCCAGTTCTTGGATTGAGGTATATAAAGGTCCACGACCATGTCAAATTAAAGGCATTTCAAGACCTCAATACAGGTAGTAAATGAGTTCTGAGCATTCCACGACCTCAATCCAGCTCTTGGATTGAGGTCTAAATCCTTACGATCAGTGTCAAAAGAAGGCCTTACACGACCTCAATACAGGTCGTGGATTGAGGTCGTAAGCCTCACGACCATCCTAAATTGAAGGCCTTACGCGACCTCGATCCAGGTCGTGGATTGAGGTCGTAAGCCTCATGGCCAGCCTAAATTAAAGGCCTTACACGACCTCAATCCAGGTCGTGGACAGGTTTAAGCGTTTCAAGATCTCAATCCAGCTCTTGGATTGAGTTCTAAGCACTTCAAGACCTCAATTCAGGTCTATCAGGGCTAGGACCCCCACACAAAATTACAAGAAAATATTATTATTTAATAATAATTTATAAAAAAAATTATTATTATTTAATAATAAAATCCGATCGGACTTTATTCAAGCAAAATTTTATCCGGGTTGGACACCCCTGATTTGGGTATAAAAATTATTCAAAATTTGAATAAAATAAATAATATTATTCTATAATATTATTTAAAAAAAAATCGTCACGACCTCAAGTGAGGTCGCAAATTGAGCTCGTGAAGTCCACGACCATAGCCCAATTGAGAGCTTGGACGACCTCAAATGAGGTCGTAATTGTCCTCGAAAAAGGATGCGACCTACCCCTCAAAAGGAGGCAAAACCACGAACTGAAATGTGGTTGTATGGAAAAGTGCAATTTAGTACCCCCTACTTTTGCTATGTTCACAAAAAGAGTCCCCAAAAAATTACAAATTTCGTTGGATAAAGATCCCATAAATTATTTTAAGTCCCGTACAAGACAAGATAATTCGTGAATGACATATTTACATTGTCAAGAATGATCCGAAAAATACCTGTGGGTACAAGAAAATTCCTAAATTATTAGGAATAATTAAAAAATATACCTGTAGGGACAAGAAAATATTATTATTTGATAATAATTTGTAAAAAATTATTATCATTTAATAATAAAATCCGATCAAATTTTATTCGAGTAAAATTTTATCCGGGTAGGACAGCCCTGATTCGGGTATAAAAGTTATTCAAAATTTGAATAAAATAAAAAATATTATTCAATAATATTATTTAAAGAAAAAAAAGATTATAAAAAAAAAAAAGAGGAATACTGTTCACGACCTCAGATGAGGTCCTAAAATCCACCTCGTGCAACTTGCGATTTGCCCCCAAATTGAAGCTTACACGATCTCAATAGAGGTCGCAGTTCACCTCGTACAAGGTCACGACATGCAAGTATTGGACGACCTGGAATGAGTTCACACTGAAAAGTGCAGTTTAGCACCCCAAGCTTTGCGTGGCTTACATATTGATCCCTCAAGTTTATAACTCGACATTTTGATTCTTTTAGTTTCAAAATTGACAGATTTGTCCCTGGACTTTTTTAATTGACAGAAAAATCCTTGGAAAATTGCGAAAATGCACGGTTGCATAAATCTAATATTTTCGATTAAAATATTCGAAAATATTTTCAAGAAATTGTTCGATGACACCAAAAAAACTATGAAATTTTTAAATTTTATAGGATTAAGATCACATAAATTATTTTAAGTCTTGTATAAGACCAAATAATTCATGAATGACATATTTAAATTGTCAAGAATGATCCAAAAAATACCCGGGGTACAAGAAAATTCCTAAATTATTAGGAATAAATAAGAAAAATACTCGTGGGTACAATAAAATTCCTAAAATATTAGGAAAAATTACGAAAAATACCTGTGAGTATATAAAAATTCCTAAATTATTAGGAATTAATAAGAAAAATACCCGTGGGTACAATAAAATTCCTAAAATATTAGGAAAAATTACGAAAAATACTTGTGGGTATATAAAAATTCCTAAATTATTAGGAATAATAAAGAAAAATACATGTGGGTGCAAGAAAATTCCTAAAATATTAGGAATAATTGAAATAAATACCTGTGGGTACATGGAAATTCCTCAAATATTAGGAAAAGTACAGAAAAATATGAGGAAAATTATAGAAATATTTTCTTGACAAATTGAGCAATAATTTATGCTAATAATGCATAAAAGCCCTATGAAAGTGACGAAATTGCTAAAAGCAAGCACTACTTAAAAGTCTCGAATAAGGCCAATCGTCGTAAATGTGTAGGTCGCTCCACACTTTACAATAAGGCGATATATGTGAAACACTAGTGTAAACCAAAATCCCCATATAAGGGTAGGAAAATTAGGAAGTCCCAAGTAAGGGATAAAAATGACCTCGAGTCTCGATTAAGGCAAATATAACTTCTACGAAAACCTGATCAGTTTTCCTAGAAGTTGGGGGGCAAATGATATGGCCTAAAAATAAGCCCTAAAGACATAATTAATGATCCATTAATTAGACCTAGCCTGGTCCAAATATGAAGGCCATTAATGAGGCCCGAAACCCTAATTAAATATTAATTTCATAATTAATATTGAGGGATAGCTAACAGCTTGGAAATATGAGTCAAATAAGGATACAATATCTTTATGAGTAGCTCCCAAGTCACTAAATCGGATACGGAAACTAATTCATACAAGAAGGATCTAGAATCGGGCCTAGAGTGGATAACTTGCCCACCAAGTTAATAAACCCTAATTCCAAGGCTTCTTAAGCCTATATAAAGGGCTTGACCTCTCGTTCCCAGGGGGCGTTTTTTGAACACAGCTCCATACACATCCACCACGTTTTAGGCTTAATCCTCGAATAAGGACATGCAAGCCACTACGTTACTACGCTGTGAGGGCGCATCAAGCCACGTAGGCAATAACAGAACTACGTTTTGGCTTGATTCTTGATATTCATCAAGGTACGTAGGCATCTTGTTAGGACCGAGTTAGTACCCGACGACAAGAGCAGCCACCATTAAAGCTCGAAGCTCTCAATCCCTATCAATCAATACACGAATTAATTACACCCTACTTTTTATTCCACAACATCAGTGATTGTGGAATCGTAGTAAATTATGGAAGTACATGGATCTTTACTTAATATCTGAAATTTGTAAACAAATGCATACACACATGAGTTATGACCAAACTAATTAAATTGAACAAACTCAACCATTTTATCAGAAGATTAAATTGATAAAAAAATTACATGCCCATTGTTTCATTATATTGTGTCAAAATAAATTAATACTCAAATTAAATAAATTCTTAAACTATTATTGAACATGTATATTATGAGATGGGTGTCGGTTTTAAAAAATGTTATTAAGTTGTATTCAATATTTGTAACTTTTGATTGTAAATATTACGTTCATATTGTAATTTTTATTTTTATATGTTTGTGATGTTTTTAAGATTATCAAAATTTTAGATATATATAATGAAAATATTTTTCCAATTAATAATTCATGTAAATTATTTTTAAATTAATTTTTAATAGAAAATTCATAATAGACCAATCAATTTTTAAGAATAATAGAAATTAATTTATCTATTACAGTACTTTTATATAAAAAATTATTATAATAGCAGGAAACTGGAGAGACTTGCACTTAGAAGCTTCAAAATATTTTTCTTGAATTTTCACTTTTTTTTTATTAAAATAATTTTCTTGCATTTAATTAATAATTAATTATACCTATTAAATATATATTAAATACACTTTATTTCATATTTAATATAAAAGTTTAACAATTTTATTAGGACATTATTATTATTATTATTTTGTTATAAAATATTAATGATTTATATAAAAATACCATAATTTTAAGGTAAAACAATAAAATAAAATAATTTTTATCGTCATTTCTAATCCTTATTCAAAATCATTGCAAATTTTTTGGCAATAATTAATAGACGATTTTAACTTTTCGATAAATTCGTAATCAATGATCGTGAGAATCATGATAAGATACATAAGTATATATATTTTTCGATTAACATCCACAATTTAAATAAAAGTAATATCGTAGAATTTACATTTATACCTGAACAAATTATACACGGGGTGTGACCAACTCGATTAAATTGAATCAAGTGGACCCTTTTTTCGTCAATTAAATCAATAAAAAAATTACCCATTCGTTGTTTGATTATTTTGTGTTGGAAAAATTAATATTCTAATTAAACACATTCTTATACTATTACTAATCAATTAATCATGCATTTATGTTATGAGATGGGAGACGGTGTTTAAAATCGTTAATTAGTTATATTTAATATTTACAAATTTTTATTATAGAAATTATGTTGACATTGTAGTTTGGTATGGAAAAAAGTAAAAGGTGTTTAAGGAGTTGATTTTTGCTATTTTAAACAAATTCTCACTTTTTGAGCATTAAGTAAGGGTGTTATAAAACGAGTATCGGCTTTAAAAACAATTATATGTACAAATTTATTATAAAATTTAATAAAAGAATATTAGAATATGTGAGTATCACTTTGATGTGTCTAGGGGTGATCATTCGGTCGGTTCGGTTTTTAACTGAACTGAATAACCGAAATCCGATTTTTACCAAACCGAACCGAACCGATTTATCAGTAGAGACGGAACCGAAATATTTCGCCAAAACCGAACCGAACCGATTTTAAAAAAATTATATATAATATTATTTTTTTTTAATTTTAAAATTAATTTTAATAGCAAATATATTAAAATATGTAACAATTAAAACAAAATAAAACACAAACTATCAATATTTAGTTATTGAAAAATAGAAAATGTTATATGTTTAAACTGAAAAAGGAAATTGATTAATAAATGAGAAATTTTAGTTAGATAAAATATAAAAGATATTGTATTTTACTTGGAAAAGGAAATTATTTAGTTCTTGGAAATAGAAAAGATAATATGCGTAACCTGAAAAAGGAAATTGATTAGTTAATAGATCTGTAATTGAGTAAGGGTAATTAGATAAATTCAATAGGTACCGTTGAACCAAACTTTTAATGTTTAGGCTTTTATATAATAGTATAGATTTTAGTATTAAATTACATTTAAATTCTAATTTTCACATCAAAAATGACTTTTTATGAATAGAAATAAAATCTAACGAAAAATTAGGATCAAATATAATATGATGATGTTAGGTCTGGAATAACGTAGAAGGGGGGTTGAATACGTCATTTAAAAATATTTCGATTTTGATGTGGATATGAAATCAAAAATACTGAATCGAAATAACACAACTGTTTAGGAAATATCTTTAAATAGATAAAACCTGGAGGTTTGCTACACAATCTAATCCTATGGATCAGCTACAAAATCAAACACTCCTAGGATAGTTTAGGCACGAGGACCTTCTACCCGACACTTCCTGAAAGCGGGCTAAGCCGGCTTTTCTACTAGATGGAATGTCTAGCAGCTTACATAGAGAAGATATAAGAGAGAGAAGAGAAAGTTGTGTGTTGAGGTGTATTTTGAAATGAAATACAACAGGCCTATTTATAGATTATAGAAAGTTACTATGCTGATTAATATAACGTAACTGATGACGTTTTTTTATCAACCGCCTGCTGCCTTCAGTTTTCAATCTTTGAACATTCTGCACGAAGACTTTCATTTCTTCAATTACTGCCAAACTTCTTAACAATTTTGGTTTTGACTGGGCCCCACATGTTTTTTACCCACATGCTTTTACTTTGTCAAATGAATAGTAATTTTAGTTACTATTCACATGAATAGTAATTTCGGTTACTATTCACATGAATAGTAATTTCGTATACTATTCACATGAATAGTAATTTCGGATAATATTCCCATGAATAGTAGTTTCGGATACTATTCACATGAATACTAATTTTGGATACTATTCATTTTCCTCTTAATTTGACATCCTTAAATATTCAGCTTCCAACTAACTAGAGGATATCAACAATGCTCTAAACTCAATCATATCTCTTAACAGTTTTTCTGAGTTTAGATACTTCGATTCCTTTATGAAGTGTTGACGCCTAGTGCAACTGATCTGGTTCACAGATGACTAACATTCACTCGTGGTCTTCGTATCATGTCTTTAAGAACACTGCTAAGAATTGTGCAACTATAAAAACTTTATCACTGGAATCTTTTGGCCCTTCAACTGAATCATCTGTACATCTTATTTTGTCACTGAGGCTTGATTATGTTAATGAACTTCTTTCAACGACTTGATCCTTGTTGATGCATGTTCTTCAAATTTCACGATCCATGTATAGAGTTAATATTATTTATCTCAATTAACGAGATAGATCGACATATAACAAATCGATAGAATCAGATTGTTATAAGCTAAATCGATACGCACTGAAGAGAATCGATGCATACAAGATCAATCAATAAGAAAAAATGCTTAGAACTTGATCAAAACAATTAATTTGCAGAAAATGAAGCAAAAACTATGGTAGATGTCATGAAAAACGCAAGAAAAACATAAGAACAGCCATGGATTAAGCAAGGAAACTCACAAAACTGTACCATTGAACTAAATAAGCTTTTGAGTTTAAACTAAAATACATATTACTTAAACCTCTGGTCTCGTCCTTTTCCTATATATGCTATCAATTTAACTTTTGAGTAAATATATTAATGATGACTTATATTATTTATAAAATTTGTATTTTAATTATCAAAATATCATAAATGATTATGTATACAACCAATTTTTATAGATTTTTAATATCAAATTTTATTATGTTCTTTTATTTTTGTTCTAAAAGAAATTGGGTTATAACCTATATAATATATTTATATTCTACAAAACATCCTCTTTTTAGTGCTCTTATGATTTATACATAAATAAAATAATCCATAAATTAAAATAATGATATTATAATATGTATGCACAGAAAAGGTTCAATTGAATTCAAAAATATCTTTCAAATCGTAAAAATACACAAAATTTATATCGATTGTTAGAAGATGACCCACGGGCAAATTTGAATATTTTAAACAAAAAAAAGAATTCAAAATTCATATTAATAACAAAAATCATATTAATGTAATATATTTAATTTGATCATGTCTTTTAGTTTTATTATATGTCATCCTAATAATGTTCCTCATCTAAATAACACTTTCAATTTCATCCCATTCAATATATTCAACTACAAAGCACTGTGGCTTGCTGAAGCTTGGATTAGTCCAGCGTCCTAGGGTTTTCTTCCGTGGCAAGTACATCGGCAGTCTTAATAAGGTCTTGTCTATAAAAGGTGCCGCTGATCTAGCTACTCCTCCCAAGATTTGCGCTGTTTGCGGTAACCGCCGATTCATAATCCCTTCAACTAATAACTTAATGCCCTGTCGTCGTTTTGGCAAAAGGTAAATTCAATCACTTTTTCCCTATTTTACACAGGCACCCAACACCAATTATAATTTATTTATTTTTTTGATTAGTATGTTTCTAGTTTGTAATTAGGGACTCAATTCTGATTATAACTACGCATACAGTCCAGTTTTAGATTCTTGTATAAAATAAAATGAAATTAATAACTTAATCGTTTGTGGCAGACATATGATACACCAAAGCAGCACCTTCAAGTTATTTATATGTTTTTAAGGAACGGATAGTGAACAAAGGCACATATACGTTATATGCTCTTTAGATGCATTGCTACCATACCAACACACCATCGCAATAGAAGCTGTCATCCATGGCTACCCATTTATGGGATTTGGCGTTTATGATTCCAAAATTGTCCTCGCTGGTGGTCTAAAAAAAAGACAACACTACCCATAATGGCTGCATTACTTTTGATATGAAAAGTCATGTTGTCGATTGAAACCCATTCGTGTTAATGTCTCATGGCAAGTTCAAGCCTCTGTTATTTCAGCTGGGTAGAAGGCTTTATGTTTGCGAGAGCTGATATGATTTTACTAGTTCAGATGCTGACCCAGTTGAGATGTACAGCCCCGCCGTCAAAACAAAATGGCATACCATGTCGATACTTAACTGGTCCAAAGGACCATGGTTGGCCAACTACTCGTTTCTCGTTCTCGGTAACACCTGTTTTATGTCCGTTGTTCCTGTTACAGATGATACTTGGAGAACCCACTCCAATTACAAACAAAATTACTGGGTGATAACTCTGAAACTTGATCGGGTACTTCCTCGCCAACTCCTGCCTCGGAAGTGGTATAGCTGTAGTGGGGTGTCTGCAAAACAACACCGGAGGGGGGGTTTGGCCCCGAGGTGCCTCCGGCGTGAGAATGAGAGTTGGCTTTGGAAGATAATAATCAAGTAGAGTATCACAAAAGTAATAAATGTGTGTAGGTGCGTAATAATGTCTAACCCCTAAACCCTACACTCTAGGGGTATTTATAGCCATAGGGTTAGGATTTTAGGGGTCTGTTACCTTTCTTCTAGCCGTCAGATCCGGGGGACAAGATGCTGAATTCCCGGGATGTAGGACACGTGTCCTTATTTGTGGGGACCGTTGACTGGAGTGTGGCAGTGTTGTTGAGTACATGATTTGACACATGTTGTCGTTTGGACTTTAATGCTGGTCAGCGCCACGTGTGGGGATATCGGCCAAGCTGGGATGCCACGTGTTCCTGGTGTCATCACTCTGGGGGTCCATTAATCCGGGGTTGGGGCTCCGGGCCCGGGGTCCGCAGGCTGAGGCTGGGCTGCTCTCATTCTCATAAGTTGGATTATTTGTTATTTTTGGGCCTGAGGTTGGGCCTAATTGGGCCTGGGCTATTTTCTAGCCTATCATTTGCCCCCCACTCCCTTATGCGGATTCTCCGGATGAGGGAGTAGCTTAGGATTTGTTGCCTGTTTGAAGAATTTTTTGCTTTGGTTGCCCCCCAGGACCGGGGTGTGTACTGAGGTACATACGCCCGGGGCGAAGGGTTGTTTGGAGGCTGGGTGCATATGCACATATAATATTCGTAAATATATATATTGCATATGTAAATATTCTGCATATGTGCATTTTTTTTTTATTTTGGGAAAATAGCTGTCATCCACTATCTCCGGGTTTTGGAGATAGTGGGCCGAAACTTTGGGCCGCCATGTGTCTCTGGCGGTTGAAGTTCAGGGTTTATCTATAAATAGTGGCCGTCTTCATCACTTTTGTCTTTTACAAGTTTCTGATTTGCTGCCGTTATTCTGCTTCTCTGAGGACTTGATCTCCGGGCTAGCGTCGCTTCAGTTTTTCTTGCTTTCTCCGTTCCGGCTTCTTTACTCTTTGTAAGTCTTCTCTACCCGGACTTTTGTCAATCAAAATTTTTTTTATTTTCCGGGGTTCCGACACTCCTGTAGGTAGTTTGCCCTTTTGTAGCTCCTTATTATCATTTTCTTATTGTGTTGGGTAGCCCGGGGTAGTGTACTTGTATGGTTAAGCGACGTGTCACTGCCAACCGAGTGCTAACCCCTCTTTCCGAGCCCAGTACTTCTGCTAGTGTTAGCTCTTCAGATAGTAGCATAGATTGGATAGACTTATAGTGGTGTATAATGGGGAAGAAGAAAAGTAGCCTGCCCGTACTTACCAATATCGCAACCAAGGATATGGGCCCGGGGTATAGCCTCAGTGAGCCAGACGGTAGTTGGAGTCATAGTAAATATTATTTTGTTAAGAAGGACCCCGGGATTCCCCAAGCCTACTTCTTTAGGGATCTCATCGTAGAATTTTCCCAAAATCCCGATGTGGCGGTGATGACGGAGTATAATAAAGATTTCCTGGATTCTAAGTTCGGAGATAAGCCAGGTTCCGGGATGGACGTTGGTCCGTTCCGAAGTAAGTATGTAAAGGAGCCGGTCGATTGGGATCCCATTTTCCGGGCCACATTTCATTTGGATAATGATGTAGACTGGAGATGGCCGGAGCCCGGCGAAAAGATTTATCACAGACCGGAGGGCGGTTGGGTTGAAGTGTGGTTGGAACACCTGAGGTCGGGGTACGGGCCTAGGTGTCACCAATTTGTCAAATCTTTATGCTTGTTCGAGTATGGGATTCCTATCACCCAGTTGACCCCGAACGCGGTGAAGTGGATTTCCTATTTTCTTGGTTATTGTGAGAAAGCCGAGGTGCTGCCCACTTTTAAACTTTTTCACCATGTCTTTCAACTGGTGCATTCCAACAACGTACCCATGTACGAGTTTAGGTTCCGGGTAAAGCATGTGGGTATCCCTCCTCGGCGTCAAAGCCTCTTGTTATGCTCCCCACTTTAAAGGGTTGGAACGGGGAGTTTGCCTTCCTCTGGGGCGTTGACATCCGGTTCATGCCCACCTTTAAGGAGGAGCCTATTGCCATGAACTTTGAGGTGTTCGATCTTCAGGATGCGGTAATGGACCGGGTTCACGCTTTTTGCCGAGGTCTTGGAAGGCAAGTGACTCGGGACGATCTTATGAGTCATGAGTATCTTTTTGGGATAGGATGTAAGTTCGGGTTATATCTTGCTTTTGATTTTGCTTTTAACGTCTCCTTTACTCCGGACTAATGTTTTACTTTCATGATTTCAGGCCTTCCCATATACAGCCCGGAGTTCGAAAGGATTGTGCAGATGAGCAAAGCAAGCAAAGCTCTTGGTGCTGCTCTCCGGGGCATTGGTCACGTTCGTGACAATACCAAGGCTCCCGGAGATACTAGCGGCTCCCAAGCCAATCAAGAGGGGGATTCCGAGAATAGGGCAGCGCGCCCCGAGCTTGCGGACCCGGAGACCGGGGTTGAAGATTCTGGCCTGGTAGGGAGGAAAAGGCCGAGGGTGACCTCGGCTCAGACTGAGCTATTTGGGATTATGCTCTCCGACTGTGAAATTGTGCAGGAGGGTTCGACTGCTGGTGGCCCGAAGAACTTTCGTCCTCATGAACCGGCCCCCGTGTCTCCGGAGGAAAGAAATTTTATTGGCTTCCTAGCTGACCTTCCTAGCAAGTCGGAGTGGGAAGAGATGAGCAAATCTACCTCCACCGAGTTGCTGCAGGAGATGATGGGGGTCTTCGGCCAGGTATATTCTTCCCCGGTCTTTTTCTGTCTTTGCTTATTGATTCTGGATTTTCTAACCTGCGTTCCTACCTTCGCAGCTTGGGGTTCGGGTTGCTGGAGCTGCTGCTAAAGCGTGCAGGGAAGTGAAGGAGGCCCAAGTTGTTTTAAGCTCGGCCTCGGAGAAAGAAAAGGAAATTGCTGATCTGAAGCAGCAACTTGAGGAGCTGAAGGAGCGGACGGATGCCCGGATTGAGAAGTTTAAGGGCGGAATCAAGCAAGCCGTCGACAAGAGGGACGCGGCTAAGACTAAGCTGGCAGATTATAAGGCGGAGGTGAAGAGGCTCCGGGATGAGCTGAAGGCCCAGAAGCCCGAGGAGCAGGTAATTGCTGAGTTTCGGGAATCAGAAGCCTACGATGATGACCTGGCACTCGTGGCTTCGAAAAAGATCCACCGTTGTTGGGTGATCTCCGAAAAGATGATCAAGACTGATCCCCAGACTGCTGCCGAGGATGCACTGGCCCGGGGTGAAGGCGAACCTGCTCCTTACAAAGCTCCCAACTCCTCCCCTCCTCCTAAAGAATAATTTCTTCCAGAAGAGTGCCTCTGCAGACTGGCTGCGTCCAGAATCTGGGCTATGCCCATGTAATCTTTTAATCCTCTGAAAAACTCGCTGTATAACTTTGAATTTTGTTGTTGGTCAGCCCGGCCTGTTTCTTTGTTTATGGATCTTCCTTGTTTTTTACTCGCAAGTTTAAGTTTTGCCATGCTCCTTTCCTGCTGTTTGTATTGCCCCCCACTCTTTAATTCGGGTATCCCGGATTGGGGAGTAGTGGTTTGTCCTCAGCTTTGGCCTAATACGGGTATCCCGGATTGGGGAGTAGTGGTTTGTCCCGGGCTTTGGCCTACTTGGAAAGGATGAAAACTTTTCCAAGTAGGAATTTTGGATGCCTATGGCTTCCCGGGCCGAAGCATTGCTAAGGTCCCGGGCTTTGGCCTACTTGGAAAGGATGAAAACTTTTCCAAGTAGGAATTTTGGATGCCTATAGCTTCCCGGGCCGAAGCATTGCTAAGGTCCCGGGCTTTGGCCTACTTGGAAAGGATGAAAACTTTTCCAAGTAGGAATTTGTGATGCCTATGGCTTCCCGGGCCGAAGCATTGCTAAGGTCCCGGGCTTTGGCCTACTTGGAAAGGATGATGTTAGGAATAATTCATAAGTTGTGATGTTAAGAATAGAATTTACACATTATACTTCTTGTAATCCTGATCTTATAAAGGATTTAGCACTGTATATAGGATTTATGTGTAAGACAGTTATCTGTATAGTTTAGTCAGGAATGAACAGTGTATCAGAGACTACATGTCAGGAACAAAGGGCAAATCCTGATGACGGTCCAAAACTGATGGTTGATCAGATACTGATGCAGTGTACAGATCCTGATATCAGTCGTGTTACTGATGATGTCATTATGGATGCTACAGAAACTGGCAAGTGCTATAAAACAGGATCGTTGTTTGAAGAACAAGCAAGAAGATATTATGAAGGAAAGAGTTTTCTATTGAAGGAAACTATCGACTAGAAGGCAGAACATTGTCATGTATAGATTATATCTTTCTGTTATTAGTTGATAGGTAGCATTATAAATACTCTCTCAACATCATTGTAAAGAGTGTAGCTCGTGAGGAAAAAGTTCGAGTGCGTAGCTCTGTATAAGGTTTGTATTCGAGAGTTCGAAACAAACAGAGAGAGAGATTTGTATTGTCAGAAGCTGCTAAAGGTATTGTACACCTTTGGTAGAGTTTGTATTTGATCTTATTAATACAAACAAGAGTTTGATTCATTCGTTTATTCTTGTTCATATAATCAAGCAAAAATCAGACACGATTATATAACTTGTATTCAACCCCCCTTCTACAAGTTATTCGAGTTAACAATTGGTATCAGAGCAGGTTGATTTCGAGTAATCATAAAGATCTGCAATCATGTCTGGTTACAAGGATGGGAATACTAAAATTCCTATGCTCAAGAGAAACGAATATACTCTATGGGAAGTAAAGATGTTGCATCATCTGGAAGCAACAGATCCTGATTATCTTGACAGAATCAGAGATGGACCTTTTGTTCCAACAAAGGTCGTTGGACAAGCAACTGTTGATGGTGTGGTTGTTCCAGAACATACAGCAGAGAAGCCAAAATCTGAATGGTCAGATAAGGACAAGGAGAATGTTCTTAAAGATTCTAAAGTGAGAAACATATTATTCAACAGTCTTGATTCTGTTCTCACTAACTATGTTCTCTCTTGTAAAACTGCTAAGGATATATGGGACAATCTTAAGGTTCACTGTGAAGGAACTAAGCCTGTCAGGAAGAATATGAGGACATTACTTATACAACAGTATGAGTACTTTGAATCCAAGTCTGGTGAGTCACTTACTGATACCTTTGATAGGTTTACAAAACTCATCAATGAGATGGCCATGCATGGTAAATATTACGACTTGGAGGACATGAATACAAAGTTCATGAAAGCTTTGCCTGATTTCTACAATGAAAAGATATCTGCGATTGAGGAAGCTAATGATCTAGATGAGATTTCATTAGAGGCAGTATATGGAAAATTGAGAGCTTATGAACTTGACAAGCAGCAGAAGAAGAGCAGGAGTGAAGGAAAGATGAAGACTATTGCACTTACTGCTCAATCTGAGTGTAAGAAGCTTCCTGAAGAACAGCATGAAGAGATTGCTGTAAAGAATTCAAGGAAGAAGAAAAGCAAAGAAAGTTCTGAGTCAGAGACTACTGATATGGACTCTGACAACAATGATTCTGAATCTGATATGCAAGAACTCTTTGCTATGTTTGCTAAAGCTTTCAAGAAAGGAAGATTCAACGGGAGAAGATTTAGCAAAGGACCTTTTCAAAAGAAGGATGAGAAGAAGAGTGACAAAAGCAAAAGTACAATTGTCAAGCTTGATAAGGCCAAGATCAAGTGCTTTAACTGCAGCGAGCTTGGACACTTTGCTAGTGAGTGTAAGAAGCCTAGGAATTCAGGAAAGGGTAATGCACTTATGGTCACACAGAAGGATTGGGCTGATTCCAGTGATTCTGAAGATGAATTGGATTATGACAACATTGCATTGATGGCCAATAGTTCAGACAAACCTGGATCTCCAAAGAAAACTTCTCCATCCTCTGTTAAGGTATCACTTTACTCTCTTGATTCATTTGATAGCTTAAATTCTGATGAAATTAGATCTATCCATGCTGAGTTTAAGAATCTTATGACTAATTTTAGAATTCTTACTTGTGAAAAAAATGAACTTAAGGTTAAGAATGATAAATTAGTTGATAGAAATAATTTTCTTGAATCTGAATTAATTCAAATGGAAGAATACAAGTTAAGTTCTGATAAAGCTAAGCATAATTATAGTGTTATTCTTGAGGCTTATGACTATGTCAGAAAAGAACTAGAAGAAGAGAGAGATGTGATTAAGACCATTAACAATTCCAGTAAGAAGACAATAGAAATCTTTGAGAGTGGAATTCGTGGTAAGGTTAATGGTTTAGGTTTTGATAAGGCTAGACAAGAAGAAAAAGTAGCTATTGTCAATGATGATAGTAAGGAAGAAGCTAACACATCTAAATCTGAAGGTAAGAAAATTGTTTCTGAACCTAATCATGTTAAATTTGTTGATTCAAAAGGTACCCCTGTTGTACACAAAAGGATTAACAATAGTTATTCAGATGAGAAAGTGTTAGAGAAACCTAAGAATGTAAACATAGGGTTTCTGTCTAAGTCTCAGTTGAAACAGAGATTAGATGGTCTTTCAGAGTCTAGCAAGATCAAGAGAAATAGGAATGGAAAAGAAGGTATTAACAAAGAGAATAATTACAAGAATGTACCTGATGCACCTAGGAAAAAATGCTATAAGTGTGGAAATCATAATCATTTGGCCCTAGACTGCAATCAAAAACCTTCTTGGAAAACTGAGTCCAGATTCCCCAAGACTCAGAAAATTCAATACCAACCACAAAAAGCTTGTTATCATTGTGGTAGTTTACTTCATTCCATTTACATGTGTAGAGAATATCATGAACTGTATTATGACTATTATTCTTTGAAATCTGAAACTCCTAGTCACAAACAGTTTGTGAAATCAGAGTCTAAAGTTGACTCTGCAACAGGTAAAATAAAAGCAAAATTTTCAAAGTCTGTTATCTCTAAATCTAGTAAGAAAGGATCCAATCAAAGTTAGGTCCTAAAAAATTCTAACTAGTTACTTTTTGTTTGCAGGGCACAGGAAAGAAGCATTCAATTATCTTGGACAGTGGATGCTCTGGACATATGACTGGAAAGAAGTCCCTGCTTACAAAGTTTGAGAGGAAAGCTGGCCCAGTAATATCTTTTGGAGATGGCAACAAAGGAGAAACTCTGGGATATGGCTCAATTGTTTTGGGGAATGTCATCATAGAAAATGTAGCACTGGTTGAAGGCTTGAAACATACTCTTTTAAGCATAAGTCAACTGGGTGATAAAGGTTACAAATCAATCTTTGACAGAGAAGGATGCAAAATCTTGAATATGCAGAATGGAGACATTGTTCTAACTGGTCAAAGACATGGTAACATATATGAAGCCAGCTTAAGTGATACATCTAAAGGAATTGTCAGATGTCTCTACAGCAAAGCAACAAGTGATGAAAGCTGGAATTGGCACAAGAAGCTCTCACATCTTAATTTCAAGAAGCTTAATCAACTTGTTAAACACAATTTGGTGAGAGGCCTACCTCAGGCAAATTTTGTGCAAGATGGACTTTGTGATGCATGTCAGCTTGGAAAGCAAAGAAGAACCACTTTCAAGAGCAAGACTGAAAATTCAATTACTGAACCATTTCACATGCTACATCTTGATCTGTTTGGTCCAGTAAACATTATGTCTATCAGCAAGAAAAGATATTCTCTAGTTATGGTGGATGATTTCACAAGGTTCACATGGGTGTTCTTTCTACACAAGAAGGATGAAGCTCCTCAGCAAATCATTGAACTCATCAAGAATATTCATAATAACTCTGAGTACAAAGTCAAAGTACTTAGGAGTGACAATGGTACAGAATTCAAGAATTCTACAATGGAGGGGTTTTGTGCAGACAATGGAATCACTCAACATTTTTCTGCACCTGGTACACCTCAACAAAATGGTGTAGTGGAAAGAAAGAACAGGACTCTCATAGAGGCAGCAAGAACCATGCTTGCAGATGCAAAACTTCCAACCTACTTTTGGGCAGAAGCTATTAACACTGCATGTTTCACTCAGAACTGTACCTTGGTAAATAGTCATGGAAAAACTCCCTATGAGATGATCAAAGGAAAGAAACCAAGTGTGAAATATTTTCACATCTTTGGATGCAAATGCTATGTCCTAAAAGTTCATCCAGAACAACTTGGAAAATTTGAAGCCAAATCGGATGAAGCAATTTTTCTAGGATATTCAGCATCTAAGGCCTTCAAAGTTTATAATCTCAGAACTCACGTTGTTATGGAATCAATTCATGTTGTATTTGATGATAAGAAATTTGGAATTTTGCAAACTGATGAAAGCCATGACGAATTGGAATTTGAAAATCTGAAGAATTCTGAGATACTCTCAAGTGATGATGAAGGTTCTCCAGAAGGAATTTCTATTGCTTCTCAAAGGAATGCTACTGTTGAGGGGGAGCAAATAAATCAAAGAGAACACAGTGATCATCAGGAGCAGACTAGTCTTTCAGAATCTATTCCATCAGGAATTGACGTTTCAGAGTCTACTCCATCAGGAACTGACCTTTCAAAGTCTACTGAGGAAAGATCAGTAACTAGCAGCAATATGGAATCTACTGATTCTATTGATCAAAGGAGAGTTTTTGAAGGTAGAGAGAATTCTTCTACAAGGGATACCACTAACTTAGGGGGAGAGACTAGCAGGGTTAATTTACCACCTGTTAGAAAATGGACAAAGGATCATACTGAAGATTTGATAATTGGTGATCCAAATAGTGGTGTTCGAACTAGAAGATCAATTCAAAATGAATGCTTGTATAGTTGCTTTCTCTCAAAGAATGAACCTAAGAAGGTTGAAGAAGCCTTACAGGATCCTGATTGGGTAATTGCAATGCAGGAAGAGTTAAATGAGTTTGAGAGAAACAAAGTTTGGAAACTGGTACCAAGACCTAAAGATAGATCTATTGTTGGTGCAAGATGGGTTTTCAGAAACAAGCTAGATGAATCTGGTATGATTGTAAGAAACAAAGCAAGACTGGTGGCCAAGGGTTATTCTCAGGAAGAAGGCATTGATTATGATGAGACCTTTGCACCTGTAGCAAGATTGGAAGCAATCAGAATGTTTCTTGCATTTGCAGCTCATTCAAAATTCAAGGTATACCAGATGGATGCAAAGAGTGCTTTTCTAAATGGCAAACTTGATGAAGAAGTGTATGTAGAACAGCCACCTGGATTTGTTGATCCAAAGTTTCCAAATCATGTCTACAAACTTGACAAGGCACTCTATGGACTAAAGCAGGCACCAAGAGCATGGTATGAGACTTTGTCTAAATTTCTTCTTGAAAATGGCTTCACAAGAGGTACAATTGACAAAACTCTATTCTTTAGAAAGATAAAAGGTGAATTGCTTTTAGTTCAAGTTTATGTTGATGATATTATTTTTGGTTCTGCTAATGAAAAGTTGTGTGCTAAGTTTAGCAAGCTTATGCAGTCTAAGTATCAGATGAGCATGATGGGTGAACTAAATTATTTCTTAGGCTTGCAGGTCAAACAGACTGAGACTGGTATTTTCATTAATCAGTCAAAGTATATCAAAGATCTTTTAAGAAGGTTTGACTTTCAAGACTGTGCAGTTGCAAAAACACCCATGGCAATAGCCACTAAACTAGACTCTGATCCTAACGGAAAGAGTGTGGATAATACTAGTTATAGAGGCATGATAGGCTCATTGTTATATCTAACTGCAAGTAGGCCAGATATAATGTTTTCTACCTGTTTATGTGCTAGATTCCAAAGTGATCCTAAGGAATCTCATTTAATTGCTGTGAAGAGAATTTTTAGATATCTCAAAGGAACTCCAAATCTTGGTTTGTGGTATCCTAGAGAATCTGATTTCTTTCTAATTGGCTATTCAGACTCTGATTATGCAGGGTGTAAGATAGACAGGAAAAGCACTACAGGTACATGTCAATTTTTGGGAAATAGATTGATTTCTTGGGCAAGCAAGAAGCAACAATCTGTTTCAACCTCAACTGCAGAAGCTGAGTACATAGCAGCAGGAAGTTGTTGTGCACAGCTCCTTTGGATAAGAAATCAGTTGCTGGATTATGGTATGACACTTAGTAATATTCCTATGTTTTGTGATAATACTAGTGCTATTAAAATTGCAGAAAATCCAGTTCAACATTCAAGGACTAAGCACATTGATGTCAGGTATCATTTCATTAGAGAACATATTGAGAATGGTACTGTGGAACTTCATTTTGTTCCTACTGACAAACAGCTTGCAGATATTCTAACTAAACCACTTGATGAGACTACATTCAGTAGACTAGTAAGTGAGTTAGGAATGTTAAATTTTTAGATCTTTAACATCTGCAAAAGTAGCAAGGTATGTTGTTCTTAGCTTATAGACTTGATATTCCTGTCAGGATCTATATTTGATTGTTAAATGCTTTAGCTATAACACTTTGCCTTGATAAATTTCAGTATGATAGACTTGTTAATAATCATCAGGATTAGATTTGTTATCAGGATGCTGACGTCATCAGTATTGTGTCAGTATCAGGATTATGAAAATTGTTTCAGATCCTGACGTTTACTTTGTGTAATAATCTGATTTTGTGATGAGTTAAGTCTATGCCAGCAAGTTTTAATATTTGCATACTGATAATTTATACATCATTCAAAAATCAAAAGACAAGCAGATAACAAGAAACTGTACTTTCATTAATAGAAATCATTACATGGAAATGAAATACAACATCTTTTTGTCTAAATTTCTATTCTATACTTGTCTTTGATATGAACTCTGAGGAACAGGACAAGGAGCATCTCAAGAAATCCATCAGGGGATGAAAGTCTCGTTTGCTCTTGGATTCCTTGTCTGGGCGACTTGAATGAGAGGAGCTAACTTAAATGAATAGCATCTCCATCAAGATCAACCTCAGACTCTCGGCCAAATTCTTCATCCTCAAGTTTTGAGGAGGTTAGGGGAAGATTGTATCCAACAGATGGATGTTCTAGGAGAAACCTCTGGATATTATCAAAAACCAATCCATTTATGATTAGTTCAATGAGAAGAGTCATTTGTTCAAAGAGATGATCAAGAACAGGATGTTCATCGATCGAGAAAGATCTGAAAAATGGGTTTGAAGAGAATTTTGGTTTGATAAGCATTGTTGAGAAGAAAAGAAATTGAAAGGTTTATGGAGAATGGCATAAGGCGTCTGGTTCTTTTAAAGAAAGACGTGAGAAGCTGAACAGTCACTTGGAAGTTTTAATGAAGTCAAATGCTAATTATTGCGTGTGACTGTATTTCTTGTTTTCAGGAAATATTGAAAATATCTAACCAATTGATTTTCTGTTCAGATTAATTGTTTATTTCTTTTTCAGATAAAAGAAAAATGCCACGTAGAAAACTCCATATTAAGTCTCTGATGATATTGATCAGGATTTCATGTGTGACCATCAGGATTTGAAAATTATATTTTTAAATCACATTGCATTTTGTGATTATTTTGATGAGAGGTCATCAGGAAAAGGAAGCTGATCAGTATTGCTTATTTATACCCTGATTTATTTCATGAAAATCAATTTTGGATTTTAGTTTCCAAAAAATCGTGGGTAACCGCATTTTTCAGGGACTGACACCTGTCAATCTACGTGTCAACGTGGGATAATGGTCTGAAAGATTTGTGAAATATATTTGTTTTGAAACTCTAATCGTGTAATTGCTTTCTCTAATTTTACATTCTCTAAAGCAAAAATCACTCTTGAGTTTTCAAAATCACTAATCCATTTCAAGAATTTTTCAAGTTTCTTTTTAGATCAAAAATGGCAGCTCAGAGAAGATTACCTAAATCAGTAGCCTTCAAGTTTGGTGACTTTGATTTTATGACAAACAATCATGTTGCAGCTATCACCAACAAGGAAGGAGTGTCATCTGATTTTCATCCAATCATGGACTTTCTGGCGTATGGACCATTAAGTTATGCATTGACAGCATCTCCACAGATTAATCAAGTAGCTGTTTCACAAGCTTGGGAGAATGCTGAGGTAATTGATTCTACTCAGAGTCAATCAGGTAAGATTGTTCTACATTTAGGACAAGATTCATTTGACATTACTGAATCTGTTGTTAATTCAGTACTTTGCTTACCTGTTACTGATAGTTATGAGAATGTACCATCTGATGATAATATAAGAACTATGTTGTCTGAATTAGGTTATAGTGGACCTCTAGATAACATGAGCCAGTTGAATAGGTCTTTTCTTAGAAAGGAATGGTCTTTTTACTTTGATCAAATTGCTAAATGTTTTACTGGCAAATGTAGTTCTTTTCAGCAAATTACTTCTGTTACATCACATATTGCTTATAGTTTGCTTGATGACAGAGTAATCAACATTGGTCATATTATCTTAAGTCAGATGAGTATTAAACTTGGGTTAAGAGATCAAAACAGGAAAATGGTTTATTATCATAGATTTATGCAAATGTTTATTAATCATTTCATTCCTGATGTTGAAGCTAGATTTGGTAGAGAACATTGTGTTTCTTCTTATGAACAGCAAAAGTGAATTTTCTCTGACATTACAAAGAAGGACAATGAAAAGAATCTAGATGAAATACCTGCAATTCATTATCCATATCATATTCAGGTAATTCTTAAAACTCATCTTCCTACTCTCTACAATTCTTCTTTCTTTTGTGGTGAAATGGCTCAGGAATCTCAATTGGAGGAGAACCCACCTGTGTCTATCCAAGTGGCCCAAAACATTATAGTCTCTGAAACAATTCAAGAACCAAATTTTGATCCACAGCCTATTGTTTCAAAGAAACCAACCTCTGTTGTTTCTCAAAAGACATCAGTTGTAAGGAAGAGAAGATTTGTTGTGTCAAGTAGTAGTAGTAACTCTAGTGAAGATGATGATGATTTAACTCTTGCTGAGAGAGCAGAATTGAAGGCTGCAATTCAACTTTCTTTGTTAGCACAAAGAGATGAAAAACCTAGTCACAGCCAGGCTGCAGTCTCTCAAAAGGCTGTAGTTCTTAAAAAGGGAAAACAGTTACTAGATACTGACTCTCAAAAGACTGTGTCTATTGAACAAAGATCTCATCCCAAGATCACTTCTGTGTCTACACCTCTTGAGTCTTCTCAGGATAAATCTTTTGCTCACTATATCAGGAGAACAAGGAGAAAGATTCAATTGTCACCTACACACACAGAGTCTAGTCCAACTAATATCATGCAGGTTTCTACAAATCAAGCTACATCTATGTCAGTATTTGACAAGAGAGATCTGGATATTGATTCTTCATGGGAAACTACATTATCATACAGACTGGCTATGGGACTAATTTCTCTCAAAGTGAAGTTGTCAAGGCCTGTTCTAGATTTTCTGGTTGAAAGAGTACCAAAACTTTTATTTCCAGATGAATATGGACTTCTACATCAAAGACTTGACTTAATGAAGATGTATTTCTATGTGTCTGTCAGAAGACAATTAGTCAAGAAATTTGGACTCTCGAAGCATGGTGCACTTCAATCACTTCATGCATATTTATTTGACAAGAATGTAATTATTGAAGATGCTTCAGCTCAAGGTGAACAACTGGAGGAAGTAGATAGAGGGAAGCAGTCAACAGAAGATACTATTGCACCAGTGGTGAATAGTAGGAAAGATCATATCACAGTCACTGTAACACAAGAACCATCTAGTCAGAGGAAGGATGACTCAGGAGCTGTGATAGCTGATGTTGAAAGGACTTCTGTGATGACTAAGAATGCAAGTGAGATATCCTATGATATGGGAGGAATGACTTTGGTTGATTTTTCTGAAGATCAAACAAATTTTGTTCAGTCAAAGTCTATCCACCTTGAGGGTGTGTCTCAGCAAACAACACTTAAAGACGGTGATATACTAACTATGGTGTCTAATGAAGTATTACTGAAGACATCAGAGTCTAGTAAAGAACCTGAAAGTGGTATACTGGAGCCTGTAGTTTCTGAAAGGAAAGAAGATGATTGTAAGGGTTCAGAGACTATAGCAGCTCACTCCTTGGAGAAAACCTCAAGCCACATGCCATATGAGGAACCCTCTCTCCATGTGAGTTCAGGTATAAAAACTTCTTCTAAACTCTATTTTTCTGTAGGTCATGAGAGCACTTATCTAAATTTGAGTGATACACTTGAAAAGATGGACTTAGATCCACAATTTGAGCGGCTGGCTCCTGACCAGGCAAAAGGTGAGGTAGAAAGAGTGTTGACTTTAGTAAGTCAAAGTGAGAATGAGGGTATGGATGATCAACTCCATAGTGAGGGAGAGAAAATTAGGAAACCATCATTTGATTTCTGGGATCAGGTTTTTCCTGAATCTTGGTCTGAAAATTTGGGTATGGATGCTGGTACTTATTCATTCATCAAAATGTATCAGAAGAATGACCTAGCACATCACAATGCAAAGCCAGAAGTTAAAGCTCAGAAGCAAAAGGAGAGGCTTGCAGGAATCATTAACAGAAGAGGTGCCAGGATAAAGCAATCTCTTGATACATATGTACCAGATGAAGATCCTAATGATCCTAGTGTTCCTTTGTATGTACTTCCAATATCAGCTAGAATTGAGACATCAACAGTCTCTGATCACTCTAAGGAGGAGTCAGGATTTGAAGATGTTAGTACACAGAATACTGGTGAAGGAAATGATGATCATGTTTCAGTTCCAGAACAGAAAGATGAAGATGTTGATACTTCTAATCAGGTTTTATTACTTGAATATCATACAAATCAAGCAACTTCTTCTACAAGACTTGAAGATACAGTTCTTTCTGATTCTGATACTAGAGATACTAGAAGCACTTCCAACATTGAAGTTCATTCTGATGTTTTGAAAGATATTCAGAATTCTCAAATTGATATTCAAACAAGACTTCAATCACTTGAAGATAACCAAGTCACAATTATGGAAAATCAAGTAGTTCTTATGAATCTCATTTGTTCTGTTTCTGAATCTCTTGGAATTGATGTTGCTGATGTCAAAAAGGGGGAGATAAAGACAATTCAAAGACAACAACAACAACACCACCAGACTGAGGATGATAAAGCTGGGGGAGATAAAGATCAGACAAAGGGTAGTAAAAAGAAGAACTAGCAGGAGTGACAGTGGTGAATCTCAGCTAGGAAGTGGTAAAGGAAGAGCAACATTAATAGTTAAAATTCTTTCTTCTAAGTACTAGATAAACGTCTACATCTGAGAAGGAGGTACTTAACTTCATAATTCTACATTCATAAATTCTATTCTGGTTGTATTGTTATATGTTTTGACATCCACAACTTAGATTTATGCTTCAGATTTTAAAGCATAAATAGGGGGAGATTGTTAGGAATAATTCATAAGTTGTGATGTTAAGAATAGAATTTACACATTATACTTCTTGTAATCCTGATCTTATAAAGGATTTAGCACTGTATATAAGATTTATGTGTAAGACAGTTATCTGTATAGTTTAGTCAGGAATGAACAGTGTATCAGAGACTACATGTCAGGAACAAAGGGCAAATCCTGATGACGGTCCAAAACTGATGGTTGATCAGATACTGATGCAGTGTACAGATCCTAATATCAGTCGTGTTACTGATGATGTCATTATGGATGCTACAGAAACTGGCAAGTGCTATAAAACAGGATCGTTGTTTGAAGAACAAGCAAGAAGATATTATGAAGGAAAGAGTTTTCTATTGAAGGAAACTATCGACTAGAAGGCAGAACATTGTCATGTATAGATTATATCTTTCTGTTATTAGTTGATAGGTAGCATTATAAATACTCTCTCAACATCATTGTAAAGAGTGTAGCTCGTGAGGAAAAAGTTCGAGTGCGTAGCTCTGTATAAGGTTTGTATTCGAGAGTTCGAAACAAACAGAGAGAGAGATTTGTATTGTCAGAAGCTGCTAAAGGTATTGTACACCTTTGGTAGAGTTTGTATTTGATCTTATTAATACAAACAAGAGTTTGATTCATTCATTTATTCTTGTTCATATAATCAAGCAAAAATCAGACACGATTATATAACTTGTATTCAACCCCCCCTTCTACAAGTTATTCGAGTTAACAGATGAAAACTTTTCCAAGTAGGAATTTTGGTACTAATTGTAGGATTGAAATACCAGGTGAGGAATAGAGCTCTTTTTCATTGATAATAAAATGATTACATGATTTTCAATTACAATTCAAAAAATGCCCATGTACGAGCTGGAGCTATCTTCCTTTACTGGTAGTACTTTCTTAGCCTGAGGCCGTGCCAGGTGTTGGGGACCTCAGTGTTGTCCATGTGGCTGAGCTTATAGGTTCCGGGACGGAGTACTTCTTTGATTCTGTAAGGACCTTCCCACTTAGGCATAAGTTTTCCTGTGTTAGTGGGGTCTGATGCCTCGGTGTCCCGAAGCACTAGGTCCCCGATTTGGAAGTTTTTGACCCTTGATTTCTTTCTGAAGTATTCTCTTGTTTTCTCTTTTTATTTCTCCATTCTTTGAACTGCTTTGTCCCGGACCTCATCAACTAGTTCCAGGTTAGCTCGTAGCCCTTCTTCATTTGCAATTTCATCAAAGTTGATTGCTCTGTGGGAAGGAGAACCGACTTCAATTGGCAACATTGCTTCGGTTCCATATGCTAGTTTGAACGGGGTTTCCCCTGTTCTGGACCTTGGACTAGTTCTATATGACCACAACACATGCGGTAGTTCTTCGGGCCACTTGTTCTTGCTTTCCTTCAGCCTTTTCTCAATTCCCCTTAGCAGAATTCTGTTTGTTACTTCCACTTGTCCATTGCCCTGGGGATAGGCTACTGAAGACTTCTTGTGCTTGATTCCCCTTTCCTTCAGATAAGTTTCAAAGTCTGAGCCGATGAATTGAGGTCCATTATCTGAGACTAAGACCCTGGGTACGCCGAACCGCATTAAGATGTTGTCCATAAACTTGATGCAGTCTTGTTGATTTATGGTTCTCATTGCCTTTGCTTCGGCCCACTTCATCATATAGTCAATGGCAACTAAGAGGTATCTCAGATCGCCTTTAGCCCGGGGGAAGGGTCCCACTATATCAATTCCCCATACAGCAAAGGGAATGGGTGACAAAACTGAGGATGGCAGGACCGGGCTTTGCCTTGGGACATTGCTGAACAGCTGGCAGTTTCTGCATTTCTTTACAAATTCTATTGCGTCTGAGTGGACTATTGGCCAGTAGTAGCCTTGTCTTATGATTTTGTATGCAAGGGCCTTTGCGGACATGTGGTCTCCACAAATCCCTTCATGAACCTCTTGCAAACAGTAGTTGGCTTCCTCCGGGCCTACACACTTGAGTATTGGAGATGAGAAAGTTCGGCGGTAGAGCTGGTTATCTTCAATGAAATATTTCGAAGCCTTGTTTTTCAGCCTTCTGGCTTCATTCTTGTCTTCGGGAAACTTCCCTTCCTCTAGATATAGGATGAAAGGAGTCATCCAATTCGGGGTATCGTCTATTTCCATTATCTCTTCTTGGTCAATGGTCGGGGTTTCCAATTCTTCAAAATATACCGAATTGTCTAGCTCGGCTGAGTTCTGAACTAGCTTGGATAACTCATCAGCTTCAGAATTTTCTTCTCTGTTGATTTGGTTGATTTGGTACTCCGGAATGATGGCCAAGTATCTTTTGACAAGTGCTTGGTATTGGGCTAGTTTGGGATCTTTGGCCACATATTCGCCCTTGGTTTGCCGTACCACGATCTGGGAATCACTATGGATGCTCAGACTCTGGATTTTCAGAGTTCGTGCCAACCTTAGCCCGGCAAGGAGAGCCTCATATTCAGCTTGATTGTTTGTTGCTTAGAATTTATAGGTGATTGCTTGTCTGATCTGGAAGCCTTCCGGGCTTTTCATGATGATACCAGCCCCGGACCTTTCTGCTGTTGAGGATCCATCTACGTGAAGTGTCCATGACTCTGGGTTTTTGTCCGGGGTTCTCACAAGTTCAGTTGCTATGGAAAGTTGCTGTGGTTCTGGGAAGGAACATTCTACTATGAAGTCGGCCAGAGCCTGTGCTTTGATGGCAGTCTGGGGTATAAAAGTTAGGTGAAATTGGCTTAACTCGATTGCCCAATTTATCAATCTTCCTGATGCGTCCGGCTTATGGATTATTCGTCTTAGTGGCTGATCTGTTACAACCTTGATTTCTCTACCCTGGAAGTAGTGTCTGAGTTTTCTTGAAGCCGTGACTAAGGCAAAGGCAAACTTCTCCAGATTGGGATACCTGGTTTCTGCATCTTTTAACACTTGGCTCACATAGTATACCGGTTTCTGAGTCCCACCTTCTTCCCGGACCAAAGCAGCTGCTACGGCTAATGGTCCGGCGGAGAGGTAGAGAAGCAGAGGTTCTCCGGGCTCGGGCTTTGTTAACAGATGTGGTGATGAGAGGTATTCCTTGATTGTGTCTAGGGAGGCTTGGCATTCTGGACCCCATGCGACTTCTTTTTTGTTGCTTGCTCCCTTGAGCAAGTTGAAGAAAGGCAAACATTTTTCTGCTAGTTTGGAGATAAACCTTCGCAAGGCTGCTAATGACCCGGCTAATTTTTGGATGTCCTTCTGGGTTCGGGGCGGCTGCATGTCTAGGATTGCCTTGATTTTTTCTGGGTTGGCCTCAATTCCCCTCTGACTGATCATGAAGCCTAAGAATTTTCCTGCCGCCACCCCAAAGGTGCACTTCTCCGGGTTAAGTTTCATTTGATTTTTCCTTAGATTTTCAAAACACTCCCGTAGATCCGGGACGTGTTCCTTAACAGTTTTGGATTTGGCGATGATATCATCCACATAGGACTCCAAGTTCCGGCCTATTTGATCCTGGAAGACCTCTACCATAGCTCTTTGGTATGTAGCCCCGGCGTTGCGGAGCCCGAAGGGCATGAACTTGAAGGCATATACCGCCCTGTGGGTGATGAAGGCTGTTTTGGCTATGTCTGCAGGGTTCATCTTGATTTGATTGTATCCGGAGAATGCATCCATGAAACTTAACATTACATGACCCGAAGTAGCATCGATGAGCTGATCTATGTTGGGTAACGGATACGGGTCCTTGGGGCAAGCCTCATTGAGGTCGGTGAAGTCAATGCACATCCTCCATTTCCCACTAGGTTTCTTGACTAGGACCACATTGGCCAGCCACTCAGGGTACTTGATCTCACAAATTATATCTGCTTTGAGAAGTTTGTCTACTTCTTCGTCTATGGTCTTTTGCTTCTCCGGCGCAACATTCCTTCTTTTCTGTTTTATGGGTTTTTTCCTGGGATCCACATCCAGGCTGTGCACGGCCAGGGATTCGTGGAGTCCGGGCATATCGGCCGGGCTCCATGCAAATACATTCGCGTACTCCCGGAGCAACGATACTAGGTCATTTTTGAAGGCTGCTTCCAACCCCGCCCCAATCTTGATTTTTCTTTCATGATCCCCGGGGATCAGCTCTATTGTCTCTGTTTCTACTGCGGGCTCAACTTTGGCTTGATCTTGCAGGGTGGATGATTTCTGGACCCGGGTTTGGGAGTTTGAAGCGAGGTATCCTTGGGCTGCGGAAGTTTCTGCCTTTTGGGTAGGGATCCTGGAATTCTCGATATTTTGAACCTCCTTCCCGGGGTTCTTATAAGTTGGGTTTCTATGTTTCTTTCTACTTTGATTCTTGTGATAGGAGGAGGCTTTGCGCTTGTTTTCTGGATCGGTTTCGGCCATGACCAGGGCTTGGCCATAGCATCGACTAGCTGTTTCGGTATCACCTCTTACCTCTCCAACCCTGGAGGGTGTGGGAAATTTGACTTTAAGGTGTGGGGTCGAGGTTACGGCTCGGAGCTTGGTCAGGGCTGGGCGCCCCAGGATCACATTGTAGGAATAAGGACTGTTTATTACATAGAACTTGATCATGTGGGTTACCTGCTTCGGGGTGGTGCCGAATTGGACAGGCAAGTAAAGGGTTCCTTGGATGGGGACCAAGTTGTGGCCGAAGCCGTACAGTGGGTCTTCCCGGCACTCATTCATTCTGATGCTTCCGAGTTGCATTCTGTCCATGGTATGCTTGAATAGTATGTTGGCAGAGGAGCCATTGTCAACAAGGATTCTCTTTACCTCATTTTTGGCAATGTCCAGGGTCACTACAAGGGCCTCATTGTGGTTAGGATCTACTCCTTCAAAGTCAGCATTACTAAATAATATGATTTGCTCCGGGATCGAGTCTATCATCATCACCTCATCTCCGGAGTCTGGACTCCTTGGCGGGGAAGTGGAGCCTCCCAAGACTACATGTACCACGTTCTTCGTTTTTTGGGCTCCATGACCTTCTCCTCTTTCTGCTATTTTCCGGGCTATGTATTGTCCCATGTTCCCTTTCTTGACCTGGTCCTCGATGAAGAACTTAAGGGAGACGCAGCTTTCTGTCTCGTGCCCGTGTGTTGCGTGATAGTCGTAGTGTTTGTCCCGGGGCCTATTCTCAGGGGCTGATACCAAGGGCTTGGGAGGATAAAAGAAGGGTTTGTTCCGGACCTCTTTTAGTATATCGGCCCGTGGCCGGTTCAAAGGTGTCCATTCTGGTTCCGGCCTTGGTTCGGCTCTCCCTGGTCTCGGGGGCCTGGCTTCAGATTTGGTCCTGGAGGGGTGGTCCTTGTCCGGGACTGTCAGCTGATGACTTGGTATGTATTTATACTGCTTGTTGGGCTTAAATTTCTTGTCTGGTTGGTGGTCGCTTCTGGAGCGATCATCTTTGTTTCCCCCCGAGGAGGTGCCTTTCCGGGTCATTCTCATTGCATGTAGGATATCAGTTTCTTTGATGAACTTGGCGGCCATGGAGTAGGCCGCGGCCAGGCTTTGGGGTTCTTTGTTCACCAATTCTATTACATAGCGCTCGCTACGCTCCGGGTCTAGGTTCTTCCGGAATATGCTTAAGGCTTCTCTTTCATCCAGGTTCGTGACTTGGTTTATGGCTTCTTGGAATCGTTTCATAAAGGCTGAAAGTGTTTCGTTGTCATCTTGCCCGATTGTTTCAAGGTGGCACATGTGATACTCCGGGGTTTTGTTGGCTCGAAACCTCCGAAGGAAGGCCTCCCTGAACTCCTTCCAGCTGTGTATGCTCCGAGAGGGGATTCGGCTAAACCACCTCTGGGCTGCCCCCTTCAGCGTGGAAGCGAAGAACCTACACTTGGTTAGGTCGTTATAGAAATATATCATGGCTATTTGTTCAAAGTAGTTGAGATGTTCTTCTGGGTCTTCTAACCCATTAATGGAGTCAAAGTTGTAATGTTTGAGGTTCTTTTGCCGGGGTATGGCTTCAAGGGAGTGGCTGAAGGGGGTGAGCGTGTCTTGGATCTCGAATTCGGAATCATTATTGACTTTTCTTTGTAACTCATGGATCATCTGTACCAGATTGTTCGGATGTTCTTCATCATCCGAGACCATCACCGGGCTTGATTCTCTTCGGGTTCTTTTGGATTTAGACTTTCTTATTCTTTCCTCCTCTTGGAGCCTCTTTTGGACTCTAAGTTCCAACTTATCCTGTTCTTCCTGCCTTATTCTTTCCCGAAGTCTTTCCATCCGTTTTAGCTCATCAGCCTCATCATCTATGACTTTACTCTGGACGGGATGGTCCCTTTCGTTTCTTTTGCCTTGGTTCCCGAGGCGAGCGAAGACCGAGGCTCGCGAGTGGTGGGAGTTGGCTGATCCTTCGGAGTTTTCCGCCTGGTCGGGTTCAGGTTCCGGATGGGGGCGATTTCGGTAAGCTCGGATTGCTTCAGCGAGTTCCTCCGGGGTTAAATTCTCCATTTGGGCGGAGTCAAGGGGTACGTCTATATACTTGTATCGATTCACTTCAACCGTGACCCAGGCATCATTCGGACCGATCCCGAGCCTCTCTTGGACTGGGACCTGGTTTTGCGGGATCTGCTCCGGGATCGGAACTAGGGGCTCTTCTCTCGGGGCGCTGTTGGCTGGGCGTTGGGTGGATTTGCTTGGTCGAGGCATGGTCGCTGGTAGATTTGGGTTAGCTGGGTTCGGCTGTTTGGTTTGGGTTCGGAGGTTCGCCCCTCCTTCTAGCGCCAATGATAACTCTGAAACTTGATCGGGTACTTCCTCGCCAACTCCTGCCTCGGAAGTGGTATAGTTGTAGTGGGGTGTCTGCAAAACAACACCGGAGGGGGGGTTTGGCCCCGAGGTGCCTCCGGCGTGAGAATGAGAGTTGGCTTTGGAAGATAATAATCAAGTAGAGTATCATAAAAGTAATAAATGTGTGTAGGTGCGGAATAATGTCTAACCCCTAAACCCTACACTCTAGGGGTATTTATAGCCCTAGGTTAGGATTTTAGGGGTCTGTTACCTTTACTTCTAGCCATCGGATCCGGGGGACAAGATGCTGAATTCCCGGGATGTAGGACACGTGTCCTTATTTGTGGGGACCGTTGACTGGAGTGTGGCAGTGTTGTTGAGTACATGATTTGACACATGTTGTCGTTTGGACTTTAATGCTGGTCAGTGCCACGTGTGGGGATATCGGCCGAGCTGGGCTACCACGTGTTCCTGGTGTCATCACTCTGGGGTCCATTAATCCGGGGTTGGGGCTCCGGGCCCGGGGTCCGCAGGCTGAGGCTGGGCTGCTCTCATTCTCATAAGTTGGATTATTTGTTATTTTTGGGCCTGAGGTTGGGCCTAATTGGGCCTGAGCTATTTTCTAGCCTATCACTGGGGACCTTATTCTGATACACCACTCCCATTTACCGGAGTCGCCACTTTTCACTCTCAAGAAGGCTTTGATGATTTTCTGATGATCTACTTTGACAAAGGGGCTGTAAGAGTTTGCAAGTTTGATCTCTCTGGCTTTGGGGACTCCCAAGAGCTTTTCAAGCCTCATCAATCTGATGAAAACATGCAAGGGTATTTTGCAGATTTTGAAAGGGGATGCTTCTGCCTTACTACCTTTGACAATTTACGTGTATATGTGTGCACATTTGTGGTCACTAGAGAAGGGACCCCATCAGGCCCCTTAAAGGTTACTCATAGCATCAAAAGTGATTACTGCTTTCATTATGATAAGTTATTTACGGATGGCATGAAAATAACAAGCGTTGTTGGGTGCTCTGCGGCGTAAGTGTTTCTGCCCCCACCACAATCATTTTTCCAAACAGTATGTAAATACGAAATTTTTTCTGAAATAAGTAACTTATAAGTTGAGCAACAGATTTGCCAAACAGACACTTAAAAAGCTGCCTAGATTTTATGCCGTGGCTTATGTTTCATCTAATAATACTGTGATGTCTGGTCACTGAACTTCCCAGTTAAGTGGTACTGCAATATCTTGTTTTGTGTTTATATTTCGATTTGTGTTTATTCCTGTGCAGTCATAGGAAGATTAAGGATGATTATGATCTTGTGGAGCTTGAAAATCTGCTGAATTTTGAAAGCTTGGTATGTTGAGCTCGTGTAGACTCTTTCTTAATTCATATGGTGACTTCTTTTTTTGTGTGTGTGCCACATAAACAAAAAACTTTTAACTATCCTCTCACAACTTATGTAGTTTCTTGAAGATGTAGAGGGTTGGTCGGGTGAAACACACTCGGAAGGAGAGGAAAATTCGGGATCTAATAGTCAATGTGAGGAAGACTTGGCATGTGATGATATAAATCTGTAGCAAGATTGAGCATTTGATGGGGAGAGGGAGCTTGACTTTTTTAATAGAGGAGATGTGTTTGTGCTGAAAATTATAATGTGCAAACGAAAAACTAAAGCTCTTGAACTATTTTTGTATCGTATATTGATCTCGTAATGAATTTGTATTTTCCTAATATTTACCACAACCCTGTTATTTAAACATGATAGATGAAGTAGGACACTTGGACATGATTGTTTGTTTGCAATTAAAAATATGACATGTAAAACAAGCTTACACAACAATGCAGGTGAGTCTTTTGGCTTGAAAGAAGTTTTACCAGAAGAAAGTGCATGTACGATACTTTAATATTATGTGTACTATACTGTCATAAGGATGCATAACTTTATATAGGGAAAATAATTTTGTAATTAAAAAATCAAGTGTTTGACAACCCCAAACACTTTCCCTCTCCCTCTTTCCCTCCCTCTCTCTCCTTCTCTCACGCATATACACATATATACGGCTCAATACTCACATTATTTTAGAAGATATATGAAGATTAGGGTTTTGACTTTTGTAGGCCATCAAAGTTTGATGTCGATGACCAGGGGCGGACCCACAGTAGGGCCAATAGTGGCCATGGCCCCCACCAGCCTTTGTACAGAAGGGGTAATATATGTATGTTATGTTACCTGGCCCCTGCTATATTTATGTTTTTATTGATCCATTGGCCCAATCATACAAGCCCACTAGTCCACAACTTACAAACAACATAAACTTGGGTTCAATTTACAACCCAAATCCAAACAAAGTTAGCTCTCAGTATATTAAAAAAGCTCACACACGCCTTTACAAAAAAAACTCACACACGAAGACGGAAGACGAGTAGAACGGTGACTGTGACTAAGTTTGATTGACTAGTGGTGCTGTGGTGGCAACTTCAATTCACAATCTTGTGGAAATACCCAATTGACAGATATTACTTGAACTTGTAACTTTATTTTGAAAAATTGGAAATTTTGTAATTTCTAGGGTTGAATTAGGAATTGATTTTTGGATTTGATGTTTTGATTGTCTGATTGAAGTGGGCTTTTATGAATTGCTGCAATGTTAAATTTAGAATATGATCCTAATTCTTTTACTTAGTATTTAAATTTGTAGAATTTATGAAATCCCAATTCCCAAGAGTCAAGAGATGTGAAATTGCTATATATGATTTGGTTGTTTACTTGTTTTCTTATATGTTACAGTCTAATAAATGGGGAAAACACCTACTCTTGACAAATTTTTTAAGAGGAAAAATTTAGAGAATTCAGGGGTTAATAGTCTGGAGACTCAAGCTTCAAATAATCTCATTAATCCCAATATTGTGACTGTTGAAAGTCAATCTAGAAAATCTCCAAGAATCGAAACAAGTATCAACTATGACATTAGTTCACTAGAACGAGATCCTGGAAAGCGACAATCGATATGGGATGCTCCCGTTGATAAACGTGATGAAATTCGGAGGGCTTATATCAAGGCTGGTCCATATCAAATTATTCTTTCAGAATATCCAAAATCCAACGAAAAGCATCCGCGGAGCTTCCAAGCATCATGGTTTAAGTTATTTCCTTCATGGTTAGAATACTCTCCTGACAAAGATGCCGCATTTTGTCTACCATGTTACTTGTTTCGTCCACTAGGGGGGCCTTCTAATCTTGATGCATTTTCGGTTAATGGGTTTAAATCATGGAAGAAAGTAAGAAATGGAAAAAAATGTGCATTTTTGACTCATATTGGTAAGGATTTGAATTCTTCTCATCGCAATGCAGAACGAGCGTGTCTTGATCTTATGAATCAAGAAATTCATATTGCTCAAAGGTTAGAGAAATGCACATCCCAACAAATTCAAGACAATCGATTTCGATTAGAAGTTTCAGTTAAAGCTGCTAAGTGGCTAGCATTTCAAGCAATGACATTTAGAGGGCATGATGAGACCAAAGACTCATTGAATTCTGGAAATTTCAATGAATTACTTAGTTTCATAGCCTCTTTTAGTGACAAAGTGGAAGGAGTGATTTCCAGTGCTCCAAAAAATGCAACATATACATCACCAAGAGTGCAAAAAGAAATTTTACATGTCTTTTCTACTAAAGTGAAGAATGCTATTCGTGAAGAAATTGGTGATGCAAAGTTTTGTTTGATTGTTGATGAAGCTCGAGATGAGTCTAAAAGAGAACAAATGTCTATGGTATTGAGATTTGTTGACAAAAATGGTTATGTTCGAGAGCGATTTTTTGGCCTTGTTCATGTTAAAGACACTACAGCACTAACATTAAAAGATGGGATTTGTTCAGTCTTATCTAATCATAATCTTGATATACAAAATATAAGGGGACAAGGTTATGATGGTGCAAGTAACATGCGAGGAGAATGGAATGGATTGCAAGCCTTGATTTTGCGTGAATGTCCATATGCCTACTATGTTCATTGTATGGCTCATCGTTTGCAGTTAGCACTAGTTGCTGCATCAAGGGAAGTTATTCCTATTCATCACTTCTTCTCCAAGCTGAATGTCATCATCAATATTGTTGGATCCTCATGTAAGCGAAGTGACCAGTTAAAGGATGCTCATGCTTCAAATATTGCCTATTTACTTTCAATTGATGAGCTTGATAGTGGTAAAGGTAAAAATCAAATTGGTACTTTACAAAGAGCTGGAGATACTCGTTGGAGTTCTCATTTGAAATCCGTTTCAAGTTTGCTAAATATGTTTAGCGCTACATGTGAAATTTTATTAAAAATTATTGATGATGGAGTCACATCTGCTCAACGAGGAGATGCAGATGCTGCATATGAGGCATTGACTTCATTTGAATTTGTTCTCATTTTGCATATTATGAAGAAAATTCTTGAGATAAGTGATTTACTTTGCCAAGCTCTGCAGTGTAAATCTCAAGATATTTTAAATGCAATGCAACTTGTTTCTTCTACTAAGTTGCTAATTCAAAAGTTGCGAAATGAAGGATGGGAAGAGCTACTTTCGGATGTGAAGTTATTCTGTGAAAGGGTTAGTATACCATTGCCAAATATGAGTGATAGGTATGTTGCAAGGAATGGAAGGGCTCGTCACCAACAAGATCAATTTACAGTTAAGCATCATTACAAGATTGATATTTTTCTTGCTGTGATAGACACTCAATTGCAAGAATTGAACAATAAGTTCAATGAGAAAACAACGGAATTGCTTGTGCTAAGTTCAGCGCTAGATCCAAAGGAGATGCGTATATCAATGAAGATTGATGATATTGAAAAGCTGGTACAAAAATTCTATCCCCAGGATTTTGCAGAACATGAGATGGCTCAACTAAAGATGCAATTTGAGCATTTTAGTCATGAACGTCTACATCCAATGTTTGAGTCATTGTCTAGCATTTCTGATTTGTGTGAATGGCTGGTAAAAACAAGGAAAGCAGACATATATCCTCTGGTATATAGAGTGGTGACTCTTGTTTTAACACTTCCTGTTTCTACGGCAACAACAGAGCGGTCATTTTCAGCAATGAGTCTTTTGAAAAATAGACTTCGAAGCAAAATGGAAGACGAATATCTCTCAGATTGTTTGATGTTATATATTGAGAAAGAAATTGCTTGTAGTATTAGTATAAATGCTATTATAGATGATTTTCGTGAATTAAAAGAGCGACGATCTCAATTTTAATGTATTAAAATAATTTCTTTTTTTTATATGCGCTGCATTATATAATATATTTTGGCCCCCCTTGAATAAATTTTCTGCGTCCGCCCCTGTCGATGACAATCCCATTTCTTCGTCCTCCGTTAATCAGACTATACAAGTAACTGATTATATGTGTTTTTGCTTGCAAAGAGAGTGATTAATCACGACATCGTGCCTCCTCCGACCGTGCTTTGTTCGTGAAGGATTTAAAGATTTTACTGTTCTTGACGATTTTGGTGATCTTCGTGATCTTCCACTAGTTTTTGAAGCTCCTTTGTGTTTTTTTTTGACGAACAAGCAGTTGTATTAACTTGAAACAATCAAATCACAGCCAGGATAAATCCATGAACTGACACTACAATCTGACAGGAAACAAATAAACGAGCTAACCAAATAGCCGTTTATGTTTGCAGGCTGTTTTACAATATGAATTTTAAAATTCTTCAAAATAAAAAAGATTGGAGTGGCTTCCCGATCAATCCAACCTGCACCAATCCTGAAACCAGTAATATCGCAAATGACCTTCACATACGCACCACCTGTAGCCCAATGTTCAGAAACACACCAGCTATCTACATGCCGAAAACCAGCTATAAACATGCCGAAAGTGAAACTCATAAGATGAACAAATTTTAGTTGTGAAAAGTAAGCTCTTGCAATATCCAACACCAGCCCCAAATCAATGCATAAATTACAGATCTCCCACAAAACCACAAAAATCATTTTCAAATTAGCTCGGAACCAAACCCATATCAACATAAAAGCAAGCACACGCCAAAAGACGAGACGAAAACACGACAAAAGACGAGACGAAAAAACGAAATTCAAAGACCTCGGAATAACACCAAATTTTGGTATGATGTTAAGGAGGAGAATTTGAATCTCAAGGTATTTTTTATTTTCGGAATCGGACTCAAAATCAAGAAAGATCTAAGAAATAAATTCTAGATGTTTGGTTTTGGTTCGATTTTTATTGAAGAGAGTCGGCTGCATAATCTTCTTCCAAAATGACCTTACGGCAGAGCTTCAATTCTTTCAAAACCTTAACACTAATATTCCCTGAAAGAATCTTTTTCGAAAATTCACCTGTAGTTTCCCCCCTCTTATCTACCTCCCCTGCATTTGTAGTAACCGGAGTGTCTGGTTGCACCTTATCCACTTTGACTAAATTGGGAACTGATAAACACATTTTAATTGTATATTTTTAGTGAATAATTGAATAAAATGGTACATTATTTTTCCCATTTTATGCTTGGTTGTGTGGTTTTGTTGATTGTGTAGATATTGAGAGGATCTTCACGATTTGGTCAAATATTGGAGAGTATGTGCATTAAAACCAAGATATCAAAGCCACATCGTCACGAGTCAGCAGAATCGTGGTGAATCAAGCAAGATATCGGATCAAATGGGAATGCTGAGCAAGTGCTTGGTCACGAAGATTATTGTGAATAAATAAAGAGATCTTTGTAATTAATGCTCCTTTGTAAATATTTTAGTATAAATAGACGTGCTAGGCTCATTGTAAAGACACATCTAGCTTTACTTCATCTTTTTCTCTAGCAAAAAACTTCTTCCTTGTATTCAAGTTATCTCCTTGTATTCAAGTGTATCACTTACCTGGCCAATTAAGATTGGTGTCTAGGATGGCGGTTCTCTAATTCAGCGCCTTGTTTCAAGGAAGTGCCCCCGCTTAACTAGCCAATCGGTTTGAATAAATCTAGATTTATAGACTTTTTGGTGGTCCTACAATTAGGAGCTGTCTAGATTTTTCTTTAGGATAACCAAGGTTTAGATTATTATTTTTTTTCTTTTTATTTAAGTGTTTTTTCCCCCTTTTTATGTGCTAATTGGTAGATAATTTAGATATCTTCCTAGTGTGTGCAAACTTGGAAAAGAAGTACTACCGGTCGTTTAATTCGCAATCCCGATAGTCTTCCACTTAGTGAAACATCTTCACTACTTAGTGAAACTTCATCACAAATCACCATGACAGACAACAATGCTGTGCCTCCCGCTGCTCAACGTACCACGCTCAAACAAGCCTTCTACCCCCAACAAACAGCCCGTAGGTCTCCTATAGTCCTTAAGGGTGCCGCTGATTCTAAATTTGAGGTTAGAACCCATCTTATAGGCATGTTGCCTAAATTCAATGGCAACTACGATGAAGATGCCTATGAATTCCTTCAAGAATTTAAAGATCTTTGTTCCACTATCTCTTTCAAGTCCATGACTAGAGATGGTATTCTACTTCGTGTCATTCCGTTTGCTCTCAAAAGCAACGCGAAAAAGTGGTTCAATAGTCTTCCTGCTGACTCCATTAAAACGTGGGAGGAATTTGTTATTCCCTTTATGAAAAAATATTTCCCCCGTTCCAAATCAATCGAACTTCGTACCAAAATTATTGGTTTTCGCCAATTTAGTGACGAAAATTTCTGGAAATATTTTGAACGTTTTAATAGCCTTCTTGCTGAGTGTCCTAATCATGGAATCACTCAAACCGAACTCATACGTATCTTATATGAGGGGTTAGATGTGAAAACACGTGCCTTTGTTGAGTCTATGTGTCCCGAGGGTTTAATAAATAAGACTGTTGAAGAGGCTTGGGAATACCTCGAAGGGTTAGCCGAAAGGAGTGCTGAGTGGGAGAGTACGTCTGAGAGAGACCACACTGTTTCTCGTAATAGTGTCCGTTCCATCGAGTCTGCCTTTGAAAACTCTGCTCTTGCTTCTATATCAAAAAGACTTGAAGCACTTGAGAAACAAAAGTCTCAAACTTCCCAACATGTTGCGTCTTTAGAGACCACATCTTTGTCTTGTAGTATTTGTGGAGGGTTAGATCATTTTGCTGAGGATTGTCAAGTTGCTCGACCTGTAGAGCAAACTAATGCTGTGTTCCCATTTCAAAAGCCCAGAAATGATCCTTTCTCAAACACTTACAATCCTAGGTATCGCAATCATCCTAATTTCTCGTGGTCCCAAGGGGCCCAAAATCAAACCCAACCACAATACTACCCAAGGGGAGTTTATCCAAAGCCCAAGGGTGAGTCTTACCAACAAGCCCAAACATCTCAAAGTGGTCCAACTATAAATCACCCACCTATGAATGATGAAAATGCTATCCTTCGTCAAAGTTTAGAACTCCTTACTAAACAAGTAGGACAGTTAGCAACTCAAGTGGGTCAAATGGCCACTCAAATGAGTAGTCGTGAGGCTGGGACTTTTCCTAGCTAACCCGAGGTCAACCCTCGTCATGCCTCAAACCAATCTAGTGCTAGGCAAGTCCACAATGTGGATGTGAACTCAAATGACCACGTGAATGCTGTCATCAGTAATCAACGTGCTAAAAAGTCTCATGATCCCAAACCCCAAGATCCAAATCAAGCATCTTCTTCTAAGACTAACTCATCTGAGGAGTCAAAAGAGGAAGAGAGCGATGCTCAAAAAGGGAAGGGTGTTGTTCCTCGATTCACACCTAAAGCCCCTTTTCCCAATAGACTTGTTTCCAAAAAGTCACCTCATCTAGAGAAGATTCTAGAAATTTTCTCGCAAGTGAAAGTGAACATTCCTCTTTTGGATGCTATCGCACAAGTCCCGTCATATGCTAAGTTTCTCAAGGACTTGTGTACTAAAAAGAGGGCAACCAATGTTCCTAAAAAGGCTTTCCTTGATGCTCACGTGAGCTCAATCCTCTCTAACAACAACGTTTCGATCAAATACAAAGATCCTGGTTGTCCCACAATCTCGTGCACCATTGGTAACACTCTTATTGAGAAATGTCTTCTTGACTTAGGTTCTAGTGTTAACCTTTTACCTCTCGCTGTCTATCGTCAACTAGGGTTAGGTGATCTTAAACCCACTCGTGTCACTCTTCAACTGGCAGTCCGTTTTGTCAAGGTACCGCAAGGTATTGTTGAGGATGTAATCATCAAAGTTGGCAAATTTTACTTCCCCGTTGATTTCATTGTGCTTGAGACACAACCTGTCTCTAGCACCAAAGGACAAATTCCTCTCATCCTTGGTCGTCCATTCCTTGCTACTTCTAATGCTATCATTAATTGTCGTAATGGGTCCATGAAAATGTCCTTTGAAATATGACCGCTGATTTAAACATCTTTAATTTCACTAATCAGCACTTAGAGTCATTAGAGGAAGATACTCGTGAGGTGTGTGCGATTGAGACTCTTGTTGAAGAGTTTTAGAGGAACATGAGAGTGAGGAGAAAATTGAAGAGTTGTATAAAGATATGTCTTCTGAAGACATGCCTGAAGAACTCAATGCAATTGGTGAAAAATGGGAAACAAAACCCGAGGAAATCTATCTCAAGCCTAGGACTGTTGTTAAACCGTCCATCATTGAGGCTCCTAAACTTGATTTGAAACCACTTCCTTCCACTCTTAAGTATGCTTTCTTAGGTGAAAATGACACTTTGCCTGTCATTATTGTTAGTGACTTAACCCTTGACCAGGAAACCAAATTAGTCAATCTGTTTAAACAACACAAAGAAGCTATTGGTTGGTCTATGGCCGACCTCAAGGGTATAAGTCCCACTGTCGTACAACACCAAATTCATCTTGAGGAGAATGCTACACCTAAGAGAGACTTTCAGCGACGCCTCAATCCCATAACTAAAGAGGCAGTTCGCAAGGAAATCATTAAGTGGTTAGATCATGGCATTATTTACCCCATCTCTGATAGTCCTTGGGTTAGTCCTATTCACGTGGTGCCAAAGAAATCTGGTGTCACTGTAGTGAAAAATGAGAGCAATGAGTTGATACCTTCACGCATCCAAACCGGATGGCGTGTTTGTATAGATTATCGTAAACTCAATGAGGTTACTAGGAAAGATCATTTTCTACTTCCTTTCATAGACCAAATGCTCGAACGATTGGCTGGGTACAAGTATTATTGTTTCCTAGATGGGTACATGAGGTATAACCAAATTTATATTGCCCCCGAGGATCAAGAAAAAACCACATTCACATGCCCTTTTGGAACCTTTGCCTTTCGTCGTTTGTCTTTTGGTTTGTGCAATGCACCTAGTTGTTTCCAAAGGTGTATGTTGAGTATTTTCTCTGACATGGTCGAAGACTTCCTCGAAGTCTTTATGGATGATTTCTCCATCCATGGATCCTCTTTCGAACACTGTCTTAGAAACTTAGGGAAAGTTCTTGTGAGATTTGAGGAAAAGTGTCTTGTCCTTAATTGGGAGAAATGTCATTTCATGGTTAAACAAGGAATTGTATTAGGCCACATTATTTCACAAGATGGCATTCAAGTTGATAGAGCTAAGGTTGATATTATTGCCAACCTTCCCATCCCTAAATCCGTGAAAGAGGTGCGCTCGTTCTTAGGACATGCTGGTTTTTACCGGCGATTCATCCAAAACTTTAGTGCTATCTCTAGGCCTCTCACAAAACTCCTTGAAAAGGATGCACCATTTGATTTTGACCCTCATTGTGTCCTTGCTTTCGAGAAGTTAAAGAGTCTTCTCACTTCTGCCCCTATCATGCACCCTCCTGATTGGTCACTTCCATTCGAACTCATGTGTGATGCTTCTGACACAGCCATAGGAGTTGTTTTAGGACAACGAATAGATATCTACCCCGAGTGATCTACTATGCTAGTCGCACCCTTAATGATGCCCAGCAAAACTACACAGTCACGAAAAAAGAGTTTTTAGCTGTGGTCTATGCACTAGAAAAGTTCCGCTCTTACTTGGTTGGTTCACATGTGACTATTTACAACGACCATGCTGCCTTGCGCTATTTGATGTCCAAAAAGGACACCAAGGCGCGTCTCATTCGTTGGATTCTTTTACTTCAAGAATTTGATGTAGAGATTAAAGACAAAAAAAGGTCCGAGAATGTTGTAGCTGATCATCTCTCACGAGTATCTACTGCTCCATTTGATGAAAATCCTATAAATGAGTCCTTTCCTGACGAACAACTCCTAGCCATTTCATCTCACGAACCTTGGTTTGCCGACATAGTGAATTACCTTGTCACTAAAGAGATTCCGAATCATTGGACCAAGGCAGAGAAAGACGTGTTCTTCTCTCGTGTCCATTATTACTTTTGGGATGATCCTTACCTCTTTAAGTATTGTCCAGACCAAATCATTCGTCGCTGTGTCCCCGAACATGAACATAAGAGTATTCTCTCTTTTTGTCATGACATGGCATGTGGTGGCCATTTTAGTTCTCAAAAGACCGCAGCCAAAATCCTCGAAAGCGGTTTTTATTGGCCAACACTTCACAAAGATGCCAACACCTTTTGTAAGAGTTGTGTGAGATGCCAACATGTTGGCAAGATTTCCAAGAGAGATGAGATGCCACTTAATAGTATTCTAGTGGTTGACATTTTTGATATTTGGGGAATAGATTTCATGGGTCCCTTCCCGTCATCTTTTGGTAATTTGTATATCCTTCTAGCGGTTGACTATGTCTCGAAGTGGATTGAGGCAATCCCTTCACGCACTAATGACCACAAAGTCGTGGTCAATTTTCTTAAAGATAACATCTTTAGTCGCTTTGGGACCCCTCGTTCTATCATTAGTGATAGGGGTACTCACTTTGATAATAGACATTTTTCTTCTCTACTTCTCAAGTATGGAGTGAAGCATCGGTTGGCCACCGCATATCACCCACAAACTAGTGGCCAAGTCGAAGTGTCTAATCGTCAGATTAAGATCATTCTTGAGAAAACCGTTAGCCCTACTAGGAAGGATTGGTCTAAACGATTACCTGATGCCTTGTGGGCATACCGTACGGCCTTTAAGAACAACTTAGGTATGTCACCTTATCGCATGGTTTATGGGAAGGGATGTCATTTGCCAGTCGAGTTAGAGCATCGGGCACTTTGGGCCATTAAGGAAATGAATTTTGACTTAGATAAAGTCAAAGCCCAACGAATGCTCCATTTAAGTGAGTTAGAGGAACTTAGAAATGACGCTTACGAAAGTTCGCGTATCTATAAGGATCGCACAAAAAAGTTTCATGACAAGAAATTACGATCCAAAACTTTCATTGTAGGTGAAAAGGTCCTCCTCTATAACTCACGCTTACACCTTTTTCCTGGCAAACTAAGATCTAGATGGGATGGACCTTACTTGGTCCACAAAATCTACCCCAATGGAGCCGTGGATATTCAAGATACCAAAAATGACCATGTGTTCAAAGTCAATGGTCATAGGCTCAAACCCTTTCTAGAGTATCCATCATTAGAGGATGTAGAGTGGGTGGATCTTTGTGATCCGTCCAATAGTGAGTAGGGATGGTTTGGAATTGAGTCTTCCCGACTTAGTGGTGTGCTAAGTCCTGATATGGGGGAGACATGTATACTTTGTACGGTTTGCTTTGTATTATTCACCTTTTGTTAAACAGGATCTTTTAGCAAGCTCCGACTTATCTTCTTCTCCACCCTAGTGCAAGAATGGTACACCTCTATCTCTATTGTGTATTCTTTTCTTTAACATTGAGGACAATGTAAAATTTTGATATGGGGGGAGTTAGTTATGGTTAGCTTAAAGCTTTAATCCTGTTATTTAGTTCTTCAAAAAAAAAAAACAAAACAAAAAATCATGTTATTAGTTGCATGTAGTGTTAAAAGCATGTAGTTCATTCTAGAATAGTATCTTGTTATATTTTTCTTCTATAGTGCATTCTGTTTAGTTGCATTGCATATGAAGATCCTTAGCCTGTTGGTAGTTCAAGTTATTAGCCGTTGACGAATCTTGTGCCCATAAAACACGACACGAGTCTTGCCATGATCACAAATTGTCATGAGTTATGTATGCTTAGTACGCACTTGTATTAGTGGTGTGTCATGGTAACTTTTGTTTCAAATATTTAAGGGGGACGTGTCACGAATTGGGTGTGCCTTTAGAGGAGCTGCCCTTAGGTCAGCTTAAAAACTTTGAGTCTTCACCTTTGAGCTAAGAGTCGTAGTAGTATAAGTTTGGGGGGAAGCTTGGGGGTTAAGCACTTGCAAATAATAAAAAAATTATAAGAAAAAAAAGAAAAAAAAAGAAAAAAGAAAAAAAAAAGAAAAAATAGTTATAGTACCGATAAAGTTGTATGTTAGTGGGGAAGTTGACTAGGTTGGGCTCATTAATAACCCGAGTAAGTAAGTCTGAGGGGACTTTGTGCCTAGCAACATAAGGTCTACTATGGTCTGGGATTGCTGACCTAACGCTCGCTAAATGGGTATTAGTGTATAAGTCTTTTGGGACCTCAACCATTGCACGGTCAATCTAACCACTAGCACTAGAAATGGGGTTTTTGGTTGGTGGAGCCTTATGGACTCCGTGACTCACTTGCACTGAGGAGCGTTGGACTTAGGCCGAGCAAATAAACACCAAAGGTGACGACCTCATAATAATAGTTTAGTATGTGAATAAAATAGATGTAGGAATAAAAGTGTAAGACCCCCACGTTAAGCCCAAATGGACACTCAGAGTCGAGGTAACGGGGTGTTGAAGCTTAGTTTTTAGTCTGACCCTATGGCTTAACCAAAGAGGGTGACATCTAGCTAGTGGCATCTTCCCAGTTTTCTAAAATGTGTTGCTAAGATTGTTCACACTTTACTCGTGTACGCTAGCTGTAGCTCATGGTAGTGTTAGCCTGATAAATGTCATGTTAAAAGCACAATCAGAGGCACTAATGATGGCTTGACGAAAACCAGCAGTAAGGGGTCTTTTGCATCATCATATAGAATAATTGCATTCATGTAGGTGCATGAAAGATTTTATGGGTATATCTTCTATAAACCCTTAGGAGACAAAACTCCTCTTGTAGAGATCGTCTACGAGTTTAACGGGTTGGTACACCTAAAAGTATCCGTGATTCCTACGACAGTGAGTATAGGTTTTTCTTTAATCTCGAGGACGAGCTTGACTTTGATATGGGGGAATTTGATAAACACATTTTAATTGTATATTTTTAGTGAATAATTGAATAAAATGGTACATTATTTTTCCCATTTTATGCTTGGTTGTGTGGTTTTGTTGATTGTGTAGATATTGAGAGGATCTTCACGATTTGGTCAAATATTGGAGAATATGTGCATTAAAACCAAGATATCAAGCCACATCGTCACGAGTCAGCAGAATCGTGGTGAATCAAGCAAGATATCGGATCAAATGGGAATGCTGAGCAAGTGCTTGGTCACGAAGATTATTGTGAATAAATAAAGAGATCTTTGTAATTAATGCTCCTTTGTAAATATTTTAGTATAAATAGACGTGCTAGGCTCATTGTAAAGGCACATCTAGCTTTACTTCATCTTTTTCTCTAGCAAAAACCTTCTTCCTTGTATTCAAGTTATCGTGCAATAAAAAGTCAAGCATTTCTTCAATTTCTGGTATGAGTTCATTAATTTATATAGTTGTTGCTTTGATCATGCTTGGCTAAGAGCCCTTTCTAAGGGGCGGATGTAGTCGGTCGAATAATATGATTTATGTGGTGTAAGTGCTTTAAATTACATATTTGTTTTGCTAGTCATTTCCAATATCATGTTTATGTGAGTATTTTCATGCGAGTCACACAAGTAGAGTTGGGAGTTCGTATAGTTAGGATCCATAAAGTTTTGAGAATTGACTTGATTGGTAAGATCGATACAAAGTGGTTTTTACAACTTTAAATTATATTTGATTCGAAATCATTGGTTGTCTTTATTTCGAATACTCATGTGTTTATTGTTAGTGGAGATCAATTTTTATGCTACACCATAATTTCGTGTTTGATAGATGAAATCCGTTCCTTAGTTCTTATTATAAGTGATATTTTTAGGTGTTATTTAATTGTGATTGTTGGTTTCTGAATTAAGAACTTTATTCGCGTTCTCTGTGGATCGACCCGTACTTGCCTGTGTACTCACGTACGCTCGTGCACTTGCGGTTTTTATTACTTAACAAATTTTTCCTCAACAGGAACCTTAGACACCGGAGGGATGTCTGATCTACTACCAACATTATCTAATGACCTGGGCGAAGTTGAGACCTGTCTGTTAGACTGTCTGCGAGAGTGACTCCTAGCCAAATCCACCTTAAAACTCTTATTTCCCAATTTCACCTCATCCATACTTTTAACCATGTTGAGGACATCGTTTGGATCTGCTATTTTAATGAATCCAAATCTATTGTTAAACTTATCCTTCCTTCTAGGCAGCATCACATCCTTAATCTTACCAAATTTTTTGAAAAACCTCCAAATCTGTTCCACCGTCGACTCCTCATCAATCTGAGTAACAAAGATTGTATCCCCGGTCGTAACTCGCCCTGAACTTTTGCTTATTTTAACCCCAACCTTCTTTTCACCCTGCAGACTGGAGACTTGGATCTAACGGAATCTTTACCGTCTCAGCGTATGATCTTTTTAGGGTTAATTATCAAACCAGTCACTGATTGGAGCCAAATGTATCAAATAGGTCACTTATTGCAAAAGTGACTCATTTAAGTCACTTATTAGAAAATTTGTATCGATCCGTTAATCAAATATTAATCGAAACTGTTTTGGAGATGTTATTGACCTCCAAATCATGAGTTTGAGTAGCCAAACTGAATCTCACATGCTATACTAAACAAAACCAATCTCAGATTCATTGTTGGGTAAATTCTACAAAAATATGTTCTTGATGTTGTTATGTTGTTCTTGAGGATCAAAGCACTTTTGAAGGTGTTATTGAACTCCAATTTTGATGTTCTAACAATCAAAATGAATACCAAATGATGCTCTACACAAATTCATGTTCCGTTTCATTGTTGGATAACTTTTACAATTTTTGATTAATATTCGATTAACGGACCGTTACAAATTTTCTAATAAGTGACTTAAATGAGTCACTTTTGTAATAAGTGACCTACTTGATACATTTGGTTTTGATACATTTGGTTCCTTCAGTGATTGGTTTGATAATTAACCCAATCTTTTTATCTCTGATTTATCAGCTGCTAATTTTTGGAGCCCGTTGTTTGGATCCTCCCCCACACCAGATTTCCTCAATTCAAGGCTTCGTTGGTGAATTTGGTCGACCGCCGTCCAAATTGCTGCTCTATTACCTATAGCTATATCCAGCAAAACCCCTCTATCCACCAAAGAGTGATGAGAGAAAGCGGGAGCTTTCATGTCCTGAAGAAAATTATTACACTCATTTTTGCTCTCAAAGGTCATCCACTCCACATTTCTCTGAAGATCTTCCTCCTTCTGATCATTCCATGGGGAATCATTGGCAAATCTCATTCTAACCTCACCATTCGAATTTCTATCCATCACTCTCTCCTGGCCCCTTGACTCCACATATCTGTCGCCCCTTCCATAATTCCTCACCTTGTTCCAATCCAAATTCTTAAATCTCCTATCCCATCTCTTCTTATTATCTTGGACCGATGGGAAACTCTTGTTCCACCACTCTTCATTGACATAGAAAGCTGCCTGTTTATATATGTAAGCAGAACCGTTTTTTTTTTTAGTTGAATGTAAGCAGAACCGTTGTACGCTATAGTTTAAACACAACTTTACACTTTGTTCAGTTGTGTGTACATATATCGTTTGTTAGGACAAGTCATCTTCTCCATAATTAATAAACAACTGGCAGATGACCGCGTAGCGTAAATAATAGGAGTAATAGAGATCTGTTCTAAAAAACGGTAATTAATTGGGATTAATCGTTATTCGGTGCCTTTCCAAATTGGGATTAATCGATATTAATCGCCGATTAATCATTGTTCGATGCCTCTACCGATTAATTCCGATTTCCGCTTTTTACATAATAAAGTACTCCCTCCGTCCCGTTGGGTTCTTTACATTGGAGGGGGACACGGAGACCAAGACAATGTTTAAAAAATGATGAAAGTTAGATGAAAAGTGAGTAAAGTGGTGAGACCCATCAATATTTAATAATAGATTTGAGATAGTAAAGGAAAGTAGTGGGTGTAATAGTGTTTTTTATAATTAAATATGAGATAGTGAGGGAAAGTAGTGGATGTAATAGTGGAGAAAACTTACTATTTTTGGTATGTAAAGAAATGAGTGGGACGTCCAAAAATACAAACTGTAAAGAATCCATTGGGACGGAGGGAGTAATATATATAATTTGAAGTGAATTTCAAAAATGATCCCAAATAATATAGGGTTAAGTATCAAGTTAGTCACTCGAGTGAGCTCAATATATCAAGTTGGTCACTGATTTAAAATCGGTATCAAGCAGGTCACTTTAATCACATAAGAGTACATTTCGTTAGTTTTTCAATTACTTAAAGACGGAAAACTAATTTTTTATCGAGGTCTACACATTTTTCTTAAATGCTACTGTAATCAAATGAAAGGTTATGAACTTTAGTATTTTTGATAATATATTTAGAATTTAAAAAGTTTATTTACTATTTATTTTTAATTAAAACAAGGAAAATGACAATAAAATTAAAAATAAATAGTAAATGAATTTTTAAAAATCTAAATATATTATCAGAAATACTAGAATTATTAACCTTTCGTTTGTGTATATACCACATCAGATATTTCTTAACACGTCAGCATTTTCTGTCTTTTAAGTAATTGAAAAACTAATGGAGTGTACTCTTATGTGATTAAAGTGACCTGAGTGTACTCTTATGTGATTAAAGTGACCTGTTTGATACCGGTTTTAAATCAGTGACCAACTTGATATATTGAGCTCACTCGAGTGACTTACTTGATACTTAACCCAAATAATATATGGTGTAATTTTATTTATAATATTCATATGTATGTATAAATAATTCATCTCATTTTTAAATCAATAATTAATGGTATTCTGACAACTCAATATTTGAGAATCATTTTGGAAATGATTTTGAGACTAGCATATTTTATACTCCGTAATAATATTATACATATTGAACCCTGGCACCAATCATTTGACGTCTCTTGTGGGCCTGTGGCTTTCTTTCTTCTCTCCTCTACAAAATCCACATCCATTTCCCATTCTTCCTCCTATCAAAAAGTCTCTGCTACAAACATATCAACTCTTTTCTGCTTCTCTGTCTGTTCACACATAATATATTTCTTATAATTGTCCTACATGTTTAACATTTACATTCTTCAACAAGAGTAAGCAAAACTAAAGAGAAACGTAGAGAATCGGATCCACAACAGACGATTGTTGCAGTATACGAAAAACAAGATCAATTTCACTGCTTCTACATACATGTCTGCAGTTGTAACGGAAGCAATGATGATAAATCCTAGTGTTAACAACAGCTCAACAACAGAATCATCACATGCAGCAACTTCGAAACTAGCAATTCAAACGGATGTGGAGTTGATAAAATGTGATTGTTGTGGATTAACAGAGGAGTGCACGGCAGCATACATAACAATGATTTGCCAACGGTATCAAGGTAAATGGATATGCGGATTGTGTGCAGAGGCGGTGAATTATGAAATGAGATTCTTAAACATAGAAGATGCGCTGATTCAGCACATGAGCTTTTGCAGCCAGTTTAAATCTGCAGTTCCTCCTCCTAATCCAGCTGTTCATCTGATATCAGCGATGACACATATTTTGAGACGGAGCATGTCGCCTAAAAAACACGGAGGATTAAATCGATCCAAGAGTAGTACTGTTCCGGTTCTGTCTTCGTTGTCTCAGCTGCTTGATCAAAATCATGAAAGGGATAGATCAGAGCACCCGAGGACAGAGTTGTGATTTGTATGCTTACTTTTTGTTTCTGTCACCAGAACAAGCATGCATGCCGCATGTTTTCTTAATAAATAATCAAATTTAGCGTATATATTGTGTTTTGAATATGTTTATGCAGTCTGGTATATAAAAGTAACTTCAATTTTTAGGCAAAAGAACTCTGTTTTATAGTTTCATTAAATCTAGTATTTTCTATCACAGATGATTTTAAAATTGAAAATGCAAAATGCTAGATATTGAGACCTTTTAGATGATCGAGTTAGAATCTGCCAAATCATATTTTCTCAGGATAATTGCAACAAGTTAGCTACGATCAACTACACAGCTAAAAGTATCTAAATCGATGGTTCAAAACTTTGTCAAATACAAGATGGTGCGGGTGAATACATTCAAATATTAAAAAAAATAGGGATATTCTTTTTGGTACCCTTGTACTTTTGATTTTGCCAATGTTACCCTTTTCCCATTGGTACCCTTCATTATTCAACTGACAAGGGTACCATTGAGAATTTTAGATACTAACATTTCGGTTGATGGAGTGGCATTTCATGGAAAAACCAAAAATATAAGGGCACCATAGGTAGAAGTCAATAATGTAATGGTACCATTGGCAAAAGCCAATTATATAAGGGTACCAAAAAGAATTTCCCAAAAAAATATATATGTAAATAATGGCTCCCATGCTAATAATAAATTTAGGGGCTCGACCTCAAGACAGCTGGTATAAATGCTTTCTTAGCCCCAACACTTAAAAAAATGTGCGAATATTATTATTGTCGTAACTTCGTGGAAAAAGAACCAATTTTTATCCCTAGAATAACATCTAGATACTTAAATGCGTGTCTTCTTCCCTCAAGTCTTCTTCGTTATATCGCCTTGATAACGATTGTAATGCTGAGTCATTATCCCTATCCTCAACAACTTGTCTATCTTTAATTTGTTGTTATTAATCATTTGCACATGCATGTCTCTTGTGTATTAGGCCCTAATCTTCAATAATACTCCTTTGCAATCATCATAAGCTCCCTTTGTTTAAACCCAACCATCTATCTACTTAACTACAATTAGTTTTGATTGCTTGTATTGCTAGGAAAGTGACTCACCCGCAATGCATCATACATTCACGACATGAAGGAGTGCTAGGTAGTGATAAGTGAAAGGACAAAAGGAGACATGGAATGCCACTCGTGAAACTCATTGGAGAAGAAGCCGAGAAGGAACATAAGCCAAAGCTTTGGTTTCGTTTAGTTGGTGGGTTCGAATAATTCTACACGTTTCATTTTACGACAAGTAATTTTATTCGTTTAACACTAGTACGCATATCTCTCTCGTAAAAATATCACAAATCATAACAATATATGCATAATTACGGGAAAATAATAGTAGGTTCTAGTTCAATACCCCGTGGAGCCATGCGCGAGATGATTTATTTTCTGCAATTGACATGTGCCAAAAAAAAAAAAAAAAAGTTTATTGTCTACAACTTAATTTCAACTGTCACTTCACATTACTGGAATAGGACATGCACTACCGTCAATTCTTGCATGGAGAAACCTCAAAGTGCCCAACAACAAGAAGAAAACAATTCCTATCATGATATAAAGTGTTCTATCAATGTGCAAACAAGCACAACAAAGGTGGTAAGCCTTCCCTTTAACCTGTATGCATGCTTGGATACGAGGACAGCAAAGCAACGTAAAGTAAAGAACTGATCATTTTATTTATTTAATGGGAAAGCTTAACGGTGGCTTTTTACTTAAGATGTCACCAGCAGCAGATACATAAAGATAAAGTTACAGATAGGATAGGATAGAGCACTGAATGCAGATTATGAACGGAAGGAGGAAATTTGGAGTACTTTCATTTTTGTGAGAACATACATCACGAGAAAGCGAGCCAGCCAACCATGACCATGTAGGCAAATCAACTTTGGCATGCTATATCCACCGACCCCTGCATAAAGAAGACGCAATGACACAAGGTTCGCAGCAGCTCAATGAGATTATGCAACTACCGTGTTCTACGAAGACACAACATACCTCAAGAAAAGAAAACATACTAGCCAAAGTTAATCCCTTGAGCCAGAGGCAACTCATGCCCATAATTGACAGTACTGCCAGAAATACAAGAAATAATTAAACAAGTCAGCAGAAATTGAAGATATTTTACTACTGAATCGAAGGAGCCGAACTAATTACCAAGTTGCACGCCTCATGTACTGCTTCCATGAATCACTTCCAGCTTCACGTCCTCCCCCTGTAGCCTTTTCACCACCAAAAGCACCACCAATTTCAGCACCATTTGTTGGTATGTTTACGTTAACTATGCCACAGTCACTTCCATGAGGCCTGCATCAGATTAGGAAAACTTAACAAGTGGTGATGATGACCAAAATTTTTCTCAACATAACAAAACATATTTGCCACTTATATTGCAGAAATGCGACACATCCTCCCAGCTCAATCGTGTGAAATTGCATGGTAGAAAAGACTTGAATAAAAGAACTCAATGATTGAGGAGCAGATGTAGAAATCTGATAGTAAGGAAAACCAGCATCTAAAACAAATGATCATAAACAAAACAGAACAGGGAAAGGCATGACAAATACTCTCACTAAATGATATAAAATAAACTCACCCAATCCATTTGAAAATAATTTCAGGTTTGTTGGTGAATATTGAACTACTCAGCCCCTGTGGTACTGAGTTATTTATGTCAATAGCTTCCTTCAAAGTCTGTCCAACGAGGTATTCGAAAGTAAGAAAATAAGATGATTTAGTCCAACTTGTCATTAAGATATTAATTTAACAGTTGCGCTCAAAGAATACATATAGGAAAGACCTTGAACTTCATAACATATAGGACGGGGGCAAATAATTCTTCTTTTACAACATCAGCATCTGACGATATTTCTACTATTGTGGGTTGCACGAAGTTCCCTTCGGACTCTATAACAGAACCCCCCGTGAGAATCTTCCCTCCCTGCAAATTCATACTTTTGAAGCTTAGCCACAGGAAGACAAAGTTTAAAAAGCTCGAAACAAGCAAAAAAACAGGTACAAACTGTTTGGCATGCCTATTTATATGTCTTAAAACATGTTCCAGACAAAAGTCTAGAGAAATTTCACAAGTTAACGTATATAACATTAAAATACAAATTCTAAGAACAATGGTGAAAATTTTTAAAGTTGAAATAATTTAATTGGTGATAATGAAACGCTTTTAGAATTTGACTTGTTCATGGGATGCAGTTTTGCTGATGTTAAAAAACAATTTGACATCAATGCCATAAGACACACAGCAAAGTTTACATTCAAACAATAGTCAAGTATTTTGTACTGATTGATTGAGCTCTGCAAAATACATGTGGATAAAAACATTTATTAATCTCCTGCGTTAATTTTGTAGATATTTGATAAAACATACTTTTCTTAAAAGAAAATAAGTAACGGAAGAAAGAGCCATCTTGTGCATTAGATTTAGATGATAGCAAATTAGCAAAGGTCTAGAATATAAACTGCAGAGTAAAAGTGATGTGCCTGTGACTTGATGATATCAATTCCCTTCTTGAAACCTTCCCTCGAACCAGCAGTATGCAGTGGCCCAAGCAAGGTACCTTTCTCCAAAGGATCCCCGATTTTCACCTGTTTGTACACTTGAAGTAGCTGTTCGAGAAAGCTGTGATATATGCTTTCATGAAGAATCTACATTATAAGTGAGAAAGAAATTTATAATCATATATTGGCGAATCTTCAAATTATTCTCTTTGACATTTTAACGTTTTTTCCACGTTCGTGGGAGAATCATGTGAAATCATATATATATAATTGAGGAAAATATGAGAGTAAAAATTAATTGATGAATCATACCAATCTACGGCATGTTGTGCAGCGCTGACCAGCTGTACCAACAGCAGCAAACAAAACAGAACGAACAGCAAGCTGTATATCGGCATCATCCATGACTATGATGGCATTATTGCCGCTTAATTCAAGCAGGCATTTACCATACCTTTGATTCACTGTTTGTTGAACCATTAGACCCACCTGCAGTTGGACATGTGGGAAGATATAAATCTCCATGCAAAAGCTAATATATTAGACAAGGACACTTTTACAAAGTTCCCCTTCTAAAGGCTTAAAATGTAATACATCAGATAAAAGTTGCTTATTTCGACAGCATACTAGTCCCTAAGCCACTGCTAAGTTTGGAGACCCACAGGCCTACAACAAAAGGGCTACTTGTCCCATTGGGGCAAACTTATATGGAGAAATCTAGCATATGCCTATAAGAAAGAACGATAAGAAGGAAAAATTTCAGGAATGGGTTCTTTCATGTGGACTCTTGACAAAGTGATATCGACTGTAAAGATAAAGATCATAGGCTTGTAATGGAGTCAGTATACCTAAAGGTGTGACAAGTAGGAACTTTACAAAATCCAAACACAAGGAAACAGTTATACACATAAACTCTTCCTGTTTCGAGGTGATGTTTGAGATGGATCAATCCTGAACTCAAACCATTTACTAGTTATGCACAGAAACAGCTCAACAAAACTTATAGATGCACTCATATATCAAAACCTGCTTATCATTACACAAAAACTAAAACAAGTTGATTTTGATTTACAATATTAGATCGAAAAACAAAAATAAGAAGTTATTAGACGGTATTATGGAATCATACATTACATTAAAAGACCTAAATATAATGTGGATTACAGTACGTACCTTTGAACTTCCTGTGAATGAAACCAGAGGTATACGTGTATCTTTTGATATAGCTTGACCAATCTCCGCACCACCACAAAAAACTGTAAAAATTGCAGTTGGTAGATTATTCTTCTCCAGAACCTCTGCTACTAGCTTGGTCATAGCAATAGTGATCAAAGGTGTCGTGGGAGCACCTTTCCTGAAAACAAAATAGAGAGAATAACTTGATCAGCCAACTTCCTATTCAAACTTCAAAGAACAAGAGAGTATTACATTTTGGCTGTGGAAACTTTTATATCTACTTTCAAAGTAGTTGCAAACGGAGTTTTCCTTGAAGCATTCATTTCGACTGAAAAATGTCATATACCTGGTCCAAACTCGTGGATACCAGTAGCATCTAATCAATAGGAACTGAAGAGCAATCAAATAATGACAACAGCAAAATTTCATGATCAAACAAATACACATTCGCTGATCACAGTTGAAATATGATAATACCTTGCAAAAACTGATAATAGTACACCTCAGTTTCCACAAAGATGAAATTAAGACACAATACCTTTTATATCCAAATAAAGATACAGGAGAAAATCACATATTGTGCCCCTTGTATAGATGTACATCTATTTCAAGCAAATCCACAAACACATTTTTACCGCACTAGAATAAATAGTAACATGTACACAGTCCATTTGTGCTAGCCAAAATTACATGTTGTTTCAGAAGTGACTTAAGGTGATGGACTTACCACACAACACAATTGCCACAGACTAGTGCAAGGCATGCATTCCATCCTGAAGAACCAAATATAGAACAAGTCATGAAATGTAGGAAAACATTAACCTCCTAATAAACTTCATGTGGTATAACTTAAAAAATTATAATACAGTAAGCATGACAGATTACATTGAATAATTTGTTATTAGATTCAACTTTCAAGGAAAAATAACTCTGAGGTTTCCCGTGTAAAACAGAAAACAAACAAAGAAGCTTCCTGACCTAAATTAGAATTCATAGTGTAAAGTATAGTAAAGTACTTACCAAGAACAGCACATGGAAAGTTGAAAGCTGTGATTACACCAACTATTCCAAGGGGATTCCACATCTGATACCGAACAATGTTAGAAAAACAACAAAGAATTGGCACATAAGCAATTTCATACTTAACAGTAGAAGTTTCTGCGCACCTCTAGCATCATATGATTTGGACCTGTCAACGTAGTAACCATACTTGTTAGAGGAAGCTTATAAAAAGAAGTCAAGAATAACGAAGAGATATTTAATTTCATCCTTTAAATAGGTAGGAGAGTATATCAGAGACAATTTTGTATCAGTTAAATTCAAATTCAGTAACAAATATATGATGGCTGGAAGGTGGGGAAGAACCATTGTTCCTCAGTCCCCATATAATGTTTCATTCTGGCTAAATGGCACAATTGTAGAGTATACATCCTAACATGTATAACCTCAGCTTAGTATATATTGTTTTTAACAGTATAAACGGGAATAGCTAAGTAACTTACGTTCAGATGGAATGATTGATCCATTTAATTGTCGGCTCAAACCCACAGCAAAGTCGCACATATCAATGATTTCCTGCAGCATAGCTCTTCTATAGTTATGAGCATGTAATGGAAGAAATGGCCAATGATATGATCAAACAATCGGGAGAAATTAACATTGCATTTTAGTATCACTTACTTGAACCTCCCCTATTCCCTCGGGAAGAATCTTTCCCATCTCAAGTGATACAAGTCGGCCCAGTTGCTGAAGCTTGCCTCTCAATGCATCACCAATTTGCCTTACAATCTCACCTCTTTTTGGTGCAGGAATCTGGGCAAGATTAGCATTTTTTAACAGGAAACATATTACAAAAGTAAAAAGGTGAGCGATTAGACAAGTTCCCTGTATTTTATATGGAGATAGAAAAACAATCTGCAATGCCCTTATAAGAAGTTGCATCATATGGGGGGGAGGGGCTTTGGTATACATTATATTACTCTTAAAACAGGGAGGAACATAATAATGTAAATCAAACACCCTTATATGATGTGTGCATATTGGCAGAGGTGTATTTCAAACAATCAACTCTACAGATGATCCACGCAATTTGTAACTTACTTGAATCCATATTTTTGTGGCTTCAGAACAAGCTTGCATGCCTTCTTCATAATCCTCAAGAGAACCTTCCGAAACTTGAGCAATTGTCTGATCCAATAAGCAAAAGATGAAGGGTTAAAATCTTAAATATCAGTCTAATGAGATAGTCATAAGATACAAGTTCCCCTCATTCATATATTTCACTGCAATCATACTATCAAATGGATTCAAATCAATGCCGAAATCTAGTACCTTGTAAATTAGGCACATAATCTTAACCCGAAAAACTAATAATAATATTAGTCACTCACTAGTTACTGCTACTAGTACCGTTAAACTTTCGCTATTAGTATTCCGCAACAAATCACATCACGTACTAAAAACTAACACAACTGAAACATTCAAAGTCCGACAAGTCAATATCAGTATCTATTTTATTTCAAGTACAAAATCTCCCGACTAATTCTAAAGTAGTTAGTGGATGATCCTAGTTAGAAAAATTGCAATCAGTAAAGTAGTGAATCCAACTTAAACAGAACACATGAAACGTATCTCCATAAATAAACAACTCAATCAACAAAACATAGCATAACATAAACTGATCAGTAAGTAGAAAAAATACAGTTTGAAAAATCATTTTTAATCAAAGAAAGAACCTGATTGGTAGAAGGATTAACAGAAGAAACAACACCACCATTTCCTTTCCAAACTCCATTGACAAAGCAACCTGGATTGCTTGCCTCTATTCCAATTTCACTTAAAAACTCGTACTCTTTTTTAGCAAACCCCATTTCTGCACACACAAAAATACACACTCCTGTTCAAAAATTATAGACACACATATAGATACATATGTATAGTTTTTTTTTTTTTTTTTAGCAGAGGAATTGATGAACAAACAAACCTTGATTGTAGTAATATTTAGTAGTAGAGACGTATTACAAGAGAAGTGAAAGAGGGAGTGGTTCGACTGACAAGTGTTTTGTCCTTTTCCCGTCACAGCAATAATTTACGTGTATGTATGATTTTCGATATTTGGGATAAGTATCAATCAAATTTTTATGAATTTTATTTTTTTACTTAATTTAGTATCTACGGTTTGATAATTTTAAATATTTATCTACTATTTTTTGATTACAAAACTTGTGGTGAGATTAGTCTAATAATCTGGTAGAAAAAAATACATATATTTAAGATCAATTTAAAATAAATTGAATCGATTTCATGTATTAAATTTTTATTTTTTAATATCAAGTATCCCAACAAATATATGTTGGAGGAAAATCGAATCTCATAATTCACAAGATACTTATTTTTTAAAAATTAAGTTTGTAAAGATTATATTATAACCTTTTTGACATACCTTTTTTTAAGTTTTTATGAACTTATTTTTGGGTAAAAATTTCATATTTTGATAAATTTTTTATACAAATACTTAATATATATTTGAAATTTTATAAATTGCAAAAAAAAAAGTTAATTTTTTTCAGAGAAAAGTTAGTAATCTCAAATTTACCTTAAAATAAATTAATCTGGAAAAAAATTTCCCCAATATCCTAAAAATATTTTTGCCAGCCTATGTAAGGTTTGATTTCATTTTGAGCGGTGACATGTGAAGATTGGCATGGGTTCCCATCTGCTTTGAGTAGTTTACTTGGAAAGTATTAAAAGTTGGGATTGCGAGATCATCTACATGATCTTCTTCGGAATTAAAGGGAAAGATAATGGTCCCGTTTGTCATTTCATAATTTTAATTTATTAGCTTTATACCCCACGGATGCATGGTAGCTTTATTAATATTTTGTAGTACAATTTTGATTATAATGTTAGTTCTTGTAAAGTTAGTTTTGTAGCATTTTGAATAATTTGTTTTTACTTTTAAAGATAATAATACATATATTATATGGTTTGTAGTATAAATTTGTTTTTTTTCCTATAAATTGTTTTTCTATAATTTATATTTCAAATTTTAGGTTAACATATTTTTTAGTATTTCATAATTATTTTTTGATTTTTATTTTATTATGTTACATATGATATACTTGAAACATATACGTACTTTATTCGTGTTACAATTTTTTTTTTATCTTTTTGATTATGTAATTTAATGGTTATCTTAAAATTTTTAGATATTTTGTTATAGTATTTTTATAGCCTTTAAAGGCATTTTTTTTAACTTTTTTGAAAATATGTGTGATATTAAATTTTTTGATTTGTTTGAATATTGTTATTTATTCATGTTAATTTTATATTTTTTCCATGTGTGGTGTTTATTATGTGTTTTTGTTTAGAGTAATCTTAGGAATTTTTATGTTGTATTATATTTAGATATTAATATAAGTTTATTTTGTGGGTGGTTGGATTGCTTTCTAATTTAAAATATGTTTTTGTGTTCACTTTTTTTAATTAAAATGTTTTCTTTGCAAAGTAAGAATTTGTTTATTTGTTGATTTGTGCTCACATTTTTTTAATTTAAATTTTATAAATATATTTGTTGAAAAACCTAAAAATAGAATCTTTAATGATTTTTATTAAAATAATTTTTTCTTAAACCACTTTTATTTGGTAAATGATATTTTTTTGTAAATTATATTTTAAGGTTTAGCCTAACTTATATTTTAATATTTCATATTGTTTGGGATGTTTTCTTCTATTTTATTAGAATATATATATAATGTACATTAAACATGTGGAAACTAATTTTATTGATTCAACTATTCTTTATATATGTGTGTGTTTATGTAATTGTGAATACACATACATTTGTACTTTTTTTAAAGAAAATATGTACTATCTTTTTATATTTTTGTGTTGTTTTATATTTGTTTTAAGTGCATTATATTAGAATTTATTGTTGATTTTAGTTTTCTAAATTTGAATATATTTTTTTGAATTGGCATTTATTTTATAGATTATATTTTGTTAAATTTTGGTATCATTTCTAATTAAGATATGTTTTTATTACTTTTCTAATATTTTAATTTATCATATCTTTTTTAAAGATTTTTTTTGTATTTAAATGTACTTTTATTTGGTAATCAATCTTTTATTAAATTATACTTTAAGATTTAGCCTAATTACATATATTTTAATGTTTCATATTTTTTGGCGTATATATAATATACTTTATACACGTGGGAACATATGTAATTTCACAAATATTACATTTGTACTTTTTTTAAAAGAAAGTTTGTACTATTTTTTATATTTTTGTGTTGGTTTTGTTTATTTTAAGTGTATTATATTAAAGTTTATTGTTGATTTTAGTTTTATAAATTAAGATTTTTTTGAATTATTGTTTGTTTTGTAAATTATATTTGGTTGAATTTAATTTGGTGTCATTTCCAATTATAAAATGTTTTTTTATTAATTTTTTGATATATAGTTTAACCATATTTTTTCTTTAAAAAATTGTTTTGTAATTAAATGTAAATTCTAGTTTTTAAAAAAATATTTTTTGAATTGAAATTCTGATGGTATTTTATTATATATGAAGAATGAAGTCGTGATTTATAAGTTTTGTGCTATAACTCTTATATATGCACAGATTATTTTACTAATCTTTTATTATAAAATTTTCGTTATGATTTTTTTGTCAAAAGTACTTTTTATAACATTTTGAATTGCGTTTTTATTTTTAATGATAATAAATTAGTAATATGCATGTATTTTGTAATTAAATATATATACTAAACTATTACGGAAAATATGTTAACTTATAATAATAAATAATTAAGTTGATAATTGTTATGCAAAATCACGCAAGCGCACGTTGTCACAAGTAATATATGATTAAATCAAGTTCGTTCCCACAGAGATCTAGAATGGTGTTTAATTCAATTAATGCACCTATGCACCGATGTATGGTTTTTATCCACTGCTAAGACAAATAACAAAATTGAGATTGATTATCTAAATTAACTAAGTGCAAATTATAAAACTAAGAATTAAACAATTAACGAGAGTAAAAATTCGAATTACTTATATGAGAATAACATGGAATCCTAGTTTCATCATCTACTTCACTTAGAGTTGCAGCCTTTAATTAAAACATGCGATGGTTTTGATATCTGATTGAATAACACGAAAAGAGTAAAAGTTACCTCTCGGTATACTAGTACCAATCTACACATACATCCACAAAAGAGATAGAAGATGAGTAGGCACCTATTATGTTTAGACCCTATATCTCTATAGAATTTGAAAACATAAAGGTTGAAGCACAAGTTATCCATAAAGATCACACAGGGCAGTATAAGTATTTTCATCTCACACCACGAATCATATTGATAAACAATTATGAACCTATGCTAGCATGGCAAGTTCTAAATCTCAAGATCCACTCTCGCTTCACAAGAAATTAACAATTCAATTTAGATGTTAGCTACGCATCCAAAAGCATTAAGATTAACCATACGAGGATATCAAGAATTCACCACACATAAATCTTTAAGGCATGCAAACTACTAAGCTACATAGATAAATCCACTAGGATCCCATGACAACGATTAGTTCATAACTAAACCTTTCATCACCATGGGATTTGATGAAAACATGGTAAATAACAAGATATGAATAAAAGAAGTAATTATATTAATAAACATGAGTTTGAGAAAACAAATCTATAATCCAAAGTAACACAAAAGATGAAGTAGATCTGGATCCGTTGCTTGTCACGAGCGTTGAACCCTTCTCTCTTTTTCTCCCTTGCAGATCTAATCTAGGTTACAAGTAATAAAACTATTGATAATGTGTATCTCTCTATTACAATGGTAGGATGTGTTTAAATAGGCTCTATATTTCTTGCCCAGCAAGAATTTATCTTCTATTACAATTAGAATTTAATTAAGGTGCTAGAACCTGCCCGGAATATAATTAGAACTTGAAAAGGGCAAAACAGGAATTTCCCAGTCATGCTTCACAAAGAATACGCGCGCGATTTTATTCAGCACATTACTTGCACGTGCTTCCTATCCCAGGTTGTAGAAAATCTCTCAAGCTTCGCGTGGGCAGTAAGATCGCTGAAAACGGACTTACAGAACTCCAGATATGGCCAAAACAGTGTAAGCTGCGCAGTCTTCCCAGAAAATCCGAATTTTAATCAATTAATTCCCAAAAAATTATAGAAGCATCCACCTTAATCAACATTCTCGTAAACCTGCACAATTAAGCAAAACACATCAAAACTACAAGAAACTTGAGTCCAAGACAATCAATTTAAGCCGATTTAGAATGTTCCAAGTGGATATAAATCCACTTATCACACCCCCAAACTTAAACCGATGCTTGTCCTCAAGCATTAACAATTACAACTAACTAACTAACTAGTACCACTTCCGTAGGTGATCACGGTTGCATTTGGCATATGCAACAAGCCCTTTAAACCCCTAGGCAGCCCTAGTGGACGAGTAAGGTCTCGTGAGGGCCTATAGCGAATGTACCCACAAAATCCATTTAACCTAATGCAATGCAATGCATGAATGCAACTAATATGCAAATGCAATTAATCTAATCTACCATACCTTCAAATCCTCTCATGCCATATCAACTTAAGAATCAAAGTAAATACGCAATGTCTTGGTGTCGAAAGTGCAAGTATTCACATAGTCTACTCAATGAACATGCATAAGTTCTCACAAGCCCATGTCAAGTGTAAGAATAAGTTAGTAAACATGCTAAGCCTACAAGAGCACATCTTTGAGACAACACTCGGGATCTCATACGCAAGAACAAACAAACACTCACAATCCACTCACAAAAGAATATTCACTCAAGAACAAGGGTAAGTGTATCACTCAATTCCAACAAAATCATAAACATGCTTGACATTTGGTATCAATCTAACTCTTAACACAACATACATCAATGACGATAATCAAAAGGTCTTTAATTGGGTTGTAATGGGGCTAGGGACAAGGTATGTCAAATAAGCCAAAACAGGTGAAGTGTCAAAAGCTAGTAGGAACGATAATAAATCATACACTACACCATATTTCCCCCCCCCCCCACATAATTTTACTATGACAAACACTCGACTAGTCGACTGAAATAGGATCACAACAAACACAAACATGCTCTCATAATATTTTTTTTCTTTTGTTTTTTTTTTCTCTTTTTTTTTCCTTTTTTTTTCGAGAGCTAAATAGAACACAAACAATAATATAAACAATAACAATGATCCCATAATTTTATTACATATGTCGACTATCAAGTAAACAACCAAACCCAATTTTCAATATTCCCCCCAAAAGTAAGACCAACAATACCCCTCCTTGCACACCTTATTACTCCCTTAAGCACTCTACTAGCCTTTGACAATGTGGGTTCAAATTAATGTAAGGCCAATACAAGAAAAAGGTCTAGGCAAGTAATGTGGTATGTCACCGAAAAAAAATAGGATTAAGCTCAACGGGTTAACTAATTGATCATGTAAACATGGTGTGGTAATATGGGAAAATATGCGGTTATTCCTAATTGCCTTTATCATTTTAATCGTCAAATAATGTCATGCGTTTCAAGAAAGACCACAAACAACTGCTAGCAATGCAAACAATCCGTGGACACTCAAGCAAACGAATAAATTGCAAATATGCAATATGCATAAAGCTCAAAAACTCACTTGGTGGAAAAACATACTCAATCCCAAGCAACATCTCTCTAACGCACCAACTTGTATTCAAAGCATGCAAACTAAATCATCTTGCACATATTCATGTCCTTCTAATCACTTACAACATTCAATAAGTCTACTAGCTTCAACTTACTAGTGTATGTGTGTGCACAAGAACAAAGCATATCACTTCTCAATCAAAAGCGTCAACAACACAAAATTCCTATCAAGCATGGGTGCAAATGCAAACTATTATGAACTCACATGATATACAAAAAAAAATAGAATGTCCTGTATGAAACAAACGTAGATAACACAAACAATAATGCATAATTTAATACTACTAATATGCAAAGCATGAAATCCTACATGAACAAATAATACAACAACAACTACTAATCCCTCAAACCACCCCCAAACTTAAAATATTCAATGTCCGCATTGAATGAAAGTAAATACAAGGGATAGCAGAAACATACCTGCAATGCGTCGAAGCATACCCAACAATTTTTTTTTTCGCAAAAATCCCCTTTCCTTAGCAATTGGCCTCAAACAACCAATTAAATTTAACCTCCACCGTCGAAAACGAAAATTTCCCAACATTAGCACTATCTCTCCCAAGCTTATGAGCCAAAAGAATCAATACCCAACTCACAAGAAACTCCACCAAAAATTACCAAGCAATAACACACCAAAAATAGGCAAATACCAAGAATAATACAAAATCCCAATTTTTCAAGAACACAAATTCGTAATCAAAATAAAATTTGAGAGAAGAAATAAACCCACTACGAATTGGAGAGGTGAACTTGCAATTAATTCCTCTTTAGAATTGAATTTTTAGAGATTTAAATAAAATAGAAGAGGAATTGGATTTGTATGGCTAGGTGTGTATATATATAAGATGATGGATAGATGAGATTTAAAAAAATTTAGAGTGTAGGAGAGATTTGGAGAGGTTAGGATTTAATGTGGGATAGATATAGGAATTTAGAATTGAAGAAATTTGAGTTAGGATAGAATTTGGGGAAATTTTGGAGGCAAAACTACTGATTTTCGAGAAAAAATTCTGGGCAAGGGGGTGTCACGCAGCTTCAAACTGCGTTACAGGGGCTTCCGGCGCTTGAGGCGTGCACTGGCGCATGATGCGCGGTTGCTGTCTGCGCGTTTCAGCGCTCCTGCGCCATTTGGGCGCCTGATGCGCGCTCCCCTTCTGCGTGTCTGCGGCGCTCCTGCGCGCGGCTGGCGCATGATGCGCTGGCGCGTACTGAAATTCTGATTTTTTTTTCACAACACTACTACTCTTTTTTTTTTTTCTATACTAATGCATGGGTTGCCTCCCACCAAGCGCTTCTTTAACGTCAATAGCTTGACGTTACTTCCTCAACTCATGGCGGTTTCAAAAGAATAACCGAACCATCTTCAACAGACAAACCATTCATACGAATGTTGACATCTTGGTTGCTCGCTTTCCACAAATCACTTCCATCAGATTTCCACCTGATTTTACTACCCAACGGCCAAATCTTTTTCTTTTTCTTCTTCACACCTCTAATGTGCTTCTCCAACTCAACCGGCTGAACAAAAATTTCTTCTTTATCATCTGCTTTACACCTTCGCAACACGTAATCATGTCCCTCCTCAAAAATCACTAGCTCATTATTCAAAAGGACATACCTCAAATGTGGTGGAAGTTTCCCAAGCTTGACATTCGAAAGATCTCGAATTGGAGAACTGTTCGATTTCTCGCTCAACAACTGATCAAACTTCTGTTTCTGACCCGTATCAACTATATCCACACTGTAACACTCTTCATCCTCTGTTGGAAATTTCATGGCCTTGAACACATTAAAGGTGACACTCTGATCTTGCACCCTCATTGTAAGCTCTCCTTTTTGCACATCAATCAAAGTCTTTCCTGTAGCCAAGAACGGTCTTCCCAAGATTATGGGAATCTTCTTATCTTCTTCGAAATCAAAGATCACAAAATCAGCAGGAAATATGAGTTTATCAACTTTCACCAAAACATCCTCCACTATATCCCTCGGATAAGTGATAGATCGATCAGCCAACTGCAAAGAGATGTTAGTTGGCTTTGGCTCCGGTAGACCAAGTTGCTTGAAAATAGAGAAGGGCATGAGATTAATACTAGCTCCCAAATCACATAAGCATTTGCCAAAAGACAACTTCCCAATGGTGCATGGAATTGTAAAGCTTCCTGGATCCTTAAGTTTAGGAGGCAATTTCTGTTGCAACACCGCACTGCACTCCTCTGTCAATGCCACTGTTTCAAAATCTTCCAACCTTCTCTTCCTTGACAAAATATCCTTCATGAACTTTGCATATCTTGGCATCTGCTCCAACGCTTCAACAAAAGGAATGTTAATGGACAGTTTCTTGAAGACATCCATAAATTTCTGAAACTGTTTTTCTTGACTTTTCTTCAAACGTCCAGGAAATGGAGGAGGTGGATAGACCTGATTATTCATTGAAGATTGCTCCGGAGTAGACTTTTCAACAGATTTCTTGCTCTTCTCACCATCAAGCTGATCAGCCACTAAATCAGATTTCTCAATTTCTGGCACTGCAGATTTTTCATCCTGCTGATTCTGAACATCTTCATCTTCTTCAGTTGCTGATTTAGGATCACTCGTGACTTTTCCAGATCTCAAAGTAACTGCATTCACCTGTTCTTTATTGTCCCTCCTGCCTGGATTAACCTCCGTATCACTAGGAAGAGTTCCTTGAGCCCTACCACCTAAGGCACTTGCAATCTGTCCTATCTGAGTTTCTAAGAGCTTCTGACCAGCTTGTAAGTTCTTTAACGCTATCCACATCTCATCAGATTTTTCATTAGAAGATTGCCCCATATGAGCCTGGGGTTGTTGCTGCTGAAATCCCGGAGGTTGATATGGTGCCTTTGGAGCATAAGGCTGTTGATAGCCTTGATTGAATGGCTTTGCTTGCTGATAAAGCTGTTGAAAAGGTTGTTGAGCACCTTGATTGTTGCTCCAGCTGAAATTGGGATGATTCCTGTTGTTCGGATGATAGGTGGCTGGAACTGGTGCAGCAGGTCTCTGAAAATTACTCACGAACTGTACTGATTCAGGAGAAATAGCACACTGATTCGTCTCATGTGCGCCCGCACATAGCTCACAAACACTAGCCACCTGCTGAACTCCATAATTTGCAAGAGAATCCACCTTCATAGCAAGAGCTTTCAACTGAGCTGTAATCATTGAAGCTGTATCTACTTCCAAAATTCCTGCTACCTTGCCTTGAGATAGCCTTTGGGTTGGATTCTGATATTCATTGGCAGCCATCATCTCTATAAGATCATAAGCTTCATCATAGCTCTTTGCCCACAGAGCTCCACCTGATGCTGCATCTAGCAAAGGCCTAGACTGTGCTCCCAACCCATTGTAAAAACCATTAATAACCATCCAATCAGGCATGCCATGATGAGGACACTTGCGTAGCATCTCCTTGTAGCGTTCCCAAGCCTCACACAAGGTCTCACCAGATTGCTGTTGGAATTGAGCCAATTGGTTCCTTAATGCTGTAGTTTTCGCCATAGGGAAGAATTTAGTAAGGAACTTCTGAGCAAGATCTTCCCATGTAGTAATGGAACCAGGTGGTAAAGAGTGTAGCCAGCTCTTAGCCTTATCCCTCAGAGAGAATGGGAAAAGCCTCAACCTGATAGCATCATCCGTCACACCATTACATTTGAAAGTGTCGCAGATTTCGATAAAGTCCCGAACATGCATGTTGGCATCCTCCGTAGGAGCTCCCCCAAACTGAACTGAATTCTGCACCATCTGAATTGTGCCCGGCTTGATCTCAAAGTTGTTAGCTGCAATAGCTGGTCTAACAATGCTAGACTGGATATCATTGAGTTTCGGCTGAGAATACTCCCTCAAAGCCTTAGCTGCTGCTGCATCTGCCATTGCTACTGTAGTTTCAGCTTCCTCGTTCTTATTCTCTAAATTCTCTACAAGATCGTCTTCCGCCAGTTCTTCCAAACGAGCTTGTAAGCGTGTTCGCATACAAACTTAAGTACCTGAAACACCACGAATCAAACAAACTAAGTAAGAATCCGAGTCAGTGAACGCTAACGACCACTGATGACAAGCACATAAACTAAAATAAAAACACCGATGATCCCCGGCAGCGGCGCCAAAAACTTGTTATGCAAAATCACGCAAGCGCACGTTGTCACAAGTAATATATGATTAAATCAAGTTCGTTCCCACAGAGATCTAGAATGGTGTTTAATTCAATTAATGCACCTATGCACCGATGTATGGTTTTTATCCACTGCTAAGACAAATAACAAAATTGAGATTGATTATCTAAATTAACTAAGTGCAAATTATAAAACTAAGAATTAAACAATTAACGAGAGTAAAAATTCGAATTACTTATATGAGAATAACATGGAATCCTAGTTTCATCATCTACTTCACTTAGAGTTGTAGCCTTTAATTAAAACATGCGATGGTTTTGATATCTGATCGAATAACACGAAAAGAGTAAAAGTTACCTCTCGGTATACTAGTACCAATCTACACATACATCCACAAAAGAGATAGAAGATGAGTAGGCACCTATTATGTTTAGACCCTATATCTCTATAGAATTTGAAAACATAAAGGTTGAAGCACAAGTTATCCATAAAGATCACACAGGGCAGTATAAGTATTTTCATCTCACACCACGAATCATATTGATAAACAATTATGAACCTATGCTAGCATGGCAAGTTCTAAATCTCAAGATCCACTCTCGCTTCACAAGAAATTAACAATTCAATTTAGATGTTAGCTACGCATCCAAAAGCATTAAGATTAACCATACGAGGATATCAAGAATTCACCACACATAAATCTTTAAGGCATGCAAACTACTAAGCTACATAGATAAATCCACTAGGATCCCATGACAACGATTAGTTCATAACTAAACCTTTCATCACCATGGGATTTGATGAAAACATGGTAAATAACAAGATATGAATAAAAGAAGTAATTATATTAATAAACATGAGTTTGAGAAAACAAATCTATAATCCAAAGTAACACAAAAGATGAAGTAGATCTGGATCCGTTGCTTGTCACGAGCGTTGAACCCTTCTCTCCTTTTCTCCCTTGCAGATCTAATCTAGGTTACAAGTAATAAAACTATTGATAATGTGTATCTCTCTATTACAATGGTAGGATGTGTTTAAATAGGCTCTATATTTCTTGCCCAGCAAGAATTTATCTTCTATTACAATTAGAATTTAATTAAGGTGCTAAAACCTGCCCGGAATATAATTAGAACTTGAAAAGGGCAAAACAGGAATTTCCCAGCCATGCTTCACAAAGAATACGCGCGCGATTTTATTCAGCACATTACTTGCACGTGCTTCCTATCCCAGGTTGTAGAAAATCTCTCAAGCTTCGCGTGGGCAGTAAGATCGCTGAAAACGGACTTACAGAACTCCAGATATGGCCAAAACAGTGTAAGCTGCGCAGTCTTCCCAGAAAATCCGAATTTTAATCAATTAATTCCCAAAAAATTATAGAAGCATCCACCTTAATCAACATTCTCGTAAACCTGCACAATTAAGCAAAACACATCAAAACTACAAGAAACTTGAGTCCAAGACAATCAATTTAAGCCGATTTAGAATGTTCCAAGTGGATATAAATCCACTTATCAATAATGAATATTTTATTAGTTTTATTCTATACTAATTTACTTTAAATTTTATTATTGATGAAATTTAATATTTTTGTAACTTTCAAATTAAATTATTATAGGATTTTTTGTGGTTATTATATTTAGATTCTCTATGAATTATTTTATTTTGGATTTTTGGATTGTTTTTAATTTATTTACAATTTTAGTACCGAATTTAGAATCTTTGCAAAATAATAAATTGTTAATTTTTTGATTTGTTTTGACTTTATTAGTATAAATTTTAAAAGCATGTTTGTTGTAAAATCTAAAGCAAAATATTTTTATGACTTTATTTAATAATTAGGTTTTCTTGAAATACTTGTTCGTGGTAAGGTTTTTTTTAAATTACATTTTAAAGTTCAGTTTAAAATATCTTTGTATTAATTTTAGTTCACAATAATTTTCTCAATTTTAATTTTTTTTATCGTTTTACCATGTGTTATTATTTTTTTTTGAAGTTATCATGTTTTATTTTAGTGTATTATGTTATATTCAGATTCTCTATAAATTATTTTTTTTGAATTTTCGGATTATTTTTAATTTGTTTACAATTTTAGTACCGAATCTAGATCTTTGCAAAATAATAAAATATTAATATATTGATTTGTGTTGACTTTGTTAGTATAAATTCTAAAAAGATGTTTGTTGTAAAATCTAAAATGATAATTTTTTATGATTTTTTTTAATAATTAGGTTTTCTTGAAAAACTATTTTTTGGTAAGGTATTTTTTATTATATTTTGAACTTTAGTCTAAAATATTTTTGTATTAATTTTAGTTAAGAATAATTTTTTCAACTTTAATTTTTTTTCCCGTTTTATCCTATGTTATTTTAGTGCATTGTTCTTTGATCTACTTTTTCTTTGATCTACTTATTTGTTAAATTAAAATACCATTAACTCTGGTCTAAATAAACTTACCTTTTTAACCCTGACGACCATACCACGACCACCTAAACCTCTTTACGCTAGTTATATATAGGATATAATGAGTTACTTATTTTGAAAAAAAATTCATATTTACGTTCTTTTTTTAAGAAAAAAATGTGTATGAGAGTTTAATATTCATTATATTGCAAAAACAAGTTATTTATTTCAGAAAAAAATATATATTTACATACTTTTTTTCAGGATAAGTAATTTATTTCTAAAAAATAAGATTTCCCAAACGGGACCAATGTTAATTTAAGGTTATTACTATATTCTATAGGAGTTGCCTTATCTCTTTTCTTTCTTTGTACATACATATTCCTGGTATAATAAGATTTTTCTAACACGACAAGGATAAAGATAAATATACACTAGGCTAGAATTGTGCAATTATCTCAGTACACTAGGCTAGAATTGTACAATTAACTTAGCAAAAAAAAAAAAAGAATTGTACAATTATCTCATTTATAATTAGTGTAAATGTAAATGTGTTCTTTTCACGAACATTAACATGATTTTTTTTTTAACGCATTAACATGATTTTTCTCTTTATTCCCCTCGACATACTTTCACTGATTTTGACACACTCAGAGTCAACGGAGAATAAAATAGACTGTAAGAGGTAAAAGTAACCCAAATGAGAGAGCAAACTTTTATAATAATAATTAATAAATTTTATATAAAATGAAATAATAAAAGAACGCAATTTGTTTAGGGTCCTGGTGTTTGTCGGGGATCCTTTATATAACAAATGATTTCCCAGCCGTTGGATTCGTTGAATCAAGGATCCAACGACTGAAATCTTATAAAAAAATTTTATGATCCGCGGAAATTTTCCGCGGATAGGATTTTTTACGTTCCTCGGAAAATTTTCGCGGAACGTAAAAAAGGTTATCCGCGGAAAATTTCCGCGGAACATAAAAATATTTTTGATCCAACGGCTGGGAAACCACATGTCATCCAGGGGCTCCTAACATGTGATTGTTTGGGACCAAAATCCATTTGTTTATTAGATTGATCCCGTCAACTAAGTAAATTGATAAGATAGTGCAAGTAATAAAGTGCTTATCTCTTATCATGGAACAAAATAAAATAAAAAATATACAAAATTTATTTGAATTTAGTGTTGAGTATCAAATATCAATTCCACAAAAAGCCAATCATAAAGGTGTTGGGCCGAGCCCGATAATATGAGTCCAATAACACCCAGTTTCATAAAGAAACGCTAACTCCAGTATATCAGTTTGAGCATCTAAACCAAATCAAACCAAACCAAACCAAACATACCCAGTATATCCCGCTCAGAGCAGGGTCTGGGGAGAGTAAGTTGTACGCAGACCATACCCCGCTTTTTAAGACAGGGAGGCTGTTTCCGTGAAGACCCTCGGCTATGTGCACGACAAATACGGTGGGTGATATAAACACAGGAATCAAAATGGTACGAAAATGTTCAAAGCAATACCTGAGCCCATGGCATTCTCCACATGGGACCTACCCGCCTGCTTGGAATTATGCTACTCAGGTCCTGATGCGCTCCACTCCTGATGAACCCCCTGCCAAATAAACTACACATACCCAGTATAACTCGCACAGAGGTAAGACCGGACCATCCTCCCTGCAACTGCAAAACCGGTAAACATAAGACAATAAAAAGGAAAAATGAGAACGCAAAAGCCGAACTACTAAGATAAAACTAACCGAGACAACCCAACTCTAAGGCTCTCTACAACAGAGCCGCTCCCTAAAAGAGAATCCACCACTCTGATATGACGCCTCCATGAGAACCTGTCAGTGGTCATGGTCTCATTCAAGTTTAAGACCTTCAGATCCAACCTAAGCTGCTCTTCCCACGACCTCCTCGATCTGCCTCTCCTCCTCACCCCAACCACCGAAAGACTCTCGACCCTCCTCAATGGGGCTTCAGCCAACCTCCTACGGACGTGGCCGAACGCTCGAACCATCTCAACCTTCCTTCCCTGACTTTCGCAGAAAGAGGCGCCACTTCAAGCTCGCTCCTAAACACCCTATTCGGGATTCTATCTAACATCGTGCGCCCACACGACCACCGTAGCATCCTCATTTGAGCATCTGATGGGGTATAAACGTACTCCTTCCGGCCCTCGTAATTCTTTACGTTAGGTTTTTTCATGGAGATCAAGGATTCTGATTAAAATAAGTGAAGTAATGGGTATAATAATAATTTTATTTTTAAAATAAATGAAGTAGTGGGTGTAATAGTGATTTTATTGTTAAAATAAGTGAAGTAGTGGGTGTAATAATGTAAAATGTTGAAAAAGTGGAGTGAAGTAGTGGATGTAATAATGTATTTTATTGTTAAAAATTATTATTTATGGTATGTAAAAAAATGAGAGGGACGTTCCAAAATAGAAACTATAAAGAAATGAGAGAAACAGAGTGAATATTTGTTCAATTGACAACTTGACATATTGTAATCATCCAATAGCGTGTTTGGACTTTGGAGAATTTATTTTTTAGAATAAGTAAGTTAGAGATTTCTATTTTTTTTTTTTGAAAAGGACTTTAAAATATGAAATTTTTACCCGAAAATAAGTTAATAAGAATTTTTTTAAAAAAATTGCAAAACAGACCCTAAGAGCATCTCCAATGGTATTAGCTAAATCGATTGGTTAAATTTCAAAAAAAATAATAGTTGGCTAAAATTTATTGAACCTGTAGAGTGTTTTGCTCCAATGTGGATCGGCTATAATGTTTGGTTATATTTCAAAAAAGGTATGATTATTATTATTATTATTAATTTTTTTGGTCAAATTATGGGAATAAAATGGGCCGGAAATGACATGGCATTTGCTACGGATCTCTAGAGTTTCAACAAATATGACCAATATTGAAATAATATAAAGGATTGACTAAAATTTTAGAGGTCGTTTGGTTGACTGGTAAATATATGGGAACTTGATCTTCCTAGGAAGTAGGAAATTATAAACTTATTTGATTAACATTCATATATGAAGTAGAAGTTACTGAGTAATTGTAATTCCCATAAAATGTAGGAAGTTACTTACCCACCCTCCCCTTGGTAACTTACACTTCCCATGATTTATAAATTCCTACATATAACCAAACATAATTTTCAACTTTCCAGGAACCTGATACAAGAAAATAATTGCCAAGGTATTAAAACTTCCCCAGGAAGTGGATACCCATAAGCAACCAAACGAGCTCTTAGATAAGGGGAATGCCCAATTGGAGTGATGAATTTTTAACATTTTATATATAATTTTAAATTTTGATAAGTTATTTAAAATTTTAGCTTAAGGATTTTATTCCATTGGAGATGCTCTAAATTGAACAAGAAATAGTTGTCGTAGAAGCAACAACTTCTAGTAATAACTATTTATTTATTTTGTTCGAACTTTGGAGTGAGCATGACTGCATGAGGTCGCTAGCCTGTCCCTCTCCCAAACTCCCAATCCCAACTGCAATTATTAATAATTTACCATTTAACTAGAATTTCAAAACTCATATCATTAGAGATCTTGAACTTAAAATATCTCATCCTTACCATTTAACTAGAATTTCAAAACTCATAAGAGCATCTCCGGGAGAGATCTTTTAGGTAAAATTTGAAATCAATTACCATAAATAAGAATTATAAAGAATGTGTAAAAAAAATTGCACTCCAATGAAACAAAATCCTGGTCTATAATTATAGATAATCTTTTGATGTTGGCTATATTTGTTGAACCTCTAGAGACCTGTAGTGAATTGACACATCACTTATTTCTATATTAAAATTATATATTCCATTAATAACAACGTGAAATATAAATAACATACCATTTTTAAAATATAGCCAATCATTATAACCAATATCTTCGGAACACAATGTCTTACAGGTTCGATAAATTTTACATAATTAATATTTTATGTAATTTAGCCAATCATTTTTAGCTAACACTATTGGAGATGCTCTAACATTAGAGATCTTGAACTTAAAATATCTCATCCTCACATCGATGCTATTAAAGGAAAAACTTTAGGGAATTGTTAATTAAAAAGAGTAGTGCTAGAGGTATCAAATTGGGTACCAAAATGTGCCACCAAATGACATGACATTAAATATTTGGCATATTGGGATGTTTTAATTGGTTGGCCCTGGCGGACCCATTATAATGATAACCAATCACAATAATGACAAGTCATTTGGTAACAATTTTTGGTACCTAATTTGGTACCTCCAGCATTTTTCAATTAAAAATGGTTAGAAAATTCAAAACTGATTTACAAAATCTTTTCCAAATATGACTTGTGTCAGATAGGGGTGAGCAAAACCGGGTCCGGTCCGGTTTTAAAATTCGGATCGAATATCCGGTTTTTTGGATTATGAAAAATATATTCCGGTTCCGGACCCGGATATTGGTACCCGGTTTTAAAATTCGGATCGGATATTGCTCAATACGTACTTTTTGATTGATGACCAATATAAACGGGATAGAGAGAGTAACACGCTAGCTCTCGAATTCATAATTTTAAGTGAAAATATTTTTAAAAAAAAATGTTCTTCCATTTGCTTTGTTTTTAATTATTTTAATATTATAACTTTTTAATCAATCACTTTGGATAAAATGATTAAGCAAGAGAAAATATTTATCAAGATTGATTTAAGAATAAATTTATTAATTTATTAATCACTTTGGACAAATTCATTATTTATTAGTGATAATTCATTATTTAATTTAATATGTTCAATGTTGAGTTATTTGTCTACAATAAATTCATTATTTATTAAATATAAAAATTATTTTTAATAGATATTAAAAACCGGATCGGATCCTAATATCCGAATTTGTTAAAAGTTGTGATCTGGATCCTTATCCGAATTAATAAAAATAATCCGGATCAGATATCTGATCCGGTTTTTTCGGATCGGATATCCTAATTTCCGGATTTTCATAATCGGATACCGAATCGGAAAATCGGACAATCCGGTTTTCGGATTTTTTTGCTCACCCCTACATGTCATAGCCACTATACTACATTACATATCGAGTTTCCTTAAAAATCTTTTAAGATAAATCACGTCATTTTCACTTAATTTTTTTTTTTTTCACTTTTGAGTAAGTAAAATGACTTTTTGCTAGTTTTTAAATAAAATGTTAGTTTATATTATTTATATAACTCCATTTTTTTCAATTTTCGTAGTTTTATTTATCAATATATTCAATCATCTTATAAATTTTATTACACCTATATGTTTTCGATTAAATATATATTAATTATGTTATTTATAATTAATATATTTATATTGTATTATATCTCTTATCATATTTTATTTGAATTAGTTGATAATAGATACCTAAAAATAATATTCAATTTTGATCCAGTATAAGGAATATTGTATATGTAATGTATTTCATTTCTATCATTCTAAATTAAGAAAGTTAGTTTTAAAATTATTTTTAAACTATACAATAATCATATTTACACATTTATCGCATCCGTTTATCAATAATTTTCCTTTCAGAATGTACACATTTATTTTTATTTTCTAAAATTAACACATTCTACACTCTCTTTGTCATTGTAAATAATTAACATGAAAAATAAAATGCTAAGATAAAATTCTTGATTATACATGAATGTTACTGAGTATGGATTTAAAAAAAAGATTCACAAGCATTTATCTCTCATACATATTAAATTATTAAAATAAAATACATTTTAGTTTAAAGAAAGTTTTAATTTTTGTTAAACACTTATATTCAAGTTTACATTTATCCTAGAAGAATGTGTACTGTTTAGCGGAATATTATGTAATACCTAAAGGAGATAGACTAGAGGAAGGTATATCAACAAGCAAAATATACGTGTATATTGGGAAAAATAAACTGGATTTTTCTACTACAGATTCAAAGAAACGAAAAAATAATTAACAGGTGTCAGTGCAAACTCCTAGACACATTATTCTGTTAGGTTAGGGGACTTACACAATTCGAGATTCACAAACAACCAATACAGAGCGCGCACACACACATCAATCAATAATTGACAAGATCTACCAAAACGCAAAACAAGAACACACAAATACTTGACGTGGAAACACCCACGCCCCAAACTTGTATTATTAATCTTAACGATATCAATAATATATCAAAACAATAACACCTTAACGGTGTCCCAACCCCTTGATACTTGAGCCAACAATGCTCAAGCACCTCCCAAACAATACTTAAGACTACATCTCTTAAGCTTTCACCTCTTATCAAACAAATACAATATGACTATTTATATATAGCAATCCAAAACTTAGCCACCAAGACTTACCATACTTGTTCTACAAGTCTTACCCTACTTGTTATACAAGTCTTCCAATTCTTGGCACCTAATTACCCAACTTAGTGATCAAGACATACCATATATAATAATTGTCTACACATACAATTATTATCTTTCCCATATACATCTTGGATCACCCAAACCCATAACATATATTGGGTTGAAACCCAACATATTCTGTGCCGTTGTGCCCATAATTTCAGGTCCTGGCCTGTAAAGGATATTAGAACAAATAGGTTACCATGATGCTCCAATGAGACCACAACTACTAAATTCTACTTCAGACTGTCACCTAAATAGCATTAAAATAATTAGCTAGGATGCATTTAGCTATTTACATAAATAAATTGTTTTCGTGGCCTTGTCATATATACATTGGGCAACAAATATGCACTTCGCATATACATTCTCAATCTATTCTGGTCCTATATATTCACCCTGCACCAACTTAAATATGTTCTTTTTCCTATCATAAATTAATACAAATAAATCTATAATACTTCCACCTCAGAGGCACTTACCTTCATACATGATAATGAAAATTTTACAATTGTACAATGAGTTCTGGAGCAGCTATAATTAAGCAATATAATAAGAGACAACAATGGTAGGCTTGCATATTGATAATCTTGAGCTGCCCTTCAGGTACCAACCGTCATTGTATCAAAGGCAAATTCTTGTAAAATAAAAGAAAGTAGAGGGGGAGAACTGGAAGAGAAAAGGAAAAAGAGCAAAGGATTTACAAGTATAATGGGAGAAGAATGGCTGACACGTTGAAGGACTTATATTTTGAACTGATGACTTTTCAGGAAGTTTTTAGGTTACGCGGCTGGCTAATGAATAGAGAACCTTATAAAGGGTTATGAAGAAGGTCATTAGCATTGCCATGATCCGGACATGGTATCCCTCTGGTACCTTCTGGATCAGAGGTGGTGCAGTCTTTTTATTTGAATTTACGTCAAATAAACAAATTAGGTATCACATTAACTATCAGAGAAACAATTTTGGATAGTAAATAAAAAAAGCTTTAGTTTAGCATTAATATTGAATTGCGCCGGTGGTACTTGGGCAGCGTTTGAAGAAATGGTCAAGTATAACTCATGTATTTTATTTGTATTGAATATTGGTAATGGTGTAAATAGATCAATTCCAAATACTTTCTGCTTATTTAGTCTTGAGGCAGAATAATAGCTGAAAGAGAAGATAGCACTGGGGTGGACTCCTTTATCCTACAGACCCACATTCTCAAATCCAAGAATGTGTTCTTCATTATCTAGTCCTTCTGTCTTTACTATGTATATGAAGGTAAATATACATTTTTAGTGATCCCAATTCTTCAGAATTCTATAGCAAACATGCCACCAATTGGGACTTGTGTAGTTACCTATTGATATCTAACACAAGCTCAAATTGACTCACCTCCTGAAGCATTAGGCTTTTTAAAGGACGCTTGTCTCTTCCATACAGAATCAACCGCCTTGTCGACCATGAGTACATATTCGTCATATCCCGAGAAAGAACCAGTATAGGTTACTGATCCGATCAATTTGTACTGTTTCAATCAAGTAGGGAAAAAATAGTGAGTAGCAAGCACCCTATCAACAAACTTAAACCAGAGTGAGCAACATACATCTACTTTCATTAAACTTCGCTGAGATTTGCACTCTTTTATGTGATAAAACATTATGTCATTATCAATACAAAGAGTCAAAAGTCACATATTGCCACCGCACCACAGTAGCACGTGCCACACAGGGAAAATTAGGCATGAGGACTTAACAACATATTTGCCTATTTAGCAAAAAAAAAAAAAAAAAAAAAAAAAAAAAAAAAAAAAAAAAAAAAAAACAACATATTTGCCTACTTATTCAGGGATCAAACAAAACAGAGGCAACTTGTCAGGAATTGTAAGTTCATGTGTAAGTTTTGTGACTGTTTTTCTACAGGAAACTCCTATCCTGACAAAACTAAATGCGCGCTACATTATTTATTATCAAAAGCCATCAAAGTGTGCTCTATTAAAAGACCTACTTCTACTCCGACAGGAGTCAACGGAAGATGTGAGAAACTTCTTATTGCTTTGGAGAAGCAATATCTTCAGCTTCAGATCCTGATTCGGCACTGGATGTATCACTACCTTTAACCTGCTACAGCAGAATTAGGAAGAAGAAATTACATCGCATTATTAAGATGCAGATAAAATTGGTTCAATATAAATAAACAAAAGCATTAGATAATACCATTGGGTACTGTGGCTTGACAAAAGCAACTACTTTTCCTTCGCAGTTTAAAAATTTAACGACCTGTCTGGCTCGTCCTGCTTCACCATTGAGAATGATCTGCCGCATAGTGTACACCAAAACATTCTCAGCCATACAGAATATGATACACAATAGTTGAGTTGAGAAGCCATCATAAAATATTTTTCAAGTTCAACATAAGAATATAGTATAGATGGCACTTATTTAATCTACACTCAGTGGGACTGTAAAAGTCAAGATCATTAGAGATCCTTAAGAATATCAGGAGTTTACCATGTACCCCCCAGGGATTCTGGCAATTCACTGCATGATCAAAAGAACTGGTGAGTTTTGAAACTATTGGCGGAAAATGTACCAATTATATGAATTAGATGGATTAAAAAGAGCACTTAATATATTGAATCAATTTGTTAGACATTTATCATTAATAATATTACACATTTACTAATGATAATACTACACTAAGTTACCTGCTATCTATCACCTCAGGCAACTTGTTTTGGTACTTATTTCCAAGAACCTAAAGACAACACAAATAAACGCAGTAATCAGTGAATCGAAACAAGTCACAGTGGAATAGGGGGATTTGAAAAGTAAGGGATACAATTACAGAGAAGCGTCTTATCATACATGAATCTTGGAAGTAGTTTTTGGATCCAGGAAAGACTTCACAGTACCCCAGACAAGTCTAAAACCAGGACCAGCATTGATGATGAACATTTGATGAAGACTCTGCCACAAGGAAACTTAATACATAAGGATGGTTACTTAAATTTAAATGACTTGTAACTCGGCCATCTAATATTGAATACTGTAACTGATTAAAAAGGACAACCAAGATTACCTCCGGGTAGTTGTCACCATCAATTTTTTGGAGTCGCATAATAAGTTCCTGTGTAGACTTGGTAAAATTCTTCAATCCCTAAATAATAACAGATAAAAATAAAGATATCCAATAAACCATTCTGGACTGGCTAGCAAAGCAAATAGCAAAAAAGCTGCAGTACCAGGATCCCACATAAACCAGCTCCGCAGCTCCATGATAGGATCTGTATCAGAATTCATGATTCAAAATAATTTGTGACAAGCTAAATTCAAAGAAAAACCATCTGCAGAACTGACATCAGTGTCATAGCACTTCATAAATCAGGAACAATTCTAAAATCTCTGAAGCAGTATAAGTCAAGTGTAAAGTCCTCAAATCTCAGAGAAATAAATCACAGCCAAAGATTCACCCAGATTGCATTACCTCATCTGCAAACACAAAGTGACCAACTGTGCTAAACTCTCAGAAACTGCAGAAACATAGCTTTCCGATCAATCTAAAATTCAACGAAACAAGCACCAACATCACCAAAGAGACCACACCAGTCGCACCATTCTCCTGGATCACAAAATATTTCCCAGAACAGATCTCGATATAGTCTGAATTCAATAAGGCTATCATTTGAAGTCATGTAATAATAGGTAACACATTGCGTCCACAGACACACATGCCTCCTCAGATCACACTCAACAAAAATCTTCCAGCTAAGAGTTCTAGTATACATATGGCCACATAATAATAAAATTGTCCAGGAGCCAGCAAACAAGTCTCGGAAGAAGTATCATATTACCAGTATGATGGGAAAAAATACCACCCCTCCATTCTGAAATTAATGTCCGGAAAATTATTCCAATAGGATGAAACCAGAATATTAGATTTTGCACACCAAAATTAGGCCAAAACATCACCAAATAACCACATAATACCAGCATATAAGACATTCTTTACAGAATGCATGAACTATATCCATGTATATGTGTTTGTATTGATATCTACATTGTGGGAAATATTTATTTGAGTTAGCATCATAATTTATTTTGTTTGGAGTTTATCAGACAGCAGTATATAGAGTTATTTGTGTTGTTTGATGCTTATGAGCACATGCTGCTGGTATTTTTGATCGTTGGAAGAATTAAAAAGTAAAGTGCAACTGGGCAAGTATTAGTTTGCATGTGACACTAATAATACACTGCGATCATCTTTAGCATACAACTATGCTAATTAATAAAAAAAAAGATGATGGAAGCAATAGCGATAACAATAAAAATAATATGTAATAATTATCATCCTCATTCCTCAAATATTGTCATAGTGTGTAGCATAAATGTTCCTTTTCATCAAGGTAACCTTTTCACAAACTTAAAAAGACATGACAAAAAAAATGTTCTGGGCTTATTAAATGCAACCACCAAAGTTTTAGGGACATTAAAACAGAATTAATCCTCCATACTGAAATACGCGAATTCCATCGGAAGCTGAAAAACAAATAAGAAGATGCATCAAATAGGGTTCTAATAAATTTTCTTAAAATTTTGACAATTTCATTTTTTTCCCAATTTTATTAACCCTAGAGAGCAAAGAAGATGAGAGAACCAACCTTTGAGCTTGGTAGCATCATCCTTGTTCATCTCAGCATAGAAAACAGATGGTTCTTCCACGGAGCATGCAATGAATTGGCTTTCACTAAACAATATTTGCAGACGAACACAAGTAAAATCAGGGAATACAAACCATGAATACAAATAAAACAACCTTTAAAGAACAAGTGACTATACCGATCAATTCTTTTAAGTAGTTCGAGGCACTTCTCCACTGTAACTTTTTCATCACCCACTATCACGCCATATATCTAAGTCAAACACAATATACAAGATGAAATTAAAACACCAGTATCAAAAAAAAAAAAGAAATTGTCCCAACAGAGGGACATATATTCATAAGGAAAGCATAAGAGAGATGTATATGAACTACTCCCCCCGTCCCTCCCAATTCTTAACATTTGGGTTGGGCACGGAGATTAAGAAAGGAGAAAAAAGTAAGTGGGGAGAGAAAAAAAGTGAGTGGAAAGTAGGTAAAATTATGGGACCTATCAATATTTAAGTAATAGATTAGAAAGATGGAGGAAAGTAGTGGAAAGTGGTGGATCCTTTTTATTTGTTTAATGGTTAAAACTTTACTATTTTTGGAAAGTTTGGAAATGTAAAGAATTGGGAGGGACATCCCAAAATAGAAAATGTAAAGAATTGGGAGGGACAGAGGGAGTAATAATTAAGTATAAACAAGCATGCACTCACCACAAGTCTATTGGACTCATCCTCAAGTTTATTGGACTCATCCTCAACTATCCAATAACATAAAGACATACATAAGTTAGCATGTTAGTAGTAAAGCATTACTTGAAAACAAAAAGGCTTTACTTAAAAACAGAAAGGCTTCGGTGTAACATTCAGAAAATGGAAAACTTACAACTCGGTCCCCATGACGGTCTCTTTTTCGCTAACCACCACTCTATAAGCTCATCATCATCTTGAGGAATTCTAGATATAGATATGTCGACACCATTTAGGTAGATTGGATACTGATACAAAATAGGAGATGAAAATTAACACTCGATCCATAGCAAAGAGAAATTGAAGAATATATATGTGTGTGTGTGTGTGAAAATCCCTTCAAATTATTCAAAAAAATTGAAACCAAAATTGCTTATACCTTTTTCGGATGAGCTAAAAAAGCTTTATAACGTTTTTTGGACATACAGTATATCTTCTTCCCTTCCCTAAAATATATCTTCCCTTCCTCAAGATATATCTTCTTCCCTTCCCTAGGAAGAAAAACAACAGAATATAATAAATAAAGCACCTGTTAATAATAGGTGGATTAGATGTACCATATCCACTTTTAGTTATAATTACACAAAGGACATAAACAAAACGGCAATTTAATATACACATGAGTAGATAAAGTACTACTCCCTCCGTCCCACAAATAAGTGAAGTAGTAGGTGTAACCGTGTAATAGTGTAAAGTATTGTTAAAATAAGTGAAGTATTGGGTGTAATAATGTTAAAACTTACTATTTTGGGAATGTAAAGAAACGAATGGGACGGCCCAAAATAGAATAGTAAGTGTAAAAAATCCATTGGGACGGAGGAAGTATATACATAACAAAATTACACACAGAAAAACATAAAGGTAAGCTATAAGAAACCTTACTTTTTCACAAACACCTAACGTAATCAAAGATCAATGATTTAAAATCAAAAACCGAAACATATACCTATACATACATAGATGGGTGCATGTGTAATACAGAGAAGAAAGAAGAAGAAGAAGAAGTCATTGGATTCATTCGATGAATCTAAATAAATTAAATCATTGGATACATATATATATAACAATACTAAATCGAGTCCAAAAAATAAATAAAGCACTCTTCTCCACGCATATTTTACAAACCAATATCGTTAATTAATTTCTAGGGTTTTTGTACTCTATGAGAGAGATAGACGTACATAGATGTGTGCTTGTGCTTGTGCTTGTGCTTGTGCTCGTCGTTATATTTTTATGCCTCCTGTCTTCCTCCCTTTTCTTATAAGCTTTATACCCGTGCGATGCACGGGTAATTTTATTAATAATTTTTAGTACAATTTTCATTATAAATTTTTTTCTTGAAAAATTAGTTTTATAATATTTTGAATAATATTTTTACTTTTAATGATAATAATACATATGTTATATGATTGGTAAGTATACATTTGTTTTTTTTATTGTAAATGGTTTTTCTATAATTTATATTTCAAAATTTAGGTTAACATATTTTTTAGTATTTAATAATTAATTTTTATTTTAGTAGATTACATATGATATACTTTAAATATAGGTATCATATTCGTGTAACAATTTATTATTATCTTTTTATATTTTTGATTATGTAATTTAATGGTTATCTTAGTTTTTTTAGATATTTTGTTATTGTGTTTTTATAGTTTTTTAATGCATTTTTTTAACCTTTTTGGAAATATGTGTGGTATTAAATTGTTTTATTTTTATGAATATTAATTCTATATTTTTGCCATGTGGTGTTTATTACGTGTTTTTTTAGAGTAATATTAGGGTTTCTATGTTATATTATATTTAGATATTAATATAAATTTATTTTGTGGGTATTTAGATTGCTTTCTAATTTAAAATATGATCATTTATTGATTTGTGTTCACTTTTTAATTTAAATTTATTCTTTGTAAAGTAAGAATTTGTTTATGTGTTGGTTTGTGCTCACATTTTTTTAATTTTATTTTTGAAACATTTTTATTGTCAAACCTAAAAATAGAATCTTTAATAATTTTTATTAAAATATTTTTTTCTTAAACATTTTTATTTGGTAAACGATTTGTTTTTTGTAAATTATATTTTAAGTTTTAGCTTAACATATATTTAAATATTTCATATTTTTTGGGGAGTTTTCTATATATAATATATATTAGACATGCGAGAACTTATTGGTTTAACTATTCTTTATATATGTATATGTGATTATGTAATTGTGTTAAAGAAAGTTTGTATTATCTTTTTATGTTTTTGTGTTGGTATGTATTTGTTTTAAGTGCATTATATTAAAGTTTATTGTTGTTTTTAGTTTTTTACATTTAGATCTTTTTTTTTGAATTGACGTTTATTTTGTATATTATATTTTATTGAATTTTGGTGTCATTTACGACACATTTTTTTATTAATTTTTTATTATCTTCTTTTACCATATATTTTCTTTAAAACTTCTTTCTTGTTTTGTAATTAAATGTACATTCTTGTTTTTTTTAATTATTTTTTGAATTGAAATTCTAATGATATGCTTTGTTTACTTGTTTATTATATATAAAGAATGAATTTGAGACTTATTTTTAATTATGATTTTTTGCTAATTTGTCTTTTGGTGTTGGTAAAGTAAATGATTTGTTTGAAAATTATATTTTAAGATTTAGCCTAACATATATTTTAATATTTCATATTTTTTGTCGTTTTAACTTCTAATTATTAGAATATATATATAAGATTTTAGATATGTGGTAACTTATTATAATTTAACATATATGCGAACACTTTTTTTAAACAAAGTTTATAATATCTCTTATATTTTTGTGTTGGTTTATATTTATTTTAAGTGCATTATATTAAATTTTCTTGTTGATTTTAATTTTCTAAATTTAGATTTTTTGTTTTGAATTAGTATTTGTTTTGTAAATTATTTTTTGTTGAATTTTGTGTCATTTCCAATTATAATATGTCTTTTAATTAAATTTTTAATATCTTGTTTTATAATATATTTTCTTTAAAAAAAATTTTGTTTGTAATTAAATGTAAAGTCTTCTTTTTTAAAAAAATTATTTTTGAATTGAAATTTTAATGGCATGCTTTGTATACTTATTTATTTTATATAAAGAATGAATTTGTGATTTATTTTCATTATGTTTTTTTTGTATTTTATCCTTATTTGTTAATTGTATGTAAGTTTTGGGCTATTACAACTATTTTTCCTATAATAGTAATTAATTAAGTTGATGATGATGAATATTTTATTAGTTTTATTCTTTGTTAATTTATTTTAAATTTTATTGTTAATGAAATTTAATTTAGGATTATTTGTACTTATTATATTTAGATTCTCTATTAATTATTTTATTTTAGATTTTCGGATTTTTTAAAATTTATTTACAACTTTAGTACCAAATTTAAAATCTTTGCAAAATAATAAAATGTTAATTTATTGATTTGTGTTTATTTTGTGTTTACTTTTATTAGTATAAATTTTAAAGACATGTTTGTTGTAGAATCTAAAAATAAATTTTTTATGACATTTTTAAAAAAAATTAGGGTTTCTTGATTTTTTTGGTAAGGTTTTTGTTAAATTATATTTTAAACTTTAGTCTAAATTATTTTTGTATTAATTTTAGTTAACAATAATTTTCTCAACTATAATTTTTTCTGTTTTATCATTTGTTATTTATTTTAGTGCATTAGTTACTTGGTAGCATAGTTTTAGTTTTTTTGGACCATAGTTTTAACTTTTAAACCAAGGCCCAACATCTAATTTATTCTCTAGTCCATTTCTTAAGTTACTTTACAACCCCTGACGACCAGACGACCACCTTACGCCAATTATATATAGGATATAATAAGCCCTCCCTTTTCTTATATAAGCATGTACCTTGGGCCGGTTGTGAACCTTTTTTCAATCCAAACTAGGCCCAAATTAAAATTGCCCAAAGTAACTAATTTAAATTTTATAATTTTTCATAATGCATAAGTTTTTATGGATTAATTTTGAATTCAAATCATATTATATCCTATTTATTGACATACTTTGAATAAGTCAATATTTATTGTGCTATTAAATCACTCTTATATTTTAATTGGGTTTGTGTACCATGAATATTTTATTCATTGGAGGCCATGATTGATGGCATATATACCTTTATGGAGTAAATTTGTGCCATAATTGGTGGCTTGTCAAATTTTGTGGAGTTTTTTTGAATGATTTGGAGTGAATTTTTAATGTGCATGTTTTTTTGTAACGGTTGCAATTATTTTTTCACCTTAAAGACTATATTTTAATGAATTTAAATATTTTCTTTTATAATTAAATGTGTCCGCTTAAGGAAAAGTTTGGGATCTAGGTGTATGTCTAACCAAAGGTATTCCCTTTGGTTGGGACTTTTTAGTATAGAGTTGAGTGACAATATAGGAACTCAATCTAGTGTTTGTTTAAATGGATTTTGATTGTTTTTTGTTATATAAATTACAGGTTAGCTTTTAATTTGGCGGAAGGAAATGGACTGAAACAAAAGTTTTGAAGATAGCTATTCGACAATTTACGGTTAAGGGAGTTGGTGGACACGCATTTTGGCAAGATACACATTTTTATGGAAGAATTCTTTGTTTGGAGTGCCGATTATGGTTTTGCTTTAGGCATTTTTTTCTCCCATTTTTGTAGTTGTATTTCCCTTTCGGGTGATTTTCTTTTCGGACTTAAAGGTTCTATTGTCTAAATGTTCGGGGGCAACATGCGTGTCTTTCGGTTAGATAATAAACTTTTTTGAATGAAAGAAACCCCTTCTTACGAATATTGTATTCGATACAATTCATTTATGGAATATATTCCCTTTGACAAAAAAAAAATCATATTATATCCTTATATATAATAAGCGTAAAAAAGATCTTATCCATAATTTTGGTTTGTTCGCTATACTACCAAAATAATCTAAACCGTCGAATTTAATATTTTTAAAAATAGACGATCAAGATTATATCATATTAAAAAAAATTATAATCTAAATAGGATATATATCATATTAAAAAGAAAATTATAATCTAAATAGGATATAATTAAAAAAGTTATATTGGAATTGATTTTTTTCAAGATTATATCAGATTAAAAAAATTATAATCTAAATAGGATATATATCATATTAAAAAGAAAATTTTAATCTAAATAGGATATAATTAAAAAAAAATTATATTGGAATTGAAATTTTTTTTAAAAAAATTATAATATGAAAAGGATACAATTGAATTTTACTTAATTTTTTTATTAATATTAAAAAAATTACTATTTGGACTCTATCCCGAAATCTAGAAATCATTAGATTTGGAAGATTTTACAGTCCATGCGAAACTCATAAAATTATCTTTAATTTAGTGATAATTTAACAATTATTATCGAAATAGAAACACTCAAAATCTTTTTTAAAAAAATTAATTATAAACTTTTACATTAATCATATTCGGTGTAGAAGACACACATTGATAATCCTATTCAATGTAGATAACCAAATTATATATGATTTAAATCATTGACATACACGATTTCGTATTTCAATATAAATACACTTTTTAGTTTACATGTTAAAAAATAAAATATTTTTTATGCTAGATCCATCATTTTACATCTAATTATTTTATGATCTAACGGTTCTTAATTATTATTAAAACTGTATTTGGTGGTTAGTAGAACTATCTTCAATAATAAGATGGGTATTTTGATAATCAAAACAAAATATAAGCAGATTTCATAAATCGAATAGAATTTTCAACGTAAAAATGGTCAATTTCTTCTCTAGTGTCAAATTGTAAAAATAATTAACAAAATTTATCTTCAAATATTATACGAAACACATTAGTTAAAGAATTTCATTTATCACTAACGAATTTTAACTCAATGATTATTTTAAAAACTATAATAATATATTAATGCAGAAGTTTTAATTCGAATACAAAAAGTAGCAATTTGAAGCTAAGAAGTTATTATCCTCATTGGTTTTCAATGTGCAGAATTTCTAATTAAATCATTATAATCTAATTTAGCTAACATTTTCTTCTGGATAGACTTAAAAGTAGCAATTTAAAGTCAAGAAGTTATTATTCTCATTTCTTTAGAATGTGTAAATTATTTTAATGTGAAAGAAATTTATTTCACTAATTCTTTCTGTAAGAATAACAATTTTTGATAATTATTTATATTATATATATATATATATATATAATTATGATGAAATTATGAGTCCTTAAACTTCTGGATTATAGAAGTTCGGGGGCGTAACTAGAGATTGTTTATTTTGTAAAGATTTTCTTTTTTTGTATATTAATAAATTAGCTTTGCAAAAAAAGACAAAAATTATGTATATATAAACTAAAAAAAAGCTCGGATAAAAGCCCGGCCCGAACAGGCCTGATCCGGCCCGAGAGCCTAAAATGGCCCTCATATTTTAGTGAAAGCCCGGTCCGAAAGATTTTTTGTGCATCTCTATTCGTCCCCTTTCCGGTGAGCACACCGACACCCTCCTTCTCTCATCATTTCTCTTCGTTTTTGGCATCAAAACGATCCTCTCATTCTCCTCTTTCATTCCATTATATCTTCTCTCCCTCTATCTCGTTAGCCCCGCTGAGCTCCACCACCACCGCCAAAATGCGATGGTAGTTTACCCCTTTCAACCATCGCCCACCCATTAAACAACCACCAATCAATTCGTTTTCGCATCCTTTCCGAATTCATAACCCCCAATTTCATTAAAAATCAATAATTCAAAAACCCCCAATTTCATTACACCCTAACTGCCCCTTGGTTAAAAAAAATCTAACTAAGAATCCATCCCCGATTACACTTCCCCCTTTTCTATTATACCTTTATTTTATATAATTGCAACCTTTTATTCCACTATAGTGAAATGTTTATTACACCCCCGCAATTCTGTAACGTTTTAAGCCGATATAGAGTTTGACGCAGTATAGTGGCTAAAAGGTACATTTCTGAAGTTGAAGGGACGAAAAGGAACAGTTTGAAATTTTAGGATTTTATGGGTATAACTGTGTAAACTTGAAGGGGCAAAATGTCATTAAACCTAAAAAATTAAACTTTTATTTTTAACTAAATCAATTACAAATATTATTTTTAAAGTGTAAATTTTTTAAAAGTAACAATTCTCCACATTGCAATTTTATTGTCCATATTGCTTTTTGTAAGCATTTTAAGGAACTAATAAAACATAGCTCCATAAATTATTTTTCTGAATAAAAATTCAGTATTTAAACTAATTTTTTGATTTTTTTTTAAGAATTATGGAGCATTGAAGCTATGTTTTATTTAAAATTAAAATATGTGCAAAAATTAAATTGTACAATTAAATTTAGACGGAAGAAGTAATAAATTAGGTTCCTCTATTCATATGATTTGATATGAGACATTAGTAAATACTAGCATGAAAGCCCGTGCAAATCAGTGAAAAACGCTTTCAAATTAAGAGAATCACTCAGATCTGTAGCTTTATTCGAAACAAACAGCACAGGTATAAAATTTCCGATCGAACTTCGAGAGACAAGTCTCGGCTATGTGGTCCGGTGGTCCAGGTAGCAGCGGCAACGCTAGTGATGAAACTTTGTTTTTTTATCCAAAGGGAGTGATTGTATTTGGCCTTACTAATTTGATTGACCATGTTTGATTTTTGTGGTGATTTGATCGTGTTAGATTCTGGTGATTTTGTTTTTGGTAGTGGTATTTGTCATGGCAGTGTGATGATGGTAAAGACATGCTGGCGGTGATTAAACGTGATGGTGGTGATAAGCGGTGGTGTGGCGGTTGTTTTTTGGTGATTTTTGGACTGTAATTGATGATTTGTTGGTGGTGTAGTGATATTATTAATTGTCGTTTTTCATTTTTTGGTGGTGATTTTCGTCTTCCGGTGGTGATTTTTAGTGGTGGTAGCAGGTGGTGGCGGAGATGGGGTGATTTGTAATGTTTTTGGTTGTGGTGATTTTCGTTATTTGGTGGTGATTTTTGTTTGTGGTGGTGGTGGTAGTGCGGTGGCCGGAGGTGGCGGAGTGTGGTGATTTTCTATTTACAAGTGGTGATTTTTGTTGGTGGTGACCGGAGGTGGTGGCCGGAGAAGGCGGCAGTGCGGTGATTTTCTGTTTATCGGTGGTGATTTTCTGGGTTGGCCGAAATTTGTCGCCGGAGATGGTGACCGGAGTATGGAAGAAATGATTGTGGAAGATGATGTTGAATTAAATGAATAATAAAAAAATAAAATTTTAAATATTAATTGTGGGTGATTTAATTTAGATATAAAAAATATATGGCTAGGATTAGATCTCATATCTTACCATAAGTGAGGGTTCTCATTTGAGTAAGACCCTAAATATATGTTTATCAATGTTTAGTCTACTATTTACGTATTATGATTATATAATTCAATTGGATTTATATAAATAGTAGACAAATTAATTTAGTGTAGAACTACAATATATTGACAATTAACTCAATATTATATTTATTAAGTAATTTAATCATTTTATTATATATACTTATATACATTAAATACTATAAATTATAATCTTAACTTATAACTATCTACTAGAATTTTTAATGTATTATAATATAACGTTCCGGTTTGATTTAACCGATTTAAAATATTGAAAACCATAACCAAATCATTTATGTATAAACGGTCCGGTTAACCAAACCACTAATAACGGTTTTTACGATTTCGATTTTTGTTGGTTCGAATTGTTATGATCCGATCCGGATTCACGGTTTGACGGATTTTTTGAACACCCCTATTTTGGACCCAACTTATGTTTTGAGGTAAATTGGACATTTATATTTAAAATTGAGATAATAGGACCATCAATATATATATATATATATATATATAAAGGAGGATACGCGGGAGATTAGGTGGCGCTCTAAGATCGTCTCAATCTATTTTTCTAATTTTCTAGAATTTTGGAATTTTAAACACTTATAAATATAAAAATATCATTTAACATATTAGAAATAGAATAGGTGTTCGAATTTATAGAGGAGAAGAGTTCGAATTTATAGGAAGACATATGATTAGAAGTTCTATTGGAAGTAGAATAAGTATTTATAAAACATATGATTAAATGTGCTATTGAAAGTAGAATAGGAGTTCGAATTTATAGAGAATAAGAGTTTAAATTTATAGAAAAAACATATAAATAAAAGTTTCTATTGGAAATAGAATAAGTATTTATAAAGCATATGATTAAAAGTTCTATTGGAAATAGAATAGGAGTTCAAATATATAGGGAATAAGAGTTTGAATTTATAGAAAAAATATATCAATATAAATATATATCTATTATTATTTTTGATAATTTATATATATATCTAACAATCATCAATATATATATATATATATAAAGGAGGATACGCGAGAGTTTGGGTGGCGTTCTAAAATCGTCTCAATCTATTTTTCTAATTTTCTAGAATTTTAGAATTTTAAACACTAATAAATGTAAAAATATCATTTAACATATTAGAAGTAGAATAGGTGTTCGAATTTTTAGAGGAGAAGAGTCGAAATTATAGGAAATACATATGATTAGAAGTTCTATTGGAAGTAGAATAAGTATTTATAATGCATTAAAAGTTTTATTGGAAGTAGAATAGGAGTTCGAATTTATAGAGAATAAAAGTTCGAATTTATAGAAAAAAACATATAAATAAAAGTTCTATTAGAAATAGAAAAATATCATTTAACTTATTAAATAGAATAGGTGTTCGAATTTTTAGAGGAGAAGAGTTCGAAATTATAGGGAAGACATATGATTAGAAGTTCTATTGGAAGTAGAATAAGTATTTATAACACATATGATTAAAAACTCTATTGGAAGTTGAATAGGAGTTTGAATTTAGAGAGAATAAGAGTTCGAATTTATAGAAAAAAACATATAAATAAAAGTTATATTAAAATCATCAATATATATATATATATATATATATATATATATATATATATATATATAAAGGAGGATACGCGAGAGTTTGGGTGGCGCTCTAAAATCGTCTAAATCTATTTTTCTAATTTTCTAGAATTTTAGAATTTTAAACACTAATAAATGTAAATCGATATCTATCAATATATATATATATATATATATATATATATATATATATTATTTCAAAAAATATATATATATATATAGGCTTTTGCTCAAATACAAACCAATCCTTAAATACAAACTACAAACTAACACTAAATTAATTATATTTCATCTATTCTAAGGTTCCGCCAAGGGTACCTTCACAAAAAATGCTTAAAATAATTGGCTCTATCCAACAAAAAAAAATAAAAAATTCCCTGCCGTGGAAATGCGAAGCATTTAAGACAATAAACGAATGAGTTAGGTAGTCATGAGGGCCGAAGGCTCTCGACACACCCGTCAATCGTCTATTGCCTTTACCATTGTGCCATTCCTTACAACTTTAGAATGATAAAGGCGCGAAGCGCCGTACAAGAAGGTGCGAAGCACCGTTAACCAGTGAAATCCACTACCACGTCATCACGTGAACAGTGAATTTTTTTTTTGTTGGTCAGAGCCAATTATTTTAAGCATTTTTTGTATTGGGGTACCCCTAGTTTGGTCATTAGATTAGCTTGAAATATTAGATTAGTGTTTAGTTTTTAGTTTGTAGTTAATTTTAGTTTGTAGTGGAGTAGGACTCTATATATATATAGGGTCTTGTTCTAATAGAAACTAACTTAGAATAGAAACTAGAAACTAAACCTAAATTAAATATTTCAAGCTAATCTAATGACCAAATTAGGGGTACCCCTACACAAAAAACGTTTAAAATTATTGGCTCTATTCAACAAAAAAATATAAAAAATTTAATTTTTTTTTAAAAAGTTACTGTTCACGTGATGACGTGGCACGTGAACAGTAACTTTTTATTTTTTTTATTTTTGTTGAATAGAGCTAAAAAATTTATAAGTTTTTTGTGAAGGTGCCCCTAGCGTAGGGATGTCAACGGGTCGGGTTCGGCTCGGGTTTTGCAAAATCCAAATCCATATCCAAATATTTTCGGGTTTTAAAAACAAATCCATATCCATATCCAAATCCAAAACTCAATATCCAAATCCAAATCCGTCGGGTTTCGGATCGGATCGGGTTTTTTTCGGGTATTTAAAATTAAAAATAGTGTAAGTAAGTTGCTTAACAAAAAAATAATAAAAATAATGTAAGTGTTACGACCAATTTTCTCCCAGGCTTCGTTCGGTAGGACCTGCAGAAAGAGAATGCGAGGGTGGAGCCCCCCGATTCACCTCCGGTGTGAGAATAAGTTAGTCGGTTTTTTGTAAGGTAATTTGAACGTGGAGAATTTGTATTGTTGTGTGTGTAGTTATGGATTTTATGAACAATCTTACCTCCTTTTATACTTATTTTTCTTTGCAGTTGTTGAGATGTAGATCTGCTTTCCAGAGTATCAAATATTCTTTGGATCATGGGGCCATGTGACCGTTTAAAGGTAAAATACCTTTCATCATGGCCACGGTCGGCCATTGATAGCCATGTGACCGTTCATGTAGAACATGTTGTTTTATTCCTTGGGCTTAACATTGGGCCATTGGTTCGGCCCATTAAGAGATTGGACCTCTAACATGTCCCTAGGCTTCGTTCGGAGTAATCCTCAGGACGAAGGCTAAAGCCTAAGTCTTTCTTTGGGATATCCCCTTCGGGTCGCCCGAAATTACTTTTAAAAAGAAAAGTTAATTCCTTGGCCCATCTTCGGAACATTCGTTCGGACGCCATCCAAAAAATAACTTTTTAGTACGATAAAAAACTGAGTCGGCCTTCGGTTGTATTATCTGGATAATGAGAACGAAGGACAAGGTCGAGTCTTTTCTTGGGAAGTCGTGTCCCTTTATGACTGACAGCTGCCTTTTCTCAAGATTCACGCCCCAATCTCAACCGTTGAATTTGAAATGCCAATCATCCAACCGTCACAATCCCTCTATTAAACCCTCATCTCTTTTCTTTTTCCCCTTTACGCATACGCCCTCATATTTTCAGAGAAAAAGAATCCTTTTTAGAGAAAAGCTTTAGCAACCATCGGAGCCGTCGTTTCGTCACCGATTTCTTTTGACTCTCCGGTTCCGGTTGACGTCCACATTCAAGCGTTTTATTCCCGGGAACTCGATCTTATCCGCAATCTTCAGAACAGTAAGTCTCTATACTCTTCATTCCAACTAATTGTATATCGTCTCTTTACATTCTTGAATATGTGTTCTTGAATATATATGTAGGCATCTGTATGTAAGTATCTATATACACACATATGCGAGTATGCGCATGATTTTACCTGTGTTCTTGGGATAAGAAATAGGCGTGTTAGTGTCCCTTTGTCCTATTCGCATGTTTCGTTAGGATTTCTGGAATTGATAAATTGTTTAGGAGAGATACATCCTTCGGGATATTTGAATCTGTCGAGTGTTCTTTGGACTGTCGTGAGTCTGAATCACTTTAGATGGTGGGGATTTTTTGGCCGGTCCTAGCCCTCTGTACTCGATCTTTTTCTTCCTTTCGATTATTTTCATTTTTGTCCGAGTACATGGCTAATCTCTACATTTCCGAATGCAGGGATATGGACCGGTCAAATGAAGGTACAGATCCTTCGGTCTCTTCTCCTTTTAGCGATGCCGTAGAGTATCCGGCCGCCAATCGTCCTTCTCAGCTGACCGAAGACGATATAGAGCATTTCTGTTCGACCTATTGTGTGTTGAAATATGTATGGTATTTCTTCGCCCCAAGGAAGGATGATAGGATTTGGCAGAATCCCCAAGTCGCAGCTATTTGTGGGGGAGGGTTCGCTACGGGTATATCCGAAGCGGCATTCAAATGTGGCTTCCGATTTCCCATATTGCGTATTTTAAAGAGTGTCTTGAAGCAGTCGGGCATCGCCATCGGTCAGCTGGACCCGAACAGTTTTATTCATGTAAATACTTTTCAAGCTCGATGCATGGCTAGTAAAGTGACTCCAAGAACGTCTCTATTCTGGCATCATTACGAGCTTCGCCGGAATCCGAAAAGTAAGGGTTTTTATACCATCGCTCGGAGAGTGGGCCGGCCTGACTGGTCGTTTACAAATTCGAATAATAAGGAGGCTCATATTAAATGGGTTTTTGTTTCCGGCCCAAAGTTGGAGAAGTTCGGTGTTTGGAAGGTGGTCGATCCTACGAGGTATGTATATCCCGAACTCACGGAGGCGGATAAGCATGACTACCGAATACTGTGTGACCTTGATATGGACAAGGTACCATTATCGGATAGTAGGGACGCAGACTGGTTAGTCGGTCTTTGGGGTAATGGTAACGTTCCTTCATTCTGTTCTTCTTTTCTACAATTTATCTTTCCGAAAGTATGATAACTCCTGTTTATTGCCTTTAGCCTGTATATAATGTTCTCTTTTATCTTGTAAAGTGACAACTCGAGAGGATATTCTGGAACGAAAGAGGAAGAAGGCGGCCGACCTAGCTGCTGCTACTCTGGCGGCCGAAGCAGATGCTGCTAAGCAGGTCGAAGGGGTGGAAACCTTGGCTCTTGATCAAGGGGAAAAAAGCTTGGTCAATACTCCACCTACTTCTTCGCCTCCCAGAGAGTCAGTCTCGAAGGGAACAAATCAGGATACTTCGAGGAAGAGACCTCGGTCGAAGAATACGGAATTAAATGTGTATTCTCCTCAATGGAGTGTTTTGGAGACCGGCCAGATCATTGTCCCAGCTCCTTCTTCAGCAAAGAATGTGGGTCTTGATCTATGTCGAGGCCTCGTTCTTCCAGCCGATCGACCAACTATCACCAAGCTGAATGATGTTGAAGCTTGTACTGAAATGATGACCCTTCTTTCTATGGTAAGTTTCTTTTCCTTCGTACTTATATACTTGCCTTAGAAATTTTTAACATTTTCCATGTTTGTGTTCAGGGCGCTGCCTGGTCAGCTGTGGTGACCGAACGGGTAGAAGGGATGCAAACCAGACTGAAGCAAGTTGATCAGCTGGAAGTAAGAGCTGTCAAAGCCGAAGAGGATCTTCGGAACTCTTCTACCGAACTGGATAGGGTCACTGGCCAGGCTAATGCCCTTAAGGAAGAGTTGGAGAAGCTGAAGGCCACAAGCTCAAGGCGCATCGAATGGAGGAACACCCAGCTGAAGCAATCAAGAAAGAGTGCTCGGAAATTGCATAAGCAGCTTCTTTTGACAGAGGAACGATGCTATCAGATGGGTTATGATGATGCTGTGGTGAAGGCCCACTCACTTGGTTTTGATCATACCCGACTGATTGATGCTGAAACGGGTATGACTGATCCAGTGGGTAGGGAAAGGTCTGATGACCCCGAAGTTGTTTCTTCGGGAGAAGATGAACCACTTTCTGATGATCCTCCTATGTAGTAGATTTGTATTTTCTTCTAATGGCCTTTGGGCTTTGTAACTTAACTTTTATTCTTGGTTTCTGAATTGGTGCCTTCGGGCTTTTTATATTTGCCTTTGCATAATTTGATGTATCTTAGCTTTTTCTGTTTTAGCATTTTTTTTCTTTTATGCATTTTTGGCTTCGGCCTAGCATATATTATGCATCTTGGGCTTTCAATTGCCTTAGCATAATTTTTCATTTTTTATGCCTCTTCGGCTTTCAATTGCCTTAGCATAATTTTTCATTTTTTATGCATCTTCGGCTTTCAATTGCCTTAGCATAATTTTTCATTTTTTATGCATCTTCGGCTTTCAATTGCCTTAGCATAATTTTTCATTTTTTATGCGTCTTCGGTCGTAACCTAGCATGTTGTGCGTCTTCGGTCGTAACCTAGCTGCCCCCAGTTTTTAAGGGGTTTTGTAAGGGATTTAGGCCTCGTTCGGTCGGTTAAATTATTTCCTCCCGGACCTAATGAGTGACAAAGCCACTTAAATACTAGGACATTCTTGTAAGGGTCCAAATTTCGTTCGGTCGGCCCCGAATTTGGATATGTCAAGTATTGGTAACTTAAATCAGAATGTATTTGAACACTAGAAACAAGTTAGAGGGGCGCATGTTTTACTTGGTCGGCCCCAAACATGGGTGCATTTTGGTTAATTATGGCACGTAGAAAAGTGTAGCGAACAATCTGTTATTGATCATGTGGGACTCGCATGGTTTTGTATTACAGATTGATGCTTACTTAGGGAATTCAAAAGATAACTTGCATTAAACCACAAATTTAAAAGGGTAATAAAATGTTTCCAGTAAGCTTACTGGTAAAAACGGCGAAGGCGAGCAGCGTGCCAGGTGTTCTTAATCAAGCTGCCATCCGAATGAGCTAACTTGTAAGTGCCCGGTCGAACCACTTCGCTTACCACATAAGGGCCTTCCCAGTTGGGCATAAGTTTGCCTTGTTTTGTGGGCATTGATGTGGCCAATTCTCGAAGCACTAAGTCTCCGATTCGGAATGATCTCTTTTTTACTCCCGAATCGTAGTGTTGTGCTGCTTGAAGCTGGTACCTTAAGTTCCTTTGGTGAGCTGCTTCCCTTTCTTCTTCGAGTAAGTCCACATTCGCTCGGAGACCACATTCGTTTGTCTCTATGTTGAAAACTTGTGTTCGGTAAGATTCTAGGCAAACTTCGACTGGTTAAAGAGCATCTGTTCCGAAAGCTAATTTGAAGGGTGTTTCTCCTGTTGATGACCTTGGTGTCGTTCGGTATGCCCACAGAACCCATGGTAACTCTTCGGCCCAAAGTCCTTTGGCTTCTCCCAGCCTTTTCTTTATTCCGTCGAAGATAATTTTGTTTGCAGCTTCGATCGCCCCGTTTCCCTGGGGATGTCCGACCGAACTGAATTTTTGCCGAATCCCGAATTGAGCTAAGAATTTTCTGAATTTGCTTCCGATGAATTAGGTTCCGTTGTCCGATACACATACCATAGGGATACCGAATCTTAATATTACTTGTTCTAACATGAACTTCTTTGCTGCTTCTTCGGTAATGGATGAAAGTGGTCGGGCTTCTATCCACTTGGTCATGTAGTCGATCGCCACAATGCAGTACTTGGTTTGTTTGGTACTGGTGGGCAAAATCCCTACAATATCAACCGCCCACATAGCAAATGGAATGGGGCTAAGGACTGAAGACATCTCCTCGGGTGGTTGCTTCGGTATGGTGCTGAATAACTGGCATTGTATACATCTTTTGGCGTATTCGGTCGCGTCCTCCTTCATTTTTGGCCAGAAAAACCCTTGCCTTAGAATTTTGAGGGCCAAAGACCTTCCTGCTAGATGTTCTCCGCAAATTCCCTCATGAACTGTTTCGAGGGCTAAAACCTGTTCATCTTTGTTTAAACATCGAAGAAGGGGTTGCGTCACCGATCTTCTGAACAAACGGCCTCCAACCATAGTATAATTGGCCGATCGATGTTTTACCTTATGTGCCTCCCTTCGTTCGAGTGGCAAAGTTCCTTTCTCTAGGAATGCTCTGATTGGGGTCATCCAGTTGGTTCCTTGGTGAATTTCCATGCATTGCTTTTTGTCTATCGAAGGAGTCTTTACTTCGGTCAGATAAATTGACCCGTTGAGGTTTTGGGTTTCTGCCGAGGCTAACCTTGATAGAGCGTCCGCCCGATTGTTGTTCTCTCTTGCTACCTGATTTAATTCGAATGATTCAAATAGTAGAGATTTCTCGCGTACCTTAAGGGCGTAGGCCTTCGTTCGGGGATCTTTTTGTCCATACTCTCCTGTGAAATGTTTTACCACCAACATTGAGTCGCTGAATGCTCTTAGGTGCTTAACCTCCAAATTTCTCGCCAAATCTAGGCCTGCCAGAAGTGCTTCGTATTCGGCCTCATTGTTCGTTAAAAGGAAAGTGAACCTGATAGCTTGGCATATTTCGAATCCTTCTGGGCTTGTTAAAATTAAACCGGCCCCACACTTTTCTTTGGCGACCGACCCGTCAACGAATAATTTCCATTTTCCTGGCGCCGGAATTAGTTGTTCTTCGGGAGTCAAATCCTTCGGTTCCGAAAATGAGCATTATACCATAAAATCTGCAAGTGCCTGGGCTTTGATCGCAGTTCTTGGTGTATATTCCAGGTCGTGCTCCCCAAGTTCAATCGCCCAGGCTACCATTCTGCCCGATGCTTCTGGCCTTTGTAAGATTTTCTTCAAGGGTTGGTCTGTTACTACTTTGATCGTCCTTCCTTGGAAATAGTGTCTTAATTTCCTTGCTGCCATTACCAATCCGTAGGCGAACTTCTCTGCGTTCGGATATCTAGTTTCTGTATCTTTGAGAATATGAGAAACGTAGAACACCGGATGCTGGTTCCCTTCGTGTTCTTTGACTAACACTGCTCCGAGCGTTCGATCGTTCACAGCTAAGTACAGCTGCAAAGTTTCTTTCGGATCGGGCCTCATTCGGAGTGGGGCTTTTACTAGATATTCTTTAACTTCCTCAAATGCTTTTTGGCAATTGGGCCCCCACTCGAAGTTCTTGGGTCCCCGAAGTACTTCAAAGAATGGCAAGGCCTTTTCGGCCGATCTGGAAATGAACCTCCTCAGGGCGGCTAACCGTCCGATCAGCTTTTGAATATCCCTGATCGTCTTTGGTGCTTCCATATCGATGACCGCTTTGATCTTTTCTGGGTTTGCCTCAATTCCTCTGGCGCTAACCATATATCCCAAGAATTTTCCGCTATTGACTCTGAACGTACATTTGTTCGGATTTATCCTCATGTTGTTTTCCCTGAGCGTTACAAAACATTCTCTTAAATCTTCAGCGTGGTCCTTAAAGAGAGATTTGACAATCATGTCGTCCACATAACACTCCATATTCCGACCGATTTGAGCTTTAAATCCTTTGTTGATCATTTTTTGGAAAGTGGCCCCTGCGTTCTTCAGTCCGAAGGGCATTTTCACGTAAACATAAGTGCCGTTCGGTGTGATGAACGCTGTCTTTGGTATGTCTTCGGTGTTCATGGCGATTTGGTGATATCCCGAGAACGCGTCCAAGAAACTGAGTATTTGATGCCCCGAGGTTACATCTATCAGTTGATTAATGTTCGGTAGAGGGTAGTGATCCTTCGGACAGTGCTTATTTAAGTCGGTGTAGTCCACACACATTCTCCATTTGCCGTTGGATTTTTTCACCACAACCACGTTCGCCAACCAATCTGGGTAGTCTATCTCTTCGATGAATTTTGCCTCTAGCAATTTTTCGACTTCGGCCTGAATGACCTTCTGTCTTTCCATGGCAAAATTTCTCTTTTTCTGTTTCACGGGCTGGGCTTCGGTTTTTACGTTAAGACAATGTTTGGCTACCGATGGATCCAAACCCGGCATATCTTCGGGATTCCATGCAAATACATCGTGGAACTCCCTAATGACTTTGATGACTTTCTCCTTTAGCTCTGGCTCCATGTTCTTTCCTATCTGAATCATCTTCCCTGCTTGGCCTACGTACAATTCAACTTCTTCGATTTCGACAACCGGTTCGGCTATCGGATTTGACAGGTCGGCTCCAAATTTCTCTAACTCGATATTCATTAGTTGGTGACTGCCTCCTATTTCGGCCTCATTTCTTTTCCTTTTCCCCGCTTCGGTCATTTCGACATCTTTTTCCTTCTCTAGGTCTTCCAACATAATGATTCGTGCGGCTTTTTGGTCGCCTCTCATTTCTCCGATCCCGTGTTCGGTTGGAAATTTCAATTTCAAGTGGGGGATAGATGATACAGCTTGGAATAGGGATAAAGTCGGTCTTCCCAGGATCCCATTATACGGGCTGTCGACTCTAACAACGTAAAATTTCGCTTCTTTCACCGCTGTGAATGGTGCTTTCCCCAATAAGACGTTCAGTGTTATAGTTCCTTCGATCAGTACAGGTTGATTACCGAAGCCGTATAGTGGTGCTTCATGGCATGGCTCTAGTTGTTCGCCCCCCAAGTTCATTTTGCAATAGGTCCGGTGATACAAGATGTTGACTGAACTTCCTTCGTCGACCAATACTTTCCAGATCTTGTTCTCCCCTATCACCGGATTTATAACGAGTGGGTCTTCGTGTGGCCATATCACGTCTTCGAAATCGTCCTCCGTGAATGAGATCGGAAGTGGTTGTTTGGCTGCAGTTGATTGGTAAAGGTTGTAGATTTGCCTGGCATACCTCTTTCGGGCTGAATTGCTGTCCCGATCCAGTATTGTTCCTCCGGAGATTGTTCGAACTTCACCTCTGTACTTTTCAGATCCTTCGGCTTCCTTGTCTTCTCTTTTTCTCTCTTTCGGTCCGAGTTTGGTTCTCAGATCTTCGACGAATTTGGTCAATTCTCCGTCTTTTATCATTCTCTCAATTAATTTCTTCAAGTGGTAACACTCGTCAGTGTTATGACCTTTATCCTGATGATATTCACAGTGTCTGTTTTCGTCCCTTCTATTTTCAGGGGTTTTTAGCCTGGGTGGTCGAACGAACCCGGGCTTGCCCTTTATTTCATGGAGAATTTTTGAGATGGGTGTGTTGAGCGGTGTGAACATAACATTATCTCTATCCCGCCTTCTTTCGGCCCCTTTATCAGGCCTTGTGTCATTCAATCTACTTTTAACATCGCCTCGACTCCTTCGGTCGTCTCTTCTGTCCTTTCTCCTATCGTCTCGATCGGAGACATTTTTCTTACTTTCTTTGTATCCCCCGATCGATTCAATTTTCCTTCTAATTGCTTCTCCCCTAAGATAAATGTCGTTCAAATTCTTGGGAGGTACATCGTAGAGTGAGGATCGGAGTTTCTTGCCTTTAATGGGATCTAGGCCGGTCGCAAGGAAACCTACCGCCTTTATTCTATCTAAATTGGTGACCATTCCGGCCTCCTCTTTGAACCTCGCCAGGTAATCGCCTAGATCTTCGTTCGGTCTTTGTCTGCAATGAATCAGGGCCTCTGTGTCTTTCTCTCTTCGGCACAAATGGGAGTAGTGCCTCAAGAATTTCTTCTTGATTTCTTCGTACGAGCTGATCGACCTGGGTCTGAGCGATCGATACCACATGGACGCGTTTCCTTTGAGATAGGTTTTGAACATCTTGCAAAGCATCATATCACAATGTCCCATACCAGTCATGAGTGATTCGTACTTCTCGCAGTGGTCTTCCAGGTCGCCTTTTCCGTTGAATTCGTGCATTTTTGGAAATTGCCTTCCGGGTGGTGGCCGAAACTGCTCTACCTCTTCGGTGACTATAGGTTCATGGCTGATCTTTTTCTCTCTGAACATGACTTTCTCTAGCCTTCGGATTCGGTCGTCAGTGTGGGGGCCTTCTTCCGAATCGGATGAGTCGAGTACCTTCGATCGGGTACGTTTTGAATAAGATTCGGACTGTCCAGATTCATCATCGTCGTTCCTAATTCGTTTTTCTCTCCGATCTTCTTCGAGCTCTGGGTCTTCGGCCTCGAGGGCCTCGCGAAGTGACTTCTCCTGCAACTCGATTTCTTCTCTTCGGAGCTTTAGGCCTTCTAGCCTCAAACGATCGGCCTCCCTTCTTTTTGCTAGACGTGCAGTTTCTTTGTTCTTTTCCATCTCCTTATGCTTCCCCTTCGCCTTTTGTTGCTCTCTCCATTTCGCGAGCATCTCTTGTTGTTCCTCAGGAGTTGGCATATCTCCTTCTTCATCAAAGTTTAGCAGCCTTGGGGGAATGAGTGGGGTTGTCCTCGGAAATATAGGAGGAACGGAACGACTGTTTCCAGCCACGGTGCTGCTATCATTGATGGGTGTTTCTTCAATCGTCATAGTTTTCTGGTAGGTCTTTTAATACGAGTATATCTCTACGTTCCCACAGACGGCGCCAAATGTTACGACCAATTTTCTCCCAGGCTTCGTTCGGTAGGACCTGCAGAAAGAGAATGCGAGGGTGGAGCCCCCCGATTCACCTCCGGTGTGAGAATAAGTTAGTCGGTTTTTTGTAAGGTAATTTGAACGTAGAGAATTTGTATTGTTGTGTGTGTAGTTATGGATTTTATGAACAATCTTACCTCCTTTTATACTTATTTTTCTTTGCAGTTGTTGAGATGTAGATCTGCTTTCCAGAGTATCAAATATTCTTTGGATCATGGGGCCATGTGACCGTTTAAAGGTAAAATACCTTTCATCATGGCCACGGTCGGCCATTGATAGCCATGTGACCGTTCATGTAGAACAGGTTGTTTTATTCCTTGGGCTTAACATTGGGCCATTGGTTCGGTCCATTAAGAGATTGGACCTCTAACAGTAAGTAAATTTAAAAACACCGCTACATGCAAACTAAGTTAATTATATTTATGTAAAAAATAAAATAAAATATGATTAAGTAGTTAAATATAACGTATTATACGGATTGATATATTAAATAAAATCTGAATGTGTTAAATTAATAATTTCTAATGTACCAACACAAATGAAAATTTTATGTAAAATAAAGGAATTTACATCCTAAATATATTAGTAAAATTTAATTTTGAGAAAGAGGCGATTAATCACTAGATTATTATTGATTATATCTAATATGATAAAAATTTATACGTCCAAAATCTGAAATATTATATATAATAATTTATACGTCCAAAATCTGAAATATTATATATAATAATTACAAATTATCATATTATATATAATTATTAAAATATTTTATTAAAATTGAATTTGAATTACATGTATAATATTTTTAATAAAATGTATATATTTATAAAAAAATGTGTATATATATAATTAAATTATACTTGGATGTGTATAAATTTTAAATTAAATTTAGGATAGACACACACACACACACACACACACACACACACACACACACACACACACACACATATATATATATATATATATTCGGGGGTTTTTCGGGTTTCGAATTCGGGTCGGGTTTGGATCGGTTTTCGGGTTTCGGATCGGGTATCGGATCGGTATACGTAATATCCAAATCCATATCCAAAAAATTTCGGGTCTAAAAATCATATCCAAATCCAAAAAATCGGGTTCGGGTTATCCAAAATTTCAGGTTTCGGATCGGGTATCCGTCGGATCGGATTTTTTTGCCATCCCTACCCTAGCGGGGCCATTAAAATAAATGAAATATAATTTATTTAGTGTAGGTTTCTAGTTTATATTCTAAGGTTGGTTTCTATTTGAACGCTAGCCTATATATATATATATATATATATATATATATATATATATATATATATATATATATATATATATATATATATATCTATTTATTTATTTTTATTTATATATATAAAGGAAAACCCCCAGGAGCACTAGAATCGCTCAGATCCTATTTATCTATTTTTCTAGAGCTCCTCTATTTTAAATAATTAAAAATAAACTTCCTTTTTTATGCCCTATTTTTTAGAAAAGAAAGCGGAACTTCCTTTTTTTAACATTAAAATTAACATCTTCGAAATAGAAATGGTTTTTGAATTTGTAGGTAAGAATAAGAAGTCAAATTTACATATTCGAAATAGAAAAGAAAATTTATATTCTTATATAATATGCAATCATTGTTCCTAACGATCAAACCTATTTATCTATTTTTCTAGAGCTCCTCTATTTTAAATAATTAAAATCAAAACTTCCTTCTTTAGTTCCTATTTTGTAGAAATAAATCAAAACTTCCTTTTTTAACATTGTGCTTAACATCTTTGAAATAATTTTTTTTTTGAAATTACAGGAAAGAAAAAATTCAAATTTAAATTTACATATTCAAAAAAAAAAATTCTAAATTTTCTCAATTTAAATTTAAATTTACATATCAAAGTTCTCCTTTCTCCCCATCGAATTTGTAGAAAAGACATGTTCTATGCTTCTATATAAACATAAACAGTAAGGTTTATTATTTTTGTAAGAATTCCATATATTATTCTAAATAGTGTCTAACCTACATTCTTTTTTATTGTCAACAGGTGCCATTAGAAAGGATCTCTAATGTGCCTATTTGCTTCATCAATTAATAATTAAAAATTGTTGACATAATAGTATGTTATGTTAAATTATTTAACGAGCAATGGCTCCCTGATGATCTTGTAATGGTTTTGTCGACATGTAGTTGTATGTTACTGCAGTGTGTAATGTATCTCAATTCTTTACATATATATATATAGGGTTGGACTCCATAGCAAACACCTTATATAACAAACAACAAAGAACACCTCATATCTAATAGATCCATTGCCCCTGGCGGGGCCACCCAATACAAAAAGTTCTTATTTTTTTTAGGCTCTATCCATCCAGCAAAAAAACAATAAAAAAATTGAAAATTTACTGTTCATCGATGACGTCATCAGTGACGTCATCATGAACAGTAAAATTTTCAATTTTTTTTTTTTTTTTTTTGCTAGATGGATAGAGCCTAAAAAAATAAGAACTTTTTGTATTGGGTGCCCCTGGCGGGGCCAATAGATCTATTGGAATAAATGATTTTATAGTATTCTTTATTGTTTGTTATATAAGAGTGTTCTTTATGGAGCAAAGGCCTATATATAATTATATATATATATATAGGCTAGCGTTCAAATAGAAACTAGAAACCTACACTAAATAAATTATATTTCATTTATTTTAATGGCTCCGCTAGGGGCACCTTCACAAAAAACTTATAAAATTCTTGGCTCTATTCAACAAAAATATAAAAAAAATAAAAAAAATTAAAAAAAAAAGTTACTGTTCACGTGCCACGTCATCACGTGAACAGTAACTTTTTTTTTTATTTTTTTAATTTTTTTTTTATATTTTTGTTGAATAGAGCCAATAATTTTAAACGTTTTTTGTATTGGAGTACCCCTAATTTGGTCATTAGATTAGCTTGAAATATTTAATTTATGTTTAGTTTCTAGTTTCTATTCTAATTTAGTTTCTATTAGAACAAGACCCTATATATATATATAGGCTAGCGTTCAAATAGAAACCAACCTTAGAATAGAAACTAGAAACCTACACTAAATAAATTATATTTCATTTATTTTAATGGCCCCGCTAGGGGCACCTTCACAAAAAACTTTTAAAATTATTGGCTCTATTCAACAAAAAAATATTAAAAAATTAAAAAAAAATTTAAAAAAAAGTTACTGTTCACGTGCCACGTCATCACGTGAACAGTAACTTTTTTTTTTTAATTTTTTTGTTTTTTTTATTTTTTTGTTGAATAGAGCCAATAATTTTAAATGTTTTTTGTATTGGGGTACCCCTATTTTGGTCATTAGATTAGCTTGAAATATTTAATTTAGGTTTAGTTTCTAGTTTCTATTCTAAATTAGTTTCTATTAGAACAAGACCCTATATATATATATATATATATATATATATATATATATATATATATATATCCTTTCATAGTACTTCCAGATCCTGGATCATCGATTCGATTTTCTTTGATTGTGCTTGACATCTTTACTACAATTGAACACAATGAATATCATATATCTACTTTTTGTGTCATAGATTTCGAAAATAAACTTTATATTTTTATATTACCTTTAAAAAAATCAAAACTACCTTTTTTGACATTGAAATTAACATCTTGGAAATATAAAAGGTTTTTGAATTTGTGGGGAAAAAAAGTTCAAATTACATATTCGAAATAGAAAAAAAAAATTATATTCTTATATATATTCAACCATTACTTCTAACGATCAAATTTTATTATCACGTTTGTAATCATTTTCTTGCTTTGTTTGCTTTTGTTTTCGTCTATTTCTTTTAATTTTTTTTAATTCATTCTTATGTTATTTAATTCTCAATTGTTCTTTTATATGTTAATATTATGATGTTGGTTGACTACTAATTCTTCAAGATATGAGATGGAGATCAGTTCTTAACGAGATACGGTTGTACCATGAATCCATGATTACAAACAAAGAATCATAGGTAGCCTGAGTTACATGCATCATGCATCATGCATCACATAGATTCGTATTATATTACATGTACAATTTTTGTTTTTTTACGATTCAGTTTGGATTGTATTTCAGATTTTTCGACCAAGCTGGATTTACTTTTCCGGTTAATTTTATTTTTCGTAATTTTTACTTCAGTTCAATTATTATAGTTATATATTGTATTTTGTTCTCAAATTTGATTTTGTTACAGGGCATGAGTTCTTTCGTTGAGTTTGTAAAAGGTTTGAATTTTTACCATTCCCTCTTTATTTATTTACTGTTAATTGTTAATTTATCGTTATTATCTTCTCATTGTTTTTGGTCTTAATATTCCAACGTCTTCTTTTAATAATTCAATCAAATATTCTTTTTTTATCTATATGTATTTATTACAACGGGTGTCGGCCTAACAAAACGTGACACAAAATCGATGTAAAAAATAAGTATATAATTTATTTTGTGTTCTATGAATATATTAAAATGTGTACAATATTGTGTTCACTAATTTATTTGTAAATATTTACTTTTTGATTTCTTTCTTGAATAGTCTATATTTTGAAGAAAAAAAAAATTACAAGGTGGCCACAACACGCGACTTATATGTATTTATTACAACGGGTGTCGGTCTAAGAAAACGTGATACAAAATCGACATAGAAAATAAATATATAATTTATTTAGTTGTATATATATATTAAAATTTGTACAATATTGTGTTTATTAATTTATTTATAGATATTTTTTTCCCGATTTCTTTCTTAAATTTTTATTTTGTATTCTTTTAAAAAAATATATTTCAAGACCGCCGCGAAGCGCGGCTTAGTAGACTAGTTACTAGTAATAGTATTTATATTCCTTTCATGTAAAAATTTTGTTCATATATTTTATCATTACAACTTTAATTATACATTAGTTCACGATAATAATGTCGTGTCATTTATTGCATTAAAATTTATGTCAGTAAAATATAAAATTAATATATATAATTTTTTTAAAAAATATAAAAAAATGTTTAACATGTGTAGCGTGGTGAATTTTAGAAAGTAATTAGTAAAAATAAAATTGATTAAACGTATCATGAGTCCCCTTCTAGAGACGATCTTCTTATATAGAGAATATGAGAGAACCATATATTTGTTCTGATTCTACAATAGAATCAATTTTTTTTTAAAAAAATCGTGTTGCCACGTCACTGCTAACATGGCACTATCATGTCATCACTGCTCACGTGGCACTATCATGGCATCACTGCTGACGTGGCACTGCCACGTGACATTGCCACGTCATCAGTGATAACGTCACTGCTGACGTGGCAGCGACGCGTATCAGTGCCACATTAGCTGCCACATCATCACTGTTGACGTGGCAGTGTCACGTCATCAGTGACGTTATCACTGATCACGTGGCACTGCCACGTCAGCAATGATGCCGTGACAGCCACGTCAGCAGTGCCACGTCAGTATGGTTCTGTTATAGATTTTTTTTATAGAACAAAAAAAAATTGGTCTTTTTTTTATACAACCAAAAATTAAAATTTGATTCCACTATAGAATCATATAAAATTATTTATATAAAATTGGGATAACAAAATTAATTAATTAAAATATAAAAAAGATGCAACGTGGTCAAACAAGGCACAATAGAACACCATCTACCATCCACTCTCATCATCTATGAATAATCAATCACTGATTCTTTCCAATTTCTAAGGAAAGTACCCAACCAAAAATGGAGATTCCTCTTCCTCCTCTAATCTTGCTCATAATCCTCCTCTCCACACTCTCCTTCTACTCAGTCATCTCAACTCAAACTCCCCAATCCTCCTCATTCATAATCCACGTCTCCAAATCAAGCAAACCACACATTTACACTTCCCACGACCACTGGTACTCCTCCATCCTCCATTCCCACCCCAACTCTAAACATCTCTACACTTACAACCACGCTGTCTTTGGCTTCTCCGCTACTCTCACTCAAAACCAAGCCAATATCATTCGTCGAATCCCCGGAATTCTATCCGTTCTTCCTGATCGTCTACAACAACTCCATACCACTCACACCCCTACTTTCCTTGGCCTGACTGACAGTTTTGGTCTCTGGCCTAATGCTGATTATGCTGATGATGTTATTATCGGAGTTCTCGACACCGGTATTTGGCCTGAGCGTGATAGTTTTGATGATGAAGGCTTATCTCCTGTTCCGTCTACCTGGATAGGCGTTTGTGAATCTGCTCCTGATTTCCCTGCTTCGCTGTGTAATAAGAAGATCATCGGAGCCAGGGCGTATTATAAAGGATATTTGAGTAATAACAAACTCAATTCAAGTAATGAGAAGCTTTCTGTTCGTGATACGGAAGGTCATGGAACTCATACTGCTTCTACTGCTGCTGGATCTGTTGTCAAGGATGCTGGTTTCTATGAGTATGCCAAAGGCGAAGCCAGAGGGATGGCGATCAAGGCCAGGATTGCTGCTTATAAGATCTGCTGGCCTGGAGGTTGTTACGATTCCGATATTTTAGCTGCTATGGATCAGGCTATTGAGGACGGTGTTCATATCATTTCTTTATCTGTTGGAGCTACTGGCTATGCTCCGCAATATGATCGTGATTCGATTGCTATTGGTGCTTTCGGTGCTACTCGAAACGGTGTCGTTGTGTCGTGCTCGGCTGGTAATTCAGGTCCTGGTCCGTACACTGCTGTCAATATTGCGCCGTGGATTATTACTGTTGGTGCTTCCACGATTGATCGGGAGTTTCCGGCTGATGTGATTTTGGGAGACGGTAGGATCTATGGTGGAGTGTCGCTTTACTCTGGCGATTCTCTCGGAGACACGCAGATTCCGTTGATTTACGGTGAGGATTGTGGAAGTAGGTATTGTTATAGTAGAAACCTAGATCCTGTGAAAGTCAAAGGCAAAATTGTGATTTGTGATCGTGGAGGTAATGCGAGAGTGGAGAAAGGAAGTGCTGTGAAAATTGCTGGTGGTGTTGGAATGATTCATGCTAATACTGATGAAAATGGCGAGGAACTTTTAGCTGATTCTCATTTGATTCCGGCTACTATGGTTGGTCAAGTTGCTGGAGATAAGATTAGAGCTTATTCTAGATCGGATAAGAATCCCACGGCTACCATTACTTTTAAAGGAACGGTTATCGGAAATTCACCTTCAGCTCCGCGTGTGGCGTCCTTCTCCAGCCGCGGACCTAATCATTTGACAGCGGAGATTCTTAAGCCGGATGTGATTGCACCTGGTGTTAACATTTTGGCAGGTTGGACCGGGTACACTAGTCCAACCGATTTGGATATTGATCCGAGACGAGTAGCGTTTAATATTATATCGGGAACTTCTATGTCGTGTCCTCATGTCAGTGGATTGGCTGCTTTGCTTCGCAAGACTTATCCGAAATGGAGTCCAGCTGCTATTAAATCGGCTCTGATGACAACTGCTTATAATGTGGATAATACCGGTTTGAATATCACTGATCTTGCTACTGGTGTGCAGTCGACTCCGTTTGTTCATGGAGCAGGACATGTGGAGCCAAACAGAGCTCTTGACCCGGGGTTGGTTTACGATATTGATGTTAGTCACTACGTTGCATTCTTGTGTTCTATTGGATATACTCCGAAGAGGATTGCAGTGTTTGTGGGCAATGACAAAGTGGATTGCAGTGCGGAGAATTTGGGTGGTAGTCCCGGGAACTTGAATTACCCATCTTTTGCAGTGGTGTTTGATGATAGTAATGAAGTTAAGTACAAAAGAACTGTGAAGAATGTAGGAAACAATGTAAATGCTGTTTATGAGGTGAAGGTGAGTGCTCCCCCAGGTGTGGGAGTGAATGTGTTACCGAGCAAGCTTGAGTTCAGCGCGACTAATGAAACATTGTCGTATGAGGTTACTTTCACTAGCACAGTCGCAGCAGCAGTTGGCAACAAGGCGTTTGGTGCAATTGAGTGGACAGATGGGGTTCACCTTGTGAGGAGCCCAGTTGCTGTTTCTTGGAGCTCAAACTCTGCAGCATCAGTAGCTTCCATGTAATTGGTTTAAATGATGGTGTAGATTAGCGTTACATTCATGTTTTGCAGCTGTGACAGATTCTGCTGCGTAGGAGTTGGGATTGAAGATCAGTTACTTGTCGGAACAAGGCAAAGTTGTCAGAGGAAACTGGGTGCATATTGTGTTTCTTCCCTTAGTTAAAGCTTAATTTTCCTGGATCAGCCTTCATTTCAACTAATAATAAATCAAAGACATTGTTGAATTGTTTCAGAAAGATAGAGAGCATGTTTTGCAAATTTTAATTTGTGCAAGTGCCTATAAATGTACTGCTTTCTACAAAATTTCGCAATCACCTGTATAGTGTATGTATGTTGATTTTCTTTTCCCTTTTGGATGAAGAGAACATATTATACATCATTCATCTTAGTTTTGAGTTGATATCACCTGCTTACAGAAAACCACGGGTATGTATTGCAAAATTTAAGAGAAATCACAACATGTATTGGCTTTATCACACTAGATACTTGGTGCAGGTATGATTGTACACTATTTAAACTTTTTGCAAGCAAAGAGTCCGAACACAACTTCGACATGCCCTCTGAGCTCATGCATGAAGTTCTTTGAGTGAATGCTAGTAGGAAGTGAAGAGAGTATTACTAATATCTGTGTATATGAAAACTAACCAAATCATTCATACATGACTACATCTCTCGTGTATGAACTACGAAGCCTCATTCGAACCTTAACACCTGAAAGCTACGATTGTGCAAGCACGCATAGCCCTCTTTTTTGAGGTAATGTGAGCTAGAGCAGAGCAAACCAGCTGCATGTGGCAACTTAATCATCCGAAATTTGCACTAAAAGCAAGGCAGCCAGTTGCGAAATGATCAACAACCGAGGAAAGAAGAGGACTAGGAAGGATAATTTTCTGTAGAATACTAAATCAAACCCCTAGTTAAATGGCCAAAGAATAAATAAACCTCGTTTTTTTAATCGGTTATAGAGTGCTATACATCCTGCACAATTGGATTATCTGGGCGGCCTCAGTTGGATGACGATAATGGATCACGCATCGGTTAACATACTTCTCTATATGAGTGCAACCACCAAGACGCTTTGGCCGAGTGGTTAAGGCGTGTGCCTGCTAAGTACATGGGGTTTCCCCGCGAGAGTTCGAATCTCTCAGGCGTCGTGAATTTTTTTGCCTTCCTCCTAGAAAAGAAAATTAACATTTTCTGTTAGCAAGGTTAGTAAAAATGGTTATCTTTTATTATAAAGAAAATTAACATAATCTGTTAGCAAGGTTAGTCTAGAAATTATTTTAGGATCAATCGGAGCTAATTCCTAAATTTTAGACTAATCATGTTATATTAATAATTTTCCTTATTTACAATCTCACCCTAACTTTTTAACCATGATTAGTTAACACTTCTAATTTAAATACAATAATGATTTTATTAAACATATCCATAAATACATATTTTTTAAATAAAAAAATTTTTACTAGAAAATCACAATTTTAATTTGAAATAAATCACGATATACCATTATATATTTTAAATTAAATTTCATATTTAATCATTCATTAATCAACAACTCTTTTAATATAAAGTCAGTCACAATCATATTATCATACGTTATAAATTGATTTTTATAATGTATATTGTACAATTATAATCGATATTAAATAATTATAGTCTAACTTAACTAAAAATCTGAAAAAATCGAATTTGAAATCAGATTTTAAATATCTTGGATAAAATCCATACCTTAAAAAAATTGCTTTTTTTGATAAGTTCAAAAATATATTTATTCATAATTTGTTAATAAACTTTATATGCATAGAGCCATTTTACAAAATTGCATATTTATTAATTAATTTTAATTCAAATATATTATTTTAGGGGTGAAAACCCTATTTACCCATTTTATAATACAAATTACCCATAATACCGTTCGGCGCTGAGCGTGGTCCATTTTGACCACTGTACACGCATGCTGGACATGCAGAGGGGCTGTACACGCATGCTGGACATTCGTGTGTGTGGGTGAGATATATTTATGCAGTAAACACTTGACAGATGCCAACCTACAACCTGCGTATTCTTTTAAGCTTGTACACGCATGTTGGACATGCGGGGGAATATACACGTATGTATCACGTGCATGTGTGTGGGTCAGTTGCATGTATACACAGCTTGGCAGACAATAGATAGAGGAGGGTATTCTTTTAAGCTGTACACGCATGTTGGACATGCGGGGGGGGATGTACACGCATGGTGGACATGCGGGGTAGGTGAATACGCATTCTGCACAAGCGTGTAAGATCTACACGCATCATACACTCCCGTGTAGCCACACAAACCAGTAACCAGGTGCCCCGACAAAAGCAGGTGACCCGTGTAGTACTTTAAGGATGAATTCTAATCTTATTTTCTTAATTTTTTTGAAGGTTTGATATGTCTGGAGATCAAACAAAGAATAGCAGCAGTGGATTTAATGAACTAAGCTACAAGTGTTCTAGTTATTTGTGATCTGTTTTAAATGTCATTCTGGGATTTTTTTTTGTAGTCTGAATAACATTATAAGATTTTTGGTTTATGATCTATGTTGGTTATTGTCGTACTGATTTAGTGATCAGATTCTGATGGAAATTCATGATTTCATGAAGCAAATTATGTGCTAAATCCTTTGCGAATTCTAGTGATTAGGTTCTGCAGTTTTTAAGCTGAGTTTCTGAATGGTTTTCTGATTAGTATAATGGTGCTGAGTTTTTCTGGTTTGAAGCAAGTTGAATGTCACTGGTTTGTTTCGGTAGTGAGCAAATTGTTTTTCAACCATTCGAGTTCTTGAGGCTGAACTCTGTTTGTTCTGTGAATTAGCTTTCCTGATAGTGATTTGGTTTGATTTTGGCTAGCAATTTATATGAACGAGTCATGCCAATTTTTTTTTTCTGAAACTACCTGTATATAAAATTTATATTTTCAAGTCTCAGTGAAAACTAAACACTATCTATTTTCTTTCAATAGTTTTTTGCTTTAAATTTTTTATATGCCAATGACATTTTTGCTAGTTGTTTCAACATTTAAGGTATGTAGCAATTTAAAGAATCCTCGTCAGGCCATACACTTCAATAAAACTGAAGAAGTATCTACAATCAGGAGACAATGAAGAAAAATTCAAGCTCTACGCCAATAACTGAAGAAGGTATATGTTGTAAACTTAAAACAAAAAACAAGATGTAAAACTAAAAGCCACCGAGAAACCAAAGCATCAGTTACATATGTCATGAAATCCTGGAACCTTAATCTATTACAAAAGACAAAAATACTAGATGATTATAGACAAAAGTACTAAATGATTATGTAGCATCATCTAGAATAATAACCTATTATTTCAAAAGTTGCATTACAAAGCACTTGATTTAAAATCTTTAACGAAAGTACTATATTAACCCTTTTATATTCTTGAGAAGCTGTAGTCTCTCACTCTAAACATGTTTCTTCACCAACATCTTCACCAATATTGCTTCCTGCACAAAATTAGAAAAGTTTCAAACACAATGTGTTTAGAAAATAATAGAACAATAAAGATTAAATATTGAACTCAACTGCAATATAGATCTAAATTTCAATAAAGATAATATTTTAACAAATTAATTGATTGTGAAACGTAATAAGTGCTACTGCTATCCCGTAATTTTATATTCACATTCTCCAATTGTAAATGTTTAAATATAACTGGGAAGATACCAACAGAACTGAAATTACGAATTTTCTGTGACAAAACCACGATATCACCAGATTCAAGTCAACTGATAGAAGTTGCATGGTAGTATCTGATTTCCAGGTTCACCAAGTTGGGAATATCTATACAACAATCAGGTAGTGTTTTTGTACGAAAAACCAAGACGAGATTTGGAAGGTTGACAAGTGCGCACAAGAACTTGTTCTCATCTTTAGAAAGTACTACATCCTCCAGTATGAGAGTTAATAAAGCAGGAATATCCCAAGATTTTGAGGGTAAATTGCACCTTGCCAGACGTAGAGGTGTTAAACCAGGCAAATTAATAGTCGCTGGTAACTCAAAACCACCAAGAGACAGAGTTTGTAAACAAGCTAAGCATGTCAAATACGATTCTGGTAATTTATAGGGTTCCCAAACACATAGTACTGTCGTCAGTTGTAGTGTTGTTAAAGCAGGTAAATCCCAAAAATCTGATTTCAACAATCCAAAACCATATACACACAATGTGAGTTTTTTAGGGAAGTAGAACTGAGGATGGATAAATTAATAGGATGATGACTAGTACTACCTGGAATATCAACACTGAGGTCTTCAACATTGTGTGTAATTGGATAACTTATAAACTTGAAAACAAGATGCGGGGGAATGTTAAAACAGAGTTTCACTGAATATATATAGCTTAATTTAATATAATTAGAAAATTAATAAGTTTTGCACCCTAACGCAATAGACACAATGTGTTTCTTTCTACCTAATATAGCTTAATTTTTGTACCTGAGCCGCTTGCAATTGGGTATCTTTCTTCCAGAAGTTCCACATCTTGTATGTCAATTTTTTCGCTCTCGCAACTCCATATGCAGTGGTTCTGGTACCCTTCAAAGGACTGGCTCTTCCACTTATTGTTGATGTACCAGAGGTGGAATCTGTTGTTCTAGAGGCTGTGAAGCTGGCTGTTGTTGCTGCGCTAAAAGTAGCAGAGCTGGCTGTTGTTGCGCAGCTAAATCAACAGAGAAGGCTGCTGCTGTGCTAAAGATGGCAGAACTGGTTGCTGCGGTAGCTGCTCCTGCTGGTATGGTTGTTGCCTGGGCAGATTATGAACCGGTTAATTTTGTGCCACCTGATTTGTCGTAGGATCTTGTGTTGACTGATAGGGGGTCTGCGAAATACCAAGATCAAAAGATGGAACTGAAAATGGCGGAGAATGCTCATTGACAGTTTGCTTCTCATGTGGTTGAGGTGAATGAGGTGTCAAGAACAAAGCATCATTAGACGGTAACAAGTTAAAAGTAGGACAATAATCCTGCGTAGAACGAACTATAGTCTCTTGCCTCACTTTTGACTGATTTTCCTGTACATGAATGGATGTCTCGCCAGCAAACCCTCCATCGACACCAAAATGAACTTCACCATCCCCAACATTATTATCTCCTTCATCCAAATGAATACCTCCATTATCAGCAACCTGCTTACCATGTTTTCGTGAAGCATTCACGCCTCCACGACCTCCTTTGTGACCAACTTTTTTGGGCTTTGGTTTGAAGACATTTTCTTTATAAGCCTTATAAGCCTTAATAAGCAGTTGTCGAAGGGAGTTCATCGTGAGTAGTTCGAGTTCTTCTTCGAGGTTCTTTACTTGCACATCGCCTCCTTAGAGCTTCATCACGATCGTAATCATCGTCAGAGGATGAATCATCCGTATAAAGACCAGAAAAATCGTGATAATCTCGATCTCGGATATGCAGGGCATGACCACTTGATCCAGCTCCTTGAGTAGGAGGGTAGTTAGGCAGCCCATGCATCGGGTTGGTATTCACGGGGAGATCCGTAGTGTGGATCTGGACCCCTTGTGGAGGGTTGTTGGGATCTACAATCAAAGGAGAAACCACCATCTGAAAGGGATTAGTCCCTGGATTTGTGTGGACGATCGGAGGTAACGTACTCTCAACATGGGAGGTCATCCCTAGGGGTTGAGAAACTTGAAGCGGAACGATCGTCCCGGTCGTTGGGGGCACTGGATCTGTTGCTGGTGGAGCGGAGCTGAGTGGAATAGGATCGGTAGTTGCTGGTGTTGTTATTTGTGTAGTTACCATGGTTAATGTCTTTTTCCCACAGACGGCGCCAAATGTTGTGGAACAAAAAGTAGGGTGTATTTATTGTGTATTTAATGCTAGGGTTTGTGGGAGCTTCGAGCTTTAATGGCTGATCTTATGTTTCGTGACTTAGATCGGGTCCTCACAAGATGCCTACGTATCTTGCAATTATCAAGAATCAAGCCAAAAAACGTAGTTCTAGATGTGAAGGAGCATGTCCTTATATAGGTGATGAAAACCCTAGAATTAGGGTTAAATTAGGAGACTTGATGGGCAAGTCACAGCTTAGGCCCAATTCTAGAGCCTTCTAATAGATAAGAAGATAAGTATTGGAGATATGTGCCTTGGAGGCTACTCCTAATATGATTTAGTTTCCTTTCTGGACTCAATTTTGAAGTCTTTTATTTGGCTGATTTATCAGCTACGAATTTGCCATTTAATTAGGGTTTCGGGCCTCATTAATGGGCTTCGTATTTGGATCAAACTAGGTTTAATTAATACATCATTAAATACGTTTCTAGGGCTTACTTTCAGCCCATATCAGATTAGTTTATATTGACTAATAAATAATACTAGTATACTTTGTGTATATTGAACATGATCAAATTTAGAATTGTTCCCTTATACTGATTAAGAAGGAGAACTAAGATTTTATGTTATTATTAATTCTTAGGTTCTTAATCCGGATATAGTAATTGACACGTGTGTATTATTTACATGCTTTGATTTATATATGAAATAATTCTTTTGAATTATATCATTATATTTTGGGTGATGGGATTATATACATGGTGGATTTTATTTATAGAAGGAATCCATGTCCTGATAATATTCGGGTTAATGATGTCCCCTTGAAAGCTCAAAAAGATTTAATTATGTGAAACCCTGCAGGTGGATTTATTCCGGCATAATTAAATAAAGGTTGAGTGGATGATCAAGGATAAAAGATATTAATTAAATGAATTATCAGTAATTTATTTAATTAATGGACATGCGATATTTTAAACATGGGGAATTTAATAAGCAAACAATATTGGAACCGAATTAATTAATTAAATTACGGTATTATGAAAGGTAGTGCAAATATTAATTCTTTAGTGAATTGAATTAATATTTAATGACATTGGGCTAGGTTCGGAATGTCATTGGGAGGCCTAACCTAATTATCCATGATCCCTGTTATAGCCTATATATATTCCTATTCTCTTCTTGCTGAGGTTGGTCGAAAAAAAATTAGGGTTTTTGGAGGCAGCCACCTTGAAGCAAGAAGAGAGGCAAACCTTGGGAGCACGAAGGCCACACTTCGCTCAAGGGGAATCGAGGAATACTGATAAGTGGATTTATATCCACTTGGAGCATTCTAAATCGGCTTAAATTGATTGTCTTGGACTCAAGTTTCTTGTAGTTTTGATGTGTTTTGCTTAGTAGTGCAGATTTACAAGAATGTTGATTAAGGTTGATGCTTCTATCGTTTTTGGAGAATAAATTAGTTAAAATTCGGATTTCTGAGACGGTTGCGCAGTCTACACTGTTTTGGACATATCTGGAGTTCTAGAAGTCTGTTTTCAGCGATCTTACTGCCCACGCGAAGCCTGAGAGATTTTCTACAACTTGGGATAGGATTCCCACGAGCAAATTGCGCCGGGTAGAAGCAATCTGCGCGAAGAACAGACTGCTGGGCGCAAGTTGCCCCTGAAAAATTACAGTTTTTACTATTTTGGCCATATCTTGAGTTCTACAACTCCGTTTGGGGCCCGTAAGCAGTCCACGCGAAGATAACGGAATTCTCTATCATTCTAAAGTGGTCCAGATGTCCAATTACTACTGGAATGGTCCTGAAAAACTGAAGAAAAGTCAACTACGAATTTTCCTTAAAAAACAGAATCAGTTTAGGAAACGTATTTTGCAGAAATTCTATTTTAACTCTATTTTGGGTATTTTCTTGCTGGGCAAGACTTCTAGAGCCTATATAAACACATCCAACCCTTGTAAATTGTATCATTAAGATCATCATCATTAGGAGTAGAACCATTACATATCAATTACTTAGGTTTATTTGTATCTTTTCATACTTTGTTTTTATCATGGTTTCATCAGATCCCATGATGACGAGAGGTTCGATTATGAACTAATCGTTGTCATGGGATTCTAACGGATTTATTTATGGAGCTTTAGTATCTTGATGCTTTACAGATCTGTGTGTGATGTATATCTGATATCCTCGTATGGTTGTGCTTTATGAATTTAGATGCGTAGCTAACATCTAATTTGTTAATTTCATGTGAAGCAAGAGTGGATCTTAAGATTTAGAACTTGCCATGCTAGCATAGGATAGGTTGATGTTTTAACATCATGATTTGTAGCGTAAATAGAGATATTATGCTGCCCTATGTGATCATTATTGATAACTTGTTCTTCAACCGTTATGTTTTCAAATTCTATAGAGATATAGGGTCTAAGCATAATTGGTGTCTATTCATCTTCTATCTCTTTTGTGGATGTATGTTTAGTTTGGTATTCGTATACTGAGAAGTAGCGTGTACTTGTTTCGTGTTGTCTGATCAGATATCATAACCATTGCATATAGTGATTAAAGGCGTCAGATCTAAGCAAAGTATTTAATGAAGTTAGGATTCCATGGTTTTTCTTGCAGAAGTAATTAGATTTCAATTCTTGTTAGTTAGTTAATTCTTAGTTTGTTAATTTACTTCTTAGTTTAATTTAGTTAGTTAAAATCTCAATTTGTTATTTGTCTTAGCAGTGAATAATTATCATACATTGTTGCATAGGTACATCTACTGAATTAAAACCATAACCAGATCTCTGTGGGAACGAACTTGACTTATATCTATATTACTTGTGACCACGTACGCTTGCGTGATTTAGTGCAAACAAGTTTTTGGCGCCGCTGCCGGGGATCATCGGTGTTTTATTTTTGGTTTTTGTGCTTGTCAATAGTGGTCGTTAGCGTTCACTGACTCGGATTTCTTATTTAGTTTGTTTGTTTAGTTCGGTGTGTTCAGGTACTTGAGTGTGTGAAGATGGCATGCAAGGAGTTTCCATGGTGGGCATATTCGAGTACATCCATGCCTTATCAATGTGAGCGGTGTTTGGGCGTTCATGATCCCTCACAATATTGTTACTACGGAGGAGTTGATCCATATGTCACTTATGAGGAGCAATCATATTTTTAATACCATCCTCAACAGTACCAGCAAGATGTTCCATATATGTCATATGTCTTTGGTAGTGAAGAGTTTCAACATCAGCAACCTACTCCTACTTTTCAGTCAGATGAGGTTCCTACTAGGGAGGAGATTAGGATGCTTGTGAAGAGTAATGAGGAGTCTCTCAAATCTTTGGAGATTCTAGTTGCTCAAGCTGTGGGATCATTGGAACAAGAGACTCTGGAGGAGATTAGGATGCGTATAAAGAGTAATGAGGCGTCTATCAAATCTTTGGAAACAATAGATGCTCAAGTTAGGAATGCCTTGGATCAAGAGAATCAGCAATTCATACTAGAGGCAACACCAGAGGATAATGGTGACTTGGAGCAAGGTACTGCATGCTTAATTGAGGAAGACAAATTCCAAGGTGAGGTGAGTGTTCACAAGCCATGTGAGGAATTTGATCATGCTAGGATGGTGGATGATTTGGAGCGGGCACTATTTGGGACAGACACTGTTGAGCTACAGAAATTTCAAGAATTGGTATGTGCATACCAAGAGGCTGAAGAACATGAGAAAGATGCAGATCTTCTACTTGTCTCAGAGTTTAAAGATGGAGGTAGCGCATTAGAGCCAATGGAGGAAGTTCTCGTTGAGGAACCAAAGGCTTCAGAAATTTACATTTACCCTCCTCCATTATATTCAAGCGAAGCCCGTGTGTTGTTCTACAAATTGAAAGATTTTGGGTCGACAGATGAAGGCATAGGAATAGAACATAGTTGTTATACGAATAGGCCAAGCGAGGAGAAGTGGCAAAAAGTGTGTCGTCATGATGACGATGAAGTCTCGCGAAGAGATGACCAGGCCAACTATTATCATCCTTAATGGAGGCTTGGAAGTAACGTCAAGCTATTGACGTTAAAGAAGCGCTTGGTGGGAGGCAACCCGCATTAGTGTAGGAAAAAAAAAATTGAGTGTTGTAACAAAAAAAAAAAAAATTCCAGCAGAAAATTCCAGCCATGGCGCACAATCCAGGACATAGCCCAGCAAAGTTTTTGGCCAGGAGAATTCTTGTTATGCGGGAAGTGGCCAGTCTATGGAGCTTGTTCGTAGTTCCTCCACCAGATTCAACTGAGGAGGGTGATAATTCAGATGGTTAGGTATGTTTTCTACTTTCCTTCGTATTTACTTCCATTCAATGCGGACATTGAATATTTCAAGTTTGGGGGTGGTTTGAGGGATTAGTAGTTGTTGTATTATTTATTCATGTAGGATTTCATGCTTTGCATATTAGTAGTAGTAAATTATGCATGTATGTTCATGTTTTTTTTACGTTTGTTTCATATAGGACATTCTGTTTTTTTTTATGTTCGTATTTTATGTGAGTTCATAATAGTTTGCATTTGCATCCATGCTTGATAGGAATTTTGTGTTGTTGACGCTTTTGATTGAGAAGTGATATGCTTTGTTCTTGTACACACACATACACTAGTAAGTTGAAGCTAGTAGACTTATTGAATGTTGTGAGTAATTAGAAGGACATGAATATGTGCAAGTTGATTTAGTTTGCATGCTTTGAATACAAGTCGGTGCGTTAAAGAGATTTTTGCTTGGGATTAAGTATGTTTTTCCACCAAGTGAGTTTTTGAGCCTTATTGCATATTTGCAAATTATTCGTTCGCTTGAGTGTCCATGGATTGTTTGCATTGCTAGCAGTTGTTTGAGGTCTTTCTTGAAACGCATGACATTATTTGACGATTAAAATGATAAAGGCAATTAAGGATAACCGCATATTTTCCCATATTACCATACCATGTTTACATGATCAATTAGTTAACCCGTTGAGCTTAATCCTATTTTTTTCGGTGACATACCACATTATTTGCCTAGACTTTTTCTTGTATTGGCCTTACATTAATTTGAACCCACATTGTCAAAGGCTAGTAGAGTGCTTAAGGGAGTAATAAGGTGTGCAAGGAGGGGTTTATTGTTGGTCGTACTTTTGAGGGAAATATTGAAAATTGGGATTGTTTACTTGATAGTCGGCTTGTGTAATAAAATTGTGGGATCATTGTTTATTGTATATATTATTGTTTATGTTGTATTTAGCTCTCGAAAAAAAAAGGAAAGAAAAAAAAAAGAAAAGAAAAAAAAAACAGAGAAAAAAACAAAAAATATTATGAGAGCATATTTGTGTTTGTGGTGATCCTATTTCAGTCGACTAGTCGAGTGTTTGTTTTAGTAAAAATTATGTGGGGGGAAAATAGGGTGTTGTGTATGATTTATTATGGAACTTACTAGCTTTTGACACTTCACCTGTTTTGGCTTATTTGGCATACCTTGTCCCTAGCCCCGTTACAACCCAAATAAAGACCTTTTGATTATCGTCATTGATGTATGTTGTGTTAAGAGTTAGATTGATACCAAATGTCAAGCATGCTTATGATTTTGTTGGAATTGAGTGATACACTTACCCTTGTTCTTGAGTGAATATTCTTTTGTGAGTGGATTGTGAGTGTTTGCTTATTTTTGCGTACGAGATCCCGAGTTTTGTCTCAAAGATGTACTCTTGTAGGCTTAGCATGGTTACTAACTTATTCTTACATTTGACATGGGCTTGTGAGAACTTATGCATGTTCATTGAGTAGACTATGTGAATACTTGCACTTTCGACACCAAGACATTGCGTATTTACTTTGATTCTTAAGTTGATATGGCATGAGAGGAATTGAAGGTATGGTAGGATATTAGTACTAGATTATTTGCATTTTCATATTAGTTGCATTCATGCATTGCATTGCATTGGATTTTGTGGGTACATTCGCTATAGGCCCTCACGAGACCTTACTCGTCCACTAGGGCTGCCTAGGGGTTTAAAGGGCTTGTTGCATATGCCAAATGCAACCGTGATCACCTACGGAAGTGGTACTAGTTAGTTAGTTAATTGTGATTGTTTATGCTTGAGGACAAGCATCGGTTTAAGTTTGGGGGTGTGATAAGTGGATTTATATCCACTTGGAGCATTCTAAATCGGCTTAAATTGATTGTCTTGGACTCAAGTTTCTTGTAGTTTTGATGTGTTTTGCTTAGTAGTGCAGATTTACAAGAATGTTGATTAAGGTTGATGCTTCTATCGTTTTTGGAGAATAAATTAGTTAAAATTCGGATTTCTGAGACGGTTGCGCAGTCTACACTGTTTTGGACATATCTGGAGTTCTAGAAGTCTGTTTTCAGCGATCTTACTGCCCACGCGAAGCCTGGGAGATTTTCTACAACTTGGGATAGGATTCCCACGAGCAAATTGCGCCGGGTAGAAGCAATCTGCGCGAAGAACAGACTGCTGGGCGCAAGTTGCCCCTGAAAAATTACAGTTTTTACTATTTTGGCCATATCTTGAGTTCTACAACTCCGTTTGGGGCCCGTAAGCAGTCCACGCGAAGATAACGGAATTCTCTATCATTCTAAAGTGGTCCAGATGTCCAATTACTACTGGAATGGTCCTGAAAAACTGAAGAAAAGTCAACTACGAATTTTCCTTAAAAAACAGAATCAGTTTAGGAAACGTATTTTGCAGAAATTCTATTTTAACTCTATTTTGGGTATTTTCTTGCTGGGCAAGACTTCTAGAGCCTATATAAACACATCCAACCCTTGTAAATTGTATCATTAAGATCATCATCATTAGGAGTAGAACCATTACATATCAATTACTTAGGTTTATTTGTATCGTTTCATACTTTGTTTTTATCATGGTTTCATCAGATCCTATGATGACGAGAGGTTCGATTATGAACTAATCGTTGTCATGGGATTCTAACGGATTTATTTATGGAGCTTTAGTATCTTGATGCTTTACAGATCTGTGTGTGATGTATATCTGATATCCTCGTATGGTTGTGCTTTATGAATTTAGATGCGTAGCTAACATCTAATTTGTTAATTTCATGTGAAGCAAGAGTGGATCTTAAGATTTAGAACTTGCCATGCTAGCATAGGATAGGTTGATGTTTTAACATCATGATTTGTAGCGTAAATAGAGATATTATGCTGCCCTATGTGATCATTATTGATAACTTGTTCTTCAACCGTTATGTTTTCAAATTCTATAGAGATATAGGGTCTAAGCATAATTGGTGTCTATTCATCTTCTATCTCTTTTGTGGATGTATGTTTAGTTTGGTATTCGTATACTGAGAAGTAGCGTGTACTTGTTTCGTGTTGTCTGATCAGATATCATAACCATTGCATATAGTGATTAAAGGCGTCAGATCTAAGCAAAGTATTTAATGAAGTTAGGATTCCATGGTTTTTCTTGCAGAAGTAATTAGATTTCAATTCTTGTTAGTTAGTTAATTCTTAGTTTGTTAATTTACTTCTTAGTTTAATTTAGTTAGTTAAAATCTCAATTTGTTATTTGTCTTAGCAGTGAATAATTATCATACATTGTTGCATAGGTACATCTACTGAATTAAAACCATAACCAGATCTCTGTGGGAACGAACTTGACTTATATCTATATTACTTGTGACCACGTACGCTTGCGTGATTTAGTGCAAACAAGTTTTTGGCGCCGCTGCCGGGGATCATCGGTGTTTTATTTTTGGTTTTTGTGCTTGTCAATAGTGGTCGTTAGCGTTCACTGACTCGGATTTCTTATTTAGTTTGTTTGTTTAGTTCGGTGTGTTCAGGTACTTGAGTGTGTGAAGATGGCATGCAAGGAGTTTCCATGGTGGGCATATTCGAGTACATCCATGCCTTATCAATGTGAGCGGTGTTTGGGCGTTCATGATCCCTCACAATATTGTTACTACGGAGGAGTTGATCCATATGTCACTTATGAGGAGCAATCATATTTTCAATACCATCCTCAACAGTACCAGCAAGATGTTCCATATATGTCATATGTCTTTGGTAGTGAAGAGTTTCAACATCAGCAACCTACTCCTACTTTTCAGTCAGATGAGGTTCCTACTAGGGAGGAGATTAGGATGCTTGTGAAGAGTAATGAGGAGTCTCTCAAATCTTTGGAGATTCTAGTTGCTCAAGCTGTGGGATCATTGGAACAAGAGACTCTGGAGGAGATTAGGATGCGTATAAAGAGTAATGAGGCGTCTATCAAATCTTTGGAAACAATAGATGCTCAAGTTAGGAATGCCTTGGATCAAGAGAATCAGCAATTCATACTAGAGGCAACACCAGAGGATAATGGTGACTTGGAGCAAGGTACTGCATGCTTAATTGAGGAAGACAAATTCCAAGGTGAGGTGAGTGTTCACAAGCCATGTGAGGAATTTGATCATGCTAGGATGGTGGATGATTTGGAGCGGGCACTATTTGGGACAGACACTGTTGAGCTACAGAAATTTCAAGAATTGGTATGTGCATACCAAGAGGCTGAAGAACATGAGAAAGATGCAGATCTTCTACTTGTCTCAGAGTTTAAAGATGGAGGTAGCGCATTAGAGCCAATGGAGGAAGTTCTCGTTGAGGAACCAAAGGCTTCAGAAATTTACATTTACCCTCCTCCATTATATTCAAGCGAAGCCCGTGTGTTGTTCTACAAATTGAAAGATTTTGGGTCGACAGATGAAGGCATAGGAATAGAACATAGTTGTTATACGAATAGGCCAAGCGAGGAGAAGTGGCAAAAAGTGTGTCGTCATGATGACGATGAAGTCTCGCGAAGAGATGACCAGGCCAACTATTATCATCCTTAATGGAGGCTTGGAAGTAACGTCAAGCTATTGACGTTAAAGAAGCGCTTGGTGGGAGGCAACCCGCATTAGTGTAGGAAAAAAAAAATTGAGTGTTGTAACAAAAAAAAAAAAATCCAGCAGAAAATTCCAGCCATGGCGCACAATCCAGGACATAGCCCAGCAAAGTTTTTGGCCAGGAGAATTCTTGTTATGCGGGAAGTGGCCAGTCTATGGAGCTTGTTCGTAGTTCCTCCACCAGATTCAACTGAGGAGGGTGATAATTCAGATGGTTAGGTATGTTTTCTACTTTCCTTCGTATTTACTTCCATTCAATGCGGACATTGAATATTTCAAGTTTGGGGGTGGTTTGAGGGATTAGTAGTTGTTGTATTATTTATTCATGTAGGATTTCATGCTTTGCATATTAGTAGTAGTAAATTATGCATGTATGTTCATGTTTTTTTTACGTTTGTTTCATATAGGACATTCTGTTTTTTTTTATGTTCGTATTTTATGTGAGTTCATAATAGTTTGCATTTGCATCCATGCTTGATAGGAATTTTGTGTTGTTGACGCTTTTGATTGAGAAGTGATATGCTTTGTTCTTGTGCACACACATACACTAGTAAGTTGAAGCTAGTAGACTTATTGAATGTTGTGAGTAATTAGAAGGACATGAATATGTGCAAGTTGATTTAGTTTGCATGCTTTGAATACAAGTCGGTGCGTTAAAGAGATTTTTGCTTGGGATTAAGTATGTTTTTCCACCAAGTGAGTTTTTGAGCCTTATTGCATATTTGCAAATTATTCGTTCGCTTGAGTGTCCATGGATTGTTTGCATTGCTAGCAGTTGTTTGAGGTCTTTCTTGAAACGCATGACATTATTTGACGATTAAAATGATAAAGGCAATTAAGGATAACCGCATATTTTCCCATATTACCATACCATGTTTACATGATCAATTAGTTAACCCGTTGAGCTTAATCCTATTTTTTTCGGTGACATACCACATTATTTGCCTAGACTTTTTCTTGTATTGGCCTTACATTAATTTGAACCCACATTGTCAAAGGCTAGTAGAGTGCTTAAGGGAGTAATAAGGTGTGCAAGGAGGGGTTTATTGTTGGTCGTACTTTTGAGGGAAATATTGAAAATTGGGATTGTTTACTTGATAGTCGGCTTGTGTAATAAAATTGTGGGATCATTGTTTATTGTATATATTATTGTTTATGTTATATTTAGCTCTCGAAAAAAAAAGGAAAGAAAAAAAAAAGAAAAGAAAAAAAAAACAGAGAAAAAAACAAAAAATATTATGAGAGCATATTTGTGTTTGTGGTGATCCTATTTCAGTCGACTAGTCGAGTGTTTGTTTTAGTAAAAATTATGTGGGGGGAAAATAGGGTGTTGTGTTTGATTTATTATGGAACTTACTAGCTTTTGACACTTCACCTGTTTTGGCTTATTTGACATACCTTGTCCCTAGCCCCGTTACAACCCAAATAAAGACCTTTTGATTATCGTCATTGATGTATGTTGTGTTAAGAGTTAGATTGATACCAAATGTCAAGCATGCTTATGATTTTGTTGGAATTGAGTGATACACTTACCCTTGTTCTTGAGTGAATATTCTTTTGTGAGTGGATTGTGAGTGTTTGCTTATTTTTGCGTACGAGATCCCGAGTTTTGTCTCAAAGATGTACTCTTGTAGGCTTAGCATGGTTACTAACTTATTCTTACATTTGACATGGGCTTGTGAGAACTTATGCATGTTCATTGAGTAGACTATGTGAATACTTGCACTTTCGACACCAAGACATTGCGTATTTACTTTGATTCTTAAGTTGATATGGCATGAGAGGAATTGAAGGTATGGTAGGATATTAGTACTAGATTATTTGCATTTTCATATTAGTTGCATTCATGCATTGCATTGCATTGGATTTTGTGGGTACATTCGCTATAGGCCCTCACGAGACCTTACTCATCCACTAGGGCTGCCTAGGGGTTTAAAGGGCTTGTTGCATATGCCAAATGCAACCGTGATCACCTACGGAAGTGGTACTAGTTAGTTAGTTAATTGTGATTGTTTATGCTTGAGGACAAGCATCGGTTTAAGTTTGGGGGTGTGATAAGTGGATTTATATCCACTTGGAGCATTCTAAATCGGCTTAAATTGATTGTCTTGGACTCAAGTTTCTTGTAGTTTTGATGTGTTTTGCTTAGTAGTGCAGATTTACAAGAATGTTGATTAAGGTTGATGCTTCTATCGTTTTTGGAGAATAAATTAGTTAAAATTCGGATTTCTGAGACGGTTGCGCAGTCTACACTGTTTTGGACATATCTGGAGTTCTAGAAGTCTGTTTTCAGCGATCTTACTGCCCACGCGAAGCCTGGGAGATTTTCTACAACTTGGGATAGGATTCCCACGAGCAAATTGCGCCGGGTAGAAGCAATCTGCGCGAAGAACAGACTGCTGGGCGCAAGTTGCCCCTGAAAAATTACAGTTTTTACTATTTTGGCCATATCTTGAGTTCTACAACTCCGTTTGGGGCCCGTAAGCAGTCCACGCGAAGATAACGGAATTCTCTATCATTCTAAAGTGGTCCAGATGTCCAATTACTACTGGAATGGTCCTGAAAAACTGAAGAAAAGTCAACTACGAATTTTCCTTAAAAAGCAGAATCAGTTTAGGAAACGTATTTTGCAGAAATTCTATTTTAACTCTATTTTGGGTATTTTCTTGCTGGGCAAGACTTCTAGAGCCTATATAAACACATCCAACCCTTGTAAATTGTATCATTAAGATCATCATCATTAGGAGTAGAACCATTACATATCAATTACTTAGGTTTATTTGTATCTTTTCATACTTTGTTTTTATCATGGTTTCATCAGATCCCATGATGACGAGAGGTTCGATTATGAACTAATCGTTGTCATGGGATTCTAACGGATTTATTTATGGAGCTTTAGTATCTTGATGCTTTACAAATCTGTGTGTGATGTATATCTGATATCCTCGTATGGTTGTGCTTTATGAATTTAGATGCGTAGCTAACATCTAATTTGTTAATTTCATGTGAAGCAAGAGTGGATCTTGAGATTTAGAACTTGCCATGCTAGCATAGGATAGGTTGATGTTTTAACATCATGATTTGTAGCGTAAATAGAGATATTATGCTGCCCTATGTGATCATTATTGATAACTTGTTCTTCAACCGTTATGTTTTCAAATTCTATAGAGATATAGGGTCTAAGCATAATTGGTGTCTATTCATCTTCTATCTCTTTTGTGGATGTATGTTTAGTTTGGTATTCGTATACTGAGAAGTAGCGTGTACTTGTTTCGTGTTGTCTGATCAGATATCATAACCATTGCATATAGTGATTAAAGACGTCAGATCTAAGCAAAGTATTTAATGAAGTTAGGATTCCATGGTTTTTCTTGCAGAAGTAATTAGATTTCAATTCTTGTTAGTTAGTTAATTCTTAGTTTGTTAATTTACTTCTTAGTTTAATTTAGTTAGTTAAAATCTCAATTTGTTATTTGTCTTAGCAGTGAATAATTATCATACATTGTTGCATAGGTACATCTACTGAATTAAAACCATAACCAGATCTCTGTGGGAACGAACTTGACTTATATCTATATTACTTGTGACCACGTACGCTTGCGTGATTTAGTGCAAACAAATACAGCAGAAGACGTGGACTTGAATCGCTAATTGCGCCGTAGCGATTAAGGTTAATTTTCTGTTCGTACTCGTTAATTTATTGTATAAAAAATCGTAGGGCCACGATCTGATTGTCCCAACAGTCCTTGATCTTTAACTTGCTCAAAATATTTTACAAGGGACATAAAAGAACAAGACCAAGTGAACTTGTGTTTCCACAAGTTGCACCATTCGGCCCTTTTCTTTGCACCATTCGGCCGAAGCCTTTTTAAGGCCTTTTAATTTTTGTTCTTTGCTTGCTTGCTTGTTTGTGTGCTCTTACGTGTTTAATTTCTCGCACTAATTTTAACGCATAATAGTGGCCCTCGTTTTACCCTATAGATAAGCGAGTTACATTTCCGTACGTGTGAGTTTGTGTTGTGTAGATTAATTTGCATTCACAATTATATATTGTTGCAAGTTTAATTTATTGTCTTGCATATTTTCTTTGGTCCTCGCACTTGCGAGTTGAATATTTTTCTTTGGTCCTCGCTCTTGCGAGTTGAATATATATTATATATATAAATTAACCACCACTTGCACAAACCACTAAAGTACGTAGTTTTTCCATTTGGCGATGTGAAGAGCTCGACTTTAATTAATAACGATTCAATTATTTTAACGCGTAATAGCGTCCCCATGGCTAGTACCGTAATATACTAGTTTTGCACAGACTTATTATATATCTCTCTTATATTGGCTGTTGGTTAGACTTGTATTCTAATCTTTGCAGTGAGGTGAAGTGAAGTGAGGTGACTCTTGTTCTAAGACCCAAGTCTTAGGCGTACTAACGGGGAGTTAGTAGCCTTCGCACCGTGAAGAAAAGGGAAGACCCAAGACCTAAGACCTAAGATCCAAGACCGGCAAAATTGTAGAAGTACATAGTCTTGTAAAAGGGTTGCTATAAGTCTTCGAGAAGGTAATGGGGAGTTACGCTCCAAGATAATTCTTGTAGTGGGTATTTGCTATTTATTGTGAGGAGGATACGCGTGTGTATTGCTCCAAGATAAATAAATAGTAGTCTAGGAGTTGTAAAGGTTCTCCGCCCACTATAAAGGTGTTCTTTATAGTGGAAGAAATCTCGAGTCCGGGGAGGAGCTCGGGGACTGGACGTAGGAGTGAGCGGATCCATTAGGGGTTGCGCCATCGCGAACCAGGCTAAAATCGACCGTGTGATATTCTTTCTCTTTCTCTTTACTTTCCGCACTCTATTTACTTGTTGACAAGTAACATAGTTTAAAAAGAGAAAAGAATTTTTGAAAAAGCCAAGCTCTAAATTTTAAAAAGGTGATAAGCTATTCAAACCCCCCCCTTCTAGCTTATCTAACCCATATACGGGACCTATCAAATTGCAGTAATATTAAATGAGAAACAGAAAATGACGCGATATATGTAATTTTACATTCTCATCTTCCCTGAAAATGTTTTTACTTTTCTATAGATAATTAATATTTTATATTAAAACGATAATTACAATGCCCAAATAAATTTTGCTAATTTTATGTATAAATTAAATAAAGTAAATTACATATATAATTAATAGGCTTAACTAATGAATAATTTTAATACTATTAAATGCAAGCAAAAAAATTTTAAAATTCAGAAAAGAGAGAACTCAAGAAGAATATTTTGAAACCGTTCCAAGCCTTTTCGAGTTTTTGATTTTTTGCTATTTAAAATATTTTAATTCTAATTTTAGTTGTACATCTAAAATTTTGATAACTTTAAAAAAAGCATAAACATACAATATTATTTCTTCATAATCTAATAGAACAACGGGATATAATTTCTTTATCGATCTAATCGGTCGAGAAAGGGGTCAAGTTGATTCAATTTAATCAAGTTGGTCAGAGTTCATGTACTAAAGTGAAAATATGTCGATATTATTTTTGTAGCAGTTCTAGATGTTAACCGAAAATTCTATATACTTCTACGTTATACGATGATTTACACAATTTCCACATCAACTAACAATTTTTTCCCGATGTCCTCTAATTGCCCGAAATATTGGAGACATCCTAAATGGGAAATAGAAAATGACACCATATAAGTAATTTTAAGTTATCATCTTGGATGAATTGTTTCTTACTTTTCTATAGATAACAAATATTTTATATTGAAATAATAATTATAATGCAAAAATAATTTTTGCTAAACATCAATATATATATATATAAAGGAGGGTACGCGGGAGTTTAGGTGGCGCTCTCAGATCGTCTCAATCTATTTTTCTAATTTTCTAGAATTTTAGAATTTTAAACACTTATAAATATAAAAATATCATTTAACATATTAGAAGTAGAATAGGTGTTCGAATTTATATTGGTGAAGAGTTCGAATTTATAGGAAGACATATGATTAGAAGTTCTATTGTAAGTAGAATAAGTATTTATAAAGCATATGATTACAAGTTCTATTGAAAGTAGAATATAGGAGTTCGAATTTATAGAAAAAACATATAAATAAAAGTTTCTATTGGAAGTAGAATAAGTATTTATAAAGCATACGATTAAAAGTTCTATTGGAAGTAGAATATGAGTTTGAATTTATAGAGAATAAGAGTTCGAATTTATAGAAAAACATATAAATAAGAGTTCTATTAGAAGTAGAATATGTGTTTGAATATATAGAGCATCCATATAACTAAATATTTTATAGAAAGTACGATCTTCTTAAATTATATATTTTTTATATAAGTTAATTATACTTCTATTAGGAAAATTTATTCATAAATCCAATACTATTATCATAAAAAAGTCATCGTATTTAAAAGAAAAGAATTGATGTGTTAACATTATAAAAGAACATTCTCATGCAGGAATCCTAAATAAAAATAGGAGTATCTATAATATAAAGAGAAAATAAGATGTGCTTTCATTTTCTAAAACTCCATAAATTTTAGAAAGTCTAGATAAAGTATAAATTGGAATTCACTCTATTTTTTAGGTTTTAATTTTAAGGAAAAAAGTTATTGTGTAAGATAAGTATCAATAATAATATGTAATGAATTTGGAATTTCGACCCAAACGAGAGCAGCTTGAAACGTGTTTAACAGGAAGACGGCTCACTATAAAAGATTGTATTAGCTATTAAAATATCATTTTGATGTTATAAATTTTATTTTATTTTTAGGATTTGATTTTTATGGATAAACATTATCCTACAAGTGATACATGTAAAAGTTAGGTTTTTGATCTTAACTAGGGAGCAGATAAATAGTAATAACCGTGTTTAACGAGAAAGCGATTCATTAGAGAAGACCGTATAAAAATGTTTGAATATATAAGGAATACATAAAATAAAAATGTTTTATTAATAGAAGTAGAATACGAGGACGGTGGAGACGTCTTACACGATTTTTAAAATTATATATCTTTTTTCCTAGAAATCCTTTATTTTATCTTTTTTATACAAGTTAATTATACTTGCATTAGAAAAATATATCCATAAATTTAATATTATTCCCGTAACGAAAAGTCTTCGAATTTAATTTTTTATATATGTTAACATAACAGAAAGACATTCTCATGCAGAAGTTGTAAATAAGTACATGAATATCTATAATATACAGAAAAAATAAGATGTATTTTCATTTTTAAAACTCTATAAATATTAGAAAGTTTAAAAATATAAAAATTGGAATTTACTTTCTTTATATAATTAGTTAGAATTTCGGTTCCAAATAAGAGCGACTCAAAACGTATTTAACGAGAAGACGACTCACTAGAAAAGATTGTATTAGCTATTAGAATTTGATATTGATGTCATAATTTTTTTTATTGTTCGATTTTATGGATAAAAAATATTATATAAGTCTTTATAATATATGTTAAAGTTGAGATTTTGATTTTAATGAGAGAGCGGCTCAATCGAAAGAATCGTGTTTAACAAGAAATCGATTCATTAGAAAAGGATATTTAATTATTAAAATTTAAAATTAATATTACAATATAACGTAAATGTGTTAAATTTTTTTAAAAAAATTTATAACGCCGCCGCGAAGCGCGGCTTTATCGACTAGTTTTTATAAATAGTAAAAGTAAATGTAAATTACATATATATTTAATAGTTGTAATTATTGATTAATTAAGATGCTATCAAAAACAACAAAAAAGTTTATTACAAAAAATCAATAATCTTACTTATGGTTTAAAAGCTTTAGGGTTAATTTTTAAGTCATCACTTTAAATGGAAAAATTTATTTTATTACTATAATAAAGTTTGCAAAAGTTTTGTATAAATAAAATAAGATAAATTTAATATATATTTAATAGGTGTGATTAATGACTAATTAAGGTGTTTTTTTAATGCAAGAAATTTTTTTAAATATAAAATCAAAAATTTAAGAAAACTATCTTAAACGTTTGATAACTTTTCGATCTTCACAAAAAATAAAAAATTGTGGAAAGAAATCTTAGACTCCCACATCTTCTATATAATTTTTTGTTATTATGATATATATAGATAAATTAAAAGTCGCTAACTTTTTTCATTCAAAAAGACACTTATTATATTAGCGTATTACATTTAAAGTATTAAAATGAAGTTAATGTATTTAAAGTATTAAATTGAGTAAAATAAAATTGTTTTCAAATTTAAATCATATAGAATTACATATAATCAATTATACTATTTTAGTGAATAAGTATATTACTTGTATTAATGGATGCCCTGTTGTAACTTGTTATCGGACGTGAAAGGGGATAGGGTTTGTATTCATCCTACTCGGTGAATTCTTCTTCGGGCTTAGATGGTATGAACCGTGGAAAGTGGCCAGGGTCGCTGCTCCTCCTTTCCTTCGTGGTAAATCGTTTCATGTTTGGAGCTTAGGAGAGCAAAAGTCGAGGATCAATCTGCTTAATTAGCATAGCTTAATTTGTTGGTCTCAGAAATGAGAACCAAGAGATCGGGAAGGGATATACTTGTCGTGTAGGTATGGATGAACAATTGAATTTTGCACGCCTTCCAGAGAGTACGACCTACAATCGTCATAGACGAAGATGTTTTAGAGCGGCAAAGATTAGCAAGGCAAATGCATAAAGTTTGCCAGAAAAGAAGGGGCTGTTTTGTTCAAAGATCATAATGTGTGTCAGATCTCGCAACGCTCACCGATAGTATATGTTGGAGGTATGAGTCTACAAGACTATGGAAAGTCCGACGCAATCGGTGGATTCGTTGGATTTTCCCTGCGTTGGATTTCCCTGCACTATGTGGGAAGCTTTCATGGGAATTTTCCAAGATACATGAAATTGAAGAGGAGGGAGTTCATAACAACACTTCACAAGTTACCTCCACAGTGAGGAAAGATTTTGGAGTTGCAGAGCCAGAACAGAACCACAAGGCAAAGCAACTATGCGTAATACAAGGTTGTAGACCTGAACCTTAATTTTCACTCCACGATGTTCAAGAGAGACTATTACCGGGCTTCCACTGTCCAAGCGTTCCTTACACATGCAGCCCGTGATTTATGTTCTCGAGAGAGTGTCGAGGATCAATTTGTGATCGAGAGATTAGGGCGGGATATACATGCCATGTAGGTATGGATGAACAATTGAATTCTACACGTCTCTCAGTCTGTTGTATCATTATAACTGCCTATTATCTCTACACAACTGAAGATTCTATCGACAAAAAAATGATTACTATAAGAAAAGAAACGGCAACATGCTCCCCTCAGTGATGGAAGACTATTGGAATGGTGAACCAATAACTAATTTGTTGATACATGTGATTGCTAAAGAAAAAATGTAACAAGTAAACTGAGTTGTATAACCTGAGTTTGGAGGTCCTACTGTAGCGCAGTATCACACTTTTGATCCCAAACATGTAACAACCTTCTTTTTGGCTTTCTAGCCAAAGAAAAAAAGTTGTTCCCCTTTTCACTTGTAAGAACTTCTTTTAGTTTTGTCACAGTGATGAACGGGAGTGGCAACACATTTGATGTAGGGAACTATTGTTTCTTACACATTCTTAAATAACAAAAAAAAATATTACTTGTATTAATATATCAAAGTTAAATGGATGATGTGTGAATATACCAATTTGGGTATAGATAAATTCTCATCCGGGATTTGAATTTTTTAAAATCCATTATAAATTTTTATTTTTTATTAGTGCAATTGATAATCAGATTTGATGAATGATTTTCAACGATCCATCCTTTGCTTTTCAATTAGTCATCCTTATACTGGTTCCGATTTTAAAAATAGTTTAATATAAACTTATGAGTTGTAAGATTCAATTTTTTGTTTATTTATATTTTTTTACTTTTGTTAACAGTGGTTCCTAAAAAATTTTATTAATTTACTTCAAAGATTCCAAAATATTGAATTTAGAGATTTCACTTCCTGAAATTCATCTTCTAAAATATAGGATTCTACAAAAGATTCTTGATTAAGATTCAAAATTTGCACTTATGGACCTATGACCGTAATATATTTACATGAGGATACAGTTATTGAATTTTTATTAAGATTTTTAATGTGGTTAATTCAATTTAATTGATCGGAATGTTTCCTATAGTTCCGAAGCAATATACTATCTGAGATGAGTCTCGTGCACGTGATCTAAATTTTTAATATCTTATTTTAAAAACCGTTTTTATGATCTTTTGTGATAATTTATTATAAAACTTAATAATTTAATTATCTCAGAGAAAAAAATTTAAAATGTGAGTAACATATAAAAATAAAATAATTTTAGTTCACCTTTTTTAGCAAGATAAACACTTTGAAGAAAGCAAGAGAAAATAATTCAACTATAAGTATACAGAATTAGAAAGGTTCAAGTATCATAATTACTTTTTTGATGATAAATTTATTGCAAAAGAATTTAATTTGGGTGCAAGACAATAACACAAAACTTTTCAACCTATAATTTATTCACAGTTAAAGATTTTGGCATTTTGCACATGTCTAACTTGGTTCGTTCTACCCGAAATGTAATCAAGAATGACACACAAAAGTTTTTCTAAATTGACAGTATATTGATATCTTAAATGATGTTTATGGACCGGATCCGAACGAATAATTATAAATTCGAGTCGAATCTAATCTGCTACTATCTATATATATTCGGCTTGTTTACAGCCCTAATAGAAAACACCAAAAATAGCTACATAACAAGTCTGGAATTCACTAATTCTCGACATATATACATATACCAAAGTAATCAAAGGTACGGCAATTAAAGTATCAGTTCGAGGGTTACCTTGTCGGTGTCAATGATGGTATTATCCAAGTCTCTGATTGAGTTCAGAAACAAAATAGAACATGAATACATAAACAAATAAGACTTTAAACAATAGAGAATAATGTTTCTGAAATTATCTCAGGAACTTACCTAAGGTACTTACCTTACTTCTTTATAGAATCTTATAAAATAAATGGCCCCGCGGGGGCATTTTTGTGAAAACTAGATTACCCATAAGATTTTTCTTGATTTTATGGAAACATCTCAGGAAAAATACCTGAGGTAATCTCATGTACAACATTCTCTTAAACAATATAATAATGAAACTTACATAAATCCTCAGTTTTTTACTTGACACTCAAGAATGACAACCAAGGAACATTTTTGGTGGGAATAACGATAACACCCTCCTTTTGGTCTCCCTTAGAGAATTGTTACAATTTCCTTGAGGATTGTTCCGATTCCCTTCGAGTTCTTGCCTTTATTCTCTCAGAAATCCTTAGCCTTCCACTTTTTTACTTCAGAATCCAATCCAACTTTCTGCTCTTTCTCCATCCCCTTCTTTTTTTTGTCCCTGGAATTGATTATTGCCAACATCTTACCAGCTGAATACCAAGTTAGGATCTCCTTTGTTCGCTGATCTTTCTCCTACTCAGATGCATCTTTATCGTCCTCATAATCGAGCACAAAACTGTAGTCCACACTTTTTACATCCTTTGAGATCTTGTTCCACCGTTTCATGATGCATACCGTTCTGACTGGTGGTAGATGAGTAGTATGCTCACCAAAGATGTTCAACCCCACTACTACGTGATCCTCCATTTCATAGGATCTTGAGGTTTCGCTTGAGCACCCAATAATGGTAGTCAAAGCAAGGCCCCATAGGTTGCTGTATGGGTTATCGATTGTTAATGCACTCACAACTCTATTAAGAACGTGTCTGGTATAACTATTTACCCAATAATGGTTTTCTCCAAGTTTGTTGGCTTTGTTTAGACTATTTACCGATTCATTATTATAATTGTCAAAGATGCTTATGTTGTGACATTATTTTTCATTTTACAAAATATCTTTCTCCAAATTTGTTGTAGTTGCCAAAGATACTTATGCTGTGATTTGAAATTAAAGTCCAAGTAGTGAGCAATCTATCATGAAAAGGACAAGTGAGAAAGGGAGGTCGCTTTTTGCATCCACATGTTGCTTTCAATTGAATATTTCATCTTATAATCCAGGTATTGAAGTGAATGTTTCTTCACAAGTCTTGTAGGGGTGTATGTAGTGCATAATCTGGAGAGCTTTTGCTTTTACCTTGAATAGATTTTGTGCTGAAATTCTAAGGCATCAATATTGTATGAATGGATTGCTTAACCTTACTAGAAATTCAATGTGTTTGTGATATTATTTGATCACAATTTGTAACTTTTAATATTGTTGTGCAAAATATTGAAAATCTAACAATGTGTTAGATGTTGATCATTTAAAACTAATTCAATTGTTGGTTTATCATATTTTATTTGTATATTACCAAAGATTTACGATTTTATGTTTGGGTACAACTGCCCATATTACTAAACTTGATAATTAATTAGAGTTACCAGCCGAAAACCCGTGCGAAACACGGTTCGAGATGAATTATATTAAAAATATATCATTTTATTTATTTAAATAAAATTGTTTATCATATTATTTCGGTTAAACAATTTGTACTAGGGAAATTATCGAAAATACAACTTTCTCTAAGTTTTTTTTGCGATTTTACCATCTTTAGAAAATATTTGCAAAAATACCTTCTCCAAATACAACTTGTTTTTACATTTCTTTGAAAATAATTTAAAGTTGATTTTGGTTGCATTCCAAGTTGCACTTGTTTTAATCGATGCAACTTGTTAAGCAACCTATTACACAACCAAAGATGATTTCAATTATTAAATTTTTAAAGTTGCATTTGTGGTTGATTTTGGTTGACGTCTCTTGCAAATATGGTTACAAAAGTTGCGCAACGTATTTTGCAAATATTTTGTAAAAGTTGTTATTTTTGCAAAATGATTTTTTAATGAAATTATGGGCTTGGGTATTTATGAAAAAAAAATCCCTTTATAATGTTTGTTTACTTTGATACTAATATTTCTAAAAAATATGTGTTCCAGTTTACAATAATTTAATCATTAATAACATTTTTTTAATTAACTAAAATATATGTTAACCATATTAAAAGTACAACGCTCTGGAATAAAAGAGGTATTAATTGTATAAATACTGAAAAATAATATAAGTAAATAAATATCCATATTTTATATTTTTCATAAAATAATTAATTTTATTGTATATAATAGTTGTAATTATTCTTGCGACGATAACTTTTTGTGAAGACAATTTTTTATTTTCTAATTGATGGACCCCCAAGTTTGTAAATAACGCTATTTTCTGGATTTTTATTCTCGATTTGCAGACTCTTAGCATAAGCATATGAGTACACTTTTATCATCTATTATTATTATTATTATTATTATTATTATTACTATTATTATTATTATTATTATTATTATTATTATTATTATTATTGTTGTTGTTGTTGTTGTTGTTATTATATTAATTAAATTAATTTGATATCTAGTGACATACCTTGCTATACATGACATACCATACCACTAAGAGATAATTATAGAATAAAATATTAATAGAAAAAAAATGTTTCAGGTAAACTCTTAATTATTAATTATAATATTTTTAAAGATAATAATGACACCTATTTTGTTGCATAAAAAAAATTTTGAAATCCAATATTGATAAACATTTGTAAAGTTTGACAATGGATAACATTTTTGTTATCGATGGTATTATGAGAGACGTGATTGCTTAGTTTGTTGATAAATTTGTTTGTATGACGAAAAAAAGAAGTAGAATGTAAATGTGATAAGAGGTGTGATTGACTTAACTTGTCGATAAATTTGGTTGCATGACAAACAAAAAAGAATTTAAATGCATTTTATAATTCATACTTCATATTTTTATGAGTATCCAACACCTGTATCTATTCATTTGAATAATTTTCTTTGTATGTAATATTAAATTTAAATTCATTGACACATGTTCAAAATGGTACTCACATATTCTAATACTTATATATTAAATCTTATAATGAATAAGTACATGTTTATAAATAGCACTGCAAAACTATTTACAAAGGTCCTAGCTCATAGGCTAAGTGAAGTCATAGGGAAAATTGTTGGAATGAATCAATTTGCATTCATCAAAGGGAGGCAGGCTTCAGAGAGTATTTTAGTTGCAAGTGAAGCAATACACTCAATGAAATCTTCCAATTGCAATGATCTGATCCTCAAACTTGATTTTGAGAAAGCATTTGACTTGGTTAATTGGAGCTTCCTTTTCAATGTATTAGAAGCAATGGGTTTTGGAGGTAGATGGATCTCCTGGATCAAAGCATATCTGGATTCAATGAAAGTTTCTGTCCTTGTCAATGGGTCACCTACAAGGGAGTTTGCTCCTAAAAGAGGACTTAGGCAAGGTGACCCTCTATCACCACTACTGTATAACATAGTTGCTGAGGTGTTGAATCTTATGATCAGAGAAGCAAGCTCGAAAAAAATGTTTAAAGGATTTGCACTGAAAGAGGATTATGATCAATTGACTCACCTTCAATTTGCTGATGACACTTTGATTTTCATTGAAGGTTCCTTGGATTCCATTAAGACTATCAAGTGTGTTCTTCAGTGCTTCCAATTGCTTTCAGGCTTGAAAATCAATTTTACCAAAAGTAGTTTGTTTTCTTGTGGGAAAAACCGAGACCTTGTTGAGGAGGGAGCCAATTTGTTAGGTTGTATGGTGGGTTCGTGGCCATTAACATATCTTGGTGCTCCGTTGGGTGTCTCGGCAAGGAGGAAAATCTTTTGGAAACCTCTAATCAAGAAGTTTGAAAACAACCTTGAAAATTGGAGATGTGCCTCGATAAATAAAGCAGGTAGATTAGTCCTGTTAAAATCCACACTAGATAGCCTTCCAATTTACTGGTTCAACATTTTCAAAGTTCCTAAGAATGTTTGTGAAGAAATTGAAAAAATTAGAAGAAATTTCTTTTGGGGTCATAATGACGGGAAAAGAAAGATGCATTATCTCAGATGGAAGAAAATTACTCAATCAAGAAAGAATGGAGGTCTTGGTCTTTCGAGCATTAGTTTGAAGAATGCATCTTTACTTGGAAAGTGGCATTGGAAGTGGCTTACAGAAAGAAATAATCTTTGGAATAAATGGGTAAGATCAAAATATGAATGCTCTGTAGGAGACTCAATGGATTCGGTTTTCAATTCAAAAAAGGTTTCAGAAAACATTAAAGGTATAGTGGAAGTTGCAGGAAACACAAAGTTGAAAGGAGAATTAGCTAGGGACAAGTTCTTTTGGAAAGTTACTGATGGGGAATTGGCCTTATTTTGGGAAGATCTTTGGAATTCTCAAGGCATTCTAAGGGATTTATATCCAAGATTGTATCACATTTCTAATCTAAAGAATGTCAATGTTAGAACCTTTAAAGTGTTGGTGGATTGTTACCCTTTTAAAGGAGATGTCTTCTGGAAGCAAAATCTGAGACATTGGGAGTTGGTTTTAGTAAACGAGTTAGTCAAAGTGTGCGATCAAGTTCAACTAAAAAGTGGAAGAGACAAATTGACTTGGTTACCAGTAAATGAGGAGTATTCTGCAGCTAAAAGCTATGCTTTAGTGGAAAAGGATTTGGCAGATATTGAAGTTGGGTGGAAGGCTATCTGGAAGTTTAAAATCCCTCCAAAGGTATGCATTTTCTTATGGAATTATTTTAATAATATCCTTCCTACATGTAGTTTTCTTGCTGCCAGAATTGGTCCACACTCCAATTTTTTAAGAACTTGTAAGTGGTGTAATTCTGAAGAAGAGTCACAATCACACATCTTCTGGAAATGTGAGTTAGCAACATGGGCCTGGGATTTTGTCTCAAATTGGTGGAATGTTAGAAAGCAGGATTGTTATGATATACACTCTTGCCATATCTTCAAAAGTCCAAGTATTAAACTGGCATGGGAGATAACTTGGTCTGCAACCTTATGGACCATTTGGTTAAGTAGAAATCAAGCTATTTTCAAGGGTTTAAAAACAAAAAAAGTGGATTTTCTATCCCTGATTGTTTATAGGTCTCAAATGTGGTGCCAAGCAGCAAACCTAATCGATAAGTCTGATCTTTGGATTTCTAATCCAATGGGATTAGTACTCAAATCAAGTTTGCTAAGAAAGGAGTCTTTGTTGAAAATAGAAGTAAATCTAATTGGTTTCATAGATGGAGCCTGGAAGGTAGAGAATAATTCAGTGACTCGTGCAGGCATAGGAGGGTATGTCAAAGATTCTGAGTGCAACTTAATTTTGATCTTTTCTGGTCCAGTGATTGCTCAGACAGCTTTTCAATGTGAATGGGAAGCTTATCTCTTTGTTATCAGCAAACTAGCTTCTAGCAAGTGGAGGAATTGCCATAGTGTAATATATTCGGACTCGGCGGAGTTGATCAATAAAGTTCAGAGGGTCAAAGTCAGTCATCTTCAACAGGTTGAAAAGGATAATGAGAAGCTGTTTTCAAATACAAGGGTAGTATTTAAAAAGGTGGAAAGAGCGTTGAATCAAGAAGCTGATAGTTTAGCAAAGCAAGGTTTGCTTAGGAAGAAAATGCTATTTGCGTGGTGCTAACGTTCTAAAACGTTTAAGGTTCAGTTGGGCTGGGTTGGTTAGTGGTTTTGATAGTGGCCTTTTAATGAGGAGTTAGAAGGAGATAGTTTCAAAGGGGTTTAGTTTTACTATCATTGCTGAGCCCAATATGTGTTAATACAGGCCCATATCGGAAATATGAAGCGTTAGTGTATACATATCGTGTTAATATATACACAACGCTACAAAAGGAATTAACGCTATTGGCTTGAGATATGTGCAGACGCCTTTGGGAATATAAGCTTATAGAAGCATGCAGGGTTATCATTATATATGTCTATACAGTGGTCTTTATTATTCCAATCATAGTACTTCTTTTCATCTTCACAACTTCAAGCCCTATCAAGCACCTCATGGCAATGGTGAATGTGAATCCGGGTTGGGAAATGCCTCGAAAAGGTTTTGTTAAAGTTAATGTGCATGCGCATTTTGAAGATCATAGGCTCCCAAATGGAAACATCTCTGGCGTAGGGGTGGTTGTTCGTGATAGCAGAGGCAAGGTCATTAGGATGTTAGCTGGATCGTTGGGCATTGATAATCGAAGGAGTAACGAGTTGCATGCGTTTATGGAGGGGATGAAACTAATATTTGATGATGACTATCCTAAAGCCATCCTTGAAACGGATCATGTCGCAGCATATTGGGAATGGAAAGACTCAAGGGACGCAGGGGCTAACCCCAATAATGCGTTTATTCTTCAACAACTAAACACTAGGAAAGCTGATAGGAATTTCACTATCGAGGTACGGCTCACGGACGCTGCAGATAACAACTTGGATGCGTATTTGGCTCAGCAAGGAATAGCAAATTGGAATCAGTTGGTGGTTATTGAGAAAGCTTTTGGCAGAGTGTTCGAACTCTGGAGTCTCGACATGGGCTTAGGAAGAATTGAACCTCAATTCCATAGAATTCATAAGGAAGATATCAATGCGGAAGCCATGGTAGCAGAGGTTGAAAACCCATTGCAGGAGGTTGAGGTTTTGGAGAATCAAGATGGCATTGCTCTTGGTCAAGCTGGAATACGAGCTGCTGATGTCTTCGTCGGAATGGAGAACTGGTGATCTGCATTCAGGAATGAAGGTTTTAGCTTTGGGCTTTTTATTTTCTGTCAAAGTTGTTTTGTTTATTTTGTTGTAGTTGTTGTCTTGTTGCTGCTAACCCATTGTTAGGGTTTATTTTGGTTGGGCCGATTGTGGGCTTTGTGGTTTAGAACTATGGCTTGTATGCTTGTTGGACTATTTCTCTTTCTGGGCTAGGTCCCTTAATCTATCTTCCTGCTTTCCAAAAAAAAGTACATGTTTATTTTCTATCTCCAATAAAAATGAATTTAAAAATCATTGCAAACTGAGTAAACAGTAAGTCGTTCAAAATTAATTATATAAACAAAATAAAGATCCTCTAACATATTATCAACTTCATCAACTCCATAAAGGCCTCTTACTTTTTTTCCATACCAAATTACAGTGTCAACATTATTTTTAAAATAAAAATTTATAAATATTAAATATAACTAATTTACCTTCTTAAACGCCGACACCCGTCTCATAACATACACGCATGATTAATTGATTAGTAATAATATAACACAGTATAATATTAGTTTATTCGATGCAACGAATGTATAACTTTTTCACTGATTTAATCAGTAAAGAAAATGGTTGGATTGATTCAGTTTAATCGCGTTGGTCACACCCCATGTGTAATTTGTTCATATGTAAAAGTAAATGAAAGAATGCCCAAAATACCCAATTTTTCACTATCCACTAACCAAAATGTCCGTTTATGAAAACACCAACTTCTGTACCCACGGGATACGCCACTCCCATGGACATATCCGATGTTTACTGTAGGTTGTAGCAAGCCAGAAAACGCGTCTCCTTGCTCCTTCTCCTCGCCGGCGACTCCGACGACTCCGGCCTCTCCCCTTCGATCTCGCTTTCCAGTAACTTTCCGAACGACTACAGCAGGCCAAAGCGATCGCAAGCTCATGTACTTCATCTTCCCCGTCTTCGTTTTTTTTTTTTGAAGAGCAAACAACAAATGAATATATAAGGCCCAAAAGCCACAAAATCCAAGAACCATAATCCAAACATTACATGATTAACAAATCAATACACTGCAATCGATTCCAACAAAACTCGATATTGCAGGCCCATTAAGTTTGATAGATAAATTAATACTGAATAAACTAAACCCAAAATGCATTAACTGATAGAAGCCCAATAAGTAGACATGATAGAAGACTAAGCAGAAGAGCAAGAGTCGTTTCAGTTACCATGCATCCATGCCGACGAAAACATTTCCAGGGTGCAACGGCTCTGCCACTTGAACTGCCATGACCTCGAGTTCCGGATTCACTACTTCATCATCCATAGCTTCAACATTGACATCCTCCTCCAGCATCCATTCGTACTGAGCACCAAAAGGTCCCAAGCCCATATCCTGATTCCATATATCCAGAACTCTACCGAAAGGTTGTTTTATGATCACCATGTGCTTCCATTTAGATGCTCCTTGCTGAGCCAGATATCTTGCCAAATCATTGTCAACCGGATCATCCAAACGAATCTCCAATGCGAAATTTTTATCTGTCCTTCGCGTGTTGAGTTGCCTAACAATGGACTCATCATCTGGATGACATCCAGCTTGTAGAGAGTCCTTCCACTGCCAGTAAGCATTAACATGGTCTGATTCTAGTGTTACCTTTTGGTAGTTTCTTGCAAAGGCCAGCTTCAGTCCTTCCATAAAAGCGAAGAACTCGTTGCTTCTTCTTCTCTCTTTACCCAAAGAACCTGCTAGCATACTCAGGATGTTTCCCTTGTGATCCCTTGCTACAACACCAATACCACTAATGTTACCATTAGGGAGCCTTTGATCGCTGAAAAAACTGTGAACATTGATTTTTACAAACCCACGCCTTGGAAGCTCCCAACGAGGCTGAACATCTACCATGATTTTGCTTTAGATGTTGTAGAGTGAACGGTTGTGAAAAGTAGAGAAAGGCTGTAGTGAAGAGGGCTATGTATATAGTGGAAGAGAATGCTTGTGCAGAGTTCCAATAAAACAACTGCTCATTTTCCTAGGACAGTAAATGATTTTTGAGGCGCTTCGTTACCACTACACTGCTCCTTGCAATATGTTTTCCTTAATTTTGCACTTATGGGCTTGGATAAAACTGGGCCTTTCTATTCTCAATATATTAAAAGCCTGATAATTACCCACCCTTAGATATATAGATAAAAGGCTTTAAAATCTTAATTCCAGAGATAGAAAAAATCTTGTCTTCTCCTTCCTTGCTTAGCCCAGATATCAGCCTCTCTGTTGAATGTTCTATCAATTTTCTTGAAAGAAATATTCAGAGATAAGATTGAACTTTTACAGCTTTCCTCTATTAACAGATTTGTAGTCTTGAGTGCTTTAAACTCTTCTAGTTTCAAGACCAATTCAGCATTGTCTATGTAAACCAGAAAACTAAATTTCTGCTTTTCACAATTTTCTATTAACCAGACAAGAGTTTCCAAAGCTTTAACTTCCACCATAAAAGCATTTTCTGCATAATGAGGGCCTGAAAAGACCATTACTGTGTTCCCTTCATTAGTCTTAGCTATTCCCCCTATACCTGCAGAGAAGATACCATTTGAATTTTTGATCCATGAACCATCTATGAAGCAGATGAAATCAGAATCATGCTGTAGGATTTTTTTCTCAATTTCTTCTTTGTTTCTTGTTACTACTCCAACTGGATTGTTTTCCCACCACTTAACATGTTCCTGAGAAATGAAATTTGTAGCCAGATTCCATTCATGTGATCGTTTTTGCAGTAAGATCATTAAGCTAGCTTCACTAATGACTGATTTGTTGAAAACTCTTTCATTCCTGTTTAACCATAATGTCCACATTGTGGCTATTATTGTTAACTTCCAAACTCTTCTAATGCTTGCATCCTTGAACCAAATTGCCATATTCCAAGAATCTGTGAAATTTGAAGGAAGGGGTTTGTAATAAAAGCCCCCACCAATCTAAACATTTTCTCCATATTCTTCTAGACACAGAACAACTCCAAATTATATGGTCTGATGTTTGAGGTGAACTTGGACAAGAAGAGCAATATTTCGAATCCTTCCAATCTGTGATTCTGTGAGCAAGAAGATCTCGAGTTGGTAATATGTTACTAACTAGCTTCCAGATGAAAATTTTAATTTTTTTTGGGATGTGTAGGTTCCATAAGTCCTGAGGCACTTGGGTCACTTCATAAGAAGCTGGCTTTATGGCTGAAAATAAATGAGTGCCTTTCTTGACAGAATATTGTTGCCCATTACCTGGTAACCATTGGATTGTATCATTTAAAGGATTAAGTAGAACACTTGATATTACCTGATCAAGCTCATCCACCAAATTCGTTTTCCAGTTTCTCAGTGACCTTGTCCAAAAGGTAGTACCATAGTGATCATAGCAATCCCATAGGGTAACAAAAATTTCAATTGATACTCCTTTGAAGTTTGTCAGTGCATATAACTTTGGAAAGATGTCTTTAAGAATTCCTCTGTTATTCCAGTAATCTTCCCAAAAGAAGGTGATGTTCCCATTGTTTACTTTCCATTTGAAGTGTTCTGTTTTCAGGAAAGATCCCAATGATGTCTTGTTAAGCACTTTATGGATATCTGTCCAAAATTCTGATAAATTACTTTTCTCTGTCAGTTCTTCTACACTTTCTCCGAATTTACATTTGTATTTATTTTTTGACCACTTGTTCCAGTCTCTGCTTCTATCCGAGTACCATTTCTGCACCCATTTACCTAGTAGGGCTGCATTCTTTTCTGCCATAGAATGAAAACCTAGTCCTCCTTCAGATTTGGACCTGCAAATCTTAGACCATGCAAGAAGGTGCATTTTCTTTTTAACAGTTTTCAGCTCTTTGAATTTGCTTCCCCAGAAAAAACCTTGTCTTATTGACTCTATCTGTTTGCAGATGCCACTGGGAATGAGAGAGGTGTTGAACCAGTACACTGGAAGACTGTCTAGGACAGATTTAATAAGTACCACCCTGCCTACTTGATTTAGTGATTCTACCTTCCATGCAGCAAATTTTTCCTTAAATTTTCGTAGAAGTGGTTCCCAGTAAACTTTTCTTCTACTTGAAATTCCTATAGGGATGCCTAGATATTTTAAAGGCCACTTTCCTACACTACATCCCAGAATCTCTGCCCCTGACTTCACAAGATTGTCCTTTCCATTGCAAGAGTATAAACTACTCTTTTTGAAGTTTATTTTAAGACCAGAAATTAGTTGAAAACAACTGAGAACTCTTTTGACTCCAGCTATTGAGCTAAATCTTCATTTATAAAAATGATTGTGTCATCCGCAAATTGCTGGTGTGTTAGTTGATCTTCATTTCCTTGAAATTTGAAACCTTTGAATATGCCAATGTTTGCAGCCTTTGTCAACATACAACTTAGTACCTCCGCAACCAGATTAAACAACAATGGGGAGAGAGGATCACCTTGGCGAAGACCACGCGTAGGAGAAAATTCCTTTATAGGTGATCCATTAATGAGAATTGAGATTCTAATCTTTTCAGCAGCTTGACCAAGAGCAGAAATTATAATACAAACCTTCTTGTAGGAATTATAATACAAACCTAGTCTTTAAAATCAAAAGTTATAATATTATTGTTTTTTAAAAAAAAAGTTATATAAATATTACATATAATAACACTGCGTTCATTCCTCAATTTCTCTCAAACCCCTTCTTTCCACAAACCTAAAACCTTAAATATCAAATCCACCATGTCTTCTTCACGCCCCTCGGCTTTCGATGCTTTAATGTCAAAATCTGGAGCCGCTGCAAAGAAAAAGTCCCAATCTGAGGCTTCTCCAACCAAGAAACGCAAAACCCAGGTATATGTTGAAAACGAGAGTTTAGATGATGCACACCAGTTGTTTGATAAAAAACCTAAACTAGAAAATACGGTGGAATGCGTTGAGTGTGAGGGTACTGTGGCAAATGGGTGTAAGGAAGGAAAGGTGAATTTGAGTTTGGATGAGAAATTGGTGGTTAAGAAGGCGGGGGCAGTTTGTTTGGATGAGAGTATTGTACAGTTGAAGAAGAAGGCGGCCAGTTTTGATCCGAAAAAAGCTGCATTTTGGGGGGAGGGTGAGAAACTGCCATTTTCGTTTGTTGCTAGAGTGTTTGATGCTATTGATAATGAGTCGGGTAGGATTGTCATTAAGGAGATTGTGTGTAATATGTTGAGGACTGTGATACAGACGTCTCCCGATGGTTTGGTTCCGTTAGTTTATCTTTTGGCAAATAGGATTGCGCCTGCTCATGAAGGTTTGGAACTTGGAATTGGGGATGCGATTATTATTAAGGCTCTGGCTGAAGCTTGTGGATGCAAAGAAACTCAGATTAAGAAGCAGTACAAAGATTTGGGGGACTTGGGATTGGTTGCAAAAGCCAGCCGTTCATCACAGTCTTTGATTCGTAAACCAGAGGCATTAACTGTCACCAAGGTCTTCAACACATTTCAGCTCATTGCCAAGGAATCTGGCAAGCATAGTCAAGAGAAGAAAAAGAACCATATCAAGGCACTTCTTATTGCTGCTACTGATTGTGAGCCTCTTTATATCATCCGCTTGCTGCAGAAAAAATTACGAATTTGTTTGGCAGAGCAAACACTATTGGCTGCCCTGGGTCATGCTGCTTATTACAGTGAAAAACGTTTCAAAGCTCCTGCAAATATAGACTCTCCTTTAGAAGAGGCTGCAAAGATTGTTAAACAAGTTTACTCTGTGATTCCCGTCTATGACAAAATAATCCCTGCCATCCTTACTGGCGGAGTATGGGATCTCCCAAAGACATGCAGTTTTTCTCCCGGTGTTCCTGTTGGGCCTATGCTAGCAAAACCAACTAAAGTAGTGTCTGAGATTTTGGATAAGTTTCAAGATATGGAATTCACATGTGAATACAAGTATGACGGAGAACGTGCTCAGATACATTACTTGGAGAATGGTTCAGTTGAGATATACAGCCGCAATGGTGAAAGAAACACTGGAAAGTTTCCAGATGTCGTTTCTGCTATATCAAGACTAAAGAAGACACCTGTTTCATCATTTGTTCTGGATTGCGAGCTTGTCGCTTATGACCGTGAGAAAAAGAAAATCTTATCTTTCCAGAAATTAAGCGAACGTGCCCGTAAAAATGTTGTGATGAGTGACATAAAAGTTGAAGTTTGCATTTTTGCATTCGATATTCTATACCTGAATGGTCAGGCACTTCTACAGGAGCAACTTAATGTTCGTAGGGAACACCTCTATAAGTCATTTGAGGAAGAACCTGGCTATTTTCAGTTTGCTACAGCAATGACATCCACTGATGTTGAGGAAATACAAAAGTTTCTTGAGGATTCTATTGATGCATGCTGTGAGGGATTGATCATCAAAACATTAAGTAGAGATGCCACATATGAACCTTCAAAGAGGTCAAATAACTGGCTAAAATTGAAGAAAGATTACATGGAAAGTATCGGCGATTCACTTGATCTAGTACCTATTGCTGCTTTCCATGGGCAAGGAAAAAGAACTGGTGTATATGGCGCTTTTCTCCTCGCTTGTTATGATAGCAACAACGAAGCATTCCAAACCATTTGTAAAATCGGCACTGGATTTACTGACGAAGAGCTGAAGCAGAGATATACCAGCCTACGTTCTAAAGTGATCCCCAAGGCAATGTCCTACTACCGTTACCGTTGCACGGCTACGGGATCTCCAGATGTATGGTTTGAACCAACTGAGGTTTGGGAGGTCAAAGCCTCAGATTTGACCATCAGTCCCGTCTATTGTACTGCCATCGGTATTGTGGATTCTGACAAGGGTATCTCTCTCCGATTTCCGCGGCTGGTTCGTGTCCGAGAAGATAAGACTCCAGAGCAAGCTTCATCATCGGAATCGGTAGCTGAAATGTATAATGCTCAGAAGCACACCTAAAAGCACAATGAAGATGATGATAAAGACGAGTGAATAAGCAAAAGTTTCCATGCTATGATAACCAAAGGAACTGTTGTATTGATACATCTTGTCAGTTGGTCTTCTGGCCTTTTGAGTTATGCCTCTACTATTTAGCACTATTACCTCACTTTATCTGCAAAAAAATAAAGTTCAGGACTGATATGATTAATTTGACTGTTTGGTAATCCCGTGTTAATGTAGTTAACCTCTTGTAGAAGGGTTTGCTAATTGTTTTCCAACAATTTTAAAAAAATATATATAGAAAAACACTTTTTAAAGCCACATCCCTCTCATAACATACATTTCTCACAACGTACAAGTTCAATAAGAATTTATTTAATTATAATATTAATTTATTTCAAAATAATGTAATGAACAATGGGTCTATCGATAAAATTGGATTTTTTCAATTTAATCGGTTTAGTCATAACCCATATGCAATTTATTCATGTGTAAAAATAAAAAAAGCTATTTGTGTTATTTTTATTACAGGTGTTAAGCGAATAATTACATACTTTTATAATTTACTAGCTTATAACCCGTGGGATGCACGGTTTCTTTTTTAATATTTATAATTATATTAATTTTTTTTAATTTTATATGTTATTAATTTATATATCAAATTATTGTTAAAAAATTGATATATATGAGATTTTACACATTCGGTTTAATATTTGTACTCTATCTTGAATTCTTAAAATTTGACTTGGACGATTTTACAACCCACGTAAAATTAACAAAATAATCTTCAATTTAGTGATTCTTTAACAATTATTTTGCAATTAAACCTACACAAAACAAAAGAGAGAAGAAAATCGATGATTTTTTATGTTGAAAATTCTATTCAATTTATGAATTCTACGTATAATTTGTTTTGATTATCAAAATACACTTATACGATTTGAAGGTACCCTTAGAAATTAGAATACAACCTTATAATTGTAAGGTTATCAAAATTCAACCTTTTTAATTGTATCCTTTTTAGATTATACTTTTATTTTAAAATTTATTTTTAAGGCAACCTTTTCTAATTATATCTTTTTTAGATTATAATTTCCTCTTTTAATATGATATAATCTTGATGAAATATTTTATAATTTAATATATTATAAACTAAAAAGCGTATTTATATTGAAATACGAAAAGGTGTATGCCAATGATTTAAATTATATATAATTAGGTTTTTTACATTGAATAACATTATCAAAGTAAGTCTTCTACATTGAGTAGGATTAATGCAAAAATTCGTAATTATATTTTCTCATGAGATTCTGAGTGTTTCTATTTGAATAATAATTATTAAATTATCATTAAATTAAAGATAATTTTATTAGTTTTACTTGAATTGTAAAATCATCTAAATCAGATTTCTAGATATCAAGATAGAGCCCAAATAGTAAATATGAATTTGTTTAAAGGGTTTTGGTCCATGACAAATGATTGTCATGGACCTGTTAAATAACAATCAGTTTCTAAACCGTTGGATCGTTGATCCAACGGCCCCCCTGGATTACAAAATTTTTTTACTGTCCGCTATAATTTTCCGCGGATAGGCAGATTGCCTGTCCGCGGAAAATTTCCGCGGACAGGCAATCTGCCTATCCACGGAAAATTATAGCGGACAGTAAAAATTTTTTTTTTTTAATCTCAGCCGTTGGATCAACGATCCAACGGCTATGGAACCGATTGTTAAATAACCGGTCCCTGACAATCATTTGTCAGGGACCAGGACCCTTGTTTAAATACTAATAAATAAATAAATAAAATTCAATTGTAGTACAACCTTTTTTAGTTATATCCTTTCAAGATTATAATTTTCCTTTTATAATTCAATTCTAATACAACCTTTTTAATTGTATCCTTTTTAGATTAATTTTTTTTAATAAATTAATTTTATTTTTAAAATTTACTTTTAAGGCAATCTTTTCTAATCATATCCTTTTTAAATTATAATTTCCTTTATGATATAATCTTGATCGTCTACTTTTAAAGATATTAAATTCGACGGTTGAGATTATTTTGGTAGTATAGTGACGAAATTTATGGATAAGATCTCTCTTATGCGTATTGTATATAAGGATATAATTACGATTTCCATATTCAATAATGATAAAGATTGCTTGAGAAATTAAGAATCGTTTGTACTACAATTGTTTGAAAAGAAATTGGAATGGTATTCGATTGAGAATAAAAAAGTACGCAATGTAAATAATTTTTAGTCATCATATTACCTAAATATAAACTTAATTATATATGTAATAAATATTTAATACTGAAATAATAATAATAATGCTCAAATAAAGTTTTATAATTTTTTAAATAAATAAATTAAGATAAATTTCATACATATTTATTAGGTATAATTAATAACTAATTAACATGTCATTCAGAGCTATTTAATGCAAGAAATTAATTTTAATAAAAGAAACGAAAATTCCTAAAAATAAATTTAATTATATATGTAATTAATATTTAATATTGAAATAATAATTATGATGCTCAAATAAAGTTTATAACTTTTTAAATAAATAAAATAAATAAATCTAATACATATTTATTAGGTATAATTAATGACTAATTAATATTTCATTAAGAGTTATTTAATACAAGAAAATAATTTTAATAAAAAATTAAAAAAGTGAATATTCAAGAAAAATATCTTGATCACTTCTGGTAACTTCCGATCTTTCAGACATTGTAATGTACTAGGCAACTTAACCGCGCGGCGCTTCGCGCGGTTAATAAAATTTTATTTTAGGTACTGAAAATTGATAAATTAATATGAAAAATTAGTAAGTATTTTAAAATTTTCCTAAAAAAGTGATTTAAAACAATTTGCATGAATTATGGGTTAAAATAATACTTTCAATATAAATAAAGAATTTTAATAATCTTACAAATAGTATAAACATGAAAAATAACAATTAAAATATTAAATATAACTAAATAACGTTTTTAAAGGCTGACACCCCTCTCATAATATACATGCTCAGTAATAGTATAAGAATTTATATAATTAGAATATTAATTTATTTTAACATAATATAATGAAACATCTTGTGTATAACATTTTGACACAGTAAAAGATGACGCAATGTGAACAATTTTAAGTCGTTAATTTACATAGAAATAAACTTAATTTTTTACATATAATTAATATTTTATATTAAAATAATACTCCCTCGGTCCCCCTCAATTGTACATTAGGGAACGGGGGCGTGACATGCATTTTAATGTTCCTAAAAAGTATAGTTCCATAAGTTATATTTAATTTTTTTTTCTTCTGAATAAAAATTTAATGTTTTAACTTTCATTCAAGAAAAGAAAATTTTAAAAATAAGTTATGGAACTATACGTTATATACACCTTAAAATACGTGCCAAGCAATGCTGAAAACATGTAAAGAAAAGAGAGGGATAGAAGGAGTAATTATAATGCTCAAATAAAATTTGTCAATCTTTTATATAAATAATATGAAGTAATTTAATATATAAAGTTATTTAATAAGTGTAATTAATAATTATTAAAATGTCATTAAGATGACTTTAGGCTGCCACTTAATGCAAAAAAAAAAAGTTCAAAAATGTTAGAATTCAAGAAATTTTTTTTAAACAAATCTTATGTGTTTCTGATATTCAGACATTATAATATACTAGCTTATAACCCGTGCAATGCACGGGTTTCTTGTGTTATATTATAAATTTTATTTAATATTATAATTCTTATTTTGTATAATCATTATTTTTAATAATTTTTATTTAATATAATTTAATATACTCATGTTTACAAATTATATTAATGTTTCCTTATTATAAATAATGTATACAATTTTTAATTTATCTTTTATTATAATACATGAGTCTACCACATATCAGTTAACCAATCAGAAAACTATGAATTATTTTAGAACCAATCAGAGCTAATTCCTAAATTTTAGACCAATCATGTTATATTAAAATTTTTCCTTATTTACAATATTAACCTACCTCTTTAACTATGGTTAGTTAACACTTTTAATTAATTTAAATACAATAATGGTTTTATTAAACATATCCATAAATACATTTTTTTAAAATCAAAAAATATTTACTAGAAAATCACAATTTTAATTTGAAATCAATCAAGATATACTATTATATATTTCAAATTAAATTTCATAATTAATCATTCATTAATCAACCATTCTTTTAATATAAATTGATTTTCATAATATATATTGTACAATTGTAATCGATTTAAAGAAATTACTCCCTCCGTCCCAAAATACATGTCCCTTTTGAAAAATGAATTTGTCCCATTTTTCATGTCCCTTTTCTTTTTCCAATACAAATTTAAGGTGATTTTCCAAAACTATCCCTACAATTATTGTATCTAAAATTTGACTTTTTTCAAACTTAACACTATTCTCATTTTCCAATGTATTAATTAAGGGTATTAGTTGGAAAATATTATTCAACTACCTTAACTAATCTTTACCTTAATATGTGTGTTTTTTAGAAAAGGTACATGTATTTTGGGACGGATGGAGTATAATCTAACTCAACTAGAAATTTGTAAAAATCGGATTTGAAATCAAATTTTAAATAATTTGGATAAAATCCATACCTTCAAAATTTTGATTTTTTTAAAAGTTCAAAAAAATATTTATTAATAATTTGTTAATAAAATTAATTAATAAATGCATATAAGCAAACACTACAAGATCGGATTAGTTAGAACGATCATATTTTTTGCCTCAAAAAATATTTTAGTTAAAAAAGTTAGAAAAAGTAATAGCTGAAAAAGGTAATTGGTTAGTTATTATTTAGGAGAAAACGAGATATTTTAGTTAAAAAAATATATACCTTTTATTTGGAAAGGTAATCAGTAAGTTATTTGTGATTATAATATTATTAGTTTATTTCATTAATTAGAAAAGCCATACTGACACAATATTTTTTAAAAAAAATTAGTAAATTCACGTAAACGAATACTACATACATTTTTAATTACTTTAATAATCAAATATACGCTAGAAGAGTATTATTATTGGTTGGTGAATAAATTACCAATCAAAAAATTAAAATTATTTTAGAGGCAATCAGAATTTACTTCTGAACTTTAAATCAATCAATCATGTACAAATTATAATTTAACAATTTGTTATAAACGTGAGGAATGTGTATATCTGATTTGGCATAACGTATTCGAACAACCGACGAAAACTATGATTCTACACTATACAAAGCAATGAACTAATATAACAAAATCTAATATATGAGTATATAAAATCCACGAATATGATATTAGGCTCTCAACAAAGAGAGATATTTATTGAAAGCCAAAGTAAAATAAAGGAAAAAAATGAGGCTTATCATTCACAAGGAGATAGTACAAAATCTAATATTTCGATAAATAAAATCCACCAACGGGCAACGAGGTATTAGACTCTCAATAAAGAGATTTATTTATTGAAAAATAAAGAAAAATAAATTAAAAATTATAAAAAAATATAAAAAACCAAAAAGCTGATATTAGCTCCTAAACTTAGTTTAGAATATTTTTTGGGAGTGGTGGAGAGAGAGAGCAACAACAACTATGGTCTTTGTTATAAAAATTATTAATATTGTTAAATAAAAAGGTTGATACACATAAATTATTTATTATATATAATAAAAGGGTGCCTTTTTTAATTTTGTATTCTGGAATTAAAGTAATCGTATCAGTTCCCATATCTTAACCTAAGAGCATATATTGAATTTGCTTGGTTGGTTGATTATAATTTGTTTTATAATATCAACAAAGAATAAATATGGGTAAGAAAACTCAATAACTTGGTAGAAAATCACAAAGAGAGATATCTGTTAACATAAAACAATATTAAGAAAAAATAAAAAAGAGAGTTTCATTTTGTTTTGGAGACTTTACATCGTGCATACTACCCTTACTTTAGTTTTGTAACATCTCAATGTTGTTCAAAAACACATAATTATATACTTATATAACTTGGATACAGAGTGATATTTCATGTAATTGTCATACTTTTTCTATTCGCATCTTTCATTTCAATTCGTTTACACGAAAAAATTCATGTAGTTTAGTGTCATTTTGTGTTCTAATTTCGGGTACACGATTCAATATGATGTCATTTTCGTTCAAGACCCTAAAGTACACAACATGAATGTGCAGAATGATTTTTCAGGTCTACATAAGCTATTTCTTCTTATATATGTCGGAAAAATATACTGACTCTTAAACAAAATTGAATTTCATGTTATTTAACCTAATATCTAAATTACAAGAGCACATATATAACAATGTGATTATGTGTTTATATATTACAAACTTGATTTCAATTTTATGAACTGATAAGTGAATATTTTTGCATATTTTTATTACCTATTTATTGCTTGAACTCGTAATTTAATAATTTATTTTGTTGCATTTCAGGAAATTCGTGAATAAATAAAGAAATGACAAAATAAAGAAATAAAGTGCAAGGAAGGGAAAAAGAGGAAGAAAAAGGACCAAAAAGAAAAAGAGGAAAAAGAATTAGGAGTTTGGTGGAAAGGGAATCTTGGAGGACACATGGAAGGTGGTGATCATCCCAACACACTAAAAAGTGTATGGCCAAGATCAACTCTACCAAAGCTTAATGGGGAAGGAATCTTTTAATGTCTAGGATTACACCACCACACACCCCAAATGTAGGGCCAAGATTTACCCACACCCCCCCTAAACCCTAATTCTCATCCTATAAATACCCCCTCATTTCCCTTGTATTTTCAACTTAGTGTAGAATTTAGAACTTAGGGTAGAACTTAGATTTTAGGGTAGCTTCAAATTCTTGTATTTTCTTTAGTTTCAAATTTTGTAAACACTCTCTTTATTTTTAATGCAAGTTTCACTTTCTTTAATTTTTTGTCTTGCACTCTCTTTTATTGTTGCCTTGTTTCATTATTTTCGTAAATCCCGTTGCTAACCACTTGGGGTTGAAAATAATGAAACTTTAATTTCTTGCTCCTAGTTATAATTCTTAATTTGAATCCCTTTAAATTTCCATTTCATTGTGGGTTCAAAATTTTTAAGTAATCATTTTAGTTTTTAATTCGTAACGAGCCCCTTTAAAAATCAATTTTATTGTGGGCCATTAATTTTAAATTATCGAATTAGTGTAAATTATAATTTCGTAATTAATTTCTTAAATTTTCGTATTTAATAAAAAAAAAATTATACAAAAATATTACAGAAATTCCTGTTCGTATTGGTGTTAATTCGAAGCAGCAGTATAGTTCTTTTGCCCTGTATTTTCTATTCAAAGTAATTTCATCTCCTATGTTCTGGATTAATTCACAAAACCCATCTCTTTTTCAACACAAATCACAGCCTCTCCTCTCTCCCTCAACTCCCCTTCTTCCTTTTTTCCCTCTGTTTTGTTCGATTTTTGACAAAAGATGTATAAAAGTGTATAACAGTATCTTGAAGAAGAAGAAAAATATCTACATTATCATTGCTTAATCCTCTCTTAATAGTCTCAGATACATCATGACTGTTTATATAGATGTAGAAATGAATACACACAAGAACGTATCTAATGATTAGCTAACTAACTTCTAACTAACTGCTAATCAACTTAATTGCCAGCTGGGTAGGTTGACTCTCTTTTGACAGCTCAGCACTTTGACTCTCATATAGTGTAACATCCCCCCTCAAGTTGGGAGGAGAAAAGAAGTTGCAAACTCCCAACTTGGACAATAAGAATCGAATCTGAGCTGCAGATAATGCCTTTGTAAAGATGTCAGCAGGTTGATTAGTAGAGCCAAGATGATGAGTCTGAATAAGTCCCAGCTTAATTTTCTGTCGAATGAAGTGACAATCAATCTCAATGTGCTTGGTTCTCTCATGAAATACAGGATTGGAAGCCAAGTACAAAGCTGATTTATTGTCACAGTATAGAGAAACAGGCAAATCAACTGGATGATTAAGAGACTTGAGAAGAGCAATGAGCCATACAATCTCACAACTGGTATCAGCAAGAGCCCTGTATTCAGATTCACTTGAAGATCGAGAAACAAATAATTGTTTCTTACATTTCCATGAGACAAGAGCTGAACCAAGTTTAACACAATAACCTGTGAGAGAAGACCTTGTAAGTTTACAGCCACCCCAATCAGCATCTGAGAAAGCCTGTAGTTGAAGAGAATTGGTAGCTGGGAACAGGATACCCTGGCCAGGAGCATTTTTAAGATACCTAACAACTCGAAATGCTGCATTGAGATGATCCTGTTTGGGTTTAGCAATAAACTGAGCCAAAATATGCACTGGATAGCTCAATTCAGGCCGAGAGATGGTGAGATAAATCAGTCTACCTACCAATCTTCTATAAATGGAAATATCTTTTGATGCCAGATCAGTAGAGGTAGATTTCTGAAGATTATGGTTCTGTTCCATAGGAATCAGTGAGGGTCTTGTAGCTAAGAGACCAGTGTCTTTGATGATATCAAGACAATATTTCCTTTGATGTAAGTAAATACCATGAGGAGACCTAGCAACCTCAAGACCAAGAAAATATTTCATAGGACCAAGATCCTTGATTTTAAACTGAGTATGTAGGAAAGCTTTAACTTTACTGATTAGATTATCAGAATTACCAGAAATCAGGATATCATCAACATAGATAAGAACAGCAACACACTCAGAATCTTTAATGAGAGTAAAGAGACTATGATCACACTGATTCTGAGTCATACCAAAAACTGTTAAAGCTTGATATAGTTTAGTATACCACTCTCTAGGTGCCTGTTTAAGGCCATAAAGAGATTTGATTAATCTGCATACCAGTGAAGGATCAAACTGAAAGGGCTTACTGGTAAATGTATGAAGGCCAGGAGGTAAGCGCATATAAACTACCTCATGGAGGTCACCATGCAAAAATGCATTGGTGACATCCATTTGAATCAATTGCCAATTGTGAGCAGCAGCCAAGGTTAACAGAACTCTCAATGTAGCCATTTTAGCCACAGGAGCAAACGTCTCAAAATAGTCAACACCAGAAGTTTGAGTGAAACCTTTAGCCACTAATCTGGCCTTATATCGTTCCACTTCACCATTAGGTTTATATTTAATCTTATATAACCATTTACAATCAACCACATTTGTATCAGGAGGCATAGGAACTAGTTCCCAAGTATTATTATTTTCTAAAGCTAAAATCTCAGCTTTCATAGCATCACACCATACAGGATATTTAACAGCCTGAGAGTAAGTATATGGAGTAGGAACACTGGCTGTAGCAATTAAGTACTGATTATAAGATGAAGTAAAAGCATGATGAGAGTAGTATTTGTGTAAAGGATAAGTAACAGTACCTGCAGAATGAGAAGAAGAACCAGAATTGGTAACTGTATTAGGTAGGCCAGTATAATCATGGAACTTCTGAGGTAGATGTCTCACCCTGGAAGGTTTAGTGGACATTGTAGGAACTTGAACAGATTCAATAGGCACTATAGTATGATCAGATGTATCTGGAACAGTAGACTCAGAGGGAATCTCTTCTGAAGTAGTAGGATGAGTATGAGATGCAGGTGGAATAACAGTAGTCAAGTTGTCATTGGAAGGAAAAACATCAGATTGTGGAGAAAATAGAGGAAGATGAGAAGAGATGTCAGTTGAATTAAAAGGAAATACTGACTCAACAAATTTAACATCTCTAGATATATGACATTTTCTTGTAACTAAATCCATAACTCTATAGCCTTTCTTACCAAATGGATATCCCAAAAACAAGCAAGGAATAGCTCTGGGAGCTAATTTGTCTTTAGGAACAGCAGTATTAGTCATGTAACATAAACAACCAAACACTCGAAGCTCATCATAATTTGGTTGTTTATTATATAAGATTTCATAAGGAGACTTAAAATTGAGTATCTTAGAGGGAGTAATATTGATTAAGTGAGCTGCAGTAAGAATACAGTCACCCCAAAAAGAATCTGGCAAATGAGATTGAATTTTAAGAGATCTAGCAACATTCAACAAATGTAAATGTTTCCTCTCAGCAACCCCATTTTGCTGAGGGGTATAAGCACAAGAAGTCTGATGAACAACACCCAAAGAGGTAAGAAAAGAACTAAGTTCATTATTAAGAAACTCAGTTCCATTATCTGATCGAAGAGTTTGAATAGTAGTATGAAATTGAGTTTGAACAAAAGTGATAAAATTCTTGACAGTAGAAACAACTTGAGTTTTATCAGACAACAAAAATACCCATGTACATTTGGAAAAATCTTCCACAATATTAAGAAATATTCTACACTTTCCATGAGTACAAGTACGATAAGGCCCCCAAAGATCACAGTGAATTAGGGCAAACAACTGAGAACTACTAGTAGTACTATCTGAAAAAGGTAATCTAGTTTGCTTAGCTTGATGACATATATCACAATGAGAAAAACAATCTGCAGATACAGATGGAACTTGATTAACTTTGGAGAGAATAATGGATGAAGGATGCCCCAATCTAGCATGCCAAAGAGTAGCTTGCTGACTGGTGACAGAATGAAGAGAAGGAGATTGCTGACATGAAGAGGAGACTGAGAAACTAACAGCATGATTATACTTGTAAAAACCTCCTTCAACTCTACCAATCTCGATTCTCTTCTTCTGGAGTAGGTCCTGCAAGTTACATGTTACTTGAGAAAAAGAAGCAATATATGTATTTTGAGAGGTGAGTTTTGGAATAGAAATTAAGTTGCTGTGGAAGGAAGGCACACATAAAACTTGAGATAAAACTACATTGTTAGGTAAATGTATGGTGCAAGAATGAGTAATAAGAGCAGAGTTTCCATCAGGTAGATATAACATTGCTTGCATAGGGACAGGATTTTCTAACAAAGAGAAGTAACAAGTTATATGGTCAGTTGCACCTGAGTCTAATATCCAGGATATAGTGTTGGAAGGTGATGAATGTAAGGTGTGAACTGAAACAGTAGAAATGCTAGGATTACCTTGCATAAATGAAGAAATGTTACCAACTAGAGGAGTAGAACTTTCAGCTCTGTTAGAATTCCAAGGAGAGATTTGCTGGAGACTTGCTTTAATCATACTGGTGAGTTGTTGACATTGAGCATCAGTGAATGAAACCTTTGAATCATTTTCTTCAATAACAGGGTGAACATTTACTGAATTACCACCTTGAGTACTCACTTGAGCTGCTTTCTTGTATGGAGTAAAATTGCCAGTTCGAGGTTTAGGTTTAGGCTGACCAAACAAACGATGCCACTCAAGGTACCCATTGAGACAGAAACATTTGTCTCTTGTGTGTCCATTAGAATGACAGTAATCACAATACACAGAGTTATCAGTACCAGCAAACTTGTTAGTAGGTGCTGTAGTCCCATAAGATGCTGCAGTCCCATAAGGCTTAGACCTGTTACCGGAGAATCTAACATTCATAGCAGTATTCTCAGCAATTTGACAATGAGAAGTACAATCTCTCTGCACTTCCTCTTGAAGAAGAAGAGAGTATGCCTGACTTAGACTTGGCAATGGTTTCATCATAAGCATCTGACCTCTGATACTAGTGAATTGATCACTAAGGCCCATAAGAAAGTGACTTAACTTGTGAATCTGTTCATAATTTTCCAGTTTTAGACTATAACCACATTCACAAGTACTATTAACACAGGAGCACTTAGGGATAGGAGAGAGATCATCAATTTCATCAATTAGAGTTCTGAATTTAGTAAAGTATGTGGTTACACTCATTGTACCTTGAACGAAAGAAGTAAGTTCTTTCTTTAACTGAAAAATACGAGGCACATTACTCTGAGAGAAGCGAATTGCAAGATCATCCCAAATACTCTGAGCAGTTGCAAAATAGACCACACTACTACGAATTTCTGGTGAAATTGAGTTCAATAACCAGGATATGACCATATCGTTACAACGATTCCATAAAGCATACAATGGAGATGTAGCAACAGGTTTAATCAAGGTACCATCAATAAAACCTAATTTGAGTTTTGCAGAAAGAGCTAATCGAACAGATCGATTCCATTGCTGATAATTTTGTTCATTAAGAAGCTGAGTAACAAGCGCCATACCTGGATTATCACCATTTTGTAGAAAGAAAGGATGATTTGTATCAATTACAGTTGCGCTTGATGACGCCATTGATGTAGTGTTTGTAGTAATCGGAACAGATGAAGCAGTAGCAGCGGAATATGATGGTCTAACCATTAACAATGAACACAGAACTCAACACAAAATAACAGATCAATCAATCAGTAATGAAATGATTGAAAATTAACAGAACGATTCCGATCAATTCAATCGGAAAGATTACAAGCTCAGCACTTGATGAAGATGATGACGATGAAGATACATGGATCTTTCAGCTCTGATACCATGACAAAAGATGTATAAAAGTGTATAACAATATCTTGAAGAAGAAGAAAAATATTTACATTATCATTGCTTAATCCTCTCTTAATAGTCTCAGATACATCATGACTGTTTATATAGATATAGAAATGAATACACACAAGAACGTATCTAATGATTAGCTAACTAACTTCTAACTAACTGCTAATCAACTTAATTGCCAGCTGGGTAGGTTGACTCTCTTTTGACAGCTCAGCACTTTGACTCTCATATAGTGTAACAATTTTCCCCAGCCTTCTCCCTCCTTTCTTTATATTCGCGGCTATTTTGATGACTGAGACATTCGTTTTACTAGTTTTGTGGTTTAAATACTGCGTTTTGAGTCCTCTTTGCTGCGCATTGTTTGTTGTTTGAATTGTTTGCTGAGTTTTGTCTCGACGCTGAGTTTAATTGTTATCAATAAGTAGCTGAGTAGAGAGTTCGAGTTATGTTGCTATTTGGTTAAATTTTCAGGTTAATTCGAGTGATTTGGTACATTTTCTGTGTTCTCCGAGTTTAGTGTTTTGATTGGCTTCGAGTATTGTCTGTGTTAAGTCGACTGGGGTTGCTAAGTAGTGTTCGGTTTGCTGAATCTTCGTTGCGATCCTCGTCTTTGTCGAGTTCCTGTTTTAGTTTGTCTGGATTTACGAATGGTCTGTTTTAATTCGCTGTTTTGTAATGATCTGCTGTGTGTTCTACTTGATCTAGTGTTGTCCTAATTCTTGTTTCTTCTTGATTAGTTCGTTTCTGATTGCCATGATCGCTGTAAATCGAGTCACCACTGCATTCTTTTTGTTGATTTCCTATTCTGAGTTTGTTTAGTTCACTAGTTCATTCACAGCTACCCCTTCCCCCTTACTTGTGTTAGAATTGCTAAGTTGCTGAGTACGAACCAGTGATAATTATTTTCCGAGTCTTGCTAATTTAAGAAGTCTGAGTCGAGTTCTTCCTGAGTAGTGTCTAGTTGATATCGTTAAATTCTGTTTGCTGCTTTCCTTGTTTTCGTCAATTTGTTCCTATTAATTACAGCGGTTTACCTCAGTTGTCTGTTTGAGTTTTTGTGGTTCTGTAGTCTCGTGCTTTCAACGTCGAGTCAATTGTGAAGTCTAGTTTACGTTTGCAAGATTGAACTCTAAGTTTTCTAGTGCTCTTGTGCTTGTTAATTGTGATGATTTTTAATCTGTTTTCTGCGTCTGTTGTTTGCGTCTGTTCGATTGCAAAGTCTTGAGCTGTGCTTCCTAGTTTGTGTCGAGTTGATTAGTTATCATTTCCGAGTAATGTCAAGTTCTGTGTGTGAATACTGAATTCTAAGTGAAAGAATTGATTTGGTTTGATTTTTGGCTAGCTATTTTTACATATGAGTCATGTCCAATTTTCTAATACTTTTCGTTTTTAAAATAAATTTTAATTCAAAAAGAGTTTTAGAATAAATCTAATTTCAATTCGACTTGTGAATTTTTTTTTTTAGAATAATTCTTAGAATAATTTGATTTTTTTAATTTAGAATTAGAATAAAGTTAATTTTTTTTAATTTAGATTAAATACTCTTTTAGTAATTAAATAGTAAAAATCCGAATTTTCCAAAACCCAATTGTTCTAATCCTATTAAATTAAAAATTAAGGATTTGCGAATAACTTAGTCCCTGTGGACGAATCTTAAAATACTAAAACGAGATTGTGCGCTTGCAATCAATTTTAAATCTTAATTTTTAGCACATCATGAACAATAGCTTATTTTCACAAGTTAGTCAAATAGAAAAAATATAGGTGATACTCATTTTCATATGTCTTATTTTAAGAGTAAATTAAACTAAAATTTATTATACCTTGTTTTACTAGAAAAGAATAAAAAATTCAACATACAAACTTCCAAACAAAAAATGCACATTTTAAGTTGTCTTTACAAATAAGCTAAGGCCAATCACCATAAAATCTAACAATCATGTGTTACTCCATGAGCGCGATATAATGAATTTGTTTGGTTAGTTGATAATATTTATTTTTCAATAATAAATCAATTCATTAATAATAAAAGGACATATAATTTGTAAAAAAGATATTGAACGATCACATAACTAGATTAGATGAAAGTTTCTATTGTTATAACTACGTTCGTTTCATGTATCTTGCACAGTAGATATCCTTTATCATATCGCTGCAACCTTTCTTTGATAGATAGTCTAATGATTTATTAGAATCATGAGGATTGAGTGTCTATACATTTTTAATATGTAATCGAAAAAATTAACCACGACCATACAAATACTTTAAATGTATTAATATAATAAATATTTTAAGGATCCGATATTGAATAAATAAACCGAATTCTCAGAATATGGGTGAAAAATTTGTTAACATGGTACTTAGAAATATTCTTTAACAAAAAGATAAATAAAATTAAAGCTAAATTTTTAAAAAAACAATAAAGAGAGGTTTTGAACTTTTCAATGGGGGTTGTATTTGTTTTGATGATTGGTTAATAATATTAATATTAATTCAATTGATATGAATTCACCAATAAGTACTTTTTATACTTAAGTTAATTAACATTTCAATAAAATTATATTTTTTCTAAATAATAATTAAAATAATATATTTACATTAATTAATTAATATAATTTATCGGTCGGTGCGTAGCACGGGTAGAATGCTAGTTTTATTAATAATTGAGAAATATGATGTGATATTTTCGGGTATATATTAATGATGGTAAGATTTGTTGTAAATTGAAAAGGTAATGTGTTGTAATTATAAAGGAAATATTAATGATCGAAATATATGATACGCTTGATGTTTTTAGGTGTTTATAGAAGGTAATATGTTCAACTAAAAATAAATGTGAAAAAGGCAATCGCCTAATTGCCATTAATTTTATTATATTAATGTGAAAAAGGCAATCGACTAATTACCATTAATTTTATTATCTTAATTGAATAATTATCATTAATTATAGCGTGTTTTAATTGGAAAGAAAATATTAATGATGGAAAGATATGATACGATTGATGTTTTTAGATGTTTATAAAAGGTATTATCTCTACTAATTACCATGAATTATATTATGTTATTATTTATTTATGTTTTTTTATAATGAAGGATAAATAAGTAAATTCACTAAGTACCAAAAAATAGGTACCAAAACTTTCAATGTTTTGGAATTTATATAATAGTACTATCCTAAAACCCGTGCGATGCACGGATATTTTTTTTATATTATATAAAAAAAATTCATTAATTAAAATTAATTTTTTTAAAACATGAATTTTGGAGGCTTACTTTTTTATATGAGATGATTTGATAATAAGTATATAAATGTTATTCGTGATATTTCAAGAAAATGAGGGATTTAGTTAGAAAATATAGAAAATATGATAGGTTTTAGTTAAAAAGAATAATCAATTAATTATTAGTAAATATAAAATTATTACTTCATTTTATTAAATAGAATGCCCGTGGTATGATTAGAAAAATAGAGAATTTACTTAGTGAAAATTAAAAAGGTTATATGTTCTAGGTGAAAAAGGTAATTAATTAGTTTATACGAGTAGTAATTATAATTTATTACGTTATTTTACTAAATACAATTGCTCGTAATGTTTTTAGAAAATGAGAAAATAATATTGTCTGCGGTATTTCTATTATAAAAGGAATTTTAGTTAGAAATATAGAAAAGATGATATGTTTTAGCTGAAAAAGGTAATCGGTTAATTAATAATATTATAATGTTATTAGTTTATTTTATTAAATAGAACCGTCCGTGATATAATTGGAAAAAAAAAGATTTTAGTTAGAGAAAATAGAAAAATAACGTGCATGATTTATATGAAAAAATAATTGATTAGTTTGTAGTAATTATAATTTAATTATGTTATTTTACAAAATAAAATTGTTCATAGTTTTTAGAAAATGAGAAATTAACGCTACCCGTTATATTTCTAGAAAAAAAGGGAATGTAATTAGAAAAAATAGAAAAGATGATATATTTTAGCTGAAAAGGTAATCGGTTAATTATTAGTATTATAATATTATTATTTTATTTGTATTAAATAGAAACGCCTGTAATATAATTAGAAAAATGGAGGTTTTAGTAAGAAGAAATAAAAAAGGTAACATGTTTTGACTGAAAAATTGGAAAAAGAGAGATTTTAGTTACAGAAAAGAGAAAAGGTAACGTGTTTTGACTGAAAAAGGTAATTGATTAGTTAATAATAATTATATATAGTTATGTTATTTTTACCTGAAAAGGTAATTGGTTAATTATTAGTATTATAATATTATTTTTTTTATTAAATAAAAACGCCGGTAATATAATTAGAAAAATGGAGGTTTTAGTAAGAAGAAAGAAAAAAGGTAACGTATTTTGCTGAAAAAGGTAACCGTCCACGATATAATTGGAAAAAGAGAGATTTTAGTTAAAGAAAATAGAAAAGGTAATGTGTTTTGACTGAAAAAGGTAATTGATTAGTTAATAGTAATTATATATAATTATGTTATTTAATTAAACAAAATTGATAAAATATAAAAGATATTGTATTTTACCTGGAAAATGAAATTATTTAGTTCTTGAAAATAGAAAAGATAATATGTGTAACCTCAAAAAGGAAATTGATTAGTTAGTAGATTTGTAATTTTGTTATTTGTTTAGGAGTTTATTCAGCTCCAATAACAATTTGCAGGAAGCTCAGTATCGATCACCGAGTTCGACAGCCTATTAGATTGCGTGGTCAGTCTGTATGTTCCAATCAAAATCGGTGTCCTATGCCTGCACCCATGCTATTTAACCATTTAACATCTTCAAATATTTTAGACTAAATTGCACTGTAGTGGCCAAAGTATTTTCATTTTTGCACGGAGATGGCTAAATTTTAATTCTTGCCAGCGTAATGGCTAAATTTTAATTTTTGACGCGGAAAAGGTGCTCCGCCTCCCTTCCGTTAAATCGACACTGACGGCGTTAGTGAAATACGTACAGTCGTGTATTATTTTGGGGTATTTAGGTAATTTTACAACCCTCAGTATTATATCGATTAGATTAAGCAAATTCCCTCCATTTTTACACCCACTTAGTCACAAAGAGGCGATCACAAACCCTAATTGAAGAGCTGCGAAGAAGAAGATGAGCTGGTTTTTGCGACTAAAGAAGGACGCTGAGGTGTATAAACCACATGAGCATCCTGCATATTCTGGTATGAAAAACCCTAACTTGCATGTTCTTGTGTATATTCATATGTATATAGATGGGTGCTTCTCAATATATGGCTACCAGATTAGAGGGGTTTTACACCTGATGTGTTTGATTTCAGTATGTATGTGTTCATTTTTGTGTATGTGTTAAGTGCTTGATTTATTTCATAACATCTGCTCATAGGTGGTCCAAAATTAGGGTTTTTGTTTTATTGCGTCTAATATGATCTTCCTTGCGTCTAATATGATCTTCCTTGTTTTATTTCATAACCTATATGTTCAATTTTTTTAAAAAAAATTTGTTTCATAAATGCCCCGTTGTTTGATTATTGTTTAAATTTGGCCATTTTGACAGATAATGATAACTTTACTGTAAAATTATATCATGGTGGAGAATTGAAAAAGGATCCAGTGTCTTATGTTGGTGGGAGTGTTGATTATTTCGATTTTTGCAATGTGGATGAAATTAGCTTGCTAGATTTAAATGGAATGATGAGAGAACTTGGTAATATGGGGGGTTATATATTATAGTTTCTCATATAGGTTACCAGGGACAACCATGGACAAAGGTTGTTTTGAGTTGGAAAATGATGCTGATTTGCTGGATATGGGTGCTTTAGTGAAAGGTAGATATGTGGACATATTTGCCACTGTTTTTTTTACCACTATCTTCTTTACAACCTGAGTTAAACACACAAAATGTAGACTATGTTGAAGATTTTATGCAACCACCCCCAACAGACAATGCATATGTATTTAGTCAACCTGAGCCTAACTATAGGGATTTTGATTTTATGCAAAGTACTAAAGATGAAATTAGAGAGGAGGAAGAAATGAGGGAGATGTATGGAGATGAGGAGGAAGAAATGAGGGAGATGTATGGAGATGAGGGAGACAATCCTGATGGTACTGGGTATGAGGGAGATGACAGTGATGAGGGAGATGGAAGTGATGCTGAAACTTTTTATTCAGATAATTCGAATAAAGATGACAGTGATGATGATCTTCTGTTTGATGCTAATGTGGAAAGCTTAGGAGGCAATAAAGATAGGTTAGATGATGAAGAAATATTTCAAGATGGCAGTGATCATTCCAGTATTTATGCAAATAGTGAGGATGAGAGAATGGCAGAAAATTCTACTGATGATGAACATATTGGTGAGAATAGGTATCCTGTATATGATGAGGAGACAGTTGGGAATCCTGTTTTTGAGTTGGGAATGTGCTTCAAAGATGCTAAACTTTCAGGGATGCTGTCAAAAGGCATGCAATATTTGAGAGAAGACCAATTGTAAATTCCAGGAATTTTGGAAAGAAAGTGCGATATGTTTGCCAAAAGCCCTGCAAGTGGAAGGTTTATACAGCTCCAGTGGGAAAAACTTCTGAAAATACACACCTAGAGGTGGGGAATAGGTGTTATGACTAACAATGATCTAATAAAAATTCTGCCTGAAAAATTTAACTGGCAGTTAGCTGGGTACGATAGGCAGCAAACTGAGTTAACCAAATGTAACAGATTAATGAATAGGCAGCTAGCTGTGATATGCAATGCAGAAAGATAAAATTGCAGTAAGTAAAGAATACCAAGAATTTTAGCTAGGTTCAACTCCTAATCTTCTATGGTCTACGTCCTAGTCCCTTACCAACTTGGTAAGAGAATATATTATTGATCACAATGAACCCAACTACACGATACAATAATATATCTCCCTTAAACTCCCAGTTACTGACTGCAGCTAGCTGGAACACCTGTTTCCTGAAGACAGCTCTCTAAGTTCAATACTACACAAAGTATTAACTTCTCTAGCCTACTGTTCCTCAAACCCTTGTTCCACTAACTTGACAATCCAGTAGCTACCAACTTTACAAGTTGAACAATACAATAGATAAAAAGAGATTACAACTCAAAACTATGAACTCTAAAATATCGATATACAATATAGTGCTAGAGCTTGTTTGTTGAATCTGAAATGAAGGTGCAGAGTTGTATCTTGTATTCTTTAATATCGCTCTCTGGTGTCTCTTGCAGAGAAGAACCACGCAGCCCTTTATAGTGAAGTGTAGGAGTTGAAATCTTGAACAATCTTGCAACGGTCTTGAAGATAACTTCTCACGTGTGGCTTTGTTCAAATTAATTGCCCTACTAACGTTCACCTGCAGGTTGATAAGTAAAGATTCTCATGCAGAAGATATATTCAATGGAGAGAGAGAGAGAGAGAGAGATGAGAATGTGTTTTAGTCTTTGAAGAAAGCCGTTATGAAGAAAACCATGAGTTTGATAATGTGTACATGCGTTTTCTTTTGACAATATTCTACAAGACAACAGCTGGTGGACAAGTTGGAAAAAAATGAATATTTGACTTTAACAAGAGCATGCTTGAAAAGTAAGCACATAGGTTGTCTTTTAAAAGAACATTAAAGCATTCAAAGATTCCTTTACTAAGGAAAGATGTTTTAGAAAAACTATTATAATGAAGAGTGTTTATATATATATATATATATCATGAATAGATGCTCAGACCACTCTTGTATGTCTAGACGAACTTCCCTTTCACATTCTGGACATATTCTGGACAGTCTGCCAGCTTGCTGTGTTGAACTGTCAGCTAGCTGAGATGCCCTGCCAGTTAGCTGAGATGCCCTGTGTTTTGCTATGAATTGATATGAATAATAAACCTGCAAAACATTATTATTCCAGAACAAATACCCAGCTTGCTTACTGTATGATCATCAAAATTATAGAGTTTCAATCTCCCCCTTTTTTATGATTATACACCAATTTAAGATAGAGCTAAAACTCCCCCTCAATCAAAGCATCCTGCAAAATAAAATTTGATAGCAGGCTAATATATATATTTATTAACAAGCAATCAACTTGTTGCATTGTGTCATCATCAAAACCAAGCAGTCAGCTTGCTGCATTGCATCATCATCAAAACCAATAGGGTTTCAATCTCCCCCTTTTTTATGATTACACACCAATATTCAGGAGTTAAATACTCCCCCTGAATTTATGCTTCCCCTGCAAAAAGATTAGCAATCTATACAAGCAATTAAGCAAATTATATTTAAGACCTTGAACATGTTGTACTTTATCAGTAGAGATATTACTATTACCAATTGTTCCTTTGCCAAGAATTTGGAGTGTTTTGCTATCACCAATAGTGACACTTCCACCATTTTTCTTATTGAGAATAAGGAACTGAAATTTATCACCACTTATATGTCTTGTGCATCCACTAACCAAAATCCATTGTTTTGATCTCACTTTGACAACAAGGCATACCTACAAAACAAATAAAACACAACTCAACGTTTTGGTACCCATATTTGTTTGGGTCCAGTATGGTTAGTTGATAGAACATATAGAACATTTAAATCAGATTTCTTGATCCACATTTGGACCACTTTAGAGGCTTGATTTCTGGTTCCAGCTGTTCTATCAGCTAGTTGTCTGTCTGTTCCAGCTTGCTGGCTTAACATTCTGAACTTTGCAATGATTTGCAAAATGACCTTTATTTCCACATTTGTGGCAGATTTTCCATGGCATGGCATAGTCATAAGGAATTCCATGTTTGCCATCATATTTTAGTCCTGATGTTGAAGCCGATCCAACTCCTTCTCTTTTAATTGGAACCTTTGCATACTTCATCATTGACTTGAGTGCATCTTCTCCTTGCACAAACTTTCCCATTCCTTTCTGGAGAGTCTTGACTTCAGTTTCCAATTCCTTGATTCTTTCATCTTGTTGAGATATTTCTACCGAGCATGATTCCCTTGGACTAAATGCTTCTAAACATGCATCTTGAGCCTCTATTTCTGCTCTCAGCTCGCTGAGTTCCTTCATGAGAGTATCATTTCTTTTGACAAGCACTTTGTTTATCCCTTCAAGATGGGATATCTCAGCCTTAAGATTAGTAAGATTTTGAGCATGATTATTTGTTGGAGTCTTCTCGACCATAAGATCAGAAATGATCTTTCTTAGTTGAGTATTCTTCTTTTCTAATTCATTGTTCTTAACTTTTAACTCCATGAACTCCACAATAGATATATTGCTATGTTCCTGCATGGTTAGTGATTCCAAACTATTATTTTCAGAATGTGTATTAAATTGAAACGAGTTTACCGCACTAGATTCCACATCCGAGTCCGAATCTTTGGTTTCTACAAGAATGTCTTTTGTGTTTCCTTGAACCATGTCATTGTCAATGACAACCAATGCATAATTGATCATCTCTTCACTTGAGTATTCACTGGAATTAGATTCTTTATCACTCCATGTCATTTGAGCTTTACATTTCTTTTTATCCGTTGAGGCAGCTTGCTGTTTGTGACACTCAGCTAGCTGCTTTGGATTGACACATACTTTGTCTAATTTTGTTGAAGCTTGATAATGCATTTGTAAGGTATCACATATCTCCTTTGCTGTTATGCACGAAGAGACCTTGCCAACATCAGAATCTGAAAGACCATAAATTAGTGTGTACTTGGCATTTCCATTATAATTTGCTTTTATCAATTCTTCCTCGGTAAAATCGTCAACATCTTTTGGCTTTCCGTTTTCATCCATAAAGGTAAATGGACCATCTTTAACAACCAACCATTCAAGTGGATTTCCGCTCAGAATCACCTTCATCCTTAGTCTCCATAAATCATAATTTTCTGTACCAACGAGAAGTGGTGGCATGTTCGATGATTCTCCCTCTATATAAATGTGTGCCATAGGATCTGTACTTTCCTGTTACAGAAATGTTAGTACACCAAGCTCTGATACCAAATGAAAATACACACCTAGAGGGGGGGGGGAATTGGTGTTATGACTAACAATGATCTAATAAAAATTCTGCCTGAAAAATTTAACTGGCAGTTAGCTGGGTATGATAGGCAGCTAACTGAGTTAACCAAATGTAACAGATTAATGAATAGGCAGCTAGCTGTGATATGCAATGCAAAAAGATAAAATTGTAGTAAGTAAAGAACACCAAGAATTTTAGCTAGGTTCGACCCCTAATCTTCTATGGTCTACGTCCTAGTCCCTTACCAACTTGGTAAGAGAATATATTATTGATCACAATGAACCCAACTACACGATACAATAATATATCTCCTTTAAACTCCCAGTTACTGACTGCAGCTAGCTGGAACACCTGTTTCCTGAACACAACTCTCTGAGTTCAATACTACACAAAGTATTAACTTCTCTAGCCTACAGTTTCTCAAACCCTTGTTCCACTAACTTGACAATCCAGTAGCTACCAACTTTACAAGTTGAACAATACAATGGATAAAAAGAGATTACAACTCAAAACTATGAACTCTAAAATATCGATATACAATATAGTGCTAGAGCTTGTTTGTTGAATCTGAAATGAAGGTGCAGAGTTGTATCTTGTATTCTTTAATATCGCTCTCTGGTGTCTCTTGAAGAGAAGAACCACGCAGCCCTTTATAATGAAGTGTAGGAGTTGGAATCTTGAACAATCTTGCAACGGTCTTAAAGATAACTTCTCACGTGTGGCTTTGTTCAAATTAATTGCCCTACTAACGTTCACCTGCAGGTTGATAAGTAAATATTCTCATGCAGAAGATATATTCAATGGAGAGAGAGAGAGAGAGAGAGATGAGAATGTGTTTTAGTCTTTGAAGAAAGCTGTTATGAAGAAAACCATGAGTTTGATAATGTGTACATGCGTTTTCTTTTGAAAATATTCTACAAGACAACAGCTGGTGGACAAGTTGAAAAAAAAATGAATATTTGACTTTAACAAGAGCATGCTTGAAAAGTAAGCACATGGGTTGTCTTTTAAAAGAACATTAAAGCATTCAAAGATTCCTTTACTAAGGAAAGATGTTTTAGAAAAACTATTATAATGAAGAGTGTTTTTAAATAAATAAATAAATAAATATATATATATATATATATATATATATATATATATATATATAAAGAGTTCTCTTTTGAGCCACACCCTATATATATATATATCATGAATAGATGCTCAGACCACTCTTGTATGTCTAGACGAACTTCCCTTTCACATTCTGGACATATTCTGGATAGTCTGCTAGCTTGCTGTGTTGAACTGTCAGCTAGCTGAGATGCCCTGCCAGTTAGCTGAGATGCCCTGTGTTTTTCTATGAATTGATATGAATAATAAACCTGCAAAACATTATTAGTCCAGAACAAATACCCAGCTTGCTTACTGTATGATCATCAAAATTATAGAGTTTCAATCTCCCTTTTTTTTATGATTATACACCAATTTGAGATTGAGCTAAAACTCCCCCTCAATCAAAGCATCCTACAAAATAAAATTTGATAGCAGGCTAATATATATATTTATTAACAAGCAATCAACTTGTTGCATTGTGTCATCATCAAAACCAAGCAGTCAGCTTGCTACATTGCGTCATCATCAAAACCAATAGGGTTTCAACTTCTACTGTTCAGAAAGTGCGATATGTTTGCCAAAAGCCCTGCACTTATTGTAAAGCACCTGGTCACAATTGGAGAAGCTGTGATTCAAGGGTAAATCCTAACATCTTAAAATTGCTATAAATTGCTATAAAATTGACTGAACTTGACATACATTGGTAAAATATAGAAAAATGATGAAGTGCAAAATGCTGCGGCTCAAGGAATACAATTGAAGGTAGGAAAAATAAAGGTTAAATGTGGGACTTGTGGTAAAGAAGGTCATAATGCTAGGACCTGTAAAGCTAAGGTATGAATTTCTGGAATGAATTGTAATGAGCTTGTCTTAATTCTAGGACCTGTAATCTCTCTTAATTTGTGATATGAATTTCATTTTCAGAAAACAACACCTGAAAATAATGGGTAGCAACAACCTCAAAATGATGGCCAAGTAGGGGCTGGTGCAAATCATGGCCAAGCAGGTGCAAATGGGGGTCAGAAGGATGCACCATGACAGTTTCAGTTCAATGTTTTTGCTTTTGTAATGCTTGCAACTTCTGGTACCTTTTGTAAGGTCATTAGCTAATTAGTACTAGTAGTAGTTTGTGGAACCTATTTATGGAACCTTTTGTGAAACTACTAGTACCTATTTTTCCAAACTTTTGTAAGGCAATGCAAGCTATATTTTGTGGTATCTTTTTGGTATGGTTAAACATGACTATAAATGTACACAAATTAGGGCATTAATACATCAAATTACATAAACTGATTACATTCATCAAATTACATAAACTGATTACATTCATCAAATTACATAAACTGATTAAATAACTTCTTAAACAAATTAGGGCATTAATACATCAAATTACATAAACTGATTACATTCATCATCAAATTACATAAACTGATTAACTTCAAAACAATAATATATGAAACTATAGATAGTTAGATCTCATCATTGAGGTCCACATGACCAGCTTTCTTCAAACAACAAACAAAAAAAATGAATGTAACTGTCAAAGCTAAGTACTTCCATCTTTTTGCTTGCCTCTTCCATTTCTCTATGTCATCTTCTAGTAGTTGCATCCTTTCAGCAACAAGATCTGATTGTTCATTGTTCTGAATTCGTCTCAAGAGCCGATTTATCACACCTTGGCTGCGTTGGGAAAAGGGAGGATCAACCCACTTAAAATACCCACAACCATTACACCCATTAACACACCCCAAAAATCTCCGCCCAGCATTTAATTCCGTCCAAGCTGTCCTCTCAACCACCCATTTTCTGCAAGAACACATTAGAGCCATCAATTGAGAGATTTTAGTTTATAATTAAGAAATTTGAGAGCATATGCAAGAGAAGATCTAAGCTGGGCATTGTATACAGCATATACACGCTGAAGAGCGGTTGGAGAGAGTTAATTGCCCAAACTACCCCCCTGCTATTAATCTTTAACGTTTGACCAAACGGAAGGGAGGACAGAGCACCTTTTCCGCGTCAAAAATTAAAATTTAGCCATTACGCTGGCAAGAATTAAAATTTAGCCATCTCCGTGCAAAAATGAAAATACTTTGGCCACTACAGTGCAATTTAGTCAATATTTTAAGCTTGAACAGGGTGCAGGCATGGTCCAAGCGGCCAAGCCCCATAGAGCAAGTCCAATAGCCTTTTTGGGTTTTCCTTATAAATATTATAAAATATTAGGCTCTTAGTGATTTAGAATATTATAAGGCATGACAACTCCAATAAGCTTACTTATAATTGATCCTTATAATTATTAAATAATAAATAAAAGAAGGAAGCAAGAAAAAAAAAAGAGGGAAACAATTGAAAAGAGGAGGGAAAATAATATTTTATTGATAAAAGTGATATAAGGGAGCCCTTAAAGATAAGGGATGACATGATGCTCTTAACTTTTTATGGAAAAGTTAAGAGGCTGTTGGAGCACTATTTTACACCTAATTCCTTATAATTTGAGTTAGGAGCTCATATAAGGGATATATTGGACTTGCTCTTAACGGGGTTGGCCTAATCCAAAACTTGCATCAGGTTGTTGTCTTAATTGCACAAAAGAACTATTTATTTTGTTGGCAATTTGGCATTGTCAGCATGTTTGTAAAATATATAATTTGTTGGCATTGTCGGCATGTTTGTAAAATATAAAATTTGTTGCCGAACATAAGATACAGTTATAACTTAGAGGGTGCCCTTCCATAGCCACCGTTGGTTGAAAAAAGGCCCACAACCACCAACTCGTACAATGCCGCAAGTGTTCATTGCGGCAAGAAATTTTTTTTTTTAAAAAAAGGGTGCCGCAATGAACACTTGTGGTAGGAAAACTTAAAAAAAATTATTTTATGTTGAGTCGATCTCAGATCCTTCACCAGAGATAACACCAACATAACCATTACACCAAACAAACATATTTGTAATTTACTACAAAACAAAACATCATTAAATTTATTTTACGTTTTATACTTTTATTTTTATTATTTATTAAAATTAAAAAAATTGGTAAATTAATACATTATTAAATATAAAAATGTTTATAAAATTTGAATTATTAATAAAATTTTAAATAAATTATTATAGTTTATATTTAATAAAAGTAATAAAAAATAATAAATAATAAAAGCTGTTAATTTGAAATATAGAAACAAGTAAAAATATGAAATTACGTTTTCACCCTCCAAGCTGCTGCCGCAACGATACATAGCGGATGAATGAAAATCTGAAATTACTTGTTTACCCTTAAATCATTGCCGCAATGATACATTGCGGATCCATAAAAATATGGAATTACTTTTTTACCCTTAAATCATAGCCGCAATGATACAATGCGGATACGAGAAATATGGAATTACTTTTTTACCCTTAAATCATAGCCGCAATGATACAATGCGGATACGAGAAATACACAACCACCCATTGCGGTTGCCACGACCCAAACTAACCCTAATTAAACACAGAGCTCAGGCAATTTCAGGCGATTCCGGGCGATTTACACACAGAGCTGCGAATGTCAGGCGATCTTCCTCCTCAAGGTATCTTCTAATTGACACTTACACACACACGCACGTAGTTATACATACACACACGCACCACTATATACATTGCTACTGACGATTATATGTACATGGTTTGATTCGTTTTTAACTGTGGGTGGTGTTTATTTGCTTCATTTTAGTTAAAATCATGAATTAAATCGAATTATTAGGGTTCATAGTTCGAATTTTACCCATTTTTGGTTTGAATTAGTTTGAAATTAGGGCTTTTACCCTCAATTGAGTTGAAATTAGGGTTTCTCATCTTTAATTAGGTTGAATTAGCTCGAAATGCCCAATTTAGAATTAGGTTTCGAATTATTATTCGAATTTTTATTAAAACTATGAATTAATTCGAATTATTAGGGTTTATAATTATGAAATTATAATTATAATTTTTTTATGAGTTGTGGAAATTTTAATTCAAATTTTTGAATTATTAATTTTAATTTTTGAGTTTAAATTGGAATTTATGAATTAATATGATTTATTAATTCGAATTTTGATTAATTAACATATTAGTACTGCATTTTATTTGATAAATGATATTCATTGTTAATTTATTCTTGTTTTAAATATGTCTTAATGGAATGATAATTTTAGCCAATTTTGGTACATGTTTATGAAATGTGCCTTATTTCTTTGATCTTGCACATTGCAGATGCTATGGATATGCAGTGCGGGCCTCTCGATGGGTCCCTCTTGACCATGCAGGATGATCATATTAGCAGTCACATATGGCAGGGGGTGAGCGGGAGAGGTTGGATGTCTGCCAGTTTACAGCCAACCTCGATGACTGCGTATTTGATGACACCCAGGTTAGTTTGCTGTCAGACTGGGGTTTCCGAGCGTTTACTAACCCATGCTCGATTCCCCAGAATGACATCCGATTGATCACGGCGTTGGTGGAGAGGTTTAGGCCAGAGACCAACACCTTTCATTTCCCATTTGGTGAGATCACCATCACTCTAGAGGATGTTTACATGATATTGGGATTGCCTGTTCGTGGTCGTGCTGTTACTCATACGGAGCTTTCCGCACCGCTTCCATATTGGCTAAGACGGTGGCATGATTTGAGGTTGACTGAGACTGAACGCAAAGATATGTAGGTTTGCATTTTAGTCCATAAATTCTAATTTCTTGCATTTTAGTCCTTAACATGTTTAATTCTTGCATGTTATACATTAATTTTTCATTTCTTTGCAATTTAGGAAGATAATTATCTAATTATTGTATTTTAGTCCATAAATTCTAATTTCTTGCATTTTAGTCCTTAATGTGTTTAATTCTTGCATGTTATACATTAAATTATCATTTCTTTGCAATTTTGGAAGATAATTATCTAGTTATTGCATTTTAGTCCATAAATTCTAATTTCTTGCATTTTAGTCCTTAATTTGTTTAATTCTTGCATGTTATACATTAAATTATCATTTCTTTGCAATTTAGGAAGATAATTACCTACTTATTGCATTTTAGCCCATAAATTCCAATTTCTTGCATTTTAGTCCTTAATTTGTTTAATTCTTGCATGTTATACCTTAAATTTTCATTTCTTTGCAATTTAGGAAGATAATTATCTAGTTATTGCATTTTAGCCCATAAATTCTAATTTCTTGCATTTTAATCCTTTATTTGTTTAATTCTTGCATGTTATACCTTAAATTTTTATTTCTTTGCAATTTAGGTGGGGTGAAGCTTCATAGGTTGAGGGAAATGTATAAAAAGAAACCGGAGAAGCCTTCTCCCGAGTTTATCGAGCATCATAACCTTGTGTACACCCGGGCTTATCTTTTTTACATCATTGGGGGTGTGTTGTTTCCTTCATCGAATAGAGACACCGTGCATCCTAGGTACTTCTTGACTTCATTTCTCTCTCCAGTCCTTGCAATTTATGCTTAAATTTATCTTATTCTTGCATTTTATGCCTTAAATTTCACATTTCTTGCATGTTCATCCTTAATTTCTCCAATTATTGAATTCTTACCTTAATTTTCATTTCATGAATTTTTGCAGGTATTTACAGTTAATCCAGAATGCGCATGAGATTAAGGAGTATGCCTGGGGAGCTGCGGTTTTGAGTTATTTGTTCAGGGGTTTGGCCAAGGCTGCTCGGAAGGGTGCCAAAGCTATTAGTGGGTGCACCATGCTTTTGTAACTTTGGTCTTACGAGAGGTTGTTGCCTGGGGCACCTCTGTTAGCACCTCGTATGGATTTTGTTTGGCCGAGGGCATTGGCTTGGGCTGAGCCGGTAGATGAGAGGAGGGTTAACCCCCACCACCATACAGGTCTTTATCGGGGGGACTTTGACAGCTTTCAGCTTGGTTGGCTGACATGGTAGCCTTATCAGAGATTTTATGACATTCAAGATGTTTTTGTGGATTATAATATCGATTTGATGGATGCTCACTATATGGCTCTCGGTCGTGTCCCTCGCATTTCGTTTGATATCGTTGAGTATGTCATGCCAGAGAGAGTCTTGAGACAGTTTGGTATTCTACAGCATATCCCACAGGCCCCGGTTGCCATGACTTCACTGCGGATGGAGAGAGCATCTCGTTGGGTGCGGGACAATCATACAGTGACCTTGGCAGATTACGTTGAGGAGTGGCATGCTTTTAATGATGGCATGATACCTATTGTCGAGGAGGGCAATTACGTGTCTATAGAGGAGTACATGTATTGGTACAGGCGCGTTAGTAAGCTAAGGATTGCTCCATTTGTGGCTGAGCATCGTGCTAAGATTGTGCCTCGTGACTGGTAACCCCAGCAGGACATGGCTGATGCGGTATGCATTTTATACCGTTATTTTCTAATTCTTGCATTTTAGACCTTTATTTCTCCAATTCATGCATTTTAGACATTTATTTGTATAATTCTGCATTTTAGACCTTTATTTATATACTTTTGCACTTTAGACCTTTATTTATCTAATTCCTGCATCTAAATACTTCAATGCAGCTGGATTGTGGAATGAGGACATTACATACCATTTACGAGCGTGATCCCCCCGAGTGGTTCTTTGATATCATCATTGAGTTTTTGGCTCGTTATGATCGGATCAACACCGAGTGGAGGGGTGTTGGATTTATCAGACCTAGTTTTGATAGACCCTCTCATGCACATGATATAGGCGTTCTCATCAGGCAGTTTTCCTTAATTCTAGGTTTAATTCGAGTCACTTAGGAGGAATTATATATATAACTATATGATCGGTTCGTTGACATATAATTGCAGGTTGAGACTATAGATGCTCTTGCTACACAGCCTACCCTGGTATCTGTCCCGCCTATAGTCCAAGTTGAGGTATCAATCCTTAACGCTTGGTTTAATGCAAGAATTATAGAAATTAATAAGGGTATAAAATGCATGATCGGTGTATCTTGTAGGTTGAGGCTACAACAGCTGCTCCTCCTGTTACACAGACTACCCCGGTATCTAGCCCTCCTCCTTCATAGTCTACGCCGGTATCTATCCCCCTCATGCTCATATTAATCTCTCCTTACTATAATTTCCTTCTTATATACCAACTTTTTATATGTTCTTCGTGTTTTTATCTCTTTGTGGTTGCAGGTTAACACTATTCCTGCTGTGACAGAGCCTACCCCGGCATCTGTCCCCCATCATGCTCAGATTGAGGTACTAATCTCTCTTATTTGTGATTTTCTTCTTATATACCGTTGATAATTGTAGTTTTAATTTGACTTTTGTTATCATAATTGTAGGCTCCAATACCATGTGAGTTGGCAGTGGATGGCAACAAGGTTGCCTATGGCATGGCTTACCCAGATGGAGGAGAAATGAGTAGGAAAATACATGGTAAGCCAATGCCTACTGGATGTCTGAGAGTGTCAGTGGATAGTGGGATCCAACTAGAGGCCTTGATTCCAGTTCCAGTACCTGGTGAGATGGAGATGGTCAAGCAAGTTGTTGGATCTCATGTCGCATGGCCCAAGGACTGGATCATACGTCGAAATACTGAGGTTTGTACTTCTATAAAAATAATATAAAGGTCTAAATGCAAAATTATAGAAATAAGGGTCTAAAATGCAAGAAATAGAGAAATAAAGGTCTAAAATGAAAAATGATAGAAATAAGGTTATAAAATGCAAGAAATAGAGAAATAAGGGTCTAAAATGCAAGAAATAGAGAAATAAGGGTCTAAAATGCAAGAAATAGAGAAATAAAGGTCTAAAATGCAAGAAATAGACTACAGGTTGAATATGTTCAACTTTGAATATGTTCTTCATGTTTTCATCACATTGTGGTTACAGGTTTGCCCTCCTCATTCACAGCTTATACAGGTTGAGACTACAGTTGAGACTACAGCAGATGCTCCTCCTGTTACACAGCCGACCCTGGGATCTAGCCCTCCTCCTTCACAGTATGTCCCCCCTGATGCTCATATTGAGGTACTAATGTTAACTCGATTAACTTGTAGAAGGGGGGGTTGAATACAAGTTATATAATCGTGTCTGATTTTAGCTTGGTTATATAAACAAGAATAAACGAATGAATCAAACTGTTTGTATTAATAAGATCAAATACAAACTCTACCAAAGATGTACAATACCTTTAGCAGCTGCTGACAAAATAAATCTCTATCTCTCTTTGTTTCGAACTCTCGAATACAAACCTTATACAGAGCTATGCATACAAATTCACGATTCCTCTCACTTTTCACAATGACATAGAGAGAGTATTTATAATGCTTCCTATCAACTAATCACAGAAAGATAATCTATACATGACAATGTTCTGCCGTCCAGTTGATAGTTTCCATCAATAGAAAATTCTTTCCTTCATAAAATCTTCTTGCTTGTTCCTCAAACAAAGATCCTGTTTTATAGCACTTGCCAGTTTCTGTAGCATCCATAATGACATCATCAGTAACATGACTGATATCAGGATTCCATCTTGCATCAGGATTTGACCATCCCATCAGTACTTGATCAGTACTTGACTTGACGTATCAGGATTCAATCTCAGTTCCTGACATGTAGTACTCGATGCACTGTTCATTCCTGAGTAAACTTTACAGATAACTGTCTAACACATATTTCCTATATAAAGTGCTAAATCCTTTATAAATTAGGATATATAAGAAGTATAAGTAAAATTCTATTCTTAACATCACAACTCATAAATTATTCCTAACAATCTCCCCCTATTTATGCTTTAAGATCTGAAGCATAAATCTGAGTTGTTGATGTCAAAACATATAACAATACAATCAGAATAGAATTTATGAATTTAAAAATCATGAAGTTAAGTACCTCCTTTTTCAGATATAGACATAGTATCCAGTACTTAGAAGAAAGAATTCAAATATTTGATGCTTCTTTTCCTTTACCACTTCCCTGATAAGATTCACCTCTGTCATCCTTAGTTCTTCTTTTATTTCTCCCAGTCTATTCATCTCCTCCCGCAGTCTGTTGCCTTTTAACTATTTTTATCTCCCCCTTTTTGACATCAGCAACATTAATTCCAAGAGATTCAATAACAGAACAAATGAGATTCATCAGAACTGCTTGATTTTCCATAATAGTGACTTGGTTATCTTCAAGTGTTTGAAGTCTTGATTGAATTTCAACTTGAGATTTCTGAATGTCTTGTAGAACTTCAGAATTGACTTCAATGTTGGAAGTGTTTGGAATATCTTCAGATTCAAGTCTTGTAGAAGAAGTTGTCTGTGTAGAATGATATTCAAGTAATAAAACTCGATTAGAGTTACAAACATCTTCATTTTTCTGATCTGAAGCTGCAATATGATCATCTTGTCCTTCACCAGTATTCTGTGTACTAACATCTACAAAACCTGACTCCTCCTTAGATTGATAAGATACTGTTGATGTCTCAATTCTTGCTGATATTGGTAGTACAAACAAAGGAATACTAGGATCATTTGGAATGTCTTCTGGTACTGGTGTTGTAGAAGTTTGTCTTAGCCTTTCACCTCTTCTGTCTATAATTCCTGCAAGCCTTTCTTTTTGCTTCTGAGCTTTAACTTCTGGCTTTGAGTTGTGCTTTGCTAAGTCATTCTTCTCATACATCTTGATAAAAGAATAAGTACCAGCATCCATACCAAGATTATCAGACCAAGATTCAGGAAAAACCTAATCCCAGAAATCAAACGATGGTGGTTTCCTAATTTTCTCTCCCTCACTATGGAGTTGATCATCCATACCCTCATTCTCACTTTGACTATCTAAAGTCAATACTATTTCTACCTCTCCTTTTGCCTTGTCAGGAGCCAGCCTCTCTGATTGTGGATCAATATCCATCTTTTCAAATGTATAACTCAAATTTGGATAAGTGCTCTCATGACCTACAGAAAAATAGAGCTTAGAAGAAGTTTCTATACCTGAACTCACATGGAGAGAGGGTTCCTCATATGGCAAGGGGTTTGAGGTTTTCTCCAAGGAGTGAGCTGCTATAATCTCTGAATCCTTACAATCATCTTCTTTCCTTCCAGAGACTACAGGCTCCAGTATACCACTTTCAGGTTCTCTACTAGACTCTGATGTCTTCAGTAATACTTCATTAGACACCATAGTTAGTATATCACCGTCTTTAAGTGTTGTTTGCTAAGACTCACCCTCAAGGTGGATAGACTCTGACTGAATAATATTTGTTTGATCTTCAAGAAAACCAGTCAAAGTTATTCCTCCCATATCATAGGGTTTCTCACTTGCAATTTCAGTCATCACAGAAGACCTTTGAACATCAGCTATCACAGCTCCTGATTCATCCAACCTCTGACTAGATGGTTCTTGTGTTGCAGTGACTGTGATCTGATCTTTCCTACTATCCACCACTGGTGCAATAGTATCTTCTATTGACTGCATTCCACTATCTACTTCCTCCAGTTGTTCACCTTGAGCTGAAGCATCTTCAATAATGACATGCTTGTCAAATAAATATGCATGTAGTGATTGAAGTGCAACATGCTTCGAGAGTCCAAATTTCTTGACTAATTGTCTTCTGACAGATACATAGAAATACATCTTCATTAAGTCAAGTCTTTGATGTAGAAGTCCATATTCATTTGTAAATAAAAGTTTTGGTACTCTTTCAACCAAAAAATCTAGAACATGCCTTGACAACTTCACTTTGAGAGAAATTAGTCCCATAGCAAGTCTGTATGATAATGTAGTTTCCCATGAAGAATCAATATTCAGATCTCTCTAGTCATTTGCTGACTTGATTGTAGTTTCATTTGTAGAGACCTGCATAATATTAGTTGGACTAGACTCTGTGTGTGTAGGTGACAATTGAATCTTTCTCCTTGTTCTCCTGGTATAGTGAGCAAAAGATTAATCCTGAGAAGACTCAAGAGGTGTAGACACAGAATTGATCTTAGGATGTGATCTTTTTTCAATAGACACAGTCTTTTGAGAGACAGTATCCAGTAACTATTTTCCCTTTTTAAGTACTACAGTCTTTTGAGAGACTGCAGCCTGGTTGTGACTAGGTGCTTCATCTCTTTGTCCTAGCTTAGAAAGTCGAATTGCAGCCTTCAATTCTTCTCTATCAGCAAGAGATATATTATCATCATCTTCACTAGAACGGCTACTACTACTTGACACAACAAATCTTCTCTTCCTTACAACTGATGTCTTTTGAGAAACACCAGAGGTTGGTTTCTTTGAAACAATAGGCTGTGGATTAAAATGATGTTCTTGATTTGTTTCAGAGACTATAATGTTTTGGGCTACTTGGGTAGACACAGGTGGGTTCTCCTCCAAATGAGATTCCTGAGCCATTTCACCACAAAAGAAAGAAGAATTGTAGAGAGTATGAAGATGAATTTTAAGAATTACCTGAACATGATGTGGATAATGAATTGCAGGTATTTCATCTAGATTTTTTTCATTGTCCTTCTTTGTAATGTCAGAGAAAATTCTCTTTTGCTGTACATAAGAAGAAACACAATGTTCTCTACCAAATCTAGCTTCAACATCAGGAATAAAATGGTTAATAAACATTTGCATAAATCTATAATAATAAACCATTTTCCTGTTTTGATCTTTTAACCGAAGTTTAATACTCATCTGATTTAAGATAATGTTTCCAATGTTAATTACTCTGTCATAAAGCAAACTGTAAGCAATATGTGAAGTAACAGAAGTAATTTGCTGAAAATAACTACATTTACCAGTAAAACATTTAGCAATTTGATCAAAGAAGAAAGACCATTCCTTCCTAAGAAAAGACCTATTTAACTGGCTCATGTTGTCTAGAGATCCACTATAACCTAATGCAGACAACATAGTTCTTACATCATCATCAGATGGTTCACTTGAATAATTATCAGTAACAGGTAAGTGAAGTACTGAATTAACAATAGATTCAGTAATATCATAAGTATCTTGTCCTAAGTGTAGAACAATCTTACCTGATTGACTCTGAGTAGAATCAATTACCTCAGCATTCTCCCAAGCTTGTGAAACAGCAGCTTGATTAATTTCTGGAGATGCTGTCAATGCATAACTCAGTGGTCCTGTCGCCATGAAGTCCATTACCGGATGAAAATCAGCTAATACTCCTTTCTTGCTGGTGATTGCTGCAACATGATTATTCATCATAAAATCAAAGTCACCAAACTTGAAAGCTACTGATTTAGGTAGACTTCTTTGAGCTGCCATTTTTGATCTGAAAAGAACTTGAGAAATCTTGAAATTGATTAGAGATTTTGAGTACTTAACGAATGTTTTTGCTTTTGGAAATACGAATTAGAAGTTAGCAATAAACAATCAGAGTCTCAAAATAAAGATATATTCAAAAATCCTTCAGACCCACTAACCCACGTTGACACGTAGGTTGACAGGTGTCAGTCCCTGAAAAATGCAATTTACCCGATTTTTGGAAAATAAAATCCAAAATTGATTTCAATTAAATAAATCAGGGTAAGATCAAAATAAAGTCAATACTGATCAGCTTCATTTTCAGATGTGATCTTTTTCACCAAGATAATCACAACTCTGAATGTGATTAAAAATAATAAAATAATCATCAATCCTGATGAAATCACTTTCATTTTCCTGATCACTATCATCTTGATTCCAAAGACTAAATGGAGTTCCACGTGGCAATTTTAGAATTTAACCTGAAAAGAACATCAATAATCTAAACAAAAAAAACTTGTTAGATTGTCAAAAATATCTTGGAAATATGAAAGGACCAGTCATACGTATAGATATATACGCCAATACATTGAATATTTAAAATGACTGTTCAGCTTCTCACTCTTTCCTTTATAAACCCTTGATGTCTTTTGCATTTCTTAACTCCAAAAACACACAAAACCTCTCTGTAAACACAGAGCTTCCAAAAAACACAATGACCTTCAATCCAATCTTTCGATTTCTCACAGATGATGAACACCAAAGATTCAATATTCGTCTCTTTGAAAAGATGACTTTTCTCATTGTTTTAGACATGATTGGAGTAGATCCATATAATGTCCAGAACCTTCTCTTAGAACATCCATCTGTTGGATACAATCACCCTCTAACCTCCTCAAAACTTGAGGATGAAGAATTTGGTCGAGAGTCTGAGATTGATCTTAATGGAGATGATATAAATTAAGTCAGCTACTCTCATTCAAGTCGCCCAGATAAGGAATCCAAGAGCAAATAAGGCTGTTCAAATCCCCTGATGGATTTCTTGAGATGCCCCTTGTCCTGTATCTCAGAATTCATTTCATTAGACAAGTATAGGATTATCAGTAGAAGTTAGACGAAAAGATGTTGTATTTCATTTCCATGTATGTAATGCTTTCAATTAATGAAAATACAATTTCTTATTATCTACTTGTCTTTTGTTTTTATTGACTGATTTGAATGATAATATAAACTATCAGTATGAATGAATTAAAACTTGCTTGCCTAGACTTAACAAAACTCAGAATTAGACCACTATATTACATGAACTTTAGGATTTGAAACAATAGCAAACACAAATTTCACAATCCTGATACTGACAATGAAATCCTGATGATGTCAACATACTGATAGTAATCCTGATTTTGATGTTTATTAACAAGTCTATCATACTGAAATTTATCAAGGCAAAGTGTTATAGCTAAAGCATTTAACAATCAAATATAGATCCGGACAAGGATATCAAGTCTATAAGCTAAAGACAACATACCTTGCTACTTTTGCAGATGTTAAAGATCTAGAAATTTAACATTCCTAACTCACTTACTAATCTACTGAATGTAGTCTCATCAAGTGGTTTAGTTAGAATATCTGCAAGCTGTTTATCAGTAGGAACAAAATGAAGTTCCACAGTACCTTTCTCAATATGTTCTCTAATAAAATGATACCTGACATCAATATGCTTAGTCCTTGAATGTTGAACTGGATTTTCTGCAATTTTGATAGCACTAGTATTATCACAAAACATAGGAATATTACTAAGTGTCATACCATAATCCATCAACTGATTTCTTATCCAAAGGAGTTATGCACAACAACTGCCTGCTGCTATGTACTCGGCTTCTGCAGTTGAGGTTGAAACAGATTGTTGCTTCTTGCTTGCCCAAGAAATCAATCTATTTCCCAAGAATTGACATGTACCTGTAGTGCTTTTCCTATTTATCTTACACCCTGCATAATCAGAGTCTGAATAGCCAATTAGGAAGAAATCAGATTCTCTAGGATACCACAAACCAAGATTTGGAGTTCCTTTGAGATATCTAAAAATTCTCTTCACAGCAATTAAATGAGATTCCTTAGGATCACTTTGGAATCTAGCACATAAACATGTAGAAAACATTATATCTGGTCTACTTGCAGTTAGATATAACAATGAGCCTATCATGCCTCTATAACTAGTATTATCTGGTCTAGTTTAGTGGCTGTTGCCATGGGTGTTTTTGCAACTGCACAGTCTTGAAAGTCAAACCTTCTTAAAAGATCTTTAATATACTTTGACTAATTAATGAAAATACCAGTCTCAGTCTGTTTGAAGCCTAAGAAATAATTTAATTCACCCATCATGCTCATCTGATACTTAGACTGCATAAGCTTGCTAAACTTAGCACACAACTTTTCATTAGTAGAGCCAAATATGATATCATCAACATAAACTTGAACTAAAAGCAATTCACCTTTTATCTTTCTAAAGAATAGAGTTTTGTCAATTGTACCTCTTGTGAAGCCATTTTCAAGAAGAAATTTAGACAAAGTCTCATACCATGCTCTTGGTGCCTGCTTTAGTCCATAGAGTGCCTTGTCAAGTTTGTAGACATGGTTTAGAAACTTTGGATCAACAAATCCAGGTGGCTGTTCCACATACACTTCCTCATCAAGTTTGCCATTTAGAAAAGCACTCTTTACATCCATCTAGTATACTTTGAATTTTGAATGAGCTGTAAATGCAAGAAACATTCTGATTGCTTCCAATCTTGCTACAGGTGCAAAGGTCTCATCATAATCAATGCCTTCTTCCTGAGAATAACCCTTGGCCACCAGTCTTGCTTTGTTTCTTACAATCATACCAGATTCATCTAGCTTATTTCTGAAAACCCATTTTGCACCAACAATAGATCTATCTTTAGGTCTTAGTACCAGTTTCCAAACTTTGTTTCTCTCAAACTCATTTAACTCTTCCTGCATTGCAATTACCCAATCATGATCCTGTAAGGCTTCTTCAACCTTCTTAGGTTCATTCTTTGAGAGAAAGTAGCTATACAAGCATTCATTTTGAATTGATCTTCTAGTTCGAACACCACTATTTGGATCACCAATAATCAAATCTTCAGTATGATCCTTTGTCCATTTTCTAACAGGTGGTAGATTGACTCTGATAGTCTCTCCCCCTAAGTTAGTGGTATCTCTTGTAGAAGAATTCTCTCTGCCTTCAATAACTCCCCTTTGATCAATAGAATCAGTAGATTCCATATTGCTGCTAGTTACTGATCTTTCCTCAGTAGACTCTGAAAGATCAGTTCCTGATGGAGTAGACTCTGAATAGCTAGTCTGCTCCTGATGATCACTGTGTTCTCTTTGATTTATTTGCTCCCCCTCAACAGTAGCATTCTTTTGAGAAGCAATAGAAATTCCTTCTGGAGAACCTTCATCATCACTGGAGAGTATCTCAGAATTCTTCAGATTTTCAAATTCCAATTTGTCATGGCTCTCATCAGTTTGCAGAATTCCAAATTTCTTATCATTAAATGCAACATGAATTGATTCCATAACAATGTGAGCTCTGAGATTATAAACTTTAAAGGCCTTAGATGCTGAATATCCTAGAAAGATTGCTTCATCCGATTTAGCTTCAAATTTTCCAAGTTGTTCTGGATGAACTTTTAGGACATAGCATTTGCATCCAAAGATGTGAAAGTATTTCACACTTGGTTTCTTTCCTTTGATCATCTCATAGGGAGTTTTTCCATGACTATTTACAAAAGTACAGTTTTGAGTGAAACATGCAGTGTTAATTGCTTCTGCCCAAAAATAGGTTGGAAGTTTTGCATCTGCAAGCATGGTTCTTGCTGCCTCTATGAGAGTCCTGTTCTTTCTTTCCACTACACCATTCTGCTGAGGTGTACCAGGTGCAGAAAACTGTTGAGTGATTCCATTGTCTGCACAAAAATCCTCCATTGAAGAATTCTTTAATTCTGTACCATTGTCACTCCTAAGTACTTTGACTTTGTACTCAGAGTTATTCTGAATATTCTTGACAAGTTCAATGATTTGTTGAGGAGCTTCATCCTTCTTGTGTAGAAAGAACACCCATATAAACCTTGTGAAATCATCCACTATCACTAGATCATATCTTTTCTTGCTGATAAAAATAATGTTTACTGGACCAAACAGATCAAGATGTAGCATGTGAAATGGTTCAGTAATTGAATTTTCAGTCTTGCTCTTGAAAGTGGTTCTTCTTTGCTTTCCAAGCTGACATGCATCACAAAGTCCATCTTACACATAATTTGCCTGAGGTAGGCCTCTCACCAGATTGTGCTTAACAAGTTGATTAAGCTTCTTGAAGTTGAGATGTGAGAGTTTCTTTTGCCAATTCCAGCTTTCATTACTTGTTCTTTGCTGTAGAGACATCTAACAATTCCTTTAGATGTATCACTTAAGCTGGCTTCAAGATTTTGCATCCTTCTCTGTCAAAGATTGATTTGTAACCTTTATCACCCAGTTGACTTATGCTTAAAAGAGTATGTTTCAAGCCTTCAACCAGTGCTACATTTTCTATGATGACATTCCCCAAAAAAATTGAGCCATATCCCAGAGTTTCTCCTTTGTTGCCATCTCCAAAGGATATTACTGGGCCAGCTTTCCTCTCAAACTTTGTAAGCAGGGACTTCTTTTCAGTCATATGTCCAGAGCATCCACTGTCCAAGATAATTGAATGCTTCTTTCCTGTGCCTTGCAAACAAAAAGTAACTAGTTAGAATTTTTTAGGACCCAACTTAGATTGGATCCTTTCTTACTAGATTTAGAAACAACAGGCTTTGAAGATTTTGCCTTTACTTTACTTGTTGCAGAGTCAACCTTAGACTCTGATTTCACAAACTGTTTGTGACTAGGAGTTTCAGATTTCAGAGAATAATAGTCATAATACAGTTCATGATATTCTCTACACATGTAAATGGAATGAAGTAAACTGCCATAATGATAACAAGCTTTTTGTGGTTGGTATTGAATTTTCTGAGTCTTGGGGAATCTGGACTCAGTTTTCCAAGAAGGTTTTTGATTGCAGTCTAGGGCCAAATGATTATGATTTCCACACTTATAGCATTTTTTCCTAGGTGCATCAGGTACATTCTTGTAATTAATCTCTTTGTTAATACCTTCTTTTCCATTCCTATTTCTCTTGATCTTGCTAGACTCTGAAAGACCATCTAATCTCTGTTTCAACTGAGACTTAGACAGAAACCCTATGTTTACATTCTTAGGTTTCTCTAACACTTTCTCATCTGAATTACTATTGTTAATCCTTTTGTGTACAACAGGGGTACCTTTTGAATCAACAAATTTAACATGATTAGGTTCATAAACAATTTTCTTACCTTCAGATTTAGATGTGCTAGCTTCTATTTTACTATCATCATTGACAATAACTACTTTTTCTTCTTGTCTAGCCTTATCAAAACCTAAACCATTAACCTTACCATGAATTCCATTTTCGATGATTTCTTGTGTCTTTTTACCAGAAATGTTAATGGTCTTAATCACATCTCTCTCTTCCTCTAGTTCTTTTCTGACATAGTCATAAGCCTCAAGAATAACACTGTAATCATGCTTAGCTTTATCAAAACTTAACTTGTATTCTTCCATTTGAATTAACTCAAATTCAAGAAAATTATTTCTATCAACTAATTTATCATTCTTAACCTTAAGTTCATCTCTTTCACTAGTAAGAATTCTAAAATTAGTCATAAGATTCTTAAACTCAGCATGGACAGATCTAATTTTATCAGAATTTAAGCTATCAAATGAATCAAGAGAGTGAAGTGATACCTTAACAGAGGATGGAGAAGTTTTCATTGGAGATCCAGGTTTGTCTGAAACATTTACCATCAGTGCAATGTTGTCATAATCCAATTCATCTTCAGAATAACTGGAATCAGCCCAATCCTTCTGTGTGACCATAAGTGCATTACCCTTTCCTGAATTCCTAGGCTTCTTACACTCACTAGCAAAGTGTCCAAGCTCACTGCAGTTAAAGCACTTGATCTTGGCCTTATCAAGCTTGACAATTGTACTTTTGCCTTTGTCACTCTTCTTCTCCTACTTCTTTTGAAAAGGTCCTTTGCTAAATCTTTTCCTGTTGAATCTTCCTTTTTTGAAAGCTTTAGCAAACATAGCAAAGAGTTCCTGCATCTCAGATTCAGAATCATTGTTGTCAGAGTCCATATCAGTAGTCTCTGACTCAGAATTTTCTTTGCTTTTCTTCTTCCTTGAGTTCTTTTCAGCAGGCTCATCATGCTGTTCTTCTGGAAGCTTCTTTAATTCAGATTGAGCAGTAAGTGCAACAGTCTTCATCTTTCCTTCACTCCTGCTCTTCTTCTGCTGCTTGTCAAGTTCATAAGCTCTCAGTTTTCCATACACTGCCTCTAATGATATCTCATCCAGATCATTAGCTTCCTCAATCATAGATATCTTCTCATTGTAGAAATCAGGCAAAGCTTTCATGAACTTTGTATTCATATCCTCCAAGTCATAATATTTACCATGCATGGCCATCTCATTGATGAGTTTTGTAAACCTATCAAAGGTATCAGTAAGTGACTCACTAGACTTGTATTCAAAGTACTCATACTGTTGTATAAGTAGTGTCCTCATATTCTTCCTGACAGGCTTAGTTCCTTCACAGTGAACCTTAAGATTGTCCCATATATCCTTAGCAGTTTTACAAGAGAGAACATAGTTAGTGAGAACAAAATCAAGACTGTTAAATAATATGTTTCTCACTTTAGCATCTTTAAGAACATTCTCCTTGTCCTTATCTGACCACTCAGATTTTGGCTTCTCTGCTGTATGTTCTGGAACAACCTCACCATCAACAGTTGCTTGTCCAACAACCTTCGTTGGGATAAAAGGTCCATCTCTGATTCTGTCAAGATAATCAGGATCTGTTGCTTCCAGATGATGCAACATCTTTACTTCCCATAGAGTATATTCGTTTCTCTTGAGCATAGGAATCTTAGTATTCCCATCCTTGTAACCAGACATGATTGCAGATCTTTATGATTATTCGAAATCAACCTGCTCTGATACCAATTGTTAACTCGAATAACTTGTAGAAGGGGGGGGGGGTTTAATACAAGTTATATAATCGTGTCTGATTTTAGCTTGGTTATATAAACAAGAATAAACGAATGAATCAAACTGTTTGTATTAATAAAATCAAATACAAACTCTACCAAAGGTGTACAATACCTTTAGCAGCTGCTGACAAAATAAACACTACGCCATAAACAGCCTACGGTAACACCACGACTGTGTTACCTTAGACCCTAAAAAATGTTACCAAAGGCCAAAAAAAGGCTAAGGTAACACCTTAGCTGGGATAGTTTTGTTCTATGTAACCTTTGGGGTCTAAGGTAACACCTCGACACACATAAGCTAACATAGGTAAATTCGTTATCATAGACCTATAAGGTAACACACTAAGCAATTCTATAGCAACACCAAATCTATGTTACCTCAGATGTTATAATTTTGCAAAATTATTAATGAATTATGTGGGCCCCACCAAAGTGGGCCCCACTTGTACGATTTTGCAAAAAAATCAATTTTTTAAATTTACAATTGCCAATGTTTTATGATATGAAAAATATTTAACCCAATATCAAAATCCAAGGCTTTGATAACAATGAAGGTGAAAAAAAATTCATGAAGATAGAAGAAATTAATTACATAGCCAATTCCACAGCATTTAGATTCAAGCACTTTGTACAATCAAATAGTATCAACATTAACCATCATCTAAAAGAACTGGTACACAATACCACCAGATACACAATCTAATTGCAAAATTCAGGTCAAAAAAGGCAAGTCATAGATTGGTAGGATTTTCACGGAATAGGGTCTCTTGTATCTAACGGAGGTGGTGCATCTTCATTTGGAATCAAAAAGCTTTCTTGCACGGGCCAAGTGAAAATCCAGACACATCAGTGAGAAAATCCACTTCGGTAGAGCTTGTTAATGATGAATGCACTAAGAAGGCCAGCCTGAAGAAAATAAAATCAAAATGTCACTTTCCAAAAAAATTTACCTGAAGCATATGAAACTAACATTCAGGTATGGATAGAGACACTAGGAGATAGGGATAGAGACAAAAACTCACGAAAACTCCCAGAAAAGTGCTTGAGATAAATAGATATATAAAATTGACGATCAACTGCAAAGCCGTAACAGCGTCGATATGAGACAAGTAAAAGTTCTGGACTGCATTGAAAAGCACTACCAATGTGGCATCATTTACAACTCCTTCCCCAAAGACTAGACTATACAGTAAGGGTGTCTCATCCTGATTGAGAACCCGTGGCATTAGAAAAAGTATTAGAAAGCAGAAAGTTATTGAACTCCATAATGACTACATGTTAAAAAAAACCATGAATACCTGCAATGTACAAACAGAATCCATCGCAGAGAATATTGCACCATTCGCTGGGTAATAATAAAAAAAATTAGGTACCATATTTGAGCAGAAGTACAATTGGATTGTAATGTTGACAAATAATTATCTTACCAAGAAATTCTCCTATCTCAAGAGAACCGATATTCATCTTCTTGAAGATGTTCATAGCACCTATTACAAGAAAATGTCAGATTTAGTTACTATTTTTCCCTATGTATTTTGATTTGTATCCCGCGTAGTGAACTTAATTCGGGTAATTTATAATCAACAGAATAGGCATTCAAAAATGAGTCCTCACAGTGAACAGCTGATTGTGCATCATATAAGTGTCAAAATCTCAACTCTGGGAGTATAAAGTTAATGCAAAAAGACTTGAAATATGAAATTACTGCAAGCTTGAGCCTTCGTTAAATCAATATATACATATCCATCTTTCTGGTCGAGAAAAATGATGCAAGTACAAAAACTTTGTTATCTTTTATAATTTATATTCTTTACAAGTGTTGTTTTCTGCTGCATGCTCTATTGTTGCTTAATTTGCTATATGAGTTGTAATTCATCTATAAAATCTGTTGTCATTCTATATTTCTAATATACATAATGTACAAAAAATGTAACTAAATAGCCAATATAAGTGAATAGATAAGGTTGGCCTAGGATTTACAACCCAGGGTACCCAGAACACTAGATTATCTTTAAAGGGGATTTGCTTGTACTGCACATATCAATGAAAAAATCTATAAGACACACACACCATATGATATACACGATTAGAAGCCAGCAAACAGTACCCCTAATCTTATTATACTTCCACCACAAATAATGCAAGCAGGGGACAAGAACACTCATTTTGTCCATTCCTCAGTATTAAATCAACCATGCTTTTATTGTATCCCTTAATTTTCATACTTGAGTTATAATAGACAGGTTAGAGAGATGAAGAGGAGTAAAATTTTAAGATGGTGCATCTTGCATGATAGCTACTTCAGTTCTTTCAGGTTACTTTTTAATACTTTCTTCAACAAGTCAGGAAGATGCTTTAACGACCACATAGCAAACACATAGATATAATATTCCAAGACCACTTTAATAAAAATTCCAAATCTTAATTATACTTGTACCAGACTCCCACATATGCTTAACATCAAACATACTTAATCCTACTTGTACTAACAAATCCCTAATCTTAATTATACTTCCATCACAAATAAATTACTCAAACAGATAAAATCTCACCATCGGTGAGATGCTCTCCATTCAACATATCCACTGGTACATATTCATGAGCAATCCCTGTTTACAATGAAACCAATAGCTATATGGAGCACCAAGTACATAAACAAAAAAAACAAGAAAATATAAAAAATTAAGGTTTAAGTATGTAAGTTGACAAAATGAATACATACCCTGGAACCATGGAACCATGGGGTAATTGGAAGCTCCAAGATCATTCTTGATCTGGTGAATATCAAATTGGCAAATCCCACAACAAGTAATCTTCATAAATATATCTTAAGGGCCTGTCTCTCTAATATTTCACACATGTAAACCAAAAATAAAAGTCAGAAACATGAAATAATTTTAAACTGCATTAAATGAGTGAAGGATCTCTTGCACCCCATCCTATTGTTTTTCTCTCCACTTCTAAGCTACCCATTTTTGTTAAACAGAGAAAGAAGTGATATTTTGTTGTAAATTAATCAACAGGACATGTATAGATAAATGTATGTACAAAGATATATATAGACAGTCGGATGGTTTAGTTAGCTAGGCGACATTCAAAATGGGACATGTTAGCTATAGGCGGGCATGGGGTTGGTGAACCAATTATTCAAAGGCAGAATATGGCAATAAATTATAAGCAATGTATTAAGTTGAGCGGACAGATCACTAATTAGCTTTCTCTGAAACGACTTACTAAAAATCCAATAGATGGGTTCAGGGTAGCTTTTATACGAAAAAAATAGGGACTAAAGTGAGATGAGGGTACCTTAGATGCAAAAAACGGTAGTTCGGTTATGCTCGATTGTACGTACAAATGAACATTCAACAACATCTGGAACTCCATTAAGTCCTTTAACACGGGTCAACAAATAAAGCTCCAGCATAACTGTAAAATTAGAAACAAATGTCACATGTTCTTTTTTAATTCATCGGCAAGCAATCAGAATCTAGATTTTTTAATTCTATTATGTTCATTCATACAACATAACATCTGGTTTTTTCATAATATATAAAAAGATATACATCATTCTCAAAAATATATTTACATCTTTTACTCCTTTAACCAGAAATTCTAAGGTCACTTACCAAGAGGTATTATCTATATCAATAAAAATAGGTTACCATTTCTCAATTCTATAAAAACTTGCAGCTAATGAACAAATATGTTCCGACAGTACCTACATGTACATTACAAGCTCAGTGAAGCTAAATTGCATATGTAAAAACACATGATTATGGAAAATCACCTTAAAAATCGTCACACCAAGGAATTGAGGATGTTACTGTTAATAATAACCAAAACCTTACATTTGGCCCAATAAAATTAATTCCATGCTCTCTGCACATATCAAAGAAAAGTGCATTTTCAGAAAGGAAGCCCTATCCTGGATGCAGCATTGTACATCCACGGCTCACAGCAGCAGATAGGACATTTTGAACAACAAGATACCTGCAACAACAAATTAAAATGTCAAAATATGTGTTTTACTTGTCAATAATAATAATACATTTTCAGATACAGAACAAATTATACAGACTAGAATGTAGCCTATCATAGAAGAGACAGGAAAGAAGGTCTTCAACAAAAACAAGCAACTTATTCTACTTGCCAGAAACAGATAATGCAGTAAAAATCCTCTAAATACAAAATTATTGCCACATCGAACTGTCCACATTGTGATATGCCTCGACAATGCATATCCGACCGAAACAGACAAGGAATGAGGGAAGGAATGAGGGAAGGAGGGATGGAGAGAGAGAGAGAGATGGAGCGAGGGAGAGAGATGTAGCGAAGGGGGAAGGAGAGAGAGGGGGGAGAGAGAATACCAAATCAGTTCGAGATCGATGGAGACCGATTAAAGAGAGAGTGAATCAACCTTTGGAGATTGAAAACTGAATGGTAGTTTCTAATTCTATGGCTCACAGGTTCTACTTGAGCAGGGGAGTGAGCGAGAATGAGCTTGAGCGTGAAATTTGACCTAATTGAGCAAGAGAGAGAGAGAGAGAGGTGAGTGAGGTTCTCGAGAGAGAGATCCCCAATTTTCCCAACTTAACCCATTTTGACCCAATTATTTTGATTTGCCCCCGCTTTCATTTTCTTTTTGCCGCCCAGTCTGTCCATTTTTTTTCAATTTTTCATTACGTTACTTTTTTTTTCATTTTCTAATATTACAAAAATTATTATTTTTCTTATAAAAGTTGTATTACTAAAACATTTATTATTTCAATTATTGAATAATAATTTAAACTTATTATACCCTATTAATTTCTCCAATAAATTTATTAATGAATTTAATAAAATTTTAATAATTTTTTAATATTACTTTATTTTAAGATATTTTAAATAAAATTATTAAAAAAATATTAATATTGTAAAAATATGAATGATTCAATTATTTGATATAATATTATTTTTATAATAATAAATTCAATGACTTGATTAAAATTATTGAATTGTAAATTTTAATAATTATTAAATCATTAATTATAAATAAAATTCAAAATTATGTTAATTATACTCTAAGGTAACACAGCCCTTGGTGTTACTAAGATTAACACCTTCCACGGCTATGGTAACATATCTTTAAGGATATGGTAACACCAAAACTAGAGCGTTGTGGTATGTCCAAAATTTCATAGCTATGGTAACACTCGAGAAGGTAACACCCCCCCTTAAGTGTTGTATAAAGCCATCTATGGCGTAGTGAAATCTCTCTCTCTTTGTTTGTTTCGAACTCTCGAATACAAACCTTATACAGAGCTACGCATACAAATTCACGATTCCTCTCACTTTTCACAATGACATAGAGAGAGTATTTATAATGCTTCCTATCAACTAATCACAGAAAGATAATCTATACATGACAATGTTCTGCCGTCCAGTTGATAGTTTCCATCAATAGAAAATTCTTTCCTTCATAAAATCTTCTTGCTTGTTCCTCAAACAAAGATCCTGTTTTATAGCACTTGCCAGTTTCTGTAGCATCCATAATGACATCATCAGTAACACGACTGATATCAGGATTCCATCTTGCATCAGGATTTGACCATCCCATCAGTACTTGATCAGTACTTGACTTGACGTATCAGGATTCAATCTCAGTTCCTGACATGTAGTACTCGATGCACTGTTCATTCCTGAGTAAACTTTACAGATAATTGTCTAACACATATTTCCTATACAAAGTGCTAAATTCTTTATAAATCAGGATATACAAGAAGTATAAGTAAAATTCTATTCTTAACATCACAACTCATGAATTATTCCTAACAACTAATCTCTCCTATTTGTGATTTCCTTTCTTATATACCAACTTTGAATATGTTATTCATGTTTTTATCACATTGTGGTTGCAGGTTAGCCCTCCTCCTTCACAGCCGATACAGGTTCAGACTACAGTTGCTCCTTCTCCTTCTACACCCATGGTAACACCTTTATCAGACCGCCCCATCCCTCCTGGTGTCAACCTTGACGTAATAATCTTTAACTTTGAAATAACCTTGACGTATTGTATTTGAAATGCGTATATGATTTTTGTATCTTCATCGAATGGCAGGTTGAAACCACTACTCCTGGTTCAGAGTTTACCCCAGTAGCGGGTGGACTTGTGAAGTTTGGTAGTATCAATGGTGTTATTCCTGATAAGTTAAGAGAAATGCTTGGGCTATGTATCTTGAATCATACCTTCGTTTTGGCTTTCTATTTTTCCCATATGCCATGAATATCCATCATGATTAGGGGTATTGACATGTATTTGCAGTTGGACACAAATGAGGATAAATACAAGGATGCGCAGAGGCGGGATGGTTATGTATCAGGTGATATGAAGAAGCCACTGAAAAATCGGAAAATCAACTGGCTGTTTAAGCATTGGTGGGGTGAAAAGCATAATTTTATTAGGAGTGTTGGTGGGATGGTTACGGAGCTTGCTTGGCAACATGTCCAATGCCTAAGACGCGATCATGAAATAGAGTCGTCAGTTCTGGATGCATATGTTGAGCTGCTGAAGCTTAGGGAGAGTACATATTTTCAGCATAAAGTGTTAAGCCATCAATGCAAGAGGTTCTTCCTTGGCATGAGTTATTTCACGACCATTGCAGCTGGGCATTGCACCGACTTGGAGGTAAATCAATTCAAATTTCTTGCATTTTAGTCCTTAATTTGGTTAATTATTGCATTTCATAACTTATTATTTGGTTAATTAGTTAATTGTTGCATTTCATAACTTATTGCATTATTATAGAATTATAAAATGCAAAATTATAAAAATAAGGTTATAAAATGCAAGAAATAGAGAAATAAAGGTCTAAAATGCAAGAAATAGAGAAATAAAGATCTAAAATGCAAAATTATAGAAATAAGGTTATAAAATGCAAGAAATAGAGAAATAAAGGTCTAAAATGCAAAATTATAGAAATAAAGGTCTAAAATGCAAGAAATAGAGAAATAAATGTCTAAAATGCAAAATTATAGAAATAAGGTTATAAAATGCAAGAAATAGAGAAAAAAAAGTCTAAAATGCAAGAAATAGAGAAATAAAGGTCTAAAATGCAAGAAATGGAGAAATAAAGGTCTAAAATGCAAAATTATAGAAATAAGGTTATAAAATGCAAGAAATAGGAAATAAAGGTCTAAAATGCAAGAAATAGAGAAATAAAGGTCTTAAATGCAAAATTATAGAAATAAGGTTATAAAATTCAAGAAATAGAGAAATGAAGGTCTAAAATGCAAGAAACAGAGAAATAAAGGTCTACAATGCAAAATTATAGAAATAAAGGTCTAAAATGCAAGAAATAGAGAAATAAAGGTCTAAAATGCAAGAAATAGAGAAATAAAGGTCTAAAATGCAAAATTATAGAAATAAGGTTATAAAATGCAAGAAATAGAGAAATAAAGGTCTAAAATGCAAGAAATAGAGAAATAAAGGTCTAAAATGCAAGAAATAGAGAAATAAAGGTCTAAAATGCAAAATTATAGAAATAAGGTTATAAAATGCAAGAAATAGAGAAATAAATGTCTAAAATGCAAGAAATATAGAAATAAAGGTCTAAAATGCAAAATTATAGAAATAAAGGTCTAAAATTCAAGAAATAGAGAAATAAAGGTCTAAAATGCAAGAAATAGAGAAATAAAGGTCTAAAATGCAAAATTATAAAAAAAAGGTTGTAAAATGCAAGAAATAGAGAAATAAAGGTCTAAAATGCAAGAAATAGAGAAATAAAGGTCTAAAATGCAAAATTATAGAAATAAGGTTATAAAATGCAAGAAATAGAGAAAAAAAGTCAAAAATGCAAGAAATAGAGCTCTAAAATGTAAAATTATAGAAATAAAGGTCTAAAATGCAAGAAATAGAGAAATGATGGTCTAAAATGCAAAATTATTGAAATAAGGTTATAAAATGCAAGAAATATAGAATAATAGAAATTGCAAGAATTCTTGCATTTCATAACTTATTTTCTCTTTTTTGCAGATGCATCCAAATTGTAAAACTCCGGAGAGGTTGAAAGAGCAGGAAAGTTTCTATACTACCTACCAAGACCAGTACTTTGGGCCACCAATACACTTGTGACCTTGTGTGATGTTGATATGTTCCCCGTATGCACAGGTGGTCATTGGTTTTTGTTTGTTGTGGACCTTGAACGAATGAAATTGCTTTTAATTGATCCTCTCCGGGACCATGGATCTTATTGTGATTTACGAAAGGTGTATGCCAAGGAGATTTATGTCATGGTAATCTTATTCAATGTTTTTTAAACCATTCTTCTTTCTTGAATATGTTTTTAATTTTTAGTGGTAAATTTGTAGGAAAAATTATTGCCGTGCATGCTTCATTTCTTGGAACCTTTGAGATTTGCTGAAGACAGTTTCATGGATGTGAAGTTCATTACGGATCGACCGAAGCAACAAGGCGGCTCTGATTGTGGCGTGTACGTTTGCAAGTATATGGATGCTATACTTGGCGGCATATCATTGAAAGATGCAATGTGGCACCTTGTACATGATGTTTTGACTTTCCGGTATCGCATAGCTTGGGAGCTTTTTAAAGGGGAAGCACGGAAAATGACTACTACCGGGTTACAACAGAGGCAGCTGGGACTTTAGATAATTTTGATCTTGTTTATTTGATTGTATTATTATTTTGTTAATTTTGCTTTGAAAGTAGGTAGTTGTATTGTTGTATTTATATTGGTTGGGATTGTGTTGATATGGTATTTCGCGTTTATGTGGTTAAAACAGGTTTTATAAAATGTAGATGGAAAGCAGTAAAAACAGATTCCTTATTGCAGTTTTTTTTGCTGTCTGTTTTTACTCGGTAGAAGAAAAAACAAGCAGACCTTTTAAAAAAAAATCAAAACCTAGCCGCAATGACTCTTTGCGGATATGTTTTGTTTTTTTAGATTTTTTTCAAGTTTTTCGAATATTAGGAAAAACATATTTAAATTTGGGAAAAAATTAATTTTTAATTTATCTCGAATTTTATAATTAACAATTGAAATAAATTAGAATTTTATCATTTTTCCAAATTTTAATATCAAGAAACAAAAAAAAATGTGTCTATCCGCAAGACCTCATTGCGGCAGGAGAGAGTCCAGTAGATTTTCTCTCTCCTCCCCTGTTTTCCCCTGTTACAGGGGAAAACAGGGGAGGAGAGAGAAAAGCTACTGGATTCCTCCCTGCCGCAATGAGGCCTTGCGGATAGCAATAATTTTTTATTATTATTTATTTCCTGATATTAAAAATTGAAAAAATGATAAAATTACAATTTATTTCAATTGTTAAATATAAAATTCGAGAAAAATGAAAAAAATTATTTTTTCCCCAAATTTAATTTTAAATTTGACAAAATTTGAATTTAAAAATCGAAAAAAGCATAAATTATTTTTTATTCCTAATAATTAATTTAAAATTCGAGAAAAATGGAAAAAATATTTTCCCCAATTTTTTAAACTAAAATTCGAAAGAAAGGATTAATTTAAAATATAATTTTATGTTTTTTCGAATTTTAAGGCAATAATTATAAATAAATAATTTAAAATATTATTACTTAAAAAAATATTGAAATATGAGCGGAATTCATTTCGCATTCATACATGAACGGTTGCTAGAATTTTCAGATGTGGCATTCCTGGCCGAGTGGGTTGTTGCGAATCGAAACTTCGAGGTTAAGCGTGCTTGGGCTAGAGCAATCTAGGATGGGTTTTTTTTTTTTAAGTTTGCTCAAAAAAATTAGATAATAATTTTTTTGAATTACTAAATTATTTTTTCCTGGGACATTTGGATTAAAATATAATTTAAGCATTCATATATGATTTTTAAATTGAATATTTGGGAAAAGAGGGGATTTTTTTGAGCAAACTTTAAAAAAATAAAAAATGTAAAAAGGGAACTTCCCAGGGAGTCACCCATCCTAGATTGCTCTAGCCCAAGCACGCTTAACCTTGAAGTTTCGATTCGCAACAACCCACTCGGCCAGTAATGCCACATCTGAAAGTTCTAGCAACCGTTCATATATGAATGCGAAATGAATTCCTCCATATTTTAATATTTTTTTTAAGTAATAATATTTTAAATTATTTATTTATAATTATTGCTTTAAAATTCGTAAAAAAACATAAAATTATATTTTAAATTAATCATTTCTTTCGAATTTTAGTTTAAAAAATTGGGAAAATTAATTTTTTTTTCATTTTTCTCGAATTTGAAATTAATTATTAGGAATAAAATATAATTAATGCTTTTTTTCGATTTTTAAATGCAAATTTTGTTAAATTTTAAAATAAAATTTGGGGAAAAAATAATTTTTTTATATATTTCTCGAATTTTATATTTAACAATTGAAATAAATTGTAATTTTATCATTTTTCCAATTTTTAATATCAAGAAATTAATAATAATAATAAAAAATTAAAGCTATCCGCAATGTCTCAACTTATTCTAATCGCAACTTATTTGAAGAGATTAGTAACCAGCAGTTGGAGGATATATGTGAATCATATGATGACACAGTAGGTATGTGCGTGTTTTAGGAATTCTACAAAGAACAGTTTTGTGCATTTTCACTACTTTACTCATTTTATGTAATTTAATGTAGAGAATTCAAGAATTCACGGATTATCGGACTCTGAAGAGTTTTATTCAGATGAGTCCTATGGTATGTTGCACCATCACCTTTTTATGTCTACTTAAATTGGAGATTTAATATTTTAATTTTTTAAAAAGCAACAGAATATTTAGTACTTGGATGGTAGGATCCCTGACATGTAGAAGAGTGATAAGTTATAACAAATGGGTTGCAATCTCTTTGTGATAAATACTTATACCAGTGTTAATTTGCGGTATCCAAAAACTTACATCTGTTTCTAATCTTACGGAAACTCCAAATATGAACTCCAAGCAAGTCATAGATAACTAACACTTGATATAACACACAGAGCCCACAAAAATATTTATAAGAGGTCCATAAAGTATTATATTTCTACCTTTTCTGGAGTAGAGTAAGGATATCCTTTTAGCTGCAGATTTTTTGGGTTTTCATTATTTTAGGTTTGCAATGTAAAAGGCCAGACTCATGCAATGAGCAAAAGTACAAATCTCATGGCGCCCTTTTCTTGCATGTGAAACATAGTTCTATGCATTATTTTTCTTCTCAGTTATCATAATAAACTTGAAACATGAACTGATGAGTCACATGGTATGTTGCACTATCACCTTTTTATGTCTACTTAAATGGCATATATTAACTTCATATTTGTCTAACTCTTTCTTAAAATGATTGTTTTAAAATATGATGTGTAGAAGAGGACTTCTGTACTTCCCAATCACTGTGTGAAGACAACGAAGATGATTGGATTACTCAGAACACTAATGAAGACCATATAATTTTAATTTTGTTTAAATGCTTGCCAATGACAACAATTATGTTATGCAGGAGGTAACAATTATGTTAGAGCATCAAAGATTCTACAATTATGTTATGCAGGAGGTAACAATTAATATTTTTTCTTTTTTCTGTTTTATACTTTAGATTCAAAAAAAAGATTCTACAATAAATATTACTATTTTGTCTTAAAATTTAAACATTACATTTTTATTAAAAAAAAAATTTAAAAATTAGTTATGGAACCTTCAAAAGATATTAAACCTGTAATATAAAATATTCTTCAAAATGTATAATTTACCAATTTGTTTTTTTATAAAATTGATTTTGTTTTATCACTTATGTGGGTTCGAGGCGCCGCCAAAGGCGGTGCCGAGGAGTTTTGTCACACAAAATTAAAATTTTTAAAATTATTCAATTATTATGCAATTAAAATTTTTAAAATTATTCAATTAAAATTTTTTTAAAATTATTCAGTTATTTCACTTCCATTTGTACAGATGAGTCATTAACCATATGCTTACAAATTTGAATTCAGGCGGTGAGGATAAATCATATCATGAAAAAATCATGGACAAAGTGAAAGTATATATGGCTTTGTTGACTACTGATATTGTTGCTTTAAAAATGATTATGGATATGGAATGTAAAGTCCCTACAATGAACGGGCTAGCATGTGATTAGAAGTGAGTAAATTGTAATTTTAAAAAAAAAGTGAGTAAATTGTAATTTGAAGAGACTATTAATTGTAATTTAAAATATTATTACTTAAAAAAATATTGAAATATGAGAGGAATTCATTTCGCATTCATATATGAACGGTTGCTAGAACTTTCAGATGTGGCATTCCTGGCCGAGTGGGTTGTTGCGAATCGAAACTTCGAGGTTAAATGGGCTGGAGCAATCTAGGATGGGTGACCCCTTGGGAAGTTCCCTTTTTCCATTTTTTTTTAAGTTTGCTCAAAAAAATTATATAATAATTTCTCCCCTTTTCCATTTTTTTTAAGTTTGCTCAAAAAAATTAGATAATAATTTTTTTTGAATTACTAAATTATTTTTTCCTGGGACATTTGGATTAAAATATAATTTAAGCATTCATATATGATTTTTAAATTGAATATTTGGGAAAAAATAGGATTTTTTTTAGCAAACTTTAAAAAAAATAAAAAATGTAAAAAGGGAAATTCCCAGGGGGTCACCCATCCTAGATTGCTCTAGCCCAAGCACGCTTAACCTCGAAGTTTCGACTCGCAACAACCCACTCGGCCAGGAATGCCACATCTGAAAGTTCTAGCAACCGTTCATTTATGAATGCGAAATGAATTCCGCTCATATTTCAATATTTTTTTAAGTAATAATATTTTAAATTATTTATTTATAATTATTGCTTTAAAATTCTAAAAAAACATAAAATTATATTTTAAATTAATCCTTTCTTTCGAATTTTAGTTTAAAAAATTGGGAAAATAATTTTTTTTCATTTTTCTCGAATTTTAAATTAATTATTAGGAATAAAATATAATTTATGCTTTTTTTCGATTTTTAAATGCAAATTTTGTCAAATTTTAAAATAAAATTTGGGGAAATTTTTTTTTTTTCATTTTTCTCGAATTTTATATTTAACAATTGAAATAAATTGTAATTTTATCATTTTTCCAATTTTTAATATCCGAAAATAAATAATAATAATAAATTATTGCTATCCGCAAGGCCTCATTGCGGCAGGGAGGAGTCCAGTAGCAATTCTCTCTCCTCCCCTATTTTCCCCTGTAACAGGGGAGGAGAGAGAATTGCTACTGGACTATCTCTTGGCGCAATGAGGCGTTGCGGATAGACACTTTATTTTTTTTTGTTTCCTGATATTAAAATTTGGAAAAATGATAAAATTCCAATTTATTTCAATTGTTAAATATAAAATTCGAGATAAATTAAAAATTATTTTTTTCCCAAATTTAAATATGTTTTTCCTAATATTCGAAAAACTGGAAAAAAAATCTAATTGAAACTAGTACAAATGCATGGATTGCATATAAATACCTTACATTGAAAATTAAGATTATAATTAATAAAAATAGTTTCAAATATTACAGAATACAATTGAAACTAATTGTCAGGACAATTTCTTCTATCATGGTTTGCTCCTACCAACCCACATTTTTCGCACTTTCGTTGCTTGGTTGTTGAAGTTGACTTTTCAATACCACTTTTATATCTTGCCGCTTTCTTTCGTCCCTTAGTTTGTGACATTGGAGGATCAAATATCGGATCATGATCCCAATCTTCTTGAGGAAACGACTCGTTCATTTTTTCGGTCTTTTCTTCTTGTGGAAAAGCAATTTCCACGTGACACCTCTCTCGCTCAATCAAGTTCATCACGTAGTTGAAACGTGGGACGGAACAACTACCAACAACGCCTAAATTTTGAAATGATTTGCACAATGAACTATACCTTGATGCTTGTGATTCACCAACATTACCAAGAACGAGAGGGGTATAAGGTAGAGGTCCGGCAATTTTGTTGCCATTTTTTGTCCACCTAGACATGATGTAATCATTCGATATACGTATTTTTTGTTTCATGTCTAGGTAACGGATCATGTGTTTACAAATCATCCCGGAATGTTCAAATTGCATACAAACACATTCAATCTTTCCATTAATATGGGCCGTCAACCGATAACTTCTTCTACGATCCTCCGGCACGGTAGACTTCTCAACCACGAACATTTTAAATAAATGACATCCACCTTTAGTTTTCGTCACGACATAAGATGTACTTTTTAGAAGCTCCTTTTGAAAACGCCTAAACATCTCTTTCGTGTAAATTTCGGATGCATGAATTTCCAAGTATGATTGCAATACTAGTCTCCTTTCCCTTTCTTCGCTCTCGTAGTCACTTTTAACCTCCCTAAGATATTGTGCCTCCAAAGCCTTTTGGGAATTCTCAATGAATTCTTTCAAACCGGTAGATGCTTGCACATATTCATCAAAAAATGCATTCATTGATTCGCTTCTAAAGGTAGTGGTCATACCGGCGGCAAAATGCGACTTTGTGTAAACACCAATCCATTGATGTCTAATGCGATACATTTCATTTAACCAAACATGATCCTCAAGTTTGTACTTCTCGACCAATTCCTCCCATCTACCTTCAAATTCCGTGGGTGACAACGACTTGTACACACATGCATTAAAATCCGTTTTGAATTCCGGATATTTGGTGTACAAACTAGATAACTTCTCGTGAAATTTACTACTTATATGCCATGTACAATATAAGTGATTTGTTTCGGGCTTAACCGTGGCAATAGCATTTCCCAAAGCAATGTCTTGATCGGTAATTATTGTAGTGGGAGGTTTGTTGTCAATGGCTTCCAACCGAGTTTCTAAAACCCATTGATAAGAAGTCTCGGTCTCATCTCTCATGAGTGTAAATCCAAACAAAATATTTTGGTAATGGTGGTTCACCCCCGTAATAGGTATGAAAGGCATACAATACCTATTCGTTCGATAAGTTGAGTCGAACGTCACCACATCACCAAAATTCTTGTAAGCGTTCATGCATCGAGGATCAACCCACACCAAACCTTTAACACGATTCTCGTTATCCACATCCACTCGATAGAAGAAATGACCGAACGCATTCTCTTGTTGTAACTTTCGTAACAAGACCAAGTCACACTCCGCATCACCGGAATCAAACACTCGGTGCCGAATATCCCGTATGACATTACGTACATCTTGATTAGAAAACCCTAAATTTTCAATGCCTCCACATGTCTCACCAAGATATTTCATCACTTTACTCGTCTCGATCCCCGATTTGTTAAACAACTCAATCAATGATCGGGTGATCGGATCGATGTTGCGCGATGTTTGAAAAAATTGTCGCTTATCCGGTGTTACCATGGAATGATTGTGTTTCAAATCAACCAATGTTACCTTCCATTTGTTTACATTCACTAGGTGACATACGTACATTCGAGCACGACAATTCGTTCGTGGATCTACATCCCTAATGCGTCGTTTTCCTTTATCACGATAATCCGATTCCGGTGCTACTCTTCCACCCTTCTTACAAATAAACAAACGGGATGATGGATCATGACTCCGTTGATGTTTATGAGTATTCCTAATTATTATCTCGAATCCGACATTTCGACCATAATTTCTATAAAAACTTTCTGCCTCATATAATGTATCGAAAATCATTCCAACACAAGGCACAACCTTATTAACATCTGCAAATGTAAAATCACAATTTTGGTTTCCAATATCCTCATCATCATCATTTTTTCCCATCCTAACATCCTCATCATCAACATTTTTTCCCATCCTAACATCCTCCTCATCATCAATTTTTTCCATCCTAATATCCTCATCTCCTTCATCATCATTTTTTCAAATCCCAAATTTCTTATCTTTTTCATCATCACCATCACTAATAATTATCTTGTTTTTACCCTTTCCATCATCATTTTTTCCCCACCAACATCATCAACATTCATTTTATTTTTATGAACATTGTAATTCACTCTACGTTTATGAACACTACTATAATAATTATCAATATCTACATCATCAACGAATAATTTACGAGAAATGTGATTTTTTTTAACAGGCGGCGTAACATAATCATCACCATTACGTTCACTAGATGAACTAGAAGAGCTAAATAAAAATGAAGCCATTGAATAGAGCACTAACTTTAATTTTGGATGAATTTTTGAGCTCCAAACTCTTGAAATTCGTTGGTGTTTTCTGCTGTTTGAAAAAAAGGAAATTGAAAAAAAAGACAAATTCTGTAACCTTAAAGGAAACAGATTTCACGCCTGCCGCAATGTTTCATTGCGGCAGGAAGCCTTAAATGCCAACTGCCGCATTGAAACATTGTTGCAGGTGGTTCATTTATTACCAACCACCAACCATAATTAATGCCTTAAAATTTTTCTGAGCCACAACCAAACATTGTGGCAGAAAAAACTACCGCAATGTCTCATTGCGGCAGTAATTTAAGATTTTTTCTTTTTTTTTTGTTTTATTTTTAAATCTTCAAATATGCATCAAAATAATTAAATATATTAATTTTAACTTAAAAGTATCTTTAATAATGTATTATGGATATTTTTTACATGTTATGTAGTTTAAATAATGATGGAATAACATGTACATCTCAATCTTAGATAAATGTTAAAAAATAAATCAGGATGGTAACATTTTTTTGTTATTTTTTCTATTTAAAATATTCAATATAAATTTTTTCTTAACGCTTTCATTCATTTTAACTTACATTAATATTTTATGCTATTTTTTTCATTTTTAAGATTATAATAATATATATTATCATTATTTTCAAGTTTTGACTTTACATAACTTTTTTTTTCTAAATTTGTTTTAAAAATTAATTAATTAATAATTTAAATGTCTCATGGTTGGAAGTCATTCCCATGTTCATTAACCCGTCTATACACATTTTATATGTTATTATCTATTAATTTACTAGTTTTTATTAATTTTATAAATATATATATATATATCAAATTACAATAATGTAAAATAATATGTAAGATAATTTTGCTTAAACTTGCAAGAGTACAAGTTGATGGAATAGCAAAATGTTTGTTTTATTTGGAAAAGGTCAAGAGTTCGAATCCAAAAAAATGGAAAAGGTTTGTTTTAATTTACTAGTTTTTATTAATTTTATAAATAAATATATATCCAATTAATAATGTAAAATAATGGAAAAAGGTTTGTTTCATTTGGAAAAGGTCAAGAACTCTTGACCTTTTAGAAATTATACAAAACTTTTCCCACTCCACCAACTTGTATTCTAGTAATTTAAACAGTATTATCTTATCTATTAATCCAAACGAATGGTTTTAATTTAATATTTTTTATTAATTGTATAAATAATTATATATCAAATTAATAATTTTAAATAATAGATAAGATAATACTGTTTAAATTACTAGAGTACAAGTTGGTGGAGTGGGAAAAGTTTTGTATAATTTCTAAAAGGTCAAGAGTTCGAATCCAAACTAATGCTATGTTTTTTTAATTAAAAAACTAATAATACTGCCGCAATGAAGGATTGCGACAGTTCTATTTTTTACTACTGCCGCAATGAAGGGTTGCGACTCTACTGCCGCATTGAAGAGTTACGACTATCCTGGTGGCTGGTCCAACCCATGGTGGTTGTGGACCAAACCGCTAACTTAGATATCATGATAGGTTCATAGTAAACTAGCTAGCTGCTAGCTCAGAAAAATACATGTAAAACATTCTATTACCAGGTCAACTAATAAATTAGGCTTAACAGCAAAATTAAGTTTAATCAATTATATTCTTCAAAATTTTGCTTTTGATCTTTTTTGGATGTCCGGCGATACAATCTATTTTATGTTTGTTCAACTCGATATGATTTGTAGATGCCGTATGGCTTTGTTTTATTGAATTTAAAACAATTGTTATTCGAAAAACTATATGCTTAAACCAAGTTTAATTAGGTTTAGTAGCGAAATTAAGGTACGCAAAAACGCCGGTTAAATAGTATTAAATTTTTTAAAATCATGAATTGTAATTAAAATTAAATGAATTTTAATACTCATGTTTCTCAAAAAAAAAAATTAAAGAGAACGAAATTATGTTTTGTTAAATTTCAGACTTCGTTTTTTGATTAAATTACTAGTTGATTATTATTTATTTAAATTTAATTTTTTTTTTTTACATACTAATATCAAGAAAATAAAATAAACTAAGGATAAGGACCTGTTTTAATTTATAAACTGGAGCTCCAAAAATATATACGGCCTCTGTAGAGTTGAAATTGCCGCAAAAGATTAGGGTTTACAATGTACAACACCAAATCTATGAAGCAGTGTGCAAATAACGTAAAAGATGTTGATGCATCAACATGGTCAGATCTTCCACTGGATTTACTAGGGGAAATCAAGAAGAGAGTCTGTAGGTTTTTAGGTTTATGGGTGTAGATGTATCAGCATCATAGAAAAACAACAAATGAAACGTAAATTTCATATATCATTATTATGATGGGCTTGGGCTTATATAAGCCAATACATAACCTTTTCTCCTAAAAAAGCTGCTACAATTCAAAATTATTCAAAAGTAATTCAAATCAATCCTAATCTAATTTAACTAAAGATTTTGTTAACATAACCAATTATTAAAAACAATCTAAAATATTATTTAAAATATTAAACATATTTTCAACACTCCTCCTTGCTTTAATATTTTAAATTACATTAAAACAAAATATCATCTTCATGATCCTGGGTAATAGCTCCTTTTGTCTTCTCATGCTCCTGGAACATCATTTCTTTTGTACTTCCAAATATGTTCTTGTACGTACTCCTCACACATGCTGGTTGTATCCTTTCGCTTTCATGAATATGATTTTCTGCTGTAATTTTTTGTTGTAATTTTTTGGTTATGATTTTTGTATATGGCTTCTCAGCCAAGGCATATTGTGATTTTCTGGTTATGGTTTTATATGACTTCTCAGTCATGGCATATGATTTTATGGTTATAGATATAGTTTTTGGTTATAGTTATGGATATGGGTTATAGGTCATGGTGTTTTACAGGTCCCTCAAGAAGAGAGCTCTGATACCATATGTAGGTTTTTAGGTTTATGGGTGTAGATGTATCAGCATCATAGAAAAACAACAAATGAAACGTAAACTTCATATATCATTATTATGATGGGCTTGGGCTTATATAAGCCAATACATAACCTTTTCTCCTAAAAAAGCTGTTACAATTCAAAATTATTCAAAAGTAATTCAAATCAATCCTAATCTAATTTAACTAAAGATTTTGTTAACATAACCAATTATTAAAAACAATCTAAAATATTATTTAAAATATTAAACATATTTTCAACAGAGTCTTCGGGCCAGATCATATTCGATTTAGTTGCGTTCGCAAGAGCTGGCAAGCTGCTCAACATGATAAAAGACCTGTTGATGCATTGCCTTGGTTCTTGGTGCTTGATCGCGAGAATGCTAGTCAGATATGTTGGAAGAAAGGATATCACACTAACTCACACAACTCAATTTAGGAGAAGAAGTATTTTGTATAAAATGTATTTACTTGGAATGACTTGATTAGAAATGACTTGGTACAAGGCTTTATATAGAACTTTCATGGAAGGATCTACACACTTACTTAAATGCTAGATTACTAGAACTTTCTATGGATAGTTCTAGTGATTACATGCATCTAGACTAATACATTGAACATAGAAAAGACCAATACATGTACCAAGAATAATCTAGAATCACCCACACACTTCTACTATTTTATGAGTCAAAATTATATTTTATTTTTAACACCCCCCTTAATTTTGACTATCCCAAGTAGACTTCGAAATTTGTTGAAAACGTCACTTTTGAGAGGCTTTGTAAATATGTCACTAATTTGATCTTGCGACTTCACATAATTGACCTCCACTTCATTCCTTCCAATGCATTCTCGGATATAATGATATTTTGTGTCAATATGCTTGCTTCGTTCATGGAACACCGGATTTTTCGCCAAAGCAATAGCCGACTTGTTATCAACTAATATTTTCGTGGACTCATTTTGTGGCATGTTGAGCTCCTCCAAAACTCTCCTTAACCATATAGCTTGACAAACACAAGAGCATGTTGCCACATATTCCGCCTCACAAGTAGATAAAGTAACAATGGGTTGCTTCTTTGAACTCCATGAAAAAGATGTATCACCCATAAAGAAAACATATCCGGTAGTACTCTTTCGATCGTCAATGTCACCGGCCCAATCACTATCACAATAACCAACAAGCTTGAACTCATTAGAATGATGATAAAATAATCCATAATCAATTGTACCTTTAAGATAACGAAGAATTCTTTTGGCCGCCTTCAAGTGTGTTGTTTTTGGAGCCTCCATATAACGACTAACAAGTCCAACACTATAAAGTATATCGGGCCTTGTACATGTCAAATATCTCAAACTTCCCACAAGACTTTTGAAGTAAGTAGGATCCACCTTCTCACATTCTTCAATTTGCGACAATTTTGTTCCACATTCGATGGGGGTGCTAACGGCTTGACAATTTTCCATCTTGAACTTCTTTAAAATCTCTGTTGCATAACTTCCTTGAGATATTAGTATTCCATCATTCATTTGCTTCACTTCGATGCCAAGATAGTAATTTTCCATTGATGGGGTTGTAAAGTTTGTACCCCTTTGCTCTTGCATCATATCCAACAAACACATACTTCTCACTTTTATAATCCAACTTTGTCCTTAGCTCATCATCAACATGTGCATAAGCGATGCTTCCAAAAACTCTTAAGTGAGTAATACTTGGCCTCTTTCCCTTCCATGCTTGTTGTGGAGTCATGTCTTTAACACTTCTCGTGGGACATCGATTTGACAAGTAGACGGCACAATCTACCTCTTTAGCATGCTTCGAGCCATATTAAGAATGCTTCTATTTTTTCTTTCGGCGACTCCATTTTGTTGAGGTGATCTTGGCACCGTTGCCGGTCGTCTTATTCCATGATTTTCACAAAATTTTAAGAACTCCTTTGAATTGAATTCGCCTCCTCGATCCGAACGGATAGCCTTTATTTGATACTTGCTCTCTTTTTCAACTTGAGCTTTGAATTTTTTGAAGCATTCAAAAACTTGAGACTTCTCTTTGAGAAAGTACACCCATGTCTTGCGGCTAAAATCATCAATGAATAATAAGAAATAACGATTCTTACTAAAAGATGGAGGATTAAAAGGCCCACATACATCCGAATGGATAAGTTCAAGTGGCTCTCTTGCTCTTGTCATAGACTCCTTTGGAAAACTCCTCCTTGATTGCTTTCCGAAGAGACATCCTTCACAAATTTGATTTGGGTGATTGATGTGAGGCAAGCCATTCACCATGTGCTTTTTTGAGAGTGAATTTAGTCCTTTTCCTTTGATGGGCACTCCCGAAGAGTCTCCAAAAGTGACTTTGCCATTCACATTTTCATCAAGATCCATGAACAAATTTTTATTTCCACACATATGATAACTTGCGCCACTATCAAGATACCATGAATTGTTTCCACAATTTTTTTCTCCCTTTTGAGCTAGAAGCAAAGTGGGCTCGTTGCCTTTGTCTTCAACAAAATTAGCTTTCTCCTCAACTTGATTTTGAGAAGTGCGGCACTCGGAAGCATAGTGACCATATTTTTGACAATTATAACACTTAACATTTGATTTGTCTTACCTTGAAGTGTACCTTCCTCTTCCACGGCCTCTTGAATTTCTTGTCTCGTACATTTTCTCATCTTTTTGATTTTCCTCCCTTTGTTGGCCACGTCCACGTCCATATACCAATCCTCGTCCATGTCCTCTTCCACGACCTCTTTGCACCCTTGTGTTTCTTCCATCATTATCTTTAAAAGATAATTTTGCTTGTAAGGCTTGTTCAATTGGCTCATTCCTTTTTAACATTTTTTCTTCATGGGCTTGTAGTGAACCCATGAGCTCATCAATCGTCATTTCATCTATATCTTTTGCTTCCTCAATTGCCACAACTTTGTAATCAAATTTAGAATCAAGTGAACGAAGAATTTTTTCGATAACACAAACATCACTTACCTCTTCTCCATTGCTTTTCATTTGGTTGACAACGATCAAGACCCTAGAAAAATAATCCGAGATTGATTCGGATTCCTTCATTCGCAATGCCTCAAACTCGCCACGAAGTGTTTGTAGTCGAACTCTCTTTACTTTGGCATCTCCACTAAAAGAAGCTTTGAGAGTATCCCAAACTTTCTTTGATGTTGTTGCGGAAGCTACCTTTTGTAACATGGAATCATCCAAACATTGATGAATGATCATGATCGCCTTTTGATCCTTCTTTCTTTGGGCATGTAGTTGATATCTTTGAGCTTGATCTAAATTTGCTTCATTTTCGGGCACCACGAATCCTTTCTCCACAATATCCCACACATCACTTGCTCCAAGGATCGCCTTCATACGGATGCACCAATTCTCATAATTGTCTTTGGTGAATTTTGGCATTTGCCATTGAGACATTCCATTCGCCATGATCTCCTTCCTCTTGGAAAAAAAACACAAGCCTTCTTTGAAGACAAGTAGAACCTTTGGCTCTGATACCACTTTGTTGGAAGAAAGGATATCACACTAACTCACACAACTCAATTTAGGAGAAGAAGTATTTTGTATAAAATGTATTTAATTGGAATGACTTGATTAGAAATGACTTGGTACAAGGCTTTATATAGAACTTTCATGGAAGGATCTACACACTTACTTAAATGCTAGATTACTAGAACTTTCTATGGATAGTTCTAGTGATTACATGCATCTAGACTAATACATTGAACATAGAAAAGACCAATACATGTACCAAGAATAATCTAGAATCACCCACACACTTCTACTATTTTATGAGTCAAAATTATATTTTATTTTTAACAAGATATCATAAAAGTTATACGAATTTTTGACCCATCACTTGGCTCCGGTTTATGCTTATTCAATAGATTTGCATCAGTTTTTCGATGTATCTCGTCTCGTATGTTCCACGTACAAAACTACTTATCTCAATAGATGCCTACTTATATCTATGTTTGACAAATCACGAACTTGCATTTATTTCTTATTGTTCTTTCTTGCAACCAAAAGAGTCATTACACTCCCCCGGTTTTACCATCGTTTAGTATTTCCTGTCCCAGGTCGTAAACAGTTCACAGCAGTTTCAACCAACCCTACTTCTCCCGATTGTGTCTTTTTAGCTCTCTGTTTTGATGATACTCCAAGATGGACCATTGGTACATTCCGGCATGGTGATACAGAATGGACTATCACTAATGCTGGAATAAGTTTCGGTATTCCATATGTTGATGATGCTGTGTTCATTGGCGGAGTTTTCTATTTTATGTGCCACCCCAATGGACGGCTTGCATCCTATGACATTGCCACCAGGGAATTCAAAGCTGACCCTTCATCAGCTGAGCTAAGTTTTTGGAATTGTCAGTATAAATTGTTTGGGTTAGATGGCAAGCTCATGCTGACATACCATGAAATACAAGCTCACAAATATGTCATTAAAAGTTATGATTGGTCACAAAAAGTTTGGGTTCCTCTAAAAAGTTTAGGAAATGGATCTTTGTATATTAGCAAGCGTTCTGTTTATGTGGATACAATAAATTATTATGGAGCATCAGCCAACAAGATCTATGTGAAAAACTATGGAGACTGTCGTGTCCACTCCTTAGAGAATGGAAAACTATCGAGATGTACTTCATCAGGACTTGGGTACTGTGATGGTGTTGACCTACATTGTACTTCAGAAACGTTCATTTGGGTTGAACCTCCTGATCTTCTTCCGAAATAGGATAGGGGTATCAGCCTATGGCCTATGTACAAAAGATGAGGATTGGATGATCCAGTCCAGTGGTTTTAATCCAATTGAATAGGTGGTTCAGTATTAAGGAGTCAAGTGATAGTCTGAGACTCTGTTCGGTAAATGACATTACATGTATTGTTTCTGCACCTGGTCCACATGCACCTTTACTTAAAGCACTTATTCTCCAGTTGGAAATTGTGGAGAATTGATTCACATCTCTCTACAAATTGAGCAAATTAGATATGATTAAATGGTCTATTTAGCAGTACATTAGCTATATAAAGCAAATATAGATCTGATCTCTCCATGTCTGTTTTTCTATGAGAACGCTTGGCTAGGGAGTTTAACTATAATGTTACTCCTGACTTGCGTTCATTTTTTAGAACGAGTCCGTGCAATTTAAGATAAGTATGGGTAATGGATACAAGTTCAAACCAGAGCAACCATTTGCATCTACATGTCATGTACTTCTAAATTTTCTGGAAATCAGAAGACATCGGAGCTTGTTACTTCTAAATTTACTTGGCTTTGCACTTCTTGACTGTTAAAGAGTATGACTCTGAAACTTGACAGGATTAAACTTACAATTACATTCTTTTCCCTAAATGTATTCTTCATCATCAGCGGCAAAAGAAAAGCTCCCGAGGGGAGAGCTTAAATAAAAAATGATGTGACACAACGGACAAGCTCCAACAATTTGCAGGAAGCTGAATATCGATTACTGAGTATTAAGGAGTAAGGGTAGTAATGTAATGTAGTGAGAAAAGGGTAGTATAGTCAATGACTAACCTTCTATATATGTGTACTAAGGATGTAGTTGGCAACCCAATTTTTGAGAAGAAACAATGTAGCCTCTTAGACAAAATCAGTTTGTAAATATACTTTATAATTTTATCCTTTTGTTGTTCATCTCTTTGTTACTTGTCTTTGATCCTCAAACTTACAAAGTTATCATGGTATCAGAGCCTCCGGTTCTCGAGGCCAAACGATTGATTAAAACCCCAAAATCAAAACACATTCCGCCTTACATTTTCTTCTCCTAAAAACCTTCTTTTTCCTTTATTCAATCTCTCAAACTCAGTTGTGTATATCTCCATCTTCATATCGGAATAATCCGGTAACAACTTGGTGGGACTTTACCGAGTCAGATATGAAACTCGGTGACTCGGAAACTTGTCTCAAAATCGAATGATTGAGCCCTTATCGGTTGTGGGTATGATATTAGTTGGAAGATATTATGATGGTGGTTTGTGGGTATGAGTATCTTCCTTGGTTTTGTTGGGTTCTTTGTCGAGTTGTTTGTTTGTTGTGAAGTTTTAGTAAGATTGGTGGGAATAGGAGGGTTTCTAAAGTTGCAGGCAAGGTGTTTGATAGTTGTTGTTGAAGAAACTGAAGGGTGATGATTAATTGTGGACAAGTTCTCTTTCTGCAGGCAGAGGAACCATTCTTCCAGGAGTGCCTCTGTTGTCGACAGCCTCCTTTCTTACATCATATACACATTAATCGTATTAATGGATCAATTAATATTAATATTAATATTAATATTAGTAAGATATTAATGGAGTGCCTCCAGGTTGTGGTAATACTCTAATAGTGAAGGCTGTTGCTAATGAAGCAGGAGCGAACTTTATACACATTAAGGGTCCTGAACTATTGAACAAATATGTTGGTGAAAGTGAGTTAGCTGTCCGAACAATATTCAGTCGTGCAAGGACATGTTCTCCGTGTATACTTTTCTTTGATGAGGTGGATGCTTTGACAACGAAACGAGGAAAAGAAGGCGGATGGGTTGTAGAACGTCTTTTGAACCAGTTACTGATAGAGCTTGATGGTGTAGACCAGCGACGTGGTGTTTATGTTATTGGTGCCACAAATAGGCCTGAGGTTATGGATCGTGCTCTCTTGCGACCGGGAAGATAGGGAAAACTTCTGTATGTCCCTCTTCCAAGTCCAGATGAGAGAGGATTAATATTAAAAGCACTTGCTAAGAAGAAACCAATTGATGCCACAGTGGACTTGTTTGCCTTCGGGAAGAATGATTCTTGCAGTTACTTAAGTGGAGCTGACCTGGCTGCACTAATGGACGAAGCTACTATGCGTGATGATTGGAGATGGAGTTCAGATTACATGAATGGCTATTGTGACTATTGTATTTTCTGTATTTGGTTTCATGTCACCAGCTTCAAAGTTTGAGTGGACCAGTGTCAGCAATTCTTTATCTTGGCCACTCACTGCTCATTGCAGTTGCGATTATGTTATCTACCGGCACCATCGGCTTCCTTACATCCTTCTACTTTGTTCATTACCTTTTCTCATCCGTGGAAATTGACTGAGAAATTCCTTCAGCAGTGCTCAATGATTATTGTAATGAAACTTCTTGGTGCTAAAGATGTCCTTCACTTCTTGTTGCAACATGTTAAGAGGGACTTGGCTGATTAACTGTTGGCACCTTTGATATTAATGGATAAATTAGGAAGGAATGGCATGGTGCTATCAACATGTATTCAAGTTGTTGCAGGAAGGGAATTTGCATCAAGTTCAGGAGGGCAGTACTTATCTGTCATTGGCATGCTGATGTTTGTCTTCTCATTTGTTGTGGGTGTAGGCCCTGTTCCTGGTATGCTCTTACCAGAAGCTTGTTGGTCCGGTGTGAGTTTATATGCCCTTCTTTATGGGTTATTGAAGATTATTAAAGCTGAGGGGTCTCTCCATTGAAGGGACATTCACTCATGCTTATTTGTAGTTGAGCTTGCATAGCGTCAAGTTGACTGAATGAGGGTGATGAGCTTGTCTTGCTTTGTTAAGTCGCTTAGCTTGTCTTGCTTTGTCAAGTCGCAAATCACTCCTCAATAATTGTGCCTCGATTCTCCGTTTAAATTCCGGCGCCAAATTCTGTTGAGGCGGCCATGACCCTTGAAGTAGGTCATTAGCCTTGAAGTAGCCTTTTGAAAACAGATGTTATTGGATGACAAGGAAGAAGAGATCGATGGAGATTTTTTAAAGGGTGATAAGCTTGTCTTGCTTTGTCAAGTCGCTATCATTCCTAAAATTCTATGATGAGCTTGTCTTGATTTTGTCAAGTCGCTATCATTAATTTGAGATTGTTTTTCTGTTGTCTGCTGATGTGAATGTCAGCTATTGAGCTCTGTGAGCATTGGTCTAAATGGCAGAGAATTGGAGTCCTCTGTCAGGACATGATGTGCTCCTACTGGCTGGAATTGGAGTCCCTGTCAGGAATCGACGTGCTCCAACTACTTGCTCAAGGAAAATGGCATGATCAGAATGTTGATGAAGAAGCTATTTTTGACAAGTTTAAAATGCCTGCTCTGGAACGTAATGTGGTTGTGATGATTATGCAGTCACCGTTTTCTCCTCCAGCAAAGGATTAATTTTCTGCGCTATAGTTTCTTCAAGCCAAGAGTTTCACTTTGTTTTCACTCATTGGCTTGAGGGAGAGTATTAAGGAGTAAGGGTAGTAATGTAATGTAGTGAGAAAAGGGTAGTATAGTCAATGACTAACCTTCTATATATGTGTACTAAGGATGTAGTTGGCAACCCAATTTTTGAGAAGAAACAATGTAGCCTCTTAGACAAAATCAGTTTGTAAATATACTTTATAATTTTATCCTTTTGTTGTTCATCTCTTTGTTACTTGTCTTTGATCCTCAAACTTACAAAGTTATCACTGAGTTCGACAACCTATTAGATTGCATGGTCACTGTGTATGATCCAGTCAAATTCGGTGTCCTATGCCTGCACCCATGCAATTTAACCATACAGCATCTTCAAATATTTTAAGCTTCAACTGGGTGCAGGCATGGCCCAAGCCCCTTCACGGGGACAGCCTAATCCAAAACTTGCATCAGGTTGTTGATGATGTAAATGCCAAACTACCAGATAGACAAGGGGTAATTCAATACATAACAATCCAGAAAACACCACAAATTTGTACTCCAGTAATCATAACCTAGATTAGAAATAAATATTTGGCACAAGATCTGTCTTACGGTGAAGACAATCTGGCTTTAATATTGAAATCACAAAGTTAATATTGAAATCGGATAATTTTTGGATTGTGGATTGTGGAAGGATTAATTTTTTTTTTTCAATCATTATCAAAGATATTTTTATTATGAATAATAAAAAAGTATGTTTTACAAATAAAACATTTTAAATGTTCAAAACAATTAAATATTTATTAATACTTCATCTGTCTCATTTTATATGGCCCTTTTATAAAAAAAATATACATATCAAGAAAAATGTTAGCTGGATAAAATTTTTCAACTGATATCATTAATTAATACATTAAAAAAACGATAATAATGTTAAATTTGAAATAAGTCATATTTAAAATACAATAAATATAGTGATAGTTTTGGAAACTATCTCTAAGTTTGTATTGAAAGAAGGAAAATGACATTTAATATGGGATGAATTTATTTTTTAAAAAGGACATAAATTTTAGAATGGTGGGGATAATTTACATAATCCAAGTGGTAATCCAAGTGATAAGTGTCTGTTCAGTTCTTTCTCATCTCAATTTTTAAAAAAAATATATGAATATGGCTTATTAGTTTTTACTTTATACTAAAAACATAAATTTCAAAATTAAATAAAAACAATTTAATATAAGTAGTTCATACATTATAATTGGATAAAGCAAATAAAAATAGAGCGATATCATATTATCATTCTTCATAGGCAAATAAGAATAATATCATACATTCTCCTATTCAGCGGTGAAAAAGAGGGTTGAAATAAAATATCATTAATTTGATTACACAAAATTATTTGATTAAAATTTTGGGCAAATTTTTGGGATACATTTCTCATTTTTTTTAAACCTAATTTCAACTAAAATCAAGACTTGAAAATCAAATTTATATTAAAATTTTTGATTTAACCGAGATTTAAGTCCAGATTAGATTAAATTTACGTATTTTAAGAAGAAGATTAGTTGGATAAAGTTTTCCAATAAAAATCCTTAATTAATGCATTGAAAAATGAAAATAGAGTTAAATTTTAAAAAGAAAATGCTAGGTTACAGAATTGGATCCCAATAATTTTTCCAAATTACATGCGTCATTCCCTGATTGGCTATAACTTTAATGGACCCACTAGGATCACATCAATCTCGCCAATTAAAATCATTTATACTGCCAACTCATTCATGCCACGTCATTCAGGATTTTTTTTGGAAACTAATTCGAGATAATTAGCACTATCCATTTTAAAAAGTCAAATATTAGAAACAATAAATATATGGATAATTTTAAAAAATTAACCTTAAATGTGAGGGATACATAATATGAAATAGTTCTTTGTTCAAAAACATGTATGGAACGGGGACTATATATTTATATGATAAGTAGACTCGAACATTAAAACTTAAATACTAAAACTCAAGTACCAAGAAATACATGTAGCATAATAAATCCAACACCTTTAAGTGAAAATAATTAAATAAGATTATATAATATATTAAATATTGCGGTGTGATTTGAACCGCATTTTAGAAAACTAAAATCGCAATTGGCACCGTATCGCGTGGTTTGTTAAAATTTGAAATCGCAACTACACCACAAAAAATAAAAACCACATGATATGGTATGATGCGGGCGATTTTTACGATTTGGTGCGATTTATAACGTGTTGGACTATTAATACAGTATTTGTTTTAAAAGGCCATGATCCATGCCATTAAACATATTTTCCAATTCTATTCCAACAATACAACCCATAACTCATCATCAAATATAGTAGCCCAATTAAAGTAAGGAGAAGAACTGTATAACTCACCTAATTATCAACCCAAAAAGGAAAGTAATGCCTTCTTTACCGTTTTCAAATTTTATTTTTTCTAAACAATAAAGGTGCATCGAACTTGAGGAATGATTTCTATAATAAATTATAATTATTTTCAAAATATATAAAAGAAGATAAAGTTATAGAATAATATTAAGTTTATACTAGCTTATAACCCGTGCAAAGCACGAGTTACTTTTAAATTTTTAAATTTTGTTTAATTTTAATATGTTATTTGGAAGAATTAGAACAGTAAAACAATTTCAGTATTAAATATAAATAAATATGTTGTTAACGGGAATCGAACATTGGACTTCTGTATATAATAACTTTTATTATTGTTATATGTAACTGTCATGATCTATTTGAGTTGATGATTTAACGGTTGTGAATGAGGGATAACCAAAAAAGGGGTTAACCAAACTACAAATTATGCCCCATTTTGCTTATTATAATATAGTATAGATATAGATAGATATAGTATAGATAGTATAGATTACTCACATATATTTTAATTTTAAAAACTATATTCATTATCCTTATTTGTTAAGTTTTTATCTCTTTGCAATTAACAAATTTAATTTCCAGAAAAAAAAAAATCATTCAACCATTTCATTGATGAATGTGTGAGCTCGATGAAATACGAAATCAAGCTACATGCAATGTGTAAGTTATATAATATTAGATGAACAAAAATTTATGTACACCGAATAAAATTAAAAATAAATTAACAAAAATTGTTTTTATTTATTAAATAAAACCAACAAGAATTCTTTAACAATTTTTTTATATCTACACGCCTCAACAAGTTCTACAATAAAAGCAGACTCAGTTTGAACTTGCGGTTCTAATTCTTTCAACCTTCAATGAAACAATAAGCAAGAAGGCCGTCAACAATGTAACATCCCGCACTTTTTCGGAATGTTAGTTCGAGCCAAAAGTAAATTACAAAATTTTAATCTCGAAAATTTTAACAAAAAACTATTACAACTTAAGTCACATAACACGTAAGCGCAACTATCCAAAAATATTTAACACGATCTAAGAAAAATCCAACTACCAGCTCCCCGCAAATCCAACGAACCGAACAAAGCCTGAAATATTAAAAAAGTGAGCTAAAAAGCCCAGCAAGCAAACTAACCAAACAAACCTGCGGGTCAAATCCAATAAATAAAATACAGTATAAAACGATAATAATTTTTAGAAAATTCATAACTTACAAAACGATAACTTTTTAACCACCAGTCTAACTAAGGTCACTACAAACCGGTGACACGGTCCAGAAGTTCAGAAGTCACTATAAACCGGTGACGCGGTCCAGAATTTAGTATTGCGTCCCTCACTAAGGTATCAGAAGTTGCACCTAAGTGCGCCCTAGAGAGGTATCAGAATTTAGTTCCGGAACTATGCGCAGATACTAAAGGATTCAGATCATAGATTCAACTGGGGTCTCAAAGCTCGTATATTCTTATAAAATTCAAAATCATACTCTTCAAGTAATAGCACTTGACCCAAATGTTCGTAACAATGAAATAGATCGGAATCACAATAAAATATAATTTCAGAATTTAAACATATAATTATAATTTTGAAATAACTAGAAAGTTCAGATAGAATACTTACCATGACAATTCTACTTATCACCCAAACCTAACATTAAAACAAATAAGAATCAAATAAAATAAAAAATATAAACACACTATTATTAGACCATAAAGCACCGAGATATTACCCTTTGCAACCAAACTTTACAAGTCAACTAACTATCCACTAGGACCAATAACAAGATACAAAAATATATCAATTTAATTAGGATAACCCGGGGATTGATACATAGAATAAAGTGCATGGACAACATATTTGATAACACAATTTGTACGCATAAAATTAACAAATGATATGCAAAGATTATTTACCTAAATTAACTAGATAACCTTGATAACATAATCAACAATTTTACAAATAATCACAAAGATTTGACTTTATTGACTTGCACCAATTAGTAGATCTTTTGTTGTTGATAATTGCAGATTGCACCAAAATTAGCAAGTAAGACAATCTTAAAGGTAACATATGAGTAAAATTAAAATTTATTTAATATGATTTGTATGAGATCCAAATAATTTAAAATAGTAAAACATAGTAGCATTGTCACATTTAAACATATCTGTAGAATCCAAAAATCACTAATTTAATGGATAAGAGAAGCTTAAATAAGATTACAAAAACACACAAAGTGGCAACTAAAAGAATGACATGGATTTCATATGTGTATATTTGGCTTTGACAATCAAAAATTACCATAAATCTACACTTAAAGAAAATATGATAAAAATCATATGGCACAAAATCGCATACTGTTTACCACATATACAATTTTTCTTTAAAAAAATAATGAAGTCATATAACAAGGTGTTATAGGGAGAATATTGTATAACAATATTTTGGAGGTTTGCTGGAATCACGGAACAAAATACGGATATTTTGCTAAGAATACGAAGAACACGGAAGGAGATTGGAGATCGTTTGTGGCTGATCTTGTATTGTATTTTTAGGGGTGAACTGTCAATCATCCTTTACAAGATGCCTACGTAATATATTGGGATCAAGCCATACGTAGTTCTCTTGGAGAAGAAGTTATCTAGACGGGCTAGGGTTTCTATGGGCTCGACTAGGCCCAAATCCACTAGACGTCTTCTTGGGCTGATATATTTTACCTATTTATTCTATCCATGATCCATGGTCCAAAGAAGGAAGCAAATGGTCTCGCATGGCTAGAATCGGGACCTCTTGGACGAGGTTAATAGAGAAGTAACAAGGGTGTAGCATGCAACCTCGAGGGGTTGAGTCATGCGAAGCGGACCCAAGTGTATTGATACTCATGCGATCTCGTGTAGTATGTGGATGTGATGATAGTACGGAGCGATCCCAATGAAGGAAGTCGTAGCGAAGCGATCCCTTGACGGGAGTTATACGAGAGGTGATCCCTATAGATGCGACCTTGAGGCCGGGCTAGCATGATGCTTAAATCAACTGGCCTCGCTGACGAGGAGAATGGAGAAGCTGCATGGCCTCGCATGCGGCCTCGCTGGGCTAGTCATGCGAGGTGGTCCACGCTGTACGGAGATAATTATACTCACGCGACCTCGCTGGGCCTGACCGTAAGCCTTCATAATAAATATGGTCTAGGCCTCGCTGGACCTTGTAGAGAGAGTATTCTAGGCCACGTTGGACCTCTAGGCCACGCTGGACCTTGTAGAGAGACATGCATGATAGATGATATCCCATACTAGGGACTTTGCTGGCGAACTCGACCCGCAGCTTGGGGGTCGCAAACTTCCACATTGTGCTTGATAGTATATTGGACCGACTCCTGGTGGTGGGTTTTAGTGACCCAATCTTCATCGCTAGGCCCATTATGAGTTATGGACCTCTATTCTAGCCCATTAGGCCTTCTTAGGGCTTATGCCAAGATTTGGGCATAACAACTACCCCCGAGTCCATATTGCCATTGAAAATGTGATATGGAGTCAAAACTTCGATGCGAGGCCTGTGCTCGCTATAGATTGCTTTAGATGAAAGCATATCTATCTCAAGTACCTTGGAATTGCATCGCGATCCCAATGAATTTTAATGGTTGCAAACAACTGTCATATTTCGAGATCTTCTCCCAGCTGCTAAGATGATGACATATGTTGTGTGTCTTTCATTAATGTGAAGCCATGTATAAGTGAGTGATGGTGACCTCGAAGGGTTCTTCCAAGCGTAATGAGATCATGTGGGGACCTTGAGAGGCGACCCCATAGGGCCTTGCAGTCATAAGTTGTTGTAATTATATCTTCTATCATGCTGATATGTGAGCTTGGACTTTCACCTATATATTCAGGTCTTCTTAAAGTATGATGAAAGTGTTCTCCTCTGCTCCTTGTTATTATGATGAGAGGCCTCCTCGTAAATTGAGAGGACTCCTTATAGCTTCATATGTTGCAAGGCCTCCTTGCAGCCTTATACATTATGAGGCCTCCTCGCAGCCTCTTACATTGCGAGGCCTCCTTGAAGCCTTATATATTGCGAGGCCTCCTCGCAGCCTCATACGTTGCGGGGCCTCCTCGCAGCCTCATACATCGCGAGGCCTCCTCGCAGCCTCATACGTCGCGAGGCCTCCTCGCAGCCTCATACGTTGCGGGGCCGCCCCAATTCTTGTAATGAGTCTGCTTAGAGTTTGTATCAATTTTCAAGCATTGCAACTACCCCCCAGTTCTTCGGTGCATGCAGATGTAGCAGAGAACTATTTTCTCTGGTCTTCAAAATTTCTTCAAAAATAAAATCAAAATAATTATTTGATTTGTCGGGAAGCCTCCTCGCTTGACAACTTTCAAATTTTTAAGTTAATACGAGCCCATGTCTCCTCGTACTAGCCACCTCGCTACGCTTTGTTTTTCTGCCATGCAAGCTGTCTTCTTGCTTCGTAAATTTAATTCTCCTCGCAAACCAATTCGCACCAGCTTGAATATTAAGTGTGTATGTTTTGGTTTCCATTTTGCCTTGTATTGAGGTATTTTCTTCTGTATACTTACTGTTGTGACCAAAATCTTGCATGGATCAGATTTAGGCCCATGATGAGTTTTGGGTCCAACCCACAAGGAAAGAGGATGTTTTAGAGGGCTTCCAAGGTACCCGTGGTAACCCATGAAAACTGATAACAGGGCTCCCAAGATAATAGGGCTCCCGGGTAGAAGGGCCAGTGGTAACCCATGAAAACTGATAACAGGGCTCCCAAGATAATAGGGCTCCCGGGTAGAAGGGCTCCCGAATGGCATGGCTCCCGGATAACAGGCTTCCAAGAGCCTATGACAACCCATAGGGGCTACCATGAGATGGGTAGCAGGTAGATATGATGATAAGGGTCCTGGGAATGGCCTCCCATGGATGATCCACAACCCATAGACATCATTATATAGCTTCCAGTACAGCTACCAGACATGGCTTACCAGAATAGCTTCCATAACCGGCTTACCAAAGGGGCTGCCATAGTTTGGGTTACCGAGCGGTACCCCCAGAGGGGCTACCTTGCGATGAACATTGAAAGAATATAAGGCTTATGGTCCCGGGGATAGTCTCATCCATAGCCAATGACAACCATCAGAGAGGGCTTCCAGCATAGCTTCCGTAACTGGGTTACCGGAGGGGCTACCGGGTGGTACCCCCAGCTTCCCCGGAAGCCTGACAGAAACAAAGATTCAGACTAGGACAGCCATCAGGTATGGCTTCCAGTATGGCTTCCATAATTCGGCTACCAGAGAGGGTACCGGAGTCAGGTTACCGGAGTCAGGCTACCGGGTGGTAACCCCAGCTTCCCCCCGGAAGCTTGATAAGGCCGCCATATTGGATAAGGTAGACCTCCTACTTTTTAGGAGCACGTCTCTACAGCTGAAATACACCTCTAAACGGATAATTATTCAGTTATTCGAGGATATACATCATATATACATGATAAATCCTTCATTCTTGAGATAAACATAATGAGATAGGCTTCCAACAGTCCTAGTACGGATTGGAAACCTGATAAACACATCACAATCAGTTGATAAACGAAAATATCAATCATTATCTCATCAGATACGAGATAACTCATCACAAACAACCGAACATATCAATCAAGAACTACATACGGGCTTGATCCACTATAAATAGTGGTATGTAGGCAGTTTACGGGCTCTCTTCTCGAAACGCACGTTGATACTAAGAGCATGTATACTCCGGTGCACGTTCACTCTCATAATTAGGGTTCTTGGCAGGCCAACATTCGGTCCTTGAGCTCTAATCCCGTAGATTCAGCCCCAATCATCACAAAAACACCTTCCCGTGTTCTTCGGTAACCCCTAGCCGTGAGCCTTCCCGGGCGGCTATCCTTAAATCTGTAGTTGTGAGCCTTTCTGGGCAGTTATACGATTCCATATTTTACGGCGCTATTCCAGCAACGGCCTCCACGTAGTTGTGCAAAAATCCTCCCACAACAATTGGCGCTAGAAGGAGGGGCCTTTATTATCGTCTTTTGGAGGAAAAGATGTTTGACCGCTCCGGCAATGATGAAACGCCGTCTAACGGTGTCAATAAAGAAAACGGTGATAAAGAACAGATTATTACCATCAAAGACATGTACCAGTGTATCAAACGAATGGGAGAAAAATTGGACTCCATTGAAAGAACTTCTGAATTGAAGAAAAAGTGCGAAATGGATCTTAGTCCATTGTCAAAATGAGATGAACAAGAAATGATTCCGAGACAAAACTCGCATGAAGAAGGGCCTGGAGATATTTTTTGAGATGATATGCAGGGATATGAAATTCCCTTAAAATATGAGATGATCAATAGTGGCATTGTTGGTGCACAAAATGAGCCAAATACGGGATTGGATGGCCTTATTGTTGGCCGGAAACCGCACAGAATGAGTAAAATTTCCCCTGAAAGAAGTAATCTGAAGAGATCTCAGTTGGGGGCTCAAAAAGGCTTTCGAGGACGAATGCAATCAGGGCGCCAAGGGGGCTTCCACCTGGGATCCCGCCTAGGGGTACCATGGCATCATCATGAAAGAATGGGAGAAATTTCCCCTGAAAGAAGTAATCTGAAGAGATCTCAGATGGGGGCTCAAAAAGGCTTTCGAGGACGAATGCAATCAGGGTGCCAAGGGGGCTTCCACGAGGGATCCCACCTAGGGGTACCATGCCATCATCAGGAAAGAATGGGCGAAATTTCCCCTGAAAGAAGAAATCTGAAGAGATCTCATATGGGGCTCAAAAGGGCCTTCGAGGACCAATGCAATCAGGGTGCCAAGGGGACTTCCACCAAGGATCCCGCCTAGGGGTACCAAGGCATCAGCATGAAGGACTCCCGCTGGAAACCCATCAATACCAAGGCCAGAACGAATCTCAAGCGTATAGCCATGTCAGTGAAGGAAAGTTCTTACCCTTTGGAAGCCCAGTAGCTGGATGGATAAAGCATAACTCAGGCTTCCGGCATACTTGCGGGCTTGGAGGCAACTGGGAAATGAATCCAGACAATATGGATGAAGAATATATACCCTCCAACGGGCAACCAGACCCATTTATTGTTGAAAGGCTGAGCAAAGCCTGGGAGGCAGATGGGCCACCACTCCCCAGGTTCTGTGCAATAAGTGGCAGCCCCGAATATGATGGTAGCCCTGGATCCGGTAGCCCTAGATCCGGTAGCCCTGAATTCGGAAGCCCTAAAATTCGGAAGCCCTGGATCCGGTATCCCCGAAGACAAAACACCAAGGAGCCAAACTGACTAGCCACATGATTGGATTGGGGTCCCAAGGAAGACACCCTAAATTGTCACCCATCAGGAAGCCCCAGCGGAAGGCCTCTTTTGGGCATATGCTCAATGATATACAACTTATTAGTTGTAGCTGTGCAACTTTGAACTCAGTTATCATGAATTTTGTCATTCGTAGACACTCGAGGGTAGCGCATATGCACCACCAGTGGTAATAGTAAAATGCTGTACCAATTGAATATCTATAAAGCTGGAAGCAGATTCCTATTTGCTGTCTTCATAAGCAAAATGCCTAATACAATTGACAAATGAGATCAGTAGTCAAAAAAAGAGAATGATGACGATGTTCTAAACATGTGGACAAAAAAGTCAGTAAAAAGAAGATGTGCACTCATAGTTTGGGGCTTCCACCATGGAAACCTCGTATCAAGGTTCCCAATTCGTTCGGGGGGTAGCACCACCAATAATATTGATGTTGGAAGCTGGTAAGGGAAACTATGGAATTAAAAAATTCTTCCTCATGAGCAATTTGATACTGCGGAAGCAAATACAGGGCTTCCGGTGCAACTGATCAGCATCCCGGAACACAAATGCCATGTAGAAAATGAGTGACCTACCAGCCACATTGCTAAACGGGAACAACTCAGATGATGAGAAGGTCCTCAAATATGATTTTAGGAAAGCTGAACTAAGGCATATCATATAATTCTGTAAAAGGGTTACCGGTTGTAGAAGACAAGTGAGTGGTAGCCTCAATTGCCATTTGACCATGAGGCTTCCCATCCAAAATAAGAAGGGTTGCCTAGAAGGGCCACTAACACAATCTCGAAGAGCACTACCAAGTCTCTCATCCAAGAAGAAAAGGCATGACGCCCTTAAGATGAACTAATGGAGGTGCCAATACCAAGAAAACAAAGGAAGCTCTTGGAAAAGGGGCAACCAAGTTCCCAACAGCTCCAGGCAGCACAGTCATGACGGCAGCCTGACTAGAAGCCTGATGAGAATTACGAGGATGGCTAAGGGCTAGAGGCTACCAAATAAAGAAGGCCTATATATCATGGTCACCTCAGGCTCCTAAAAGAGTTACGAACCAGAAGTTTCCCTCACAAGATGCTCCTATGGGAAGCCTCTCCAATAGTTGAAGCTCAAATCATGAGATATCTTCGGGAAAGAATTATGGAAGCAAACAAAGTTCTGGAAAGCTGCCACCAGAATATTAAAGGGATACCAATTATCTCTTTACCAAAAAGGATGCGATATAAGCCCCACGTATGGCATGCCACTTGGGTTGCCAAATAATAGGGCTACCAACTCTCTGGTAAGTGTAGAATGGAAGGTTATCCTGAAAGTATGCAAGGAAACTGGAGGCATCTAAAAAGGCCTTCTAATAAAAAAAGAACCTTTCAAAGAGGTTGTTATGGGAATGTGATGGCTTCCCCTTGAAAAATAAGGCTGGCAGCCTCCCACATGAGAAATGGAGAAAATCTAAAAGGCTCAGCGAAGGGTCTATACGAAGATGCTCACAAGAACAACCAATCAAAAATTAATGAAAGGAGGCTTCCTATCAAGAAGAAAACGGGCATAGGCCTCCGAGGTTCGTGAACCTGACAAGAGCTGCAACAAGTTATGATACAATACCCTGCTTCCCGGGTATAGATTCAAACCTTCTAAGAAAAGAAGTGAAAATATCAAAAATAGAGCTGAACCAGATGCCCGGGGGGTAATGGATGCACATATCCCTTGGATGCAGTTTGATGTAATCGTACTCTTTGATTTTCAGTAAAAGGAGAAGTCGACTATTTCCTTATACATTTGTTGACTTATGAGTAATTGGAAAAGAAGGGCATGGAAGCCCCACAAACATAGTTCCACATGGTAGTCAGGCTACCATCCAGAACTAGGGGGTAGTGGATGTACATCCCTCCGGAGTAGGTTGAAATTATCAGAATTTTAAACTTTTCATGATTGTTACCAGACATGTATGGAACCTTGAGTGGTTCACATGGCTTACTTGGTCACTAGGGCATGTATGGAACCCTGATTGGCATACATGACTCCCTGCATTTCTTGGGCTTGTGTGGAACCCTGATTGGCACACATGGATCCCTCAACTACCAGACATGTGCATAGCCTTGACTGGCTCACATGGCTTACTTGGTCGCTAGGGCATGTATGGAACCCTGATTGGCATACATGACTCCCTGCATTTCTTGGGCTTGTGTGGAACCCTGATTGGCACACATGGATCCCTCAACTACCAGACATGTGCATAGCCTTGACTGGCTCACATGGCTTACTTGGTCACTAGGGCATGTATGGAACCCTGATTGGCATACATGACTCCCTGCATTTCTTGGGCTTGTGTGGAACCCTGATTGGCACACATGGATCCCTCAACTACCAGACATGTGCATAGCCTTGACTGGCTCACATGGCTTACTTGGTCACTAGGGCATGTATGGAACCCTGATTGGCATACATGACTCCCTGCATTTATTGGGCTTGTGTGAAACCCTGATCGGCACACATGGATCCCTTCATTACCAGACATGTATGGAACCTTGAGTGGTTCACATGGCTTACTTGGTCATTAGGGCATGTATGGAACCCTGATCGGCATACATAGATCCCTTCATTTTTCGGGCTTGTGTGGTACCCTGATCGGCACACCTGGATCCCTTCCTTTTTAGTCATGTATGGAACCCTGATTGGCATACATGGCTTCCTTTGTTATTAATCATGTATGGAACCGTGATTGGCATGCATCGATCTTTTAATCACTAACCTATATGGTAACAAGAGTTAAATCCTATGGATTATCAAAGATTTTACTAATGTAGCCTTGCAGGAATGGCTTACATGGCATTATCACACTCGATTCATAAAATAATTGGGCCTCCCGGAATGAAGGCTCCCAGGCCGAGCTTCTGGCATCCAGGCTACCATTAATGGGTCACCGCCAGTAAGGCTCCCAGAGCCAGGTTTCCATACTGCGGGCTTCCAGGACCTACAGGGTTACCGGACAGTACCCCCACACCCAGGCTACCAGTAATAGGTTACCGCCAGTAAGGCTCCTAGAGCCAGGTTTCCATACTGCGGGTTTCCAGGACCTATAGGGTTACCGGACGGTACCCCCACACCCAGGGTGGCAACCACGCGGACTAAGATAAGGCTCCCCGGAACAGACGCTTCCAGGATGAGCTACCGGTATAAGGCTTCCACAAACAAAGCTCCCAGGATGGGGCTCCCAGAATCAGGCTTCCGGGTGACCAGCTCCCGCAATGGAAGCCCCTAAGGTGGAAGTTGTAACCTCAAGGGATAAGGTACATGCAACCCCATATGCTTTTGAGCAACCTACACGGGTATGTGAAGACTAAACTCATCCCCTTTGAATTATGGTAATGCTCATACACTCTATTACTCTTCCAAGCTTGCTATTAAAAGAATTAGCTTATCCATTGATGTTTAGTTAAAGAACTCATATGCATACCTTATGACTAAAAAAGAAAAGTGATTAAGCATTTAGGAGTAGATCTATGATCCCCTTTAATGACTTGCAAAGGTTACCTCCTGTATGGAAGCCTAACTTGATTATCATTTTTACTTGTAGAGTAGTATTCTCTTCATAGTACACAATCCTATCAAACTTCGAACACCTCGCTTACTTAGGAAACCATTCACTACGATACTAAGTAAATGATTAGCCCCTAATAATCAGATTTAGGCTTAGCTCAAATGCCTTAGCCTGAATATAACTGCTTAAGCGTACTAGAATTTGAATGGTAGGCCTAATGTCTAAACAGATTTTACTAAGTTGCTTATGCGCTAGATAGTAACCCATGCACTTTAAACGTTAAGTGATAGAAAGAGGTTACCTAGTAATGGATATAGATGCTATTAACATATGTCTAAGGCTAATAATAAGATGACCCTATCAAATGCAATATGCATACATTCATAAAACTAGATAACAATTAGTTTATAAACCAACCAACCTAATGATTAAATTTTAAGGTTCATGTTGGTAGAGTTCACAAAGTTTTGTGGGATCGGCTTTCAAAGCTGAGCAGATTTTAGAAGATGAGCAGATTCCTACTCCAAAAAAGGTTTCTGAATATTGGGGTTCAAAGACGGAAGCTCTAATACTTTCGACACCAGACATGGTTCCTGAACCAAAAGCGCTTCCAGGATGAAGGTTCTGCTGAACCTAGGGCATCCACGATGGAGCTTCCAGAATAAAACATCTAGAGTGAGGATCCTAGGATGGGGTTTCCAAGATAAAGCATCCAGGATGGGTATCCCAAGGTGGGGATACCAAGACGAGATGTCACGATGGAAGCTCTTAGATGAATACTACAATCTCGAAGGGCAGAGTTCCAATCACCCACAGTGCATGTGAACAGTCATTACGGGTTACCATTGAAACAATTGAAGGTTCCAAAGTTGGAAGCTCCTTCGCTGCTCCTATGCTGGAGACGAGGTAATATTTATGATGCGTCTAAATACACACGTCATAACCAAATTACACAGGTATGTGAGAAACTAAACCCTCTTTAATTGCATGAAATTGTACTCTATGACAAGTGTGTGAAATGATTATCCCTTAGGCTTAAGATTATTATTTTTTGATATGCCGAATTCATTGAAATCCTTGCGTGAATAGGAGAATTCGATATGCTAGAGGTATTAAGTCAAGATGATTAGCAAGACCTACAAGATATCTTTCATTGTGTATCCTATGTGACTCTACCACATGAATATCTGCATGATGCTAAATGACTCTTGCCTACTAAAATTCAAATATGTTATTAACATGTTTAGATACTGCCTAAGCAATACATATGTTGTCACTAATTTAGGATACATAAGATGAACATCAGGCACGCACTAGAAAATATATTGTGAGATAAGTAATGTTTGAGGTTAATAGATTCCTTGAATGTTTATATGTAGCTAATGGCTAGCCTATATCTTTAGTGCTCACCTGCAATGGATAGCATGCAAGGTTAATGTTATTCACTTGTAACTAACAGCTTGCAGGTTCCTTGCTGTTTACCTACTACTAATAGGTTTCATGCTATATACCTATTGCCGACTGTTTACATATTATTTATATGCAATTAATAGCTTGCAGGATGATTGTTATTCACCTGAAGCAAATGGCTTCCGAGTTCCATGATGTTTACCTATGGCTAACAAGTTTCCTTGTTATTTACTTATAGCTAACGACTAATGATTTCTTTGATATTCATCTACAACTAATGGTATGCAGGTTCTTTGATACTTACTTGAAGCTTATAGCTAATAGCTTCAAACTAATAGCTTCCAGCTTGTAGCTTCCATTCTGCATCTTCTGTCAAACAGCTTGCAGGTTCATTGATGATCAGCTACAGCCAACAACTTCTAAACTTCACAAAAGTAAGATTAAAGCTGGAATGGGCTGACATATTACATGAGAAAGAGATCTAAGGGCTCGGGGGGTAACTCGGTTCCCCAACACCCTACCACAAAGAGGAAAAATGGGATTCCCATCAGAAGTTCACATGAAACAAGGGGCTTCCACCCTCCATGTTCATTAACGGAAACCCGAACCCGGATCAAAACGATAAGAACAAAGATAAGTTCTACTCTACTTCCTTTGCATATTCACTATCATGCATGTTTACACACTTGTAAAGAAGATTTTTCAACATTCATCTGAAAACTTTGCTAAGATGCATGTTCTGTCAGAAAGGTCATTGTTTTGCCATGCATAAATTCATAAACATATGAATATGCCTACATGATCTGAATTATACCTGAACCAATACATGAATATCATCATGATATACACAATGCATGTGTTTTTATAAACATTTTTTCGAAATTGCTAGCTGAAACGTCGAGTAGGTACCTAGGCACGCTATATGCCCCACATGTTACCACTTGGAAAGACATGGCATCAATTGAAGGTGTCTCCACGACCTTTCATTGGTTCCCCTTGAGACACACATACAAGATTATTAATGACATAAGCGCACATATGAGATTATGTGTTGCCTCCTGAAAATTCATGCGAGTACAAATCACTTACAACTTATAGGAGAAGTCCTCAAAATACTCATTAAAGGAGAAGTCCTCAAAATACTCATTAAAGGAGAAGTCCTCAAAATACTCATTATATGAGAAGTCCTCAAAATACTCAACAATTTCTTTGGGGATCCAATGCGTTGGAATAATGGAAACATCTGAAAATTGTGGCACAATGCCTGAAAAAGTTTGTTCGCCAAGGTCCTACTTGATTGGAGAAGCGGCAACATACATTTTTTACAAAATCATTTGCACTAGCATATTCATACTTTCCTGTATGCATCAAATATGTGTGATCTTGTGCATTATCTTCAAGGGCTACTTAGCCCTCGTTACTTATCTCTTTTTCTAGTTGTCTTAGTAGCCCAGGTTTTGGACGCTTGAGGCATCCATGCAGCCACAGAAGCTTCCAGACATCAAAAGATTCTTATATGAAGGCCAATTTGGTAGAGAAAGGAAGCATCTCATAACGTAAAGTCATGATGTTTAAAAAAGAAATACCAGAAGTCGG